>CAWUFW010005028.1:0-1420906 GCA_963921515.1 Calotriton arnoldi
CACTCCACCACCCAAGTTCAGACATGGCCATATGCAAATCAGTCTGACCCTGTGCCTCATGGGAACAGTCCAGCCCGAACTGCCAAGCCATGTCTTCCCTGGACCGGAAACAAGCATCCTAGGACCGGTTTCTGGCATTCCAGCCGTCATCAGCCAGGCTTGCTTGAATCCAGTGGCAAAGTGAGCAAGGGACCCACGTCTGGGCATACCCCCGCCAACTTAGGGCGAACAAAGCGATACAAAGGGGATGATGGACGGAACGTTTGAGCCAATCAAACACTCACCCCCAGTCAACTGATCTGGGTTTAATCCATCATCATTCTTTAGCTCACTCCACCACCCCAGTTCAGACATGGCCATATGCAAATCAGTCTGACCCTGTGCCTCATGGGAACAGTCCAGCCCGAACTGCCAAGCCATGTCTTCCCTGGACCGGAAACAAGCATCCTAGGACCGGTTTCTGGCATTCCAGCCGTCATCAGCCAGGCTTGCTTGAATCCAGTGGCAAAGTGAGCAAGGGACCCACGTCTGGGCATACCCCCGCCAACTTAGGGCGAACAAAGCGATACAAAGGGGATGATGGACGGAGCGTTTGAGCCAATCAAACACTCACCCCCAGTCAACTGATCTGGGTTTAATCCATCATCATTCTTTAGCTCACTCCACCACCCCAGTTCAGACATGGCCATATGCAAATCAGTCTGACCCTGTGCCTCATGGGAACAGTCCAGCCCAAACTGCCAAGCCATGTCTTCCCTGGACCGGAAACAAGCATCCTAGGACCGGTTTCTGGCATTCCAGCCGTCATCAGCCAGGCTTGCTTGAATCCAGTGGCAAAGTGAGCAAGGGACCCACGTCTGGGCATACCCCCGCCAACTTAGGGCGAACAAATTGCTAAAGTCCAGTCTGCTCATTATGAGTGCGTGGGTGACGGTCTTCTTTGATTCGGGGGGGGGATCCATTTGAAGGTCTTTTGGAGGATGCAGCGGGTGTTGAAGCAGGTGGAGGCGACAGCGTTGACCTGTCGGGTCATGGAGAGAGAGGAGTAGAGTACGATTCCAAGGTTTCAGGCATGGTCCGTGGGGGTGGAGGGCTGCAGAGAGCGGTGGGCCACCAGGTGTTGTCCCATGCAGAGGGGGAGGGTCCAAGGACCGCTGTCTTCTCCGAGTTGAGCTTCAGGCAGTGGAGGCTCATCCAGGCTGCAACGTCCTTCATTCCTTCCTGGAAGTTGAGTCTGTTGGTGATGGGGTCTTTGGTGAGGGAGAGGATGAGCCGAGTGTCGATGGCATAGGATACTATCCGGAGTCCGCACTGTCTGACAATGGCGGTGAGGGGGGCCATGTGTATGTTGACGAGTGTGAGGCTGTGACGATCCCTGGAGTACTCCACAGTTGATTTCTGTGGGTTCAAAGAGGAAGGGTGGTAGTCGGATTCTTTGGGTTCTGCCGGTGAGGAAGGAGTGGAGCCAGTTGAGGGCGGTTCCCTGTATGCCGGCGTCGTGGAGTCTTGTGGGGAGAGTGCGGTGGGAGACGGTGTCGAAGGCTGCAGATAGGTCAAGGAGGATTAGGGCTGCGGTGTGTCCCTGATTGAGGAGGGTGCAGATGTAGTCTGTGGCGGCGAGTCGAGCAATCTCGGTGCTGTGGTTGCTGCAGAATCTTGATTGGGAGGGGTGGACGATGGAGTTTCCTTTGATGAATTTTGTGCGTTGGACGTTGACGGTCTTCTCTGTGACCTTGGCTGTGAATGGGAGGAGGGAGATGGGTCAGTAGTTCTTTAGGTCCGTGGGGTCTGCCGAGGGCTTCTTTAGTAGCGTCTGACTTCTGCGCGTTTCCAGTTGTCGGGGAAGATGCCGGTTTCGAAGGTGGTGTTAATGCGTCGGAATTCCGCTGCGATGGCGGCAGCAGCTCTGTGGAAGATGTGCGGGGGGCAGGGGTCCGTGGGGGCTCCTGAGTGGATACTTTTCATGGGCAATGCGGTGTCTACGGTGGTAATTGGGGTCCAGGAGGAGAGGGTGGGCTGGCTGGCATTGCTGGAGGGGGGGTGGGGTGTGGTTATGGAGTCAGGTGTCTGGTCGTTGAAGTGGTCATAGAGGCCCTTGATTTTCAGATGGAAGTAGGAGTTGAGCTGGTTACTGAGGTCCTGGGAGGGGGTGTTGTCTAGTTTCGCTGGGAGGTTTGGTGAATTCCTGGCTGACGCTGAAGAGTTCCTTGGAGTTGGCAATGATCCTGTTTTGGATGTAGGTCCTTTTGGTGGATCTAAGGTGTTGGCGGTATTCAGTCATGGCGTTCTTGTAGGTGGTGCGACCTTCCGAAGATTTGCTGTTTCTCCAGTTTTTCTCGAGACTTCTGCAGGTGCGTCTGGCTTCTTGTAGGTCGGCGGTGAACAAGGTGGCCTTTCTGGGGTGCTGTTGGTCGGGGTTGCGAGCTTGTCTGTGCAGTTAGTGATCCATCTGTGGAGCTCTTTGGTTGCGAGGTTGGCGTCGGTTAGGGTGGTGGGGGCATCGTGGTTGAGGGTGGAGTTGAGCTGATCCTCAGTGACCTTGCTCCAGTTTCTGCATGGAGGGCGGGGTGCAGGTTTGTGTGGCGTGGGTTTGTGGGCGAGGAAGTGTACGCAGTGGTGGTCCGTCCATGGGGGTTGCGTGGTGTGGCTGAAGCGGATGTTTTTCCCACTTGCGAAGATGGGGTCGAGGGTGTGTCCAGCCTTGTGGGTGGGGGTGGTGACGAGCTGCCTCAGTCCAATATTGGCTCGGTTGTCCAGGAGGGTGATGGAGTTGGGGGTCGCTGGGGCTGTTGAGGTGGACGTTCAGGTCTCCGATGAGTATGTAGTCCATGGAGGCAATGGCGTGGGGTGCGATGAGGTCAGTGATGGTGGTGAATGAAGCGCAAGGTCCGGGGGGGGTCTGTAGATGAGGGTTCCGCGGAGTGTGGTTTTGGGGCTAGTCGGACTCTGGAAGTGGAGGTGTTCAGTGGTGGAGGAGTCGCTCGTGGTGGAGGTGGAGAGTCAGAGGGAGCTCTTGTGTGCGATGGAGAGTCCTCCTCCTGGGCTGTTGGGGTGGTCCTTCCTCTGGATCGTGTATCCGTCGGGGTTGGTGGTTGGGATGTCGGGGGCGGAGGCGGTGTTGGTTCAGGTTTCTGTGAAGAAGGCGACGTCTGGAGAGAGGGTGTCGAGGAGGTCCCAGATCTCTACGGCGTGTGTGCAGGGAGCGCACGTTGCACTTCAGGGCTTCGGTGGTGTTTGGGGCAGACGTGGAGGAGGAGACTGTGGGGTTGCGGAGGGTGGGGAAGGTCTGGCAGCAGGACAGGACGTGGGTGGTGGTCAGCGTGGACAGCTGGCAGTTGTTCCTCCCAGGGTTGAGTGCGAGGAGGGCTGCTGAGTCGTATTGGCTCATGTTCGGAGAAGCAGGTTTCTTGGTGCTGGTCGCTGTCGCAGACGGGCTTGCCTTTGGCACACCAGCAGCGGGCGGCCAACATTAAATAGGGAAGGGAAGCGCAGCTGGGAGGCAGAAGTCGGCAGGGGGAAAGGGGCCATGAGGGCAGCTGCGACGAGAAAGGGTGACAAACTGGCACGGCGCACAAAGGAAAAAGCAGTGTGGCAACAGAAAGATAACAAAACCACTCTTACAATTACAATACAGGCACAATTATGAATCCAGGCGGAACAATGCTCACCAGGCACAACACGGGAGGCAGGACTCGAACACCTACTCACTAGGAGAGGCGGGGGCAGCGGCAGACGAGCCGAGCTGCTGGAGCAGAGGGTAGAGTCCATGACCAGGAGGTCAGAGGTCTTGCTCGTGCACCCCAGCAGCGGCTGCTATTAAATAGGGAAGTTGGAGGGAAGCGCAGCTGGGAGGCTGGAACGGGATTCTGCAGGGTGGAGGGGCTGCGGGGGCAGCAGCGGCAGGAAAGGGCAACGAACGGGAACAACAATGGCAAAAGCAGCGTGGCAACAGAAAGATAACAAAATAACTATTACTATTACAATACAGGCACAATTACAAATCCAGGTGGAACAACTGTCACCAGGAACAACACCTACTCACTAGGTGAGGTGAGGGGGCAGCAAAAGCGACACTAGCGGAGCTGCAGGGGCAGAGTCCCTGACCAGGAGGTGAGAGGTCTTGCCCTTATTTGTTCTGCCTGGTTCCTTCTTGGCCCCTCTTGTTGCCACTGCTTCTTTCAGGTTCGTGAGGCGTCGGTGACAGCCTCCTCTGCTGTCCTGGCCTGCTGGTTCCATGTTTGGTTTCCCAGGTTGCCAGGCTTGGTTGCCCACCTGGTCCTGTTGGTCTTCTCTCTGCTCCTTTTCTAGCTTGGCTGCCTGCATCCCCTGGGTTTTTCCTGCATGTAGTTCCCATTTCTTTTCCTTCTGTGGGGCAGTTTCTGCCCGGATGGGATTGGCGGCTGTTTTTCTGCTGTGCTGCGGGTCCCTCTGGCTGTGTGCCTAGTCTGGGGTGACCAGTGTGCGCCTGTCCTGTGGCTGGTTGGTTGCTGTGGGTAGTCCTGCTGGGGGCTTGCCTTTCCTTCTAGTGGGTGTGTTGGATCGTTCGGGGCTCCCGGCTTTTCCTCCCTCCTGGTTTGTGGTGCCTCCATACTCACGTACCTCGGCGGGCCGCCTTGGTTCCGCCGGCTTTGGGTCAGGGGAGGGGTATTTGCTGTTGGCACTTGGGTCTTCGTTCCTGCTTCTTTTTGCTGGTTACGTTCCTGCACGTCCCAGTTGGTCCGTGTCTTCTGTGTTTTTTGGGGGGGGTTCGCTGTGATCTCTGGGCCTTTCTGGTTCCTGCCGTACGGGCTGCTTCCTGTGATCACCTGGGGTGCCCTGGGGGCTGTTCAGGCGCCTCCTTTAATGGTTTCCCGCTTTGGTTTGTGGAAGTGGGGGGGTTGCCCTGCGGTTTCCTTGGCCTGCGGGCCTCTTGGTGGCTTCCCTCTCTAGGCCTTGTTCCAGGGTTCTGTTTCAGTGGGATGGGTGTCCAGTTTTCTGGTACCTCCGGCCTGTCCTGTTGTCCCTCTGTTATTGGAGTTGGTGGTGGGTCTGGAATCTCCGGGTCCGTTGGTGACTGTGGCCCTGTGGTTTCTTTTTTCCTGGTGCCCTCTCGGGTGTTTCACGAGAGGGCGTATTGCAGATGGAGCACGGTGGCCGACGGTGCCCTGGTCTCTCGGCTTTGGTCGCCTCTTCTGTGAGAGTGCCTTTTGGGGGTCTGCCTGGTCTTCAGGTGCTCTGCGTCGACTGTTGGCTGGGACGTGGTGTGCTCGTGGTTCCTTTCTGTTTCTCTGTCTCTGGCACTCCGGCAGGCCTTCAGGGGCTTAGCGGTCCTCTTGCTGGGGTCTGTTGATCAGTCTGGGTCTGGTCTCCCGGTCCTTTTGTGGGGTGATCCTTCCCTCTGTGCATGTGTCCCTCTTGAGGGTCTCCCTCTGGTTTTGCAGGCTCTCCGACGTTACCGTTGTTTCTTTTATCTGTGGGGGTTGCGCCTTCTGGTTTTCTTCCTTTTGTTTTTGGGTTGCCTTTTGTGTCAGCTTGCAGGCTCGGGGGTCCTCGACTCGTTATCTTGTGGGTCTTCTTCTTTCCGGTGTTTGAGGCCGGGCGTACCCCTGAGATTCAGTCCGCTGTGTTGGGACTGGCCTATCTTTCCAGTTTGTTTGACCTTCATTTGGGCATCTTGTTGTGATGCTCTGGGCTGATGCTTGGACCGTTGACCATTTTCCTTAGCTTGGCATGGCTCATTGCGTAATGGATATAAGCGAGAGGGACGTGGAGGTAATGTTTATATTACTTACCGGTAATCACATTACTCTTAGTCCTGCTCTCGCTTATCTCCACTGCGGCTCACCCTCCCCTCCTGGTGGCCCGGCCAACTGTCTATGTTGGCTTGGTACGTACAGGTATTTTGGAGTGGGTGATGCCTTTTTATATTGGTAGGAGAGTGTGTCTACGAGGCACACGGGCCTCAATGCATAATGGAGATAAGCGAGAGTAGGACTAGGAGTAAAGTGATTACCGGCAGGCAATACAAGCATTTTTACTATTATTGTATTTATTGGAGGGAGGGAGATTTGTAAAAAAATTATTTTTGCGTTGCGTGAAGTGGGAATTGTACGTTTTTTACTATATTATAATAGTTTGCGTAGTTTTAAATACATTTTATTGTGAATAGTATATGTATTACATTTTATATTTTATTTATTATATATTGTTTCAATTTATATTGTTTGTTTATTCAAAATTATGATAATTTTAATTGTTTTTTCATGAGTGAAATATCTTTTACAAAATTTTAATCAAGTTTTTTAGTTTTTTAATTAGAACAGTTTGTTTTTTTAAAGATTTTATTAGTATATGTATATTGTTTTATATATGCAATTATTTTTGAAATTCTAATATAAGTTACAGTTATTAGCTTAAAAATTGTTTTGAAGTAGATATATAAATATATTAATTATTATATATGTGTCTAACTTTTTTAATATTATTTAATACTTATTTTAAATGTCTATAAATAAATTAATAATTTTAAGTATAATGCTAGTTATTATATCCAATTTTTTTTGGATATTTTTGTACTTCCCATTATGAACATAGGATGAGAATATTTTTGTAATCTATATGTTGGTCGCAATATTTTTGTATCGCAATATTTTGTGGTTGATATTCCGTCATTGAACCCTCACCAGGGCAGATATGACCAACCGGCTGATGAAACTTTGGTCCGGGTCCCTCTACCGTGTCACGTACGAAAGGGGTCCCACGGAGACGCATTACAATTATCTGTATGCAGTAAATGTTCTTCGTCCCATAGGAAAGCATTACGCGTAAAGACGCAATGTATTTTGTGTTTGATTTACCTGCTAAAAATCGATAACACTGAAAGTACATACCTATATACGAAGTTTGTGGAATCTAAATTGATATAAATGCTTAGCAATACCCTCTGATAAGCCTAAACTTACCACCCACACTGCCACAAAATAGAGCATGTAGTGGTCGTCATTTGAGGCCTGTAAAGCAATAAGGGTCATCTTCACTCTACACAGTGTACCTTACTTTGGTGCACTATATAGAGATCCAGGTTCCTACAATGCCAAATCAAAGCATGTGTAATATTTTCCTAATATTGACTTGTAGATTAATAAAGGCTCTTCACAAGGAGGAGGGAGCATGTCCGACTTCAAAAACACCATAGGTAACACACATCCAGCACCTAACGACGTCTGTGCGACACCCCTCCAGAATAATCGCCCCTTCTTCAATGGTGGTTTCCCATGTAATTTTCAAAGCACAATTCCTTGATTTAATGATGGCTAGACCATGAGTAGACATTGTGTCCATGACCTAATAGGAGCACAGAAATACTAGGTCTGTTTGATTTATTTTTATTTTTACACAGTCTAAGGAACTGCCCTGGACACTGATCATGGCCTCCTCTGGAGTGTGTTATTAACCCCCTATGTAATTATCCAGATGTCCTGGAACCCATCCTAGTTTGGCTGTACTTACATTAAAACGCTTGAAAACGTTTTTAACATCTGAACCCTTGGATGACCATGAAAAACCTGCAAAGTATATTTGTAACATTATTATTACTATTGCTATACCACTAATCTACTTCAACATGAAGTCCTTGAATGTGCTCCTTAATGCAAAAGAGAAAACTTTTACAAAATGTAGAAAAATATAATGTGGTAACACTGTACATCGGGTAATGAGTTTTACAATACTGTGTTGAAATTCACAATTCCCCCCTCTATACCACACCACAGAATACCAACTCCACTCCACCAGCACAAAACCACTCACTATATTATACTCAGTGCCACTCTACTCGGTTCGATAACAAAATATCGAAACCACAAATATCGTGGGACATATCTACTGAGTCCAAAATATGTAAATGAAATATATATTTTTTTAAACTTGTAATATAAATGACAAATATAAAAAAAAATATCGATATACACCAATATAGATTATAAAAATATTTTTTACATATTAAAAATAGTTAGTTAAATATATTAACATGTAATATAACAAATTAAATATATTTAAATAATTTATAGGTGTATATAAAGATTTTACTCATTTAAAAAAGCACATGTATGTGTGTATGTTTACACATACATAATTTGAAACTATTAATAAAAGAATGTTAAATTGTATTATAATTTGCTTATTTAAAAAAATGTATATATATATATATATCAAACTGAAAAAATGTAAAAACATAGCAATTTAATTCAACGTAAAAAATATATAAAAAGTACAATTTACTAAAAATATTACACAACACAAATATATTACACATTAAAAATATTATGTAAAATACACACAAATCATATGGCCTTATTCGTAGTCTGGCGGTCTCCTGACAGTCTTATTACAACTAGGGCGGTCAGGCCGCCCTGGGACCACTGCAACCGCCAGGGAGATGTTCCCTGGCAGCTGCGCGGTGTTCCTAAGGCCGCAATATGCTTGGCAGGACCGCCGCATATTAAGAGTTTCCTCACCACCACACTTTTCATGGCGGTGCGACCGCCATGAAAAGTGGGGCGGTGAGGGGACAAAGGGGGCCCTACAGGCGTAATGTGTGCCCCCCTGTGTGCATGCACCTCAGTGCCTGCACGGCATGGAGTGGTACTGATTGTGACGTTCCCATTGCAGTGCCTATTTCAGAGCCACTGGGGCCGATTCCGATCTCGGCCGGTAGGGCTCCGAATCGGATTCGGCTTTACCGGATCCGATTCGGAGCCCTGTTTCCCGACCGAACCGTACGCGGGTCCGGCCGAGCGAGTATGATGCGAAATCGCCGACCGACTCGTCCGGGCGTCCCGACCGCTCCGACCGACTCGCTCCCGGCTCGGACCGCTCCGACCGACTCGCTCGGACTCGACTCGCACCGCGCAATGGAGACGTTTCCCGGCCGGGTAAGTACGATGCGCGCCTGCGAGCAGTCCGACCGAGCCGCGCACTCCGGCTCGTAAGAGCTGTCGGAGCCGTACTTTGGGGGTCCGTGTCGGACCCCCTGTACGCGTAGCCGCGCGAGTCGCACACAGGGGGACCCATGGGTCCCCTACCTGTGCGTGTACGGCGCGAATCGCTCGCCGCGTACCCGCTGTAGGGGCGCCCTTGTCCGACTCGCACCCATTGAGTCAATGGGAGCCCGCGTCACGCGTTGATGCGACCGGCTCCCATTGACTTCAATGGGAGTCCGACCGACTCGAGTCCGATAACATACGGACGCATCGTACTCGTTCGGTCGGGCTGCACGGGTCCGATTCGGTCGGAAATCTCTCCGGGTCTGGCTCGGTCGGAGAAATTTCCGGCCCGAATCGGAATCGACCCCACTGTCGTGAGAACGCCAGAAAAAAACGCAAGACAGGAGAAAACTCCTGATCTGGTGGGCGGTTCCTACACAGATTTGGTGGTGCAGGAGCTGGCGGTCACGCACCGCCAAACTCAGAATAAGCCCCATAATAAAATAATTGTAAACAATATAAACAATATGTATAAAGTTGTAGGAATAATACATATACTATTTCCACTCCAATCTCTGCAACAGTTGGGTAATCTTTGTACAAACAAGGGCTAAAATTTGACTATTCCCACCCAAGTCAGTGCAACAGTATGGAAAATATTGCAGTGACTGGAGTGGGAACAGCAGATTTTACCCCTCCGCAATCCAACAATAGGAAAAGTGTTAGTTTCAAGGGGCGGTAAAATTTACTATTCCCGCTCCACTTCACTCGGTGCAACTGTAGGGAAAATGTTGGATTGCAGAGGGGTTAAATGTACTACTCCCACTCTAGTCAGTGCAACAGAAGGGAAAGGGTTGGACTATTCCCAATCTAGCCTGTGTAACAGTAGGGGAAACTGTGATTGCAGAGGGGTAACATTTTCTTTTCCCACTGTAGTATGTGCAACAGTAGAGAAAGCGTTGCATAGGGGAGGTGTAAAATTTACTATTCCCACTCCAGTCTGCAACAGTAGAGAGAGTAGTTCAGTTCAAATAAAAATATTTGAACTACATTAGACCAATAAAAATATTTAAATTTAAAATATATATTTTTAAATTAAAAAATTACATTAAAATGTTTAATAATCCAAATACCAAGCTATATTTTCACAATTATAACAAACAAGTTATTTGCAAATAAATAAAAACATAGCAAATACATTTTTTTTTTTTTTTAAACAAAAGCTATTTTTACATTTATTACTTAAATAAGTACCTAGATTACGGTTGAATACTCTCCATTACCTTTTAGCATTTCCCAAAAGGGCCAAGTGGTGCGCCAACTTACCAAAATGTCCGTGTGATGGCAGGTCCCCACAGAGTACTCTTCATTTTTTACTTTTTTGTAAATTTTATAATGAAATTAGGAAAACATTTTTACGACCCATTTTTAAAGCAAATAGCCTGTACTCTTTTAAAGCTGCTTTTAATTATATTCGAAAATTGGAGAATGTTTTAATTTTTAATGCGGTAATTTGTTTCATATCCTTGGCTATCAAACAAAGGAAGGACCTTGTTTACTTGGAAAAATTGAATTATGAAATTGATTAGTTTTTGTTTGTTAATTGATTTGTTGAATTATAAAATGAACTAGATTTTAATTGTTATTAGATTTATTCTAAAAATCAAAAAGCATTTTCTTCTGAGACTTTTTGTATATAAAATGTACTTTTCATCTCATATTGAAATAACTGTATATAATTTTGTTTTTATTGATATTATAGTATGCTTTTATGGACATTTTTTGTATGTGCCGAATAAAGCTTGATTTGATGTACCTACCCAATACCTCTACAAAAGCAAACAAACACCTAAAATATATCTTGAAATTTTACACTATTATTCAATTAAACAATAGTAGTTAAGTAATAAGATTTTAATTAAACAATGAATAACAATTACCTAAAAATAAATTATACTTAATGAACTTCCCACTCTTTACCCGTACAAACACAACCTGCACCTCATAGAGGACTTTAAAAAGTTCATAATTTCATAATTATCACAAACTATCAATTAAATAATTCATAACAATTAACATTAATTACAATTAAATTCCTTTGCAAACTTTAGCCCTACAAAAACCACAGCAAAAAGAATAAAAAATTAAATTACAGTTTACATAAATAAATCATTTAAATAACTCAGAATAATTAAAAAATCATTAAATAATTAAAATACTTCCAACCCTATACCCCTACCAACACCACAACCTGCACCTATGGTGCACCCCTGTTAATCCCTGCACCATGTGGCAGGCACCTTGAGATGCCGGTCATGCAGTGCAGGGATTAACAGGGGGGCAAAATAGGTGCCCCCTCTGCCCCCAACCGTAGGCCGCGAAAGCAAGGGGGCCCTTCTAGGGGCCCAATAACTCACTTTCTGACAGGCTTTCCATGTCAGAAAGCCCAGCATGGAAAGCCTGTCAGAAACCAAGCATAGTTATCCCTACGGGAGAAACGCCGTTCATAGGGATTACGGGATGGTCTCCAAATGGCCGGACTCATCCGGATTTAAGGCCTCATTGTAATAAGGCCTTAAGTGTGCTGCAATTGTTACTCAAATATGAAATAAAGCTGTTACTAATGAAACCAGAACTGTGAACATCACATATTTCTATCATTATGATAATAGCTCCTATCTATCATTACACTATTCACTATGGCAAGAGCATAATGGTGTTATCCCTCTGCCTTTTGTGTCTGTTTAGGAAGATCCCCATACCTTTGCACAGCCGACCGTGATTTCTTCAGCTGTGGAAGCTTCTATAAGTGCCCGTGTTCTCTGATTAAAAATATGCACACTTTTTTTGTGTAAAGTTATGTTTGGATACCTTCAGGAGATTGCTTTCAGGCCTGCAGAGCTACGTAGGCCATCCGCTGGTTCATTGTGTGTGTAATGATAGATCTGGGACAAAGGACTATGGGCAAACCACTTGCTGAGAATATGGTTTTCAAAGTTTTTGCCGGATCCATCGCGTGTTGCCAGAGATCGGAGTGGATCTTCCCCCATTTTGGGCTCAGAGTCCATGACCATACGCACCATGAATTCTTCGTCATACTGTGTCCAGGCATATCCCCCATATATGAGCTGTGCTTGCGTAAGACATCTGTGAGAAAGTGCCTCTTTTGACATGGTTAGCCTCCCAATTTTTGCCAGGAAAATTATGTGGTTTCAATTATAATACACAGGGTCCCTGCCTACCAGGTCCCCTGTGCCAGTACTTCTTCCCTAAAACATTTCCACAATTGGCCCTTCTGGCCCCCTGTAAGTCCCTAGTAAATGGTACCAGGGGACCAAGGGCATTGGGACTGCCACTGTAGGATTAATGGCCTGGTGCAGACAAAAATGAGAAAGTCGACATGGCACACTGCCTAAGGTATAGGTAAGTCACCTCTCTCGCAAGCCTTAAAGCCCTAAAGCAGGGTGCATTATTTCATAGGTGTGGACATATCTGCATGAGCAGATAATCCCTATAATATTTAAGTCTATTCTTAGATACTGTAAGTGCCAGGAAGCCAAAGAGTACATGGGCTGGAAACTCAACAACTCAAGTTCCCCAGCACCATGATGGCTTCTCTGAACCCAGGAGTGTTTGGTACCAAACTACTCCTCTTAATAAACACACACTGAGACCAATGTGGGATTTATTAAAACATCTACTCAGAGGGCACCTAGGAGGTGCCCACTGAAAATCTACCAACGCTGGTGTGGTCACAGACTGGCTTTAGGCATCCTGCCACCACCAGAAATGTTTCTGGACCCCTGGATCGAGAGCCCCCTCTCTCTCTGGGACCAGAAACAAAGCACGTCCTGGGCAGAGGTGTCCCCTCCTCCCCCAGGATGGGCACAGTGCTAGAGAGGGAAGGTTCAAAGGCCTTCCGCCATTGTAATGTGACCCCTAACCTCTGCTGCTAGCAGCAGATGGCAATCCGCCATTTACACCTCTACTTTGGGCCGGAAAACCTGCAGGAAAAAATAGGAAGAATAGGTGTACCCACCTCTGCCAAATTCACCCCTAAGGTGAAGGAAGCGAGGTGAAGCATATCGTTCAGTCTCTGCCATCTGGAAGATGGGGGGGGGGAGAACTCCTCCAATCAGGGCTAGGACTATGCCCCCTCCCATAGGAGGGTGGCATAATTACCTGAACTGTCTACACCCTCAAAGTGCCCATTCGCCCTACTCGTTAGTCCCTTAAGATGCCCCTAAATCTAGTATTTAGGTGGCTCCCCCAGACCCCGAAACTAGTTTCTGTAATCTAAGAAGAAGGAAAAAGAAGATGCTGTGCAGAGAAGACTGTCAACGCCCACCAACTTGGCTCCAGCCCTTCAAAAGAAACAACACCTGTCCTGCAGTCAGTGACCTCCATCAGCCCTGGAAAGACTGCCTGTCTTTGAAGGAGGCCAGAACTCCAGAGGACAGCAACTCAGTCCACAAGAAAGCAACAGAAAGGACCCTGGTGCCCTCCGGATCCGCAATCCCTGACCACTCAGCACCTGATGCCTTCGGCCTGTGTCCAGGTGGCCAACCAATCCAGAAAAGGTTCCCCAGCAATCCGGAGTTCAAGTCCAGCGATGGCTGACCCCTCCTGGACTCCACGACGAGGTCTGCAGTGTGACTCCAAATGCTCCCCTCGCCGGCGACCAACTCTAGTAAGAGAAACCCGACGTCAAAGGAAAAACCTGCACTCAAAGTCCCTTGGCCTAGAGGAGCTCGATCAACTGTTTCCCTATGACCTACAACATCCCAACTTACATCTCCTGTCACTGATTTTCTTTGTGCAGCCTCCAGTTCGTTAACTGCAGCCTGTTTTCCAAACAGTTTTCTCCATTAAATTTGATTGGGCACCCAACTGGGTGTTTGCACCCTTCACCCAGCCACCCCCGTGCTGCTGGTGGTAGAATCTTGGTGCTGCCTTGTGGCCCCCGTGCTTACCTAAAAACTCCAAAGCTTGAGCCCTGCAGATGCTTTACTTACCTGCAAGCAGTGTGTCTTCAAACACCCCTAGTCTCCATTGGGTAACACTGGGCCTGATCTTCAAATTTGACCCCTGCACCCAGCTGCCCATGTGCCGCAGGTGGTGCAGTGTTTGTCCTTATATGAACCTTGCCCTATGCTCACCCTGCAACCCGAAGACTGGATTAGTAAGTTGGTTACTTACCTGTGAAACCCTATTTTTATTTTCATCCATAGGTTAACATTGCGAAGACTGAAGTGTCCACTTGAACCAGAAAATAATTCATATTTAAAGACATACTTACCTTTTTGCAAAGATCTTTGTCGTAAAATAAATCTTGAAAGAAGCTTATTTTATAAAACTGGTGTGGATCTCCTTTTTGAGTTGTGTGTCATTTATTGGTCATTGTGTGCACAACAAATATCTTATACTCTATGTTAGGCCTAATGCTGCTCGCCCACACTACCACAAATAGAGCACTTTGGGTTTGCATTGAACCCTGTACACTTCTGGAGGAATCTCTGGACTCTGTGCACGGTATAAACACTTAGGGGCCGATTCCGATCTGGGTCGGAAAGCTCTGCAACTGAGCCGGATCCGGAGTGTTTGCTGACCGAGCCGGACTCCCGCAGTCCGACCGAGCGAGTACGATGCGGCCGCATGCTGCCGGACTCAGTTTGGTCGGACTCCCATAGACGTTAATGGGAGCCAGTCGTACGACGCGTACATGGTCTCCCATTGACTGAATGGGTACGTCTCGCACAAGGGCTCCCCCACAGTGGGTACACGTCGGTGCCATCTGCACCGTACATGCCTGTGTTGGGGAGACCATTGGGTCTTCCCCTGTGTCCGAGTCGAAAGGCTGCGGGTGACGGGGGGTCCGACGCGGACCCCCAAAGACCGCTTCCTGGAGCGTTTACGTGTCGGAGGGTCAGACTTGATCCGGCAGTCCGAATCGTGCATCGTACTGGCTCGGTCGTAAATCGCCTCCATTGCACGGCACGGTTTGCTTATGGATGAGACGTACGGAGCGGTTCGGACCCGGAAACGATTCGGTCGGCGAATTTCACGTTGCTCGCATCGTACTTGCTCGCTCGTACTTTTTCCAGTCGGATCGCGTTCGGAGCCCTTCCGAGCGAGATCGGAATCGGCCCCTAAGTGGTATACCATATACAGAGCAAGCGTCCTCCAACATCCAACTATTTAAACAGGGCCACACTCTGCTCTGGACATTTTTCGAAATATACACTAGCGAAAAGCAAAAATGCTGCTGTTCAGTTTCATATTGTCATGGGAACCCTAGGTCGTTTGGGCAGGTTATATGGTGCAGAGCCAGAATATCGTGGTAAAAATATTGTTGGTCAAGAATATCGAAAGAAAAAATATCGTGGTGCAGAATATCGATTTTGTGTATTTAATATCGATGTAAAAAATATCGGTGTTTAATATCGTTTGCAAAAATATACATGTTAAAAATATCGTTTTTTTTATTAATGTTATGTATTTTAGTATATATTTTATGTTTGTGATGCATGTATTTTTGTATAAGAATTGTTTGTATTTTTATTATTTGTGTTAAAATTTTAGTACTTATTTAATTTATTTTTGTTTTAATTTTGCACTTTTTGTTCCGTAGCGGGTTGTGGGTTTATAGGGGAATAAGGTGGGAAGTAATTTAATTATTTAAGATTTATTGATTATTTAGTAGTAGTTTTTTTAAATTTGAATTTCGCATTTTGTAGTACTGTAGCGGGTTCTGGGTTTATAAGGGAATAGGGTAGGAAGTAATTAAATTATAGTAAATTTATTGATTAATTTTTATTCATTAATATTTGTTGAATTGAGATGTTTTAAATGTGTAAATGAATTTTTATTAATTAATCATTAGTTAGTTAATTTTAATTAATTAATTGGCAATTTATTATGTTAATTGTGTAATTATTTTTAGGTGTGTTGTGTTTATAGGTGAAAATGGTGAGAAGAGTGGGAAGTAATTTATTTTTAATTGATAAATTAATCATTAGTTAAATATTTTGAATTAATTAATTAGTAATTAATGATGGTAATTGTGCAATTAATTTTAGGTGTGTTGTGGTAAGGTGTTTATAGGTGTAAATGATGGAAAGGGTGGGAAGTTATTTTAATTTATGAATTAATAATTAGTTGTTAATTAATAAAAATTAATGAGTAATTATGGTAATTGTTTAATTTATTTTAGGTGTGTTGTGCATATTATCGTGTTAAATAATGCGTATTCAACGAATGTTTATTAATCTTAATTATTGATACTAATTTGTAAAATCATTATTAATTATGTTAATATTGACAAACAAAAAAACATTTAAAACATAAATGTATTTATTTTATTTCCTACCCTATAACACCGCCACTTTCCCTACTGTTGCACTCACTGGAGTGGGAATAGTAATTTTTACCCCTCTGCTTTCCAACATTTTCCCTACTGTTGCACTCTTTGGAGTTGGAATAGTAATTTTTACCCCTCCGCTAACCCATACTTTCCCTACTGTTGCACTCACTGGAGTCGGAATAGTAAGTTTTACCCCTTTGTTATCAAACACTTTCCCTACTGTGGCACTCACTGGAGTGGGAATAGTAATTTTTACCTCTCCGCTATCCAACATTTTCCCTACTGTTGCACTCTTTGGAGTCGGAATAGTAATTTTTACCCCTCCGCTATCCAACATTTTCCCTACTGTTGTTTTATTTTAATGTGAAATGTATGTTGTAATTTTATTATAATAGTTAAATGTTTGAATTACTTATAAAATGGTATTTTTAAATTATAAATTATTGATATAAGTATTAATTTTATTTTTATGTAATTTAAAAGTTTACAAATTCAATAAAGATAATTGATAAATTATTTTAAAGTAAATATATGTATAAATTATTGTTTGTTTATATATTTTTAAATTAAGTTTATTTGTAATATTTAGTTAAAATGTATATTAAATTTAATTTGTTATTGTAAAAATAATATTCATATTTAATATATTTAAGACATTGTATTTTATGTTATATATATTTAAAAAAAGAAATTTTAATCGATATTTTTACATCGATATTTTTGTACTTACCTGTTTAAGTATAGAGAGTCGATATTTTGGTATTCTATATTTTTACTGCGATATTTTTGTTATCGATATTTTTTACATTGATATTTTATCAGTGAACCGGTCATATTCTTCCTCCTTGGACCTTTCAGCTCCCTATGCAATAGCTTAAACATTCCGACATATAATCCCTGCCAGATCTTTTCTGTGGTGGACAACAGATTGTGTGCCCCCATCTGCTTTGTCACCATGTATGACAACTTTTTTCAAATCCTTTCTTTCTTTGATCTCCGCTATTTTGACCGTACCTCCCGTGTTTAGCCTTGCCCCCTCATTGTTCCCCTGCTGACTTACCTGTCCGTGCACAAGATCCTCCGTCTCTTTGTGCAGCCTCCTTCTTTTGTGTACCTTCTTCTTTTGTATCGGACCTTCGCTCCTCCGTGCCTAACCCAGTGACCTTAACATACCAGTACATCTGTAGACATGTCGTTTACTCCTTTCCATTCCCAGCCTCCACCCCAATTGAAAACATAACAGGGGCAGACAAAGTGGCCCTTACATCCTTACCTGGCATTAAAGTGAGTACCCGCTCCGTAGTCTGCTGCCTTGCTTCAGTTACCTTGCCAGTAGAAGTCACCTGCCCGCCAACCTGGTGTAAGTGGATCTGGCCAGTACTGTGTATTAAGCCTGTAAAACACTAGGTGGACACCGATTAACAAACCCAGCCCCCACCACCCACTGACCTTCCTACCCCTTGCTGCCACCACCTCTGCGACACCTTATCTATTACATCACTGCCCAAGACCTCGTCCTCCTCCAGGCTATCCTCCTCATAGTCAAAGTCCATAACCCACCAATTCATCTGCCCTTGCCCACTCAGCGCGTGGTGGTACCACCACCAGATATTGCACATTATCCACCACCTCTGATTTACCCGCCCCCAAGTCACCTCCACTGGCCATTGTACATGGAGACCTTGCTGCAACTTTCAAGCCACTCTTGCATCCTCAGATGTAACCTCCAACCACTGCTCTTCACCTCCTACTTTTCTGATATACCAATCCTCTTGGGAAGACCCTTCCACTACCACACATCTCTCATCTGACATCGCTACACTCAGTGCCTAAAACAGGGATCACCCTTTCCACTCCTGCTTGCTTCTGAATCACTATAAACCAAAGGAGGGACAAGGAGAAGATATAATAGGTCCAGCATCAGAGCTCCTAAATGGACATCTAGCACAAAAGGAGGGTGCAGTTCCTCATGGGGGGTGGTAGGGATGATAAGGATGTCAGAAGGAACTGGCTGGTAGATCAGAGGGATCCTGGGGGGAAGCGAGTGATCGGATCTGAATCCTCTCACACACCCAGTAGGGTCTCATGCTTCAGCATTGGTCTGCTCGTCGTCGGACCGATCCAGCAATGCCTGACAGGCCCCTCAGTGGGGGCTCTTTAGCATCGATCTTTTGTTCTTAGCCATATTGATGAATTCAAGTGAGGGGCTGTAAGTGTATGGTGGTGTGTAGGTGACTAAGTCTAAAAAATTGCATCAGTGCTTGGTAGACCTAGGTGTAGCCTCTCCTGAGGAGTTGGGGGAAGGAGGCTAACCTTTGGATCAAAATTAGCGTGTCCCAAAAGTTTCATGGTGGGAGTGAGCAAAAGAAAGAGTTTGCTATTCCCTCCACTGGAAAGATGTGGAACGGTATAAGAAAAAAAGGTAAAGAGTTTTCTAAAGTCCCACAAAAACCTGTTCATGAGGGTGGGCCCAGAGGCACGTCACAATCCAAGGGTGGGTAACAGGGTAAGAACTGGGATTTCAAAAAGGCTTGATGTTTCAGTTTTAAAGGCCAACGAACACCTAACTTGGGGCTGTTCATGTCCCAAAAAGGCTTCCACTAGTGCACCCCCAATTACCACTGAGGTGGTGATTTCCAGATGGGATTCTTGGTGTGCACTGACCAGGTCAGAGAGCACACTGAAGCTACCTTAATCTCAGAGGGCAGGGTTGATGTAACAGCCCTGGCTGTCTGGCCCAGTAACATGGAGAAATGTAGACAACAGCCACATGTCAATACGGTTAGAGTATAAGCACTGAGGGATATAGGTAAAAGTGTCACAAAGGCGACTAAAAAAACTGATATCCCCAGAGCAGTTTTTGGCTGGACAAACTTAACCAGTCACCAATGCTGATAACTATACTAAAGTTCATCTCATGGCTATGGTGTTCTCAATGTGGGGAGGGGTTACTGGCCAAAAAAAGGTAGTTGGGTCCTCTGCCATCCCATTACAGTGTCTGCTAGGGAATGATCTGGAGCCCTCAGAATGGGCCGAGGTAGAGCCAAGATTCCAAGCAACCATGCTGGGAATACCTGAATGGGTGTGTGTAAACACAAGGAGAACAGAGCAAAGCCCAGGGCATTGAAAGAGGAGTTGGAGCCTGAAATAATGCCCCAACCCTCCAAGAGAAAAGGTAAGAAGGCTGGGAAACCAACTTCTGAGCAGCCACAAGTTCAGGTCTCCACTCCTCTGGGAGAAGACCTGTCAGCCCTAGAGGGAACTGAGCCCTGGGTACCTGGGCCTTCCTCTAGGGAAGAGCAGTGCCATAGACAAAGAACCCGAGACTGCACACTGCCTCACAGGAAAAGGGATATGTCAGTGGCTCCCACAAAACCTATTGGGAGGAGGGGTGGACCCTCAGTAATACAGATTTCTCACTCTCATTGGCCCATGAGATCCCATTAGCGGGGCATCTTGGCCAGGCAAAGACTTGGAGTAGGAAAGTTGCCCACTTATACTGCCCAAACATGTCCCAGAAAGTGAAGGAGTTTTGCAACACCTGTGTTACCCATCAAGCCAGTGGCAAAACAGGTACCCACCCAAAGCCCCCCTTAATCCCACTTCAAGTGGCTGAGGTTCCCTTTGAAAAGGTAAAACATCAGCAAACGGATTTATACTGTTGCTGGTGGATACCACCACCAGGTATCCTGAAGCAATTCCTCTTGGGACAGTTACTGCTCCTGCTGGTGCCAGGTTCCTAATCAGTATCTTTACTAGAGTTGGCTTTCCTAAGGAGGTGGTGTCAGACCGAGGTAGTAACTAATCTGGCTACCTAAAACCCATGTGGGCTGAGTTTGGGTTGACATACAAGTTTACAACTCCATGTCACCCACAAACCAATGGTCTAGTTGAGCGAATCAACAAGACCATGAAAGGTATGATCATGGGGGTGGGGGGCTTGCCTGGTCTCAAGAGGGCCGCTTGCTAGGTGAGCTCTGTATGCCATCGTAACTATCCGGCAGGAATCCGGCAACATCCAAGCAACAAATTACATGCTCGCTGCCGCTCTGTAAAGCACTTGAGGTTCATTGCCCATCGGTGTGCTCATCGTGTCCGTCCAAGTTGCTGGTGGACGGGGCAGCGCTGGGGCCTCGAAGGGCCTAGTGAAGACGAGTGCAGCGATCTATTACTGGCTGAGACGTGGCGGAGCGGACACCAGTAGTCTCAGGGCCTGTGGCCTGTACTGACCTATGCTGGTGAGCGGAGCACATATCTTGCTCTGATGGCGTCCTTGGTGCTGGCGGCGTCTGGCTCGTTGCTGACCGGTCTGGGCACGGACGAGCTGCTTGTGCGGCGAGGCGTGGCCCTGCTTGTGCACGGCTGCCCCGTAGCCCGAGACCGCAACCTTGTGTCCACGTTGGACGTGAGCGTTCTTTGTGCCCAACCGGTGGATGGCGGGTGGCGCTGGGTCCTGGTTGTTAGCGGCTGGGCAATATCCACGAGGGTGTGACGTTGCCCGGCCCGGATCGAGCGCGCTCCCGCTGGCAGACAGGGAGCGCACTACGAGTCACTGGCGGACAGACCCCAGCCACCCCTCTGACAGCTATTGAGGCGATAGCAACTTGGGCCCGGTTATACTGGTTCCGGATTGCTGGGGGAGGCCTGATGAGACTGCCAGGGATCGGTGAGTGGGGACTTAAATTGCTGGCCGGCGGATGAGGGACATGTTTAGACGTTATCGCTGCACACAGAGGGCCTTGTTACTCTGCCCTGCCTGGCACCAGAAGATAGACTGGGGAGTTCCCATGCCCACTATCAACTGCTGCGATCTACTAATGAATCAGGGGTTGGCCTTCCCCCCTATGGTTTTCTCCTGTTTTTATCCCTGCTGTGCTACCCACGTAGGCTTTTATTAAGCAGAGGACTACTGCCTGGACCTGAAGATTGAGCTGAGTGTAGTGGGGATTGATTTGTGGACCCTTGCTGACATGGGCAGAATATTGCGAGACTGGGAGCCTTGTGGCAGCTGTGGTGGGACCTGGACATTTAAAGACTATGGGCAAGGTGGACAAATCACAGTCCAAGCTGCAGTTTGAGCAGCGCAAGTCGAGACAGAGGGATATAGGCGCTGACAAGTCTCCTGATGGGCCGAATGATAACACCAAGGAGTCTGAAGGTGATATTCACCAAATTTTGAGGGCAAGGCAGAAAAGCTTGTCTACCATAGATGACAAAATGGACTCTCTGGCCTACCGGATGGACCGCATGTCTGAGCATACTGAGCGCCTAAATATGGCGGAGAGACTGGTGTCCGAAGTTGAAGACGCTGAGATGGAAACAATTAATGCCCAGAAACAGATGGGGAAGCTCCTTACCGTCCTGCAGGACAAGGGAGAGGATTTGGAGGCTAGATCAAGGAGATGTAATATGCGCATCACAGGCCTTCCTGAATTTCGTATATGCCAAGTTGGGGATTGCATAGCGTGGGTGGAGGTGTGGGGTGGGATATATATTGGGCTTTTTTTTTGTAATGACAGTGTGCATACAGTACTTACATAATTCTCGAGCAATGCACAGTTATATGAGAGAGGGGTGGAGACGCATGGATCCTATAGATAGCGCAGATCCAGTTAATGTAGCTTGGAATGACGCAGGGCCAGGGCAATAGAGTTTGCTTCCTCACATGGAACATTAGGGGCCTTAATGATTTTAGAATGACGCGAAAGGTGATAGCTTATCTTACTAGGCACGAGATTGATATCGCCTTATTACAGGAGACCCATTTGCCCATAGATAGTAAAATGCTTACACTTAGGCGTTTACATGGTCCCTTTCAAGCGGCGGTGTTCACTACGCATGACATGGCGGTGCTCACCTGGGTCAACCCTAGATCAGGGATAAAGTTGAAGGCGCTCGAGGCAGACCCAGGGGGCAGGTTTGTGATCTCTAGATGTCTAGGGCAGGGAGTTGACCTATATATAGTTAATATCTATGGACCTAACTACGATAATCTGCAATTCTATCACAACTTGTTTGGGAGTCTGAAAGGGGAGTACTCTCTAACGCAAATATGGGGTGGGGATCTCAACTGCGTGCTGGACCCGGCATTGGACCGATCCGGGGGCCCTGCTCGGCGCCCTTCTGCTGCGGCTAGTCATCACTGATGTGGCAACTCAGTTTAATATGCTGGATGTCTGGCTGACGTTCTCACCGGCTGCGGAGGGCTTTATCCACTACTCAGCCCTGCATGACCTCCATACCAGAATGGACTATTGGTTGGTCGCTAGACCTTTGTATCCTCAGATTCGCGCCTGCTTGACTCACCCCCACTCCTATTCAGATCACTCTCCAATAATGCTGGACATAGAGTTTGGTATCAAACTTCTCAGCACATTAAACCCACACTGATGCCAGTGTGGGATTGAATGAAAAATGCACACAGAGGGCATCTTAGAGATGCCCCCTGAAAACTAACCTACCACTAGTGTCCAGGCTGAGTGGCTGCTTTCGGCTGCCACCACCAGACATGTTTCTGGACCCCTGGGTCGAGAGCCTGCTGCTCTCTGGGGCCTGAAACAATGCACATCCTGGGACGAGGTGCAAAGCCTCCTCCCCAGGATGGGCAGGGTTCACGAAGGGGAAGCGTCAAAGGCTTGCCGCCTTTGTGAGCTTCCCCAGGCCACTTGCTGCTCTCAGCAACTGGCCCCCACTGGTTCTGACCCCCACTTTGGGCGGGAGAACAGGCAGGAAAAACAAGTGAGGAGAGAGGTGTGCCCACCTCTGCCAACTTCACCCCTCAGGTGGGGAGGCGAGGTGAAGCACAACTCTCAGTCCCCGCCATCTTGCAGATGGGGGACCCAGCCAACCAGGGATAGGCCTATGCCCCCTCCCACTGGAGGGTAGCATATTAGGGGGTGTACCCACCCCAGGGAAGGGAGCCATTGGTCCCAACCTTTTTACCAACCTGTAACACCCCTAAATCTAGTATTTAGGGGCACTCCAGAACCTTGCTTCCTCAGACAAGATGAAACTACAAGAAGAAGGACTGAACAGCCGTGCAGAAGCTCTCAAGAGGAAGACGCCCACTGACTTGGCCCCATCCCTACCGCCGGTCTCCCCCTCGAACCTGCTCCTGCAAAATCCCGGTGTGTCCTGCAGCCAGCAACCTCGAAAACCCCGGAGGACCTGCCTGCCTTCAACCCCAAAGACTTTGTCTCCCGTGAACACCGGATTTGTTAACCTGCAACCTCTGGCCCCGGCCGGAAACCGTGAATCCGCACCACTCTACACCCGCCGTCCACGGCCTGAGCTCAAGTGGGCAAACACCACGAGGAGGTCCCCCTGGCGATCCTGACCCCCGACCTGCCTCAAGCCTCCAGCTGACGCCTGCAACCTAAATCCAGAAGGACCCCTCAACCGCGACCAGGAGCTGGTAAGATGATCCAACCCCAAAAGGCACCCCTGCAACCGATGCCCCGCGGCCTTGGGTGGGCCAACCGATGTACCTAGCCAACCCCCAGCTTACCTCTCGAAGTGGTGGTCGCACCCAGAAGACCTTCGTCCCCGAGCCTGCAGTGCCTTTTAAAACCGGAGGTTCCCCATAGCAAACAGGGCGCCTGACGTTGAAACAGCACCCTGCACCCGGCCGCCACAGTGCCACAGAAGGTGCACCTTTGGTGCTACTTTGTTTCCTCATTTGCCCTGAGCTAAAGTCCAGGAGCTTTGATCCCACAGCCAAGTGGCCTGCTAGCCAGCAGCCACCAACCGGAGGCCCCCCATCCCCCATTGGATAACATTGGGCCTCAGCACTCTTAACCCGGCCGCCCTAGTGCGGCTGAGGATGTAACGAGAGTGCATCCTTGACCCTGGGGGAACCCTTGTTCTAACCCAGAAGCTCAACTCCAAAGACCGATTACTTACCTGGTAACCATTAACTTCATTTCTCTCCATAGGAACCTATTGACTGTTTTTCTCTGAAAAATGTTCCAAGTGTGGAGTTGATTTGTATGGAAACCTGAAAAATAACAATTGTGCAAAACTGACTTTACTTACCTTTTCTCTTGTAAATGTCCCAGTGTGATAGCTAGGCATATCACACTGAGTAGAAAAAGTAATCTAAAGGTAATCTCAAAGTAACGTAAAAGTAACTTACCTGTAATTTTTACTGCAAGATCGATACAAAGTATATGTACAGCATTCCACAGTACTGCATTACCAGTAATTCAAACTGTGACCATTCCAAAGTACATTTGCAACGGCATTTCAAACTGTATATTTACTGCATAGTATTTATCAACTTACCTGTGCCAGGCTTGCTTGGTTCTAGGAAATAAAATAACTAAAAGAATATTTTTATACAAAACCAATTGGTCTGAAGTTCAGTCTTTGACTGTGTGAATTCATTTGCTGACTGAGTGTGTGCAACAAATGCTTAACACTGTCCTCTGATACAGCCTTACTGCTCGACCACACTACCACAAATCGAGAGTGAGGTGCTATCTAACTTTACCTCTGCCTACCTTTGGGGTTCCACTGGACTCTGTGCACACTATACCTCACTTTGGTATAGTATATACAGAGCCAGTTTCCTACACTGGCTAGCCTTGAGAATCGTTTGGTTGATCTAGATAGAGCAAGAGGCCTTGGTGAGTTGGGATGCTCAGGTAGCGGAAGTATTAAAAAATACATTGGAGGAGTACCACGAAATTGCTGACAGCGAGGTTAAACACATGGGGAAATACGCAGTTGCCAAAACATATGGGGAGGGGGAAAGGCCGGGCTCAGTCTTAGCGGCTGTGCTGAGAGATTGGAGGGAGTCGGGCTGTGTGTCTGAGTTGCGTGCAGAGAGTGGCGAGCTACTGAGAGACCCAACAGCAATAGCAGATAAGTTTGATCAGTACTATTCCGATCTGTACCACTCTAGAGTGACCGCTGACGATGCAGCGATCAAAGAATACTTAGAACATATTCGTATGCCCTGGTTGGCTGATGAGCATAGGGAGCACCTAATGAGGCCGTTAGACGCAGGTGAAGTGCTTGCTGCGCTAAATGCAATGCGTGCTGGAAGCGCCCCAGGGCAAGATGGCCTTACTGTTGCTTTCTATAAGGAGTTGCTTATTCCACACCTGATTACTCTTTTTGAGGAGATGGGGGGTGGGGAGGAGTGGGGGAGGAGAATGCCCCCTCAATGAGGGAAGCCTTAATAGTTACATTATTAAAGCCAGGCAAACCCCCTAATGAATGTTCATCCTTTAGGCCCCTGTCAGTTCTTAATGTGGATACCAAGCTCTTTGCTAAAATCTTAGCTAACCAGCTGGCCCCGCTGGTTGCTTTCTTTGTTGGTCCGGAACAATCAGGGTTTGTTCCAGGGCATAACTTGACATACAATCTACAGACTGTGTTTGGAACAATACAGCATATTAAGCCAGAAACCAAAGCTGCTGAGGTCTTTCTCGACGCTCAGAAAGCCTTTGACTCTGTCGAGTGGGCCTTCATGCAGGTAGTGTTGAGGCGGATGGGCGTGGGAGAAGTTTTCCTGCAGTTAGTGGCGGTCCCATACAACTCCCCCACAGCTAGGGTAAGAGTCGGGGATACTGTCACTGCCCCTATCAAGATATCACGGGTCACTCTTCAGGGCTGCCCCCTATCACCTTTGCTATACGCTCTGGTGGCGGAGCCCTTGGCATGTGCATTAAGGGATTATCATGGGCACAGGGGGACCCGCTTCCCAAAATATAATCTCTGTGTCGTCCTACGCGGATGATACTCTTCTCTACATTAGGAATCCGGTGTCTAATCTGTTCCCAGTGCTGGATGAGGTGGTAAGACAGTGAGCTCTCAAGCCTCAAGATTAATTGGGCTAAGTCAACTATTTTCCCATTGTCCCCAGCCATGGAGCCTATTGAATTAGTCTACCCCCTAACATGAACTACTGAGCCTGTGCGCTACTTGGGAGTAAAAGTTCATACAGACTCTGAGCTGGTTCTCAGCAAGAACTATGGCAAAGCGATTACTAAATTAGAAGATGTGGAATGCTGGATCCGCTTGCATTGGTCTCTATTGGGTCGCATATCTATCATGAAGATGGTGGTGCTCCCAAGGTTTTTATTCCTGTTTTTGAATGTTCCGATGGTGCTGCCTGCACACATCTTCAGGATCATTCGTTCATTATTGGTGAAGTCAGCCTGGGCCGGGAAACAGGCACGTGTCAAATGGGATATTCTCACACTACCCTACATCAGGGGTGGCCTTGGGGCCCCGGACTTAGCATTATATTATTGTGCGGCGCAAGGTTCACATGCGTACCACTGGGTACACGAGCAAGTTGGCCTCCCACATGTACAGATTGAAAGGGTTGCGGCGACTCGCCCCCTCCTCTCCCATTGTTGTTGTTTCAGGCAAGCTGGTATTTTGGACTCCGTTAATTCTGGTACTCATGTATGGCAAAATTTGTTAAAAAGGCAGGCGGCCAATATCTTGTATTCCCCTTTGACCCCGCTGGAGTGATGCCATTGGCTGCCAGTATACCGTGAAAGAGAGGTGGTCCACGCACTGGCATCAATTAACATTGTTAAAATTGGGGATCTATTTTCTGAAGGCACGGCTCGAGGATGGGCTGATATTGAGGCGCAGGGGCATGTTCACACACCGCCTGTGAAGTTTCACTTTCACAGGGTGAGGCATGCCATTCGCGGAACACTTGGGGAGGACATGATGGAACTGCCTGAGATAGCCTCCTTTTCTTTCCTACTGCGTACGGATTCTCCTAGTAAGATAGTCTCCAGTATTTATAACATATCACAGGACTATCGTAGGAATCACTTCACCAAGGCTAGCTGGAATGGCAAAATGATCTTGGGGAGGCTCTCCATGACATCACCTGGCCATATTGCTGTGAGGTCACGCAGCATGTCTCCTTGAATGGGAGACACGGTATCATACATTTTAAGTTCCTTAATAGAGTTTATTATACGCCTGACAGGTTGCAAAGATATGCCCTCCGTGACACTGCAGAATGTGAGCGATGTAGAGTCCGCCCAGCGGTGTTCTTGCATATCGCCTGGTCGTGCCCAGTGATTGCGAACTACTGGAGATTCATTTTTCGCACGCTGAGCGAAATCACAGGGTTTGCAGCTGCCATTGGACCCACTATTGGCTTTGCCGGGTTGTACAAGGCGACTGCTGAAAGACACACGCCGATTAATAGACATGGGTCTACTGCTTGCAAAACGCAGGGTTGCGATGCGCTGGGCTCGAGGACCAGCTCCTACTGAGCAAAGACTGGTCAAAAGATATGGTTTATTGTAATACACAATCTGAATTGTATAGTGAATTACTATCGCCCTAGAATGGCCCTAAACGTTTTTGGGGTCTGTATCAGCACTATTTAGCTGGAAAGGAGATGGATGTGACTGAAGGGGATGGCCCTGCCTGATGGTGCCGACTGAGACAAGGGTTTCGCACTGTGGGATGATTTGACGACAAACCTGTTATTCACTGCATGTGTTGTAACCCTGTACGTACTAGATTCTGCTAGTAGTTGATCAAACATCGTGTATATTTATGCACCTAATTGCATTGATGTATCTCCATGTAACATACTGAGTATATGCTTTGCATTCTTTCTATTACTGCATCGTCTGCTCAACACTGATGTACTACTGTGATTGCTTTTTGTTATCGTATTTACGAAAATGTAATTACATTTAAAAAAAAAAAAAAAAATAGGTATGATCATGAGACTCCCTGAACTCAGAAGGTTACGGGATGTCCTTTTGCCATGTCTGATTTTTACCTACAGAAAAGTGCCACAGAAAGGAGTGGTATTTAGTCCCTTTGAGCTTCTGTTTGGTCATCCTGTGAGGGGACCACTATGTCTAGCAAAGGCTGGGAGAGACATCTCAAAGAGGCCCACCTAGATATTGTGGACTATGTGCTTGGCCTACGTCAGACAGATCCCACGTCACCCTTTTGGAAGCTATATTGGTACATCATTACCCGTGACAGCTCCATTGTTTTTACTTTGTCAAGGGGACCACTTTAATAAAAGTCTCCTCTGTACTCTTTAGGCTATTTTAGATCACCGAGACACCACCCTTCTCTTACACCCCCTCACTTGAATTCAATATGGCTAAGATCAAAAGATCAAAGCTAAAGAACCCCACTGAGGAGCCTGTCAGGCACTGCAGCATCGGCCCAACGAGGAGCTGCTCAATGATGAAGCAGGACACCCTTCTGGGTGTTTGATGGCATTCAGATCTGATCACTTAGACCGCCCCCCTGCCACCGGATCCCAGTACACCCGCCCGTTCCTTCTGACAGCCATATCACACCCTCACCCTATATGAGGAACTGTACCCTTATTTTGTGCTAGATTGCCTGTGAATTGCTTTAGCCTGCTTTCTTCTGTGGCCGCACCACACTGCATCAGTCTTTGTTTACTACCCTGGGGAAGACGCCTCGGCGCCCAGGCCTTCTTGCCATGACTTTTGCCCATCCCCCACATGCCCTTCATTATGCTAGCTATCTCTGTTTCCCTGCAGGCCATGAGTCCAAGCGGGAAGCGTCTTGCACTGTGCGTGCATTGAGTTATGCCACTTGTCTGCGATCCTGCCACCCTCACCCCACTCAGACATCTCCCTGCTTTCAGAGGCCCTCCCTGAACCCACAAGCGGCCCGTCCAACTAACTAGGCTTCATAATGTCCACTGGCTCTGCCTTGGGGTGCACGCCAATACTGCAGCGGCTAGCCGGACGAACTGACACAGAGACCGCTCCCCTGTCCAACAGGGAATCAAGGTACCCTGCTTCTCGCAATAAGCGTAGCAACTCCTGCACTCTGTCTTCTGCCATGAATTCTGAAGAGGTCATACGACAGACTGTAGTCAAAAAAGTCTAATAATAATCAACAGTAAATAACACTAAGTTCAGATGTCAATCAATAAATCTTCAAAAATAGAAATGGATTGCATTTTCTCAAACTGGAAAGGAAAACATTGGGTGAAGGGAGAGCAAGGGTCTGCCCTCCATTTCAAAAGGTAACTCTTTAATTCGTAAGGAATCACTGGTCAAAGGAGGCCTGAGCACATCTGTCGAAGACTATAGGACTGATAAGGGAATCATAACGAGTGGGACCAATGTCACGGGTAACCTTTTAAATCACATATCACTGATGAAAACATCAAGGTGGCCTGTGTTGGGGGCTCCCAAATTTGAAGACCTGTTCTTTAGTGATAGATGACTTACAGTGTCATAAGATGTGGGCATTTCCAAGTAGGCCTCCTGTTACACAAACATCAAAAGCAGAGAGAGAAAATCTAACAGTGTATATGGAAAATGTTTATAAAATAGGAGGCTTGAGACGAACACTTGGTCAAATGAAGCTGATCATCTGAATGTAAGAACTCAAGAGTTCAGCCTGTTGCAACCAGGATTGTGACCCAGAGGGTCGTCCACTCTCCCATGCTTGCTGAGGAAACATCACCCACAGAGTATCAAGAATTCTCACCTAGTGCACAACCTTCTACCTAACCCAAGACCAGTGAACTCTGTGAGGTTCAGGACACAGCTAGGCGGTAGCAAGGTCTAGAAGTCATGGTGCAAGAATCTGAAAGGCAGAGTGAAAGGTGCATCCGGACCACTGCACCGATCGGACTACCTGTCTGCATGCGAGACATGACCCCTGAATTAGAAAAGGGGGACTGAAACTTTAGGGCCATCGCGTTATAACAATACCTCAGAGACTATAGGGCTGCCTTAAATGTGAGAGACAACCACTGCACAAGAGTGAGCAACAGGAACTTAAGGACGGTCGCCCTGGTGCAACGATGTGGAAATAATAGGGCTACAGCTGTGACCCCAAGCGGTTTGCCTCCTTAGGTGAGTAACACAACCTCTGTATACCAGGAAAGGCTCATGGGGATTCAAGGGCCATCGCCTTTGGTACACTGCTGCTGGAGAAGACCGGTTTGTCACCCTAGGCAGTGATGTGCCCAGAATAGGGACGTCGTCTTGAGTGTGTGAAAGACACCTCAGATTTGCAAGAGGAGACCTTGAACACCAGCGTGGGTCGAGACTCACACAATAAGTGCATCTGCTCAATAAACTTTGTAAACACTGACGCACCCAAAATCTGTATCAGAAACCAAAGGAACTTTACTATCAACTCTGAAGAGCAGCGTGAAGATCCAAGTTCAGAGATGGTTGCAAATAGGCGGGTATTCTTATCCAGCACCAGCCGCTGTAGATTTGTAAGCCAGACTACCAAATGTTTCTGGGCCTGCTGCTAGGTCTCCTGTGGTGCGGGTAAGATAAAACTTTGTGGTGCACAGCCCATGGGTGGCAGCTATTTTAACTTTAGCACTGCTGGCACTAGGACACATTGTCCTTATCCAGGAAACTGTGGGACTTTAAAGCATCATTCTTTTTTGATACCCAAGTTCTCAGATTTCGGCATTTTCCACAAACAATTCTACAAGACTACAAAAAAATGCATTAGAGATATAGACATAGTAAATACATTATCATCAATATCATTACCCATTCAGGCCATGATGTATCCACCATCCGCTCCACATCTTATAATTTCGGTGGCAAAACAGGGCCTCTTAGATCGGCTTCTCATGGCTGGCACACCAGTCCACCCCCCTCTACTCCTCGAATGAGGCTTGGTTCCGGCGACTTCCAGTTACGGGCGATATCTTGTTTGCCTAACAATGTGGCCATGCCGATAAAGGTTCTCTCCAGTCTCAGTCACCCAACTTCCTCCAAGAGGCACAACAGGGCTGTCCTCGGAGGATTGTGGGATGGAAGTTCACAATGACATACAAAAAGAGCGGGAGGCACATCTTCTTAAATAAGGCTACCCGCCCCATAGCGCTTAGAGGCAGGAGGCCCCATTTCTACAGGTCCCTAGTCAAGGTGTTAGTAAGGGGCTGAAAATTAAGAGTCCAGGCCAGGACTGGGAAGTGTAGAATATATAGACATCTAACTATTTGAAGGAGTCAGCATATCGGGATCGCAGGGCACCAAGAATGTCCTCCTGTGTCTTCAACTGGTACCAACAGCGACTTGTTCATGTTTATCTGCAGACCAGAGGCTTCACCATATAGGTGGAGGCGTCTGGGGCCGAAAGACTGCAGGTCAACCAGAAATAATAGGATGTTATCCACATACAGAGCTGTGCGCTCTTCAGGATCCTCCTCTTAAAGCCATCCCGAATTTGGGCGTCGCATCTGATAAGACGTGCCAAGAGTTCAATTACTAAGGCAAGAAATGGAGACAGAGGACAGCCCTGGTTGGAGCCTCTGACTACTGGGAAGGGCGGGGATAGGACTCAGTTTACCTGGACTTGGATGCAAGGGCATTGTATGGCAGGCTGATGAGTCCGAAGAAGTAAGTTACAAAACCCGCATGCTTCAGCACAGCTTCCAAGAAGGTCCACGCAACAGTGTCAAAGGCCTTTTCAAAGTCAATTAGGAGTAAGGCCAGGGAGCCGCTCAAACGGCACGGCTGGGGCAGGGTGAGTTGTACCCTCCGTATGCAACAGCGGGTGCTCCTGCCAGGCATGAACCAACATTTGGTCTGGGTAGACTAGGTAACTCAGTGTCTGACAATGTAGTCACTAGGACCTTCGAAAACACTTTGATGTCTGCGTTTTTGAGAGAGATAGGCCTATATGAGGAGCAATGTTCTGCAGGCTGGTTGGCCTTGGAAATCACCACAATAATGGCAGTGCCAGGTCTGGGGGTGAAGGATCCATGCTCTGCCCCTCAGTTTAGAGGGCCAGTAGTGTGAGGGAGCAAACGGGTCGGGTAACTTTTAAGGAATTCCATGCGGAACTAGTCTGTGCCAGGGGTCTTTCCCAAATTAAGATCTGAAATGGCCATGTTTATCTCCTCAGTTGTGATCGGTTGGTCAAGTTTTTTGGCTAGACAAGGCAGGGAATCGAGTGCATGGGAAATCTCCTTTAGCAGTGGGAATGCAGGCTCCTGTGGAGGTACAGGGGTTGCAACATAGAAGTCTTGATACGCTGCAAGGACATGAGCAACCTTGGGCATACTTTCATGAAGGGTTCCATGAAAATTGCGAATGGCCGGTACGGTTCTAGTCGAGGCAGCATAAGCTGCCAGCCAACATAAGAGCTTGCTAGATTTGTCTCTATGTTCGTAGACCAGCTGGGCCAACGCTCTCCCGCACTGCCTCTAGGAAGATCTGTTTCAGGGTGGGCAGTCCAGATCCTCTATCTAGAGTGGTGGACTTGCAGCTGTCGCTCAATGTCGCCGAGGCGCAGCCACAGGTCCACCACTCCAAGGAGAGGATCTGGGCTTCTAAATCCATTACCTGTACCAGTTGGCGTGTCTTCTTTCCCCATACATATCCCTTGGTCAGACCCCCTCAGGGTGGGTTTACTGGACGCCCATAGGGGTTCCAGCAGAGGGCACAGTATTACAGATGAGCTTAAAGAAGATCTTTAGTTCTCTATAAAGTCAATACAGTCTTGGTCTACTAGATGCCAGGCGTTGATGCGCCACATAGGTCATAAGGTGCACAAAAGGGTTTCCATTTTAAAGAGGAGGGGTATGTGATCTGAGATGCCTCAGGTCAGGATCTGTACGCATTGTAATACAAGGGAGGTCACTGGCTGGGAGCCAAATCTGACTGATTTAATCAATCAGGATTTGTAGAACACAGATGCTTCACCTGTGAGGGTCTCGAGGTCTTCGACCCAGTTTATGCGCTGCTGACACGCAAGTGTACAGCCCTTGTGAGGGGTCACATAATCTCCAAGCATCGCATAGGCCAATTGAGTAGGCCTACAATGCAAGTTGGGATGAGTGCGCAATTCGGCCTGGGCGAAGGGCCTTGAAAATATCCAGACTGGGGTCTGGGACGGCGTTAAAAATCACCCACAACCCCAATCAGGTAGCCCAGGGGCTTGGGGGCCACCACAAGGTCCTGGAGAGCCTGTAGTGTCCAGTGCAACCTCTGTTGGGGAACATAGGCCAATATGAAGTTCTGGTGTCTAGTCTCTAGAGGGCCCTCCATCCCTATGTACCTACCCTGCGGGTCAATGTATGAGGAGGACACCGCAATTGGGAAGGCCATGTGCAGCAGGATCACGACCCCTCGTGAACCTCTTAAGAAGCCAGCATGAAAAACTCAGTCATAGCCAAACCTGATGACGAAGGGACAGTGGGAACCTAAAAGATGCGTTTCTTGAAGCAGGACCACATCCTTGCAAAACCGCTTTATATAGCAAAGTACTGCCGATCTCTTATCAATTGAGGACATGGTTTACGTTCAAGGAAATTACCTTAGCCATTTGGGGGCAGGACTGGAAAGTGGTGAACTGGCCCATCTCCTCATGAGAGGCCTCCTGGTCCAAAGGGGGATAGACTCAGTGGAGCCCAGGAAGCATGTTGTATGTGAGTGCCCGCAGTGGACGAAGTTTGTTGTAAATGCCTGCAAAAGAAAGCCAGAACAATAAAGGAAAACAGAACATTAACCCATCCCACCCAACAGCCCCACCCAAACCCCATACTTACAACTATAAAGCATCTGTCGCCCAACATTTAAACATAAAGAAACTAGTAGGGTGTGTCAGGATCCATCAGAGGCTCCCTGTTGCTCAACTGAAGGATCACGCTGGCCGACAGCAATTTCTGATTCACACAATAAAACAAAAGAACACAGGAAAACACTCCCTCCACCCCACATCCAAAACAATTATATGCAATATAGCAATAGACTAGTTCACAGCGTCTGCAGCAATGGTTGGCTATCCATGACCGGGTCATTCTGCACCTCTCCACCTGCCAGGGTTCAAGTGAGTGGCTCATGATCGCCATCTTAGTCTGAAAGAGAGTGGGGGTGCCTGAGAGCGACACCTTTGGGTCCAGAGCTCCTGGTGGACTCCCAGCATGAGATGGGTTCAATAACCCTCGTCTCCTGTGCTGGTTCGGTCTGTCCCTCCTTGAGTGGGTTCTCTTTCCCCAGGGGGTACCTGAGAGAGCTCACAGGGGACCCAGCTGTCCTCGAGTTTGCTGCCTCCCCAACTCTGGTGGGCCAGAGTACCCATTGCTCCATCGCCCACTTCCATGCTTGTTGGGGAATGTCAAAGAAATAGGTGGACGAGTTGAAAATTACTTTCAGATGGACCGAGAATAGGAGCATATATTGGATCTGAAGGGCCCGGAGTTTATGTTTAACGACCTCAAAAAAGCATCTGCGTTGCTGGCCTGCCCAGGTGTAGTCTGGGAAGACCATGAGCTTGGTGGTGAAGCGCAGATCTTGGTGATTTGAGCCTCTTGGAAGATGACATACCGACAGTGGTGGTTGAAGATGTGGCCCATCATGGGATGAGAAAACCCTTGGGGGCAGATGCTTAGCCATGACCCGCTGCGCCCTCTCCTCCGCGAAACCAAGAGACAGCTTATCCAATGGGACACAAGAACGGAACCATTGCTCCAGAAAGCAGTCTGTCACTGAGGTCTCAACTCCCTCTGGGAACCCAACGAGGCACAGGCTGTTTCTCAGGGATTGGTTGTTGGCACCCTCTGCTCGTTCTTCCAGTGTATTCATTGTGGAGAGCAACTTGGAGACCTGGAGTTTAAGGATCGTCACTTCATCTTCAACCGTGGAGACCCTGGCTTCAGCCTCAGTCACACGGTCTGCTATTTTGTGAGTATATTGGCACAGGAGGGGGACATCCACCCAGACCTCATTCACTTTTGTCTCTACTGCTACCCTGGAGCCTTGAATTGCTTTGAGAATGATGGGCATGTCTGTTTATTGTTATTGATGGGGAGGTGCTCTGCGGTCCACCGGGTATCTTCAGTAGGTTCAATGTACTGGTCCATTTGTCTTTGGGCCAGCTTCGGCTGTGGGAGCTAGTCACGCCCCATCTCCAACAGCAGAGCCACATTCACCTTGGGAGGGTATAGGCACACCCCAACCGGCCCGCTTGCTACAGGGCAGCGCGAGCAGCCTGAAAAGGCATACAAGAGGTGGATCACAGAGAGTCATTGCTGCTGTGCAAGGCTCTGAGTAGGTACAGTGCAGGATTCAGGCTTCAGCAGTTCCCTACACTTATCCAGGTGCCACAGAGCAATTGAGGGGACAGTCTACGACCTCTTAATCAATCAAGGATTTATAAAGCAAGGCATCTCACCTGTGAGGGTCTCAAGGCACTGGAGTTGCTTAACTGCTTTGTGGTGCTCTGTTCATTCGAACAGCCAGGACTGGAGTCATTTCCTGAATTGCCGGAATGGTGGGACAGTCGGAAGGTGCAGGGGAAGGTCATTCCAAGCTTTGGCCACCAGGTGTGAGGAGCGTCCTCGGCTATTAACTCGGCGGATCAGAGAGGCCTCTGATCTGCGAGGAAGAGGGAAGCCGATCGCAGGTGTCTGGTCTGTTAGTGGAAGGTTATGCTTTTGTTGATGTATGCTGGTCCTTCGTTGTGCAGGACTTTGTATGAGTAGATCAGCATCTAGAACTGGAATCTCTTCTGGATCAGGAGCCAGTGTAGCTTCTTGAGGTGGAGTGTGATGCTGGTCTGTCTGGGAGATGAGGAAGAGTCTTGCCGCTGAGTTTTGTATTGTCTGTAGTCTATTCAGGAGATGTGTGGTGACTCCTATGTAGAGTGTGTTCCCGTCGTCCAGACTGCTGGTGACAAGGGCCTGCATGACGGTCCTTCTGGTGTTAAATGGGAGCCAACTGAAGACCTTGCCAAGCTGGGTAGGGTGTGGAAGCAGGTGGATGAGACTGCGTTTACCTGTTTCTTCATAGATGGTTTGCTGTTCAAGATGACGCAGAGGTTGCGGGCATGGTCTGTCGGGGCGGGGAATGGGCCAAGTTAAGCACGCCAGCCACCATGCATTGTTTCATGGTGAGGTGTTGTTTCCAAAGATGAAGACTTCAGTCTTATGCGTGCTGAACTTGGGAGAGCTGCCATTCATCCAATCAGCGGCGTTTCTCATACATCTGTGGAAGTTGTCTCTGTGGGGGAGGGGTCTTCGGACAGCGTGAAGATGATCTGGATGTCAATGGCATAGGAGATGATGTTGAGTCTGGGCGATCTGACGGTGTTGGCCGGGGGGGGGGTCATATGCATGTTGAAGAGGGTGGGGCTGATGGACGATCCAAGTGGGATGCTGCAGATCTTCTCGGGCTCTGAGGTGAATGGTGGGAGAAGGATTCTCCGAGTTCTTTCGTGAGAGGTGATTCATTTGAGAGCGTCTCACTGGATTCTGATGTGGTGAAGTCTGTTGATCAAGATGTGATGGGTGACTGGGTTGAAGACGGCTGATACGCCCAAGAGAATGAGGGCCCCGATGTCGTTGGTGGCTTCGATGAGGGCTGTCTCTGTGCTGTGGTTGATTCGGCATCCAGATTCAGAGGGGTCCAGGAGACTGTTGTGTTCTAGGTGTTTGGCGAGTTGCTGGTTGAATGTCTTTGAGATCCTTTGCTGGAAACGGGCGCAGGGAGATGGGCCGGTAGACCTTCAGTTCTGCTGGGTCAGCAGATGGTTTCTTCGGGAGGGGCTGCACTTAAGCGTGTCTCCAGTCTTCAGGGAAGAATGCTGAGGTAATGAAGGTGTTCAGGACTTTCTTGAGCTTGTCGCCAATAGTCTTGCTCCTGAGGTTGAAGACGGGGTGGTGACAGTGGTCTGTGGGTAAACCTGAGTACACAGAGTTCATAAGGGAGATTGTGGCTTGAATTGTGAGGGTCCCAATTGGTGAGCAGGTGTTGGGGGTTTCCGTTTGTGGGTGTGAGCAGGCTGATTATGTCGGCAGCTGGGGGTTAGGCTTTTGAAGTTTTCGCAGTTGACTGATCTTGTCATGGAAGAAGTTAGTCAGGGTGTCACACATTTCTATGGAGGGGGTGGTGTCGTTCTCGGTGGCTGCAGAGTTGGAGAACTCATTCACGATGGCGAAGAGCTCCTTGCTGCGTTTTGTGCTGGCTTCTATGCGGTCAGCTAGAGCGTTCTTTTTTCTATCAGGAGGGGGTGGTACTGGTTTAGAGCGGTCTTGAAGGTGGTACGATTCCCTATCTCTTTGCTGGAGCGCCACTTCTTTCTACTTGCCGGCAGTTGCATGTGGTGGATTTCAGCTCAGCGATTAACCAGCTGGCTCTTCTGACAAGTCATCTGGCTTGCTTGGCAGTGGTAATTATGTCAACGCATTCTATGATCCACTGGGAGAAGTTCTTCACAGCCTATTCTGGGTCTGGGAGGTGAGAGTTGAGAGTATTGTTCCACTGTTGTTCTGATATATTTTTCCAGTTTCTGCGCATGGAGTTGGGGAGCATGGTGCCAGTGTTGGTAAGTCTTGAGATGGTGAAGTGGGTGCTGTAGTGGTTGGCCCAGGTGAGCTGCGAGACGTGGTTGAACTTGACTAGGTCTCTGGACGTGAAAATGGAGTCAGGTGTGTGTCCTGCTATGTGGGTAGGGTTGGTGACGAGGGAGGGAGAGGGAGGGGGAAGAGAGAGGGAGGGGATAGAGAGAGGGGAGAGAGAGAGAAATAATGAGGGAACACAATGTACCAGATTTTTAACAAACACAGTCTAACAATAAGGAGTGGAGAGTCCAAAGCACAATGAAGGGGTAAACAACAGTATTACCGTCAGGTCAGTAGGGAGAACACGGAACACTAGGATATCTAATAATCAGGCACGAGAGAACGCAGTCACACTTGGGAGGTAACAGCAGTATAGCAAACAGGCAGAGGAAAGAGCGAGGCATAATGAGGATATGCGGTAGAGGGCAGCAGGAGCAGAACCGAGGAGAGGCAGCTGCTCTTAAAGCTCAGAATAACTCCTACAGGGGAGAAGAGGCCTGGAGAAGAACAGGGCTGGACGCACCACAGCCCTAGCAAGATGACAAAAAAAGTGTCCCTGGTCTTACAGGGACCTCTCTGGACCCGAGGCAGAGGTCGCTCCGCGTAGCCTCAGTGGAGTATCGCAATCGGCAGCAACCGCCTGCGCGTCCGCGCTGGGCTGTGTCTGTGGGCGAATATGTGCCGATAGAGTGGGCCTGCAGGAGTCCACTAGGCATGAATAGCTGAATCAGAGTGCTGCACCCACCCAAGTCGTGGCAGGTCTAGGCCCATGACTGTTTAGCTGTCAGTAGAGGCCATCCACCAGTCGGGCCACAATGCGAGGCTTGCCAAAGTACAACAGGCTGCTCGGGGTCAATTCCTAGTGCTCATCTGTGAGGCTGCATAGACCTGGTGATATCACTATATCGCGATGGCACTGCACTCATGCTTGCCCCGGTCCAGACAGTGACCACCCCTGTAAGCGCTGATCCCTGCGGGGCAGAACTCCAGAGGCTGTCGTGGTGGGGAGAGGGGAGAGGGAGAGGGTGAGGCGGGCATGGTGGGCACCAAAATCATCCCCAAAGAAGAGTGCTATTAGTGATGGGCGAATGGAGGCAGGATGCTAGGTCTCTGGCTGCCGGACAGCCTCCCTGCAAAAGGGGCATGAAAGGGGGTTGATCACACCATGAGGCCGGTGCCGGCACCTGCAACTCACAGGACACCTCATTGGGAGGCCGTCACACAGGTAGATCACCCAGAAGTGTCAAAAACATGCGGCACCCAGGTCACAACAGCCGCTTGCGCGGTCCCACATAGTAGGTTAGCAGTCTTGGTGCCGGAGATGCCAGCCGACAGAGGCTTAAACAGGTGCCCCAATCAGGGTCTCATCTCAATCTCGGTCTCAAGGTCTATCCTCACGCAGCGCCATGAGGGAAATAAAAGGGTGCAGCAGCCATTACGCAGCTGCTTCGTTTGCTGGTGTGAAGGCGGCAGCCATCTTGTATTCGGCCCTTTCCTGTCAAAGACAAGCTTAACAGGAAATTATATTGCTCTGTCTGCAATAATTATGCTGCTTTAAAAGAACAAATAAATGTTTTTTTTTTTTTTTACACAGCTGCTGTAGGTGCCCTGGTCTATAGGGAAATCATACGGTCTCTTGGCAGGATCGTGGATGAAGCAGTAACATAGGCCTTGAGGCAAGGAATAGAAACAGGTCACCATGCACTGGTTGGATAGCAAGAGACAGTATTTGGTGCAATGGGCTATAGATATATTACTCGTGGTCCACGGAGCCACTCCAGCAGCTACCCTCTGCCTGCTACGCTCGGACCTCACACATCAAGAAACACAAAGCAGCAACACAATATAAAACAGGCAAGAGAAAAATCTAAAACTCTTCATGTATAATGGGCAAGAGAAAATCTAATGTAAAAGTTGAAAATACCCATGTTTAAAAAATGAAGTTGGATGAATTTTGAAGATCTATCATCTGCTTCATGTGGATTTTGCCCGTCACGCTCAAGCCTAAAAAAGGTGCAACTGTTAATGTACAACGGGTGGGAGAAAATCAAATAATAAGGTGAAAATCTGCCGCATTTTAAAGAAATGCAGAGAGAAATTCCAAAAAACACGAAATTTTTTGCCGTGGAAAACTAAGCAACAAGAAATGTGGTTATGTGAATTTTGAAGAGACTTCACCTGCTTCACCTGGCTTCTGCCTGCCACACTCAAACCTCACAAAGCAGAATCCCTCAATGTTTAACACGAGGATGGAAAGCCTGATGTACAAAGGTAAAAATAATATACAGGTTTAGGCCACATGTTTACACACATGTTTGAACACATGTTTGAACCTCAAAGCAGCATCCTTCAATGTAACACCGTGGTACTGGACTAAGGCCAACTCTAAGGCTGCTGAACTGCTGAACTGATGGCCTCCAGCACGTCAAGTGGCAAATGTGGGCTCTGGAGCGGGATCGGAAGTCTCAGTGGGCTCAACATCAAGGGGACATCTCAGACTAAATTGATATTTTGGAAGAGACTGCAAAAGATCTTCAGTGATTCTTACTGAACTGCGATTGAGTCAGCAGCAGAGCCTTCTTGCCTTCCCTACCCAGAGCTGACAGTGACCAATGCGTTGCTTCTGGTTTGAGGGTGGCCATTTGTGAAAGGTGGGGGGGATCAGTGGCCTCTGGCGGAGTCCCAGCCCCACATCAACCTTCTGGAGTAGAGGGCCATCAATCAATCAAGGCTGGTAAAGCGCAACTACTCACCCAAAGGGTCTCAAGGCGCTCGGGGGGCAGGGGGTACGTGCAGGTCCTGGATGTTCACTCTGAACCGAAGAGCCAGGTCTTGAGGTCCTTCATGAACTTGGAGAGTGTTGGTGTCTGTCGGAGGTGAGGAGGGAGGATGTTCCATGCCCTGGCAGCAAGGAAGGAGAAGGAACTGCCTCCTGTTCTGGTCTTCTTGATGAGCGGCACCGTAGCAAGGGAGAGCTGGGCTGAGCGGAGGGATCTTTGGGGTGCGTAGAACAAGATAGGTAGGTCTGGTGTTGTGGAGGGCTTTGTGGGCGAAGCTTGAAGGGGATTCTCTTCTCGATGGGGAGCCAATGTAGTGTCCGCAGGTGTTGGGTGATGTGGCAGTGGCGAGGTAGGTTGAGGAGTAGTCTAGCGGAGGCGTTCTGGACGTTTTGTTTGGGTAAGATTCATGTTGATCCCAGCGTAGAGTGCATTGCCGTAGTCCAGACTGCTGCTGATGAGGGCGTGGATGACAGTTTTCCTGTGCTCAAGAGGAATCCAGTTGAAGGTCTTTCGTAGGGAACGGTGGGTGTGGAAACAGGAGGAGGAGAAGGCATTGATTTGGCGGTTCATTTTGAGTCCAGGATGATTCAGAGGTTGCGTGTGTGGTGGTGGGGGAGGAAGGGTTCCAGAAGGCGGGGGCCACAAGGTGTCATTACAGGCGTCTGGGTGTGGGCTTATGAGGAGTACTTCGCTTTTGTCCGTGTTGAGTTGTAGGCAGCTGTTCTTCATCCACCTGGCGACAGCTTCCATTACTTCTTGGAAGTTGTGTTTGGAAATATTGGGTTTATTGGATAGTGAGAGGATGAGTTGGGTGTCATCTGCGTACGATACAATGTTGAGTCCGTGGGATCCGACGATGGGTGCGAGCGGTGCCATGTAGATGTTGAACAGGGTGGGGCTGATGGAGGATACTTGGGAAACTCTGCAGGTGGTCGGTGTGGGATACGAGAGGAAGGTTGGGAGTCTGACCTGCTGCATTCTGCCGGATAGGAATGAGCGGATCCAGTCGGGGGACTTGTTCTGGATTTCTGCATCGTGTAGTGTTTGGGCTAGGGTGTGGTGAGATACAGTGTGGAAGGCTGCGGAGAGGTCCAGGAGGATGAGGGCCACAGTCTCTCCTCTGTCGAGGAGGGAGAAGATGTCGTCTGTCACGGCGAGAAGGGCGGTTTCGGTGCTGTGGTTGTACGTGAAACCGGATTGGGAGGAGTCGAGGATGCTGTTTTCTTCTATGAAGGAGGCAAGCTGGCTGTTGAAGGCTTTTTCAATGACTTTTGCCGGGTAAGGGAGTAAGGAGATCGGTCTGAAGTTTTTGAGGTTGGTGGGGTCCGCTGAGGGTTTTTTAAACGAGAGAGTTGATCTTGGCGTGTTTCTAGTCGCTGGGGAAGGAGGAGGTCTCGAAGGAGCGGTTGATGATTCGAAGCTCGGGGGTCAATGATGTTTGCAGCTCTGTGGGAGATGTGGTGGGGGCAAGGGTCAGTGGGGCCCCGGAGTGGGCTGACTTCATAGTCTTCAGGGTGTCATTGATGGAGAGGGCAGTCCAGCTGTCGAGTGTAGGCTGCATGGTGTAGGGAATGGTGGGTGTAGGTTCCGCGTGTAGGTTGTCCTCGAAGTTGTCCTAATTTTGTGGCGGAAGAAGGCGCCGAGTCTGTCGCAGAGGGCCGGGGGGGTGGAGATGTCGGTTGTCTCACTGTTGGGTTGGGCAAACTCTTTGATGATGCCGAAGAGTTCCTTGCTGTTGTGTGTGGAGATTCTGTCCTGAGTGCTTTCTTCCTTGTGTATCTGATGAGCTTGTGGTAGGCAGCGGTGGCTGCTTTGAAGTTGTCACGGTTTGCTGTGGTTTTGGAGTTCATCTATATCTTTGAGGAGTCGGCAGGTTCATCTCGATTCTCGAAGTTCGACGGAGAACCACTTGGCTCTCTTGGTGTGTGGGTTGGTAGTTTTGAGGGGGGCAATGGTGTTGGAGCAGTCAGTGAGCCAAATGTGCAGGGTTCGGGCGGCAGTGGTTGGGTCGTTGTCCACGGTGGTGGGAGCGGAGCGGATGAGGGATGCGGTGAGCTGTTCATCGGGGATGTTGTTCCAATTCCTGCGTTGGAGCTGGTGTGGACGTTTGCAAGTGATGTTGGCTTTGAAGGTGAAGTGGACGCAATGATGGTCCATCCATGGGAGTTTAGCGGTGTGGCTGAAGGGGATGGAGTTTCCTGCTGTGAAAATGGGGTCGAGGGTGTGTCCTGCTGAGGGCGTGGGTCCTGGTACGATCTGTTTAAATCCGATGTTGATGAGGTTGTCCAGGAGGGAGGAGGAGTTGGGGTCTTGGAGGTTGTCAAGGTGGAAGTTGAGGTGTCCCTGCAAGGTGTAGGTCGGTGGAGGTGATGGCATGCAGGGTGATGTCGGTGATTGAGTCGGAGAAAGGTGTGCGGGTCCTTAGAGGAGGGTGCCTCGGAAGGTGGTGGTCGGGTTGGTCTGTATCTTTAAGTGAAGGTGTTCCATCAGGTCTGTGGGCCCGTCAGTGTAGGTGCTCAGTCGGAGGTTGGATTTGTGAGCGATGGCGATGCCTCCTCCGCGGCGGTCCTTCTGGGTGATCTTGGAGCCTTCGGGGATTGCGATCGCGATGTCCGGTCCCAAGACTGCGCTCGTCCAGGTTTCTATGAGGAAGGCAACGTCAGTGGAGGTGCCGTCAAGGAGGTCAACGATATGTTTGTGGAGGGAGCCGACGTTGAGGAGGATGCATTGCATGGTTTGGGGTGCGGTGGAGTTGTGGCGGGTGGGTTGAGGTGGGACCTGGGTCTCAGTGAAGGCGAAGAAGTGTCGACAGTGGCAGCAGGTAAAAGGTCTGTGTGTGTCGATAAGTGAAGAACGCTTGCAGTTGTCTTGGCTGGCATTGAGTGCGTAGAGGGCCGGGGAGATGTAGTGCTGGTGGGTCGGAGGACCAGGGTCCCTGGCACTGGTCGGGACACGGACGGCGCAGACCGACTTGCCTTTGGTGCGCCCGCTGCCGCCACTAAGTAGGGGGAGGGTGGGACAGCTGAGAGGCGGGAGCGGCAACACGTGGGGGCAACAGCGGCGAAAAACGCAGGAAAAAAAAAAGAAGGGGAATTGACAAGAAAAAAGAAAGGAACAGGAAAAAGGCAAAAAAGAACATGAAAAGGAAAAGAAAAATTTAAAGACAAGAATAAGGAGGAAAGAATCAGGCACAGAAGCGGAGAAGAGCAGGAGGAGGCACAGAAGCCTCGAGCACCAACCTTAGAGCGCTGGGGGCAGGCACTCTGTGGTGGTGCTGCATGAGGGGAAAAGCAGTATTCTGACCAGGAGGCCAGAGGTCTTGGCGGATTAGCTCAGCAGACAGCGCCTAGCGGACCACGAGCAGCAATTACACCTGGAGGCAACGGCAGGTTCTCTTCCACGAATGGGGAGAAACTTGGCTTGATCTGTTTGCCACCATCAAGAATGAGCAATGTCAGCACTTCTGCAGACCAATGTTTCCAAGGCATCTCTCACTCAGACGTGCGTTCCGCCTTATGTGGGACTCCTGTTTGCCTTCCTGTCGATACCACTCCTGTCTCACGCTCAAGAATATTAGGACCAACTTGGATAACTTGGACCCAGAGGACCCCAATTGGGCACGGAGGGTATGATATTCAGAATTCCTGGGTTTGAGTATCTGTCCTCTGATGTGGCTGTGTCCACGGAAGGAACTGCTATTGCAGTAGCAGGGCTGGGTTCTCAGCCTAGGCATTCGCAAAATCCATGTCCATGCATGGAGATTGAGCGGCGACAGCTGAACACGTTTGATCTTACTCCAGAGGTGGTTGATATCCTCTTGGCAGCCAGGCATCCCTTAACTAAAATTAATAAAGCCAGTTGTTGGGACAAATGTGTCGCCTGGTGCAGTACTTTGAGCACAAGAGAGTGCGGACCTTCTATACAGATTGTACCAAAGACCATCAGGTGAGTCATCAGCTCTTTGCGGAGTTCACTGGAGTGAACAAGCATCAGCATAGCTAATAGGTTGCGCTTTTGGGACCTTATAAGTGTTCAGCCGTGCAGCACATTATCCGGGGTGCTGTGCCGCCAGGGATTGAAGAGCTATACAATTATTACACACTGGGTCATGAAGTCTGATTCAGGAATACATGCTTTCCTCAGTAAACAATTATGGACACATTCCAAGGCTTTTTAATGCACAGAAAGAAAGAAAGACAAGTGCATTGATGCAAGTCAACCGCTCAATAAAATTCTGTGTGCGACTGAATCACTAGAGTATTGAAGAGCCTATGAAAAAAAACAATGAAAAACTTTCCAATGAGGGAGACGTCACATCCCTCCTCCCCAGGCCGCTATTCACCAGTCGCCCTTCTCCAGAGTTTTCCATTTAAAAGAATGCACGCACCATCCGTTTACCAGCAGGCCACGCTCCCGCCCTGTGTCCCAACCCCCTCGGTACGGGAGCACTAAACATGGCAACAACATCAAAATGCTCCCATTTGTCAGGTACAGGACAAATAATAAATAAACAGGGGCGGCAATGGCTGGGAGTCCTAAACAATCAAAAGGAAAAGTGGAAAATTTAGAACAATGACAAAGATGGCTTAAAATACCAGACAATCTACAAACATTGCAAAGAAATAGAATTTTGTGAAGTAATGAATTCTATCAACAGACCACATAACTATAGGGGGGGGGGGTGTCTATGTGATCCGTCCCACAGTGGCAGGACCAGTATTTGTAGTTTCAGTGCACCCAGTACACACCAGACTGTTCTAGGTGAGTGTTCCCTATAAAATCTGGTTTCTGGCCTACTTTTCCCCTTTTTGTCATAAGCAGCAAAGCTAATTAACTCTTTGGCAGTATCCACGTTCCCACCGAGTGCAGGTGGTGTGAGATTAAACTAAAATGTGTGCGAGGCACTGAGAGCTTGAGCCAGATGCCTGGCTCTGGTGCAGCGCAAGGTCCCCTTGAGCCCAAATAATCTGAGCTTCCATGTGGCTTTTGGCTGTCACCCACGCTGTAAACTAAAGCGCCACAAATTAAAGAAAAACACATTATTAACATTAACCTTTAATGTAAACTATAAGAGGGCAAGACATGCTCATCTAGTGACTGAATGAGGAATGTAAAATCAGAAAACCTAGGATTTTGTTCCTGGCTTCCCTGATAGACCAATTAGTTAAAAGTGCTTGTGCCTGAAGCGTGAAGCTTGCAAGCTTAGATTGGTGTGCGTGCAAATCCTGCATTGCCAATCCCTGGTGAGTTGCACTGCTACTGCTGAAACAATGCCAATGGAGGTACCAATGGGTGAGGCGGGCTGACATCAATGGTCCTGTGACCTCAGTGACAGTCACTGTTGCTCTAGGGTGTGCTGCTTCGTAGGATTGCCCGGAAGACTGCAGGTGACCTGCAGTACGGATTTTAGTGGATAGGCCTTCAAGGTTAACCCATACTTGCCGCCGCTAGGGTCCACCTGTTGGTGCTATGACAGCAGTGCTTCTAAGGTCTAGCATAGGAATGTGCTCCCTCTGGGGAGTGGTCTGGTCATGAAGGCTGAACCATAATTCATCAGTTCCAAATTCAACAACTCTGGCCATAGTGCCACATCCTCTCCCCCACTGAACACCATACTACCCCACTGAGAGAAACTTGCAGTTCTTTTAGCTACAACCCTATTGTGCCCCGCTATAAACACCTACATGCGACTCAATTCAAATTACGCACTAGACAAGAGTAAGTAATATGCTGCCTGAAAAAAAAAAAAAGTAACAGCCTTGAAAAAGTAAACACTTATACTGAATGCAAGTTTAAGTAAAGCGAGTGAAATGTAAGCAGGAACAACGTGGTGAACTTTTTTACAATATTCAGAAATCAATGAGTATTTTTGCCTGAAAAGTTAACATGACAGCAGTATGGTTTAAAAAGACCACATCCCTGAACAAAGCAGTGGTACACATTTTATAAAGTAAGTAAAACAGCTGACACAGATCACATTAAACGATTTCCACTCCACGCATCAACTAAGTATTGGAGTACCTCCAGGAATGGTGCGCTTCCCCATACGGGGAAAACAATGCTGTTCAAACAAAAGTAGCGCTTCACTTGCAAACTCTATACAGTGGCACTAATGTGTTTGGGTGTGAATAAAACCAATCTGGCCACTTTGCAACCACTCTGGCTTGCTTTATTTAATTATTTTGAACCTTTTTTTCTCTCGGTCTCGAGGCTGCACTTTGGAATTCAAAAATGTCATAAAAAGACAACATTTCCAACAAGTGTTTTTCTTTTTTGGATCCATTTCACAGGGGAACGAATGGAGAGAATATTTAGGGCAAGAGTCGGTGGTTTTCACCAAGGGGCATATTATCAAGGGCCGGCGATAAATATCGCAAAGCGCGCTTAGCGCTTGCATATTTATCGCCGGCTATCTCTGTAATTTATCGCCCGGTTAGCGCGTTATTAACAACGCGCATCGACGAGGCGATAAAAATTTCAGAGATAGCGTGGATATCGCCGTTTTCCATGTGGAAAACGGCGATATCCTAGATGATAGGGCCTGTGGTCTTAGCCACAGAATCCACCCCCATGTTAAGTATGCTTTAGTCAGGAATTTAACAGACGTTAAATTCCTGCGTTAAGGCATACTTAACGCGATTAAAATAATCGCTTCCCGCATTGTAAATATCGCGAGCTGCCTTCGCGATATTTACCCATGTTGTTTCCACAGACACGCCTACTTTGCATCTCATTATCGATGCGAAGTCAGGCGTGCTGGAAACGGAGCAAAATCAGCAAAACACGCGATAGCGTGTCTTTGCTGATAAGGCGATATAATTATCGCCGCTTTTCGGCCGAAAACGGCCGCAAAAGCGGCGATAATTGTTTATCGCCGCCTTGTTAATATGCCCCCAAGTGAGGAGCGAGACAGAAAGAGAGGGAATTATGGGGAGGGAGAAAGAGAGGGGGCAGCTGCCAGCGGCAGAAGTGGAGACTGTCCTTGTCTGATCTGGGAAAGAAGGAAGAGACAGTCCTTTTCCTTCTCAGCCCTCCCCGCCCGTCCTCGAACGGCTGAGTCTTATCAATAGGCCTTACCTATTTCTGCCTTTCTGGGACACATTTTTAAAATACAAAAAGGAGGGGACGAAAGAGTGATAGGTCCATTTGAATGGGGAGTTTAAGGATTAGACCTGGAGTGTAGAGGGGGGATGGCAGACTGGACAGGGGGCACTGGGGAGGACACCAATTTCACCTGTTGGCACTGGGCAGTGTTTTGGCCAGAGCTACGTAAGGTCTGTGAATAAAAAGACCCTGCAGCCGAGCGTAGCAGGGATTAAACAGCACACCTGGGTACTGTAATCACTAGTGTGACCCACGCACCAACATCCTTGCAGACACTACAATGGCGACATGCAGGGCCCGACGAGCCCCTCTACCCGGCGCACTTGATCGTCTACCTCACCTGCCTTCCCCTCAGCTTACCGCCTCCTGCTTCCTCACAGCAGCAACCACGCAGCGCACTGAGGCGGCCCACCGAGGCACTAAGAGACGCCTTCCACGGAGGTGCCCACGATCTGCACACCCCACCAAGGCACTGGGAGATGCCTCCTACGGAGGTGGCCATGATCTTCACACCGCTGTGGGGAAGGTACCCGAACATGGCGCTCCCACGCCCTCAGCACACCGGTCTGCTCTCTGGGCCGATGGGTAGTGCTTCCTCATACTCGAAGGGGCTTGCGAGCTACTGGACTCCCGGCCCAGCCCCAGAGGCCTGCTGACAAGTGTTGAAGGTACAAAGTCCACAGGAGGTCAGGTTGTGGTTCCAAGTAGTAGCTTTATTCAGGTACAAGTTACAGAAGCTTAGGATATAGCCAAGATGGTAAGTAGGCCTGTATGTACGCCCCACCAGGAGCAGCCTCCTAGCTGCTCAGCCTGTAATCACCAACTGACTCAGATCAGGCACCCAACATTCCAAGGCATCATCAAGATTCCATACATGCTCAGGCTGAACAGGAAGGGGAAAGAGAGGGAGTACAGAAAGGGGAAAAGTAACACACTACATATCCTCTTTCTTTACAGTGAAAAACAAAACTAAGCAAGAAGATATACCAAGGAGTAAATACATCACTAGAGCAGATACGTGCAATAGAAGATAGGTAGAGAAATAGTCCAAAATGCAATAAAACAATAGCAAGACTAAAATGGCATATGAACGATGTAACGCAGTAGGATAATATCATTAAGAAATGGAACCTGAGTAAAAGAAGAAACAAACTAATGCAATAAAAGAAGGCATAAATGCAATGCAATATATCAATAAATTGTGGCATAGGAAGGCACACACACACACCATCCCCTTTCTGACAAAGGAGTGGAAAAGCAAAACAAAGTAAAAACAGTATACCAGGCACCTGAAAGGACAAAAGTCTCAGGAAGCATACAACACGTACAAGACTTGTACACCAGACGTCTCCGGCACCCCTACGATCTGTGAATCAAATCCGCCGTATGGCGCACAGTGAACCAGCACTGTAAGCGTGGCAGGACACAAAAGACAGATCATAGAAAAATTGTATGTGCATGGTAAACAATAAGTGATAAGTAAAAACAGAATGGCGCAAAGAATGCATACCCACAAACGCCAGACAAAATACGGGATACACTCACCCACAAGCGAAGTACAGGGATACACTCACCCGTCAAGCAAAAACGTGAACTGGGATACACTCACCCACAAGCGAAGTACCGGGATACACTCACCCACCAAGCAAAAACAAGGAGTGGGATACACTCACCCACAAGGGAAGTACCGGGATACACTCACCCATCAAGCAAAAACAAGAACTGGGATACACTCACCCACAAGCGAAGTACCGGGATACACTCACCCGCCAAGCAAAACATGAACAGGGATACACTCACCCACAAGAAAAGTACGGGGATACACTCACCCATCGGAAACAGCAGAAGAAATCATGGAATACACTCACCCAAGAAAACGAAAACCGCATGCTGAAAAAGCACAAGTGTATGGGGTATAAGACACTTTGCACAGGAAGAAGCAAAGTTTGAGAAACGCTCATCCAAACATCTCCCAAACAAGATGTGCATCATCAAAAAAAAAAAAATAAGAACTTCCACACATCACACGTGGAAAACCAACAACTGCTTAAAATAACTCAAATAGTAAGTAACGTACTTGAGAAGACAAGAGCATAAAATACGTAATAAATAAGTAAACAGCTTCTAACTCAGCATCGATATAAAATTACAAAGTTCTTCAATTGTATTCCAGAGATGACCAAATGCTTTAGATCTGCACCGCTTAAGTTCCACACGTCAGTCTGACTGCCCATGTCGAATGCCAGGGCCCTGGTTGATAAAGAATGCCACTAGGAGCACCCAAGAGCACAAGAATTCACGTCAAAGAGCCAAGAAGCCAGAGGTGTTGCGTTAAGAAACCAAACAAATTAACATGTCCTCAATGGTGGGCGCAATCATTCTCGAGTTGACTGAGAAAAGCGGCCCGGACGATGTGTCTTTAGTGAATCTCGGGGAGTCAAGACACAGGGAAATGCAGTGCTCCAAATTGTAGAAGGTGAAAAAGTATGATGAGCAACGACTCACCCGAACTCATGACAGACGCTCCACACCTCCGATGGCAGAAAAAGAATTTCTTGAAAAATCGGCTCCACCATGCTGCAAGACGCCGGTCGAATTAACTTTATTGTCACGCAACAGACGGAGAAAAAAAAAACGTGGTTGGCAATCAGCATACTGTTGTAGAGAAACGATGTGACTGTATTGCACTGGAAGCGCCAAACTCAAAATGGCCGCACGCACTGGTGACGCCGCACCAGATGGCTCCCGGCATCACCGTGCTCCCAAAACATCCAGAACAGCAATGAACCTCGAGGAAGAAGAAACGTCACAGAGGATTCCTTGGAAACAGGTAAGGCAGCGCGTGTGGACAGCTCGAGCCATGGTTTGAATGTTGTAGAGCAGTTGAACCGGCAAAAGTAACGAGATAGTATTGACACATGTAAAAACGAGAATAGCTCACCCAACCTTGCACAAAAGTATGAACCACCAGCACGGAAAGATAATTGCCGATCTCGAAGTATGCACTCCTGCCAAACCAAGAAAAGCTTGCATGAAAAAACAGAAGCAGACACAATAATGGAAGCTGGCGCTGACACAGAAATATTGTTGAAACGCTCAGGCTTGAATGAAGAAGAAACTGGCAGGCTGGATGACAAATGCCAGCTTGGTTTGAGACAGTTGCGTCTCTGAGGAAATAGTGGTTGAAGATGCAGTAGTCACACTCCCAGGCTGGGTAGGTAATGTAAGCACACACTGGAAGTACGATGAAATACCACGGCAGGGATGTAAAAATAAAAGCAAGATTCACCAAGCTTGAGAGAAGTGAGAACTGGCACGCCCGAGTTGAGGCTGACAGGTGTGAAGTGGTCACTGGTGGGGCTGGGGCTGCCAAGTTCTTTAAGTGATAAGACGTACCCAAGCTTGAGTTTCTTATAAGTTGCAGAATATTTTAGTTCCAGATAGTTGCAGTTTAAGCATCCCTTGAAGATCACGCAGGTTCGTAGAAAAATCGTCGCCAAAATGTTGAAGGTACAAAGTCCACAGGAGGTCAGGTTGTGGTTCCAAGTAGTAGCTTTATTCAGGTACAAGTTACAGAAGCTTAGGATATAGCCAAGATGGTAAGTAGGCCTGTATGTACGCCCCACCAGGAGCAGCCTCCTAGCTGCTCAGCCTGTAATCACCAACTGACTCAGATCAGGCACCCAACATTCCAAGGCATCATCAAGATTCCATACATGCTCAGGCTGAACAGGAAGGGGAAAGAGAGGGAGTACAGAAAGGGGAAAAGTAACACACTACAACAAGCAGGTGGTAAGCGCGATCTGACCACTTAGGACAACTGCCTTCTTTCCCTAACTAAGACTCTTCATGACCACGGGTAACACTGCCATGGGCAGCTTCAGAATAAAACAAATGTCATAGTGCGCAGTACCTGTAACAGCCTCTCGCGTCCTCTGGCTGGGCTTGTCAAAGGTCAAACGCCCGGTAGTGCGCAGTACCTGTAACAGCCTCTCGCGTCCTCTGGCTGGGCTTGTCAAAGGTCAAACGCCCGGGCCTGGTTCGTGTAGCGTGATAACTCTCGACAATCACTGGTAGTGGTGAGTTAACACTGCCACTAGAGCTTCGAATTGAATGGAAAATTACACAGTGCGCATGCGCACAATGACACGCATGCGCCGTAAAACGGCAGAACAAGGGGGAGCTCAAAAATACATGCATTTAAGAGAAAGAGCATAGTGCGGTTGCGTAGGATGATGCGCATGCGCAGAAACGTGGGGGTGGGGGGGAGCGCATACCGATGGGGAGCTGGGAACGACGGAACACCTGCCCAGCTTTTTGCCAGGGCTGGTTTCGGTTCCCAGTTCTGCCCTAGATGTAAGGGAGACAGAAAAACTCTAAAGGTTTCTCTGGTGGCGGTTGGTAAAGCAAGTTTTAAAGTTTTTGCAAGAAAAGTTGTCATGTTGAGTCCCATTGGAGGATGCCGGGGGGAGGGGGTTGAAAGCAACAAGAAGGCAACAGTGGTTTATGCAGGATGCTTAGTGCCAAGGTTTCTGTAATTAGAGTTGTGCACTTGTTTTATTAAAGTGGCATTTACCACACTGTAATTGTTTCCTATTTTTTCTTGGATTGGCCATCCCACCCGAAGATATATCCTGGGAACCAGAGCGACCTCTTGTGTTAGATATAGGGTACAAGATGCATCCTGCGTGGGCTCCAGCTGGCATCCAGCCCAATCCTGCTATCTTGGAAACAAGCAGTTTCACTTTCAGTTATGGATGGGTAAATACTAGTGTGGGTGGGGTTCATAGAACAGATACGATAATATAAAACCTGCCGTGACAAGGAGCAAAGAAACAGACAAAGTGAAGGCTGTAAGACGGGTGAACTTAAGAGCTGATCTAGAAGTCCAGGCGCACTGGAAACAAGATACTTTACTGCAAAGAACAAGTGAGTACTGCTGTTCGCTGCCTCGTCAATTAATAAAGATAGCTTACTGTAACCTGCGATGGACACTTACTGTAACCTGCAGTGCGTGCACCGCAGATGGATTCCACTAATCTACCAATTTGCTATATAATTCTATAAAATGAGCTTGCGTAGAGCACACAGGTTTTCTAGAGGGCGGGTCTTGTGGTAGTATAGAAATGGATATGGTATGCCGAAGTACGTATGTTTTCACAAGGTTGTGCAGCATCTAAATAACACTACAGATTAGCAGTGATAGACAGATTAAAGATAGATAAAAAATATATATTTACACTGCAAATGGGGAGATTGAGAGAGCTGCTACAGGTGGATCAATGGACGGATGGAAACAGAGAAGAGGGGCGTCAAAGTCCTAACTTGTGGGACTGGGAGTGCAGAGAGAACATGGCGAATGCACAGGGGCGTAGCTTGGTTGTTAATTTTAGGGGGGTCTGAGCTTCAGATTTTCCAACAACCATCCTGGCATATCATGTTAAAATACATTATAAAGGAAGCAGAGCAGAAGGAGAGTTTAAGGGGCGGTGGAAAGGGAGCGGAGTGCAGATTGTAAGAGGTACTTAAAACACAATCTTTTGTAAAATAACAAACACTTTTTAAGGCTACCTCCTACTCCCTGTTAGGGATAAAAAAGGAAATCAAGAGGGAGAGTCAAAGGAGGATGAGTGGGAGCTCAGAGGTGAAAAAAGAGGAAACACAACAAAGCGAGAGATAAAGAGCACAAAACAAGGGCTAGAAAATGAATGGGAGAGGCAGGAGATAGCGAGTGGCAAGGGCAAAGAGTAAAAAAAAACACGAGGGAGAGTCAGAGTGCAAGGAAGAAGAGAGGGTGAGGAGAGAAAAGTCACAAAGTAGAGAGAATGCGAGAGTATGGGTAAGTGTTAGAGTGAGAGAAAGAGAGAGCATGAGAGAGAAAGCGAGAGAGAGACAGAAATAGAAAGAGAGTGGGTTGTTGTGTGGATCCCCTTTCCAAACTACACATATATTGCGTGACCTGTGTTTGCAGTCCTTAATGTGGAGTGTCTACAGCATACGTGTTTGAGAGCATGGACAAGACTGAAAGAGGTGAGGTTATGTGTATGGTCTGGCTTGACAGCATATCTGTCCCCAGACAATTATGTGAGCATCACTAGAGAGGGGCTTTGGATCTGCCCACATGTTGGGATACAGTGTACATGTTTTGATTGAGTAGAAGTTGTGTGCTTCCACAAAACAGTGCTTGCCCTCCACACAGCTGTGATCATTTTGTTTATTTATCTAGTTGCCCTAGTTTGAACTTTCAGGGGCACACATATGACATTGTAATGCTATTGAAGTGCCTTTGATAACTAAATAGTTTATGGTGATTTCTTTGGCAGCAGCACAGATGGGAGAAGGGCAGACATTACCTACATGGATGTTTAGGTCTGGCTTGACACTGCAACTGTCACATGACCTTTTAACCTGCACCAATATTATTCTAAAGTTCTTAGCTTCCACAGAAATACATATTCATTTCCTGGTTATTTACTTGTATTGCTTCAGATTCCCTTATAACATTCCCTTAAAGCCAGACCTATTGGCATTGCCAATGCTTGTTTTAGATCTAGAGCTAGAAGCAGTGCTAGCTGCCTCCCAGAGATTATATCATCAATACAAAGAAAGGGGTAATGGGTCAGCCATCCTCAGCCGTTGGGTATGGTGAGTGTCATTCAAACGTTAAGTAACTCACATCACTACCAATTGCTTTAATTGTCAGTCATGGCATGACGCAGTTAGGTTTCCTTTTTATGACATAATGGCATTATAATAGTGCAGTAAGATTTTGAGTCCACATACGGAGAGGCTGGCAATGCCAAGGAGTCCATTTCAGCCATAGCATAATTCGTAAAAAGAAAAAAATAATTGCCATGGCCCAAAGGTTTTTTAGGCGGTCCCCGCCACTGCCCACTAATGATGGCATTGTCTCTCACTGCTAGCCCTACTTTGGTGTGTCCTAGGATGCCTCACTACTTGTCAGTAGTTGCTTAAGTCTGTGCTATAAGCCCTAGTGCCCCTATCTTTCTCACGTTTTGCAGGCATAGCCTGGGCATGCACTCATTGGGCTGCTGCACTTTGTACTTGCTGTGGTGGCTCTAGCCTTCTTATGGAGCATTGGCTTGTCTTTAGTGGGCTGTGATTCTACTACTGCTTGTGCCTTAGTTACATCTGCTGCTCCTGGGCAATGAAACTCGGGGGAGGGGAGGCTGGGATTATATTGGAACTCTTTCTGGTAATTCTTGACATAATGTGGGCATATATGCCCTGATGGTATCTACTGCTAGCTAGGTTGACCACCTGTCCAGTATTTTCTTAGACCCTTTGCAAACTGAGGCACAACTCTGATGTCTGTAATTGCTCTTCTAACAGATGCCTTTTGTCTAAAAGTGCTTTTCAATAAAGATGTGACACTCAGGGTTCCAATCCGTCTGCTTCAAACATTCTATTCGTGTACGAAATGTGTGGACGTTTGGAAATGGCTGGTGTGCAGTTTCCCCAGTAAAGCTGCCTTGAGTGCTTTTAATCAGTTCTACAGCTTCTATCACTGTTCCTGCTGCACTTTGGTCTCCCACAGCTCCTGTTTCCTCATATCCTTCAGCATCTGCCACAGTTAAGGCTGACTTGGCCTGTAGTTCCTGCAGCTCCTTACCCCAGTGACCGCACACTCACAGTCACTCGTATCGTTGACTTCTTGGAAGCTGAATCTTACTCCCAGGAACCTCCTGCTATGACTTACCAGCAAAGCTCAGCCTACAAGCACAGAGCAAATCACATGCTATTCAGCGAGGCATCCATTCCAGGTTGTCTGTGAGGGGTTGTCCCCCTTGTATCTTGGGACGGACCAATGGATTTCTACTCCCTTTGTGTTCAGAAGTGTGTGGGAGGGTACAGGAGGTGGTTGTCCAGAGCTGTAGTATCATTTATGCACTCAGAGATTTCCCACATGTACAAAATTTAAAAATTACTGTCTGGTGCATTCAGTCATTGGCAGACTTACCCCTCTCTACCTACCAGTCATCAGCTATGGTGCCTCATAAGTCCTGAGAAGTAAGAAAACACTTTTCCTACAACCACCAAAATTCAGAAGAGCTACAGCACAGAAACAATCAATCTCCAGGGCCACCATAGCAGCTTGGAATTTGTGGCTGCCGTTTATCCTCAGAACACCGATCCCGCTCTTAGTCTTCCATTATCAAATCAAGGTTCAGCTTTTGAGGCAAATCTTCCATAAAACCCCCTACCGAATCTTTGGACTTAAAGTGTAGACATGATACGTGACCAAGTGTATGCTTCTCAGTGTTTTAACCCTCTCTCCATCTTGATGTAATCCTTACATCTTAACCTCTGGCATATTCTAAGGCTACCTCCTACTCACTGGTCTAGGAGCTCCGTAAATGGTTAAAATAAATCAATTTAATATTGAAAGTGGTTTTACCAGAAGAAACTCCAATCCCAGCAGTGAACAGGTTAAAAGAGGCTCTCCCTCCAACCTTCTACTAGTCTAAGCTGCATCAGGCATCTGATATAAATTTACGACTCGCAGGCAGTGAATGAGAACAAATGCATGGGGGAGGTTTATTATTATGTTAAAGCCCACGCTCTCCCAACTACAACACAATCCCAAGCAAGGAGCAGAGCAAGGGACAGTCCAGCTCACTGGCAAGATCCATCTTCCCAAAGTGTCTTCCAATAGTTTCTTATCCCACCTTCCAGTGCTGAAACCACCAACCCCACAACCTCCAGGTTTACCATCATCCACCAACCCTTGGTGAGAGCTTCATGTTTGTTGAAAACTGGGTAGAGCACATTTTTGCCCAACATGCACAGTCATCTAAAAATATATTTATAGCTGGCTTTAATCTCCAATGGGGCGATCCTTGTAACTCAGCTGCCTCCCTAGTCGCTGACTTAATCTGCAACAATTACCTGATGTAACATTGAAAGAAGTCCACTCATGATAAGGACTCCATATTTGATCATCTCATAATCTCTAAACGAAACATCTTGTCATCGGATGACCCTATGCCATGGGATTGGCCAAGCTATCTCAAATGCCCTCTTATGTACTAAAACAGCAATTGTTGGACAACCCAAAATACTTTAGACTAGGCACCGTGGCTCCAAACAAGCTGACCTCACCAATGTAGCTGCTTGGGTCACTACTGTTCTACCCATGCCCTGCAGAAGTACAGTAAGCAAACTCCTTTACTTTCACTACACCTTGTCAGACAACCTCAACGATGTAACTTCTTTGAAGAAAGAAGACCAAACAGCGGCGGCTCCTCCACTATGGCGGAGGAGCGTCATCCGCCCCTGCCAACAGCTTCAAAAGTTGAAAAATGATAATAAAGCAGGTTTATAATTGTTTTATTTTGTAACATCTAAGTGCTGAGGCTTGGGGGCAGGGCCATCGCGGGGGCAGTCACAAGGGCGAGTGGTAGGCACTGCTATCAGTGCGCATGTGGGTTTGGCCAGCCAAACTTACATGCACCCTGAGCTTTCTCCAACCCAAGCTGCGTTGCTGGGTTGGAGACAACAGGCACAGGCTCCCAGTCTCCCTGAGAGCGCAAATCGAGGGCACTCAGGACAATCCTGAAGCTGTTCTTATGCATGAAAGCAGCTTCGGGATTGGCCGCAGGGGAGTCTGGGAGTCTATGCATGCAGTGGAGCCACTAGAGGAGCAGAAGACCAGTGATGCAGCGGGCTGCAGGCTAGTTCTATTTTTAGGTCGAGCATCAGCGCACATGCTTTGTCAGCAAGACCTGCTGTAATCACTCTACTTAGTGTAATTACACCTGGTGCTTCCCATTGATTCAGAATTCCAACCCTCTTACTTCCTCGCCCTTATTGGCCGGTGCTCCTGATACATCACTTCCATATTAAGTTAGGAGCACCGGCCAACTACAGTTTCCTTACACTGTAGTCCTTTAACATTTTCTATGGGGACTACTTTTTTTTTTTTAACAAGCGCCCCGTTGAGCGCTTTCACATAATGGCGGCCGCGCCACTTTGTTTGCTCGCTGGCCCTTTATCCTTTTCTTTGGGGAATACTTTTTTTAAAAAAAATTTAACAAGCGCCCCGTTGTGTGCTTTCACGTTATGGTGGCCGCGCCACTTTGTTAACATGCGGGTCGTCAAAAGAAAAGTGTGTGGCCGCTATTAAAATGCTGGATCCTTGCTGGAAGTTCAAAAGCGATCTGCAGTGACGATGGAATAATTTCTGGCACAACTCCACTACCCATGCTGCTTGCGAGGAAAAAGCATGGGTAACTCTGCTTCAGATTTCTCTGAGGAGGTTTTCCAGTTATACTTAGATCATTGCAATAAAAAGCAGCTGCACGATGGCTTCCCTGTGAGTTTCTGTGCGCAGCGCCTTGTCAGCTCTATCCAGCTCTGATCTGTGACCGCCCACACTTACACCATGTGGACTCCTAAACATCTGCTGCTGCACTCGTGGCGACCTTCACAGATTAGTGAGTTTTCTACATTTTCGATGGGCAGAGTTATGTGGAGAGCATGAATATGATATTTTGTTTACTATGACACTTTTTACAGATAACAGTGTTGTATTACACATTAGTGCTATGAATCTTTTTAAATGTGTGCTTTATGTCTGTTGACAATCTTATGTGCCTGATGTCACGTGGGTGCTCACCAGAAAAGGGACTAAACTGCGTGCCATATTTAGAGTGAATTGAATGGTACTGCAGCGTTATAATGCCACATTTGCTTCAGGGCAGATTGGAAATTAGTGTTTGTGTTAGGGAATACACTGTAGTGTAAAATGAGCACTTTTATCTTTTTCACTATCTTACATTCTTAGTAAGGCTCCAGCCAATTCCTCAAATATGATTTTATTTGGATGCAAATGATACATAGCATTGGAACATTCTGCTATGCTTTGTCTTAGATGGCAATGTAGGACTACATGCCAAACAAACCCTAAAGTTTGGTGAGTCAGGTGTGTTACCATTTATGCATGATGTTAACATATTTCCACACTACATATTTAAAAATGTAGCGGGTAACTGCAATGTTCCTGGAACTAAACGTGTGATCTAAATATGCACTTGTTTTTCTAATAAAATACATATTCGAATAATGGGGAATTGGTCCCACCCTCACTTATGCCGTCTGAGTTATCACCCTATTGTCTGCCTTACCCTGCTACCAGCCTCCCTCCTGCTGTTCATGTTGCCCTGCTCCCACCCATCATTACAAAAACGTCCTAATTCTTCCCCCTTCCGCCGCCCATGTTGCTCCTCCCACCTGCCCCCCCCCTATTGTCTGTGTTGCCCCCCACCCGCTATAGCAAAAAAAAAAACGCTATGACATGGACATCGCTTTTTTTACCCCACCCGCCTTCTGTGGTGCTTCCCACCCTACCTCTGTGCTGACTCATACGCCGTCCTCCCTCCTGCCAACAATAAAAAACAAGCCCTATGACGCAGCAAGCACTGGCGTGTCATAGATTCTTTTATATATAACTTTTCGGCATGCTGCACAGCAGCTACAGTGCTGTACAGCATAGCTAAAAGACATTAAAAACATTGACAAAACCAATACCTTGAATAGGAGCGACCCACTGGCTTTGCCGTTGCGTGTTAACGTTTGAGTTACACTTGGCAACCCAGGTCTTTCTCCACCTGCCCTAGGATGTGCACTTGGTGTGGCACTTTCAAAAGAGTGCAATTAATGTTAAGTTGTAGCTATTTAAGTGAAGAAAATGTTCACACTTACTATAAGAAGACAGTGTAGATTTGGAGCTCGTTGTCTAAATTTGTGGCGTGTTATGTTCACATTTATACAGCTGGTCTTGCCTTTTGAGAGGCTTCCTTCGATTTCCATCTAACAAGTCACCTATTTGACATGTAGGATTATTACACATTCTGTCAAGTAACATTAGCTGCAGATGTCTCTGTGTATTTCAAATTATGAAACTGACATATGCTGTCATCACATTTTCTGCTGTTTGTCAGGCAAAATGCTTTCTTTTTGGCTGTCTCCATGCATACTCATGTAAACATATCTTAGCAAAGAGAGGTGTGGTAGTGTATGCCTTTGTTTAGCAAGGTGAACTAGGGTTGAAAATAGTTTCTATGTTGGCATCTACGTCAATGCAGTCCTTTTTCAGCAGCGCTCATGTCCATCTCAGCGGCTCCCATGTGGAAAGGTCTTTCCTGACTCTGCTACCGTCCTGCCGAAGGTGCAGTAAGTCAGGTGGTGTGACTGCAGAGAAAACGGGATGGTATCGACTTCTCCTGCGCTGCGGCTGCCAGCTGCTCCCCCCTCTCTCTTTCTTTCTCTTTCACCCTCTATTTCTCTGTCTTGCTCCCCCTCACTTGCTGTAAATAGATCTTGCATTATTAAAAGTTTGAGCTATTGGCGTTGTAAATGATAAAGCAAACACAAAGAGATGATGGACGGAGCGCTGAAACTTTTCAGACACTCACCCCCAGTCACAGAACTGGGTTGAATCCATCATCATTCTTTAGCTCACTTCGCCACCTCAGTTCAGACCCAGCTATATGCAAATCAGTCTTGACCCCGTGCCTCATGGGAACAGTCCAGCCCGAACTGCCAAGGCAGGTCTTCCCTGAACTGGAGACAAGCATCCTGGGACCGATTTCGGGGTAACACCCCTCATCAGCCAGACTAGCTTGAATCCAGTGGCAAAGTAAGCAAGGGGCCCACGTCTGGGCATCCCTGCCAACTTAGGGCGAACAAAGCAAACACAAATAGATGGTGGACGGAGCGCTGAAACTTTTCATACACTCACCCCCAGCACAGTTCTGGGTTGAATCCATCATCATTCTTTAGCTCACTTCGCCACCTCAGTTCAGAACCAGCTATATGCAAATCAGTCTTGACCCTGTGCTACATGGGAACATTCCAGCCCGAACTGCCAAGCCAGGTCTTCCCTGAACCGGAGACAAGCATCCTTGGACCGGTTTCGGGGTAACACCCCTCGTCAGCCAGGCTAGCTTGAATCCAGTATGAAAGTGAGCAAGGCACCCACCGGTCCCAGGATGCTTGTTTCCGGTACTAACATTTTAAATTAAAACCCTCAAGCAGCTTCACCGATCCATGCCTGGCCAAGGACCTCAGTTTGCCTCTTGCACGTCCTGGAACAAGTTAATTTACATATCTCTTCACCAAGTGAAATCCCCCAACTGCCTTGAAATTAATCAATTCACCCCTCTTCTAAAAAGCACAACATATATCCCAGTGACGTAAGCAACTACTGATTCATCGACACCCTTCATTTTTTTTTTTTTGGCTTTATATCTTTTTATTTATTTATTCGTGACACAACTGCCAATATGGCTATCGACTACCTGAGAATCAAGCACCACATGTGAGTTACACAGAACTCAGAGCGTGCAATCTGTTCGTATAGTGGCATAGTAAATCAAACAACAAATACCCATTACAAACCCACCCCCCTCCCCGATACGAAAGAGGAAACGGAAAAGAAAAGGAAAGGAGGAAAGAATAGCCACCCACCCCCCCTTCCCTGTCCACTATAGATTAGTTACCGCAGCGTCGATTCGCAGTAGCGCCCTTAAGGCCGGACCTGCTCGGAAGTCGTGTCCTGAGGGGCCAGCCGTAGGAGGCGAAGGTATCTGGGGCATGTTAGCTCCCAGAACTCTTGGGCTAAGAGTGTCAGGAATGGCTGCCAAAGCTCGCTAAATGTCGAGCATTTCCCTGCCAAGGTGAGCGAAATCTTCTCCATCCCCAGTATGTGCCACATCCGCTGAAGCCACCCGGTGTGTGTGGGAATGCGGGTGGACCTCCAATGTATTAGTATGTTTTGAGTGGCCGTGCTCAGTGCAATCGCTATCTGTCGCCCTCTCCTAGACTTCAGGGGATACGTAAGTGGGTTCGGGACACCCAGGAGAACATAGGCAGGGAACCTAGGAAGTTCTGTGTCCAGGTATCTGTCGATCTCATCCAATACTTGAGACCAATAGCCTTGTAAGTGCTCACACTCCCAGAGGAGATGGACTAAAGTTCCCCGCTTCCCGCATCCCCTCCAACAATCTGGGTTATGTGTGGGGTCGGCCCGATGAAGGCGTTCAGGAGTATAATTCAAGTAATACACTAGTTTGGTTAAGGTTTCAGTGAGACCTGTGTGACTTGCGGTGTGACGCGCCCTATAGCATGCTCCCTCCCACTCTTTGGTGCTGATATCTCGGCCGAGATCCCTCTCCCAGCGCGCACGGCCAGCGTGATATGTATGCATGTATCGTGAGAGAAGCATTTTGTATAGATCCGAGATCAGTTTCTTGTCTGAGGGCCGAGTAATAAGCCATCTCTCGTAGGGGGTAATGTGTCTTTGCGCGTGAGACTTTACATCCGGGTGATGTGCCCAGTGTCGCAGCTGCAGGTAATGTAACCTTTCCGATTCCGGGAGGCCGTAGTCCGCTCATATTTGCGTAAAGGAGATGAAGCCATCGGCATCAAATAGTTGACCCATGGAACGGACTCCTGCAGATCTCCACAGGGGGAAGGATATCTCGTCCGCACCGGGGCTAAAGTCAGGGTTGTCGAGGAGTGGTGTGAGAGGAGAGGGGAAGGTCGTCAGGTCGTATCTCCTGCAAGTCTGGTCCCATGTGGATAATATAGGACGTGTGACTTGTGAGGCATAGAGGTTGGGAGGTCTCTGCGGCTTCTTAAGGAAGGGGATCTTCCTTAAGAGAGGTGCCAGCTACGGCACGGTCCTGGAAGAGCCAATGCTTCTCTGATTCAGCGCGGCTCCACTCAACCAGATACCAAAGTTGTGCAGCTTTGTAGTAGAGCGTAATATCCAGGACCCCGAGGCCACCATCATCGGGAGGTAAAGTGCAGACAACTCTTTTCAGTCTCGGTTTACGACCCTGCCAAATGAAGTAAGAAAGTTCTGATTGTACACGGCTCAGCCAACCATTGGAAGGCTGCAGAGGGAGTGTCTGGAATAAATAAAGAATTTTATGGAGTATCGTCATTTTAATGGCCGCGATATGTCCCAGCCAAGAGATGGGGTAGTGTTTCCAGCACTGTAAATCTGAGCGGATTTGGGCATGTAGTTTGGTGTAATTGACCATCGTTATAGCCTGTAGTGTAGGGGCTAACTGAATTCCCAAGTACGGGACCGACCCGTCAGACCACTGTATAGGGTGGCGGCTCTGAAGAGATGCCAAAGTCTGAGGTGAAAGTGAGAGATTCAAGGCAGTGGATTTCGTTATATTAACTTTAAACACAGTTGCGCCTGCGAAAGAGTCCAGCTCCCCCAGCAAGGCACCAAGGGCAGTCACTGGGTCTGATAAAGTGACAAGAACATCGTCTGCATACAAACTTATAGTGTGTATGTCGCTCCCAAAGCGAATACCTGTGATTTGTGAGTGGTCTCGGACCCTCTATGCCATCGGTTCCATATACAGGGCAAAGAGCAGGGGCGAAAGCGGGCACCCCTGCCGGGTGCCCCTACTGATAGGAAATGGAGTGGAGGTGTGCCCATTAACCCTTACCGAAGCTGTAGGAGAATGATAGCAGTTGAGGATATGTGTCCTCATCTTTGTGCCCAGGCCTATGCGGATCAGTACTTGTTCAAGATATGGCCAATGTACACGGTCGAATGCCTTTTCGGCATCGATGGTGAGGAGCATATAATCCCCTGGGATGCGCGATGCCTTCTTTTTTTTATTTTTATTATGCTTATTGACTTTTAATAACAAACATACAAGACTCATTTCAAATTCTCTTTTGTACATGAATGCTTCTGACACCATCGGACCTGCGCGGTATTAACAACAGTAACAGCTTATACATAGCCAAACGATTCCACAGTTTCAGATATCAATGCACATCTTTAACAGCATCATATTCCCAATTAAGTATCTCACAGTTTACAACTAGGATTTCTGAATAGCAACGCTACATGTTAATCTACAGCATCAGTGAATCACTTTACATCCCATTTTCATTTGGAAGACCACCTGCGTCCTTATTTTCCATAAATGTTTTGTACAGTGCCCAGAAGTTTTTTGGTCTACTACGCGGTGGTAATAACTCACTATAGTTTTCTGTCTGGGTGCGCAATATAGCATATCTCTAGTCCATTGCGCCACAGTGAGAAGAGGCCCACGCGACCAGCAGAGTGCGATACATCATTTTGCCAACAAAATTCCCATATCTATAAGCCTACGCTGCGCTTTGGGGAGAGTATTAGAGTGCCCAATCAGTGCCAGCATGGGCTCCGGAGTTATCTCCATCTCGACGATTTGGCTCAAAGCGCCGAAGATCTGTTCCCAGAATAGTGCTACGCCTGGGCACGTCCAGGCTAGATGGTAGAAATCAGCCATGGGGGCGTTACTTCTATCGCATGTAGGGTCTGTTCTTAAGCCATATCTATGCAAGCGCTACGGCGTGTAATATACATTATTGAGGAATTTAAAATGTATCAATCTGTGTCTGCCATTAAGGGATATGCGCCTAGTGCTTACACATCAATACACCCATATATCATCTGTAACGTCTCTCTGGAGGTCTCGTTGCCACGCTAATCGAGCTTTCGTGTAATCACTCTGCCGATGGGCCATTGTGGTATGGTAAATTCTGGATATCATTTTCGCAGGAGTCTGCGCCTTGATAAGATTAGAGAGTGCCGGGACATCCGGAGGTTGAGACATATCTGCACCCAGTATTTCAGCAAGGGCGTGTCGCAGCCTGTGAAACTGAAACTGTACCAGGATTGTGGGTGTCTCTATGTTCCCAACAACATCTGCCCAGCACTTAGCCCGACCATCAGTAAAGAGGTCGCCAATAGATTGCAGGCCAAGCGTCCGTAAGGCCAACACCACCCCCCTATCTCTGCATGGAGGTAACCATGTGCACCATTCTATGCTAGCAGCTGGGGAGTATAAAATAGCTCCCGCCTGTAGTTGCAGCAATAGGTGCCAGGCGTGTGTAATGGGGTTAAACAAGTCTAATATTCCCGTGCGTCTATCAGGAGGGGAGAACAGTAACGCCGGTAAAGGGCGAGGTGCTGCCACTGCTGTTTCAATGCGGATATGCGGTGCATCAGTAGGACCATGTATCCATTGGAACGCCAGCGCACTCTGCACCGCTCCATAGTATAGTGTCAAGTCAGGAGCCCCCAATCCCCCCATTGAGTATGGCAGCGTAAGCACTCGCCAGCTGGCACGAGCTTGTTTCCCTGCCCACTCCAGACGTATCAGAAGGGACTGTAGTCTGTCGAGGAACACACTCGGCAATACCATAGGTATGTTAGTGAATAGGAACAGAAAACGTGGCAAAATGACCATCTTCATAATGGAAACCCTGCCCAACACTGACAGCGGAAGTTTCACCCATCTCGAAATATCCTCCTCTAGTCTATGAATAGCCTCACCATAGTTTTCCCTAAACAGTATGTCCGGATCTGTGTGTATCTTAATTCCCAAGTAGAGTACCGAGTCTGTGGACCATTGTAAAGGGTAGTCTGGTTCAACTGGTAAAGTTTGCGGAGAAAGAGGGAACATAATAGACTTGCTCCAGTTTACTTGTAGGCCGACATGGTACCAAAGAGCACCACTTCTCGCAGTCCGGGTAATAACTTCGGAACTTCTCCGCAACCTCAGGGGCCTCCCGCAGGACGTCTCCATCTGGAGTGGTAAGTTCAGGAGTCATCACACGATCTCTGCGCTGCTTAAGCAGTTGAGCTAGAACCGCCCCGGGCGTTCCCCTTCACCATATATACGCGCCGTAGCATATTTGCCCAAATGTTTAAGCTCTGCGTCCGCCTCCGCGTAATATTCGGCCAGAGTTGATTTAAGGTCAGTAGTGACCTCCTCCGTAGGGCAGTCCACCAATGCCCCCTCCAGGGACACCAATCGTCGCTCCAAGGTCGATAGTCTTCCCCTAATCGCCCTAAGGATGCCAGCGTGCTTAGATATAGCCACACCTCGTATGTACACTTTGAATGCGTCCCACACCGTCTGATAGGAATCCACCGAGCCCACATTTAAAAAAAAAAAATTCAATTGCCTCAGCCATTTCATTCTTAAAAACCTTGTCTAATAAAGAATAGGGTGGGAACCTCCAAAGAAAGGGGGGGATACGCGACCTTGGCAACTCAATTACTATAAGGAGCGGAGAGTTGTCTGAATATGTGCGAGGCAATATCCTACAGGCTTTCACATTGGCGAGAGTGCGCCGATCAACAAACCAATAATCTATTCGAGTGTGTATATCGTGATAAGCAGAATAGTGCGTGTAACCTCCTTGATTAGAGTGTCGCTGACGCCAGAGTCGCAGAGATCAAAGCGCACTAGGGTACCATCCATCTCCCTGGCCGACGCTGATATGCGCCTATCCGGACCACTGGATCTATCCAATGCCGGGTCTCTAATGAAGTTAAAATCTCCACCCCACAGGATTTGTCCATTAAGCCGGGATCCCACCATGACAGCCAATTGTACATAGAAGTCTGGAGCATCATAATTGGGACCATACACATTAACCACCAGTAGTTCCAGCTCTTTACTCTTGCAGCTAGTGATCACGAACCTCCCTGCAGGGTCTGACACCAGTGGCGTCATTTTCAGCTGCCTTTTAGGGTTTACCCACATAATGACTCCTCTAGCATGTGTGGAAAAACCTGCTGCGTGTATATTGCCATGTAGGCCCCTAGAGAGTAAAATAGGACTATCCAGCGGTAGGTACGTCTCCTGCAAAAGCGCTATGTCTACATTATGCCTGTGCAAATAGTTTAATATCTTGCGGACTTTCCTATGGTCATTTAGGCCACGGACATTCCACGTAAGAGTGCTAATGGAATCAGTAGTAGTTTCTTTATGTATTGCATCTGTTTCTGCCATGCTCATGCTCAGTACTTCTCTGTAGGAGGTCAGGTGTCAGCATTCTAGTGCTCGAAAAACAATGGTGTCAAAAGTCATAACTACAAACAGCAGCCTAGTGAGTCTGCACTGCGTCCCACCCCCCACCCACGCCAAGCTATACCCAACTTTGCTTTGGCGGATTCCCCCTGCCCCACCCCAACATTTCGTAACAATTTTACATTGAACAATTAAGTGATCAATTCTATCAGAACAATACCCACAATGTGAAGCACACACATGGGAGGATGTTGCCTGCTTTTATTGCGTGCCCTGTGCCGCGATACACTCTTTCACCGCTTGCCATCTCAACTATGTCAGCAGAAAGCGTGCTAACCCATCTGATCATCAACCCACCAGGTGTCGTCCAGTATGTAAGGTAGGGTCTAGAAAACACTGCGTATTCTAATCACTCAATAGTGAGACCACTATCGCAGCGCATCAGCTTGTAACCCTTTCGCATCATACCGTACCAGTTACAACACAATTAGCTATCAGCAGGGTCCCGGTTGTCATACTACCTTCCCAGGTACCCCGGCTTATCTGCTATATGAGTAGAGGTCCCATTAGTCCTGGTCTTCTAGATTTCCACCGGTTGCACCTCACGCTACAGTGTGTTCCAGACTCAGCCTACGTTCTTTAGCCCATTCCTTCAGGGATTTCTGCAGAGCTTTTGGGTCCGTGAATATCTTGGAGTGTCCCTGTCGATTGATTCGCAGCTGCACCGGATACAGCATCGCGTAGTCCAGATTCAGCTCCTGGAGTTGTTTCTTGAGGGGGGCGAATTGCTTACGGGCTTCCTGTACCCGAGTCGTAAAATCCGGGTATAGCGATATTGCTGACCCCTCGTATTGCAAGTGTCTTTTTTCTCGTGCAAGTCTCAGAGCCGTGTCCCTATCTCTGTAATTCAGGAGCTTCGCGATGATTGGTCTCGGAGGGGCTCCCGGGGCCGGACGCGGGCCCAGCAAACGATGGGCACGTTCCACCACAAACATCTGTGGAAATTGTTCGGGACCAAGCATCGTGTGCAGTAGGTTTTCCACAAAGAGTTCCATATTCCCTACTTGGGTGGTCTCTGGTAGGCCCGTGATGCGCAAGTTGCACCTCAGAGAACGGGCCTCTAAGTCCTCGGCCTTATCCTGTAAAGTTTGGAGTGCTACATTCATCCTTCGCTGTACGTCGCCCAGTTCTGTCTGCGAGTCTTCCATTTCAGACACCCTGCGTTCTGCCATATCCATCCTCTCTGCTTGTTTATCTAATCTCTCCGACATTCTGTCCATTCGGTATGACAGCGAGTCTAGCTTTGAATCTATAGTAGTGAGGCTAGCTTGTAGGCTGGTTTGCATAGCCGTGAGCATGGACCAGATATCCTCCTCCGCGTGGTTCGGGTTCTCCTTCGGGGCAGCGCTATTCCCTTCTGGGACAGCGTCTCTAGTCGTGCCCCTGCTCCTCTCAAAGGTGAGCCTCGGTTGCAATTTGTCCGCTTTCCCCATGTTGGAGTATGAGACAAGTGTTCTGCGGTATGACTCCACTACTTGGCGCGCCCTAGTCCGTTCTGTTCGCGCCCACACCACACAACTTTCGCAGTCCGCAGTGTTGGCCCAATAAGGGTTTAGGAGATGTCCGCTGGTGATGCGCTTTGCCAATAGGGTTTCATCCGGACTATAAGGTCTGCATGAGGACTACACCCGTCCGGCAAACAGCTACCGCACACTCCACTCCCGGTAGATCACAGTCCCCGCAAGCAATTGGGGCAATCCGCGATGCGCTGGATGGTATGGTGGTCTCACGCACGTTGGTGCCTCAGTGAACTCCAGCAAGCCAGAGCTACACCACCTGCAGGGGAGCAGAGGCCTCTCACTGCCGTGCCGGTCCAAGACGAGACCCGCCTACGGGGCAGCAGTCGTTGCCCACAGCTCGAATCTTCAAAGGGAGCTCTACAGCCAGTTCCCGTCACTCCAGACGGCCAGCCACCGTGGGGTACGCACACATCCGGGATCATGCACCCCAGGCAGATCGGAGGCGCCGCAGGGAAGTTGTTTCAGGCGCCCTACACAACTCTCCGCTGACATAGAAGCTGCGGGCGTGCAGCCAGTTCCAGGCCGCTAGGAGGTTCCGGCAGTGTCTCAGGGGGGGGAAGGAGATCGCCCCCACCAGTAGTGCTACCTCTCAGCAGTCACGCACTCCTCACTTTGTTTCTCGGTGCTTGGGAGGTCCGGCAGGCTGTTCCACGGCCCCCTGGCTCCGAAGCGCACACTTCAGCTCCGACGATCAGCCACCGTCCAACGGGACGCCCCCGGAGTTGGATCGCGGAACGCCGTCGCAGGGCCCGGGGTTAGTTTCTCAGGCTGCAGGGGACCTCCGATGTTGGAAACGGGTCTCAGTCGGGGGCACCGACTTCCGACACCTCCCCTTGACAGTCCATATCGCAGGGTGCATTGTAATTAAAAAGTTGGACATGTACTTTTAAGTCTTACATGTTCTGCTAGTGAAAAACACCTAAATTCATTTTTCACTACTGCGAGGCCAACATCTCTCATAAGATAACATTGGGTTACCTTATTATATTTAATAAGTGCCATCTTTTGATTCAAGCAGGTAGAAAAGTCATATTTGGTATCTGGAAAATTGTAATTTAAAATCATCTTTAATGGTAAAGTCAGATTTTAAGTCACAGTTTTGAAAATACCACTTTAGAAAGTTGGCATTCTCTTGCACTAACCATTTGGTGCATACAGCCTGTTCCTGGGTCACATGACTATTTGTAGTTGGCAGCTTGTCTTTGTTCATTCCTCCCAGACAGCATCACAATAGAGGGTCTAGGTGTTGGCGGGATGGGCTATCACTGACTTGATATGGAGGTGGAGCTATCACCTACCACACTTGTACTTCAAAGGCATTGGCTCAGCTCAAACACAAAAGACTTCACACTAGCCTATTGTGCCCCCAGAAAGACTGGAACAAGGGCAGGGAGGCAGGAAACTCCAGGCCCCTATGTAGGGGGAAATGTAGGAAGCCAGCTCTATATATACTATACGAAAAAGAGGTATAGTGTGCACAGAGTCCAGTGAGTCCCCAAAGGTATGGCAGAGGTTAAAGTAGATAATAACTTACTCTCAATTTAGTGGTAACTGTGCTGAGCAGTTAGGCTTATCAGAGGGTCGTGTGAATGCATTTGGTGTAGAGACTCATACAAGACAGCAACATACACTCAATGACTGACTCCAGACCAAATATTCTGCAAATATATTGCATTAGTTACTTTTATTTTAGTAACCAAGTTGAGCTCAGTTACAGGCAAGTAATACTTTCAAAAAGGCAGTAGAAAATGCTTTTATGGTCTTGGAAATACTTTGGTATTGTCAATCCAGAACAGTAACATTTAATACTGGAAAAAGATAGACAGTTTGAGGTAATAGATAGAATGAAATGCAATGTTAAGGAAGGAAAACCGGGTTACGCATCATCAGGTAAGTACACAACTTACGCTTCCAGTCTTTGGGGGTATAGACCGTCCCTGGGCAAGGTTCAGTTTAAGGTAGGTACTGCACCACCAGCGGCACTGGGGTGGCCTGGTGCAGAGTTCGCCGAGCCCAAGTCTAGTCAATTGAGACAGGGGGCACCAGAAGAGGTGCAGAGCTCAGTATCTATGCCACGGCTGACGATACAGGCAATGATGTTTGCTCTTGCGGTCAGCGGAGAGCAATTGGGATGAATGGGTGTCAGTAGGCCACCAACGCTGGGACCGTCGCGGTCGTCGTCAGCAAATCACTGTAGATCGAAAGGAGGCACAACCAGCCCAGCAGTCACGATCGCAGGGATGGAAATGCGCAGGGGATGGAGGAGTTCTGCTGATGTTGGGCCGACTCGGAGGGGCCGCCATCCAGCTGTGGTCCTTTCTTCTGGCAGGGCAGAGTCCCGTCAACACAAGTGTTGGTCCTCTACCGCTGCAGTCAGGAGGTTCTCCTTGCAGAAGTAAGTCATGTAGAGACATGTGTTGGTCCTCAACCACTGCGGTTCTTGTACCGGTGGATGCCACGGACTAGAGCCTCTAGCCCAAAGGGAGGTTCTGGAGATTGGTTGAAGTCTGGAAGGTCTCTAGGGTTTCTTGGAGGTCTGGCAGGGTTTCTTGAAGGACAGGAGGTCCAGTTGTCGAACCAGCTACAGGTGGCAGGGTTCTTGCCGGGTTTTGTTTGCATCGGTTCAGTTCCTGGCCAGGCAGTGGTCTTCTTCTGTCTTGTTCTTTGGTCCGTCGAATCTGAGGAACATGGTTCAGGGGAGCCCTTAAATTCTAAATTTATGGGCGTTACTGAGGTCGGGGGGCAGTAGCCAATGGCTACTGTCCCCTAGGATGACTACACCCCTTTGGTGCCTTCTCCCTTTGGGAAGAGGGGCACAGCTCTATTCCTATTAGGCCTAATTCTCCAAACCAAAATGGAGAATTTCTAAGAGAGGTGTTCACATCAGCTCCTGGCATCCCTTCGGGTGTGCCAGGCTAAGGTGGACGCACCTACTCTGCTTACAATTTTCCCACCTGTCCTGAGGCCAAAAGTGGGGCATTACAGGGGAATGGTCATCTCCACTGGTTGGAGCTGCCCAAATCAGCACATCACAAGGTAAGAGCCTTTCAGGCTCACCACTAAGTGTTGTTGTTCCTTCCAGGGGAGGTGTGAAGCACCTCCACCCAGAGCAGGCTTTGTTTCTGACCGCCGAGAGCACAAAGGCTCTCATCCAATGAGGTCAGAAACCTGTCTGTGGTGGCTGGCAGGCGGGGACCAGTCAGCCAATACACTAGAATTGGGTCATTTTTCAGGGGGCATCTCTAAGATGCCCTCTGAGTGCATTTTCTAATAAATCCAACACTGGCATCAATGTGGGTTTATCATGCTGAGAAATATGGTTTCAAACTCCTCAGTCTTCAGTAAAGCCATTGTGGAGCTGTGGAGTTTTTGTTGACAAACTACCAACTCATGTACTCAAAATAGCTTTACTGCACTTACAAGGTATGTGAATGGCACAGACACTGTAGGGGCATATTGCTTGTGGAGCTGTTGTATAGTGCACCCTGCCTTAGGGCTGTGAGGCCTGCTAGAGAGGCGACTTACCTGGGCCACAGGCAGTGTTGAGTAGGCATGGAACCCAGGAAGGTGTGCCATGTTGACTCTTTTAGTTTAGTTACACCACAATACACAATGGCAGGGTTTATGTGTTTGGTGTGGAGTCCTTTAGGGTGGCACAATACATGCTGCAGCCTCAAGGCACCCTCTTTGTTCACAAGGCCCTTGGTACCATTGGTACCTTTTACAAGGGAGTTATATGTGGGCCAGAGGCGTGTGCAAAGTGGAAACAATGGTACAGTTTAGGGAAAGAATACAGGTGCTGAGGCCTGGTTAGCAGGATCCCAGCGCACACTCAGTCAAAGTGCATCAGAAATCTGGCAAAAAGTGTGGGGGGGGTTGCAGCAACAGAAACCCACTTTCCTACAGTAAACTCCAGAAGCTTCTCCCACTTCAAAGTGGGCATCAGGTACAAATGATGGACTCTCAGACCCACTCTTCAGATCACGTCTGAACATGTGGAAAACTCAAAAGAAGGACTGCTCTGCTGCCCTGATGCTCTGCTGCCTGAGTAAGAAAGGCTAGTTTGTTGGCCTTCTGATCATAGCCTCAGGGACAAAAAAGGCTCCAACGATCTTGAACCCTGCACCTTGACAATACCTGCTATGAGTCTTAACCCCCCCAAACGATGCCTAGTCCTGGACCCTTGGAAATGAGGATAAAGTTGGTCTTTTAGCCAAACTGTGTTCCCCATCAGAACCGACGCAGCCCTCGCAACTCCTCATAGGAACAGAGGCAGCATAATGCATTTCGATACAGCCATCGAATTGCTGCCTTCAGACCTCCTCATCGGAACTGACGCAGCAAGACTCAACTCCATGCAGGACCCCGCATCGCTCCTAAGAACCACTGCTGCGCGCCGAAATGGCCTACATCAAGGACATAAGGTACAATTCTCAGTGGGCCTAACCTGGACCCTGTATCTGGCTCGCGGTTCATTGGGGTAGGCTTGAACTTTTGACTTTGTCCCAGTCCTGCGTAACCAGATAACCACAGTTGCTGCTTTTAGGCACTATTTTACCTAAATCTTTAAAACTGCATATCTTCGATTCTACTAAATCTATTTTTGTTGTTTTGGTGTCAGATAATTTAATAAAAGTTACTCTATTGTTCTAAATTGGTGTGGGGGCTTTCTTGTGTTATGTTTCCTCGCTATTACTGTTTGTGTGCTCCATAAATACGTTACACATCGCATCTAAGTTAAGTCTGACTGCTTTTGTGCCAAGCTACCAGAGGGTTAAGCACATGTTAATTTAATGAGTTTTGTGTTTCACCCTGAAGGAGATTGGGGCTGTTGCTTGAGAAGGGCTCATACCCTCCCCAACCAATGACCCAGTTTCTCACAATTGGGTTTTTAATAAATATTACAAAGCCCAAGAACAAAACTGAGGGCCTCATTACGATGTCGGGCAGAGTTTGCTCCACCCGACATTGTCTCGGTCAAGGGACCGACTGACACCCAGTCGGATGGCCCCGACCGACTAATTAGGATGCGACCGAACACTGTTTGGTTGCACTCCTATACTTTACAATGGGAGCATGCATTCCAGCCTGAATGCATGCTCTCAATGTAAAATGCGAGGTGCAGTTCATCCCTGCACCTCATGGCAGGCACCTCAATGTGTCTGCCGCAAGTTGCAGGGATCAACAGCCTCGGCCTCCAACCAGAGGCCGTGCACCAAAGGGGGCTCTGCTGGGGGCCTCCAAAGTCGAGTTCCGACAGCCTTTCTGTGTCGCAAAGGCCAGCACAGAAAGGCTGTGTAAACCAGACATCGTAATACCTCGGGCAGAAAGAGCCGTCCTTGGGATTACTGGCCACATTCCGGCTGGCGGAAGGGCTGTCCGAGCCCATCGGAAGCCAGTCGGAATGACCGTTCACATTCCTTTACGACAGACTCCATCATAATGGGTCAGTTGCAGCTGTTTCCAACCGCATCGTAATTAGGCCCTAAGTGTTTCCTGACTTTAGAAAGGATTATGAAATGTAATAGTGCATCCTAGTGTTTTCTTATGGAACAGCCATCATTGCAACAGTGAAAATACCTTTTAGGTGCTATTCACTTAAAGGGCATGTTTTAAAAAAACTTTATTTTCATTTTATCAAATTCACACAACTAGACCATAAATGAGAACATTTCTGGCACAACAAAAATACAAAGTCGTAAATAACAATGTGACACAGGTACAGACCAAGTACAATAGGCAGCATAGATGAGGTGTATGGGGGAGGGGAAGTCACATTTCAGCAATCACAAACAATGTTACGGCAGAAGGAAATTGAGTGTCACCAAGGCATCTCCAGATGTAACATAGAATGCCACATTATGAATAGGCGGTCAGGATAGAAGAGAGGAGTCCATAGTCATCTTCATATCCACAACCATGTTTCGCAAATAGGACAGTGCGCGCCAAACATATACACATATATTGATGTTGTAGAAGGTAAATGATGCAGGGACCATCGTCCCATCTTCCTCATTGGCAGCATTCCTCCCAAGTGCCAAATACATTTGATATGGAATCCATATATCTTTCAGCTGGCTGGGGGGTGGCATAAGGTCATAATAAGCGTCTGATAGAGTATTACAATATGCCATGTCAGTGTGCCACTCCTTAACTAACTGTGGTTCAGGACCCCTCATCCAGTGCATTGCTAGCCTTTGGCATGTCAGAAATAAACCCAAGGCCACCAGGCACCAGAATATCTTAGAAACATCCTTGACATACCACAATAGGGCCATCAATGGAGTAAATACCAATGACTCCTCTGTAATCTGCAAAGTTTGAAATATCACAAGCCAAAAGTGATGCACTTCAGGACAATACCATGCTACGTGTGCGAAATCTGCACCATCCATGCCGCAACGCAGGCACCTGGTGTTCTCTCGCAAGCCATAACGAAACAATCTGGCCGGTGTGTAATATACTTGATTAAGATATTTAAAGTGCACCAGTCTATGGCTCCTATTTAAGGAGAGGTTTTGAGTCACAGAACCACAATACGCCCCTGTGCTTCACTAATCTCTATACTCAAGTCTTTCTGCCAGACACGGCAGGACCATGGCACATCAGGCCGCCTGGCCTCTTGTGAAAAAGAATAAAACTTTGCAGTCGCCTGTAGCAGCAAAGTCACCAGTAGTAGATAGGTGAGAGCCGGGAGCTCCAATGGCTCTGCAAGAGAATCTTCGAGTAGGGCACGCATCGTGTGACGCGCTCTGCAATAATAAAATTGTGCTAATGTAGACGGCGCCTCATTCTGCGCGCGAACCTGTTCCCAATCACAAAGTACTCCATCTTCAAAAAAGTAATCCATAAAACATATCCCAAGGCCACGAAGTGCCGCCACTACCACCTTATCTTGCCCCAACGGAAACCATCTACACCACTGCACTATAAGGGCATGTTTGACATTACATTTCTACATGTCCTACTTTTAAATACCATGCACAATAGGCAGTAAAGCTCATTTTAGGGCTAACTTAGCAATATTTAAAAGGAAGGTTTAGGCCTGTCAAAAGGCTTTGACAGGTCGAATTACAGTTTAAAACTTCTTCATTCAGGCTACAATGATAGGCCTGAAGCCATGTTTGCACAGCCACTGTAATGGATTGCACAATAGTTGCTCTAGTCTACTAGTAGCATTTAACATACAGGCCCTGGATATCCCATATACCATTTAGTAGGGACTTATAAGTATGCTAATTAGGTTTACACCAATTCAACCATGTTAAAATTGGCAGCACTGGCACTTTACTTCTGGCTAGTAGGGGTAAAGTGGACAGAATTCTACAGCTACCAAACCCAGATAGAGCAAAAATCTGGGGGTACACCACACAAATTATGGTAATTTTCCACACTGAGGAATTGCTAGCATTATGCCAGGACGAACATTGCCCTAGAGTTGGATCCTGTTATGTCAGGGATGCCCACAATATGGCACGAATTAGCCGTATTATGCTAAGAATGATCACCGTAATGCCAGAGCCAGCATTACGCCAGAAGTAGGTATCAACATGTCAAAGGTGTTCAGTATACACCAAAATTTACTTTCTTTATGCCAGGACAAACACTATGCAAGGACAGGCAGAGGATTAACCACTGAAAAATGCGTATCTCCCCAAAAAATAGCAACTATTAAAAAAAAGAATTGGATGTGTCATTCCAGTTGGTTCCCACCGACTTTGAGTTCTTCTCCTAACCATTTTTGCCTTTCCATTCTTCAGCTTGTGACAATGGCCAGTGGGCTCTTAAAAATGTTGGATGCTTTTCTGTTTTGGTGGTTTGTGTTGTGGTTTGTTTACGCCAACCTGAGTTTACTTCAAAAGGGGAAAAGAACTGTGCAAATAAAAATCATACCAGTAAGATAGCACTATATAACACATATACTATGCTGCTGTATATCATTCTGCCATTTGTATTAAGTTTGGAAAGCCACATTCAAATGCAGCTTTGCCCAATAACAGAAACAATGCTACCTTTTGCTTTACACTTGACTCTCCCAATGGCTGCTCACTCCATCCACACGCCATGAGCACTCACTCCAACCACACGCCATGCAGAGTTTACTTACTACTATTCTGCTAACTCTGCCTCTGCCTCCTTGCAACATAATCCCATACTCACATGTTTAAAAAAAAAAAAAAAAAAAAGTAGCTGTATCTTTGTCTGACTGCCAGGGATACAGGACAATTGTCGGGCCGGGCAGCTAGAAAGTCAAATGTAACTCACACTGCTGAGGGTCACACAATTCCAAATGGGCTTTGGGCAACATGCAGGGGAGGCAGGGAAGGCACCACTCCTCTGGCAGTGCACTTAGGCCAGGTATCTGCATGTTAAATTTTGAGGGCAGAAACCAGCACTATGGGGTACAGTGGACACTGCACATGCGCGCACAATTTACTGCACATGACCATGACCCCCTCATTCCACCCCAGCTGAGCCCAATAGTCAGTCATGGCAGACCACAAACATTTTTCACTGATTGCAGGGAAAGTTGTGAAACATGCAAAATTTAGATCATGGTGAGTTTTTTGTGTATTGTGGTGGGAGGAATAATTACTAGGCTACAGCAATAGCTGATACACCCTGAGGTGGATGTGGAAATACGGGGCACAAGTTCTGCAGTTTCTAGGTGGCATCATGGCACATGACATCACGTGTGGCATCACATGAAGTGATATCACAAGAAGTGGCATCAGGTCTTAGGACCTCACACTGATGTTTAGCAGGCCTATCATGAGTACATCTTTTTTTTTAAACACCTTTTTATTAAAAAGTTGCTCAGCATACCAGAACATTTATACATAAATCATGTTTGATATTGACAGGGTAGGACTACAAATCATGAGTACATCTGAGAGCATTACAGGATTTAACAAATGAAAGCTGATCAGTACTTAAGCCTGTGACTTGAGTTCCCTGTATGAAGAAATAATTAACAGCCCAAATACGGGTGAATTTTGGTGTATGACTAACTACAGTAGATAAGTCACTAAATCATACAAGCTAGGCATTCAAAACTTAGCACCAAGAGCAAAGCACAGTTCATTCAGCACATCAAAATGCTAGAAACTGGAATTGTGAATATTAAAATTATAAAGTTTGTTAATCTACCAAACATACCATCATTACATACACTAACTTTAGCTCTTTGACCATTATAAAGAAAATGCAGGTCGCAAGCTGCATTTGGTGTTCTGAGCATAGCAAATTATATTGCGTAAGAAAGATTCAGTTATAGCTGTATGTCCTCCATATATATTAATTCAGACATTATTGACCAGGAAGGAACTAGAACAGAAGGCGAGGTGCAGGGTGGCTAAGGCATTTGTAGGAGCTCAGAGACAGAAAGGCCAACATTCTGGCTGCTCACCTTTTTAAATGATGTGCAACTAGAGGTGGGCGAGCCACTAAATGCTTGAGCCAGCCCTCAAGCCAGGTGGCTGGCTCTGGCTCACTTGAGGTCTTCTTGGAACCTGGAGCCCAACACGGGCCAAACTTTATGTGGTTTCTGCCTGCCACCATGCTAACCTCGGGCACTGAGAACGGAAGACAAAGCATTAACGGTTAACAGAAAAAGATACCCATATGCAGGCTAAACTGAACAATGTGCAACAAGAAAACCAATTATCAATTGCAGCTTTCATGCTCGGCGATTATGGGATCCTAGACAAGTATTTTATTTCATTGAGCTTCCTTTTTTTATCACCACATGTGAGAGCACGTTCAGATAGGTGAGTTCAGGATGTGCGCTGTTCAAAAATCACTTGTGTCTGATTTAATAGACTACAATGTTGCTCTATTTATAATAGGAATCTGGGCCATTATGTGTATATATGATAAGTTAATTGCTTCTTAGTTTAGGGTAGGGGTGGATAGTAATGCTTACAAGTTCATGTTTAAAAAAAATCATTGTCAATAAATCTTTCTCAATGCAGTGATATCATCTGATTTACTAAGGTGAATTCTTCTGCGTGCTAAATAAATACACTTTTTTGAATTAGAAGGCACCTTACCATATTCTAACATGATGTTTGTCGCATGATTTACTTGGCAAACATTTCCAGGGCTTGGCTTGTGTATGGGCTCATAGAGCCAAGTCAGCTCTTCCTGTTCATTTGTTGGCTCGTCCATATCTATGTGCAACCAATGTTGATCTTCCAGCTTCCTGGTGCACTGCATTCTTTGAGAATCACGGGGTGGACATTTTCATATGTTCTTCCTGCTGATTTCTTCCAGGCTTCAGGCGCTGGGCACACTGGGAAAAATAACATGGCAGACACATAGCAGTCGCAAAACAGTTTTCCAGCTTTGCTACTGATGGAGCAAGGACCCATAAATGAGACTTGCTCGTATGCAATCGCCTCACAGTATTAATATTTAATCTTGTATTGTTTGTACTAACCTTGCATACACTACACAAATAGCAAGGAAGCTTGCCTATGTGTCCTAACTAACAAGTAACGCTTGTCTTTTCCTAAAATGGCCGCTAAAGCGCGGGAAACTTACTGCGCATGTCTCAACCATATCACGAGTTGTGACGTCTTTCTTTGCTTGGTGGGAAACTCCTGCTTCTGCGCAGTGTGCATTAAAATGGCTGCTTGATGTTTTCACATGCTTCAGCTTGCTCTCGTGTCATTATTAATTTGTCGTTTCTCTAACGCTACTAATGCGGGATAGAATTTATAAGTAAATAGGGATAGAGTAGAAAGAGTGGGTATACAGTGAAACATTTTATTTGTGATTTTAATGTTTTCTTCTTTGACCTTTTATCAGTTCGTAAACTTGGGCCTGGGGTTGGTGAACTGAAACTCGAGAGACGATGATTCTGCACATGCGCCCTGAGTGGCTGCCGAGAAAGCAAGGGATGAAGTCAACCTGGACATCGTCCAAGGCCATGACCTGCTGGCCGACACCACTACATTCCTAGATGTTCCTGCGGAAATGCAACATTTTATATGAATAAAATACAAAATCTGTCATGAGACGGGTGGGAAATAAAGCAAATGTAATAAAATTGATGGGTGGTATTTTAAAACAATGAGCTTCAGAAATTAAACTAAAATCAATATGGTGTGAGGATCAACCCCCTGTCCCTGTCCAATCAGAAATAGTGGTCCCATATTTTGGCAACATTAAGGGGAGGTACATAGGCGTAGAAGGGTATAACAGATATAGAATTAGCTAATTAATCAGAACAGTCAGAACAGAAGGAACAGAGAGACCAGACGGAACAGAAAGAACAGGCATTCATGCTGACAGGCAGAAGCTCCAGACCGACAAGCTGATCGACTGCAGTCTGAACCGCTGTCGAGAGAGGTCCTGAGGAGGGGGCGGCGGAGTCCATTAGAAGGAAGGCACAGGAGAATCGCGGAGAAGTCGAGTATCAGAGAGGGGAACGACGCATGCGTCGTTGCAGAGAGGTCACCGGTCCTGTCCTGAACCCGGAGGAGGTCTTTGCTCTTCATCCTTCCTGAGTCCTATTTTTCCAACTCCTTGGCCAAGGGGTTTGATTCTCGCACTTAGGTAAATATACCTGCAACCTTTAGTTACGCTGCTGTCTCTATCTTCTCCTTTCTGAGGGACCGTCATTAATCAATAATTATTATTCTGTGCTTCATTCTTGATGTGCGATTAAGTACCATGTGGTTCTGTATTTTACTCTGCTAAATCTTTAGATAAACATTTTAAAACGTCCTGACTCAGTGGTTATTTCAGGATTATGTACTGTAACGAATGTCACTCATTTTAAACTTCCCAATTAGCAAAGGATTCATTGGTAAGTCATTACTCTTCAATTAGAAAAGTAATTGGTAGCAGGGATTTTGATAAAGAGTACAACTGACACCCCAGCGTAAGTATTAGCGTAGTATGAATGTATGGGCCCAAGTGAGTATTTAGTGTATGAATGCTGTTTGCTAATATCGCGCTGGATCAGTTTTCTGGTAATCAGAGGATGGTTACTCTTTGTTAATTGGGTAATGAGAATTTTATTTTCATGAACTAACATCTGTGTATTCAAAGTTTGTTTTATGTTGTCCAGAATTCCCTGGGGTAAATTGAATAGCGGATGGTAAGTGGAAGCCATACTGCAGTGAGGTTATCTGTCAGGCAGAAATAGTACTGAAAAGTTAAGCAGGACTATCAGTACTGGTTAGGGATTTATGCGTATGAGTAATAGCAAAGGAGTATGCTGGTAAAATTTGATGTTATATCACCTAGAAAGGGTAACATTGAAGAAGTAACAGGTACTTCTGGAGCTTGCGTGAAGAGTAAACGGAAGGGTTTTACTCGTGTATGTTTAGTGAAACGGAAAAGTTTTACTAAGTGTGAGAGAAACTATCTTTTTCAATTTAGAGAAACTGGCACGATAGCGAATGTTTAGTGTTGTTACTGAAATTTAATTAAGAATTGTAGAGAAAATAGGTTTGCGTAAGATTTTGTAAAGGGAGGGACAGTTGTCGGAAAAGGGAGCTGACGTCACAAAACGCCGCGCTGGGATTGGTTGAAACAGCGGGTGTGAAAAGACTCTTGTAAAGGAGGGGTCAGTAGTCAGGAGCAGTACTGATGTCACAGGTACCGCGCTGGGATTGGTTGAAATCCACGAGGGACAGAGAAGCGCAGATTGTAAAGGAGGGGTTGGCAGACAAACGTCACAGAAAGGCCGCGCTAGGATTGGTTCAGAAATAAAAGTTACCAGACACTTGATTGGTTAATATCATAGAAGCTAAAATCTTAGTGGATAAGGAATTACATGTTAAAACGTGATCCAACTTTAACAGGAACTCGTCCGGATAGGAGATATTTAGGCTTTGCAGAATATAATTTTATACATCGAGATTTACCCAAGATGTACGGAGAAAAGAGAAAAATGTCCTTTCTGCAAAAGATTAAGAACTATTTTAAAAAGGATAAACAAAGCAAAACTAGAGAAGGAATTATCATTCCACCAGCTAAAACGCCCGCTTCATTCATGATGATGGAGAGAGGTTATCATACTTGTGTATGGATAGAGAATTGGATAGAATATACCAAAAATGATGGAATACTAGCATTTCCCGAGAATGGCACTTTCAATGGGCGAATTCTTCAAAATTTGAGATTAAGGATGAATGATTTAGAACCCAGACCTAGATTAACTCAATACGAAGCTTTAGAGGAATGGGAAACAGGCATTTGAGCGTGACCGATCCAGGAGTAATAGGGGTTATCGAGGATTTTTTCCAAGAAACCAACATGAGTCTAGGGATGGCCAGATGAAACAGTGGAGGAGGGCAATGCTTACAGAAGGATTATATCCAATATTCACAGCAGAAGAATTGTTAGGACAGAAATGCACAGAAAAGACAAAACACTTAATGAGAAATGGAGATTCTGAAGATGAATGTATGGAAGAGTTATTATAGAACCCCCCACCATATCAGGAAGGAGCAGGTGGATGCACCCCAAGTGCACCCCCGTTAAAAACTCCATTAGTACCACAGGTAATGCATGAATTCACACCTAGTAGGATACTTCACGACAAAGAAAAAGAAGCCCTAGAGAAGACCAGAGCAGAATTAATACAGAAAATAACACAGATAAAAGTGCATCCTGACTCGTTGACCATACCTGTAACAATTGGTCCAGTAGTTCCATTATATGGTGACAAAGGAAACTATCCTCCACCACTAGCTATGCCTACTCCTGTGAATATTCCTAAACCTGAAGCAGTAGTAATGGTTGAGGATCACTTTAGTGACTGTGAATCTACAATATCACTGATGGACTTACCCATTCGAGATTCTGTCAATAGTACTCCCAAAAGAGCTACACCTGGGTGCTCGAAAGATATAAACCTAATAACTTAATCGGGAGCAAAAAGTGTCACTGTAGTAAAACCCTAAGACTTAGAAAGGTGGGCAGAAGGATCAGATCAACAGTGTACACCTCCAAAAATGTTGGACATTTATAAATTAAAAGTCGAATTAGAAGAAATAATAGCAGGAAATGTTGGGCTAGATCGCCTAAATACATATGATGAAGAAGAATTATTGTTTGTATGCAGAAGTATCACTAAAAATGTAAAATTATTCCATGAAAAATTATCAGATTTAGCTCTGCAGATGGGAATTGAAATAGGGAGATCAAAAGTGCTACAGAAACCCTATAGAGCAGACTTTTCAGACAAAGATTTAGAAAACATGAATGCCTCTGGAAGAAAATTACAAGTAAAGGAATTAATGACAGTCTTGCAAAAATGGGGAGACCTAGATAAATGGAGAGTTAGATGGGCCAAGAAAAAGGAAGAGGCGCGATCAAGTAGAACAGCATCTGAATATTTAATGAAGGAAACAGGGAAGACAGATCAAATGTACCCGATGCGAGAAGTTCCAGGAGGGGGATATGTACATGTTCCATGGAGCAGACAGGATAGTTTGTCATTTACGAATGATTTTCCAAAGTTGAGAGAAAACCCAATTGAATGGTACAAGCAGGTTGAGAGATTTGTGAAGGTGTCAAAAGTATTGTTGAAGGATTTAGATGGTTTGTTTGACATAGTGGTACCTGCCGATTTGTGGACAGATTGTAAAATCACAGTTGATTGGCCAAGTGAAGAATATCCTAGAGATCCAAAGACGGGTGCCCCGACAAATGAGGTAGTGAAAAAGTATCAGCAGGTGATAACTTACCTGAAAGGTAAAATACCACCAAAAGAAACAGATTGGGTGAAAATAGACCGAACCACCCAAGAAGCCAGTGGATCGGTACACGCCTATTATGAGCGTTTATTGCAGGTATTCAAGCAGTATAGTGGCTTTGAGGACATTGGAGATAAGAACATGAGTCAGTTTGTTTACCGATTTGTCTATGGTCTGAAGCCAGAGATTTGTCAGATGATTAAACAACACATGTTGTGTTGGCAGGGGAAACCCATAGACGAGATTCTGAAATATGCAAAATATTGTGGAGATGATATTGAGGATAGGCATAAGAAATTACAGGAGAAGGTAATGTGGGCACAGGTGAAAATGGCCGAGAAACAGGGAATTAATTTGGATAATCCGAGTGAAAATCAGGGAAAGGATTCTGGAACGAGTGGTGATACTGGGAATGGTGGAAAAGTGAGAGGACGAATGAGTAGAGAAGAAGCTAAAAAGAAATTTCCTTGTCATGGATGCGGAAAATTGGGGCATTGGAAGGATGAATGTAAAAAGATTCGGAATAATAATGGCCCAAATCAAAATTTAAATCCACAGACACAGAATGACTCACAGCAGGGTGTAAATCCTCAGAGTCAGTTGCCACCCGCACCTATTCAGGGTAATGTAAGCAGAGCAAAGCACGGTACAGACATCGGATATCAAGGAGGAAGTGGTAAGAATGATTATATAACATCACAGTTCTTTTACAGGACGATTTCTGTCAATTCAGTTCATGACGGTGCCTAGGAGAGGGGGAGAAGGAGTGCGTACTTGGCGCATCCTTACCGGTAGATCAGTCAGGTCTATATGTTGAAGGGAGTATGAGAGGTAATGATATTACTTTTCTTTTGGACACTGGTGCTACCCGGTCTACTGTGAGAACAGCAGACATTCCGGACCTTCCTCTCTCTGGAGAAGCTATCCAAGTAGTGGTAGTAGCTAATCGAAAGATTAGAACTCCTCTTACCGAACCAATGGAAGTTAAAATTGGAAATTTCAGAGAAATGCATCAATTTGTAGTATGTGATTCCAGTCCAGTAAATTTATTAGGCAGAGATTTGTTGTGCAAAATGAACTGCACAATTTTCTGCACACCAGATGGTGTGGCAGTTCAGACCCCAGATGAAGATCATGTATACAAGTTTATGATTGCAAAACAAGGTACAGAAATAGATGAAATGTTTTCGTTGTTAACAAAAGATGAGCTGCCAGAAGAATTAAAAACTACAGTAAATCCCATAGTATGGGACTTCACAGGAAAGGAGGTAGGACTTATGGCTAAAATAGACCCAGTTAAAATTACTGTAAAAGAAGGTGCAATTTTCCCAAATACTAGACAGTACAAAATGAGTGCAGAAGTAAAGACAGGAGTTATTGAAGAAATCAATCGAATGGTAGAACAAAACATACTGAAAGAAGTAATGAGTAGCCCATGTAATTCACCAATAATGGGTTTAAAGAAACCTAGCGGAAAATATAGGATTGTTCAAGACCTGCGGAAAATATATAAGATTGTAGAACCTTCTTGTCCTATAGTGCCAAATCCTGCAGTAATTCTATACCAGATTCCTTGGAGTGCAGGATGGTTCACAGTGATTGATTTATGCCAAGCGTTCTTTTCAATACCATTGCACCCAGACAGCCAGTATCTTTTTTCATTCAAATTTGAGAACAAAGTCTATGTATGGAATCGTGTTCCTCAGGGGTACACAGAGAGTCCTTCTATATTTAATCAGATATTGAAAAAATGCCTTGAGAAACTAGTGATGCCAGGAAGCTCAGTCCTAGTGCAGTATATCGACGACTTACTGGTGGCATCGAACACCAGAGAGGACTGTGTTGTTGATTCCATAGCACTATTAAATCATTTGGCTGAAGAAGGGCATAAAGTCTCACCTGAAAAATTGCAGTTCTGTACAACAGCAGTTAAATATTTGGGACACCAGATTGAGAGGGGAAAAAGAAGAATAACCTTAGAAAGAGTAAAAATAATAAAGAAAATGCAAATGCCTGTAACACAAAGAGAAGTGAGAATGTTCCTAGGAATAGTAGGTTACTGTCGACAATGGATACTAGGATTCTCCTTGTTCGCCAAGCCACTAATTCACATGCCCAAAAAGAAAGCAAAGGACCCAGTTGAGTGGGATGATGAGAGCGTAGGAGCCTTTGTAAAATTGAGAAATGCTCTGTGTTCAGCACCAGCCCTAGGCATGCCTGACTATAAGAAAAACTTTGCATTGCTCTGTCATGAGAGAGAAAATTGTGCACTATCAGTCTTAACACAAAGACATGGATTAGACAGACGTCCTATACCATATTTTTCTGCTACATTGGATCCAGTGGCCGCCGAATTGCCAGGCTGCTTAAAAGCAGTAGCAGCTACTTGTTTGAGCATTGAACAAAGTGAGTCAATTGTGATGGGACATCCTGTGAAGGTGTATGTTCCACATGCGGTTGTGATTCTGTTGACAAGAACACGAACTCAGCATCTTACTCCTAGTCGGCTGACTAAATATGAGAGAATAATAGTGGGCGCTGAAAATGTGACCATAGTAAGGTGCACAATAGTAAATCCCGCTACCTTACTACCAGACCCATATCATGAGGAAATTAAAGATGACGAAGAAGAAGAACATGATTGTTTACAAGTCACAGAGTTATGCACGAAACCACGTCCGGACATTGAGGAACAGCCCCTCAGAAAGCCAGACAGGGAGCTATTTGTTGATGGTTCATGTCAAAGACATGAAGATGGTAAACTAACTGCAGCATATGCAGTATGTGAATTAACTGGAATAGTTGAAGCATCCTATTTACCAGGAGTCAAATCTGCACAAGTAGCTGAATTGATTGCATTGATAAAGGCTTGCAAAATTGGGAGGAATCAAAAAGTAACTATATTTACAGATAGCCAATATGGTTACGGGGTTGTGCATGATTTTGGCCAACTATGGATGCAGAGGGATTTCATGACTTCTTCAGGATTCCCCATTAAAAATGGACAGTTTGTAAGGGAATTGCTAGAAGCAATACAATCACCAAAAGAATTGGCTGTGGTAAAGTGTGCCGCACACCAGTCAGGAGATGACTGGGTGGTAATTGGCAACCGATATGCAGCTCTTGTGGCCCAACATTGTGCCAAAAATAGATTGTCAGTCAATAAGAGGGTGGAAAGAATGGGAATCAGCTGCCAACTTATGCTGTATATGCCACCTGAAACATGGAATTAAGTTAAAAGATTGCAAGAGGATGCTGATGAAAGTGAGAAGAAAATATGGGTCAAGGTGGGTTGTTCCCAAAGGGGAGATGATGAGGTGTGGATTTGTGCTGATGGCAGGCCAGTCATGCCTGACTGTCTACTCTCTCAAATGGCCCGGATGTATCATGGAGACACACACATAGGAAGAGATGCAATGATTAGGCTCTTCAGACAAAATTGGTACAATCCCAAATTCAGGGCGGTAGCAGAGAGTCTTTGCCAGAGATGTTTAACATGTCAAATGCATAATCCTGGGAGAAAAACAATAATTGGATTTGGAAAGATTGGAAAGGCAGAGGGTCCATTTATAAGACTCCAGTTCGATTTTATTCAGTTACCACCATGCAGAGGGTTGAAATATGTACTGGTCATAGTGTGTCTGTTTTCAAAGTGGGTGGAGGCTTACCCTACCAGGAGGAGTGACAGCATTACAGTTGCAAAGTTGTTGCTACGAGAACTCATTCCTAGGTTTGGTTTCCCAGTAACTTTGGAATCAGATAGAGGAAAACATTTTAACAGTGAAGTGATTCAAATAATCTGTGAAGCATTCCAAATTGAACAAAAACTGCACTGTGCATATCGTCCAGAGGCTTCTGGAGTGGTTGAACAATTGAATGGCACTATAAAATCCAGACTGGGAAAAATGTGTGCATCAACATCATTGGAGTGGCCAGATGCATTGCCACTGGTTTTAATGGGACTCAGAAGCATTCCTGATAGAAATACTGGATTGAGCCCACACGCAATAATGATGGGAAGAGCAATGAGACAAGCACATGTTCCCATAAACAAATTGCTGAATATATCTGATGATATGGTTCTGGATTATTGCAAAGGATTGGCTGACCTAGTGCATTCTGTCTCTCACCAGGTTGGAGAAGACGCAGTTTCAAGGCAGCCTGGACAAGAACATGATCTGAATCCTGGTGATTGGGTGGTAGTGAAGAATCACACCCGAGAAACGTGTCTATCACCTAGATGGGGAAAACCTTGTCAAGTCATACTGACCACCAATACAGCAGTGAAGTGTGCAGGATTTCCTAATTGGATTCACGTAAGCCACACCAAAAGAGTACCAGACCCTGAAGAAGAAAATCCTCAGACAGCATTAATCACTGAGGAAGCTGAAGGTTGCCCAGCTGAAGAATCTCAGGCTCGAGGTTCGGGAGAAGCTGCAGGAGAACAACCGAGCACAAGTCAGGATTGGATACCGGTGGTAGAAATTCCTGAAGTTTACCACAGAACAAGAAGTCAAACAAAATTGGAAGAAATAGAAGAAGATCAGATAGGTGAAGAAGAAACAGCTCAGGGAAAAGAAGAAGAGACAATAAGAGAACCTGAGCAAGATCAGATAGGGAAAGGAAACTGGGCTCAAATCAACAACGAACCAACAAGTTTTGAGCAGAGACAGACAGGTTTAGAAGAACCCGGTCAGGCTGCAGAAGTACAAAGTGCAATAAGCCCTGATCAGAACCAGTTAGATCCAGAAAAGTACACAGAAGAAAAAGATCTCGAGAAACACGAACATGAAGAAATAAACAAAGAACAAGGTCAGTTATTGGAAACTCACAGAGGAGCTGCGGAAGAGAAACCAATAAGGCCTGAAAAAGAACAAGTAAGAAAAACAGTAATTGCAGAAAACAAAACAGTACTGAACAGTGAAAATAAAAAGATTTCTGAAAACGAAGATAAAGAAACAGTGCAAACAAAGAAAGCAAGAAAAGGAGATCATTGGTCGAGTGTCATTAAAAGAGTAAAATACCACATAACAACCAGAAGTGAAGATCCAGATCAAGTAAATGAAGTAACAAGTCAAACTGAACGAGAAAATAAAACTGAGAAAAGAAGAAGTAAAAGACTGAAACTTGTGAATAACAACTTCAAAGGACCTGATTGGACTTACATCATTCTTGAAGATTACGAAAGCTCAGAGTCAAGTGAAAGTGGTGACGAAGGAGCAAGTGCAGAACTGACGTATGAGAAAGAAACAAGACCACCTTGATTAAGTGAAAAATAGTAAAAAGAAAAAGTGAAAACAGATAAGAAGAGCAATTTTCCTTGTCGAAATGCCTAATGATAGAGTTGCCCGGAGACCAAAACAGAGATGTTGTAGAAGATGCTGTGCAATATGCATATGTAGTCTAGTAATGGTGCTTATAGTATGGTTAGTCCTGATCGTAGCAGTTCCTTACCTTATGATAATGGATAAAAAGATTAATAACGAAACTAAGGAAAGGACGGCAAACTTGAAGGGAAATAGAGTAGAACTAAAGGCAGAAAATGAACCAGAATTTCATCATGAAATTACTGATAACGACACTAGTTTAAATGTTTTCACAAAATTATTATTTCAATATGTAGACACCATGGAAGTTAGTAATTGTTATGTTACCTGAAGTTACCTGAATCAGTAGCAGAAGGGTTAACATACCATCACTTACCATTAACATATGGCATATCATGTAGTGTATTGTCTAGTTTATTCTATAGAACAGGGAGATTACAGTATTATTATTCAAACATAGATGTGATATTTTCTGAGGTTCCGATTCGAAAGAGTATGAACCCAGTGCTTAGTAGTCAAGACGCACAGTTTATGGGAGAATTTTTCTTAACAATGAAATCGATAGATATAACACATGCACATAGACACAATCTAACATGTTCTTTACATGAAGAAGAAAATATATTTTTGAATTTAGTAGAAGATAGAAGACAAGATTTTCAAAAGAAAGCTTCTGAGCATAAGGCTCATTTGCCACCTTGGGCTGAGAAAGAAGGGAGTTACACACCAGGCAAGGCTCAAGCTGCTATGGCTCTGGATTTCGTAAAGACAGGGAAAATTTGTCTACATAGATTAAAAACTGATTATAACAATGTTTTCATCGGTACCAGTGAATGTGAACACAATTTTTTAATTCTTGGAGGTTGGGGAATCAAAAGAGGGACAGACTCAGTCTTTCCTGGAATCTATTATGTGTGTGGGAATAAGGCTTACTTTAGGCTTCCTGCACGGTGGTATGGAAGCTGTTACTTTGGAATAGTATTTCCAAAGATATACCACGTAAAAAGAAACACTGGGAGCAATGAAAACAATAGCGAATTAAAACGTAGTAAAATAGCTAGTTTTTCTGAAATTGTAGGTGATATATTTGGTGCATTGATACCTTCAGTGGGAATAATTCTGAACTCAAGGAAAATATGTAAATTGTCTACAGAGGTTGATCGTTTATCAACGGATACTGCTGGAGGGTTTCTAATGATTAATGCGGAGATGGTTGCGATTAGATCTATGGTTATGCAAAATCGACTTGCTCTTGATATTATATTGGCAAAAGAGGGCGGAGTCTGTAAATTATTGAAGACGAAACATTGTTGCACTTACATACCTGATAAAAGTGCAGAAATTGGAACATATATACAGAATATAACAAAACTTGAAACGGAATTAAAACCACAGGAAGTTGATAGTGTATGGGAAAGATTGACAAATAGTATCTCGTCAATTGGTACCTGGTTTGCTAATGTAGGAAAAGGACTTATAGGTCAAATATTAGTACCTTTAGCAGGAATAGCAATAATAGTACTGATGATAATAATATGGTGTAAATGTTGTAGAAAGAATGAATCATATTGTATGACAGGAAGAGAAAAGTCGATGAAATTGAACTTGAAGATTTGAGAAGTGAATTATATAAGAAATTAAAAGGGGATGTGAAAAATAGAAAGTGTAAAAATGAGAATGAAACTATTTGCTAGAAGTTGGCATCTGATTGTGGGTAGTATTTGATGGCTCTTAAACGCCATCAGAGAGGGGATTGATGGAGCAAGGACTCACAAATGAGACTTGCTCGTATGCAATCGCCTCACAGTATTAATATATTAATCTTGTATTGTTTGTACTAACCTTGCATACACTACACAAATAGCAAGGAAGCTTGCCTATGTGTCCTAACTAACAAGTAACGCTTGTCTTTTCCTAAAATGGCCGCTAAAGCGCGGGAAACTTACTGCGCATGTCTCAACCATATCACGAGTTGTGACGTCTTTCTTTGCTTGGTGGGAAACTCCTGCTTCTGCGCAGTGTGCATTAAAATGGCTGCTTGATGTTTTCACGTGCTTCAGCTTGCTCTCGTGTCATTATTAATTTGTCGTTTCTCTAACGCTACTAATGCGGGATAGAATTTATAAGTAAATAGGGATAGAGTAGAAAGAGTGGGTATACAGTGAAACATTTTATTTGTGATTTTAATATTTTCTTCTTTGACCTTTTATCAGTTCGTAAACTTGGGCCTGGGGTTGGTGAACTGAAACTCGAGAGACGATGATTCTGCACATGCGCCCTGAGTGGCTGCCGAGAAAGCAAGGGATGAAGTCAACCTGGACATCGTCCAAGGCCATGACCTGCTTGCCGACACCACTACATTCCTAGATGTTCCTGCAGAAATGCAACATTTTATATGAATAAAATACAAAATCTGTCATGAGACGGGTGGGAAATAAAGCAAATGTAATAAAATTGATGGGCGGTATTTTAAAACAATGAGCTTCAGAAATTAAACTAAAAAATGATATAAACAAACAAGAAATCCTTTGTATTTTAGTTTCCCTTTTTTGAACAATATCATAAAACAGGCTCCAGCCAACGCGTTTCATTCAATAAGAATTGAACTTCATCAGGGCTTAAATATTATATAAATGGTGGATGATCCAGTAATGGGGTATCAGAAATAGTGGATAAGTACAAGTACACTGAAGAACGCGTCAGGATTCTGGAACTGGTCCGGAGAGAGGATGCCTTACGCACGCGTCAGAGGTACAGATGCCGGGCCCATACTTGGGAGCCCCACCATGATACGTCTTCAGTCCTTAATTTAATTGATACTGGTTCCCACACATGGACCACAGGGGTTATAGTCCGTTCTTCAGTGTACTTGTACTTATCCACTATTTCCGATACCCCATTACTGGATCATCCACCAATATATAATATTTAAGCCCCGATGAAGTTCAATTCTTATTGAACAAAATGCATTGGCTGGAGCCTGTTTTATGATATTGTTGAAATAAAGGAAACTAAAATACAAAAGATTTCTTGTTTTTTTATATCATTTGGAAAAGACAACCCAGTGGTGCACCACTCCACAATTATTCACTTCCTGATCTGCTTCGCAGTTTGCACCCAACAACGGCAGGTGCAGGAGTTGCATGTGCACACGTCTATAGACTTTTAACAAACTGTTACATAAGGAACATAGCAGTGAAGTGCGTCTTTCATAGTCTGCCGTTGGTCTGTCTTTTGCTGCTGCGGAAAGCTCTTTGCAAAGGTTGACTGGTCACATGTCTGTTGCTTATTTCTGTATTTGGGCGTATTTGTTATTGCCTTACAAAAACCGGTTGCAGTTGTTCCCGTCCCTGGGGTGAACTGGCCTGGCAGCTTTAGCTAAACTGTACGTACAGGAACAGAACCAAGTCTAATGTGCATGAGGCTGGTCTTTGGCTAGGCATGGTTGCTAAAAAACAATAAACTGGAATGTGGTCTGAGTAATTATTTGAGGCTGAGATTAATTCATGCATTCCACCCATCAGCTTTTTGTTGTCTTCAGTACCATATCTCAGAATTCATATTGTAATGACTTGACAGGAAAATAACAAGATTTATTTGGTGTGATATTTTTTGCAATACATGGATATACCATTCTGTGTTGTGATTCTAGATGATACCTTTGTTTATGATTACTAAACAGAAAAATCAAAATGCATGATCTTACAGGACTAGGCAACAGTAGCGGCCCGTGTTTGGGAGGAGTGGTGAGGTCGGGAGGGAGGGGGGCATAGGGGTCACGAAGGGAGAGGGGATAATAAAAAATAATTATAGAAAACAAAAACGTACTTTCAGCCGGCCGCGTCCAGCTCCTCTGCTTCAGGCACAGGCTCACAGATTTCCCTGCGGCCAATCCTGAAGCTGCTCTCACATGAGAGCAGCTTCAGGATTGGCCTGAGCGCCCTCCATCAGCATTCCAGGACAGACTGGGAGTCTGTGCCTGCTCTCTCCAACCCAGCAATGCCTCTGGGGTTGGAGAGAGGTTCACTGCGCATGATGGTTTGGCTGGCCTGAGACGGCCGGCAAAACCATCATGCGCAGTGAAGGGAGTGCACTACCACTCCCCTCAGTGCCGTCATTGCCCAGGCCCCGCCCACAAGACTCGGCAGGAAAGGAGAAATAAAATGAGTGTCGTTTTTTTCTCCTTTCCTGCTGTTTATGGGGGAGCGACGCTCCTCCGCCATAGCTATGGCTATCCACCCGTCTGCACTGCCTGTCTCTAGCAAGATGCTTGAAAGGGGAGTGACTGCCCAGCTTTATTCCTTCTTAGAAAGTATAACTTTTTGTGCCCCTCCACAAGCAAAATTTTGTCCTATGCATGGTAATGAGACCATGGTCCCGTCCCGTGCGCCACCTGGTCTCTGGACACCAATCCGGTGGTTTTGGCGCATGCACCATATGGCTATTATGCCGGGACAGATGTGGAGAACTTTATAAACCAAAATTGGTTGTGCGGTGAACATACTGAACAGCCGAATCACTGGTTCAGTATTACACCATTGTATTTTATATTCCGCACTTGTGTTTTTTTCATGTTTTTTTCACGTTTTGTACACTTATTTATTGCAGTAGCTGAACTATTGACCCTGAAGAAGGCCGCGACACTAGTTTAGGTCCCTTGGCCGAAACATGTTGGTCATGCACTAACACAGATGCCTCTAATGATGGCACCTGCGTTACCAGCTATTTGATTCTGATTTTAATCCTGACACCGGGTAGCTGAATAAAGTTGCTGCATAGCTAACCCTGTAGCCAGTTTTAATCACTCACATTCCAGCACTGCACCTTTTTCACCACACCAGGCTCACATAGGATTTTAGTACACGCCCCCTTCCAATAAAAACATCCCTGAGCTCCTCCCTCGTAGCGAGGGGGTTGTAGCCCGTGTGGAGCCTAGGTCTCCCACGCGAGGAGGCACCCCTGGTGTGTGAGGGGAACCGTCCTTAAAAGGGAATTCCCCCCCCTTTGTGTGTTAGAGTACACACAGTCACTTGTCTGACCTCTCGTTTTTCTTTGGACCCGTGGCCTTTTTTGTGATTTGATTAATGAGTGGGGAGGTGGCCCACGCAGGTCCTAAAATCTCCTCTAGCCCCCTTGTGTGAATACATATTTAAGAGCCTTCTCAAGACAGGATAGTTTATAGATAAATCACCTTTTCCTCTCACCCAGACACCAATTTGACTAGATCTAGGACACCCTTTCTGTGTGACAAGCACTACAAAGAATACTCACATACTAGATACAAAGATACCTAACAACCTGTATTTGGCTAGGGTGAAAACTAATGTGGCCCTAATGTACTTTCCAGATGGTCGAGAGTTCCAATGTCAAACTAATAGTAGGCATGTGCCACGGGGGTGCCTGTTGTAGGGCCAGGAGGCCTGGGTCAGTGTCAGAATAACAATTGATGATATAAACTAGTTTCATTGGATCCACTCTATGCATATTTATGTTTTGTCGTTCCCCCGATAATATGGCATGGATGTAAAACTTCCGGACACACTTTGGAACCCCCTGAGCATGGCTGAATATTTGCTTACTACATACTTACCCTTATATAATTACAGGTCATTGCTAGGAGTTATAAGAATATGCCTGCGCATTGCAAGGGAAGGTGGATGCTTTCTTTATTTACAGGTTTACTCCACCCTACGATGATGCATATCTATCTCCCAGGATGGTGATGCATAGGTACTACCACATCTCTGAAGCCGAGTTGAATCACACTGAAGTCTGATTATAGAAAGCAAGTCTCGTGTGCAAAGGCTTTGTAGTAGGAAAAATATTTAGAATACCAGGTTTTCATTTCATTATTTAATTGCTTTTCACCGTATTGTTTCCCAAAATTTGTGGTATGTTTCTGGTTGGTGGGTGAAGTGTGGTAATCGTATCCTTCATTTATGTTCATTATAGAACACTGGGGCCTATTACGATGGCGGTGGTGCCCGCTAGACCGGCGGTGGACATCCGCCCGTGATCGCAACCAAGAAAACCGCCTGTCAAATTAGGATGGCGGTGGTGACCACGGTGGTGGCAAATTCCGACCGCCGCTTTTTCGCCGGTTGGTTTCCGCACTCCTGCCTGGCGGACGGAGCAGGACCGGGATAATGGTGGCAGTGCAGAGCAGGCACCGCCGGCACGATTATGATGCCGGCGGTAGCCAGCCTTTCCTCAGCGGTCAGACCGCCATGGAAAGGCATGCAGAGATTGTCTTCCGGGGGCCCGTTGCGGGCCCCCAATGTTTTGGGGGGGTGTGGGTGCACTGGGGGGGGTACCCATGGGCCCCCCCTACATTCCCCTGTACCAGGTGGAAGGCACTGTGCAGTGCCTGCCACGCAGTGCAGGGAATTGCAGGACATGCACCTTTGGACATCGCGGTGGTGCTGCGGGCAGCAGCGACCGCTGCAATGTTAAGGCCCGCGAACCGACCGCCGCAGTCGGATTTCGACCAAGGATCATCGTAATTCGACCGGCGGTGATGTCGCGGTCCATGCGGGCGGTCTTTTCACGCTACCATGGCGGTCGGGGAGGTTTTCCGACCGCCATCGTAATAGGCCCCTTAGAGTCATCCATGTCATTTTACTATTGTGCATGTCATATGGAACTGTAATATGTAATGTGGAATTCATTGATGCAAGAGCTTTGGTTTGAATGCCAGAGAAGCGTTGGAGTTTGACTTAGCTGGACGCCTTAGCTCTTGCACCAGTGGGTCCTTTTATGGCACTTAATAAACACGCATTTGTTTTATATACCCGCTGACTCCATCGCTTTATTACATGAAGGCTATGGGAACAACAAATTTAGGGCCAACGCCCTCACCTAACCGTGCACGGGGCCCCCTTAGGTTTTGTTACAACACAGACACAACTGCAACAAGGCCGACAGAGGAGAGGTTTGCTGGTCCCAAACGAATATATTTTCTAAAATCAGATGAAATTGTACAGAACAATTTTTTAAAGACTTCAGCTAAAAAGTCACGTTTTTTAGGTCTCATCACCAGACCTATTGATTCCAATGCATATTATATTCTTAAAGTTGGCTTTTGGTCAGCCATCACTTACGATTTGATGGCATTATGTCTGCTTTTGATTCAATTGATTCCCTCCCTATTATTGTGATTCCCCCCCCCCCCCCCAAGGAGCATGGCAGTCTTACACTGTTCTGATTGGATAATTGGTATCCTCTTATCTGGAAGTACTGTTTAATTTTTGCCCGTAGGTACAGGTGGGCCCCTATGCAAACCAGGGTTCTGTTGGTCCCTCCAGTAAGTGGAGGTCTGCAAGCCTGTTAAAATACCCTGAGATGGTTTCACCGCATGTCACCAGCCCAGACAAAAGAAAAGAAAAGCTCTGTTGTGAAAAGGAGGGGTTACTTTTCTAGCAGGTCTCTCCAGTAATATAGAAAATGAAACTATAAGTGCCCTTGCTACACACGGGAAGCCAATTTGCGACTACAAGTGATTCTTACAGTGTTTCTTGCCTCTGAATCGCAAGGCTGCTTGATTTGTCTCTCTCTCTCTCTCAGGTAAGGCACAGTTTAATTGCCCACCACAGTAAAAATTCCATTTTTACAGCTTTGGCCAACAATTTATTAATGGAATTCATAAAACATCTTGTCTTAAAATGTATACAAAGATATGATCTACATCTAGGTGTGGAATCTTTTGGGTCGATTTACAGTTTGGTGGACAGAGTTTACTCTATTGGGATGGTGGCGAACATTACCTCCACCACCCCAAGGCATCACCGCCCCACCAAATAATGAGATGTCTGCCAGTCCCACCAACACCCATTGACAGTAACTGCTATCCTGTCAATGTAGGAAATGTTCAACGGACGTTACCATCAGCCATACGACCGGCTGCTAAACCTTTTAAAAGGAAGTTTGTTTTTGAAAATAAAAAACAAATGGTCCCCAAATCGTGGGAGAAAACTCAGAGGGCGTGGGGGTCATTTTGGGCTTTTTCCTGCCCTAGGAATTGCCTGGCTGTAAATAACAAGAAAAAGGGCATTACACTGTCGACCCTAAATAGGTCAGGTGGCGTAAAGCCCTTCCTCCATTGGGTATCAGAGGTATTCCATTGACGGAGCCAACAGGGGCTCTGTCAACAGAATACTTATGATCGACACATCTCTAAATGAGGCAGGCTGATGGAGGGTTTGGAAGCAAGGTACTCAGTTTGCTACAGATAGCTATGTCCACTAAGCTCTAACTCAAGCCCTTTGTTCTTCGTAATTGTAAGTACTATACACAAATACCTCCAGTTCAAATGATCCAATTTTCAAGACTTTGAAGGTGGGCGCCTGTTGAGTTTTTGATTGAGGGGGTTGAAAACCTTATAAGAATTTAGCCATGCAGCACATTATCCCGGGTGCTAAAACATCTATTTGGAGATTTTTTTTCAGACATGCCCCTTTGTGAGTTAGACAGTGGCGCTGCATGGGCAGCAGGTCTGCCCTGTGAGGAAAAGGTATATCCAGTCCTTCCACATTTCTGCTTTTTTGGCAGATGTCCCACAAACCCAGACAAAAACGACACTAGGTCAAGATTCTGTACTGAAAGTGGTGCACAGATGACGCTGTTGCCAGAGAGCAATCCTGATGTGTCAGAAACTATGGTCTAAAAGGCCAGCGTGTGAGCCATTTTTTGGCGATTTATAAGCCTGTTTATGGTCTGGTTTCCCGGTTCTTACTGTTCATTTCACTAAAGGGACGAGGACGGCCTCTAGCGGAAAGTAGATATATGTGGCATTACGGAACCTGTGATTTTGGGCAAATCACTTAAACTCCCCTTGCCTAACAAATAAAAACAAATGAATCTGACCTTATGCATAATGTACCTGGTGCTCATGTAATGTGATGTGTCATGTAGTTTATGCTCATGTAAAGCGCTCCAATACCTTCGAGTCAAGTTTGCGCTATGCCCTCTGGTCACAGGGAGTGGTTAGGGCCAATCTCTGACTCACCTGTTCATGGTACGAGCACCTGCCTGGGTACTGCAGACATCAGAATACCGAGAAAAGTCTCTAATTTTGCTGTGATAGTCTTGGAGATAACTGCAGTGGGGCACGACAGAATGGGGGGGGGGTGGTTTGGAGAGCCAAGGACCTGAAGTCGGACACACACAGCACCACCAGAGAGAAAAGGTGCAGTGCCACTCTGTAATTAAGCAGCAATCCGTGACAACACCAGTGTCCCGCCCACCTACAAAAATCAATTCAATGATCCATGCGCCCTCACCATGTGGCATACTCTTTCCAGATTGACCCCGGACTCACTGCATTATAACAAATAAAATCAGACGGTACAAGCCAATCGAAACCCCCCATCGGCCAGCGAGAGAGAGCGAGACCCAGGAGACAGCCAGTAACACCGACTACAAACACACGGGGATGTCCCCAGCACCCATGGGGAATTCCCATCCACTGTAATGGAGACCCTCAGTAACCCCCCTGCGTTTACCGCACTGCCAGTAAGAGACCACTTCCTTCTGCAACATCCCTTCCCTTAACACACTCCAGCACCCGCTGCGAGGGAGAGTCCCTAGCAGCTCTGCATTAACTGCTTCATCACTCAAGAAACACCCTCACAATCATGTAGGATTCCAATATCATTAAAAGGTGAACCTAAATGACCCTGTAAATCCACTGACTCCTACCACACGTACATACACACACAGTGGGCATCAGAGTCCAGTTGAAGGAAGACCACCATCAGTCCGTAGGGACGATCTATTAGTGAACTGCCACCCAGGAAACCCCCCAGCGTCCAAGGTAGCTCTTCCGTCCTGTGCTCACACGCATAAGATGCACCATTGCATCCTACCTCTAGGGAGAGGGGTGTGGGGTGGTCACCTAACGCAACCCCTGGAAGCCTGCGCTGCCTTAACACCCGGAATCGACTTAAAGCTAAGGAAAAGTCTGATTACTGCACCACTCTCTCCAGCACAGACAGCCACCACTGTGTCCACTGCACCACCAAGTACACACTGCAGCGAGACCACTACCCACAGAGCAATTCTTAAAGAAATGTTATCGTGCAACAGGTCTTAGCAGGGGAAGCTGTGCGGGCACTGCACTAACCTCACCCACCTGCTTTCAGACACTTTAGTGTTTATCCAACAACCCTGGTCCCAATGTAGCGCCTCCAGCTACCTGAGAAGTGGCTCTGCCACGCAGCATGCCTTGCCTACCCCGGTGTCGTCTCATCCAGACCCTTACTTCACAATTCTGCTGGCACCGTCCTAACACTGCTGCTTCCACCACTCAAACCGCACGTTATTCGCCCAGAGCTGCGAGGAGCGACTGACCGGGAACAGTCTATGCTATTGTTTACCTGGTGCAACGCCCGCTCCGATCCAGGGAAGGATGCGAGAACTCGCCAGACGTGCAGTGCACATGTACTAATAAATACAAGTGCTCTGCATTCCATGGAAGTCCCCTGAGGCATGACACAAGCCTGGACAGAGGGAGAAAACATGGAATCTCCACATAGAAGCTGTTAGAGCTCATTTCATGCAGAGGAGGGGCGAGGGCATGACGGGAACTGCCGATGTTATTTCCATACGTAGGGACTGCGAGCAACGAGGGTGGAAAGGAACTAACGGAACGGGAGGTTTAAAAAAAATTATGTTATGGTCAGAGACCAACAGCAACTCAAAACACCAGCGCTGGTGCTCCGTTCACAAATACATACACATGGAGAGGAGAGCTGTTGGAGCAAAGCGTGCGTCCTGCCACAACAGCCACCACCGTGCGGGCCGCTGCTCACTCCCGCGGCAATACTCCATGGGACTGAACTTTTGAAAAAAGGTGGGACATACACCCACCATTAGCCATTGGCAGGCTACGAGTTTTAAAAGACACACACAAAAGCCAATCCAAAGTGTGGGAGGAGTCAGACCACACAAAGTACATACAACAGATCGCCTGACAGTGCAAGCGGTGTCTAGGCTCGACCTAAAAAGAATGTAAGAGTTTTTCACTACCAGGACATGTAAAACTTTAAAGTACATGTCCAACTTTTTAAGAGCATTGCACCCTGTCCTAGGGGCTATGTAGAGCCTAACCCATGGGTAATTTATATGTATTGAAAAGGAATGTTTAATAGGTTTATTTCGCCAGGCTAAAATGGCAAGTTAGACTGCACATAAAGGCTGCAATAGCCGGCCTGGGACATAGTTAAAGGGCTACTTAAGTGGGTGGCACAATGAGTGTTGAAGGCCCACTAGCAGAATTTAATTTACAGGCCCTGGGTGCATGTAGTACCACTTTACTAGGGATTTACATGTAAATTAAATGTGCCAATTAGGTGTAAACCATCTTTTAGGGAGGGAGCACAAGCATTTTAGCACTGGGTAGAAGTGGCAAAGTGCGCAGAGTCCTAAGGCAAGGAAACCGAAGTCAGCAAGAATAGTGAAGGAAAAAAGTTGGGGGGAAAACCATTCCAAGGATTTTAGGTCAGGTCCAACATGCTTCTCCCCAGCTGAAAGCTGAGAGATCTACCCACCCTCATGGGAGTTCTTGTCCCTAAGGTGGAAGAACCTGGAGAGACCATCAGCATTGGCGTTGTCATCTCCAGGTTGATGCTCCACCGTAAACTCTATTCCATTTAGGAATTTTACTTTTAATTTTTCCAATCTAAAATGGCTGTCTGTGTTAAATTAAAAATGGCGAAAATGAGTGCCGGTGCATAAAGGTACATGTACAAGCATCAACAGCCATCTTGGAGCGGCTATTTTTTTATAGAAAACCCATTCCAAGTTAGTCTCCTATGCATCTGCATGCCTGCACATGTTATGATGTTATAATGCATGTATCCGAATGCACTGTGATGCACTGGCTAGCATGTAAATGTTACTGAAAAAAGAATTGGCAATGTCAATAACTCTGTCTTTTACAGTCAAGAACAATTGACTTAGCTGAAGCTTGTTTACAATAACTCCTGAAGGATAACTAATGAAATATTCCACACCCTACTACTGTGTCTAGACATCATACCACACAAAAGTTAACAAAGAATTATTGTGCGCTCAATGTGTGCGGAAACTGATGCAGTGGCAATGCATCTGTATCCACACAAAGTGTGACCAGGCCTGGATTAAAGGTGCACATCAGTTTTTGTGCACACTCGCAGAAACTACCCATTATGTGCTATTAATGGTAATGATGGTGGATACATATGATGGATATCTGTGTAGATTATTAAGTGTTTTTCAGTAGAACAAACCTTGTTGAAAGGCAGCAGAAAGCTGAACATGGTCAAAGGCAACGATACAGTCAATAAGCGTTTCGATGGCAGTAGTGATAATAGTAATGATGCTGATAAAGGCATTGGAAATGGTGCTGATCTTTGTAATGATGGTGGAATTGTCTGGTGTAATGGTGGTTGGGCATTGGTAATGGGGTAGTAATGGTGGTAATAGTAATGATTGTACTGGCTATAGTAATAAGGGTTTGACAAGCATGAGATGAGAGTTGTGAGGGCAGGAAGGCACCGCATAGTGAACAGGGCAGAGCAGAGGCCGGGACTGCCATGCCCCATGATAAGAAGGAGGGTTTGGTAGATCCGTAGTCAGAGTCCTGTGAAAGCAACGATACAGGGACAAGGAGAGTAAAGCAGTGGAGAAGCTGTAAGAACCATAAACCATAGAACCAAGAAGGGTAGGGTACAGGAAGAGTGTGGGTCCTGTGAGGTGTATGAAGAAGTGTCAAGGACGGTGGGACTCAGCAAAAGGTGAATGACCAAAATACTGATGTAAAACTATTGCGCTACCTAAATATTGTGTCAAGAATATTGTTACTACAAAAATATAGTGTAACACTATCGTGGTCAACAATATTGTTTTTTTGTATACCGTATCATTTTTTATATCATTGTATTTAATATTGTTCCCTTAAATGTAGTTGTAATAAATTTTGTTTTTTAAATTATTTAATTATATATTATTTAGAATAATAATTTTAGGTATTAATTTTGTTAGTATAATTGTTGTTCATTTTACTAAAAATACAGTTTGTAATTTAAAAGTTGTAATTTACATTTTTTAAATCTAATTAGTAAATTATAATGTAGTATCTGGGTGTTGGGTTTGTAGGGGAATAGGGCAAGAGGTTAATTAAAAATATAATTCTTTTAATGGTAATTCATTTTTTGTGCTAAATAAATATTATATTGATTATTATTATACAAGTTATTAATTTGCTTATCTATTATATTAAGTATTTAACTTTTATATGCTTATGCATTTACATATTTTAATTTTTGAAATTTGTGTTTGTAATTTATATTTCAGCAGCAGGTTGTTGAGTTGTACGGGAATGGGGTGGATAGCTAATTAAATTATAATTAATTTAATGTTATGGTTAATATTTTGTAAATTAAATATTTTGTTCATTAATAATTATGTAAATTGTCTGATTGTTATTTTATCTGATTAAGCTCAATTCAATAATTGTAATATTTATTTTTTTACTTTTTTGTTTATTATTTTTATTTTAATAGCAGTCTATTGGGTTTGGAGGAGAATGGGGTGGGAAGTTAATTGAATTGCAATTAATTTTATATTACTACTATTTCATTTTAATTGTAAATTAATTACCTAATTGAGTAATTATTATTTAAAGCTTTTAATGTTTTAACTGCTGTTCATTTTTTCAAATTGAATGTATAATTTATCTTTCATATTTTGATAGTCATTTATATTTTAGTAGTGGGTTGTTGGTTTTATGGGACAATACGGTGGGAAGTTATTGAAGTTATAATTTTTTGTTTTATTGAATTGTTTATTACATTTATCTGTTTTATTAGAAATACTTAATAATTTAGCAATAGCTATTTTTATAACAATGCTTGCAATTTTTTTTTGTTTGTTTTGTTTTTTTGTTTTGAGTTTTATTGGTTTTGTGTAAGTAATGTAGTAAATCAAATACTGTTGTAAATATTTACTTATGTGTTTGTTGTTTTTTGTTTGTGGGTAGGGAAGTGAGCTTTAGTTTATTTAACCCCTTTGCTGCTAGGCCTCTTCCCCCCTGTGCTAAGCCTTTTTTTGGCGATTTGGGGTAGTTCGCACTTAGGCCCCCATACATTTTTGTCAACATAAGGTATCCACGCCATAACTGCGTCCTTTTTTCCAATATCCTGGGGATTCCAGGGTTTGTGGATTCCCCTGGAGAGACCCGAGAAATAAACTAAAATACAGCAAAGTTTTTTTTTTCTTGTGGAAAATGGGAAAAAAGTGCTGCAGAACAAAGCATCTGTTTTTTTCCCTGCAAATGGTATCAACAAAGGCTTTGCTGTGCTAAAATCACCATCTGCCCAGCTTTCAGGAACAGAAAGAATTTTGTCAGAAAACCACAGTTTTTACAGTTTGTCAATTTACTGGGACATAGCCTATTTTTCCTATTTTTTGTGCTTTCAAATTCCTTCAAGTCAGTGGTAGAAATGGGTGTGAAACCAATAATGGTTTCACACCCATAAAACTTGACACCTCAGGGAATCCGGGATGGGCTGACTTGCATGGCTCTCTCCATGTTTTTCAACCCAGAATCCCTTGCAAACCTCAAAATGTGTCTACAAAAACAAATTTTCATCAAATTTCTGTGATTGAAAGTTCTGGAATTTGCGGGGACCCACAAACATCCACCCACCCAGCATTCCCTCAAGTCTTCCGATAAAATTAGTACTTCACTTGTGTGGGTAGGTTTAGTGCCCGCGACGGGAAATGACCCAAAACACAATGTGGACACATCACATTTTTCCTCAGAAAACTGACCTTTTTTTTGCAATGTGCCTAGCTGTGGAATTAGGGCCCTAGCTCAGTCAGCTTCTACGGTAACCTAGCAAACTTGTACATTTTTTAAAACTAACTCCCAGGGGAATCCAGGATGTGGTGACCTGTGTAGCTCTCACCAGGTTCTGTTACCCAGAATCCCTTGTAAACCTCAAACTTTGTCAAAAAACACATTTCCTCAAATTTCTGTGATGGAAAGTTCTGGAATCTGTGGGTACCCACAAATTTCTCCCACCATTCCCCCAAGTCTGTAGATAAAAATGGTACCTCACTTGTGTGGGTAGGCCTTGTGCCCGCAACAGGAAATGGCCCAAAACGCAACATGGACACATCACACTTTTCCACTGAAAACTGACCCTTTTTTTGCAATGAGCCTAGCTGTGAGTTTTGGGTCCTAGCGCAGCTGGCATCTAGGGAAACCTAGCAAACCTGTACATTTTTTAAAACTAGACACCTACTGGTATCCAGGATGGGCTGACGTGCGTGGCTCTCTCCATGCTTTTTTACCCAGAATACCTAGCAAACCTCAAGATTTGTCTAACAAAACACATTTCCCTTATATTTCTATGATGGCAAGTTCTGGCGTCTGAGGGGAGCCACAAAATTCCACCCACCCAGCATTCTACCAAGTCTCCCGATAAAAATGGCACCTCACTTGTTCTGGGTAGGCCTAGTACCTGCAATAGGAAATGGCCCAAAACGCAACGGGGAAACATCACATTTTTTTTGCAATATGCCTAGCTGTAGATTTTGGGCCATAGCTCAGCCGGTACCTAGGGAAAGCAAGCAAAACTCTACATTTTTAAAAACTAGACACCCAGGGTAATCTGGAATAAGGTGACTTGTGTGGCTCTCACCAGGTTATGTTATCCAGAATCCATTGCAATCTGCCAAACCTGTCTAAAAACACATTTTCCATACATTTCTGTGATGAAAAGTTCTGGAATCTTCGGGAAGCCACAAACTTCCACCCACCCAGCATTTCCTCAAGTCTCCAGACAAAAATAGTACCTCACTTGTGTGGGTAGGCCTAATGCCCGTGACAGGAAACAGCCCAAAACGGAACTTTAACAAATCACATTTTTCCACTGAAAACGGAACCTATTTTTGCAATGTGCCTAGCTGTAGATTTTGGGCCCTAGCTCATCCGGCATACAGGGAAACCTAGCAAGCCTGCACATTTTTGAAAACTAGACACCTAGGGAAATTCAGGATGGGCTGCCTTGTATGACCTTCTCTACGTTTTACCCAGAATACCTTGCAAATCTCAGAATTTGACTAAAAAAAGCAAATTTTCATCACATTTCTGTGATGAAAAGTTCTGGAATCTGCGGGAAGCCACAAACTTCCACCCATACAGGATTTCCTTAAGTCTCCTGATAAAAATGGTACCTCACTTGAGTAAGTAGGCCTAGTGCCCACGACAAGAAACGTCCCAAAACATATTGTGGAGACATCAAAATGTTCTATCACAACGTAACCTAGTTTTGCAAGGGATAACCTATGTTTTTGGTCCCGGGCTCGGCGGTCATCTATGGAAAACTACCAAACCTACACATTTCTAAAAACTAGAGACCTGGGGAAGTTCAGGGAGGTATGGTTTACATGGATTCCCCAACGTTTTCCTACCCAGAATCCCCTGCAAACCTCAAATTTGAGAGGTGTGGTGCAGCGGCCAGGGCAGCTGACTTCAGAGCACAGGGTTCACGGTTCGATCCCTGGCTCCGGCGGCAGCTCAGCTCAGCACCATGTGACTCTGGGCAATAGCTCACTTAATTTCCACTATGGCCCCCAGCGCCTTGAGACCCGTAAGGGTGAGTAGCTGTGCTATATAAAAACGGACTTACATTTTTTTACATTTTTTTTTAGCTAGAAGAAATCCCATTTTCCTGACATTTGTGTGTGGAAAAGTTGTAGGATCACTGTGCCGGCACACATTTCCTACCACCCAGCGTTTCCCGAGATCTCCCAATAAAAATGCTACCTCACTTGTGTGGGTGGGCAAAGTGCCTGCAACAGGGAATGGCCCAAAATGTATTGTGGAGACATCAAAATTATCGATCACAAAACAACCTCGTTTTGCAAGGGGGTAACCTGCGTTTTTGGTCCCGGGCTCAACAACCATCTAGGGAAGCCTACCAAACCCAGTCATTTCTAAACACCTGGCACCCGGGGGAGTCCAGGGAGGTGTGACTTGCATGGATCTCGATATTTTTGTTTACCTAGAATCCCATGCAAACCTCAAATTTAGATAGAAAAATCCCATTTTCCTCACATTTCTGTGTGAGCAAGTTGTAGGACCACCGCGCAGGCACAAATATCCTACCACCCAGCGTTTCCTGAGGTCTCCGAATAAAAATGATACCTCACTTGTGTGGGTGGGCCAAGTGCCCATTACAGGGAAGGGCCCAAAACGTATTGTGGAGATATCAAACTTATCTATCACGTAACAGCCTGGTTTTGCATGGGGTTAACCTGCGTTTTTAGTCCCGGGCAGGCCCATCAGAGCCTGGAGGATGCTGGGCTTAGCCACCCCTCTTGGCTCAAAGATTCTGCATTTGTGCACTGAACTTTCTATATTATGGGTAAGTGGAAGGCTAATGTTACTATTGATGGTAGTGGAGGCCCTCCCGCCAGTAGTCGAACAGTGAAGGCACTAGTGACTGAGCAAATGATAGCTAGCCCCTGGGGAGACTCTCATATTTTAGAAAACATTCTTACAAAGTTGCTGGCTCCTGTGACACTTGCACTCCAAAGTATAGATGCATCCCTGAAGGAGATAATGATGCTTGTTAAGTCTAACAAATATGACCCTGTGAACAGCCGCGGCGGCTGCAGGTAAGAGCGGTGGGGCTGTGGGGCCCGGTAGGGGGGGGGGGGATTTCGACAGACGATAACAAGGGAAAATTTATTATTTATTTATCGTCTGTCAAAATCCCCCTCCCTCCCCCCACAGCTCTTACCTGCTGTGGAGTACCACGTACAATAGAAAACAGGACAGGGCAACAAGTTACAAAATTTGATGCCGACAAGCAATGGGGCACCCCTTTCAGTTACAGCACCTGTAGCTCAGCCTTGTACAACTTGGGCTCCGCAACATGAGAGCAAGGAATGCCCCTCGGCTGCATCTAACCTGGTTCCCTCTGCAATGCGTAACTTTGGAAATCCATAGACTCTCCATCTCTCTCCCGAATGCAGTCCGTATGGAATCATATTAAAGAATGGTCCTCCTCTGGGTCACAATATCAACCAAAAAATAGGGTGGTCCATTTGTTGAATATTTATCCTTTAAGCATATAAGTAGTGATGTGTTTTCAAGAGGAATAAACGGTGTCCACAAGGCACAATGTGAGAGCAAAGCCCCCAAAGTGGACTCAGATGACTGTTATTGGTATCAATTTTCGTGACTCAAATCTTGTGAGGTATATTTTGCAGCATGGCACCAATTTATGAGGGCCGGCAGATAGAATTTGTTTGGTCCCTCTGGGTTACTTTTATAATCCCAGTGGGGTGTGTCACATGGATCACCTGGGGGTTTCTCTCTTCCAACTCAGAACCATTTTTCTGTTTTGGAGGAGATTAATTGACTGGCTTTAAGGAATATACTCCAAGCTGATAGTGTGGATAGGAAGGTACTGGGGGGGGGGGGTCCCAAAGTGAACCATGTGAATTGTGTGCTTTTAACATGCTTAGTTCACTAAATCTTATTTTATCTCCCACACTGCGTTTTCTGCCCACTGAAACTGGGTTTCACGATTTGGTCCTTGATACTTCACGATTGCCCCAAGTTAATTTGATGGGAGCACATCCTGTGATGGATTTTGGCGACTCCTCCTATTTAAGCCCAAATGGACAGGACAATTCGGTCCGTATACTTGAAAGGGCAGAGAGCACTAAGGCCAAAATTAGTAGGGGGGGCGTCTCACCTGAAGTTCTAGTGCTTTTTTGGAATATTGCAGGGGTTCACAACAAATGAAATGACAATAGTTGGCTAAACCTAATATCGGCCCATCATATCGTATGACTGCAGGAGGCTTGGTCTCTTTCTATAATACATGTAAATGGTTTTTTTCAGTATTCTCACCTGCTATTACATCCCCCTCAGGGCATCGTAGTGGAGTAATATTAACCCTCATAAGCACCACCCTGTCAGCGAAGGTGGTAAAGCCTTGGACAAAATACGCCTTTTTTTTAGATTATTTGTTTCTCTTTGTCTAGGGGATTCGTTGGTAATACTATGTATATATTTGGGGGGGGGAGACTTTAATCTTAGACTCTGTCCTATTAACGATGTTAATGTTTGTGGTACCTCTGGGATGGCCATTCCAATAGTTTACACTTTAATCATAATTTATGTGGAGGAAAGCTGAATAGGCTGCTGGGTATGCATGATCTCTTTTTTAGTCATGGTTTGGTTCCAGCTGAAGCTGCCCAACATATGTCATATACGGGTAGAGGCAAGTGCTCACTAATTGATTTTATTCAATTATCTAAAATATGGTCACCTATGGTGTTTAATTTTCATATCCAAAGATGTGCCTTAAGTGATCACGGCCCGCTAATCCTCAGCTTAAAGCTGGGACTGAATCAAGCTCCTTCTGAGAAGATGATCTGCCCTATTAAGTATTCTAGAAATAGAGGGGTTCAGTGAAAATAGGAGGATATGAAAACTAATACGTTTTTGGCACATCTGGTGGGTAACTGCATGACCCAGTTTGAGACATGTCTAAGTGAGACTTCTGATCCTTAGGCAATATTGGGGACTTTCATGGAGATCTGCGCCCAAGCCTGGGTTCAACTAGCGACTCCCAACCGCCCCACCTCTCACAATCAAACTAGGTGGTTTGATAAGCCATGCACAAGAGCATATTGAGATCTACTAAAAGCTTTGAAAGCAACTTCCAGGAATCTATCACTTAATAAGGATTGTAGTGCGACTTATAAAGCAGCCATCATGCGCAGGAAAAATTAGATTAGAGAGGAAGCTTGACAGCAGCTGGTTAGTGTTTCTTCCAGGAAAGATGCTGTGCAATTTTGGAAGATAGTTAACGCTCCTTACTTTTCATCTATTCCTAGAGTTGGCACTGAGATAACTATCCCTGAACATCATTGGGTTGGTCACTTCAATAAGCTGTATGATTCTAATGAGCAAGTACCTGGTGAAGGAAGCATACGGATAGAGGAAGGGACCCTATTTAGTCCAGAAGATCTTATAATTTCCTTGGGGGATGCTATCTCCGCATTGAATAGATCCCAAAATCATAAAGCGCCAGGTCCCTTATGGAATACCCACTGACCTTTTCAAGGATAATTTGACACTGTGAGCTCCAATCCTTCTGAACGTGCTTAAGAGTGCGATTGAGGATGCCCCCCTAAATCGATGTCACAGGCAAGAATTGTTCCCATCTTTAAAAAGGGGGATAGTAGTGACCCTAGTTATTATCACCCAATATCTTTGCTAGATTTGACCATGAAGTCATTGGGTAAGATTCTGTTGGACCACTTAGAGACTTGGGCAAGTGAGCATCAGATTTTATCATCTGCATAAATATGGGTTCACACACGCATTAGGTACTGTAGATCAGTGCCTGAATCTTCATCTAGTTGTAAGTAAGTACGTTACTGCCAGGAAAGGTTGTCTCTTCCTGGCCTTCATGAACTTAAGTGCAGTGTTTGATAACCTTCTGAGATTGACGTTTTGGTCATTGGCTATTGTCTAAGGGAGCTAATCCAGAAATTGTTCATCTCTTCTCTTCTCAACTTCATTCTGATGTGGAAGCTAGGATTAGGTTTGGGCCACACACTCTATTCTTAGCTTGGCGGGCATGCAGGCCCAATTTCAGCTATCACCAGCAGAACCTTTTAAATTCCTCCAACTGCTGCATGCATTGAGGGCACACATACCCCCATACTCTTTAATCGCGGATTCCTACCCGCTGGAGGACAGGATCCTCAGAGAACCACTACCCAGAAAGGCCATATCAATCATATACAAGATACTAATTCATAACTCCCCAGACACCCTTGTCACCCTGCGCACAAAATGGGAGTTGGAGGTTGGGCCCTTTGAGGAGGGCGAATGGGAGGAAGCCACTGGGGCGTTTACAGAAGTGGCCATCAAATCGGGGTTTCTCCTTATCCAACTGCGGATACTTCACTGCTCATATGATGCCCGTACCACCATACATGCCATGGGACTTGGTGTCTCTGATCTATGACTCCGAGGGTGCGGAGAGAGAGGGATGTTCCTCCACACTATATGGTCATGCCCCACAATACAATGTTACTGGCTTGCATTGCAGAAACTCGCCGGTGACATACTAGGGATCGAGGTTCCTAAATCAGCCAAGATGTGTTTGTTACACATATGGGGAGATGACCCACCACCCAGATATAACAAGATATGGCTCACCTTGGGCTTGTCAGCGGCCAAGAGAAATATAGTACGAATGTGGGGCTTCCGTGAGGCGCCGATTCTAGCGGGATGGGAGAAGGACATGGATTGGTGTATGCTAGCTGAGAAAACTATATACCAGGGTCGGGGATGTACCCGTAAATGGGAAAAGATCTGGTCCCCATCGAGGTCATACAGGGGAATACGGGAAGATGCCATGGTGAACCCCGAGGTCCGGGGAGGGGGGGAGGGAGTCCTGACAAATGAGTTCTGAAATACTGGAGGCTGTGTCTGTGTGCTTTCATTGTTATTGGTCTAACTTTGCAGTATGGCCTAGTTGCTGCACAACTGTCTTGTAGACCTAAGATCACACCTCACTGCTTGTGATGTATGTGTTTTGCAAAATTTTATTAACAGATTTATTTTAAAAACAAAGGTTTGGCCCACACAGGGAATGTACCCCTTTTATCAAAATAAAAAAAAGGGGTCAGACAAGGCTATATGCTGGCCCCTTTTCTTTTTAGTTTTCTTATAAATGAGTAGGACAATTATTTGTTATCTTCTGGTCTAGATCTTCCTAGGATAGGGACTTGTAAGATACCGGTCCTAATGTATGCAGATGTTTGTGTACTTATGGCTTAAACAGGAAGAGGACTCCAAAAGTTACTGGATCGCTTTGTGGGATTCATGTCTGACCTAGGGCTGACAACTAATAAAACTAAATTGAACGCTATGATCTGCGGTTGCTCACGCAGCAGAACCCCTATATTTCACATTGGTTACACTGCCCTTAAAACTGTTGACACTTTTACATATTTAGGGATCCCATTTGATTATCATTGTACATGGGTACATTTGAAGACTGTTAGGGATACCCAGTTGGAGCAGGCTATAACGGCCATTTTAAAATTTGGTTCCAATTAGGGTCCCTCCCGTTGGATGCTGCTCTTAATATTTATAAAGCGAGATATGTTCCTACAGCTACCTATGGTGCTGGCGTATGGGGCTATTCTAAGGGGAGAGGTGTGGCACAGTGGCCAGAGCGGCTGACTCCAGAGCACCGAGCTCACGGTTCGATCCCTGGTGGCAGCTCAGCAACATGTGACTTTGGGCAATAGCTCACTTAATCTCCCCGACGGCCCCAGCACCTTGAAACCCTTAAGGGGTGGTATGTTTGCGCTTTACAAAAAGGAATTCATTATTATTATTATTCTGAGCATGTTGTTTTACAAAACAGTGAAAATAAATTCTTACGCATATTATTATCACTTCCCCGTAGCACTCCTGCCTCAATTGCGCATATGGAATTAGGCATGAAGTATATTGAAGATTTCATCAAACTTGCTCCTGTTTTACTTTGGCTCTCAATCTGGTCAAGACCTAAAGCGGTACTATCGCAGTCTATAATAAATGATTGTTTACAACTTTCCCAGGCCCATAAGATTAGGTGTCAAAAACCAACTCCAGTTAATTGGTAAACCAGAGTTGTTCATTAATCCAAACCTATTGATGGCCAGACCAGGCTTTTGGTTAAAAATGAATTATTGGCACATATGATGGAGCACAGATGGGAAAGTGAGCGGAAGTTGAGCAGGGTGGTGATGTATTTACCGTTATGTACTGCGCCTGATATTGAACCATATCTTCTGAGAGTACCTCGCCATCAAAGATTTCTTTTGCTGAGGCTTAGACTTGACCTGGCCGATTTCTTGGTGTCCTATCCTTCCAACGTTTTTTTTAAGAATGATTTGGAATTATGCCCAAGCTACGCAACTACTCCCCAATCCGAATTGCATTTGTTTTCTTCTGTGATCTTTATAAAGAACAAAGAAATCGGTTTTTAAAGTCACTTTTAAGAATTTTAAATATCCGTAAATGTCAGGAGGCTTTAGAGCATTTACAATTGATCCAGACAGATCAAGTGTGTATTACGCTCTTCAGATTTCTTACTTATGTTATTAAATATGGAAAATTTGTGGGAAAATAATCATGAGCTGTATCAATGTCAACTGTCTTCAACAGTTTTAAATTGTGAATGGGACCCTTCTTAGAGTGATGTTTTTAACTTTGTATTGCAGCATTTTAATTGGATACATATTTTATGATGGTTTTTCCAGAGTTGTATCTGTGTAATTAATTAATTGGATGTTTTTACTGTCTTATTTGTATGCTTTTATGTTTTTTTAAACCGAATAAAGTATTACTGATTGACTGACTTGTGCCGTCCCGGTGATCCCACAGCTTTCCTACACAGAAATGTGAGGAAAATGTGATGTTTTTAGCTAAATTTGATTCTGGGTAAGAATGGTTGGGGGATCAATGCAACCCACACAACTTCCTAGACTCCCCCTGGTGTCTAGTTTTCAGAACCTGTCTGGGTTTGGTAGGTTTTCCTAGATGGCCACTGAGCCCGGGTCCAAAAATGCAGATAACCCCCTTGCAAAACCAAGTCGTTTTGTGATAGAGAATTTTGATTTCATCACAATACGTTTTGGGCCCTTTCCTGTCGCGGGCACTTAGCCCACCCATACAAGTGAGGTAGCAGTTTTATCGGGAGAGCTGGGGGAACACTGGGTGGTAGGATATTTGTGGTTTCTTTCTGATTCTGGAAGAATATGGCACAATAATGAAAGGAAAATGTGTGATTTTAGTCACATTTTGAAGGTTTGTAGGGCATTGTGGGTAAGAAAACGTGTTGGGATCCATGAGAGGCACACTACCCTGTACTCCCTTGGGTGTTTAGTTTACCAAAATATCCAGAGTTGGTAGATTTTCCCTAGAGACAATGTACACCTTGGCAGATAAAGTCGGAAAAGGCAAATATTACTGCACAACCATCTACTCCTCAAGTATGCACAAGTACTGGTTGGATTTGGCACAAGGGTCAGTGATAGGTTCAAAATGTATATTTTATTAACAAGAGATTTCACAAAAATGAAATACACAGTTAATAATTGAACGGTCAAAATATTAACTAATTACTCACAACTTGTGAGCTGTAAAGCACAGACATGGCACCAACGCTTTACAGGCCATCCACACACCTTTCATGCGTGACACACACAAGACCATTCACACAGTCAGCCACAGGCCCAGAATATTTCAACACTCATATTGACAGACATCGCCATTCAAGGGCCCATCACTTTCATGCATCGACATGACTGACAAAGTAATCACACAGGCTGACGGAGTGTGTGCACTGGCATTTGGCTAGCAGTGTGTGTAGTGACCAGCAGCAAGTTACTACTCACCGTGTGTGAGTAGTGACTTGCTGCTGGTCACTTCACACACAAATGCCAACTTACACACACCACCAGTCAAGCACCAGCTCACGCACACCGCCAGTCAAACGACAGTCCATGCACACCGCCAGCCAAACGCCAGTCCGCACACACCACCAGCCAAGAGCGAGTCCCCACACAACGCCAGCCAAGCGCCAGTCCACGCACACCACCATCAAATTTTTTTTTAACTAAAAAAAAAACACAAACCAATTGAAAGTAGATACAAAACTATAACTATAAACACAACGGCTCTAACTAAATACATCACACATATGCCAACCATGAAATCTGAACAAAAAATATAAAATGATGCAGACCAGTCAGTTTACTTTTATGCTAACATTTGCAACCAAAAACTCCATTGCGTGTGGTACAATTTAAAACATGTGGGCACACACAGCCCAGGATTAGAAGGACAATTGGAGCAGCACGTACAATTCTCCTTCCGCATACCTCTTCGGGCACAGACTCTATATTTCTTAGCGGGAAAGACTTTTTTGGTCGTGATAGGAATGTGAACAGGAAAGTGGCAATATTTTAATCTAGTCAAAATGGGGCGACACTTCACCCCAATGCCGGACGCACAGCATTGATTTGAGCATAATTCTAATGCCAAAAATTAGTCCAATTTCATCATTCTTATTCCATTTCATCCAAATTTTACTTTTTCATCCATTGTTCTCTTGTCACATGAGAGACAACTTATGTTTTTTACTGTATCCTTATAAGCTGCAGACATGCCAATCCTAGGCCTTATACTGTAGCGCGGAGTTATACATAAGCAATCCTTATTCGTTGGTCCTGATAACCCAATGCATTTCGGGCCTATTCCTGGCCCTTCGTCAGGGGTACTCTACAAATTAAAAACAATATTGTAAAACAATGTCTTTGAATCGTTGCAGCATATAAATCTATGCACAAAATTTTGCTGTGTTTGCCTTAACTGGATTAACTACATTCAACGTCTTCCCGCTATTTTAATCTAACCACATCCTCCACCGCTGCAACTCTAGGAACTCTTGCCTGTTCACTACAACAGGGTTGCCTGTCACAGACTGCTGAAACTATACACATGTCATCATTGGCTCTGGAGATCAATCCTTGAATACAGCAATAGCATTGAAGGTTGATAAATGGAACAAATGGATAGCCAACTGCTTATTCCAAATGTAAGTCTTACGAACAGCAGTGTAAGGTTCCAACCTCTGATCAACTCTATCAACACCTCTCTTGTGCTTATTGTAGTCTAAAATGCACACAGGTTTGTGCACTTCAGAAACTTGACCCCAAATAGTTACAGGTGAAGTACTTTAATCATGGATGGCCCTTCTCAAGTTTTTTACAAACAAGCTCTTTTGGATAACTTTTATTGTTAGAGCGGATTGTGCCACAAGCAACAGTGTCCACTTTGAACAATTCCCTGAACAATTGCACACCATTGTAGAAGTTATCTACGTATAAATGGTGACCTTTCTTAAAAAGTCCTCTACCAAGTCTCAAACAATTTTCTCACTAAATCCCAAAGTCGACGGACAACTGGGGGGTCAATACTGGAATCCCTGCCGCTGTACACCCTGAAATTATTGACATATCACACGCCAGCATATACATCTTAGGTCCATAACGTGCCCTCCTGCTAGGAATGTACTGCCTAAAAACCAAACGGCCCTTGAACAGAACCAAAGACTCATCCACATCTATTTCCCTCCCTGTAATATAGATCTCTGAAAATCGATCTACAAAGTGATCAAGGACAGGCCGAATCTTAAAAAGACGGTCACAATCACGGTGATCTCGTGGCAACACTGAAGCATTATCAACAAAATGCAGCATCCGAAAAAGAAGCAAATACAGATCATGACTCCTTGTTGCAGGAAATATAGCTGTTGCCATCAAAGGACTAGTAGACCAATATGAAGACAGCAATGGCTTCCTTATCAAGCCCGTCAAAAAAGTTAAATCCAAGACCTTCTTCAACTCATCCAGATTTGTGGGTGGCTCTAAACTCTAGAGTGAGACTTAAGTCTGGCACTGTTTTACCTTAAATTGTGTTCAGCATACAAATTAGTCTGCTCAACAATCTCATCCAAAAATACATCATCCATAAACAACTAAAAGAAATTTATAGGCAAAAGGTTTTCAGTATTCACTCTACACTATCCAATACCACTTAAGGCAGGCAACACCACGACTGCACCATGTTTGGCGTAACCCAGAGTTCAGCACTTTAATGGGAAGGCTTTCAGCCCCAGACTGCAATCCAGATGCCTCTTGCTGCACTAGTGGCACATCAGTGTCCTCCTCTAAAAGCGGCAGTTCATCTGCACTGAGAGTGGCTTCATCATCAGATGATTCCTCTTGGACAGAAAATTCACATTCAGAATCTCAGACTTTCTCCTCTGCCTCCTCTGCCTCAGATGCAGAGTCAGTGTCATAATCATGGTCAGAGGAAGTGTCGAAAAGCATATCAACAACCTGCAGAGCGGTAATCCTGCAGCTAGCCTTAATCCTTACTAAGAAAAGAAACTTGACAAATAAGTCAACAATTCACAACACTGTGTAAAATAAGTAATCAACAAAGTGTGGCTTTATCAAAACGGAAAATAAAACTACTGGTAGTCTGAAAGGAAAAGTCAATTAATACAAACCACACAAAGACCTATATTTTGAAAAAACAATACCACTCAGAGACAGCTAGACTCACCAGCACCTATTCTGAACAAACACAGCAAGCATCAATGATATCCCACTAGAAAGGAAAAACAAAAGAAAATTACACATAAGACAATACAATACACATTGTGCGCAAATACAAGGAGAATTTCACACACAATAAAACAGAAACTAAGGGGTCGATTCCGATTCGGGCCAGAAAAAGCACCGACCGACTCGGAGCCGGAAATTATACCGACCGACACGTACCTGTGGCGCCCGACACGCCAAGTACGATGCAAGGCGTGCAAAATCCGACCGACACGTACCGAACCCAAGCCGAACGACCGAGCCGCACGGAAAACAGCAATCCGGCCGGAAAAACACGCGAATCCAACCGACCGACACGCACCCGGAACAAATCCGACCGAAACGTACACGCGTACTCCAAACCGCAAAGTACGATGCAAGGCGCGAAAACCACGACCGAGTCAGACGGAGGACAAGCCGTACGACCGACACGCATACAAAACCGAGCCGAAGCAACACAAAACACCGCGACCGACGCGTACGCAGCATAGAAAACTGCACAAACACAGCGTGAACGAAACGGAGAACACCGTACGAGACAAATGCAGGGTCCGACTCGGTCACAAGAACGTTTCCAACATGCACAGACAGTACCTAGGAAAAATCACAAAAAAAAAGGCCAAACAAGCAATTACAAAGCCAATAAATACTGGGGGGTGGGGACAGAGAACAAAGACACACCCACAACTCCACCCATATAAAGGACACAAATCACAACCATGATCCTTTGCAAATGCCATTCCAATGCCAGCACCCAAGAGACAGCAACCACACACCCACAGCTCATCCCTCACACAAGCCACACACCATCAGCACACCAACAAATACCTACCTCACATACACCCAGCAAAACACACACTAACACACCCTCACCTGCACACCAACACACACATCACTCACCATCACCACCCATCACCATGCCCCCCAAGAAGAATCACAAGTTCCTAGATTGTGAATTGGAAGTCATGGTAGACGAGATCCTCAGGGTAGAGCCACAGCTGTTTGGCACACTGGTTCAACAGACCCCCATCTCCCAGAAAACCAAGATGTGGGAGAGGATCATCAACAGGGTGAACGCACAATCACCATGTCTGCGCACAAAGAGCGACATCCAGAACAGGTGGTATGACGTGCGCAGGAGGGTACGGGACCTGCTCAAGAAAGACTACATCATCAGCCAATACACCAGCAGTGGCCCTCCTGCCAAGCCAATATACCTCAGGCCCTGGGAGGAGAAGGTGAGGGCCAGCCTTCCGCCAGTGAGCGTATATGGACTAGAGAACATCCCAGAGCCTGGTGAGTACACAACAAATGTACACAATATTCTGCCACAAAACACACACACATCACTGTCAAGGGGAGAGTCAAACCATGCACTCATAGCAATTACACAGCAACCAGAACAGAATCATCCCAAAATGTGTATGTCAGTCAGATAAACACAACACATGCCATCAAAAAGTTACATCCAACTGTGCCATCACATGTACAAACACAACTACAACTACAGCTAGGCAGTGGCACAAATAGAACTAACAAACACATCCAGACATGTAGCCACCACAACAACACCAACACACAGTGAAGACCACTCAAAGGAAGGAATCCTGTGTATGCTGGCCAAGTCAGTGTAGCCAATAGCATCATGGGAGTCGCAGTCACACATATTGCCCCCCCACAACTGTCCCATCAACACCACCATGAACCATGCGCACATCACAGGGAGTGGAGAAGGACTCACAAGATGGCTGACACTGGCAACTGCTGTGGGGAGCACAAGGCCCTGCTGGGAACTGTGCACCAACAAACAGCAGGACACCACTGACTGACATCCTGAGAGACAACTTCCACTCCCTGCAATGCAAGCACGTTCCATGGTGGGATATCTGGCTGGCTGGGTGGGAAGGAGGACTTGCAGCACTGACCATAGTCACAAGCACCTCCCCTCACACCCCCTCAACACAAACTCCACAGAACCCACCTGGTAGAATGCAATGCCTCACATCCTAACTCAAGATCCCACAAAGAACCACCACCCTGGGTTATGTTGTGTGAAGCACAGGGACACTCTTGGGACTTTTAGCCAAACAACTGCCAGGACAACACTCCCAGCCATCCTGTCAGCACAGGCAGCCCACCCCACAGGGAAGCAGAGTCAAAAGGAAGGAAGCATGGGCATGCTGGGAAGGGGGTGGAGGCAATAGCATGATGGGAGTCGTAGTCACAGCTCTACATCCCCCACCACATGGCCCAGCAAGCTCACACTCACGCATGCACATCCCACAGAGAGTGGAAATGCCCATCAAAGATGTCTGACACTGTTGCTGTGTCGTGGGGAGCACAAGGGCATGCTGGGAACTGCACACCAACCAACAGCAGGACACCACTGTCAGCCATCTTGCCATTGCTCACACACCCACACATACTGAACTCCCCACAAAAGCAAGTAAGTTTGGGAATGCTGGCAAGTGGGGTGGAGGCAATAGCATGAAGGGAGTGGCAGTCACAGATATTGGTCACCCTCACAACTGGCCCATCAACACCACCCTGAACCATGCTCACATCACAGGGAGTGGAGAAGGACTCACAAGATGGCTGACACTGGCTACTGCTGTGGGGAGCACAAGGCCCTGCTGGCAACTGTGCACCAACAAACAGCAGGACACCACTGACTGACATCCTGAGAGACAACTTCCACTCCCTGCAATGCAAGCACGTTCCATGGTGGGATATCTGGCTGGCTGGGTGGGAAGGAGGACTTGCAGCACTGACCATAGTCACAAGCACCTCCCCTCACACCCCCTCAACACAAACTCCACAGAACCCACCTGGTAGAATGCAATGCCTCACATCCTAACTCAAGATCCCACAAAGAACCACCACCCTGGGTTATGTTGTGTGAAGCACAGGGACACTCTTGGGACTTTTAGCCAAACAACTGCCAGGACAACACTCCCAGCCATCCTGTCAGCACAGCCAGCCCACCCCACAGGGAAGCAGAGTCAAAAGGAAGGAAGCATGGGCATGCTGGGAAGGGGGTGGAGGCAATAGCATGATGGGAGTGGCAGTCACTGATATTGGTCACCCCCACAACTGTCCCATCAACACCACCCTGAACCATGCTCACATCACAGGGAGTGGAGAAGGACTCACAAGATGGCTGACACTGGCTACTGCTGTGGGGAGCACAAGGCCCTGCTGGGAACTGCACACCAACCAACAGCAGGACACCACTGTCAGCCATCTTGCCATTGCCCTCACACCCACACACACTGAACTCCCCACAAAAGCAAGTAAGTATGGGAATGCTGGCAAGTGGGGTGGAGGCAATAGCATGATGGGAGTGGCAGTCACTGATATTGGTCACCCCCACAACTGTCCCATCAACACCACCCTGAACCATGCTCACATCACAGGGAGTGGAGAAGGACTCACAAGATGGCTGACACTGGCTACTGCTGTGGGGAGCACAAGGCCCTGCTGGGAACTGCACACCAACCAACAGCAGGACACCACTGTCAGCCATCTTGCCATTGCCCTCACACCCACACACACTGAACTCCCCACAAAAGCAAGTAAGTATGGAAATGCTGGCAAGTGTGGTGGAGGCAATAGCATGATGGGAGTGGCAGTCACTGATATTGGTCACCCCCACAACTGTCCCATCAACACCACCCTGAACCATGCTCACATCACAGGGAGTGGAGAAGGACTCACAAGATGGCTGACACTGGCTACTGCTGTGGGGAGCACAAGGCCCTGCTGGGAACTGCACACCAACCAACAGCAGGACACCACTGTCAGCCATCTTGCCATTGCCCTCATACCCACACACACTGAACTCCCCACAAAAGCAAGTAAGTATGGGAATGCTGGCAAGTGTGGTGGAGGCAATAGCATGATGGGAGTGGCAGTCACTGATATTGGTCACCCCCACAACTGTCCCATCAACACCACCCTGAACCATGCACACATCACAGGGAGTGGAGAAGGACTCACAAGATGGCTGACACTGGCTACTGCTGTGGGGAGCACAAGGCCCTGCTGGCAACTGTGCACCAACAAACAGCAGGACACCACTGACTGACATCCTGAGAGACAACTTCCACTCCCTGCAATGCAAGCACAGTCCATGGTGGGATAACTGACTGGCTGGGTGGGTGGGAAGGAGGGCCGGCTGTCAACCAAACACAACCAATGCAGACCATGTTCACACCCCAACAAATACATAGAAATGCCCAAATAATGCAGGACAATGTGCCACACCAATATCAACCCCTGACTGTGACGACTTAGGACAATGCAATGTACAGGCCCGCACCCAGAGGCACAGTCACAACTGTCATGTGTGTCAACCATTGATGCCTGCAGAAACATAACATACATTGTGTGTGTCTCCCAAAAACAGGTGATGATGGGGACACAGCAGCAGACGCTGAGGAGTCCCAGTCCCAGGCTCAAGAGGATGCGGAGCTCACTGGTGTTGTACAGCCTCTGCCCTCCTCGGACGAAGAAGACCAACCTGGCACATCCGGTGCAAGTCTACATGCAGCACCAGCAGGACCACCAGCTGCAGCACCAGCAGGACCACCAGCTGCAGCACCAGCAGGACCACCAGCTGCACCCCCTGCACCCACCCCTCCAACGACTGTCAACACAAATACCATCCCTGCCGACATGGACAGAACAAGGAGCAACACCAGCACAGGGACCCTGGACCAACCTGGGGCCATGGACACCACCACCACCACCAACCTCCAAGGTGGACCAGGGTCATCTGTGCGTGCCACTGCACGCACTGCACATGTCAGCAGGGGTGGTGGGAGGGGTGGGAGACAGAGGTCGCTGCTTTCAGAGGTTGCTGGTGTGCATGATGACCCACAACTGGTACGCATAGCTGATGCGTACCAGTCCAGCACCGGAGACCTCAGCCAGGTAGTGGGGCTCCTCAGAGACATGAAACAGCAGCAGGCTGCCCATCATGCCCGCTTGGACTCTCACATGTCCCACGTGGAGTCACACATGTCCCGCGTGGACTCACACATGTCCCGCGTGGAGTCCAAGTGGGATGCACTGCATGAGAAGACGGCGGTGCACAGGGACATTTTACAATGCCTCCGCCAGATGAACAGCAACGAGTCCACACCTCTCTATGTGCCAACAACATCTGGTGCTGCCCAAACTGCAACTGCCACAGGGAGGGAGGATGACTCTGGCGGAGAGTCCCCTGCACCGCAGCAGCCTGTACTTGAGGGCCCCCCCCCCCCAAGAAGAGGGGTCGTCCGAAGAGGGGCAAGTGAGAGGCCGATGGCCAAGCGCAACTCCCAGGAAGCCTGAACCTGTTCTGGATGTTCACCTTTGTGCACAGACTGTTCACCCTGTTGACGGCAACACTACTCCCACACATTGCATGGGGAGTACAAGTTGGACCAATGTGTCAGACAACTGTGGCCCCGATACTGGGGATTCTGTCTACCAGGACTTTCAATTCACCTAGGAACTTCTGATTGCAAGATTTATGTACAGCACTACCCATCCTATGCACTATTCACACAAATGTATCACAATAAACACACTAATACACCATACTTGCCTCTGTTGTGATTCCAACGTGGGTGCTGTTATGGGGATGATGAACTGCAAAATTACACTGTGTATGCGAACTGCAACAGCAAGTACAACACAGGCATGTGAGTAAAGGCAACGTGACACATATGAGGGAGACACACCACCAGGGCTACACAACACATACACACCTAGGCCATCTGACTCATTGCCTACACTGATGTTGCCAGGGAAGACGGTGCAATGCACAGACACCACACCCATTCCCAGTTGTAGTCAAGTAGCCCACAGGTGCAGTAAGCAAATGGCAGTCAAATGTGTGACCACAGACAACGCACATCACAAAGTGAAGCACAGGTTTATTACACAGTTGCAACATGTCGTAACCACTACAGATGCAAGGTAATCCCACCTGGCAGCGGGCACACAGTCAACAACTGTAGACGGAAGGAAGTCCATGGGTGTGGCGCACATCACCTGTAGGGACACAACAGCTACCACCCTGGAAGTGCAATTACGTCGTCGGTGGACACAGTTGACCAAACGAATCTGAAAGTACCCTGTGAAGGACAGAAATGACACACAGTCAAAAGCAATGGAGTACAGGACAGAACAGCAAAACTCATGCACAATACATGTTACAAGATACCCACCCAGAACCAAGTTAGCATGTCAACACTGTTGGGGAGTACAGCCCACCTGTAAGCACACATCCAGTCAAGTAGCCCATGGACACACTCCAACAGCACCAGAGCACCACCTACACATATCATGCCAACTCACATCATTGACATGACACCTCAGGATACTCACATTCAGCTAAAGAAGTTGGTGATGAGCTGTGTGCGGACATCACCCTCATCATCATCATCATCATCGTCACTTGCATCGTGGTCCAGGCCAGGATCCTCCACAGGTGGCGGATGTTGGTCATTGTCATCCTGGATGAGAGGCAACTCCTTCCGCACTGCCAGGTTGTGGAGCATGCAGCAGACGATGATAATCTTGCACACTTTCGCAGGGGCATATGGGAGGCCCCTCCGGTCTTGTCCAGGCAGCGGAAGCGGCTCTTCAGGAGACCAAATGTCCGCTCAATAACTCTCCTGGTCCGACCATGTGCCTCATTGTAGCGCATCTGGGCTGGTGTCACAGGGTTCCTGAGGGGTGTCAGCAACCACGGCATGTTGGGGTATCCTGAGTCACCTATGGACAGACAAGTGCACATTAGCTGACTTGGAAAAGTGGGCGGAATACTACAGATCAGATCACACACAATGGCACAAAGTCAGTACACACCGACAAGCCAGGCACGCTGGTTCTGCATCTGTGCCATCATCCTGGGGATGCGACTACTCCTCATCACAAAGGCATCGTGTGCTGAACCAGGGAAACGGGCACACACGTGTGTGATGTTCATGTCTGCAAGACACACCACCAGTGCATTGACCGAGTGGTAGTGCTTGCGGTTCCTGTAGGCCTGCTCCTGGGCCTGTGGTGGTACCAAAGCCACATGTGTCCCATCAATGGAGCCAATGACATGCGGCATCCTCCCCAGGGCATAAAAGTCACTCTTCACGTCAGTGAGTCGTCGCAGTCTAGGGAAATAGATGTACCGGTTCAGGAATAGCAACATTGCCGCCAAAACATCGCGGAGCACACGGCTCAACATGGTCTGTGACATCCCACCAGCAGTCGCCACAGTATGTTGGAAGGTACCGGTGGCAAAGAAGTGTAAGGCTGCCATCACCTTCACCTTGGGGGTCAGCGCTGTAGGATTCGGCCGGCCAGGCTGCAAATGTGGGGCCAACTGCACTGCCAAATCCTCAATCAGCTGCCTGGTGAAGCGGTACCGTCGGATGCTGTCCCGTTCCACCATCGTTGCCAGGTCTGGGAATGGTCGATGGACAGCAGGAGCCCTGCAGTGCAGAGGAGAAGTAAGCAAGATTGTCAGTCACCCCACATATGCGGCATTGAACACACTCAATATCCCAACATACATCATTATGAGGCACAACTACATGAAGTGTGCAGTTCCGTAAGGACATGTATGGTACATACATGGCCAACATCTGTCAACACGGTCCAACAAGTGGCATCAATTAGTCCCAGGTTGGCCCATTGGATATCATGAGGCCGTGTCACAGTTCCCATCTCCTGCTGCCGTGTCACAATCACCCCCACAGTGACATGTGAGGACAGATGTGCCCCAGGCACCACAGCTCAACGACAGGTACATTCCCAGGGACCCTGTATTGCCACATGGACACTGGCATTACATGGAGTATCATGTATACACCACAGCAAAACAACCATGACCCCCACAGGTAGTGGTCCCACTTGCCACGGCAGGACAGACATGGACGTCTGTGACACACACACGCACAACATCAAAGTCCATGCACACACAACGTGGATGTGGAGACTGTCTCCCATTGTGCACATGAAATCAGAGACATTGTAAACACTACATGCACACAGACTGTGGAGGACCATCACTATTGTGCCACTGGGACACCCTGGCTCAAACATACCGTCCCACATGGGACTCACGGGGTATGTGACATGACATACACATACACCACCGTGAAATGTGACCATGGCACATGCACAGATATGAACAGTTGCACATCACAGTGGTCATGTACACGTAACACCCAGGATCCTGTCCCCATGAACACGTGCACAGCCTGGGGGTGGCTGCCCACAGGTGACACCCACAGGACAACATGTACACCAACATACACACAATAGGAAATGCAGCCTTACATGCCTTATGATAAAGTTTGGACAGGCTGTCGTGATGTAGGTGTGCCCCTCACTCCCTGGGAGCTATCTGTAGCTGGCATATGTCCATCTGAGACAGGCATGCTGACATATGCCAGTCACATGTACAGTGATGCGTTGATCAGCAATGGACCGATCGGTGCCCCCGGCCGGCCCATTGCATTCAATGTGTGCGGGTATGCGTTGTACCCCTGTACGCGTTGTACTGCAATGGACCGATCGGTGCCCCTGGCCGGCCCATTGCATTCAATGTGTGCGGGTACGCGTTGTACCCCTGTACGCGTTGATCAGCAATGTACCGATCGGTGCCCCCGGCCGGAACATTGCATTCAATGTGTGCGGGTACGCGTTGTACCCCTGTACGCGTTGTACTGCAATGGACTGAGCGGTGCCCGCGGCCGGCCCATTGCATTCAATGTGTGCGGGTACGCGTTGTACCCCTGTACGCGTTGTACCGCAATGGACCGATCGGTGCGCACCCATTGACAATGGGCTTGCCTGGCAACGGACGCGTTTTCGAATTTCGAACGAGTCGGTTGCTGGAAATTCAGTTGGTCACCCACAACAATGTTGCAAAATCATGTATGTCATGAAGTTGAAGATTTGAAGGATGCTGTGGGCGTGTATTGGTGCTGCTATTCCATGGATTGGCCAGATTCAGAAGATGCAAACGACTTGGACCTATCACTTTGGACACGAGGGACAGTATCTGCCTCTCCAGCACATATATATTGCTGGCTGTTCCCCTGAGAGCTCACTTGCCTGCACTACATGCTCCAGGACGACATCTGCCACTGCACTGCTGCTGTCTCTGCCCCTCTGGACCCTGCAATGGCACGTACTGTGGAGAGAGCCCCAGCCTTCAGCCTTGAGGAGAACCAGGCCCTGCTGGACAGCCTACTTCCACAGTACAGCAAGCTGTATGGGACACCAGGGAGCAGGTGAGTGTTCTGTGCACTGCCTTTCTGAATGTGCATATTGTCTGACTAGCAAGGCTGAAAGTCTGCACGCCACTGGCTAGCAGGCTCACTGAGTAGTTGTCACCCCCATAGTGTGTAGTGACATGCACTGGACAGGTATGGTGCAGTGACAGTGCATTTGAACAAGGTTTTACTTCCCATGCAATGATACCATGTAGTGACGTCTGGCAAACTGTCCATGGGCAGCTTTGCACTGCCTGTGTACATCATGTGCCCCTGTGATTGAGACATGTATATACAACTGTGTCATGCACGGATATGTTGCATGTGTAGTAATGGCCTTTTCACTTTGTCATCCTCACAGGTTAATGCCCATCGGAAGCATGAGATATGGAAGGACATCGTCCGGGCTGTCCGGTCCGTGGGGGTCTACAAGCGCCGGATCCGCAACTGCCAAAAGAGGTGGCAGGACCTTCGGGGCTGGACCCGGAGGATTGCACGGGTCCAGCTGAAGCTGTCGCCTCCTCGCAGGAGGGGCGGAACACGGACCCTGACCCCCACATGCTCAGGATCCTGGCGGTGGTCTTTCCAGACCTGGATGGGCAGCTGAAGGCCAGAGAGCAGCAAGGAGGGGGTGAGTCAAAGACTGCACTGTGTACTCTGTCTAACATGCTATGTGCCCTCCTCGGGCCAGGTTCAACTGCCACAGTGCAGCAGTCATGTTGTCCAGGAGCCATGTCCCTCTATTGTGCACTGCCCACTGCTCATCTGATACCCAGGTGTGGCCCTTACATTCAGGGAATTGTGTCACTTGGGACTGTGTCCTTGCAGTTTGCTTCACTAAAGGTGGGGGACAGCATCTGTTTCCTAACTCTGTTGTGGGCATCATGGGTGGGTCCATTGTTCACACAACGCCTGTGTTCGGACATGTAATCTGCGTGTTGCTTTGATATGCGGTCCACTTGCTGAGCTGAGCCACCACATGTGCCTGGGGTATGTGGCACACGCCCATGCAGCGGGTGGGAACAATGTTTGGGCCCCAGGAGTGTGCAGATTACGTGTGTCACACATACATAGCCAGCTATCCACTGTCCAGGGCTCATCCCTCATTCATGTGGGGCAGGACAGTCATGCCTACTCCAGGCCATGCAATGCACTCTGTACTCCCACTCCCGTGTATCAGCTGACACATTGTGCGCAGTGATTTGACCCCTCAGGTGTCTGCCTCTGTGTCAGTGTGCTGTGGATTAGTTGCCAGGACTGCTGGGGTGTTTCTTGGTAGGGGCTCAGCATGCCCCTGGAGATGTGACCATAGGAGACGATACTTGTGTGTCACATAGGTGTTTGATCAGCTGCCCGTGCAGACTGGGGTATGCGAATGTGAAGTTCAGGCAGCTGTTCCCCATTCACAGCAGATTGTGAGGGGCTCAGGTTCAGAGGGTAGTGTCACAGGTCTCCCATATGTCCAATAGGTATGACCTGGACAGATGAGGGTTAAGATGATGTGTTGTGGGGGATGTACATGTGCACTTGTGCAGCTCCAGGACTTGCATTCCCCATGACCTACTATTGTGACACAGTGCAGAGTGTTGTTGTCTGGCTGCCAAGTCATACATCACTGAGACAGTGATGTATGACTTAGCAGTCATGCCTCCGCCATGGCATGTGTCTACTTATTGGTGATCCTGCAGGGGAGTGACATGTGCTACATGCACACCATTGTGGCGATGGCTATCAGGACATGGGTGCATCATGGTGTCTGTCGCTGGTATGCATCACATGCATTTCCTATTTGACTCTGGGCATCCCTTTCATCCGGAAACCTGTACTGACTCAGTGGCAAGAGCTGTGATGTGTGCATGTCCACATGCCACACCGTGTCCTCTGCACTGTCCAACTACTGTGTACTTGGTGCATGTGTCCACACTGGGGTGTTGCAATCCAACAGACACCAGACAGATGGGTGCAAGGCCATGTGGGATGTGAGTGCCATGGTTGGCATCAGACTGACAATTGGCTGCTCCTGTTCAGTTAGGGCACTTTTAGCAATGTACAACTAATGATGCCAGGGCTTGCTCTGTAATGTGCTGTGCTCACAGTGGTGTGTGCGTTTGGTGCAGGTGACTGATGTCTGTCTGTTTCCCCATTGTTTGCAGATACATCCACGGCCACGGAAGGGGACAGCTCCACGGACCAGGAGGAGCTGGAGAGCCAGACTGGGTCAGCAGCCGAGGAGTGGTCGGAGGGACCCAGTGGCACGGAGGGCGAGGGGAGCCACACCGAGGAGTCCTCAGCACCATCCACCTCAGCTGAGGACCAGAGCAACTCGGAGGATGACTCCCTTATGGAGGCGGGTGTCAGCAGCCACCACACCCCAGCTAGTGTTGCTGTCCCCGCCACCACCAGCACCACCACCGCCCTCCCATCGGCTCCCATTCCCCAGGTCCGTGGAGGCTCCCATGTTCGGGAGCGTGTCTCCTTTGGGCCAGGCACCGCACCCCCTGCCCCTGTGTCCCCTGCTGCCCTGAGTGAGGAGTCTGTGTACCTCCTTCGCCAGCTCCATGTAGGGCAGACAGCCATGCTGAGTGTCCTCCATGCGCACACCGCTCTGTTGACTCAGCTGGTGTCGTTCATGGAGGGCATCTCATCGGGCATGTCTGACCTACAGAGGGGCAATAGGTCCATGGACTCCTCCCTGACGGCAGCAGTGTCCCTCCTCAGACAGTCCCTCACCCCTCCTGCCTCTGCTCCATCCACACTCCCCAGCACCTTACCCGTCCCAAGCACACACACACCGGCACAGGCACACACCAGCACACACACATCCAGCACACAGACACACACGCCACAAACAAAACGCACACGCACGCACAGTCAGGGGACTGAAACCAGACTCACAGGGGATGGGGCCCTGGTACACACACACGCATCCACGGGCACTGCGCAGTCCTCAGTTGCCTCTCCCTCCAAAACACCCTCCCTTGCCTCACCTGCAACCCCAAAGACCCAGCGCCTCTTCCCCTCTGATCCAGCTGCTCCAGCATCCAGGGGGAAGAGGAAGCCCACCCACACGGAGCAGAGTGCCCCTCGCCCCCGGACACCCTCCCCCAGGCGCAGACAGACTGAGGCCCCCACCCGCAAGTCCCCCCGGAGTCGTAAGAGCAAGACCCCGCCGCCGCCCTGCAGCTCAGGCACCAGGTCTCCTTCCTCCATCCCTCAGGCCCCCACTCCACAGGTGCCCCCACCACACCCTGCCCCAGGTTCCCCCACCCACAGATATACCATCCCCAAGAGGATCCGGCCTTCTCCCCCTGGCACTTGCTCTCCCGGCACCACACCCCCCGCTGCGCTTGTCTGTGCCACTGATGTGGTGAGGGTGTCCTCCCCCTCTGTCCAGCCCACCTTGCCTGTTCCCCATTCTCCTCCCCTGGTGGTAGGCACTGCAGTGGAGTCCACTACCACCCTGTCTGACTTGGGCACTGCAGTGGCGGACCTGTCCACTCCATCTGCAGGGTCCACTGCAGTCGTGCCGGCACCCACAACATCTGAGTCATGCCCCCCAGTTGGGCCGGCACACACCATGTCAGACACCTCCACTGCAGTTGTCAGTGGCTCTCCAGCACCCACCACCCCTTCCCTGCTTCCTCCTGGTGAGCCCTGATCGTGTCCCTGCGATGCCTGGCCTGCCCCCCCGGTTGCCCCTCCTAGTGGATTGTCCCTGGTTTTGTGCAGGCATGCGTAGGGTGACATCTGCCACTGTCAACCTGTTTGGACTTTTACAATGGACTGGCCATTGGCCTTTGTGTTTTTCTGGACTTTGTTTTCATTACACACATATGCTGAATAAAGCAACTTTCTGTTCTCTAGTGCTTATGCTTCTGATGTACATGTTGTTGATGATGCTAACCATGCCCTTGCTGCAGTGATGGTGATATTTGGTCTCATGATAATGAAGTGTTACTGTGCAGGAACCCATGTGGTCCAGGGGGAATGTGTCCTATCCTGTGGTGTATCCATGTCATCCATAGCAGCATCTGAGGGTGTCATGTGTTCAGTATTTGGCAATGGGATTTCCTACTTAGATTAGCTATTTCACATCTGTGGCTTCCACCCCTGCACATCTGTTGTGCCTGCCATTGTTCAATTCGTCTACTTCCCTGACCGTGTGGCCATCTCCACTGGACATGCAGGTTTGGGCATCAATGGGGAAGGACTCATCTGTGTTGTCAGTGCAACATTGCTATACAAGTGTGTTGGATCTGTGCTGATGATTCCGTTGGCACTTCCATGACCAGGCTGATGTGACGGGAGCCCTCATGTGGTGCTAATTGTTGATTGTGTGGCCAAGTGCTCAGCTGACATGATGGGGCCCTACTGAGGCAACATATGGCACAGCTTTCCTCACACAGGAGTGTAGTCCCCTCATGGCAGTGTGTACTCCTGTGACATTGCCTGCGCCCAAGGTGTGTGTTGTATGTGCATGTCTGTGTGTTCACTTCCGTTTACCTGTGCATGCTGTGATCCCTAGTGTTGTACCTGTTTGTGATGCTAGCTGAGTTGACCTATGTTCCCCCAAAGTCTTCTCCCTGGGTTCTCTGTGATGTGGGTGCATGGCACATTACTGGTCATCAGGGTGTCACCCATAGGTTGTTTTCATCTGCGATACGCACTTCGTGTCAACGAAACCAAGACTCTTCAAAGACTACTTGCCTTTTTGTATTAACTTCTATGAATATATTTTTCTGTGTATTATGAACTTTATATTAATTTGGGTTTATTAAAAAATAAACTGACTACAAGGTCAGTTAGAATACTATACAGTGGCTGTGCTCTGTTAATTTTTGGTAATTGTCACCCATAGGTGTGTTTGCTGTCAGGGCTGAGTTTGTGTGCAGACGCAGATGGGTCACAGTCAGGTTTCCCCTTGGCACTTGTTGTTTGCCCCTGTCATGTGATTTCCAGTTTGTGTTATCTTTCAGTGATTGTGACACATTGTGTGTGTGACTGCTGGCACTCCTCAGGGTCCGGGCTGCAATGTTGGTTGTTGTCTATGTGTGTTCTTTGTGGGTGACCTTGGCTTCTTCATTGGTGTGTGACTGTGGCTGGGATCCCATTGGTTGGTGTGGTATTGCCGTCATGTCCATGTACAGCGTAGTGTGCAGTGTGTCAGACATTCAGGAGTCTTGTTGAGTGGCCATGTGTCATGTGTTTCTGCACCTTGGTTCCCACCCACCACCCTGGAATAGTCATGGGTGCATGTGCAATGTCACCAGTGCATGTGTACTTCACTGCTGCACATTGTTGGAGGTCGAGGGGTGTGGTGTTGAGTGTGTGCAGATGAGAGTTGTTGCCCGGCCAGGCCCCTGCCTCCATGTTGGCCTTGGCTTACTGGCCATGCTGATTGATTTGTGCTTGTGTAGGTGTGATGGTAGTTTGATGCTCAGGACACATGACTGTGGTTCACAGTGTGAACCACATTTAGCTTTGTCATCACAGTGGGATTGTAATGCAGCCCAGGGTCACCACATTGTGGGGGCCCTGGGGGTGGTGCTGTGGTGTGTCTGTGTCTTGCTGTGTCAGTTGCTGTTCCTACGTGCCTGTGTGACATGTGTGATTTATGCTCCCTCTCATCTGACAATGCCTGCTTGCCCACATAGGGGATTTGGATCCATGAGTTACCTTTGTGTGGCACTGTATGCACATCTGTATGATTGGTATTCAGGTCTCCTCATGTGTTGTGTGGTTGCCTGGGGACACTGGCACCCCCTCACCTGTTGTGTATGATGTGCAGTGTGGGTCTGCCTGTTTGTGTTTGTGCATCTGCACCACTGCATTGGCATATCTTGGGTGTGCCATTGGCTGTATGTAGTTTGGTGGGTTTCCCCTGCTGTCCCTGGGACTCCTAGGTCATCGGTCAGCACAATGATCATGGTTTGTGTGTCCCATTGCTGCCATGGTATGGTATCTGTTCACCTCACATCTGCAGTCTCCACAGGGTATCTGCATTTGTGTGCCCATTGGTGCAAATATGTGGGTCTGCATTCTGATGGTCACTTCTGTCATTGTGTCATTGATGAATGTTGACGGTGTCAGCCCCCATGGGTGTTGTTTGTCCACATGGCCAAAGGTATGTCTTATTTGCACTGCAGTATTTGGCTCACCCAATTTATGTTGCAATGGGACACATACACTACTTTGCCACTGATGTGTTTTTTGTTCTGTGACCAGGAATCATCCATGCAGTTTGGCAGTTGCACCTCTTTCTTTGTCAACACTTACCTTTTGGTCACTGTGATGATGGGGGTTTAGACCCCATTGCCACAATGTTCAAAATGTGCTTCAGCTATGGACCCCACACTTACATTTTGCTCACTGTGATGATGGGGGTTTAGACCCCATTGCCACAATGTTCAAAATGTGCTTCAGCTATGGACCCCACACTTACATTTTGGTCACTGTGATGATGGGGGTTTGGACCCCATTGCCACAATGGTCATGGCCTGCTTGCTTGGTGGGTGCCACACACATATATGTGTGGCACATGTGCTAGGGGGTCACATTGTATGTTCAAAGTCATGTTCGGTGTTGTAGGCATTTGACACAGTCTACACACGCTTGTCATGGTGTTGGGGGTATGTCTTTTTCTTGCATTCCCTAGGTTGTGGTGTGCTGGTTGTGTCATGCATTGTCCATCCTATGAGTGGGGGTGGTAGTAGTGGTAGGCATCCAGCCCCCCCTGGGTGTGGGTGGTAGTAGTGGTAAGCATCCAGCCCCCTGGCTAAGGGTGGTAGTAGTGGTAGGCATCCAGCCCCCCTGGCTCAGGGTGGTAGTAGTGGTAGGCATCCAGCCCCCTGGCTAAGGGTGGTAGTATTGGTAGGCATCCAGCCCCCTGGCTCAGGGTGGTAGTAGTGGTAGGCATCCAGCCCCCCTGGCTCAGGGTGGTAGTAGTGGTAGGCATCCAGCCCCCCTGGCTAAGGGTGGTGGTAGGCATCCAGCCCCCCTGGCTAAGGGTGGTAGTAGTGGTAGGCATCCAGCCCCCCTGGCTCAGGGTGGTAGTAGTGGTAGGCATCCAGCCCCCTGGCTCAGGGTGGTAGTAGTGGTAGGCATCCAGCCCACCCTGGCTCAGGGTGGTAGTAGTGGTAGGCATCCAGCCCCCTGGCTCAGGGTGGTAGTAGTGGTAGGCATCCAGCCCCCCTGGCTAAGGGTGGTAGTAGTGGTAGGCATCCAGCCCCCTGGCTAAGGGTGGTGGTAGGCATCCAGCCCCCCTGGCTCAGGGTGGTAGTAGTGGTAGGCATCCAGCCCCCTGGCTCAGGGTGGTAGTAGTGGTAGGCATCCAGCCCCCCTGGCTAAGGGTGGTGGTGGGCATCCAGCCCCCCTGGCTAAGGGTGGTGGTGGGCATCCAGCCCCCTGGCTCAGGGTGGTAGTAGTGGTAGGCATCCAGCCCCCTGGCTAAGGGTGGTGGTAGGCATCCAGCCCCCCCTGGCTAAGGGTGGTAGTAGTGGTAGGCATCCAGCCCCCCCTGGCTAAGGGTGGTGGTAGGCATCCAGCCCCCACTGGCTAAGGGTGGTGGTGGGCATCCAGCCCCCCCTGGCTAAGGGTGGTAGTAGTGGTAGGCATCCAGCCCCCCTGGCTAAGGGTGGTGGTGGGCATCCAGCCCCCCTGGCTAAGGGTGGTAGTAGTGGTAGGCATCCAGCCCCCTGGCTAAGGGTGGTGGTGGGCATCCAGCCCCCTGGCTAAGGGTGGTAGTAGTGGTAGGCATCCAGCCCCCTTGGCTCAGGGTGGTAGTAGTGGTAGGCATCCAGCCCCCCCTGGCTAAGGGTGGTAGTAGTGGTAGGCATCCAGCCCCCCCTGGCTCAGGGTGGTAGTAGTGGTAGGCATCCAGCCCCCCCTGGCTCAGGGTGGTAGTAGTGGTAGGCATCCAGCCCCCCCTGGCTAAGGGTGGTGGTAGGCATCCAGCCCGCCCTGGCTAAGGGTGGTAGTAGTGGTAGGCATCCAGCCCCCCTGGCTCAGGGTGGTAGTAGTGGTAGGCATCCAGCCCCCTGGCTCAGGGTGGTAGTAGTGGTAGGCATCCAGCCCCCTGGCTCAGGGTGGTAGTAGTGGTAGGCATCCAGCCCCCTGGCTCAGGGTGGTAGTAGTGGTAGGCATCCAGCCCCCTGGCTCAGGGTGGTAGTAGTGGTAGGCATCCAGCCCCCCTGGCTAAGGGTGGTAGTAGTGGTAGGTATCCAGCCCCCCTGGCTCAGGGTGGTAGTAGTGGTAGGCATCCAGCACCCCTGGCTAAGGGTGGTAGTAGTGGTAGGCATCCTGCCCCCCTGGGTAGGGGTGGTGGTGCGCATTCAGGCCCCTGTGTGCATATGTGGCATTGGTGATGGGCATCCCGCCCCTATGGTGCTGCTGTTGCTGGTGTAAGTATATTCTGCATCCCTCTGTGTGTGTGTGATGTGTCGTGTACGTGTTGTATGTGTTTTGTGGTTGGTGTCTGACTTACCTTCTGCGCCGTACGCGTCCGTGCCTGTTCCGGTAGTAAATGTAGAATATTGGTATGATCGGGACGAAGGGATTCATGGTTGGTTCGTGTCGTTCGTCCTTCTCGTTGCTTCGCGTCGTCCTCGTCGCTTCGCGTCGTCCTCGTCGCTGGCGTGTTCGCCTCGTAGCCGTGGATCGTGTTGTGGCGCGAATCGGAGCTTATGTGCGCCTCTCCCGGATGCTTTGACGTGCCGTGCGTAGCGACGGGTTCGGCGCGTACGGGAAGCGCATCGTACTTGTTCGGCCGGACGGAGCTGCATTTTCCCTTCCGTGCGACTCGATTCAGCGTTTCCGGATTCGCCTCGGTTGGGGAACAGGACCTGGTTTGGGTGAGTACGGCTCGGCCGGATTCTGTGCTGTTGTGCGCATCGTACTTACTCGTTCGGTGTGCTGTACGGATCGGTCGGGAAACAGGCTTTCGCATGGCTTTTTTCCCGACCGAATGGTATTGGGTGCGCCTCCGACCGAGATCGGAATCGGCCCCTAAATATGCTGCTATTACACCCTTTACAAACAACGCATTCATGCAGGGCAATGATACTCATTTGGAGTACACAATACAAAAAACCTGTTTTACCAAACTAATGCAACTACATAAACTTCATATCAACCAGTGACAAAAGCGCAAGCTGGAGACTCAAAGCAAAACAAAAGCTTTGTACTAGAATAAAAAGGAGAAAAAAAACATTACAATCATAAATGCAAATGATGACAAAAAATAAAAGTTAACATTATAAAACACTATGAAGTCTGCCCATCACCACCCAAATGCCAGCCACACACACTGTCAGCCAAGCCCCAGTCCACACACAGCCAGCCAAACGCCTGAACACGCAGACCATTAGCCTAACTACAGCTCATACACAAACATTTACTGGTTTCTAGTGGCTTCTGCCCCCCTTCGAGGCAGATGGGCCTAAAAATAAAAGGCCGATCTACCCCCTAAGGGGGCAGAAACTGCCAAAACATTTACCCCCAAAAGGGGAGCGACCCTTGCTCAAGGAGCCGCTCCCCAAAACATTAGGCATCACACATAAGAAAATCCCTGGTGGTCTAGTGGCTTCTACCCCCTTGGGAGCAGATAGGCCTAAACATATATGGCAGATCTGCCCCCAAGGGGGGCAGAAACAGCCAAAATATTCACCCCCAAAAGGGTAGTGACCCTTGCCCAAGGGGCAGTTCCCCAAAACATTTTGCGCCATACACAATAAAATACCTGGTGATCTAGTGGCTTCTGCCCCTTGGGGGCAGATGAGCATAAGAATCATAGGCCGATCTGCCCCCAAGCGGGGCAGAAACAGCCAAAACATTCTCCACCAAAAGGGGAGCGGCCCTTACCCAAGGGCTGCTCCCCAAAACTTTATGCACCATGTATATAAAATCCCTGGTGGTTTAGTGGCTTTCTGCCACCAGTGCGGGCAGATGGGCCTAAAAATATGGCTGATCTGCCCCCGGGGCAAGGGAGGGGCAGAAAACAACCAAAACATTTCCCCAATAAAAGGGAGTGACCCTTGCCCAAGGGACCACTCCCTGACATATACAAAATATTATCCCTGGTGTCTAGTGGGCTTCCGCCCCCACCAGATAGCAGATCGGCATAAAAGCAGCCGATCTGCCCTCTGGGGGCGAAATTTAGTTTAAAAAAATGTCCCCAAGAAGAGCGACCCTTGCCCAAGGGTTCGCTCCCCATAATCATTATCATAAAATATTTCCCTGGCTTCTAGTGGGTTTCGACCCCCCTGGGGGGCAGTTCGGCCTAAAAACATCTCCAGGGGGGCTGAAACACAGATGAAAAACGGCCCCCGGGGAGCAGCCCTTCCCTAAAGGATTGCTCCCCCAACAATTCATAAAAAAACATCCCTGTTGTCTAGTGGTGTGGACTCCTGCTCTGCGATCGAGGCCCCACTCACAATCATGAAGCAGGAATCCACTCTATACAGACGCAGGGGTAAAGTCCTTGCCCGCAGACTGGCAACGTAAGTCGTGTGCTTTCCCGCTGATGCATAACACTGTTTACCTTCCTTAGGATTGCATTGCACTCTATGGATTACCTGCAACTCTCTATCTTGTACCAGTACTGAATGTTACAGTTTTGTATCGACAATACTACAAAGTATTCCTACTGCCTTTTTGGAAGTATTACCTACCTGTAACTGAGTTCAACTTGGTTCCTAGGAATATAAGTAACTAAAAGTAATATCTTTCTACAAACATTGGCTTGAAGTCAGTCATTGAGTGTGTGTTCCTTCTTTGTATGTGTATGTACCCCAAATGCATTCACTCTACTCTCTGATAAGCCTAACTGCTCAGCCCATCTACCACTAAATTGAGAGTAAGGTATTATCTATTTTAACCTCTGCCTTGCCTTTGGGGACTCATCGGACTCTGTGCACACTATACCTCTTTTTGGTATAGTATATACAGAGCCGGCTTCCTACATTGGTGGATCAGCTGTGGGGTCTACGACTTTGCGTTTGTTTGATTACTCAGCCTACATCTGATCATACATCAAAACTCCAAAAATTGTCTTTAGATTCTGATTTTTGAATTGACAAGTTTTTCTAATTTTTTAAAAGTCTGAAAGGGTCTTAGTTAAGTTCCTTTAGCATTTCTTTTAAATAACAACTTACTGTAGTTAGGGGAAATAGTATTTTAGAAGTTTTTTAAGACCTCTTATAAAAAGATCCCCACTATTAGTGAACTAATGATGATACACAGAACAGGGTTGAGGAGCTCGACCTCACCCCCTACCTCAATTTAGAGATGAGTGAGTTAAGGTCTCTGTGTAGACTTAAAAAGATTTCCATGTGGTCCCGTGCCTCCAAGGTCAAGCTCTAGGAGCTCTTGGCAGAGTACGCATGGGACCACCCTTCTGAGGGGGGAGATCGCGGCTCAGGAGATGATGACGTTAGTGATGGGGAGGCCAACCCTCAAACTCCCTCAATAAATAGGAAGGACTGGGTCCCTGTGCCCCTGACCCCAAGGTTAGTATTTACAGCACCTAGATCCCACACAGGTGGGTCAGGTCTTGATGAGATCATTGAGGACAGCCTCAATGAAGAGGACATCCTTCTAGCAAGGTTGACCAAAAGAATAGATCTCAAGCCCAGACTCCTGGCTCTGGAAAAAGAGATAGCAGAGATGGGCTTACCTCCCATCAATGGTGGCAGCAAACCAAATAGGGAAATAGAGCAATCCTGTGACCCTAAAATCCCTAAAGGGATTGTACTCAAATATGAGGAAGTTGATGACATCACCAAATGGTTCACAGACTTTGAAAGGGCCTGTGGAATGAGAAAAGTGAAGAAGTCACACTGGGGAGCATAACTTTGGGAACTGTTCATGAGTAACTGCAGGGACAGACTTCTGACCCTTAGTGGGACAGATACGGAGTCCTATGACCTCATGAAGGGCACCCTGATTGAGGGCTTCGGACTCACAACTGAGGAATATAGGATTAGATTCAGGGGGACTCAAAAAACCCCAAGCCAGTCCTGGGTTGACTTCGTAGACTACCCAGTAAAAACACTAGATGGTTGGTTAACTGGAAGTGAGGTGCAAGACTATGTGGGGCTTTATAATCTGTTGATAAAAGAACACCTGTTAAGTAATTACACAAACGAAAAGTTGCATCAATATCTGGTGGACCTAGGTTTAATTTCTCCCCAAGAATTGGGAAAGAAGGCAGACCATTGGGTCAAGACTAGGGTGGCCAAATCTTCCACTGGGAGTGACCAAAGGAAAGGTGTTACAAAACCTCCCCAGGGGAAAGGGGGAGATCCTCCCAAAGATAAAAACCTAGAGTCTTCTAAAGCCCCCAAAAACCTGTTCAGCTGGTGTTGTACCTGTAGGAAGGTTGGACACCAAACTGGAGATTCTGCCTGTCCTCACAAGAATGCCCCTAGTCCTCCTCCAGCTAGTGCCGGTGTGGCAAATCTCCAGATGGGATCAGCAGTGTGCTCAGAGCAAATCAGGGTTCCCACTGAAGCTGTTCTAGTTTCTGAAGGGGAGGGAGAGTTGACCACATTAGCTGTCTGGCCCCCTAACTTAAAAAAGTACTTACAGTAACCCTTAGTGAATGGGACTAGAGTAGAAGTCCTGAGGGATACAGGCGCCAGTGTCACTATGGTAAGAGACACACTTGTTTCTCCAGGACAATACCTGAGTGGAAAAACCTATCCAGTCGCCAATGCTGACACTGTTACAACAGACCATTGCATGGCTATGGTGACATTAGACTGGGGGAGGTTACTGGCCTGAAACAGATAGAGCTCTCTCCTAAACTTCCAGCTGCCAGTCTGCTTGGAAACGACCTGGAGACCTCAGCATGGGCTGAGGTAGAGCTGAAAACCCACGCAACCATGCTGCAAATCCCTGAAATAGTGTGTGTGAAGACAAGAGCACAAACTCGAGCACAGTGTGAAAAAGAAGTGTTGGAGCCTGGAAGAATGACCCAACCTTTCAAGAGGAACCAGCTTCTGAACAGCAAAAGACTCAGGACCCCTCTCCTCTGGGAGAGGGCTTGTCACCCAATGAGGGAACTGAGCCCATGGGACTTGAATCTTACCAGGTTGAGCTCCTGGGCCCAGGGGGACCCTCTAGGAACAGCTGTGCCTTGGACAGCAGGTCTGTCCAACTCTTGAAGGCCTGCAACAGCAAGCTGCTGCACAAAAAAGGGAGATGTCAGTGGCTCCCACATGACCTATTGGGAGGAGGGACTCCTGTATTCTGAGGCCAGAGACCCCAAACCTGGTGCCACTAAAGGAGTGGCAGTGTCACAGCTGTACAGAGAGTTTCTACTCACATTGACCCATGGCATCCCCCTAGCTGGGCACCTGGGCCAGACTACAACTTAGGAAAGGCTTGTCAGCCATTTCTACTGGCCCTCAATGTCCCAGAAAGTGGCAAAACAGGTAGACACCCAAAGGCCCCCTTAATTCCACTACCAGTGGTCGGGGTTCCCTTTGAAAGGGTTGGTGTGGAAATAGTGGGTCCACTAGAACCACTCACAGCATCAGGAAACCAATACACACTGATAGTAGTGGATCATGCTACCAGGTATCCTGAGGCAATTCCCCCTAGGTCTACTACAGCCCCTGCAGTAGCCAAAGCCCTAATTGGTATCTTTACCAGGGTAGGATTTCTTAAGGAGGTGGTATCAGACAGAGGTACCAATTTCATGTCTGCATACCTGAAACACATGTGAGAGGAGTGTGGAGTGAACTACAAATTCACTACCCCTTACCATCCACAAACCAATGTCCTTGTTGAGAGATTCAATAAGACATTGAAAGGCATGATCATGGGGCTCCCTGAAAAACTCAAAAGGAGATGGGATGTCTTCTTGCCATGCCTGCTTTTTGCTTACAGAGACGTGCCTCAGAAGGGAGTAGGGTTTTCCCCCTTTGGACTTCTGTTTGGCCATCCTATAAGGGGATCGCTTGCTCTTGTAAAAGAAGGTTGGGAGAGGTCTCTCCATGAACCTAAACAAGATGTGGTTGCCTCCGTTCCAGGATGGTAGAGTACATGGAAAAGGCATTCAAAAATCTTGAGGCCAGCCAACAGCTCTAGAAGCTGTGGTATGACCAAAAAGTTGCACTGGAGGAGTTCCAACCAAGTCAAAAGGTGTGGGTTTTGGAGCCTGTGGCTCCAAGGGCCCTCCAGGACAGGCAGAGTGGCCCGTACCCTATCCTTGAGGAGAAAAGTGATGTCACCTATTTGGTAGACATGGGCAATAGGCAAGAGGGTGATCCATGTGAACTGCCTTAAACTTTTCTGCAACAGGGCTGATGCGTCCATGCTGTTGGTCACTGATGAGGATCAGGAGACAGAGTGAACCTCTCCCTGACCTCTCTTTCAGTCCAAAAGATGGGTTAGTTGATGGTGTTATCTACTAAGAAAACCCTCACTGCCCAACAGCAGGCTGACTGTAGGCATGTCTTACAACAGTATGCTGGACTTTTCTCCTTAAGCCTTGGCCAGACACACCGGTGTACCCATGATGTGGACACTGGAGACAGCTTGCCTATCAAAACAAAGATCTATCGGCAGTAAGCAAAATGCTGGAGTTAGGGGTTATTGAGCCCTCTAAAAGTTCCTGGGCCAGCCCAGTGGTCTTAGTCCCCAAACCTCACCCACAGGGGGTAAAAAGATAGATGAGGTTCTGTGTGGACTATACAGTTCTCAATGCTGTCACTAAGGCAGATGCTCAACCCATACCCAGGGCTGAGGAGCTGATAGATAAGTTAGGGGCAGCCAAATTTCTCAGCACCTTTGACTTAACTGCAGGGTACTGGCAGATCGGCCTGGCCCAAAAAGCCAAAGAGAAAACAGCATTCTCCACACCTGATGGGCATTATCAGTTTACTGTGATGCCCTTTGGTTTAAAGAATGCCCCTGCCACTTTCCAAACTTTGGTGGATCAAGTCCTTGCTGGTTTGGAGACCTTTAGTGCAGCCTATCTTGATGACATTGCTGTCTTCAGCTCCTACTGGCAGGATCACCTGGTCCACCTGGGGAAGGTTTTACAGGCTCTGCTGTCTGCAGGCCTGACTATCGAGGCATCCAAGTGCCAGATAGGGCAGGATACTGTTGTATACCTGGGCCACCTTGTAGGTGGAGGTCAAGTGCAACCCAAGATCCAGACAATTCTGGACTGGGAAGCTCCAACAACCCAGTCCCAAGTCAGGTCACTCCTTGGCTTGACTGGGTATTACAGGAGGTATGTGAAGGGGGTATTGATACATTGTGACACCCCTCACTGAATTTGCCTCCAAGAAAATGCCAAAGAAAGTGAACTGGACAGTTAAGGCCAGATGTAGGTAACTTCAATTTAGCGAGTCCTTAATAGCGATTTTTACTGAATCGCTATTAAGGACTCGCTAAATGGAATGTAGGTAGGAATCGCTAAAATATTAGCGATTCCTTAACATTCCTTAATAACGAATCGGTAATTGAGATTCGTTATTAAGGAATACTTAGCTATTCATTCCTATGGGCTAGGAGGCCCATAGGAATGAATGGGAAGATATTCACTATTAGCGATTCGGTATTACCGAATCGCTAATAGTGGGAGGTATTTCAAGGGTGCCAGGGTGTCCAAAGGACACCCTGTTGCACCCCTGAAATGTGCATGTGTGCACATGTGGCGCACATCCATGCCCTAAGGGCATGGATGTGTGCCACATGGCACATTTGAAAAAGCAAAAAGTGCTTTTTGAAGGAAATCGCTACTTACCACCAACTTGAAGTTGGTGGCAATTAGCGATTCCTTAAGGCTCAAGTGCACTATTTTTAGTGTTACGTACATTGCATTTAAGGAATCGGTATTTCCGATTCCTTAAATGCAAGAGCAAAATAAGGAATCGCTATTTTGAGATTCCTTATTTTGCATGTAGGTATGAACTCACCTACATTGCACTCAGCCAAATACCGGTCGGTAACGCTGAAATTCTCCGAATTTCAGCGTTACTGACCGGTATTTCGCCACCTACATCTGGCCCATAGTTGTCAAAAGGCTTTTGACACCCTGAAAGAGGCAATGTACTCAGCACCTACTCTCAAAGCTCCAGACTACTCCAAGCAGTTCATTGTACAGACTGATGCCTCTGAGCTAGGGATAGAAGCGGTCCTATCCCAGACCAATGATGATGGCCAAGACCAACCTGTTGCTTTTATAAGCAGGCAGCTACTCCATAGGGAACAGCGTTGAAATGCTGTTGTGAGGGAGCCCTTTGCTGTGGTTTGGTCCCTGAAGAAGCTGAGACCCTACCTGTTTGGGACTCACTTCCTAATCCCAACTGACCACAGACCTCTCAGATGGCTAATGGAAATGAAAGGTGAAAATCCCAAACTGTTGAGGTGGTCCATCTCCCTACAGGGAATGGACTTTACAATGGAACACAGACCTGGGACTGCCCATGCCAATGCAGATGGACTTTCCAGGTTCTTCCACTTAGACAATGAAGACTCTCTTGGAAAAGGTTAGTCTCATCCTCTTTCGTTCAGGGGTGGTTGTGTAGGAAAGTACCCCTTTTTGCATGGTTACCCCCTTACTTTTTGCCAAATACCTGATGCCAACTTGACTGAGTGTGTGCTGGGACCCTGCTAACCAGGGCACAGCACCTGAGTTCTTTCCAAAAATTGTACCTTTGTTTCCACAACTGCCACACCTCTGGGCCACATGTAAGTCCCTAGTAAAAGGTACCCCTTGTACCAAGGGCCTTGTGACCAGAGAGAGTCTAAGGGCTGCAGCATATATTATGCCACACTCAGCGACCCCTCACCTTAACACCCACACACTGCCATTGCAGGCTGTATGTTTTGGTGCATACCAAACTGAAGAGTTGACATGGTACACATCCCTGTGTGCCATGCCCACCCACACTGCCTGTGGCATGCTTAAGTCACCCCTCTAGCAGGTCTTACAGCCCTAAGGCAGGGTGCACCATACCACAGGTCAGGGCACAGCTGCATGAGCAATATGCCCCTACGGTGTCTGTACCATTCACAGGCATTGTAAGTGTAGTGAAGCCATTTTTCGTACATGGGCTAGGAGTTTGTCATTACTCCACTCTGTGCTCCATGATGGTTTTACTGAAAACTGGGAAGTTTGGTACCAAACTTATCAGCATAATAAGCCCACACTGATGCTGTTGGATTTATTATAAAATGCACACCGAAGGCATCTTAGAGATGCGCCCTAAAGAACGACCAACTTCTAGTGTATTGGCTGACTGGTACCTGCCAGCCAGCCAGCCACCACCAGGCAGGTTTCTGACCTCATGGGGTGTGAGCCTTTGTGCTCTCATAGGTCAGGAACAAAGCCTACTCTGGGTGAATGTGCTTCACATCTACCCTTGGCAGGAGCAGCAACACTTGGCAGTGAGCTTTAAAGGCTATCACCTTGTGATGTGCTGATTTGGGCAGCTCCAACTAGTGGAGATGCCCACCCCCTGTCCAGGCCCCACTTTTGGCACCAGGACAGGCGGGAAAATTAGTACAAAGAGTAGGAGTGTCCACCTCAGTCTGGCACACCCCTAGGGTCACCACGAGCTGAGGTGAACCCCTCTCTTAGAAATTCTCCATCTTGAATTGGAGAATTAGGCCCAATAGAAACCGGGATGTGCCCCTCTCCCCAAAGGGAGGGACACCCAAAGGGTGTAGACACCCTGGGGGACCGTAGCCATTGGTTACTGCGCCCGACCCCTGTAAGGCCCTTAAATGTTTTATTTGAGGGCTCCCCTGAAACTTGTTCCTCAGATTCGACGGACAAAAAGAAGAGGAAGGAAGATGACCGATATCAGACCAGGAACTGAACCGCTGCAGAAAGAACCCGGCAAGAACCCTGCCGCCTGTAGCCGGTTCGACAACTGGACCTGCTGTCCTCCCAGAAACCCTGCCATGCTTCCAAGAAACCTCTGAGACCTCCCAGCCTTCAAACAATGTCCAAGAACCTCCCTATGGGCTAGAGGCACTAGTCCCCGGTATCCACCGGTACAAAGACCGCAGTAGTTGAAGACCGACACTTGTGTCAAGGCGATTCACTACTGCAAACAGAAACCCAAGACCACAGCGATAGAGGACCGAAATCAGTCCACCAAGAAACCTCAGAGACCTCCCAGCCTTCAAACAATCTCCAAGAACCTCCCTTTGGACAAGAGGAGCTAGTCCCCGGCATCCCCCGGTACAAAGACCGCAGTAGTTGAGGACCGACACTTGTGTCAACGTGACTCACTACTGCAAACAGAACCCCAAGACCGCAGCGATAGAGGACCAACACCCGGATGCAACTCTGCCCTGCCAGCAGAAAGTACCGCTGTTGGACGGCCTCCATGACTAGAGGGATCCTCTCGACCCAACAACCCAAGCTGATCACAGCTCCATTCCTGAGATCCTCTACCCCCCTCCAAGTGGCCCTGTACCCTCCTGCCTCGCCTGCTCGACTGCAGCCTCTCCGAGATGGCCCAACATCGGTGGAACTCCTCTATCCCCTGCGCATCTCCATCCCCACGACCATGACTGATGGGCTGGCAGTGCCTCCCTTGGCCCTACAGTGACTTGCTGACGACGACCGTGACGGTTCAGGCATCGGCGGCCCACTGACTCCCACTCCTCCCCATTGTTCTCAGTTGACCGCGAGAGCAAACATCAGTGCCTGTATCGACTGCCGTGGCATAGATAATTAACCCTGCCGCCCCAGTGCCACTGGTGGTGCAGTGCTCAGCTTAAACTGGCCCTTGCCGAGGGTCGGACTAACCCTCGGAGAATGGCAACGTAAGTCGTGTCCTTACCCGCTGATGCATAACACAGTTTTCCTTCCTTAGGATTGCATTGCACTTTATGGATTACCTGCAACTGTCTATCTTGTACCAGTACTGAATGTTACTGTTTTGAATCGACAATACTATAAAGTATTCCTACTGCCTTTTTGGAAGTATTACCTACCTGTAACTGAGTTCAACTTGGTTCCTAGGAATAAAGTAACTAAAAGTAATATTTTTCCACAAACATTGGCCTGGAGTCCATCTTTGAGTGTGTGTTCCTGCTTTGTATGAGTATGTACACTAAATGCATTCACACTACCCTCTGATAAGCCTAACTGCTCAGACCAGCTTCCACTAAAATGAGAGTAAGGTACTATCTACCTTAATCTCTGCCATACCTTTGGGGACCCACTGGACTCTGTGCACACTATACCTCTTTTTGGTATAGTATACAGAGACGGCTTCCTACATGCTGGAAATGATTTGTACCACGTGGTCACACTTGTAATTTGATGCTCCTGTAGAATAATCTTTAAATGTGTTTCACGAGCAAGGACAATGACCTTCCCAAGCTGTTCACATTAGAATTATGGTAACTCAAGCCTTACCTAGCTGTCTCAGCAGAATCTTCCACAGTTGCAGCAACAGGTAGTGTTCGTCAGAAGCTCCATGTTGTAGAATGAGAGATTTCCTAATTTTATTTGTTTGCAACTGTTTTGTTCTGCTTAATGCTGAATGGTTTCAACTGTGAGAATCATGTTCAATTGTACTAAATGTATGGAATCCTTCATTCAGAACCCTATGTAAGTGTGCTTTTTTTTGATGTGTGGAGAGCTCCTTTCCACTGGCCCTGGGAGGTGAATTTATGTCTGATTGGTCTCTCATTTTATACTTTGTACTTTGCTGATCTGAACTTTACTGTGTTCTCTGATATTCTCTGTTTTTAACTGAGCTTTGCACTCTGATTATTGAATGATTAATTGATTGATTGACTGATTTTGGCTATATTAATAGATTTATGTATGACTTACAATCTGAAGAAAAACCTTTAAGGTTGAACTCTTCCCCTTCTGTCATTCTAGTATGACCAAATGGGTTCTACATGCCTAAACTGAACTTGTCATTTAAATGCATTAAATAGACACAGGTCCAGCGGGGAGTACCAAAATCCATATGGGGATTATACTTCTCCTGGTCCATAAAGTCACACAGTGGAAACTAGGTGTAGCATGACATCATAACCAGTTATTATTATGGCTTTTAAAAAAGGATTCATCATACTCGTTGGGGTTCGGGCTGCTTATTCCCTAGGGCTCTTGCCAGTCTGGTGGAGCAGGCCAACTCAGACGTATCTTATTTTGAAATCAGTAAAACATGCAGAATTGATGTGAATAACACAAATCTTTTGTAACTGTGTATAGTAGACTTTAAGTAATGTTTCCTTTCATTGCCCTTGTTTAGAGAAACCTCCATCTCTTTCATTTGTGGATCAAACTTTTGTAATCTGCATTGCTCTGCTGCATTGTATCTCTCTTCCATCTCCAGGTCATGAGCACTAGCTGCTTGTCCTGTGCTGGGAAGGGAGAGTGTAGGAAATGCTGCTATAGTGCTCTGAGGGCATCAAAGTAATAGCTCTGTCCGCTTTGTGCCCACTGCCAAGAAGTCACTTTGATGGCTGCCATGCTATGTATAAATTGATGAAGAGATCTTGGGGGGATGTTATGTTATGTTATACATTTTTATAGAGCGCACGGCTGCCCCAGCAAAGGGGCGTCCCGGCGCTGAGCGCAGAAAACTACAAAGCAAATCATAAGACGAGACAGCTTATAGCGGAGGGAAGAGGTATGTTTTCACAGCTTTCCGGAAAGGCAGGTAGGACTTTAAACTGCGAATGGAGATGGGGAGCGCATTCCAGAGCTTCGAGGCCAGCACACGAAAGGAGCGCCCACCAGCGCGCGTCCTCCTGACCCTAGGGACAGCCACAAGATTCTGTCCCATAGAACGAAGTTGGCGGGAGGGGATATAGAAGGTTTGAAGATTAGTCAAGATGCAAGGAGATGAAGAATTAAGAATTTTAAAAGTAATGCAGAGGGCCTTGAACTCTGAACGCTTGGCCACAGGTAGCCAATGGAGGCGGCGAATGGTATTAGAGGTAGAACACCTCCTCGGCAAACCAAGGAGGGCACGAGCCGCTGCATTCTGAACCCTTTGTAATCTGACAATCTCAGACTGGTTGACCCCCAAGTAGAGGGAACTGGCGTAGTCCAGTCTTGACAGAATCAGTGTAGAATCAGTCAGAATCAGGATGTAGTGCCAGAATATTGGTGCCAGAATATTGTCTTCCAATATTGTCTCCTAAATATCACTTTTGCAAATATAGTCCCAATTGAGTTAATAGAAAACCTACACCCAGTGGCACAATATTTATGTATGCAATGTTTAGGGCACAATATTTATTTCACACAGTAACAATATTCTGACACAGAATGACAACAGGCCCCCATAAGAGCTCTCATCATGTGTTAACCCCTTACACATGCTCATGATGTTTGCCAGTAACCTACAGCCCCGACTGGTTTTCCATGATGTTCAAGGTACTCCCTATCCCCTTATCAGCAACTCAAAACTGAGCACTAAAGTCACTTGTGGAATTTCTGTCACTGGGCGGCAACAGTATTACCCTAGGGGGAGGGTGGGTGATTTTTCCTCCCAGTTTTATCGGCCACCTGGGAAAGAAGGTCTATGTTTTCCCACTGAAGAGGGCTAAATAAAATAAAAAACGAAATCAGGCTCTGCTAGATGTCCTTTTAAGAAACAATGCAGTTCTGTGATGCACAAGCTACTCATTCTTTATTTGAATTTTGATTATTTTATTTATTTTATTTTTATCTGCAGGTAACAGCCGCAACGGATACATTTAACAATGGGTTTGGCTATTTTCTGTGCCTTTCTCTCTGTGTTTATCTCCCTGGGAAATTTTCAGGTAAAAGTTATATAATTAGATGTATTGCAATCATATCTAACAGAAAGCTTGGTGCACATGAAAAACACAATAGCATTGGAAGTCATTCACAATGACCCGGAGGAGGAGGGGTAACCCTCAGCATGGAGTAGTGAGTGAACACTTTAACAAAACACTCTATGCGACATGCGCTATTGGTGAAAACAGTTAGCAATATCGAACCATATCTGACTTGGGATATAACTCGCCATCAACGCCGATTGATGACCTATTTTAGATTAAATTTATTTCACCGACTGGTCCCTTTTAAACGTGATTGTTTTAAGCACTCTGATTTGCCTCCCTGCAACTGCGATAACATATCGATCAATGACAAATTACATATGGTTATGTTCTGCTCAAAATATAGTAACCTTCGATACAAATTCATACACCCAATCTTATTACAGCTGAATTTTAAACAAGTTAGGCCAGCCTTACTTTTTTTTACAGCTGCTGAACTCACCTTTTCCTTGCACGTTTTCTGGTGGGAGTTCTAAAATATGAATGATTATGGCACTTACATATTGTATGTTGTTTTTAAATGACCTGCCTTTTATGATTTTATCTATAAAATTGAATAAAGATTATGATGATGAAGATGCATGAACACTACTCCTGCTGTCAAGATGGTGGGATGCTCTACAAACTGCTGCTCTATGTGTGGACATGCAGAACCCCAGAATCTAGGTACCCAAAAATATGGACACCCCAATATTTTACCTCTTCTGGAAGTCAACTAGTTGATAAATCGAGGACAATGTTATACCTCAAATTCATGAAGCAATGTGTCCCCAAAAAAGGCAGCACCTGCCAACAGTTCAAAAATTGCAAAACGATCATTTAATTAAAAAAAGAGCTCACTCACTAAACAAAGGAATAGTTAAAATATTTATTTTAAATAAAACGAAGATAGTACGAATTGTTTAAATTAAATGCTATAATGGCTTCTCAGCAATTAAAGCAAATACCGAATATGCAGACTTAAAAATGATTCTACGTCCCAAATGAGCAGCAAAATCAATAGAAAATCAGGCAGCATCCCTGGTAGCATAGGACTGATCTCCCCAGAGTTCTCAAAATCAGGGATTTGTATACACTATTTCTGCATATTAAATTAGCAAAGCTATGAACTCGCAGTGGCACAATTGAAAGGTTAATTTCTTCTGCAAATCAGAACACCTAACCTACATTTCACATTGCCTTAACATTGGGGCACTATCCCACTACATGAATATTGATTCTGAACATTATAACCTAATGTCATCCAGCGATGACAGGAAGAAATAGTTGCATGAACAACAGCAAAACATTATATGAATGAATAGGCCACAGCACGCCGGTGGAAGATCCTTGAAAATAGCAAAATCATGATCAGCAAAAACAGGAAAGAACAACATAAGTGGAAACAAACCTAGCTTGTTTCTGGGTGCCTATTCTCTGTGGACAGCCTGGGGAGTGAAATGAGCAGAGGGATAGCCAAAGGAGGGGTAGGAGAGGAGAGGAGAAAGCATCTGTGTTTTCAAAAATGGAGACAAAACTCAACATGGGGCATAACTAATAGACATCAGGGAAACACACTTTAATATATCATAGGAAATGTGTTCCAAAAACAATAGTTTTATATCCGTGTCAAGATATGTGAAATGCATAAACAGCAATAATTCTAAAGATTGCATATGTCATTGATGATGCACAAAAGTAATAACCTGACATCATCTTCTAATAATCCCCCCTGATTTATTTCATAACCACTTAAACCCAGCATATTAAACAGTTATAAAACAGTATCCATCATTTTCTTCTCCTTTAGGATTGATTCCTCCATCATATTCAACCACTTGTATTCATAGTCTTGGATATCATCCAGCTCATATTCTTCCCTTTTCCTCTCTCAGGTCTCTTCTTTCTTTGCACTCACACCTCTGAAAAATGACTCCAGAATTTTTAAACAAAAGACAATTGCAAAAATCAACACAATTCCAGAGGTTAGTATAAATATTCCCCACCCCCCCCCAGGGATTTGTACCATTCACTAACGTCGTTAAACCCCTTTCCTGTCTTACTTACCCAGTAACCTACTAATTCCAATAAGGCATGCTCTTCTAAAGCCTTTATCTGGTGTGAGATATTACGTTATATTCGTCTTAATAACTCTGCTATTATGGGGTATAAAAGTGCAATATTTCCTAACATTTAATACACTGCAAACACCTCCTTCCTTCGAGAAAAGGATAGTTAATGCAAAGCGGTTTAGCATTATAATTGCGCTCATAGCAACAAGCTCAGAATTAATCTGTGTACGTACTCCCACCGTGTTATAAGCCAACCTATCTGCTAATGTAGACAGTTTCCTAATTTCCATGTCATTCACAGCAATCCCAGCAGGCGGAATGATAGCTCCTAAAATGTCTAATACTACCTGACCAAAATCAGACTTCACTCTCTTCAAACTAAGACCATCATTCATACCATGCACATGATAAACCTTAGGAAATACTAAAGCCAGGTAACAAAAACCCACCCAATTAAGCAGCAGGTTGAAATAAACACACATAATAGATCCCCCTCTAAAAATTGATTTTTCGCCAACCAGGAAATCACCACTTTCATGTTTTCTCTCGCCCACATATTCTACAGACCCTCTCCCTGAAGGTTCATGACGTATCACACTCATCTTACCCTCTTTTACATGCTCCATTCTCGAGCTTAGATTCAAATCTGAGGGTCTATATTATTCCTCATCCTCAATCTGCTCTCCTATCTTCATTTCATTCCTCCAATCTCTCAGAATCTTTGCTCTCCTTTCAGTATAGTACCTGGCAAACTTTCACTCATCTGCACTCTAACCACATACATACTCCCAATTCGTGTTTTTAGTATCAGAGTTAGTTTGTGCAATTGTATTAAAAAATGTACCTTAAGTTAGTTTATCCCCTTCTCCCTCGTTGACAGGTAAGTTTTCAAGCAAAATGTAAAAATTTGACAAATATGGTGACAAAGACTCATGCTTATTAAAAACGCTAATTAACACATTGCAGGACAACCCATAGGATATTGTAAGCTGAAAATAGATAAAGCTTTCAGCTGCAAAGGAAGGAAGAAAAGTACATATGATACAGTTTTTCACCCCTGTAATTTCTACATATTTACCCATCATTTTAGTATAAAGATTATTATTAAAACCACTAGCTAAACTTTCCCTATATGTCAGTGTATTAGCAAACTTATTATGTACTGTAGAAGATTCAGCTTTGGTGGAAACACATCCCACCTGGGAAATAAAGCACAACAATAACCCAATTGGGACTATTAATAGCATTATCAAAGATATCTAGATAAAGTTTTACAGCAATGAGGATGTGACCTAAGGGCTAGGGCAGTCGACCTCGAAGCTGGGGACCAGGGTTCGAATCTCGACAGACGCTCAACATCCTGTGATTCTGGGCAAATCACTTAATCTCACCGTGCCTAACAAAAATGAATGTGTCCATCTGTAACTCAACTGTTGCTATGTAAAGTGCTCTGATACCTTCAGGTCTAGTTCGCTCTATATAAAATAAAACATTTACTATAGGCTATTTCTACTGGGACAAAAACGGAAAAATCTAAATTGTCTTTCAAAACAATAATACATCTTGGTTCTTCTTATTTTACTTTTTTAAATAATAATCAAAAATCAAAACAGTCTTCAAACGTATTTGTTTCAGATTCTTTACAATGTGCAACTAATGTCAGCACTTTCAAATTTCAGATATGGAGGCCCTTCTTCTTCCAGATCACTTTCAAAGCTATATTGACACTAGTTTATTGTACTACAGTTCTCACAGTTTTCGTTGTCTGACTCTTCTTTTGATACTGATACAACATATGCCCACTCGGGTGAGGAGCATTTTCTATTCTGGATTCTCTATCTCGTTGGCCTTTCAGCAACTGGTGATTCACTCTCACTACTTTTTGAGTTGATTTAAAACAATCACTTCAGGTTCTTTTTCAATTGCCTTTAGCTTTTCAGGTTCCAGGTGTTTTCTTTAGCAGGCTCTCTTCACACCTTCCAATGTCTCATCTATTGTTTTTATCTTGTGACCACTGCTGACTCTTTCTCATTCACTGTTGAGCTAATTATTTACTCAGGATCAGTAACTCAATTCCCTGTGAATTGATTTCTTACACTGGGGCTTCTCTAAACCCGAATTGTCAGCTGGAGTCTTTCATTAGATGAAGATGGATCACAGACTACCTTGACTTTGACACAGGTTGTCACTCTGACCCTTCTAATGAAACTGGCCACTGGTGCTTGTTCTTTCAGCTGGGTCTTCACGTTCACTCTCATCAGCAATTCCAACAACTTCAAAGACCGCAGAACTTCCAGAGCTTTTAGCTTCACCTTCATCAGTTTTAACATTTTCTCTAACCCCCTCTGAATCCACATGGCATTTTGAGCTTGACTCTGTGAATAAGTAGTTCATGTCTCCACTTTTTCACTCACAGCCTTTGCTCTGTTCTTGTGAGAAGCAAGGATCTTCTGCAGAAGTCCAGCACATTTCACAGCAGTATTAGTCACAAGAATTACCTGGAACGGCCCCTTCCATCTTTCCTCAAGGCAACTTTTAAGAACATGCTCCTTGATATAGATCCATTCTTCTGGTTTTAGTGAGTGGCTTTGAACTTCTTTTTTTGCTGGTTTTGCTAAGTTCTTCTGGTGAGAGAGATTTCACAATATCAGCCATTTCAAACTGGCATTTCAGTAAATTCAGCTTAAAGTCTTGTAAACGGGCCTTCTGATTTCCCAATATGATTAATTAACACTACAATATACTTTCCTTGATTATTTATGTGGAAAACTACACACCTTCTTGTCAGGACTTGCAGGACATGTGCCCATTCTGCGCTACAAATTGCACGAGGGGTGTCCACTTTATGTGGAAAATATCATGCTACAGGGGGCCGTCAGTGGTGGAAATACTGGGAGAATCGCAACCTTGCCAAGAACGTATTAGGTGCTTCAATTGAAACTCCACTATAAGATGGCCGCCGCGGTGGACTCTGAGTTAATGGAGCGTGTTCCTAGGCGTGATAACGTATGAGTACAAGAGAGCTTGTAGAACGCGGGGCGAGCATCAGCTATTCGGACCGTCCAGAGTGAGCGTGCTTCGGAGTCTCTCGTTTTGGGCGTGTCTCGTGTTGCGGTGCTTGGACCGTATCCTGTCTAACAGCTGTTCTGCAGTTTTGGGAGAAGTTACAGTTTGGCGCGCTTCCCATTGCGCAGGTGTGTTAGGTTTGAAATTCCCATCCCTGCAACGCATTTGTCCCATGCTATATTAGGTTAGCAGAGCGTGGCTAAATAGATGCCATTTGTATTCATCTTATGTAACCCACTGAGTTATCTCCGTAATGTGCAGGCTTCAGTTAGCAAGTGTGACTCCATTTTGCATTTCGTAATTCCTATTAGGCTGCTTAGACTGGGCACGAGTTAGGCCTCATTGCTCATGTTGCTTGCCTCAGCAGAACACTGCATTTCGTTATTATTTTCTCTGCTGCTCAAGGCTGTTTTCTGACTTACTAATGAATAGGCCATTTTGCCCTGACAATGCTTATCTGAATGTGTAGTTTCTGCTCCCACGTTAGGAGATGCTGAGACCCAGCGCCGTGGCCTTGAGGCCTTGATAACGTGTACCCAACTGGCAGGTGTTAGCTCATCGTACTGTGCCTCTTTGTTCATGTTCGGCTCAGGCCGGTAGTTTTCCATTATGGACGTGGTTGAGGGCGTCACGAGAGGAATGATTATCCACCGTAGACTGTTGGGGGGGTCAGTCCCTCGGCAGACATCTTAGGGTGCAGGTCTGATTGGACTCCTCTGCAGAGTATTCCCAATAAACATGTAAATTTATATTCTCTACTGTCTGACCAACTCTTCATTCTTGGGAAGGCATAGCAGGCGGTTGTAAGTAGCCCGCGTGGCCCCATAAGGGCCACATCCTTCAGGTGTTGTTTGTGTTACATTGGACTGGTAATCCCTCTGCAGCGCGTTGCGTACAGAGAAGGCATTAGGGACTTTCTGTGTATTTCCCTCTACATCTATGTATGCTTGGTGGACTGTGTATCGTGCGGGCTTTCCATGTGCTGCATATTATTTAACGGTTCCGCTGTCAGTGATCTTTTGCTCATTTAAGGGAGATTAAGTGTGGCTTTGAGAATGAAATCACTGTATGTGGAGTTCCTTGGGTTTGGGTTGTTTGTCCTTTGTATTTTGGTACGCTATTTTCTGCTTGTGCAAAGATTTCACAGAGTATTACAATACATAATAAGCAACCAAACAAGAATATGATGTGTACCAGATTCTACACCCTTTGATATCTGATGGGCTGATAAGGGTGGTGTGTTGTGGGCGAGTTGACAAATCTATAAAATTAAAATGTATATGAAATCAATTCTCAGTTATTATATGCCACAGTATTTACATTGAATCATGCATGATGAAAATAGTTCTGTTTGAGCTTGGCAGAATTCAAGCATTGGTTGATTGCCTTTGTTTTGCAAGTCTCCCTCCCTGGCGTACCTTCCCTAATTTCCCTTCCCCCGTCTAGCCACTTTGATCCTCTGTTCTTTTATAATCTGGAGCTGCTGGTAGGTGGGCCTCTGGGGACTACTGAACCAGAGGATCTCAGGGCATAACAGAATAGTAGACCCAAAAATTGCATGATCCTCCTGAGCAGTGACAACCAGTATGGCCGCATTAGATGATTTATATGCCATGGTAGCTGATCTGAAGTTGGAAATCACTGCATCTCAAGCAGAGATTACAGCACTAGTGTCTAGAGTAGATCAATTACAGAACAGAATAGATGCCACTCATATTCCATTAATATCATAGAGCAGAAATGTAGGGAGTGCGAGTGACTTTAATCCTTCAGTTGTGGCAGTAACAGTTCCTTCACCTGTTCCTTTGGCTCCCCCTGAGCGTTTTTTAGGTGATCCTAATAAGGTTCAGGTTTTCCTTACACAAGTATAGTTGCACTTCATGGTAAGGCCTCAAGCTTTTCCCTACGCCCAATCCCAAGTTGCTTTTTTAATATCTTATTTGGCCTGGGCTATGCTTTTAGTCAATGAGGATAAGATCTTATTATACCATTGGTCCCACTTCTAAGCTGAGTTTGAGAAGGTGTTTGACCGACATACCATTACAAGTTCTGCAGACTGGGAATTGTTAGAATTATGGCAGGGCAGCAAAGACCTAGTTACTTATTTGATGCACTTTAATCGATTGGTGGATGAAATGGGGTGGCCTGAGGAGAAATGACAGCTCTCTATTACAGAGGACTGAAATATGAAATGAAAGAAATACTGGCACAGATTGAAGCTCAGCCTATTACTTGTTTCAATCTAGTTAATCTGACTTTAGGATTAAATCATAGGTTGACAGAGCATAAAGGTGAAAAGAGGAAAATAGAAACTAAAATGTTCTATCGAACACAACCTAACCCCATGGTGGACACTCCGGAACCAATGGAAATCGGTGGGGTGTGTGGGCCATTATCCAAAGAAGAAAGACAATCGCTGTAAGAACGGCTTGGGTCTATATTGCAGGAAAAAAGACCATTTCATTATCCCCTTCACTGCTAGGCCTTTTACCCCCCTGTGCTAAGCCTTTTTTTGGCTATTTAGGGTAGTTCACGCTTAGGTCCCTGTAACTTTTTGACCACATAAGGTATCCGCGCCAAATTTGAGTCCTTTTCTTCCAACATCCTGGGGATTCTAAAGGTGCCCAGGGTTTGTGGATTCCCCTGGAGGGGACCCAGAAATTAGCCAAAATACAGCTAAATTTTGTTTTTTGGGGAAAAATGGGAAAAAAGTGCTGCAAATGAAAGCGTCTGGGTTTTTCCCTGCAAATGGTATCAAAAAGGGTTTGTGTGGCTGAAATCACCATTTTCCCAGTTTTTAGGGAATGACAGACTTTTGTCATAAAACCAAAATGTTTTTCACAGTTTTGGCTTTTTTCTGGGACATAGCCTAATTTTGCTATTTTTTGTGCTTTCAACCTCCTTCCAGTTAATGGTAGAAATGGGTATGAAAGCAATAATGGATCCTGGAAAGCTATACATTTTAGAAAAGTAGACAAAATTCTGAATTCAGCAAGGGGTCATTTGTGTAGATCCTTCAAGGTTTATTTATAGAAACTAACAGTTAAATATAGGAAAATTTGAAAATTAGTTGAAGAAAACAGCCTTTTGTGTCAACATTTTCACCTGTAACTTCTAATTATGACAGCTCTTTGAAAGCAATATACCGTTACATCCGCTGGACCTTACTGGTTGTGGGGATATATAGGACTTGTAGGTTCACCAAGAACCCGATGAACCCAGAGCCAAAAACTGAGCAGCGACTTGCAATGGTTTTTTATTATGTACCGGGTATATAGCAATTATTCTGGGAAAATGTATACATGGAAAAATCGGTATGAAAGACACCTATGTATTTCTGATATGGGAACCTAAATTTGAGGTTTGTATGGCATTCTGGGTAGGAAAACGTTGGGGGATCCACGCAAGCCATACCTCATTTGACTCCCCCGGGTGTCTAGTTTTCAGAAATGTTTGGGTTTGGTACTTTCCCAAGATGGCCGCCGAGCCCGGGGCCAAAATCTCAGGTGCCCCCCCCCCAAAACCAGGTAGTTTTGTTATAGGTAATTTTGAAGTCTCCACAGTACGATTTGGGCCATTTCCTGTTGCAGGCACTATGCCTACCCACACAAGTGAGGTACCATTTTTATGGGGAGACCTGGGGGAACGCTGGGTGGGAGGAAATTTGTGGATCCACGCAGATTCCAGAACGTTCCCACACAGAAATTTGAGAAAAAAGTAATTTTTTCAGCGAAAGTTGAGGTTTGCAGGGGATTCTGGGTAGGAGAAAGTTGGTGGACCCACACAAACCATACCTCACTGGACTCCCCCGGGTGTCTAGTTTCCAGAAATGTGTGGGTTTGGTAGGTTTCCCTAGATGGCCGCCGAGCCCCGGGCCAAAAACTCATGGGACCCCCCTTGCAAAACCAGGTTGGTTTGTGATAGGTAATTTTGATGTTGCCTCAATAGGTTTTGGGCCCTTGCCTGTCGCGGGTCCTTGACCCACCCACGCGAGTGAGGTACCATTTTTATCGGGAGACCTGGGGGAACGCTGGGTAGGAGGAAATTTGTGGATCCACGCAGATTACAGAACTTTCCCACACAGAAATTTGAGAAAAAAGTGATTTTTTTCAGCGAAATTTGCGGTTTGCAGGGGATTCTGGATAGGAGAATGTTGGGGGACCCACGCAAGCTATACCTCGCTGGACTCCCCTGGGTGTCTAGTTTCCAGAAATGTATGGGTTTGGTAGGTTTCCCTAGATGGCCGCCGAGCCCCGGGCCAAAAACTCATGGGATCCCCCTTGCAAAACCAGGTTGGTTTGTGATAGGTAATCTTGATGTCGCCCCAATAGGTTTTGGGCCCTTCCCTGCCGCGGGTACTTGGCCCACCCATACAAGTGAGGCACCATTTCTATTGGGATACTTGGAGAAATGCTGGGGTGTTGGAAATTTGTTGTTACTTTCTGCAGCGTGAAAATTTGAGCACGATAATGCAAGGAAGATGTGACAGTCACATTTTGAGGTTTGCAGGATATTGTGGGTAAGATAACTTGTTGGGATCCACAAGAGAGACATCACCATGTACTCCCATGGGTGTTTAGTTTACGACAAAATCTACAGTTGGTAGGTTATTCTTAGATGAAATGTACACCTTGGCAGAGAGACAAAAAAGACAAAGATTACTGCACAGCCATCTATTCCTCAAGCACACACACATACTGGTTGGATTTGGCACGAGGGCGAGTGATGGTTCAGTATATAAAATTTTATTAACAAGAGATTTCACAAAAATTAAATGCACTGTCAATAATTGAAAGGACAAAAAACTGAACCATTGACTCGCAGCTCGTGAGCTGTAAAGCCACGACAAGGCACCAACCGCTTTACAGGCCATTCACACACCTTTCATACATGATACACACAAGACCATTCACACCACCAGGCACAAAACCAACACATTACAACATTCACAAAAAAGGAACAAGGTACACCCTGCTTGACAAAAACAGAAAAGACAAATATTTCTGCACAACCACCTATTCCTCAAGCACACATAAATACTGGTTGGATTTGGCACGAGGGTGAGTGATGGTTCAGTATATACAGTTGTGGGATATTGTGGGTAAGATAACTTGTTGGGATCCACAAGAGAGACATCACCATGTACTCCCATGGGTGTTTAGTTTACGACAAAATCTACAGTTGGTAGGTTATTCTTAGATGAAATGTACACCTTGGCAGAGAGACAAAAAAGACAAAGATTACTGCACAGCCATCTATTCCTCAAGCACACACACATACTGGTTGGATTTGGCACGAGGGCGAGTGATGGTTCAGTATATAAAATTTTATTAACCAGAGATTTCACAAAAATGAAATGCACTGTTAATAATTGAAAGGACTAGAAACTGAACCATTGACTCACAGCTCGTGAGCTGTAAAGCCACGACAAGGCACCAACCTCTTTACAGGCCATTCATACACCTTTCATACGTGTGACACATACAAAACCATTCATACCGCCAGCCGCGGGCCCAGCACATTACAACACTCACACCAGCAGACAGCGCCATTCAAGGGCCCATCACTTTCACACGCCCACATTCCTGACACAGCAACCACACCAGCTCACGGATTGTGTGGTGTGGCGTTTGGCTAGCAGTGTGTGTAGTGACCAGCAGCAAGTCACTACTCACACACCGCCAGCCAAGCGCCACTCCACCCACACCGCCAGCCAAGTGCAAGTCCACCCACACTGCCAGCCAAGCGCCAGTCCACGCACACCGCCAGCCAAGCGCCAGTCCACACACACTGCCAGCCAAGCACCAGTCCACACACACCGCCAGCCAAGCGCCAGTCCACGCACACCACCAGCCAAGCACCAGTCCACGCACACCGCCAGCCAAGTGCCAGTCCACGCACACCGCCAGCCAAGCGCCAGTCCAAACACACTGCCAGCCAAGCGCCAGTCCACGCACACCACCAGCCAAGTGCCTATATGGTTCTCTTATTGATATTTGAGACACGGCGTGGTCTTTGTAAGATTTAAGATGTCATGCTTTTGTCATTTTTGCTGATATGTTGACATGACTTGTATTTGTAATAACCTTCCCGGATGTTGGGTTTAGAAGTATTGTCTCTTACCTTTATGTAATCAGATTTACTGATCATTTTTCTGTAGATTTCCCCTGACGAAGGGTGTATGCACACCCGAAATGCATTGGGATTGAATATCCATGATTGAATGCATCATTTGATTTATGAATTTACACAAGTAACCGATGAAGACGGTACTCGTTGAATAAACTGGATTGAAGATATCATTTTGGATCACCTCATCATTAGTTCTTTTATTTTGTTTGAATTGCTGTGTATTTGATTAATTGTTTTCTAATAATCTTCACATGATGTTAAAGGTTTTGAATATATCAACTTAATACACTCACTCTTGAGTTTTCAGGTAGTGCGCGATCTGTCTATGACTTGCGTCCTGGTTTATCATAGCCTACACACACCGCCATCACATTTAGGACTTTTTTATACAAAAAAGAAAACACAAACAAATTGCAAATAGATACAAATCTACTAACACAAAATCTGAAACTAAATACATTGCACAAATGCCAACCTTGAAACAGAACAAAAAATATAAAACAATAGAGACCAGGCAGTTCACTTTACCACTCATGGATGCTCCCAAAAATTCTTTTGCGTGTGGTACATTGTAAAACAAGCAGGCACACACAGCCCAGGGTTAGAAGGACACTTGGGGCAGTACATACGAGTCTCCTTCCACGTACCTCTTCGCCAACAGACTCTACATCTCCTACTGGGAAAGTCTTTTGAGGGTGTGGGAGGAATGTGATCAGGAAAGTGGCGATCTTTCAATCTAGCCACATCCTCCACCACCCCAACTCTAGGAACACTTGCCTGTTCCACTAAAAGAAGGCTGCCTATTACAGACTCCTGAAACTTAGCAAAAGTCACCTTTGACTCAGGACAAGAATCCTTGAATACAACAAAACCATTAAAGGTTGCCAAGTGGAAAAGATGGATAGCCAACTTCTTATACCAAATGTAAGCCTTATGAAGAGCAGCGTAAGGTTCCAACCTCTGATCTACTCTGTCAACACCACCCATGTGCCTATTATAGTCTTAAATGCACACAGGTGTGCGCGCTTCAGCAACCTGACCCCAAACAGTCACAGGTGAAGTGCTTCCATCATGGATGGTAGTCAGCATGTAGACATCTCTCCTGTCTGAAAACTTCACAGCTAGAAGTTCCTCGCAACGCACTGCACTGTCCCCGCACAAGCTTTTGACAAACTAGTTCTTTAGGGAAACCTTTACGGTTAGAGCGGATTATGCCACAAGCAACAGTGTCCACTTTGGCCAATTCCCTGAACAACTGCACACCAGTGTAGAAGTTATCTACATATAAATGGTGACCTTTGTGAAAAAGTCCTCTACCAAGTTCCCACACAATTTTCTCAGTCACTCCAAAAGTGGATGGACAACCAGGGGGTTAATCTTGGATTCCTTACCGGTGTACACCCTGAAATAAGAGACATATCCAGTCCTACTGTCACACAGCACATACAGCTTAATTCCATAGTATGCCCTCTTTCTAGGAATGTATTGCCTAAAAACCAAGCGGCCCTTGAACAAGACCAAAGACTCATCCACTGCTATTTCTTTCCCTGGAGCATGGATCTCAGAAAATCAATCTACAAAGTGATCAATGACAGGCCGAATCTTAAAAAGACGGTCACACTCAGGGTGATCTCGTGGCAATGCTAAACCATTATCGACAAAATGCAGCATCCGAAGCAGAAGCAAATACCTATCACGACTCATGACTGCCAGAAATATAGCCGTTGCCATCAAGGGACTAGTAGACCAATATGAAGACATTGATGGCTTCCTTAGCAAGCCCATCAAAAAAGTTAAACTCAAGAACTTCTTCATCTCTTCCAGATTTGTGGGAGTCCACCGGGTAGCTCTAGAATGGGGCTTAAGGCTGGCACTGTTGTCCCTCAAAAACTGTTCGGCATACAAATTAGTCTGCTCAACAATGTCTGCCAAAAACACATCGTCCATAAACAACTGAAAAAAATGTATTGGCAAAAAGTTTTCTGTATTCACTCTACACCCTAGAACACCAGTAAGGTCTGGCAATGCCGGCTGCACCATGCCTGGGGCAACCCAGAGGTCATCACTTCCAACTGGAAGCCTTGCAGCCCCAGGCTGCAACCCAGATGCCTCTTGCCGCACTATACCAATGGGAAGCCTAGCAGCCCCAGGCTGCAGCCCAGATGCCTCTTGGCGCACTATCGGCACATCAATGTCCTCCTCTAACACAGGCACTTCATCCGCACTAAGAGTAGCTTCATCCGCACTGAGACTAGCTTCATCATCCGATGATTCCATGTGGAGAGAAAACTCACTGCCTAAATCTTCCCCTCCCACATCTGCCTCAGATGCAGAGTCAGTCTCTGAACCATGGTCAGAGGAAGACTCAAAAAGCATACCAACAACCTGCTGAGCAATAATCCTGCGGCTAGCCATTATCCTTACTAAGAAAGGAGACTGCACAAACAAGTCAACAACAACCAACAGTGTGCAAAATAAGTAAGTAAAAAAATGTGTGCCTTTATCACAAAGACCTATATACTCAAAAACTATACGATTCACTTGCAAGAGACAGCTACACTCACCAGCACCTACTCTGCAGAGAGACAGCAAAAACGATATCCCACTAGAAAGAAAAAAACAAAACCAATTACTCACAAGACAACAAAATACACATCGAGCACAAATGCAAAAAGTTTTTGACACTCAAAAAACAGAAGCCAAACATACTGCTATTATTACACCATTTGCAATAAACACATTCATGCAGAGAAATGAAAAACATTTACATTGTACAAAAAAAGTCTCTTGCCAAACACATGCAACTACATAAACAGCAGAACCACCAGTAACGAAACCGCAACCTGGAACAGTCTAAAGAGCAAAAGCCTTGAACTAGAACAAAAAGGGAGAAATAAAGCATTACATTTGCAATTCACAAGAAATAAAACAATTAACATTATAACACGATATGTCACTACGCAAATGGGGGCAGAAAGGCCAAATAAACGGGCAGATCTGCCCCCAGGGGGGGCAGAATAAACATAAAAAAATATGTCCCCTGGAAGCGACCCTTGCCCAAGGGGTCGCTTCCAATGTATTTATTTTTAAATCCCTGGCTCTAGTGGGCTTTTCTGCCCCCTCCCTGGGCCAGAAACGCCCAAAAATAAGGAAGCCACCCTTGCCCAAGGGGTCGCTTCCATTTAAAATTTAAAACACTCCCTGGTGTCTAGGGAGGGCAGAAAGGCCAAATAAACAAACCGATCTGCCCCCGGGGGGGCAGAATATACTTTTAAAAAAAATATGGCCCCTGGAAGCGACCCTTGCCCAAGGGGTCGCTTCCAATTTAATAAAAACAAATTCCCTGGCTCTAGTGGGCTTTTCTGCCCCACCCCCCCCACTGGGGCCAGAAACGCCCCAAAAAAAAAAATCGGGCGACCTGTCCCCAGGGGGGGGGGGCAGAAAAGTCTTAAAAATAATTATCCCCCATAGGAAGTGACCCTTGCCCAAGGGATCGCTTCCATTTAAAAATTAAAAAACTCCCTGGTGTCTAGTGGGGTTTTCTGCCCCCCCTGGGGGCAGAAAGGCCAAATAAAAAAACCGATCTGCCCCCAGGGGGGCAGAATATACTTTTTAAATAAATATGGCCCCTGGAAGCGACCCTTGCCCAAGGGGTCGCTTTCAATTTAATTTAAAAAAAATCTCTGGCTCTAGTGGGCTTTTCTGCCCCCCCTGGGGCCAGAAACACCCCAAAAATCAGCCGATCTGTCCCCAGGGGGGGGGGCAGAAAAGTCTTAAAATTAATTTGCCCCAATAGGAAGCAAACCTTGCCCAAGGGGTCGCTTCCTTTTCGTAAAAAAGACATCCCTGGTGTCTAGTGGGGGCATTCCTGCTGCACGATCGCGAAGCTGTGCGCGATCGTGCAGCAGGAATGCCCTGCATTGAGACATCAGGGGAGAGGAAACACTCTTTCCTCTCCCCCGATGCCTCAATGCGTGTGCATCTGGCACCCCGCCCCACCGGAGAAACAAACACTCACCCTCCTCCTTGGGACGCCTGGAAGCAAATGGCTTCCAGGCGTCCCAGCGCTTCCTGATGACGTCGGCGCGCGCTGTGCGTGCTGACATCACAGGATCGCCGAGGGGGGGGTCGGGGGTGGCAGCGGAAGCTCTTCCGCTGCCATCCCCCTTTGTGGCACGATGTTGGGCTGCCCATGGGGGGAGCGCCAGCGCTTCCCCCCTGGGTGGGTGCCATGACGGAGCGGTTCCATCATGAGCACAGCCCAACCGATGCTCATGACGGAACCACTCCGTCATGAGCATCGAAGGGGTTAGAGTGTCCCTCACAACCTAAATACAATAAGCCCAAAGGGTCTAAAAACTAGCAATCCTGCTGCAGAGACAGGAGTATGTTGCGGGATCTAGGGATTTATTTCCTGAACAAAGTGTAGCTAACACTTTACAGGGTGCAGTACCACATTTAATACTCAAGGCAGAAATCAAGACATTAGAACAAGGAATATAACCAGTGGAGGCCATGATAGATTCTGGGGCTACTAGTAATTTCATTGATTCCAAATACCTGTTGCAGTTATACTTATACATGTGTATTAAGAAGAAACTCAAGATGGTTCAGGCGGTGAATGGTATGATGTTATCATCAGGACCCATTACAAAACATAGTGAATTGGTTACGCTTCATTGTAAGGGCCAACAAGTGCAGCATGAGGAAATGATTCAGTTCGATGTTATTAATGCTCCTCAATTTAAGTTACTTTTGGGGATGCCGTGGCTAACTCTTCAAAATCCTACCATTGATTGGAAACATCGAAGCATATAGTTCAAATCCAGCTTTTGTTTAGTTTGTAACCAATCACAGGAAGCAGAATCTGTTAACACACACCTGCATCATATGATAGCAACAGCAGCAGAAAAGGAGATAGTCCTGCCTGAACAATACTCCGCTTATCTAGATGTGTTTAGCCAGAGTAGTGCTGAAACCTTGCCAAATCATTGGTTCTATGACTGCCAGATAGACCTGGTTCCAGGAGCCAAAATACCTTGCAGTCGAATATATGTACTCACTGAGTAAGAAAATTAACATTTACAAGAATATCTAGACAAGAATTTGGAGAATGGCTTTATATGTCCCTCAAAATATCCTGCAGCCTCTCCCCTGTTTTTTATCTCTTTGTCAATGGGGAGTTACGTCCTTGTATTGATTACAGGGCACTGAACAGGATAACGGTAAACAATCGTTACCCGCTTCCACTTATCTTGGTCCTCTTGGATCAGTTGAGAACTGCAACCATCTATACTTGATTAGATCTCAGAGGGGCCTAGCATCTAGTTTGCTTTAGAGAGGGGGATGAGTGGAAGAAGGCTTTCCGGACCAGATTTGGCATATATGAATACTTTGTAGTACTCTTTGGGCTTTGTAATGACCCAGCGGCTTTCCAATATTTTGTAAATGAGGTTTTGCAAACTTACCTGGACCAGTTTGTAATTGTCTATGTAGACAACATTTTGATTTACTCTCAAACGGAACAGGAACACATTCAACATGTTAAAACCATCTTGGGGACATTGAGACAACATGGTCTTTACTGAAAATTGTCCTGGTGTGAATTTCCTGTATCCAATGTGCAGTTTTTGGGGTTTATTCTAACTTCCCAAGGGTTGCAGATGTTAGAAAGGAAAGTACAAGCGGTGAGGGACTGGCCGACCCCTTAAAATGTCAAAGACATTCAGAAATTTTTGGGCTTTGTGAATTTCTATCGCCGTTTCATTTCTCAGTTTTCTGTCATCATAGTTCCGATTACGCTGTTGATACGTAATATTGCTGTGTTTCAGTGGTCTCCGAAGTGCGAGAAAGCGTTCCTCACCCTTAAGCTAGCTTTCACTTCAGCTCCCGCTCTGGCTCACACTAAACTTTTTATAGTAGAAGTTGAAGCTTTGAATGAGGCCATGGGAGCAATTCTGTCACAAAAAAATACCAAAACAGGGCAAAGGTATCCTGTAGCCTATCTTTCAAAAAGGTTTAATGCAACGGAGGTTAACTATATAATAGCAGAGAAAGAACTGTTGAGTATCTGCATGGCATTTAAGGAATGGCGACATTATTTGTTGGGGGCTAGATATACAGTAACTCTATACACTGATCGATCAATCAATCAGCATTTTTTTAGCGCAGTATTGTCACCCCTAGGGGTATCTGGTGCTGTGAATGCGACATCTCCGTAGAAGAGCCAGGTTCTGAGTTACTTTTTGATGTCTGCCCGGGAGGGTGCTGCTCGAAGATGGAGGGGTAGGTCGTTCCAGGTCATGGTGGTGGTGTAGGAGAAGGAGCGGCCCCCGCTACGGCTGCAACGGGTGCAGGGTGTGTGTGCATGGGCAAGTGAGGAGGAGCGCAGGAATCTTGCGAGTAGGTGTAAGTTCAGGTGATGGTTGATGGAGGCCGGTCCTTGATCATGCGGAGCTTTGTAGGCGTGCGTGAGGATCTTGAACTGGCAGCTCTTCTGGATGGGGAGCGAATGGAGGTTTCTGAGGTGGGGGGTGATGTGGGTCCATTTGGGGAGGTCCAAGATGAGTCTGGCTGCAGCATTCTGTATGGTCTGGAGTCTTTTGAGGAGCTGGATGGAGATGCCGGCATAGAGGCGGATGGTGACAAGGGCCTGAGTGACGGTCTTTCTGGTGTTGACTGGGATCCATCTGAAGATTCTGCAGAGCATGCAATGGGTGTGGAAGCAGGAGGAGGTGACTGAGTTGACTTGTCATTTCATGTTGAGTTCGCTGCCAAGGAGGAGGCCTAGGCAGCGTGTATGGTCTGTGGGGGTGGCTATATGTCCGAGTTCTGCTGGCCACCAGCTATGGTCCCATACAGAAGTGTTCTTCCTGAAGGTCAGTAATTCTCTCTAGTCGGAGCTGAGCTTAAAGCAGTTTTCTCTCATCCAGTTGGCTACATTGGTCACCGCATCGCAGAAGTTGATTCTGGTGGTGGAGGGGTCTTCGATGAGTGAGAGGATGAGTTGAGTGTCGTTTGTGTGGGAGATTATGTTGAAGCCGTGGGATCTGCCGAAGTCTGTGAATGGGTCCATGTAGGTGTTGAACAAGTTGGGGCTGAGGGATAATCCTTGGGGTATGTTGAATAAGATGTCCTTGGATTCGGTGCTGAAGGGAGGCAGCAGGATGCCCTGTGTGCGTCCTGTGAGGAAGGAAGCGATCCACTTGAGGGCGTTTTGCTGAATGCCGACGATGTAGAGTCTGTTGATAAGTGTGTGATGGGAAACAGTGTTGAAAGCAGCAGAGAGGTCGAGAAGGGTTCTGATGTCATCTATGGCAGTGATCAAGGAGGTCTCAGTGCTGTGGTTGGCATGAAATTTGATTGGGAGACATCAAGTAGGTAGTTTTGTTCCAGGTATTCGGTAAGCTGTTTGTTGATGGCCTTCTCGAGTACTTTGGTTGGGTAGGGGAGCAGGGAGATCGGTTGATAATTTTGGAGTTTGCTGGGGTCAGCAGAGCGTTTCTTTAAGAGGGGTCTGATCTCTGGAAGTTTCCAACTGTCCAGGAAGGCTGCTGTAGCGATGGAGTTGTTGATGATGCTGGTCAGTTCCGTGCTGATTGGGTCATTTCCGAGGTTGTAAAGATGGTGGTGGCGGGGGGTGCACCTGAGAGAATGGATGACATGGCTGCCGTGGTGGTCTGGGTGGTGAGCGGTGACCAAGTGGTGATCGTTCGGCTGGTGTGTGCTGGTTGGTTGAGGCTGTTGAGGTTGAGAGTAGTGGATTGGAGGTCAAAGTTGTTGTAGAAGGTGGCAATCTTGCTGTGGAAGTATTCTGAGAGGGTGGTGCAGAGTTCTTGAGAAGGGTGAATTGCATTCACTGTGATTCCTTGGTTGGAGAATTCATTGACTATTTTGAAGAGTTCTTTTGTGTGGTTGGCCACTGTGTCAAAGTGGGCTGTGATAGCTGTTGTCTTGCCTTCCTTGATGCGCCGGCGGTAGTTGTTGAGAGCAGCTGTGTGACCGGGTCTGTCGGAAGGATTTCTAGTAGTGCACCACTGTTTTTCAAGCCAGTAACAGTTGTTTTTGGGGGTTCTGAGCTCGGAGGTGTACCAGCTTGCTTGAATTTGGGTTTTGTTGATTTTTGCTGGTTTCATCGGGGCGACTCTGCCAGCGCATTTGGTCATCCATGTGGAGAAGCTCTGGACGGCCTGGTCAAGGTCTGATGAAACTTCAGGTTGGGTGACGCTGAGGGCCTGTGTCCACTGTGTCTCCATTACCTTGCCCCAGCTGCGGTGGGCAGAGCTGTGATGCTTTTAGATGGTGTGCTGAGCATTGGAGATGATAAAGTGAATGATGGCATAGTTGGTCCAGGTGAGTTCTGTGACGTGGCTAAATTTTATTCTGTTGCTGGAGGTGATAATGGGATCAAGTGTGTGTCCGGCTTTGTGTGTGGGTTCAGTAATCAGTTGGGTGAGGCCAATGTAGTTCAGGTTCTCCAGGAGGGATGTGGAGTTGGCGTCGTTGGGGTCGTTGATGTGGAAATTGAGGTCACTGAGTGGGACATAGTGGGAGGAGTCGATGGCTAACGGAGCGATGAGGTTTGAGATAGTGCCGCAGAAAGCTGGTCGAAGTCCCAAGGGTCTGCATACAAGGGTGCCTCTTATCGTGATCTTGGTGTCGGACTGTAGCTGGAAGTTGAGTTGTGCCATGAGAGGTGTTGGGTCGTCGTTGGTGGCGATGCATCAAATGGTATCATTAAAGATGATGGGGATGTCCCCGCCATGTTTGTTGGTGCAGACTCAGTGTATCATCTTGTATCCATCGGGTGTTGCGGTGGCGATGTCGTGGTTGAAGGAGAGGTTGAGCCATGTTTCGGTTATGAAGGCAATGTCAGGGGAGAGGGTGGTGATGGTGGCCCAGATTTCTGTGGCGTGCTAGCAGAGGGAACGGGCATAGAACAGGATGCATTGGAGCGATTCCCGGTTGTTTGTGGTCTTCTGGGCAGAAGTGGCAGGGGATCCAGTCCGGGTTGGCGGCCCAGTGTTGCAGGAGAAGCGGCATTGGTGGCACGTGAAAAGTCCTTTAGTTGATCGTCGGGAGGAAGTGCAGCAGATGTTGTTTCGGTGTCTGGGGTCCAGGAGCTCCTAGGCAGTGTATCAGTGGGTGGTGAGCAAGCCAGGGTTCCTGGTGCTGGGCCCGGTCCAGGCAGGGATGGGCACAATTGGGCCCACACTGCAGCCTCCATCAAGTAGGTCCTGGGGGATGGCAGGGCTCCTGGTGGCGAGAGGAGGGGAACGGCGGGAGGAGGAATATGGTAGAAAGAGCTGGAAAGCGGGGAAAAAGAGGCAAAAGAAAGGTCAGAAATGAGCAGAAAGAGGCAAAATAAAGGTCAGAAAGGAGCAGAAAGAGGCAAAATAAAGGTCAGAAATTAGCAGAAAGAGACAAAATAATGAGCAGAGTGAGCAGAAAGAGGCAAAATAGAGGGCAGAAGTGAGCAGAGAAGAGGCAGAAAAAAAAGCAGAAAGAGCACAAGAAAGACAGAAAAACGAGCAGAAAAAGGCAAAAAACAAACCGAAGGAAGCAGAGGGTCGAGAGCTGCAGGCTAGCTGGACAGGAGGACTGTCGCAGGGGTACCTGGCACGAGGACCTGCTCCTGATCACCACAATCTTTAGTTTTTTAAGTCTGCTAGAGTCTTGACCCTTCGCCAATTGCGTTGGTCACTTTTGTTCTCAGAATTTGACTATGTCGTAACATTTCATCTGGGATCAGAAAACAAAAAGTAGGCAGACTCATTATCCAGTTACTTTGAGGAGGACCTGTGACAGAACATAGAGCCATCATCTCCTATTAGTAGTAATTTACTTTATTCGGTTATTACAACTATCAAAGTTTTTAACAAGACAAACAAAACATTAAAATACCAATAACAATACACAGACATAGGTCGTGTTATTGCCCAATGCACCATTATCAGTTGAGCTAAAGACTATAGACACCCCCAGCGCAAGAGGAATATAACTCATTTCAAGTACCACTTCCAATGCAAAAATGTGCAATAATTATAAAAAACTAGTGATAAAAAGATCAAATATGGGTAAAACAAATATGTTTATACAATAGTAGCAGCAATATATGGTATCTACCCTCATCAGGGACATGCCCAAGTTTAAAGTGCCAAGTGCTTCAGAATCAGATAACATTTAGTACCACATTATTTAACAGAAATCAAACAAATAGCACCAAAAAAGGCATCAGTATAAAAAACAGCAATAAATATATATATCTATACTACAATAAAAATGACATAAAATCAATACAGAAGAAAAACAGTTCATTATTACAAGATAAGCAATAAAATAGAGCTCATGGTCATTACACTTGTTTAGTTTTAAAAATTGCATAGCGTTTATGCCAAACTGCCTCAATAAATTTACTAACCGCTAAAACAGTTCTGGAAGAGAGATCAGTCTTTAGGATCCTTAGGGCTATTTGATAACGGGTAACCCCCAATTCACAACAAATAGGAATACTCCACCTCCTACGAGGGGAGGAGTACTCTGGGAAGAAAATAATAAATGTGATTTGTTTCCGTCACCCTGATTACACATTAGACAGGTCAGTGACAGCTGGGCTATATTCCATTTATGGGTGAACGATCTTACAGGTAATATCCACAGCTGAAACCGTATAAAAAGGCTTTAGGAAAAGCAGAGGGTATAAAATCTAGGTATTCCTCTAGAAATGGGAGAAATTTAAAATCAAGAAATGTATTGGTCAGAGATCCTACTGTAATTCTTATTATTATACCTGCATTGATAAAATCCCAATAAGAGGTTTTAAGTAGGTGTATGTCAGTTTTCTTTAATTTGGTAGGATCAGCCCAGAATCTATGGAGACCTAACTTTCCCATCCATGAGGACACATGTTTGATCCATGGAAGTGATCTAGCACCTGGTAGATTAAGAACTTCACTCAAAGAATCCCTATAATCAACAAGCTCTAGTGTACACCAGAGACGGACCCAATAAACCAATATTTTCAAGGTGACCAAATCAGTTATTCTTTTTAGTCCCCGTTCTGGATACAATGGGATAAGGGGTGTACTATGAGGGCGACATAATGCTTTCCTAGCAAATCTATTTTCTACCAGTGCCAAGGGCTGAGCATTGACATAGCCCCAAACTTCAGCCCCATAGAGAGCAGCCCCTTGCGCCTTGGCGCGATAAATCTCCAGAACTGGGGATACTACATGGGACACTGTTCTCTTTTGCGTCCTCAGAATAGCATTTGACCTGTGCTCGATAAGGAGTTTACTTTTCATAAGCTGGTCTATCCACTTAAAACTGTCCATGAATCATACTCCTAATTAATCAAAATTGTCAACCCTCTCAAGGATCTCATTGCCGACCAGTATAGTTGTTTTACCTTTCCTAGCCCCCCTCACCCAATATCATAAATTTAGTTTTATTAACACTGACCTCGAGACCCCTTTCATTGCAAAAGCCTAAGAAATTGTTTACCAGGGTCTGCAGACCCATGGGGGACTTTGAAATGAGTAGTGAATCGTTGGTGAATAATAGGATCGGCACCTTCCTATTATTCAGCATTGGAGAGTCTTTGCACAATTTTCCAGAACCTTGACTACATCATTTAGGTAGAGAGAAAACAGAGTAGGGGCAAGCATGCAGCCTTGCCTAACCCCCCGTTCAATAGGAATGCGTTCACCACTCGGTTCCCAGCGTACTTGGGCATAATTATTCTCGTGTAACTTACTCAGTAAATATACAAGGTCGCTGGGGGCACCTAAGTTGAGTAGCACCTGCTACAAATTGAAGCGTGGGATGAGGTCGAAGGCTGCTCTAAGATCTATAAACGCCACATACAGCGTACCCTGCACATTTTTCCAGTGCAATAGTGAAAATCTAAAAATCTGGTCTATAGTACTGATTTTTCATCTAAGACCGGCTTGAAAGGGAGAGAGAATTTGCTTTTCATCCATCCATTCCGTTAGTTTATTCAGGACTTGCCGACTGAAACATTTTTGGGCATTATCTAGCAGGCTTATTGGTCTATAGTTGGCTGGATTATTATCATCTCCCTTTTCAAATATAGTTATTATCTAGGCCCCCCTCCATGAATCAGGGACAACTCCCCCGGCCGAGATAGCATTCGATAATAGGTTAAAATAGATTGACCAGATAAATGGCTCTGACTTAAAAAGATCACCCGGAATTTTATCAGGCCCAGGTGCCTTAGCTAATTTAAGAGAATGTATTGCACTATTCGTATCTTCAAGACTAAACAAAATGGAAGTGTTATGTGACATTTGCTCTGAAGGAAGTATAGTTATATTTTCAGCTACATTAATCACACTGGCTGAGTCATCGGGCTTTCTTAGTGAATATAGTGATGAAAAATGAGCCACCCAGCTTTCAGGTGATATATTAAAGCTAGGGTACTTCACACTTTCATGGTTGTTTTGTGCTACTAATTTCCAAAAGGATCTACTGTCCTTGGTCTTACTAGCTACAAGTAGGTCCTGCCAGAACTTATCTTCCCAATCTCTTTTAGCCTGTCTAAACTGGGATTTCTATAATCCTCGGCAGTAAGAATTTTGCCTCTGTCACCCTCAATAATAGCAGATTTTAATGCGTTCTTGGTTATTTTACATACAGAGTCAAACCAAGCATTATGTCTAGAGTGTGTCATATTAGTACCAGTCACCTCTTTGTAAAAGATCTTTTGAAGTTCACCAAACAACTGGTTATGAACTAATAAAATAGGTATTCTAGCTGGGTCTATCCCCTCATATTGATCAAAGGAGGCAACAAACTGTTTGTAAAGTTCTGAATAGACTGCTGGGTTTGCCATAACTTTGGGCCATTTAACAGTATGACGGTTGTTAGTTACTGGAGGAGCGGGGACAACCGTGTGCAGGAGAGCATACCCTTGTCCCAAGGGCTCTCCAGCAAATGACACCTCAAGTGAGTTATGATCACTATCAGACCTTACATTAATTTTCATATCAGCTAGTAAGGGCCACATTCTCACATCAGTTAATACATACATAATCAATTAAATGTTGGTACACGCAGGGGGTCAGAGATGGTACGACCATTAAGGGCTCTCAGCCCTCTACTAGTGGCCAGCGAGACTAGTTGTAGTGCACAGGAAGAAAGATTTTTTCTTGGGGGCGCTATCAGTTTTGGAATTCCCCAGTGCTCATCTTCCTCTACTGCAATCTCTGTTAGAAAGGAGCAGGGTTCAAAGGGGGTGTTGAAATTGCCCGCTACTATAATTCTCATATCAGAGAATAAATCATCCAATATAGTATCTAATAATGCTAAAGTAGTGGATGTATAATTGTGCTTAACTGATCTAACATAGATATTAAATATTGCCAGAGATAGACCAGAGGGTAGGGTAACTTGGGCCCCATTAGGTCTGGGCAATCTATTTTCAAGGCAGTTAAAGTGCTAAAGCGCCCATTCTTTATCAAAGTTAAAAGCCCTCCACTAGCTCTGCCAAAGTGCAATGCAGGTTTAGCGTCTACACTAAGGGATGTATACCCATCTATATAGACTCTCTCTGTAGCACGTCTCCTGTAGCAGACACACATCAAAACTCGTAATGTACCTTAACCAGTCTTGGTTACATAATTTCTGATTCATATCTGCTAAATTCCAGGACAGTAGGTTTAGACACGGGAGAGTATCAGATCCATCAACCATATTGATGTTAGAGTTAAGCCCTGAGAGGCTTTGTGGTCTTGTATATTTATCAAAGGGTCGTAGAGTATCACAGTCATCATTGTCATGTATTTCAGGTAAGCTTCGGACCTCATCTTGCGAAGCATCCTTATTATTATTAATACCTGAAGGAGACACTTGTTCTTCTATATGAATTGTATCACAATTAATCATTACATCCCCCATTGCCCCGGACTTCATACAACCCATACTTTAACCTGGACACTTATGCCTTTTAAGTAGTCAATCTGGTGCATTCATGGGAGATAATAGGGCAGGAGATGGAGAAGTAGTACCATTGGAAACATCAGTTGCGTGGGCAAAACCCTCATTCTGTTGGCCCATTCGATCCCTCAATAGTGGGGAAAATGCTTTTAATTGTATTCTTGTTTTTTTTTCCCCAGCACAATCACTGGTACGTAATTCAAAATTAATTAGATTTTCAACCAGCAAATTGAAACATAAGACAACATGAATGTGATCTTAATGTATGTGAGGATGGAGTTGAGCGCCTTTTTGCAAATGCAATATCAGATCTTATTATAGATAGGCAGTGCCGCTCATGTCTTAACCAGTAGATCACCTTGTTGATTAGTGCCTCAGTATCCTCTCTGGCACCTGTGTGCAGTTTGGGCACTCGTACCATGTATATGGTATTAGATTTCTGTTTTTCTCTAAATGGTTGGGGATCAGGCTCCAAGGGAAAGCTCCTTGTAGGTGGATAGGGAGCAGAACCAATAGACATAGTATAGGGGGAAGAGACCCCATGAGAGACAAAAAGATATGGTGGTATTCTGCTGGAAAGCTTACTCACTGTCATCTGGTTGGTGACCCACAGGGGCAATAATGTAGGGGGGTTCGCAAGTACAGGTTCGGGAATCGCACCTGAGGGAGATAGATCCCTATGCGGATTCTGTTTTACAGACGTTGAATATGTGTTGTTACTAAGGGAACTGGAATCGGTAAGGGCCTCAGTGCAGTGTTTCCCGTACCCCTTATAATGGAAACAGGAGCCAACTCTGTATCCCTGACCACCCCAGAGGCAAGAGTCTTCCCAGTGTGTGACTTCCCAGAGCTCCTACAACTACAGCAGCAACTACACGCAAGCTTAGATTTAAGAGTCAGTACATTTGCTGATAGTAACCCAAGTTGAATGCAAAGCTCATTCATTTTACTATACAACAGTTCATTGTCCACTGAATTGCTCATCGTAACTGCGTGTACACTTTGCAATTTTGGCGAAGAAGCAATGGGAGGAATGTCCTGTGATGTAACTTCCAGTGATTCAACTCCCACCGGTTCATCCATAGATTGAATAGGATCAAATAGATTGAAACAGGGCACATTCGGGATCACTGTAATGGTTGGATATAGAGGACATGAGGTCTTTTGAGAATGATCAACAGTGATAATATCAACAGGCTGAGATAGTGCAGGGGCTGATCTAAAACAGGAGCAGGCCCAGTAACTTGGCCTTCCAATTCCATTGCTCATGGTGTACGCGATTGTAGGAAGGTGGAATCTGACTATATGGTTGCCCCCACTTTTTTTATGGTGTTTTGCTGGTTTATGACTTAGTTGGACTGGGATCCTGCTATTCAGGGCCCCAGTCTATCTGCTTTCTCTGTAAAATGGATTCCATGTGCCTTAGGCACATCTCTGATTGGGATCTGGAGTGCCCTTATAAGTCCCTAGTATATGGTATACTATGTACCAAGGGCATAGGTACCTCAGAGGCCTGCCAGGGGCTGCAGCATGTATTATGCCACCCCTGGAAGGCCATCCAAACTGACACCACAGGTCTGCTACTGCAGCCTGGGTAAGGTGGTGCATGCACCCCTTACTGTGATATAGGTTACCTATATCACGAAATACATACACACCTAGAAACCTATAAGTCACTCCTAAGGCAGGCCTTATCAATCCTAAAGGCAGAGTGCATGGTTCCTATGTGAGAGGGTGCCCCTGCATGAGCAGGGCCCCTCTGCCGCGTTCGGAGACCATCTCTGATGCTGTTTGTAGTGCAGCCTGACCATATACTCTTAAGCGCATTATATCCTCGCGGTAAAATGCTAACTTTGGAATGGCTGCACCTAAACATGTCGTGTTTGGTGTCAAACATCTTGGAATACTACCCCCCCGCCAATCCTGGCGGCGGGGGTAGCATTCCACCCTTCTAGAGGGAAAGACATGTTAACTCTGGCTTACCCGGTAACTTCTTTCTGAAGCCCTGGCATCACAAAATGGATGCTGCTGCCACAGACACAAGTCTGGCCTCCTGCTGCTGGACGAAACTCCGGCAGGGGAGGCCTGGACAATAGGTTTCCTGTTGCAGGGAGGTGTGACCACCTCCCCAGACAGGATAATGTGTATTGGGGCTGGGTGGGTGCACTCTTAGAGTGCTTTGAAGTCCTGCACTGGGGGAGCAAAAGGCTCCTCTGTGCATATGCCAGTTCAAACCAGCTCAGGGGCTACCTGCCCCTGCTCTGGCGCGAAACTGGACAAAGGGAAGTGGGTGTAGCCACCCCCTCCCTTGACCCTCCCATAGGTGGGGTCATAGAGTTAGTCCCTCCCTGTTTTACTAGTTAAAATGGGGAACCCTTGCCACAGCAAGATTAGATTATACCTGGACGAAACTCTGAAACAGAATCCTGGACCTTCGACGCTCTACTCACGATTAGAGGACTGAAGAATCTCCCTTGGGGTCAAGGAGTGACTCCCCTGCTTGGCAGGCACCAAAGAAGCATCTGTCCGGTTCGCATCACTGAAGCTCCCGTCGGACGCCGAAGTCATCGCATCACCAGAGGTGGATTCTCAGACTTCCCCGAGGCTACCCTGAGTCCCCAGCAAAGCTGAGGCCCGTGGCTATCGTGGGTAACGTGAGACCCTGACCCCTGGACACCGAGCACACTTGCAAGTGCACCATCTTCTGGGTCTCCCAAGAAGTCGTGCTTTGGGCTCCGAGTAGCCCTAGCCTCCAGCACCACCTGCACCGAAGATCACTGGCCCCCACTCCACGAGTGTCCTGTAAGCCAGCTCCACGTGCGGCGTCACGAGGCTCCTTTGCGGTCGCTAGCCCGTTGGCTAGTAGCCCTTCCCGAAGGCCAATCTTTTCTTTACTTGGCAGTCTGGTTGCTCCAGGCCTGCCCTCACTTACCCTTGCTGGGTGAGTTCCCCAGACCTTGCTGGTCTGCATCATCGACGATCTACATCTTACTCGAGACTTGCCGTTGCCAAGGCTTGTTGGGTCCAATCTGGTCGCCGACACCTCTGCGCTCGACAGACATCGAGCAACAGCCCGAATCCTGCTCCTGGTCGCCGACAACGCCTCTCGGACCTCGTGGCTGAAGAGTCAAGACGACCGTCAACGAACTTGAAGCACTCGACATCGGTGGGCATCTGTCCATCGCCCTCCTGGTCACTGGCTAGTGACCCAGACTCTGTCCCCTCTGCTTTCAGGTTCTTCAGAACTCCGATCCACTCTTGGATCCACCCGGACACTTTTCTCCTGGTCGCCAGCAGCACTTTGCAGCAGATCGCCATAAGAAACGACGACGAAACCCGACCCCGAAAGGCACCTATGCACCCGGCTTCCCTGGGTGAGGTAACACAAGTACTCCGGTGCTCCCGTGGGTAGAGACTCTTCAAAGTCCTAGATCTCAAGGGGTTTTGTCCTAGTCCTCTTTTAAGTGTCCCTTTCCTCTATTTTCCCGATCCCGACTTTCTCCATAGAAGTTAACGGCGTATCGCGGTTGTGTATTTACACTGCACGCGTCTCCCGTGGGTCCCCTGTGTCACTACCTTGGGTGGTTCCTTGTGGTCCAAGCACTTCTAGAGGCTCTAGGCCTAGTGTCTAGTTCAGTCGTGGTTCGCATACCACTTTATTGGTATATGGTTTGGTACGCCCCTAGGGCCCAAACGTGTATTTGTGCTATTACTGTGATTTAAGATCTTATAACCTATGTACTTCGAACTCTAGCCTCATAAAGAGACTAGAGGGTGTGTTTAGTAATAAATACATATATTTTGAATATATACCTGGTGTGGTGCTCTTTCATTTGGTCACTCAAGAGATTATAGACTGGTAAAACAAGCTGCTTTACATTCCTTCAAGACTTAGCCTGAAGGCTGCTCTCCACAGCTACCACTAGGATAGCTTTCAATAAGGTTGTCTTTAACCTACCTACCATAAGAGTCGATTTGGACTGGTGCAAGGTGCCCACTACAATTAGTGGACAGCATATGCCAGGCCAACTTCTCACATTGGTGTGCAGCGTGTGGGATTCCAGCTTGCTATTGTTTTACCAGATAATCTCAATTGAATTGATCAACTGAAAACCACTAAAGGTACCTAAGGTACATATAATTTAAGCTTAGAATAACAGTAAGTTCTACTGAACTTAGAGTTGTGTGTTAAGGGATAGCACAACCCTTTCTACAACTCAAGAGAGTTTAGTAGGCCACACTAGAGTAGGTAGTGCATACACCACACCACACTAGTAATGTCTTTAAAAGCAGGATCCAAAGATGCCCTGCAGGAAGCCATTGAGCTTCCCCCTCCAAGTATGACACACTCCCATTCTTGGAACTGAGAGCTTTGTGTAACGTGAGGAAATTAAGGACAGGCCAAAGTCCCACCACCCAACACCTCCAGGAGTTGTTGGCGGCTTATGATCTTAGTAAGTCCTCAGAGACTGAAGGGGTAGGAGCAGAGGGTGGGCCAGCAGATGAGGAAGGGGCCAGGGGTACTACTACCCCCAGCCCCCTCTGAAACTGACCAGGAGGGTGACAATGACCCTGACCTGGAAAACCCAATCCCTTCTGGGGAAGATGAAGATGAGGATCTAGAGAACCACACCTTTGTCCCCCAGGAAGGATTATGAGTGTGCTCAGAAAGTCTAGGTCTCCTTCTCAGGAGTCTAACCACTCTGGCACCTCAATAGGGAGCTCTGTTTCTTCTCACAGGAGGGAATCCTCTCATGAGAGAAGAAAGAGACTGGTCCAGTATGAGGAAACTCAACTAGAGATCAGGAAGAAGCAATTGGCTTTAGATAGAGAATCCCTAGATCTCCTTAGAGAGAGAAGAAAGTTGGGACTAGAGTCCCATGGTGGCAGCAATATCCCTAGAGATAGGGACAGGTCTTATGACCATAGAAACCTAAACAAGATTGTCCCTCCCTACCAGAGTGGGGATGACATCCACAAATGGATAACTGCACTGGAGAGGGCCTGTAAAGTTCAGAAGGTCCCCCAGAGGCAGTGGGCAGCAATCTTGTGGCTCTCCTTTGCAGACAAAGGTAGAGACAAGCTCCTCACTGTAAGAGAAGAGGATGCTGACAATTACACAGTCTTGAAGAGTGCTCTGATAGATGGGTTTGGCCTAACCACTGAACAGTATAGGTTGAAGTTCAGAGACACCCAAAAGCTCAGACTCAAGACTGGGTTGATTTTGTAGATTGTGCTACAAAGGCTCTGGAAGGTTGGATACATGGCAACAAAGTGCATGACTTTTTAGGATTGTACAATTTGATTATGAGGGAGCAGATCCTTAATAATTGTCAAAACCAGCTTTTGCACCAGTATCTGGTGGACTCTGATCTGACCTCTCCCCAAGAATTGGGAAAGAAGGCAGACAAATGGGTCAGAACCAGAGTAAAAACTAGAAATCAGGGTGGTGACCAGAAGAAAGATTCTACTAAGTCCCAAGAGAAAGGTGGGGATAAATCTAAGGATAAGTCCCCTACAGGGCCCCAAAATTCCTCTTCTGGGGGTGGGTCCCAAACTCCTTCCTCTCCTGAAAAGAAACCATATTGCCATGTCTGTAAAAAGCCTGGGCACTGGAAAACTGATCCCAGTTGCCCCAGGATTGGCAATAAAGAAAATGTTCCTCCCACAACTACTACCACCCCTCCTGGTACTACCAGTAGTAATCCTCCAGTTGGGAGTAGTGCACCCAAAAGTTGGGTGCTTTTGCAAGAGGAACAGAGGTGGGCCCTAGTTTAGACAGGGACCCCTCAACAGACTCCTCTGACTCTGATGGTGGTATAGGATTTGCCACCTTTACCATGGGTCCCATAGCATTGGGCAGGTACAGACTGGAGCCAATGATTAATGGTCAGAAAGCTGTGGCATTTAGGGACACAGGGGCTAGTGTCACCATGGTGGCAGGGAAACTAGTCCCCCCTCACCAGCTTTTACCTGAGTTTAAATACCAGGTGACCAACATTGATGGTGTCAGAACAGATCACCCCATGGCCATAGTCAATCTCAGCTGGGAGGGGGTCACAGGCCCAAAAGAGTGGCAGTGTCCCCAACCCTACCTGTAGATTGCCTGATGGGCAATGATTTGGAAATTTCAGCCTGGGCTGAAGTTGAACACCAAACCCATCTTAGGATGTTGGGCGTCCCTGCAAGGTTAGTGGGGCTGTGATGGCCACAGCCCCAGCCCAAGACTTTGGAGAGATGGAGCCTGAAAGAATGGCCCACTCTCCCCCAAAAGAGAGCAAAAGGGTTGAAGAAAAGTCTTCTTCCCCCAGACAGTAGGTAAGGGTCAGCCTCCTCAGGGAACTGACCCTACCCCTAGTGAAGGAACTGCCACAGAGGTAGTCAGGCCTGGCCTGGCCACACCCCTGATGGCAGAGGACCCTTCCATGGTGGTACCCAGTCTGGAGCAGGTAACCTGCCCCTCTCTACCCTGCCTCAGTCAGCCCAGGGCTGCAGAGGTCAGGGAGGTCAGTGGACCCCCGGGCCCCCTGTCCAGAGGAAGCCCCCATCAGCAGATTAGGGGCAGGCAGTCTAGTAGCCCTAGCCAGGTGAAAATTCCTCTACACACTGAGGGATCCCCCATACCTTTATGTAGGGACCTCCCCCAGAAGGACTCTGGTAGGCAAGGGCAAACCTGGGACCAGAAGGTTCCAAACCTGCCATGTCCCTCCAGTGTTCCATCCAAAGGGACCCAACCCCCAGCTGTAGGCAGCCAAAGGTTGACCCTTAGAGCAAAGTGCAACTCAGTCATGGAAAGACAGGCATACATGGTGACCAGTGATCTGAGGAAACTGAGGCCAACATTCCTAGGGCCTCACTTCCCTACTCAGACACCTCACCAGCCTTGTACTTTACCTAAGCACACCAGAGGTAGTGATTCCCCATGGTGGAGACCCTCTCATACCCTTAGGGTGAGGGATTGCTTAGTGGACCATAACATAGGGGGCAACCATGCTAGTGCAGGTGCTTCCTTATATGGCCACTTAGTCAATATAGGCTCAACTGGCCAAGGTTAGCCTTATCTCCTTTCGTTTGGGGGGTTATGTAGGAAGGTGGAATCTGACTATATGGTTGCCCCCACTTTTTTATGGTGTTTTGCTGGTTTATGACTTAGTTGGACTGGGATCCTGCTATTCAGGGCCCCAGTCTATCTGCTTTCTCTGTAAAATGGATTCCATGTGCCTTAGGCACATCTCTGATTGGGATCTGGAGTGCCCTTATAAGTCCCTAGTATATGGTATACTATGTACCAAGGGCATAGGTACCTCAGAGGCCTGCCAGGGGCTGCAGCATGTATTATGCCACCCCTGGAAGGCCATCCAAACTGACACCACAGGTCTGCTACTGCAGCCTGGGTAAGGTGGTGCATGCACCCCTTACTGTGATATAGGTTACCTATATCACGAAATACATACACACCTAGAAACCTATAAGTCACTCCTAAGGCAGGCCTTATCAATCCTAAAGGCAGAGTGCATGGTTCCTATGTGAGAGGGTGCCCCTGCATGAGCAGGGCCCCTCTGCAGCGTTCGGAGACCATCTCTGATGCTGTTTGTAGTGCAGCCTGACCATATACTCTTAAGCGCATTATATCCTCGCGGTAAAATGCTAACTTTGGAATGGCTGCACCTAAACATGTCGTGTTTGGTGTCAAACATCTTGGAATACTACCCCCCGCCAATCCTGGCGGCGGGGGTAGCATTCCACCCTTCTAGAGGGAAAGACATGTTAACTCTGGCTTACCCGGTAACTTCTTTCTGAAGCCCTGGCATCACAAAATGGATGCTGCTGCCACAGACACAAGTCTGGCCTCCTGCTGCTGGACGAAACTCCGGCAGGGGAGGCCTGGACAATAGGTTTCCTGTTGCAGGGAGGTGTGACCACCTCCCCAGACAGGATAATGTGTATTGGGGCTGGGTGGGTGCACTCTTAGAGTGCTTTGAAGTCCTGCACTGGGGGAGCAAAAGGCTCCTCTGTGCATATGCCAGTTCAAACCAGCTCAGGGGCTACCTGCCCCTGCTCTGGCGCGAAACTGGACAAAGGGAAGTGGGTGTAGCCACCCCTCCCTTGACCCTCCCATAGGTGGGGTCATAGAGTTAGTCCCTCCCTGTTTTACTAGTTAAAATGGGGAACCCTTGCCACAGCAAGATTAGATTATACCTGGACGAAACTCTGAAACAGAATCCTGGACCTTCGACGCTCTACTCACGATTAGAGGACTGAAGAATCTCCCTTGGGGTCAAGGAGTGACTCCCCTGCTTGGCAGGCACCAAAGAAGCATCTGTCCGGTTCGCATCACTGAAGATCCCGTCGGACGCCGAAGTCATCGCATCACCAGAGGTGGATTCTCAGACTTCCCCGAGGCTACCCTGAGTCCCCAGCAAAGCTGAGGCCCGTGGCTATCGTGGGTAACGTGAGACCGTGACCCCTGGACACCGAGCACACTTGCAAGTGCACCATCTTCTGGGTCTCCCAAGAAGTCGTGCTTTGGGCTCCGAGTAGCCCTAGCCTCCAGCACCACCTGCACCGAAGATCACTGGCCCCCACTCCACGAGTGTCCTGTAAGCCAGCTCCACATGCGGCGTCACGAGGCTCCTTCGCGGTCGCTAGCCCGTTGGCTAGTAGCCCTTCCCGAAGGCCAATCTTTTCTTTACTTGGCAGTCTGGTTGCTCCAGGCCTGCCCTCACTTACCCTTGCTGGGTGAGTTCCCCAGACCTTGCTGGTCTGCATCATCGACGATCTACATCTTACTCGAGACTTGCCGTTGCCAAGGCTTGTTGGGTCCAATCTGGTCGCCGACACCTCTGCGCTCGACAGACATCGAGCAACAGCCCGAATCCTGCTCCTGGTCGCCGACAATGCCTCCCGGACCTCGTGGCTGAAGAGTCAAGACGACCGTCAACGAACTTGAAGCACTCGACATCGGTGGGCATCTGTCCATCGCCCTTCTGGTCACTGGCTAGTGACCCAGACTCTGTCCCCTCTGCTTTCAGGTTCTTCAGAACTCCGATCCACTCTTGGATCCACCCGGACACTTTTCTCCTGGTCGCCAGCAGCACTTTGCAGCAGATCGCCATAAGAAACGACGACGAAACCCGACCCCGAAAGGCACCTATGCACCCGGCTTCCCTGGGTGAGGTAACACGAGTACTCCGGTGCTCCCGTGGGTAGAGACTCTTCAAAGTCCTAGATCTCAAGGGGTTTTGTCCTAGTCCTCTTTTAAGTGTCCCTTTCCTCTATTTTCCCGATCCCGACTTTCTCCATAGAAGTTAATGGCGTATCGCGGTTGTGTATTTACACTGCACGCGTCTCCCGTGGGTCCCCTGTGTCACTACCTTGGGTGGTTCCTTGTGGTCCAAGCACTTCTAGAGGCTCTAGGCCTAGTGTCTAGTTCAGTCGTGGTTCGCATACCACTTTATTGGTATATGGTTTGGTACGCCCCTAGGGCCCAAACGTGTATTTGTGCTATTACTGTGATTTAAGATCTTATAACCTATGTACTTCGAACTCTAGCCTCATAAAGAGACTAGAGGGGTGTGTTTAGTAATAAATACATATATTTTGAATATATACCTGGTGTGGTGCTCTTTCATTTGGTCACTCAAGAGATTATAGACTGGTAAAACAAGCTGCTTTACATTCCTTCAAGACTTAGCCTGAAGGCTGCTCTCCACAGCTACCACTAGGATAGCTTTCAATAAGGTTGTCTTTAACCTACCTACCATAAGAGTCGATTTGGACTGGTGCAAGGTGCCCACTACAATTAGTGGACAGCATATGCCAGGCCAACTTCTCACAGCGATATACAAGGGCTCTCAACCAAGGTCGAATCCGAAATTGGAGCCCTATGGGCACTTGATGCCCTGAACATAGCCGGAACTTTTGCCGTTTTAGCCTTATCTCTAGATTTATTTGATGTAAGCAGCTGCTCAACCTCACCAATTAGTGTATCAATATCTGCTAATGTGGTTTGATCAAGAGTAGCAGCCATTGTTCTGACTCCATGCTTAGCTGGACCTGATTTCTTTATGGTGTGATCAAGGTTGGCAACGTCCCCTGCCTTGCGCTTCCCCTTTATTGAGCCCAGACAACCAGGACAGGTTTAAACTTGGCACAGACATAACACACAGTACATTGAATAGTGCTTCCCTACTCCTTGCGCTGCAGTTGTCAGAGGGATGGCCCAGCGCAGCCTCCTCCGGGATCTGACGGGCGCAGACGGGCACGCCCTTGGCCCAGGCTTTGCCCGGGCAAGCCCGGGCGTGTCCCGCGCTGCGGGACCCCGTGGAAGATTTTAAAGTACCTCCAGGCGCGGGAAACTGGCGTTGGCGGCAGCAAGCTGCTCGGGAGGCTGGGACTCGTGGTCCGTGGTCCCCGTGCTCCCAGGCAGAAAGGCAGCAACAAAGACGGGCCTCATCTCCTATTATTCCAGCAAAACATATCATAAGTGCAAACACTAATGACAAATTCTTTGATGACATTCTACAGACCTTTTCCTTAGTTTTGCTTACTAAATGGGTTGCACAAGACAAGACATAGCATTACAAATCTTTTGGTGGCCTGAATTGAAAATGGATGTAAAAGAAAATGTTATGAATTGTGATGTATGTGCCCAAGCCAAGGCAGACCGTTCTAGGCCGATAGGGTTGCTGCTTCCTTTAAAAACCCTAGAAAGAATGTGGGAAGATGTATCTGTTGATTTCATGGTGGGGTTACCAGTGTACAAGAAGTACAACACTGTCATAGTGGTATTGCCTTTTGTTTGGCCCAGTTAATGCTGGAACATGTAGTGCGTTTACATGGCCCTCCACGTACAATTACATCGGACCGGGGACCCAGTATACCTTGCATTTTTGGAAGCCGTGGTGCACTACATTGAGCATCAAATCATGTTTGTCCACTTGTTTTCACCTGCAAAGTGATGGGCAAAGAGAAAGGGTGAATCAGTGCATTAAGCAATACTTCTATTTCCTTCAAGACAATCCTAAGGAATGGAAGGAGATGCTTTGGCTTGCAGAGTTCACATACAATGTTGTCCCTCATTCTTTTTTCTTCTTTAAACATTTTTATTGGGTTTTGTAAATCAAAACAAAAGAGGCACAAATGGGTGCCCAATACAAACAAAGAGACATAGCAGAAGGACAATAGTACATTGAATATTCCCACAACAGTAAATGAGGACAATGGGTGAAAGAACATCAGTACATTGACAAAAAGGCGGGCATGACAAGTCAAGGTATTCACATTAATGATTTGGAGATAAAGGCACAGCATCAGCTTCTTCAAGTGCATCCAGTACATAGTGTGCGATCCAACTACCCCACACCTTATGAAACGTACATCGACATCCCCTACACCTATATGTTACTCCTTCCGCTGCTACATAGAGGTCTATTCCCCTTCTCCATTCAGCCATGGTAGGTGTGTCAGGGGCTCCCCAATGTTTGGCCAGGTCCCTTTTTGCAACCACTAAACCCAAGTTGCACAATATTAGTTTCATCCGTGGGAGGTCTAGATCATTGGGTATGCCTAAAAGCATGTACGTGGGGTCCTCAGGTAGTAACGTCCCTAGTATTGTGCTGAGTTCTAGAAGTACATTTTGCCAGAATGAATGAATGACTGGGCATGTCCATAGTATTTGGAGGAAGTCCTCTTGACTCCCTCTACAGTGCAGGCACTCTGGAGAAACTGCTCTACCTATTCTAGAGGCGGACTCTATCAATCATAGTAAGTCCTATAAAGAGTTTTGAGCTGAATAAGTCGCAGTCTAGATTTAATCCCAACCTCAAGTGGGAACATTAAAGCTGCCTCCCAATCCATGTCTTCTAGTTCACCAACATCAGTTTCCCATGTGGTTCGTAATTTCAGTAGGGTGTTGGGTATATTACTGTTAATAGTTTTATAGATGTAATTGACTGCTTTGTCCTGTAACTCACTCGTTAAAAAGTTACCCTTTAGGGGAGCATACTCCAGGAGGACTGAGGGGATATTGTCTGCTTTCCAGGCATGGGCGAGCTGTAAATATTTATAGTGTTGTCTGTCATGAAGTTGAAATTCCTTTCCGGAGGGACGAAAAGGGCATTAAGACACCCCCTTCAAGCAGGTCATCTACTTTTGAGATACCAATATTGTCCCAGGCTGCAAACCCCTTCAATAGCCCTATTTATTTAAGACATCGTCCCACCCATAGTGGAGTTTCCCCAGTGATATTTTGCTTCCATCCCAGACAAGTGCTAGCCCTGCACCACGCTTAAAGAGTCACTTGGGTAGATGGTAGTAGGCCTCTTGTTCCCTTCCTCCCATAAAGATAGTGATGGTATGGGCACGTTTGAACTTGCGTCCTTTCTAAGGCGTAGGTGGGGTGATCGGCATCTACGTGGCCCCATTCATTTATTGCTATTAAATGGGATGTCCAGTAGTAAGTCCGGGTATCTGGAAGGGCTATCCCCTCGTTGTATGAATTAGGCTGCAGTGTTCGGAGAGCTATGCTAGGGTACCTGTCATACCGCTGTAGTTTCATAAGTTCAACATCAATTTTGACTAATATTTCATCAGGGATTCTGTAATATATGTTTTGTAGGGCACATAAAAATTTGGGAAGGGTGACCATTTTGAACATCGCTGCCCTACCTAATATTGTTAGGGGGAGTTTCTTCCAACGACCGGCGTCCACATGAAATTCGGCCAGCACCGCCCTAAGATTATGTTCTATGCACCTCTTATGCTCGGTTGTGGCATACATCCCTAAGTACAAGAATCATTCCCCAGTCACCCTGAGCCTCCCAGGAAGATCTGAGAAGGTCTAAATGACCTCCAACAAGGAAAAGAACGGATTTGTCCCAATTTAATGCATCCCAGAATGGGCCTCATACTGTTCAAATGTGTGGAAGACTGTGGGGATCGACTCCGTCTGTTGCGACAGATATAGCAGGACATCATCCACGTATAGTGAGATATTTTCTTCTGGGATCAGGGAACCATTCGCTTGGAAACTCCTGATGTACGGGTGTGCACGAACCACACACGCCAGTTGCTCCAGGGTCAAGGCAAACAGGAGGGGGGATAGGGGGCAGCCCTGACGAATCCCTCTCCTGATAGGAAACTCTGATGACAGCACTCCATTCACTCTTAGGACAGCTGTGGGCTCCTTATAGAGTAGGCCAACCCATTCCACAAATTGTGGTCCAAACCCCATTCTCCTCAGAGTGTGTATCATTAAAGGCCAGTGAACAACATCAAAGACCTTTTCGGCGTCCAAGGAGACAAATACGTGTGGGTCCTATCCAGTCTGGACTTCCATCATCCAGTTATGAAGCCTATGAAGATTCCCTCTGGTGGAGTGACTGGGCATAAAGCCGGACTGGTCTTTGTGGATCAAGGGAGAAATAATTCTTATAAGTCTAGTTGCCAGGGTGGTGGCCAGAATCTTAGTTTCTATATAGATCAAAGAAATCGGACGACAAGAACTGAAGGTGGTAAGGGGCTTACCGGCCTTATGTATAACCAAGATCGTGGCTCTACGCAAGTTGGGTGGGAGGATGCCATCTGCCCTTGCTCTTAGGTATAGCTGAAGCAAGTGGGGAGCCAGGATAGCTACTTGCTTTATGAAAAATTCTGCCGGGAGAACATTAGGTCCCAGTTTTTTTTTTTCCGAGTTTACTTGGGATATGGCAGGCTGGACTTCGGCAAGGGTGATGTTCACTTCCAGGGCCAAGCAGTCCTCACCAGAGAGAGTCGGTAGGTTAATGTCAGTAAGGTAGCCTTCTATCTGGGCAGTTTCCGCCAGGGGGCAGTCTTTGTAAGGGGTCTCGTAGAATTTCACAATTTCTTCACTTATTTCCCTGTCTGTGTTATAGAGGCTGCCCTCCGCCCCTTGTATCTGGTGGACACAGCGAGTCTCCATTTTCCGGCAGCTCAGCCAGGCCAACAATTTTCCAGCTTTAACGCCAACATCATAGAGACGATGTTGAGTAGCTAGCATTTGGCTGTGTGCATCGTCACTAGCTGGTGCTATATATTCAGCTTGCAGGGCTTCAACCATCTTGCCAACAGGGGGCTTGGACATTTCTCACCGCCGCATTTAGGAATCGTTTCGCAAGTTCCTCCACAGCCCCAACAGCCTTTTTTCTCTTGAAGGCAAAAATATTCTGGACCCTGTCACACATCACTGCCTTGTAGGCCTCCCAGAGTATAGCGACTGAATTACAGAGTCCTTATTTTCTAGGAAATAGAGTTCAGATTCTGTACGGATCTCCCATAAGGTGGACTCATCCTTCAGTGCCCAGGGATTTAGCCTTCAGTCCCTATTGGCATTGCAAGGTCTCTGTCCTATCGCTATCCAGAGTGGGGTATGATCAGATAAGCCTCTAGCTAGAGAGTCAACTTGATGTATCGTGCCCACCTTGCCTGCAGGTGCAAAGACATAAATCAGTCTGGAATACACCTTGTGCATCCCTGAGAAGTATGAGTAACCTCTATCATGTGGGTAGTGTTGCTGCTGTAGGTCTGTGAGACCCATTGTGTCTACAAAACGGGCAAGGGTTGTAGTCCTACTCAGGTTGGGTGTTGCCCTTGATCTGTCCTGGTCTTGGATCATCACGTCGTAAACTCCGCCCCCCTAGGATATGTAAGGAGGATTTGGCTTCCAAAAGGATTTCAGTGAGTTTTTTTAAAGTGTATTGTTGAAGGCGGGGGGATAGATGCTAACAATAGTGACGTTTAGTCGTCCCCAAATACCCTGGACTGCAATATATGTCCCATATGGATCTAACCAAGATTTTTGCATGTGAAAAGGGGGGGACTTCCAAATCAGAATTGCCACTCCTCGGAATCCCAACGCGACCCTAGGGTGTGTTAGCAGAGTGTCTCTTGCAGGAGGACAACGTCCATTTTCTGACGCTAAATATGTGCCACTACCAGACCTCTCTAAATTGTGTTGCCCAGCCCATTGATATTCCAAGTAAAGATGGACCATTGCTTATGAGCTGGATCATTGACATGCATTACGCCCGATAAAGTATAGTTTGAGTCCTCCCATCACAGTGAAATATACATTCTGTGCGACCAATATGTCCTTCCTGTCGGCCAAACAACTCAAGTAACATGATAAACAATACAAACATAATAGTAATACTGCAATTCACTACCCCCGCTCCCCAGACACATTCACCTTCATAGCACACAAGAGAACCACGTTGCAGGTCCAGCCTCCAGTTTAAAAAAAAATCTTTTTCATCCCCCTCCCACCCGCCCTACCACTCCCGTCCGGTGGCAGCCGCTACCCCTCTAATGTGCCTTTCATAATATTATAGTGTAGGCCTGTTAAAAGCACTCTGTCAGCAAGAGCCACCATGATTTATAGTTTTAGCAAACACAATGGATGCATTTATAGCAACATGGCAGAGCATGTACGGCACAAATACGTGCATGGCTGTGGCAGTCCTTAGAAATCAAAGCATGCAAAAGTACATGTAATGTATTTATTCTTGTTTACAGTATGGAGTACTTCCAGGGGTAAAAGTGAGGCTATACACAAAATATTTCAAAATAAAACTTTTTAAATAAATAAAATGGGTATATAATTATTTTACCTTCTAGAGAGCCATCTAGCTTAAATTTATGGGCAAGTAGACACTAAAATGTCAAATTTTACACAAGAGAGTTGGAGCTGCACGTTTCACTTGAGTGCCACAACCCTTGCCCAGCAGTAGCAGTACACTACAGAGTGTCACATCTCTGGTCCGAAAGATGTTATAACACCACCTCAGTAATAATCTGAAAAAGTAACTAATAGGATCACAGTGTTTTTAGCAACAAGACAATGTGCGCGTCTATACGCTCCTTCACAAAGTTAATCGTCTGCATATGGGGCATATATAATAGTGATTAAGCAATGATATTTTCACGTATATACACTAATATTATGTAAACCAAGAATGCAATGTATGTGTGTTGAATGGGCGAGTGAGATATATTGGAGGGCTTGGGGATGTGGAAGGAAATGCATCTCTAATAATGGAATATTTAATTCATCAGTAGCGGCTGCCTCGGAATAGGGGTGGTGGGGCGGGGGGAGGTATGAAAAAAATGTAAAATAAACTTACGTTCTTCTTCTTCGCCACCGCCGCACGTCTCTCCTCCATCCTAGCAAAGCACCAGAAGCACCCAGGCCCCGGACTCTCCCAGACAATCACGACGCTCGTGGTTGGTCTGCGCGGCCTGTTTGGCCGCTCAGGCAGTACCTGGGAGGCTGGGTATGTTCTCCACTGGGCTGTGCAACACAGCCCAGTGGAGAACATGCCAAGTGTGCATGACTGTTTGGCCAGCACACTTAGGGAGGGAGTGCAAACCATTCCTGCTGCCTCTGATGGTGGGGAGCCTAGCCCCGCCCGACCTGGCTGGAGTCCCGCAAAGAAAAAGAAAAAGACAATAACTTCTTGTTATTATCATTTTATTTTTATTTTCCACTACTCAACGAGCAGTGGGGCGATGCTCATCCTCCTTAGTGGAGGAGGCTCCACTGTAATTCATACCTGCTGTATACCACTGCACCGGCTTCGATCTGCCCAAAACACTAAACAAATAATGTTTATAAAATGAGGAAGCAAACACAATCTTATTAATATAAACAAATGCTTTTTAAACATTAAGTTCAAACAGTCCATTTGCGCCATATATATCGAAGAAACACGCAGATTTTTTTTTTTAAACCCAACTGTTGTCAGTTTCAAAACAGTCAGTTTAGAGTTGAAAGCGGGGAAAACATTTGCTGCAGGTGGTGAAGCAGCACAATTATGTGACTTAAAATCTCAAGGCAACATTTAGCACCATAGCAGATTTTCATCCACTTACACCTTTTGTATCAACCCAGCAGCACGGTGGAGTGAAACGAGGGCTAAAGAGGAAGAGTAGAACATTTTCGAGCATTTGCGACACCAATTTTAGATTCTATTGAGGACACGCAGGGGAGTATTATGCTTCTCAATCTTTACAACTCATGAAAAACAGCAGCCAATCAAAAAAGAGTAAAGCATATAACATACTACATTTCCCATGAGGCTTTGAACCACACCTCTAAAAACCCACCAATCGTCTAGAAACATCCAATACAAATTAGAGAGGCACCATCTTCCTGCTTCTTTCTTTGCAAACAAGCAGTCCATACGTAAGAAAAAAAGTCCAAAAAAGAACAAGTACACAGTTCCAAACTCTACGGAGAGTTACGACCATCCAAACGGAAGTCCAAACCGAAGAAGAAATCCAAACTGAGCCAATGGAAATGAAACATCAACCAGCAGAATCAGCCAAGCCCTGGGTGCTAATTTTGTTTCGAATCCGATTCTAAAATAGAAAAATACCTTGAATCCCATCTTAACTTAAGAATAAAAATAAGGGAGCTAAAAAAGATCATACTATCAATACATATTAATACATATTATACCTTGACAGCAATGAGTTTATATATCTTACCTGTCCGAACGGGTGGGATAATCCTCGCCTCCATGTCCTTAATAGAATCTAACATTCTTGTAGCAAATGCTAGAATAGTTTCTATTCTATGGCAGTGCCGGAGGCTCCGATTATGCTGGTTCAAAGCTCACCAACAACAACAGAGTATACATGCACAATATATTTATTGTAAAAAATCTTAAACATGGAATCAGATGACCAATCAGCAGCCCTAAGAATATCTTCCAGTCTAGAATCTAAAGCAAAAGCTTTAGAAGCCATAGCCCCTCTAGCTGAATTGGCACCATACACAGAAACATCAATTAAAGCTTCCGACATGATCCAACGAACCTATTGGGCCAATGTCGCAGCTGACACTGGGCAGAACGGCTTTGGTATAGCCAGTAACAAGGGACCAAAGGGATTAGTTGTATGAGCCAAAGTACGTTCCTCATAAACCTTTAAACATTTTACTACACATAATTTAGCATTGTGTGGAAAAGCAGGGTAGTCAATAGATCGTGAAATGGTCTTTGTCCTCTTTGAGATAAGAAAAGAAACACCATCAGGAGAAACAACCTACCTGCTAAGTCCAGAGTACTTACGTCTGACACCTGTCTGCACGAAATCAAGCATAAAAGAATAGTCCATTTGGCAGAAATTTGTTTCAAGGATAAATCATTATTATCAAGCCATGACTCCAATGGAGGCAAAACATTCGTAACATCCCATAACTGAGTGTACCTAGGCTTTGGGAGATGAGCCACCCTAATGCCCTTCAGTAGTTTGCATACCATACCATGGACACCCATGGGTTTACCATCAATAGACTTATGTCCAGCTGACAATGCTGACCAAAACTTATTTACTGACCTGTAACATAATCCCGATTCAGCACATTCAGAACGGAAATTCAGGACATCTTTCAACTCGGAAGCCACGGGATCCACCTCCCGTTTAAGTGCCCCTGCCACCCTTTGTTTCCATGCAGAAGAATATCATTTGCGGGTGGAAGGAGTCGTAGCTTGATGTATAAATTCGGCAGCTGCCACTGAAAGCCCTGAAATCTGTTCATGTCTCCTGATACCGTCCAGACCATGAGAGTCAGTTGGTCCTGAAGAATTAGAGGATGCGGCGCACCCAGTGTGTCCAAGAGTAGCTGAGGGAAAACCGGGAGGAGGATGGGAAGAGCTACAGATAATTCCAACTTAGTTCGAAACCATGACTGTGCCTTCCACAGAGGGGTAACCATAACCAGAGTCCCTGAGGGGCGTCGGACTTGTGTCGCCACTCTTGGGATCATGGAAAAAGGTGGGAACGCGTAATTCACCTGATCTCTCCATGACTGGAAGAAGGCATCCGTCCCTAAGGCCATCGGATCCGGCCTCCAACTGTAGAACCGTTTCAATTGGGAGCTGAGCCGGGAAGCAAACAGGTCCACCTTGCATGCACCCCGAGCTAACATAATCTCCTGAAAGATGTGAGGATGGAGTTTTCAGTCTCCGTAGTCCCTTAGGGATCCGGAATTCCAATCTGCTACCAGGTTGTCCTTGTCCGGAAGGTACTCTGCTAGGACCGTAATCTTCTGAGAAAGTCAGAGGTGCCAGAAGTCTCGGGCTATGTTGGCCAGCAGACGCGATCTGGTGCCCCCCAAGCGGTTGATGTTTCGGGCTGCTGAGACATTGTCCATCCGCAAGAGAATGCAGCAGTTGCTTTTGATGGCAGAGATTTACTGAATGGCAAAGAGCCTGCCAGAAGTTCCAGGCAACTGATATGAAGTCGTAATTCTTCGGCTGAACACCGACTGCCTGTAGAAAAGTCTCTGCATTGAGCGCCCCAGCTGCAACGACTGGAGTCTGACTCGATGACTACGTCTGGAGATACTCCAAAAACGGATTTGCTGTTCCACGCCTCCATGTGAAGAAGCCACCACTGAAGTTATTCTTGGGCTTCGTCCGCTAAGGGGATCAGATGGTCGTAACTGAAACCCTGTTGCAAGTAGTGAATCTTCAGACGTTGAAGAGCCCTGTAGTGCAACGGACCCGGGAAAATTACTTGAATCGAAGATGCTAGCAACCCCACGATCTGGGCCAGGGATCTCAAAGACACCATCTGTTTCAACAGAGTCGATCTCATTTCCCTCTTGATGAACTTCACTTTCAAGGGAGGAAGAAGTAATTGCGCTGTGTTGGAATTCACTTGAAAGCCCAGGAACTCCACTTGTTGGGATGGGACAATTTTGGACTTATTGGTATTTATCACAAGCCCCAGATCCTGAAGAAGGGACATTGTCCAAGACAAGTGAATCAACAGAAGGGAGCGATCTTGGGCCATGAGGAGCATGTCATCTCGATAGATGATCATGCGAACCACCATCTCTCTTAAATGGACCTCTACTGGTTTCAAAGGTTTGGTGAACACCCAGGTAGCCGAAGAGAGGCCGAACAGGAGAGATTGATATTGGTACCAAAGGCCTTTCCAGTGGAATTGCAGGCACTGATGATGAGGGGCAAATAGGGACCAACAGATAGGTATCTTTAATATCTAGACAAACCATCCAATCTCTTTCCTGCAGCAGATCCCTTAATAGATGGATGCCCTCCATCTTGAAGTGACGATAAATCACAAAAGGATTGAAAAGTCTGAGATTCAGAACCAATCTTTGACCCCCACCCTTCTTTTGTGCTAGAAACACATTGCTGCAAAAACACTTGGGGTGATCGGACGTCAGCGCAATTGCCTGTTTCGACATAAGTTCCATAAGCTCTGCATCTATAAGAGACTCATCTTGTTGGGAAAAATGGAGAGGGGGGGGAGGGAATCCTGAAAGGGAGGGTGAGACAGTTCTATCTGATAACCCTGGACTGTATCTAGAACCCAAGAATCGGAAGAGATCTTTTCTCAATTGTGAATAAAGTACTTCAGTCTGCCCCCCAGAGGAAATTGGGGAAAGGTTGTGGGAGCCATTACCTGCAGGTTGGTTGTCGGAATTACGGAAACCTCTGTTGACTCCTCGATTACATCGGCCCCGGAAACCTCTGGATTTTGTAGGGTAATACCCTGCCTGGGCCGGATCTTGGCCGAAACCTCTACGCATGGGGTTGAATCCATGAGGAGGACCTTGCTCTTTGAAGCGGCCAGTCGATCATCCTCTACCATGACCGGCCCTGCCAGAAAGGGGGTTGAAGACCCGTTTGAGGGAAGTTTGGGATTTGTCAAGAGAGGTGAATGTGTTCACAAACTTGGCTGTATCCTTAACAAAGCGGTCACCAAACAACTGGCTTCTGCCAGGGGACCCGGTTCTGCAGTAGCCAGCTTTACTAACTGAGGGTCAATTCGAAGAAGTATAGACTTGGAGCGTCCTGAAGCCAGCACGCGATAGCCCTCTGAGTCCAACCCCAAGCACCTCCAGATGAACAGGAGCCCCTGCCTCTTGAGCTTGGAAGGTCAATTCTGATATCTTGGCCAAGGGGCCAGAAACGTCATGAGTTTGTCTTGGCATGAAGGAAGTGCTTGGTCAATGCCCTTTTTGGTGTCCTTATTGTACTTTTTAAGGAAGGTCTGCATGGATGCATCCATATCGAGGGTGAGGGCATTTTTGTGGTGTAAATCTGTGGTGTAGCGTAACCGGGACCTCACTTCCTTATCGAAACTTTTGCGCAAATATTCGGCCACTGCACTAGCAGGGGACCAGTGGGAGGACCTGGTGTGCACAATGGTCAGAATGGTCGAAAGTGAAGGGAGAAACCAAAGAAGGAGAAGTGGAGCGTTTGTGCTTTTTTGAGCGTTTGCTCTCCCTGAGAGGAGAAAGTATCAGTGTCTGAGTCAGTGACCGGGACACAAGCCGAAGGAAAGGAGAGAAGGGGGTGGTGGAGTTTGAAGGGGGGCCTGCACTGTATGCGTGATCGTGTAAAGTCCCTTCAGTCATTCTAGCAATCACCTTCACATGTGGCCGAGAGGGGGCAGATGGGGAAGTAGAGGGGGGAGGGATCCCCAGAGGAATAGGAGGAGTGGAGGAGCGCCCTGCAAGCTCATCTAAGCGTTGAGAAATGGGTAAGAGTGCTGAGCTGAGAGCCTTGTCTAGAGATTTCTGAACTGACTTGTCAATAATGGCCTCCATGCCATCATCATATCAATAGTCTTTGCCCCCATCAGGGCCATAGGCTGCCAGACCTTGGTCATAGGTCTCATAATCTGACATCCTCACAAGGGGAAAGCAACACCCCACTCAGAATCTCCATACGGAAGCAAAGGTCAACCAAGTATAAATATCTATATATATATTTTCAATAGGAGTGGAAGACCAGAGGTCAAATTTTTACAACTCTGCTCAGTTCAGAGTCAGGGCGTCACGGGGAGCAATCAGCTGGCTGCAGGCTCTAATAAAGTTACCACTATGTGATCACCAGAACTTATGCGGGGAACTGGAAGATCCCCGGGCGCCTGAAAATTTCTTTCTTTTAGACAAACTTATGCCCCGGTAGCAGAAGAGCTGCAGAAATCCCCTGTTGTAGCCTGGGGAAGGCGGCTGCAGCGATGTGGTCAGAAGCTGCCGAGCGTGTGAGAGAGCTCAGGCAGGCTTCCATAGAGGTGCACATGTGTAGCCCAATTGGGCTACACATGCGACCTCGCTCTTGGGAGGGGCTGCCGCCTGTAGTGCGGCTGCTAAAGTAGCACGCAAAATGAAAGAAGGACAAAAGGAAGCAGCGTGAGCAGAAATGCTAGAGGAGGGAATTTAAATACAAATAAAACAAATAAAAACAAATACATAAATACATCCATACGCAGCCTTAATGTTAAGCCTCAAATCAACAAAATAGAGAGGCACTGATCTTGACTGCGGAGCAGCAAAGAAAGAGGCAGGAAGATGGTGCCTCTCTATTTTGTGTTGGATGTTCCCAGACAATTGGTGGGTTTATTAGAGGCGTGGTTCAAAGCCTCATGGGAAATGTAGTATGTTATAGGCTTAACTGTTTTTTGATTGGCTGCTGTTTTTTATGAGTAGTAAAGATTGAGAAGCATAATTGGAGCCTCCGGTCCTGCCATAGAATACTTGCAGGCTTTGTTTTTCAAGGGGCCTGCTTTGATAAATGAACCAAGACATCGGCATAGTAAACACAGGATCTTAAACCTCCCACAGAGACAAGAGCCTGGCACCTAAGAATAAAAGTCTGTCGCTAAAATTATTAGGCGACATCTGCTGACTTTTATTGTGCTTGCTGACCACAACCAAATCTTGTCCTAAAGTAGCCCCAAATATTAAAGGTAAAACATATTTCATAACTTCTATAAGATTATTTTAATTTTTTTTATTTCTTATTTCTCCATTACTGGCAAAAGCTAAAATTAAGGAGTCTGTCACACCCAAGCATATTTGTCCTAATACTCTTTGTAATCAATTGAGCTGCTGTGGGAGTTTTTAATAGCTGGAAACTCCGCTCTCTGGTGTAGGAACACACCCACAATATTGATTAATTTTCTCTGACAAGAAAAAAAGGGTTCTTGTTAGTGAAATGAACAGACATGACAGCAGCTCCCTCCAAAAAGAACCGCCGTGGCAACATATGAAGTGTGATGTATATTCTTCAAAAAATTGGCACTAATAATTTTTTACACAAAGTGCAAGTTCCTTTGCATCACAAGTGACAGGTTTTAGCAGTAAACAGAACAAACCTGACATCAGCTCTAAACAAGCATTTCCAATGCAATAAGTCTCGCATTTACGAGAGTTTAAGCTATTATCATTTACAATGGCAATAGCTCAAACTCTTGTAGATGCGAGACCTATTTCACTTCAAAGAAGTGGCCGCCATTGTCCGGGGCTGCTTGAAAGTGAAAGCGCGCATGGCGAGGAAAGTACGTCGTGACTGCAGTAGGAGGAACTCATTAACGGAAATAGTGCTTACAGACTAAATAAGACATACTGTGTCGCAATAGAAGTAAAAGGGCCAGTCACCATTGGAGGTTACAAATGTAGACAAGGCGGTACCAAGTAGGGACTAACAAGCCTAATAACAATTCAGAAACCAGCGTTTACAAAGGACAATGACACAAGCCAATTAGAAATGTGGGCGGAGAGTGGGCGGGGCTTCAAAGCCATACTCCACTACTGCATGCCTCGCAGCAGCGCATGTGCTGCCCAGGCTCGACCTAAAAAGAAATGCGGCAGTGGCGTCATATAAAGCGTGGTGTATTCCTTTTAAAACACCAGCAGAAATGCGTCCGTAACATATAAAGCGTAGTGATTTCCCTTTAAAACATCATGAGAAATGCGCCATAACAACATATACAGCGCGGTGTATTCCCTTTAAAACATCATCAGAAATGTGGCTGTGGTGACATATAGAGCGTGTATTCCCTTTAAAAGATCTGCATTCATTATTCGTTTAATGAAGTCCAAGGTTGGTTGCTTCGCAAATGGCAGGTTTTATCAGCTAGCAATATAAACATAGCAGCTGTAAAAAAGAAATGCAGCAGTGGTGACATATAGAGCGCAGTGTATTCCCTTTAAAATATCAGCATTAATCATTCTTTTAATGAAGTCCGAGAACGGTGACTTCACAATTTACATGTTTTGGCAGGGAATAGAACAGACATAAGTCTAAAAACAAGGAGGAAGTGAAAACAGAACTGAACACAGCTGTAAACAAGCATTTGCAATGCAATAGGTCTTGCATTTGCAAAAGTTACAGCTATTGGCATTGCAAATGATAATGTCTTTTACCTATGTGTTTTGGTTAGGAGTGTAGTCGATGTATGTAGTGTGGAGTGGAATTATGTCGGTTGTATTGGAATTGTTAGTCTTGGAACTGTGTGGGGTGGAATTATGTGGTATGGAGTATATTTGTGTAGTGGAATTATGTGGCATGGTAAATAGATAGGGATGAGAGTTTCACAGAATAGATAGAAAGAAAGATAGAGAGGGTGTAGGAAAGTGCCCCTTTTTGCATGGTTACCCCCTAACTTTTTGCCAGATACCTGATGCCAGCTTGACGGAGTGTGTGCTGTGATCCTGCTAACCAGGCCGCAGCACATGAGTTCTTTCCCAAACTGTACCTTTGCACCCATAATTGGCCCATCTCTGGCCACAGGTAAGCCCCTTGTAAAATGGACCCTGGGTACCAAGGGCACTGTGACCAAGGAAGACCTCTAAGGGCTGCAGCATCTATTGTGCCACCCTTACTGGCCCAGTGCCTTAACACCCACACACTGCCTTTGTAGGCTGTGTGTTTTGGTGCAGAGAAAAGTTAAGAGCCAGCATGGCACACAGTCCTGTGTGCCATGCCTGCAACCCACTGCCTGTGTTCTAGGTAAGCCACCCCTCTAGCAGGGTGCAATAGACCACAGGTGAGGGTACAGTTGCATGAGCACTGTAACCCTACATTGTTTAAGTCCATTCTTAGACATTGTAAGTTCAGTAAAAGCCATAAAGAGTATATGGTCTGAGAGTTGGTCATTACGAACTCCACAGCTCCATAACGGCTTTACTGAAAGCTGGAAAGTTTGGCAGTAAACCTTTCAGCACATTAAACCCACACTGATGCCAGTGTGGGATTTAATGTAATATGCACTCAGAGGGCATCTTAGAGATGCCCACTGAAAAATGACCAGCCCTGGTGTGGTTCCTGAATGACTGCCTGCCATTTGCCGCCACTAGAGAATTTTCTGGACTCCTGGGTAGAGGGTCTCCGCTCTGTGGGTCCAGAAACTCAGCCCATCCTGGGCAGAGGTGTCATACCTCCTCCCCCAGGATGGGCTGGGTCGACGAAGGGGAAGTTTCAAAGGCCTGTCGCCTTTGTTAGCTCACCCTGCCTTTTGCTGCCCCCAGCAACTGGCTGCCACCAGTTCTGACCCCCACTTTGGGTGGGAGAATTGGCGGGAAAACCAAGTTAGAAAGAGAGGTGCGCCTCCTTTGCCAACCCCACCCCTCAGGTGGGGAAGGCGAGGTGAAGCACACATCTCAGTACCCTCCATCTTGAAGATGAGAGCACATTGCCAACCAGAGAGAGGCTTGTGCGCCCTCCCATTGGAGGGTGGCATAATAGGGGGTGTACTGACCCCAAGGAAGGACCCATTGGTCCCAACCTGCACACCCCTGTAACCCCCTAAATTTAGTATTTAGGGGTGACCCTGAAATTTGCCTCCTCAAATTCGAGAAGAATAAAGAAGGACCTTAGAGTCATGTTGAAGGAGGAAGAAGAGGATAACAACTGCCTTGGCCCCAGCCCTACCGGCCTGTCCCAACTTCGACCTGCACCCAGCGAAATCCCGGCGTGTCCAGCAGTCAGAAGCCATCCAAAACCCAGAGGACCTGCCCTGCCTTCACTAAAAAGACTCTGTCTCATGTGAGCACCGGATTTGCTCAACCATAGACTCCAACATAGACCCTGGATTCAGCCAGCTCCGCAGTTCTGCACCACTCTGCACCCGACGCCCACAGCCTGAGTTTGAGTGGCCCAACACCATGAGGAGGCATCTCAAGCGAACCTGACCTGGGATCCAGTGATCCCCGACCTGCCTCGACCTTCTACCCGACGCCTGCAGCCTCAACCTGAGGGGTCCCCCCAACCACGACAGGCTCTGTTAAGAAACCCTGACGCTGGAAGACACCCCTGCACCCGACACCCCCCGGCCTTGGGTGGCCCAAACGACAGTGTCCAGGATTCCCGCAACAATCCAACTTACATCTCTTGCCGGTTGGTACCATCAGGAATGTTCCTTTACCGAGCCTTCAGCCTTTCTTCCGAACCGGAGATCTACATTGGGATCACCAGGGCTCCCAACATCTCCTTGGCACCCTGCATCCGGCTGCCTCCGTGCTGCTGGTGGTGCAGCTCTTGTGCTGATTGTTGACCCCTGCAGTGCTGATCTTAACCCCAGTAACTTTGCTCCCGTAACCCAGTGGCCTGCTCGTAAATAGCCCCTAACCGAAGGTCCCCCAGCCCCACTGGCTAACATTGGGCCCCTGCACTCTGTACCCGGCCGCTCTATTGCCGCTGGTGGTGCAACCTGAGTGCCTCCTTGACCCTTGGGGAACCTAGGTTCTTACCCCAGACACCCCACATTGTAAGTCGCTTACTTACCTGCAAACCAATAACATTATTTTTCTCCATAGGAACCCATGTTGTAGTTTTTCATTTGAAAAAATGTTCTAAGTGTCGACCTGCTTTTTATATGGAACAAAAGTAACTGTGCTTTGAAAAGTAAATTCTCTTACTTACCTTTGTATTGTAGGACCCACAGTGTGATATCTAGGCATATCACTCTGAGTAGTAGATGTCACTAAAAACTAATCCAAAGTAATTTCAATGTATTTTGAACTGTTTTGAAAGCAAATACAAACCTGTAACAATTCCAATTTAAACCACAACTGCATTTCTGTGTACAGCCTCGCATTTGAAAGTATATTTTACCTGCCTGTGCCAAATTCTGACTGGTTCTAGAAATAAAACATAAGTATACATTTTTTATACGTACTTAATTGGTATGAATTTAGTCTCTGAGTGTGTGCCATCAGTTGTTGCCTGAGTGAATACAATAAATGCTTAGCACACCTCCTGATAAGCTTAACTGCTCGACCACACTGTCACAAATAGAGTTGTTAGAGATTATCTGACTTAGCCTCTGCTATACCTCTGGGGATCCACTGGATTCTGTGCACAGTATACCTTACTTTGGTATAGTATCTACAGAGCCACTTCCTACAGAGGGATAGGTAGTTTGTGCAGGAAGTGGTGAATTAACTCAAGACAGAGGAGCAGAAAGAGTGTGTGAGAAAAAAAAACCAAGCATTTGCAATGCAATAGGTCATTGTAAATGACGATGCCTTTTATTTATGTGTTTTGAAAACCTGCAAGCAGTGCGTAAACACGCACTTTGTACTTACAGTCCTTGCTCACGAGAAGCAAGGCTGGCAGTAAAAGAGGCGCAGTTACTGGCAGTCTTGCTTTTCGTAAGCAACTACTTTAAGTACATAGTGCATGTTTACGCACCGGTTGCAGACATAACAGAAGCTGCCAAAAAGTAATGTGGCCCTAACAATATATACAGCATGGTGTATTTACTTCAAAACATCAGCAGAAATGTGGCAGTGACGACATATAGAACGCGGTGTAGTCCCATTAAAACATCAATTCAATCTTTATTCGGCAAATTTTGCCATCAAAGGTCATACAAAACAAACATATGCATACACAAGTTAAAACGAAAGGATTAAAAATAGATAACATATTTTATATAAAAATGAAGACTTAAAAACATTCAAGAGCAATAAAATTACATTACAATAAGAACGAGAAGAATAAAACCAAATGTAGTTGACTGAGTAGCTACCATATGAAATACATTGCGGCATTATGTTAAAGTGCTCTTTGCCTAATCCTCCACATGGCCATCAGAAACCTTGAGACCGCAAAGACTGTATAATTCTCAAAGCTTCTTTAAATTCTCTTACCCCAAGGCTTCGACATAGTGGAATAAACCATATGATTCTAATGCTATGATAGAAAGGGCAAAAAATAAAACATGTTCAATTGTTTTAGACCATAAAGTACAGAATGGGCAATGGCCAGGTGTTGGGTTGGCCGTCTAACCCCTCTTGACTGTGCACAAGGCTAGTGGAAGAATCCTAGATCTAAACTGTAGGTAGAGCTTTCTTGCTGGGCTCTATTTTGTCCAAAAACCACTCTAGCACAAAGCCATCTTTCTGCATGAGGAAAGCCAGCATCATAGGGCCCAAGTTGGGTGGGCTTTACAGAAACCCCATTTGATATGACCAATAAGCCCTCTTTACTTGGTCTTTAGGGATCACGCATGCCTCTTCTGGGGCGGCCCACAGACCAATGTTCCCAAGTGTTGACCTCACGTGCTTAACCCACGGGAGGTCTCCTGCTCCTGGCAGACACAAAACCTCTGCCAGTCCCTGTTGGTAAGGACTCAATTCCAGGGTTGCCCAAATCCTCGTCCAAAACAAAAGAGGCTTAACCTTGCTATATCAAAGATATTTTTAAGCCCCGGATCCATTTGCAAGGGGAGCAATGGTGTACTTTTTAGCAAACCAAGCAGTTGCCACATAAAGGGATTCTCTGCAGCAACCAAGGAGGATGCCTCACTGTGTCCTCAAAGTTCAACACCATACAAAGCAGATCCCAATGCCTGGTAGTTGTAGACCTGCAAGACCACCAAAATAGGGCGATATTGGGAGGCCCTAGATGTCTTCAGTAACCACCCAGTGGTTTGTCCTAATTTTAGTCCATACCTTGTAATGTGGGTCTGCCAATTAAAGTGCTCGGTCAAGATAATACCCAAATATTCAAAAGTGTGAACTCGCTCCAGGGGTTCCCTCTCAGCATGAGGTTTGGGCAGGTAGAATGACAAGGATTAAAAATCATGTACTTAGTTTTTGCCAAGTTAATATCTAGATCTGTTGCCCTGCAAAAGCTATCAAACCTATCAAGAAGTTTTTGCACTCCCGTTGGGGATTTTGGGAGGAGGATCATATCATCTGCAAACATAAGGGCAGGAACCACACCACATATAGTCGCCCACCTCCTAACTGTACCATCTTCCAATACTATAACTGGAGGTGGGGGACCTGGCCAAGTGTACTGGTACGCTCTCTGAAACCTGATTGTAGTGGGGTCAGTATGTCTGAGACAATCATCCGTTTTTGGGCACTATCAATTAGGCTTATCGGCCTATAGTTAGAAGGGAGATCATGGGATCCCTTCTTAAAAATAGGGATAATCTAAGATCCAGCCCAAGTCGGAGGAATAGGGGCCCGTTTCAGTATGGAATTGAAAAGAGTGATGAAATAGGGGGTTAACACATCAATCTCATCCAGAAAGAGGTCCCCAGGGACCTTATCTAACCCCAGAGCTTTGTGTCGCACAATTTTATTAATGGCTTTTCCTATTTCCCCAAAACTAAAGTTTATATCTTTTTGCGGGCCGCTCAAGGTGGGCAGTCTTATGGTGGGTTCTGATTCATCAGGACTGGCCAGGACTAGATCATAAATGTCCAGCTCAGAATGTTCGTGCTGCTCCTCAGAGGAATATAAATAAGAGAAGTGTGCAACTCATTCTGTCATTGCAATATGGTTTTCATCTGGAATAAACCCTTCACGAGAACTAGTAGAAATAATATTCCAAAAAGAGCGCAAGTCTCCTCTTTTGGCTGCTGCAAGGATACCCTTCCATTTCTTGATTTCCCACTCTCTCTTGGCAACCCGTATGGCATCTTTATATGCCCTTCTGGTAACTTGAATTGATAGTCAATCATTTGATTGCACCCATTAATGCCGCCTGGGCCTCACTACGACTTGAGTTGTACCAGGGAGGGGCACTAAACCTGTTAGCTGATCGACAAGTCTCTACATAAAAGATTTTCCTCAGTATCAAGAACATTTGAGAGTGGATGTTACTGTAGGTGGGTAGGCCCACGCCATGATCCATAGGCATATTTAGTATTAGCATAAACTCCCCAATCACATCAGTCGCCACTTTGTAAACTTTAAAGACTGATTCCCTGGAGTGTGATAGCGCACTCCATCTTACAATTTGTCTATTAGGTTCCAGGGTTAATCTTCTACCAAAGGTCTCATTGTTGTCTGGCTGCGCAACAGGAATAAGGCTCCTCAGTTCTAGGACAAGTGCATTGTGGTCACTAGACTGGCGAGGTAGAACCTCCATGTCAATTAATTTCAATCAATGCGGCTTGAGCACTGAGATCTATTAAATGTGTGTTTGCCTTCATTGTCCGACCTTGACCTGCCACTGCAAGCGCTCACTAAGTCCCTGACTCAGCGTGAGGGAATTGATTTGAAGGGCCAGAGGGGACCATCTTTTTATGGAAGGAATAGTTAGTGTAGGTATGGAACACAGTTGAACTTCGTAACTTGAATAGAGTTCCACATGGCATCAATGGGCTCAAACTGACAATTAACATCACCCCACACGATCTTGACATCCTCACCCGAGAGTTCGGCCAAGTGGGCGGATAACATTTGGATTACTCCAGACTCAGATTTACTTGCTGAGGGTCTGCAATAAACATTATAGATATAGCATGTGGTCATATTCGGAGAAGTCAAGGTGATACACAAGAAGTCTGGGTAATCCAACTTGATTTCCTTGATGCTACACAATAAAGTTGTTTTAGCCCAAATTGTTACACCCCCTACTGATCTACCCCTACCCCACAAAATGGCCTCCTTACTAAAAGACACAAACCCTGAGCCATGCATTGTGCCAGTCAACTGCGTTTCCTCGAATATACATACATCGTAAGAGTCAATAAAGGCACACCACTTAGTGCAAGACAACTTAGACAGTAATCCAGCTACATTCAAGGATATCAGTCTAATAGTTGAGGTAGAAAGAGCCATCTGCACACACACCCTCAACATCAGCAGGGTTTGATGGGTTGAGCCCAACCCCATCCACACACACATTCTCCTCAATAACATCATAGGGTAGAGTGGTCCTTGCCCCAACCTGGGGTGCACTGCCACTGTCAGCAACATGGGGCAGGGCAAGCTTGGTCCCATTCAGGCAACCACCCACATGGTGGACTGTCTCGGATAGACTAGGCACTCCTCCAGCGTGTCAGTCGATGTCGGCTAGTGCATCAAAGTGGTTATAGCTTGAAATCCCACTCTGCAGATCAATATTCAATCTTAGGGCCCTGTGCCCATCTGCTATCCTTACTGACACAGACTCCAGGCTTATAAAAGTGGCCCAGGGGCAGTAGGGCAATGTTGCTTTGATTTTGCTGACTATTCATGCATCCAAAAAGCAATTGGTGTACCAAGTGGGGTGATATGAAGTTGACAATTATACAAGTCCCCTTGCCTGTCCCTCAGTCTCACATGAAGCCAACCCACCCTCCTAGTCAGCAAGATGTCACTTGCCAGATCCAACGGAAATTAACTATGGCGGCCCAACCAGTTCAGTGTCTCATTGAGCAACTCAGCCTGAGACTATCTTTGATCCAGTCTTAATGTGGGTACACCAGCAAGGGTTGCCACATAAGGGCATGATGCTGGAGGCAAGCAAATGACTGGCTGCGTTGCCACTTTTGCGGAATTACTCCAACCATTGCCATTCGTTCTTGGGCTTTATTTACAGCGTTATCTTTAATTTGTGCATAACTATTGGGTTTGGAAATACAATGGTCCCCATTTAGCTTTTGGAGTTCATGGTATTACCTAGCAGCTTTGGCAAACAAAAGGCTTAGTAAGTTGCTTCAATTGCTTAGTCGGCGCAGGTTGGAGTGGGCTTTCAGATGGACTGGATGTTACAGGTAAAGAAGACGGTCCTGCATTATGTGTGGCTAAAGGGGATAGAGTACAACCAGGTATGCTTATGGAGGGAGAAGGTAAAGAGAGGGAGACCAGAGATGTGCTTACAGGTCCTATCCCGACGGAGGACCCAAGAGAAAGCCTGCACTCTGTGAACTCAATTTCATTACTTATCACACTCACTGTTCGCTGGATCATTTGATCTATTTTAGTGGCTGTGGTCGATGTTGTGGTGCCCCCTACCAATTTCCTTTTAACCATTTGGATGTAGTATCACAAATCAAACATCAATTGATACATATGAGCAAGCAGGTAGAAAAACAAAACCCCAAAACAAAAATAAAAAGAACAAGCATTGGCATAGCCAATAGGTCTCGCCTTTGGGGCCTTATAAGTGTTTAGCCAGAGCTATTGACTTTGCCAATGTCTTCAAGCTGTGCTGTAGAGAAGTGTGGCTGCTGTGCGGCATGCTGAAAAGTTATAATAAAAAAGTGTCAGAAGCATTTTTGTTACTTTATATATGACCAAGAAGGCATTATGTAAAACTGAACGACCATATTAAAAAAAGTATTTACAATAAAAAATGTCCTCAGTTTTCTTTTGTTCTTGCAATGCTGGCAACTTGTTTCTGCCTATTGCAATGGTTGTTTGTTAAAGCTTTTTTTTTGAGGGGGCATAAACAATCGGAGGGTGAAGGTCGGGAACTGAGTGATGCTGTGGTAGCGCTGAGTGATGCTGTTTTAGCGCTGAGTGATGCTGTGGTGGCGCTGAGTGATGCTGTGGTGGCGCTGAGTGATGCTGTGGTTGTGCTGAGTGATGCTGTGGTGGTGCTGAGTGATGCTGTGGTGGCGCTGAGTGATGCTGTGGTGGCGCTGAGCGATGCTGTGGTGGCGCTGAGCGATGCTGTGGTGGCGCTGAGCGATGCTGTGGTGGCGCTGAGCGATGCTGTGGTGGTGCTGAGTCATCCTGTGGTGGTGCTGAGTCATCCTGTGGTGGTGCTGAGTCATCCTGTGGTGGTGCGGAGTCATCCTGTGGTGGTGCTGAGTGATGCAGTGTTGGCCCTGAGTGATGCAGTGTTGGCCCTGAGTGATGATGTGGTGTCGCTGAGTAAAGCTATGGTGGTGCCGAGTGATGTTGTGGTGGCGCCGAGTGATGTTGTGGTGGCGCGGAGTGATGTTGTGGTGGCGCTGAGTGTTGCTGTTGTGGCACTAAGTGATGCTGTAGTGGCGCTAAGTGATGCTGTGGTTGTGCTGAGTAATGCTGTGGTTGTGCTGAGTGATGCTGTGGTTGCACTGAGTGATGCTGTGGTTGCACTGAGTGATGCTGTGATGGCGTTGAGTGATGCTGTGATGGCGTTGAGAGATGTTGTGTTGGTGCTGAGTGATGCTGTGCTGGCTCTGATGCTGTGCTGGCTCTGATTGATGCTGTGGTTGCGCTGAGTGATGCTGTGGTGTTGCCGAGTGAGAGATAGAGTGAAGATATAATGCCCAATTAGAGAGGGTGGTGAGAGAGAAAGAGAGAGAAAGGGTGTACATAGAATAAAGAGTGGAGCAGGATAGAGAGAGAGAAAGAAGGGGAGAGAGAGTGAATGAAGGAGTTTGAAAGAGAAACAGATAAAGGGGTGAGAGAGAATGAAAGGCTAAAAAAGATAGAGAGGGGAGAGTTAATTAAGTAGAGAGAGAATTAGAGAGGGGAGAGAGAAGGAGAGAGACAATAAGAGTGGGGGGTGTGGAGTTTAAATAGAGTGAAGAAGTGACGCAGAAAAAGTAACCTTAAATATAGCTTTGTGCTTTGCGCGAATAAAAAAAAAAAAAAAAAACAGTGAGAGACAAAAATACTGGTAATTAGGCTGTGACTCCCAATATAAAACAAATAGCGATATAAGGTGAAATCAACCCACCGAAGCAATATTTCTAACTAGACAAAAAAAAAGCTTTCATTTCAATGCTAATCGCTGTTGTTTTTCATGTGACTGTAGTCCAGGGCCCTCAGTTGGTAATGTGAGCTGCTGCTGCGATTGAAACATCAGAGTCCAGAGAGTTAATGAGCCATGACGAGGAAATGAGGAAGAGATAGGAAACAACAGATGGCAGCTGCGCGTGCACGCCATCCTGAACTCAAGCTGGTCGCCAGCCGAAAGCCAGTGTTTGCACTTCCAAAACCCGCTTACTAAAACTCTCGGCCAGACCAGCGTCAAGCGCTGGTGCAGGCCGAGACCTAAAAAAGCTTCCAGTTCCAAAACCTCCTTCTAATGCGCCCTGTTGTATAGTATATGTTCTACCCTTAAATGTGTGTGTAAATACATTTTGCGCCAAACACATGCTCAAATTAAGCTGCTGTATATTAAATATATATCTGCAAGTTATATGCGCGCGGTTTACATTTAAAGTGCTTGTTTTTATTGAAGGAATCGCTCTGCAGGATACGGCGACCTGTTGCTTAAATAAGGTATGCTGTTCGAGGGGGGATGTGGTAGCAGTAACAGTAATGCACAATGTAAGGATTTGTGTTATAGTTTGGAGGTTCAAATGCTACGATAAAAATAAGGCTGTAATAAAGTTTTGTAAGGTTGTTTCAGCTAAAGACAGAAAGCGCATGTAAAAAGCAGTCCGTCAAACACCAGTTTAAATTATGCCCCTGTATAGCTATTGTGGCGCTACCATAAGTGCCGGGGTTTTTGTTTTGCTTTAGTAAGGTGGAGGAGAAGCGGCCTTATTTACAAACACCTCGTCTGACTGCCTAGAAACAGCCTAAGGCGAGGTGGGGGGTTTGTAGTGAAACTAAGCAGAGACTGCCCTGGAGCCATCCCACGGCCTTATCTGTTGTTCTAACAAGTCTGCAGACTAGGGACATGTGTCCACAAGTTAAAAGGTGGTCGTAAAAACATCCTAAGGGAGGACAGCAGTAAATAAGCACCGGAAGCTGTAAATTTATTAGGAAGAGAATACCAGTTTAAGAAAAGGCAGCAGCTTTTGTAAAGGCAATTCTTTTATCACAAAATGTTTAGGCTATTCCCATCATTAGTACATATCCGGGTTCTCAGTTCTAACATATCTATTCAAAGTATTGGTTTCTAAACGCATTTAATTATTGCTAAAAACAAAACTTAATCGGACCTTCAAATACTAAAAACAAAACTTAATCAGCCCTTCAAATACTAAATTAATTTCTAGTCGAGCGTGTCCGTGCACTATAAAATATAATGCTTTGGATTTTGTATCGTATTACTGCTTCCATCGAGCTCTTAGAGGAGGAGAGGGTAACCTCCGCCATTTCGCGATATCTCTAACTGGTGGACGGACAACAGAAGGGGGTTTTAGAAACCGATGGAGTGGAATGGATAGAGGAAGTGCGAGATGGAAAACAGAAGAGAAAGAGAATTAAAACAGCTTCCCGAGCGACCCGTGAAAGGACCACTTCTTGTAAATAGGGTAAACAAATCTTTCTTTTAAGGGACTCCCTTCTGCTGAAATGTTGGTAGCTTAGATAAGCATAAAGGCTGGTGTTTGAAAAAATACAGTGTTTCTGCGAGAAAGCATTAATACACACTGCTAACAGAAAATAGATCAAAAGCTACAACTTCCAAACCCTATGTATGAACAGCCCTATCTTATGGTAGATATTTTACCGGTAAATATGCATATTTAAATGCCTTTTGCGTATAAGCGTTCCGTTAGACACCGGTTTAAATTAAGCCCCTGAATGGCTTTATGGGTGCTGTCAGGAGTGCTGGGGTTTTTTTTTTTTTTACTTTCGTAAAATGGATATTTTTTTTATAATAAATAAAAAAAAGCAAACCTGCAATAGCGGCAGTGCTTTAAAAGGCAAATGTTTTACCTGATTTTTTAACATTTATGAGGGAATATTTAAAATCAAATGCAGTTTACACAATGTTACTAATTTTTCAAGCAAACTAACTGCGCATGGTAATAACCATCCTGTTTGTTCAGTGTTGCCATTACCCATGCAACCGAGCTTTACAGAAACAAAGCGCTGACTGTTTGCAGCTATTCTATATACATTGGCAAGTTAACTGTGCGCTGTTGACATTTGAAGTGATCAGCAGGTTACAAATTGGCGGAGGGACAACAGAAGGGTGTTACAGAAACCGATTGAATGGCATGGATGTAGGAAGTGAGAGAGGAAAGCAGTGAAGAGAGAGATACAAAATTAAAACTAACTACGTTTGTGCTGTGACTAAGGTGACAGAGCGTCCCGTGAAAGGACCCCAGCTCGCAAATGAGTGAAACAAATGTTTCTTTTCCGGGACTGCCCTTGGCTTAATGTCGGCAGTTTAAACAAACATGATGGGTGGCGTTTGAAAATATACATGGTCTGTGCAAGGCATCAATTTAGCATGTTTAAATACTTTTTGCAAATAAGCGTTCTGGTACACACCTGTTAAAATTAAGCCCCTGTATGGCTATATGGGTGCTGCCAGGACTGCTGTGAATTTGTGTTTGCCTTAATAGGTAGATATTTTTTTCTTTTTAAAAATACGCAGACATACAATGGCGGAAGCATTTGGAAGGAAAATCTTTTAGCTGAGTTTTGTAAAATTTTTACAGGGACAATTGAACATACCATGCTTTTTTATTTAACTCAGCGAGTTAAATGCGCGGTGCCGACATTGTTAAGTGATTAGCAGGCTATGAATTTGATGAGAAACAACAGATAGGAGTGAGAAAAGAAAACAAACGAAAGAGGGAGAGAGACAAAAACAAACTTTGTACTGTGACTGAGCTGCTGGAGCTACTAGTGAAAGGACCACATCTTGTAAATAACGTAAACAAATGTTATTTCTCTAGGGCGCCCTTTTGCTAAAATATCGGCAGGTTAGACAAACAAAGTGGAATGGTTACGCAGTTTGAGCAAAATGGCAGAAGGGGGTAAAGGTGCGCCGTGCAGTATGTCCTCGAGTTCAAAAGCTGTCTGTTGCACATTATGTTTTACAAAGTTAACCTAGCCAGTACGGAGCGTGAAAAAAGACAATGAATTCTTACTGAGAAAAAAAAAAAAACAAGCATTGGCCGCGCGGCCGTGAAACTGACACGGCCGCGCGGCCGTGAAAGTAATCGCGGGTTTTGGAAGTGCAAACAGTGGCTTTTGCTGGCGACCAGCTTGCGTTCACGCGAGCGTCCAGATGGCGAGGGAAGCCATATGGCGCCTGATCGCGCGTGCACGCTCGCGTGAACGCAGGCTAGTCCGCAGCAAAAGCCACTGTTTGCACTTCCAAAACCCGCTTACTAAAAGTCTCGCCAGAGCAGCGCATGCGCACTGGCTCAGGCGAGACCTAACAAAAATGATACGAATAAAGGGGGCCCAGTCCAGCCTCCTCCGGGCGTGGATGGGTCCGCCGTTGCCCGTACGCGTCCCGCGATGTGGTAGGCTTGTTGGCACTTTATAGTGCATGACGAAGTCAGGCACCTCCTATGGATAGAGGGAGTCTGGGGGATGTAGTTCCAACCCAGCCAGGGCCACGATAAAGCTGTCAGGAAGATGCGGGCAGGAAAACCTGCTTTTCTGGGCCTCTTAAAACATCAGCAGAAATGTGGCCGTAACAACATATAGATTGCGGTATGTTCCCTTTAATACGTCAACATTAATCATTCTTTAACCAAAATGCAAATTCTTTTGCTTCGCAAGTGACAGGATTTGGCAGCAAAGAAAATAAACCTGACAGCAGCTCTAAAAAAGCAATGCGGCCGTGGTGAAATATAAAGCACGGTGTATTCCCTTCAAAAGGTAAGCATTAATCAATCATTTTTTTTATTGAAGTCCAAGATCCGTAGCTTCATAACTAGCAGGTTTTGTCAGCCAAAAACACACATGTAGCAGCAACTCTAAAAAAGAAATGCGGCTGCGGTGATATAGAAAGTAAAAACACCTCCCAAAACTGCTGAAATGCTGAAAGAAAAATAAATGCAGCCATACAGTGAATTCCCTTTAAAAGATCGCCATTAATCATTCTTTGCACAAAGTCGGTGGCTTTGCAAGCGGCAGGTTTTGGCAACCAACAACACATGCATAACAACAGCTGTAAACAAGCATTTGCAATGCAATCGGTCTCGCATTTTTAAAGTTAGAGGTATTGGCGTTGCAAATGATATTGTATTTTATTAGAGGAGTTTAGAGGACTATGAGGAATTACTAGTGGGAAGAGAGACACAGCTGCAACACTGCCTTGAGCACTTAGAATGTGGAATTACAATTGGGACCAGAGTAGCAGCTAGCAGCATTGTTTGGTAGACTTAGAATAAGGAATTACCACTGGTACCAGAGAAGCAGGTGTAGTAGTGTGTAGAGGATGATTTAGAATGAGCATTTACAGACGGGACAGCAGTAGTAGCTAGCTTTAATGCCCAGATGATTTAGAATGAGGAATTACTAGTGGGACCAGAGAAACAGCTGTAGCACTGTTTAGAGGAGTTAGAATGAGGAGTTAGTGATGGGGCTAGAGAAGAAGCTGCAGCACTGCCTAGAGGTCTAAGAATGAGGAATTACCATTGGGACCAGAGAAGCCACTAGTAGCACAGACTAGAGGAGTTAGAATGAGGAATTACTACTGGGACTAGAGATATAGCTAAAGCATTGTGTAGAGGACGTAGAATGTGGGAATTATTGACGAGAGTAGAGAAGCAGCTGCAGCACTGTGTATAGGACTTAGAATGATGAATGATTGATGAGCCTAGAGAAGCAGCTGCAGCAGTGTGTAGAGGAGTTTGAATGAGGAATTACTATTGGTACAAGAGAAGTAACTGCAGCAGAGAGGAAAGTAGAGTGGAGGGGAGTAAAGGAGAGTGGGCTGGATTAAAAGAGAGTGTTATTGAGTGGAATAAAGTGGAGTAAAGCAGAGTGGAGTAAAGCACTACTCGTCTGTCTGGAGGCAGCAAAGAAGAATATGCATTTTACAGAAGATTACAGCATTTCAACCTACCTAAAGATAAAGCATAAAGTCCAGCAGTAGACCGGACAGCAAGAAGCACTGGTAAAGTAGCTCTGTAGATAGAGCGCATGCTGCAGAGCCCTGGGTGCAATCGTAAGGTTTCTGCTTTATATCCACGGAAAGCGCCATCCTGGGCTTCATGCTGCGGAGGTTGATGAACTCCCAAAAGCCATAACTGTTTGCATACCAGTCTCCTGGTAGTATAGAATGCCGGGCCCCTCAAACAGTAGCATTGCACAGAGGGTACATTAACTTGTAAACACGTTGCATTTATAAAAATTAAATAAAACAGCACTATACTTACGCTTTGAATTTTGTTAAAAAAAGACGTCGTTTTTACACTGGTTCATGTAGCTGAGTTAAGAAATCCTACAGCACTGGCATTTGTTTTGGAGAAACTAAAGGAGCCTAAACGTCTGCAGTAGTGTTAAAAAAATCACCATGTTCCCTACAGTTGTGAAAGGACACCGGGACGAGTTAATTGACTGGGAATAAGCCTCCTCGTTGTAAAGATCAAAATCTTTTCGTCTGCAGCACATGTGCAATGCAGATCAGTAACTTGAGAAAAAGAAACAACAGGATGCGCAATTTGCGAAAACAACTTTAGGTTACAGTTAAAAAGTACTGGAAGTAAAGTAAAACAAACACGACACATAGGTACAAGCATTTAAAATCCCACAATGGATTTTATAGATGCTACAGAGGCCCCAAAGTACCTCAAATTAAATTGTTTTTTTTAAAGCGTGCCGGAATGTTTATAAATAGCGAGTGGTGATTATATACGGTTTGTGTGCAGGTGGGCGTGGAGTTGGGGAGAGATAATCAGTAGTTAACCGAAAAAAAAACTGCATGTATTTTTACTGTGCTTAAAAATATTTAATTAAGGATCCAAAAGCACACGTTTACAAGCAACGAAAACAACAGAGCTTTTACGCTAAATTAATTATAATATGCTAACAATTCCATGGAACAGAGCATTAACTTTAAAGTGCCTCACATTGTCCAAAAAACAGGATTAGTGCCAATGCCTTTTGAGATCGCACCGTTCATGTGAGGTTTGTTGCTCGGTAAAAAAGTAAACAGCATTCATATTTAAATGGCACCAGCTTACATTGCCCTAAATAAATAAAAAAAACGGTGGTATAAATGTTATAAAAGCATTGCCGATGTTGTTTTTTAGGTCGAGCCTCGAGTAGCGCGCAAGCGCTGCTAGGCGAAGACTTTATGTAGGGGTTTCGAAAGCTGACCACACACTCGTGCGTCGTGGCCTTTTACCTGCGGTTACGAGCGCCGCAGACATGTGTTTTCAATTATCGTGCCCAGACGCGGGCGCGATAATTGGAAACACATGTCTGCCGCGCGCGTAATCGCAGGCAAAAGGCCACGACGCACGAGCGTGTGGTCAGCTCTGCAGGCTGCCGCGCTCGCTCGCCCCCGCTCCTCTCACACAGACATACATACACTCCGAGGTCGCGCTCCTATCAGCGCACACCCAGGATTGCGTGGAACGAACAACCTCCCCCCCTGGCTCTCCCTCTCTTCACTACCCTCTCTCGGGCCGCCCGTGCGCACGCACGCACGCACGCAAAGAAGGGCGCAGTAAACAGTGAGCGCGTGCATCTGTGCTCCTCTTACAACCGGTATCGTCCGTTGAGGCTCCTGCCCCGCCTCGTTCCTCCGTGTCCTGCAGCAGAGGAAATGTCACTCGGTCTTCAAGGTGCTGTTGGACTCCCAGTAAGGACTGCGGCCGCACAGAAAGGGGAAGGCGAGCTCTAGTCTCCCTTCGTGACCCTTTCCCCTTTCTTCTTACCTGTCCCTCCTCCATTCCGCTGCCCCTCTACTGTGTCCCTTCACCACACATTGTTACCCCGCCCTTGTCCTGTCTCCTGGTCTCCCGTGTTTCCTCCCGCCTCTCTTGTGCTCTTTTACTCCCTCGTCTACCATGTCTTTCTCTGCCGTCGGAAGCCTCTTCTTTTCACCCTTTATCAGCTTAAATCGCCCGCTCCTTTGCCCACGGTCCTTATTCCTATATTTCCATCCCTGATTTACCCCATCTATAACTTCGTTCTCCCTCTGACATCTGGTAGCAAGAACAAGTCTCGGATAGCAAGCCAGAACGAAGCCCTGGCCCTCCAGTCGATCCGAAACATCAGAGGCAACACTCAGTGCGTGGACTGTGACATGCAGAGTAAGTACACTCCTGTAATGAACGTGGCAGGGGCTCCCCTTGGTGCTGCCTGTACCATGGGGTATGTGAGGTGTAAGGGAAGAAGCTGCTCTGGGGCACAATACATGACTCGTATGTGGCAGTGTGCTCAGTTTGTATCCTCGTTTACTTCGTGTGCCACTGAGAAGCCTCTTTGCTCTGGTGCGTCCTCGTCTTTAGATGTTCACATGTAGCTTTTGTAAATGTTGCCTCTCTGCCTTTCCTATTGTGGGAAATGATGTTTATTTGCAGTTTTGCATCAACCTTTTATTCCTGGGGAACTCGGAAAAAATATTTTGTCAATTGTAAATTCATATAATGGATCTTATTTCTTTTCTAACTGTAAATATTACTAATTTTAAGATGGCCGATGCAGTAACTGTTGGTTGTTTACTGTGGTAAGCCAAATGAGCTGTGGCCCAGTCTAGCTGTTCAAACGCCAAAGGCTGCATTGTTGCAATGTTTGGATTGTCTCACTGAAGTAATATACTTTCACATACCATGTTGTTCTCAAAGCACTTGCTGATCTCGGAGTGTGATAAGAGGTATGTACACAACAAACATTATGACCTTGATGTCCTCTTCAAACTGCAGAGCAGGAAACATTCCTAGCAGTTTAGATGTCTCAGTGAGTTGAACGTTTGCTGCTGGCATCTCGTCTGACCTGTCGGTTACTGGTCTGAATATCGGTACGGCCAACTCAGCCTTTCCCGCTTGTGAGGTTGATAATTGTGCAATTAGCTTACCTAATTGCAACACCTGGGATCTACCATGCTTAGAAATGGCACTAAGTTGATTATAAAGGGCTATATAATAAATAAGGTAGTGAAGCTGATGAGGGGCCAGATACCAAGAAGGCCAAACTAGGAATGTTACACTGTGGCTGTGATAAAATGTTATACCCTTCTGGCACGAGAAGAAATCAGCACATATACAACTGAAGCCTACATGGTAAATGATAAAGTATGATATTTTGCATTGGTATACGTGTTGCTCTTTTTCATTTTCACTTCACAAAATAATACTGGGAATCATGACTCCAAAGCTTACAGTCTAGTTCACTTAAATTTCTTTCTCCGTTACCGAAACCTACATTCTGTCGAACGCCGTGATGGAGGGAGAAAGTATTTGCAAAATATTTTGCACTAACCCTGTGGGATATTCCTTATTATTCCTGAGTACCATGTTTCTTTGACTCGAGCATGGTCTAGTTTATTGCCCTTCTTAATCAGCCTGAAACCTAAGATCGTTGCCATGTTGCATCAATTGGCCATTCTCCCACTTTTGAAATGGCTGGGGATGTCTGTTGAAGTCTGAGCCATTTGGAAGACGTTCAGCTATTTCACTGCATTGAATTGTAGCTTTGTCACTTCCACAATACTAAAAACTTCTTGGCAGCTGTGTGGTGTAACATATTGCGCACCACAGAAGAATGGAGCATTACCACACATGCGTTCCTTGATCTCTCTGTCCGATTTGATTTGGTTTTCTTTGTTGTCTGATTTGCGAACTTGAGCCAACATGTATGATGATCTGAGGGCCAGTATCTTTTCGTTTTATTTCAGAACCCAGAAATGGGTTTTATATTTCCTGACTCGTGACATGCCAAAACAAATCACCATGCTCTCCAATGTTGTTTTGTCATTAATTAAATATACAAATTGACTCCCTTTGTAACTTGATGTTACAATGGCAGTTCATAACAAATATTCCATACGTCTCTGTTCCGACAGTCACTTCTATAGACATCTCATAAAACAAATCAAAAAGTGTTAAACCAATGTATTAAATCACAAAAATTGATTAATAATCACAAATATAGAATTCATAGATTAAAAATAATTATATACACATAACCTAATCAAACCATAATTTTACACAATCTTCATAAAAATCCAAATAGTTTTGACGCAGATTTTCGGTGGAAGCTTGGGTCACACCACCTTCTTCAAGACCAAACAAACGCAATTTCAAAACCATACAAACTGTAGTATCTCTTTCCCAAGTGCCACGGTGCAAAACCGCAATTCAGTTCACACACAGTTAGTGGCATCTTTTGACTGGCTCGCCAAAGGGCTCGCGGTTGAAACTCTTGAATCCTTATTTCTGTATTGCACTGGTATAGTATATTTTTTGTCCTTGTGTCTTTATTAATGCTGTTCTTGACAATTACAACCTCGGAAGAATCCCGAGAGATCTTTACTGCATGCTGTGCGACTTGACTTGCTACGTTGAGGCGTGACTTCTGCTTTCTGTCCGGGCGCACTGCCTGGATGCATTTCGCTCCCTTGACATTTATCGAAGGGTTTTGATATGGTGTTTAAATAGGACTAGTCCATGTTTGCAACTATAAATACAAAGGTATATATTGTATTACTTTCCCTTTCCTCATTACTATCTTCTAAACAATTTGCTTTTGCTCTTGCTGCATATATTTTCTTTGTAATGCTTTTTTTATGCTAATGTGCGTATTTGAAAGCAGTTTAAAACAGTTTAAAACTGGAAGACACTCCTATTCGACCCACAAAATAGGCACACGAATCATAATCATAATTGGTGCAACAACATCAAGTGTTGCATGGCTAAACACTTATAAGGTCCGAAAGGCGAGACCTATTGGCTATGCCAATGCTTGTTTAGCGAGTTGGGAGGACAGAAAGAAACGATGGGAGGCTATTTGGGAACAGGACGGGAAGCAGGAGAGGGAGGGAAAGAGCAAGGTGGGGGGAGGCAAGGAACAGCGGGAGGAGAGTGATTCCTTCAATGCAATGCAGCATGACGTCACCCGAGCAACCATTCAAAACGCTAGTACTTTGGTAGATTTGTGTGGAACAATGGCACTGGCAGATAGGTGAAAGGGCGGGGGTGGGGGAAGAAATAGAGGGAAGAGGAAGACTGAAAGAGGGAGAGATGAAGGAGAGGAAAGACAGAGACAGGCCCTGAGTAGCACATTGCGGCTTGCCATTTTGTTAGCATGCAAATTGATGCATGCCACAATGCCAGGCAAGGTATTACGTGTCAACTGAAGTGCAAGTGTCCGATATTTTGTCAAACTCCACAGGAACTCGGCTCCAGGATGAGCGTGAGCTACTGCAGTAGGAGTTACTGTAAACTGCTTTTCAGATACTGGGTCCTGTCTCGTGAATATGGTGAGACAGAACAACGAAGGCGATCTTGCGAAGCAGGCTTTGTTAAAGTCAGAGAGATAAATGCTAAAACCCGGCGCTGCCCACCCAACACAACAGACCCTCAAACAGCCCAAAGATATTAGCTAAGGCTAATAATCTTACCTTTCAAATCTTCCCCCTTAACTGCACTGGATGCTGCGCAGCAAGGAAAACGAAAGCTGCCGGACGCTTCTTTAACATCTCTGGAGCAATCAGCCAGCACGTGACTGGGGTGGCGGCTTCCTAAACAACAGCTGCTGGAAAGGGGAAGGTTGCGCGCGCATGTTAATGCGCACTATTTTTAAAAAAAAAACAATTACGCTGTGTAAGGGTAAGGACACTGAAGTTAGACGGTGCTGCTTCCGGAATACTCGGAAGTGACACATCGGAAGCACAGCCAGTAATACGCACGCTAACAAAAGAAATGCCTAAGTTAACAAATGCCAAGTGGCAAGACAAAATCCTCGGAAATCGGCGGAGTTGCACCCATGATATAGATTACTTTATGTCTCGAAGAGACAGTGCATGCGCGCTGCCTAGGCGAGACCTAAAAATGAAATGCAGCCGTACAACATATAGAGTGTGGTATATTCTCCTTATAACATCAGCAGAAATGTGGTTTTAACATCATATAGAACACAGTATATTCCCTTTAAAACTTCAGTAAAAATGCGGCTGTAACAACATTTTCAGTGTGGAGTATTCCCTTGAAAACTTCAGCATTAATCACTCTTTAACCAAAATGCATGGTCTTTTGCTTCGCAAGTGACAGGATTTGGCAGCAAAGAAAACAAACCTGACAGCAGCTCTAAAAAAGAAATGTGGCCGGACATATAAAGCTCTGTGTTTTTCAATCAAAACATCCGCATTAATTGTTCTTTTAATGAAATCCAAGATCGTTTTTTTTATCAGCAAACAACACATACATAATAACAGCAACAGTAAAAAACAAATGTTCCTGGGGTGACATATAGAGCACGGTGTATTCCCTTGAAAACATCAGCATTAATCATTCTTTAAAAAAAGTGAAACCTCTGTTTCCGCAAACAAACACGATACACAAGTTGTTGAAAAGTATATAAATCATTCTGCCAACAGTAAAAACAACTCCTAAAACTGCTGCAATGCTATAAGATAAAACGTAGCCGCCATGAAACGGGTGCTGCACTGAGCCGGGGAAACAACAAAACAGAATCATTTATAGGAAGTAGTACTCATTCACATTTAAAAAGGAAGTTCCTCAGCCAAGAATTAAATCAGGACAGGGTACAAGTAGTATGGCACTGCTCCGTGGGAGTAAACAATTGACAAAGAGATGGGACAAAAAGGAAACATTAACCAGTTACAAGCAAGGATTTTTAAAGGACACTGACATCAACATATGAAAAGAAGTGGGCGGGATGTAAGCCCACAAAGATATATACAACATGTCTTGAAGAGACAGCACAAGCACTCTCTAGGCTCAACCTAAAAAACTACCAACAGCCTTAGAGGCGCTCTTGCATGTACATGTCCAGAGACATAGAGGCAATCAAGCACACACACAGCAACAAACCTCAGGCATTCTTGCACAGAGACCAGCAGGTACACATGCCCATAGACCACCAGAAAGACATCCAAAAACACGGATGGGCAGGTGGATGGATGAATGTTAAGATCACTTTTTGAGTGGGCTGTTGCTTCAATGAATGTATTGATTGTCACGTGAAAGAGTGAGTTGATGGATGCTTGGATAAGTGTCTTATTGATGTGGGCGAATGATGACTATGAATGCCTAGTGTGGATGATGACAGTTTGTGAAAGGATGGATGAAAGTCTAGTAATTACCGGGAATTGGTAGTAAGTAAGTAAGTAGGGAATTCTTTACAAGGCGGGAAGAAAATACAATATAAGGAGGTACTGGAGCCTCAAAATATTAATGCTCCAAAATATCATTAATCATATGTACTTGATGTGCAAAATATGCATCTGTGTGTCAATGTGGGGCAGTATAACAATATAACCGAGCCACACTTATAATCACAATGTAAGCAATGTATTACCTATGATATAGATACATTTATGATCAAGATATCTTAATATTGGCCTGACTGCGAGTAGGCCACAGGTTAATTAAACTTTAAAGTTTTCCTGTATCTCAAATGTAATGTTTCCTTTAAGAATGTTCTCATATTTTCTTTTAAATTATTTTAAATTTGCAGGTGTCTTATCAAGCTTGTTGGTTAAAATAGTCTTTTGTTTTATGTTAAGAAACTGGTAAAGTAGCAATAGTAACTGGAGCCATGGGAGATGAGAGCAAGCCTCCTCTACCAGACACTCCAGAACGCTGATATTACAAGGTCGTGCAAGTGTGCTCCTTTGTTCAACAATGGGAATATGGGGAGTTTACCTGCTCCCAGATGACAGTGTCTTCTGATTGGCTGCATCCAGAGAGAGTTGGAGATGGGACGTTTCTTGAGAAGATTGTTTTATTTAATTTTGTGAATAGTTTAGCAGATCCTGTTCTGACGTCGCCTCATGAACCTTAACTTGGTTCGACTGATGCTGACACCTTCCTTCTAGAATTTCCCCTTGCCAGTTTCAGTTGCTTATTTAGCTTATTTCCTTTATGGAACCAATTTTTTTTCTGTTCTGTTCTTTGTATTTCGTCATATTTTGCATCTTCATATATATAATGTACAAATATAGACTGCATGACCTGCTGATTTATTTGCTTATTTGATAAACTGGTTGATCGATTAACTTGTAACTTTGATTAACCTTTTCATAAACCTTCAGGGTTTGGACACCATTCTCTCTGTAGTTCTTGTGAAGCCAAATAGGGTTCACTGTAATCTACATGTGGTGCTAGTGTTAGCTCTTTTTATCCACTTTTAGTGGATAATAAAAGGTCCGCACAACAAGTGGGGTCACCTATTAGACGATTACACCAGAACCTACAGGTATAAAGAGGTGCACCGGATCAGTACTATGTGTTCAGATAAGGGAAGGAAAGTATAGGACAGTTTTGGGGATACATCGCCCTTTTGGAAAATGCTTCTTCTTGAGCTGTCGCAAGGAAGGGTATGTAATAATACATCAAGCCTGGTTTACTCCTGAGTTACGTAAGCAACCTCCAACGTTACAGATGAACATTCACTTTCAGATCAGAAAGTTGGGCAATAAATAGATCAATTAGATAATTAACAAGCTCAGAAAACACTGTCCCAAGAATTTGATAGTGGCCAAAATGAATTTCTATGAAAAACAATGGTCGCTATTATTTAACGCCATTAAGCATAAAGATCATAGAGTCATTTGCATTTGGATTTTTAATTTATTAACATATTGGATAAGGTGAAAGAAGGATGCAATGCCTATTGTGCTGACCCTAGTACATGGGTTGTTCACATAAATTACATTTATGGTGACAGGTAAAAAAATAGTACTGCATCTCGCTGGTTCCATCATTAACATCGATAGTTAATACGTCACTAACTTCTAATAAGTCCTCAGCAACTCTTCACCTATGCCTGAGCTCTCCTCTTCTTCCTCTTCTTCCTCTGGACCGTTGCGCCTTCACAAAACCCTGCACATAACCCACTAACTAATTTGGGAAGTCACAATATAGAGAGATTCTTACCCTCATCTGAAGAGCAGTCTTGTAGAACTATGGGGGGTGTCCTGACCACGTTTAGATCCAGCTCCAGTTCCTCTGGCATCACGCTCCACTCACACAGAGAAAATATCTCCATCACCAACTCGGCTCATGTTCCCAGGAACCTGCATGGTAATTATGCAAAGACCTATCTACCACGAAGAAGGGGGAAACATCCAGTATATGGCTACATTACAATGATAAACATCCCCAAGCTAACATCATGCTCGATAGTAGAGACAGAAGATAGTTTAAACAATAAGACGATCCATTGGATTCGTCATGTTCAGGTGGTGTCGCTCTGTTATACAATACAACATAGTTAGTGTTAAAAGATCTGGCTGTCCTTATTCTGGTCTTGAAGTCCTTGACTTAGTTTTGGGTTCTTCTGCAATGGCCGACAATCTAGTCGACTTTGATCATAGAGCTAACCCACCAGGCAACTCCAACATACAGTTCTAATATTCTAGACCTTATTGGCACTAATGGCCCTGCTTCAGTTCTCAGTCTCATAGATTGACTTGGAGAAGCACCCCAGGGAAACCTACAGGAGACCCATTTATTGCCACGAGGTGCCAGTGCACTTCCTCCAGGAGGGGCTGGTTCAGAGTTAGACCCGCTTCTTAATTTACGCTCCATAAATACTCCTAATGCACCTACCCCCATTCCAGTTAACGCTATCATGATGGGGGCGGAAGGCATGGTGCCACACCAGAATGTTGTTTGTAAGGAAGGTCTCTGTGGTATTCTGCACTATGAATTCATCAGCCTGTATTCTGTGCCGTGTATTACGCAATCTGTCTTTGTTGGGGTTGCAAGGCTGTGATGTAATATGGAACTTTATCCTTAGTGAGAGAATGTTGTTATTTAAGGTTTTGATAGTTGGCCTGGCTGTTGGTGGCTGAGGTCTCTTGGATGTGATGTACAATAAACTTCTCTTGGTTCATCACCTACACTTTGTCTCCTGCCTGCTGCTTACTCTTTGGAGATCACTTCATTTTGCGACAATTGAACCTACTACTTTGCCAAAAGGGACCTCAACACAACTGATCCTGTTTTGATATTCGACTCAGCTGTCTGCCTCGAACTTACCAGCGCATGAAAACGTTTCTTCTGAGTAAAAATAAAAGGACGTGTTTACCTTCATTTTCACATCACTGTGGGGCCCCTCGGGTGTGCTGTTTTCACCCTGAATCACCCGACAGGAGGAGTCTTCATGAGCAACTCTTCAACTGCTCAACTGTCACTCCGCTGAGGACTGCCTTGGTATGCTTCATCGATGAATTTTACGGTAGGGTTATGTTCCCTCCGTTTGTGACTCTCGTTTTGCCATCTTTAACTTTTGCACAGTGACGCACTGCCTTGCATCATCTTGGGCCTTCCTCTTTTCAATCCTGTTTGCCTGATGCTGCCTGGCCTTGTTTGCGTCACCTTGGGCCTTCCTCTCTTCAATCCGGTTTGCCTGACGCTGCCTAGTCTTGTATGCGTGCCGACGTCATCTGGAGCTCGCCGCTTGCCTGATTCTGCCTGGCGTCTTTGTGATTACGTGCAACGTCCAGCCGCCATCTTTGAGGTATCAACATCACGCAGCGTAGCAGCCATTTTAATTTACGCCTGACTCTGCCTGGAGGCCTGTCAGAACAGGCTCATTCTCTGATCATCGGCGCTGATGCGCACAGCTTTTCTTCGTTGCTTTTGCCTCTGCGCTGACACGCACAGCTGTTACTTATCTCATTTGCCTCGTTGGTGATGCGCACAGCCGCCATCCTTGTGGTGTTAATATCACGCAGCCTAGCGGCCATTTTAGTTCATGCCTGACTCTGCCTAGAGGCCTGTCAGAACAGGCTCATTCTCCGATCATCGGCACTGATGTGCACAGCTTTTCTTCATTGCTTTTGCCTTTGCGCTGACGCGCACAGCTGTCACCCGTTGCATTTGCCTTGCAGGTTATGCGCACAGCTGATTTTATAAACAACATCAACACCAGTTCGCAGTAAGGTCGCTGATGAGCACAGCTGTTTTTCTTCACTTTTAACTAACTGTTTATGCACATAAATTCTTGTCACACAAAGTTGGTAGTGGGTACATTTAACTTTGGTGTTGGGACACTCAGATTCGTTAAACGTTTGCGCAGCTTTTAAAAAAAAAACTTTCTTTCTTTTCTCTTTCTTTCTCCCTCTTATTATTTTTCAAACATGCAAAATGTCACTGCTGCTCCATTTTTTCTAGCTGCACCTGGTGATCCTCTAATTCCGTGGATCAAATGGAAAAAGGTGTTTGCTAATTATGCAAGGGTCTGTGGCACTTCTTTAAGTGCGGAAAGGAAAGCCTCTTTATTTATGCATTGTCTGGGTTCGGAGGGTCAGGAGGTCTTTGAACATCTTCCTGATCTTCCAGACAGTGAGGCAACTGTCTTAAACGAATATGAAATATGTGTGAGAAAGATGGACATACATTATCTTCCCAAGGTGAGTATGGTGTTGGAGCATTACCATTTTGGGAAGTGAATGCAAAGACAAGAGGAATCTGTGGAACAATATATTACTATCTTGAGAAAATTAGCATCCACTTGTTGTTTTGGTGCAGAGTTGGAGGAGAGGTTGAGGGATCAACTCATGCTTGGATGTTTCATTGATAAGGCTAAGTATAGTTTGTGGCAAAAAGATAATCCTTCCTCACAGGAGGTTATCACTATATTAAAGATGCATGAGCATTCCAAAGCTTGTGTTGACACCATTCAAAAAGAGTGCTCTAAGGATGGTGCTGTTGAAAAAAATTAAAAAGAGGTGGTCAGAGAAGTTAGCACCGAACCTCCTTCAAAGAGTGATTCTGATAAGCCTTCTGTGTCAACCAAATCTTCTAATAGCACTATGTTTCAAGGTAAATGTTTTAGGTGTGGGAATCCTGGCCACATGGCCAACTTTAAAGACTGTCCTGGATGGAAAGTCTTGTGTTCCAATTGTGGCAAAAAGAGACACTTTTCACGTTGCTGTAGATCGAAAAGGGAGCAAAAGAAAGTTAGGGAAGTCAACATTTATGAGCAAGATAGTAAGGTTATTGAGATTTCTCAAGTCAATGATTCAAGAAATGAAGGCCCCTTTGAAACAGTATTTATAAATGATCAGTCTGTAAGACTGCTATTGATTCTGGCGCCAAAATCACACTCATTCCCAAGAGTTTTTATGATGAACAACTTTTGAATAAGATCAAACTAGTTAAGCCAGACATCAAACCCAGAGGTTACGGAGGGGAAATCATTGATCTTTTGTGGTGTTTTTGGGGCACCATTGAATTCAAAGGGAGGATTGTTCCTGGTAAGATTTATGTCTCTATGAGAGGGGACTCTTTGATTAGTTGGTTTCACCAGCGGGATCTTTATGTGTACTTAGACCCCAATCAAACACCCTCTGTGCGTTTGAAAGATTTGCCAGCTGTTGAAGCTGTAAATGATGGGGCTGATGTCTGGATTGTGAAATATCCTGACGTTTTTAGGAAGGAATTGGGTTGCCTCAGGAACTATATTCATCACATAAAAATTAAACCAGGTGCTGTACCCAAAGTAGCAAAAGTCAGGGGTGTTCCTTTATTAGTGAAAGATAGTATGAAGAATGAATTGGATAAGCTTGTCAAGAATGGGATAATTCAAGAGGTGGAAGTGACTGAGTGGATCTCTCCAGTTGTTATGGCTCGCAAAACCAATGGGGAGGCAAGGTTATGCATAGATTTGAGGGAGCTGAATAAAGAAGCTATTGTGGACCATTATCCTCTCCCTAACATAACGGAAATGTTGTCCTCTTTGGCTGGAGCAAAGCACTTTTCCCCTTTTTGATCTTACCTCAGAGTACCATCAGGTCAAGCTTCATCAAGCTTCCCAGGATCTTACTACTTTCATCACACCTTTTGGTACTTTCAAATTTCTCAGGATGCCTTTTGGTCTCATCTCGCCGGCCTCTGTTTTTCAGAGGGTGATGGAGAGGGTTTTGAAGGGTGTTGCTGGGATTAAAGTGTATCAGGATGACAATCTAGTCCATGGTGCTAATCTTGAAGAGCATGATGAAAGGTGGACCCTGGTTTTAGAAAGACGTTTTGCTGCTGGTCTCACACTAAAGTTTGAAAAATGCAAGTTCAATGTTGGGGAGATCGAGTACCTGGGTCATTTAATTTCTGGATCTGGTATTAAACCCAAACCCTCCGTGGTACAAGCCATTTCTAACTTAGACTACCCTAAGGACAAAGAGGAATTAGTAAAATTCCTAGGAATGGCAGAATTTTACAATAAGTTTGTCCCCAACTTTTCACAGAAAACTGAGGTTTTATGTGGTTTGTTGAAAAAGGGTTGTGAGTTTGTGTGGAGTCATGCCTGCAGTGAAGAGTTTGATACCATCAAACTGTGTCTGAATGATGCGCCTTCCTTATCCAGCTTTGATCCCTCTTTAGTGTCTTATCTTATGACGGATGCTAGTTCAAAAGGTTTGGGTGCCGTTTTATTACAGAAAGTCGGTGGTTCTAAAAAGACCATTCTTTTTATTTATTGGCCTTTGAGAGGTGCCGAGTGTAATTACTCGGTGGTGGAGAAGTAGGCTCTGGGTGTTTACTGGGCCATTCGTAAACTAAGAAAGTTTTTGTGGGGTAAACCGTTTGAAGTTGTTTCTGATCACAAACCCCTTAGAGGTGTTTTCTGCAAGAAAGGAGTTGATTTTGTTTCTCACAGAATAAGAAAATTGGCTGTTGCCTTGCAGGAGTATCAGTTTGATGTTTCACATCTTCCAGGCTCAAATAACATTTTGGCTGATTGCCTTTCCAGGCTTTGTGGTCAAAAAGAAATTTCTGATTAGTCAGAGGAGTCTGAGTTCTTTTCTGGAGAGGACTTTGAGGAGGAGGTGAATGTTTACGTTATCACTGAGGGTTTCTTTTCACAAGAAGTGTGGAGAGAAAGTTTTGATCAGGACAATATCTTGAAACTTGTGCTGTCTAAAGTTTGAGATGGTTGGGGTAACAAGCAGGATTGTGATGAAAATCTCAAAGGCTTTTGGAGTGTCAAAGATAAATTGACCTTGGTGAATGGTATCTTGATGAGTGGTAGTAAATTAGTTGTTCCTGATAACTTGAAAGATAAGCTGGTGGACAATGCTCATGTAAGCCATATGGGAATAGCAAAAACTAAAGAAAGGATTAGAGAGGCTTACTGGTGTCCAGCAATGGACGTTTACATAGAAAGAGTGGTTCGCAATTGTCCTCAGTGTGCTGGGAGTGACAAGGTGCTGAAGTGTAGGACCCAGCCTATGATTATCCGGGAGCTGTCTTCTGGTCCATGGGTTGATGTCGCTATTGATATTTTAGGGCCTGTGAAGTTGAGATCTCAAGACCGATTTGTTTTGGTCTGTGTGGACTTATATTCTAGGTGGCCTGAGGTAAAGATTGTTAATACTGTTGAATCTCAGGTTGTCGTGGAATTTTTGGAGGAATTTTTTGAACGAGAAGGGTTTCCCATGTCTTTATTATTTGACAATGGTTTTCAGTTTACTTCCCATTTCTTTGAGAAATTTTTGGAGGAAAGGAGCATAAAGCATAAAAAGGCTGCTTTATACCATCCCGAATGCAATGGTGCTGTGGAGAGGTTTGTTAAAGTACTGAAGGATGCCATGCAGTTAGCGGTTGTTTTTGGTGTTAATTGGGAGGCTGCCATCAAAAGAAAAGTTTGTGAGTATAGGTTTATCCCTCATTCATCTACTGGTGTGGCTCCCTTTAGATTGTTTAAGGGAAGGGCGCCATTACAAACATGATTCCATCGTGGGTGGCCTCCTGTAGGAAAATGGCTGTCTGTGAGTTTGAAAGTATTGGTGCTTGGAGGGAAAAATAGTTGGGGTGTATGCAGAGGAGGAAGGAATTGTTTGATGTGAGAAAGGCTGTTAAGAAGACACTTGTAGGTGTTGGTGACTGGGTCAGAGTGAAGTTACCAAGGAAAGGTGCCGGTGTTTCCAAGTTTAGTAAACCCTTGCAAATCATTAAGTTGTTCAACAATGCTGTCAAGACCAGTGACCACAGGATATAGAACCTTGGTAGGGTTGCCAAGTGTTCTCCTCGTGATTCTCAAAGAACCGATGTTTCTGTGGCTTGTTCCACACCTCAAGCACCTAGGAGGAGTTCTTTGCGTTTGAGAACCACTCCTCGTCGTTTGCAGGATTGTGTTCGCTAATTGTTTTTTTTGTTTTGTGCTTTTAACTTTTTGTTTCTAATGTTTATGCTATAAGGGGGAAGGTATGTGGTATTCTGCACTATGTATTCATCAGCCTGTCTTCTGTGCCATGTATTATGCAATCTGTCTTTGCTGGGGTTGCTAGGCTGTGATGTAATATGGAACTCTCTCCTTAGTGAGAGAATGTTGTTCTTTAAGGTTTTGACAGTTGGCCTGGCTGTTGGTGGCTGAGGTCTCTTGGATGTTATGTACAATAAACGTCTCTTGGTTATTCACCTACACTTTGTCTCCTGCCTGCTGCTTACTCTTTGGAGATCACTTCAGTCTCTCATTGATTTCCTGGAATCTGGCTGAAGTTAAATTCAAACTCGATCGAGCAAGAATGGTGCTCCTTTATTAGAAATTATGATGGTTTATTTCAGGAGATCCGGTCACTGAACAAAATTTTCATCAATGGATTTTTTTCATACAGCTTGGAAGCTTTACCATCAAGAAATTCAGGCCCGGCGGTGGGGTGTCTAATGATATTGGTAAAGACCGACATTTTGTGTACCCATGAATTGCTGAAAGTAAACTCAACTGATTTAATGGGGGTTATGCTTGAATTCCCAACGGGTCTGAAATTGGTGTTATTAAATATATATGCTAGGCCTATGCTTTCAACTACCGAATCACCAATTATATCTCGTTTTAGACGATTTGATTGTACAGTTCCAGCAGAATGCTAAAGTGATTGTAGCTGGTGATTTTAATTCTTCATTTGAACCCTCTCATTCTCTTAGTATGATAACAAAAAAGGAGAATGAGCAATGGGGTATCCCTAGCCTTGAGGGCAAATCTTATCACTGTCTCTCCAATGTTGCTCTACAAATTGCATCAGTGATGTTTGAGGGCGAAGTTTGAGAGCATGTTATGGGAGAACCCGCTCTGACTAAATGAGAGCAGCTACATTCAAGAGGGGAGCCTCTACTAGTGTGATTGACTACATTTTTCTAGAGGTCAGTCTCTGGCTATTGCTTTATGACATGGTGGTTTTACCGTGTACAAATAGCGACCCCAATCCTTTGAGTGTTACACTTGTAGGGAATGACCTTTCGAGATTGCTATCCACCCAGAGCACTGTGGTTCCTGAACCTGTTGTGGCCAAAAACTATAGAAGAATTTATTGGCCTAGGGTTAAGGCTAATAAGAACATTCTTGCCGAGATATATCAGTGGTTCATACATTTTTTTAATCTAATTATGAGAATTCCCCTGAGGAGGCTATACCAATTCTAGATATTCATGGCAGTTGTTTTAAACAAATTAGAGTATATTTTTTATAAAAAATCTAGTGGTAACATACAAGCCCCTCCCAAAGACCCAAGATGGTATTTACCCGACTGTGAGCAGGCCAAAGAAGTGCTGAGAAGCGCTTTTAGGGGCCACAATCGATTTGAGATTAGCACAGCCCGATGGGATTACAAGTGTGTAATCGATCATGCAAAAAGGAAGTGAGAGGATGCTAATTGGCAGGACATACTCCAGGCCCTTAAAATGAATGATGGCCAGACATTTTGGCATATTATTGCAAATGGGATAACTGGAAGCCTTCATCCCAGGAGGAATAATATCCCACCAGAAAGATGGGAGGAACATTTTGCAAAACTATACTCTCAGGCTCCATCTATAAATCAGCCCCCTAATGTGGTTGAGGAGTGTCCCGAGGGTGATGTCATCAAGCTGGGAAATGGTTAGACCCTTGAGATTTCTTTTAGTCTAGAGGATACCCTCTGTGCAATTAATAGTCTTAAGGCACTAAAGGCCCTCGGTCCCGATCACATTCCTGGTGGCCTATATAAATCAGAACCTGGGCTGTGGGCTAGTTATGTGAATATCCTCTTTAATGCAATAGCAAGGGGTGGGGAGATCCTGAATACCTGGAGGGGGCACAAATCATCCCGATATTTAAAAAGGGAGATGCCAACTGTCCATCTAACTATAACGCTAGTAGCCTAGTAGATAACCTTCAAAAAATATTCACCAGACAGATTTTAAATAGATTACAAGTGTGGATGGAAGATTGGAGGATTTTAACTCCCTTTCAGGCATGATTTGATACTAAAGTTAGCACTTTAGATCTGGTTTTTAAATTTGCCCTCCTTTATTGGAAATATGTCCTGCAGGGTAACCAAAAACTCTATGCAGGATTTGTAGACCCGCAAGCTGAATTCGATTTGATACCCAGGGAGAGTCTTTGGAGAGTACTAGCAGACATGGAAGTCCCAGGGGGGTAATTGAATTACTAGCTAGGTTGCATGAAAAAAAATACGCACAGGTCAGGTGGGTTGACAAAGAGCATCCCAGGCGCAAGAGGGGCTCGATAAGGGTGCGTTCTGGCCCCCACCTTGTTCACCTTACATATAAATGATGTGGCTGAGGAACTGACAAAGTGTGTAAACGATTCTCCTACTGTCAACGGGGTTAAAACACCAATACTCCTGTTTGCAGATGATTCATTATTAATCTCCAAGTCCTCGAAGAGGTTACAAAATCTGCTAAATAAATTTTTGGAGTTCTGAAATTACAGGGGTTTGGAATTGAATGCTGCAAAAACCAAATTTATGGTCCTTGGTAAGAGTGTCAATAAGAGCTGTTCAGTAATGGATGGGAAGGACCGTTTGGAAAGGATCTTTAGTTTTTACTATTTGTGGATGACCTTGTCGGAGTATATAAAGGAGCCCTTATGATATCTCATAGATCTAAGGCCATTTTACATTTTCAGAAGAATACATACTCTCGTTCCATTTCCCCGGCCATTAAAAGCCTATTGAGCAAAGGCTCAAAGTGCTGCATTGTATGGCACAGAAGTCTGGGGCTACAGTGACATGGCGATGCTCGCAGTGATGGAGAACATATTTCTTAGTTCACTGCTCTCGGTTCCCGTAAGTACCCCTTTGGTCCCACTTTATTTTGACACCGGGATTAAAAGAGTATCTGATCTGGTGCATTTAAAGCCACTAATATTCTGGATCCGTATTCTGGACTACCCTGGAATTAGCTGTATATAAAGATTGCTTGAGTGATGTAAAGAATATGGACCATGCCTTAGAGATACCGTGGTTAAGGTTTGTTCGCAACTGATGTAAAAAATTGGGTTTTAGCATAGTGTGGGACTTGCCTGAATTACAGTGTAAAGCGGACAAGCAGGCCTTAAAATCATCTTACTGGTCACTAGTGTGGCAAGAAATAACAACTAGGGGCACTACGGGACATCTTACCTACAGTTCCTGGCATTTAAACCTACTCCTGGTTTTGAAAGTTACATGGACAATATAACACCACCATTGGCCAAGAGCTTGTCTATTAGATTTAGAACAGGCTGTTTGCCCCTTCGATCGTTCAGCAAAAACTGGAATAATATTCTCCCGCCTGACTCATGTCCAGCTTGTTGCATGAATTCTGAGACTCTTGACCATTTTATGCTTGTCTGTCCTAAATACCGTGGTGTGCGTCGAAAATGATTGCGCCCGATCTGCCTGTCCTTGGGCGTATCACACCTTAGAGAGGCGAAACGAATCTTATCAACTGGCACATCTGGCCCGGATGTTTTTTCCATGAGACGGTTTTTGTTCAATATCTGGATAAAGCGGGCAGAGGAAGTATGGGTCCAATATTTTACTGCCATTTACGATAATCATCTTATTCCGTATATGGAACAAGACATACAATATATTTTAAGAACTCAAATGGGCCAAAGGTTAGATAATATGCGGTATATTTTACAGCCTGTCAGCTTGTCTGAGGTTAAAAGGGCCCTGGTATGAAAGCAGCAAAGGGAAGGCTCCAGGCCCAGACGGGATTCCCTTGGACATGTTTAGTGAGCAGCAAGATTTATGGGCCACGATGCTTACAAATCTTTATAACGCTATTGTGGTGACAGGACCTCCCTCTTCATCGAAATCTTCCATTATAATTCCGATTGATAAAAAAGGTGACAAATCCTTACCACAGAATTATCGGTCCACATCTCTTTTGGAAGCCTCTGCAAAGGTTATGGGGTGTATATTACTTAACAGACTGAAAGACTGGTCAACTACCAACAATATATTAGTTGATACACAATACAGGTTTAAAAAAGGGTTGAGCACAGTCCATCAATGTTTGAACTTGAGTATTATTATAGGGAAATATACAGTGGCTAAAAAGGGCACGCTATACCTATCCTTTATGGATTTGTCAGCAACTTTTGACTGTGTTTCGCATTCAAAACTGTGGAAAATTATGGAGGGTTTAGGGGTTGAGGGGGGAATCATCACTTTTATTAGGCAGTTGTACTCTGATGCTAATGCTAGAGGACATTTTGGCAGGGATGGTGAATGTTCGGGTAGGGTTAACATTAGAAGAGGAGTCAGGCACGGGTGCGTTCTAGCCCCCTTCCTGTTTTCACTATATACGAACCATGTAGAATTAGCCTTAAGTTCACGGGTAAGGGATACTGCGAACATTGGTTCGCGGCCCCTCCCTATTTTACTCTACGCAGACGATGCAGTATTGATTGCCATAACGGGGAGGGGGTTGCAAAGTTTAATTGAAGATTATATCAGTTTTATGGCTGACTTGGATTTGAGAGTAAATGGTACTAAGACTTACACCATAACTTGTGGGGCTAAACCCAGGATCAAAACAGTTTTCTATGCTGAAGGTATTAAATTGAGTGAACCCCCCACCTTTTCGTATCAGGGGATCCTGTTTGATAGTAAGCATTCTTGGATCCCCATGATAGCAAATAGATGTGCCCTAATGGAGAAATCCATCAACGGGGTGTTTTCTTTCATTAAAAAACTGGGCATTAAGGCGTTCAGGGAACTCCTCATTATATATCAGACTAAAGGTTGCCAGTGGCTTCTTATGGTGCTGGGGTCTGGGGAATGGCCATCACACAGAATATCCAAAGGGTTGAAAATGCATTTTTTAAACATATTTTAGCCCTCCTCCAAAGTTGTGCGAATTTCATCTCTCATTCGGAAATGGGAGCCTCATATATAACAGATAGGATTAAGATGGCTCCGATTCTGTTGTGGCATTCCATATGATCGTGTGAGGGAATATGTTTGATTAAACGTATACTCATGGATAGCCTGAATCTAGATCACACACTGGAGATCCCGTGGCTGAGATACGTACAGTCCTACTGCGAGGAGATCGGCTTAGTGGATCTCTTTAACAAACCAGACTCTTGTAGAATGTTTGAAAAGAGTAAATTGAAACTTCATGCGCAAAACGAAGCCATGAGGAAAAGATGGCAGGTGGAAAAATTAAAGTCATCTGTATTAGTCTATAGTAAGATGTCCCCTCAGGAAGGCCTACAAATGTATTTGACCCTAGTACAAAATGCACAGCACCGATTTATCCTGACCTGATTTAGGGTTAATCTGCTGCCATTGATGGTGGGGTTTCCTGCTAATTGTTATTCCATGTCAGATCTCTCCTTGTGCCCTTGTGATGGCGTGTTTTCCGTAACTAACCTGCATATTGTATTTTCCTTCTGGTACTATGAACTCCTCAGAAGAAAATTGTATTATCCCCTTTCAAAATATATAATATCATACAGTGGAGACCTGCGTTACTATTTTTGCAACAACTAAATAATCCACTGGTATATTGTGCAATGAGTTCATATTTATGACAGGTATTAAAAAATTAGGAAAACCTGCGGGTGGAAGCTTTTTAACTAAATTGCACTATGCGTGCTATTGTGTATAAAATTTAATAGGACATTTTACAATAACTAAATAGCTTATTGGTTTGGTGTGTTTTATACTTCCATTTATGGAAGATTCCATTAATGAGGGAAATCTGGGGGCGGATTTTTCTTTTAATTGGAATGCATATTTGCACAACTATGACATTTTATTGATTATGGAATCTAACAGTGTAAGTGGATTTTTACCACCTGAAATGTATATTTGCATAACTATGAGTTTTATTGTTAGTGAATTTGAATGTGAAAGTTTTATGATGCTTGTGTTTTCTATGCACTTTTATGTTCTGAAGAGTAACAAATAAAGATATTGATTGACTGATAAAGCGGGAGAAGCTTCTGAAATTATTGTAAATTTAGTATTTTCGTACACAGGTTGTCCTGTGGGAACCATCTTAACCATATATTTATCATGTACATTGTGTTTTATATATTTCATATCGGTTGGCCAGCCTATTTTTAAAACACTTTTTACAATATTGTATTTTATAAATTATCATAAATTTTATATATTTCTGAAAACCGGGACTATTCTAATTAATAATCGAGACATGTAGAGATAGGACTATTAATTTGAGGGACTTTCTTGATATTCTGACAGAAACAGCTGTAATGGAACGCCACTGCACTTGATCTTCTGGGATTAAGTTTTATGATTACATTTTTAATGTTTTATGACGGTATATTTATGTATTAAGGATATTGAATGAAGAAAAATTGTTGCATGTACTACATGGATGTTCTGTACCTTTGATGGTTATGTACCCGAATAAAGAATCTTGATTGATTACTTCATCTTTTGTTCCAACCCTGTAATATTATGTCAATGAGTTGAAAAAAGATTATGCCATGAATGTGAGAATTCCCATAGTAGGACTGGGCTTAAAGCATTTTATCAGTAATGGCTTCTTATGAGTAATAGGACATCAGGTCCCAGTGGTTCGCCATATGCACCATTTAAATCTGATGCTGTATTGGGAAGGCTGAAAAGTGCTACGCAAACAAATGATGGACGGAATGCTGAATACATCATACATTCACCCCCAGTCAAGAGATCTGGATTAAATCCATTGGTTTTTTGCTCACCATGCCACCCTAGTTTAGACCCAGCCATATGCAAATAAGTCTTGACCCTGTGCCTCATGGGAACAATCCAGACCGAACTACCGAGCCAGGTCCTCCCTGGACCAGAAACAAGCATCCTGGGACCGGTTTCTGGGTATGACCCTTCATCAGCCAGGCTAGCTTGAATTCAGTGGCACAGTGAGCAAGGGACCCACATCTGGGCATACCCATCCCACTTAGGGTGAAAAGTGCTACGCAAACAAATGATGGACGGAATGCTGAATAAATCATACATTCACCCCCAGTCAAGAGATCTGGGTTAGATGCATTGTTTTTTTGCTCACCATGCCACCCCAGTTTAGATCCAGCCATATGCAAATCAGTCTTGACCCTGTGCCTCATGGGAATAGTCCAGATCGAACTGCCAAGCCAGGTCCTCCCTGGACCGGAAACAAGCATCCTGGGACCGGTTTCTGGGTATTACCCTTCATCAGCCAGGCTAGCTTGAATCCAGGTGCACAGTGAGCAAGGGACCCACGTCTGGGCATACCCATCCCACTTAGGGTGAAAAGTGCTACGCAAACAAATGATGGACGGAATGCTGAATAAATAATACATTCACCCTCAGTCAAGAGATCTGGGTTAAATCCATCATTTTTTTGCTCACCAAGCCACCCCAGTTTAGACCCAGCCATATGCAAGTCAGTCTTGACCCTGTGCCTCATGGGAACAGTCCAGACCGAACTACCAAGCCAGGTCCTCCCTGGACCGGAAACAAGCATCCTGGGACCAGTTTCTGGGTATTACCCTTCATCAGCCAGGCTAGCTTGAATCCAGTGGCACAGTGAGCAAGGGACCCACATCTGTGCATACCCATCCCACTTAGGGTGAAAAGTGCTACGCAACCAAATGATGGACGGAATGCTGAATAAATCATACATTCACCCCCAGTCAAGAGATCTCGGTTAAATCCCTTGTTTTTTTGCTCACCATGCCACCCCAGTTTAGACCCAGCCATATGCAAATCAGTCTTGACCCTGTGTCTCATGGGAACAGTCCAGACCGAACTGCCAGGCAAGGTCCTCCCAGGATGCTTGTTTCCGGTCCAGGGAGGACCTGGCTTGGCAGTTATGTCTGGACTGTTCCCATTGGGCGCAGGGTAAGGACTGATTTGCATATGGCTGGGTCCAAACTGGAATGGCATGGTGAGCAAAAAAACGATGGATTTAGGCCCAGATCTCTGTACTGGGGTGAATGTATGACATTGTTCTGCATTCTGTCCATCAAATGTTCTTTTTGCATTTGTCACCCCGAGTGGGACGGGTATGCCCAGACGTGGGTCCCGTGCTCTCCATGCCACTGGAGTCAAGCTATCCTGGCTGATGAGGACTGAAAGCCTGAAACCGGTCCTAGGATGCTTGTTTCCAGTCCAGGGAGGACCTGGCCTGCCAGTTTGGGCTGGACTGTTCCCATTGGATGCAGGGTCAGGACTGATTTGCATATGGCTGGGTCCAAACTGGAATGGCATGGTGAGCAAAAAAAAGATGGATTTTGGCCCAGATCTCTGTACTGGGGTGAATGCATGACATTGTTCTGCATTCTGTCCATCAATTGTTCTTTTTGTTTTGGGAATGCTGGTCATCACAGATGTACCTAGGTGCCTTGGTACAAGCTTATATACCTGACAGCTGGGGAGGTTCAATTTTAAATTCCGTATATAAACAAGCAAAGGCTAAACCAATCGATTTGACATTGGCTACCAATGCTTGGTTTTCCATAGTATTTATAAGACATTGTTGTGGGAGCTGCTGGGCCCTTGCCAATGTTAAAGAAAATGGAAAAAGCTAAACTATTTGTTTGGTTTCAAAAGCACACATTGCCATAGTAGTCCCTAGCACTGAAGGGAGCTATTTTGTGTGCGGATGTGCTCCTTATGAAGGAGTACAATGCCATCACTCACAGTGAAGATAGGCAATGTCTGAAGAGGGCTACTCCACTGCCCCAAACTGTATTCTGTAGTGGGCTGTAGAAAAATGTGAATGACACAACAGCAGACCAATGGATGGAGAGAGCTGGCTGGAAGCCCCTAATAGCAAGTACATTATACATATACATTTACTAATACCAAAAGTTATTGGCTAACCCAATACCTGAAAACCAAACTTGAAAGACCTCTACAGTTGTAGACTGGTTGTGCCCCTTGATTTTGGTGCTAAAGTCTTTGCTGGCACCCTACTTAAAGAACTGCAACCCTAAGCCACTAGTATATAATTGTTACCATTCTATCAAACACGCTGTGAGAAATTGGGTTGTTGGTTGACTGGGGTGTGAGCAACAGCCACAATCCCTTGCAGGGTGAACCACAAAAAGTCACTAAATGAACCTGTGCTTAACCCTGGGTAGCTTGGCACAAAAAGCAGTCAGGCCTAACTTAGAGGCAATGTGTAAAGTATTTATGCAGCAATCAGTAATAAAGTTAAAACACAGTACAAGAAAAATCCCACACCAATTTAAAATTTTAATAAATTATTGGACACCAAAATGCCAAAAATCCTATCAGTAGAACCGAAGTTATTAATTTTTAACGTTTTTAGTAAAAAACGATCTCCTAAAAGAGCAAAGCTCCAATCGACGACATCTAGTCATGCGAGACTGAGTCAAAGTTGAACAATATTGCTGACCGCGATGGAGCATGGTTCGGATATAAGAAGTGATTGTGCCCGGTCACCCCTTACCTTTGGATTTAGAAGAATTTTCAAGAAAAATGTTCTGAGAATGTAAACTTCAGCAGAGCAAGGCTGCAGGTGGTTTCCGAGGAGGGAGTGTCATCGTTAAGGAGCCTTGGGTCAAACATGCGGTAAAGATTTCTTTGTTCACACTTAGGGGCCGATTACAATCTCGTCCGGAAAGCATCCCGACCGAATCGGTCTCGGAATGCTTTCCGACCAACTCGGATCCAGGAGTCCAAGAGATCGATTATGATTTGATTTTGATTTGTAAACTTAGAAAGCGCACGATTGCCCGAAGGCGTCTTAGCGCTGCTGTTTGATGCGCTTCTAGGATATTGCAGAGGTGAGACTCTGACTTAGCGGGGATACAGCCAGGTTTTTACTGCCTTTCTGAAGGCCAGAAGCGACGGGCTACTTTTTATTGTGATAGGTAGAAGGTTCCATGACTTGGCTGTCCTCCACAGAAAGCTTCTCCCTCCCCACCTGGCCTGCTTGAACTTGGGTACTTGTAGAAGTTTTGCGTGACTAGATCTTAAACTTCTTGCTGGTACATACCATTTGAGGTGTGTTCTCAAGAACTGAGGTCCTGAGCTATGAAGTGCCTTGTATGCCAGACACAGAGATTTAAACACTATCCTTTTGTCCACCGGTAACCAGTGGAGGGCCCTTAGTCTGTGGGAGACTGGTTTGGATCTGGGAATGTCCAGCACTAGCCTTGCTGCTGCGTTCTGGAGACGCTGAAGTTTGGTTAGGTATTGTGCCTGAATCCCTGCATATAAAGCATTGCCGTAGTCCAGTCTGGACAGGGCCAGCGCCGTAACCACTGTTTTACGTGAGTCATGGGTGATAAAAGGGCATATTCTTCTGATCATCTTTAATATATACCAAATGGTTGAGGACAGATTATTGATCTGGGCATTAAAAGTCAATTTCTCATCGAATATGACTCCCAGATTTTTGACTTTGCATACTGGGATTGGGCAGTCGCCCATACTGGCAGGCCACCAATTGGGGGACCAGAAATCCGCGTTTGAGCCCAGAAGCATAACCTCTGTTTTATCACCATTCAGCTTTAAACAATTAAGCTGCATCCATTGTTTCACCTGCATCATGCAGTCCTTGAAGCGGTCTGCCGTTTCGTCGATGTTGCTAGTTACTGACACCACTATTTGGGTGTCATCGGCGTACGAAACCGGAAAGAACCCACATTGCCTGATGATCGAGGCCAGGGGAGCAACATAAATGTTAAAAAGAGTGGGGCTTAAGGAAGAGCCCTGAGGCACTCCACACGGTGACCTGAAGGAATTGGATGCATATTCTCCCAGAAGCACTGAGAATGTTCTGTCTCTTAGGAAAGATGACATCAATGTAAGTGCAGAATCTTGGACCCTCAAATCTTCTAAACGAGCAAAAAGTATCTCGTGGTTCACGGTGTCGAACGCCGCCGATAAATCCAATAGGATCAGGGCGGCCTTCCCTCCCGCGTCCAGAATACTCCTAAGACCCTCTGCTGCCATGACCAGAGCTGTCTCTGTTCCGTGCTGCTCCCTAAACCCATACTGTGATTGATCCAGGAGATTTCTAGATGCTATGAAATCTGTCAGCTGTTTATTAAGCAGTTTTTCCAACACCTTAGCTGGAAAAGGGATTCTGGAAATTGGATGCGTCCGGATGCTTACGGATGCGATTCGGTCGGAATCCCATTGAATTCAATGGGAGCCTGTGTTCTGAACTAATACACATGTTCCCATTGAAGAATGGGGTGGCTGGCAAAAATCGGCGCTCTGTGGGGGGCACCCCTTTGTCCCTGCCACACCATGCATGGTCGGAAAGGGGGGTCCCTTGGGTACCCCAAAGGGGCCGATTCGGAAGGCCCCGAGTGAAGGGGGGCCTGCTACGGGCCCCCAAAGTCAGATTCCGACAGCCAATCCGATTCAGAACAACCAATTTTGAAAGGCTGTCCGGATCTGACATTGTAATCGCTCGGTCGGAAACGCAGCCCGTAGGCCTGTGCTAGTCGGCTCTGAACAACTCGGTTACTCCGAATGCCGTCTGGTTGGGATTCGGAATCGAGTTGGAAGGTCCGACCGCTTTCCGATCATCGTAATCAGTCGTTTGAAAAGGTTTCCGAATCAGTCGGAAACAGGCCTTCTGAATCCGATTCGGACAACCCGAATCCGATTCGGAGCCCTTCCAACCGGCATCGTAATCGACCCCTTAGGAAATCTCCAGCAGGTTGAGGCAGAGGGCTCTAGCCGAAGACAGTTCCAGATACTTGGATACCCCTTTGGTGAGGGATCACTGAAAAAGATTTGCAGCTGGGGAGAAGAAAGTAGCCAGAGCAGCCACGCAGTCAGGCTGACTGACAATGCATCTTGGGTGGATAGCTGAGCAGGTTGATCCGTCTCTCCGCCTAGTTCTCAGAACAGTGTTTAGCCCAAACTTTTTAAGTCCTCAGTTTTGGATTTAGGCTATCTGGGCATCTTCAGCATCCCAACTCAGGTCCAGGACTGGTGGGACACCACTGGGAGGGGGCCGGGAGGGAGGGTCAGGACTCGCTCTGGTTGAGTCCAGGAGAGGGCTCAAGGTGGTGGGAGCCATTTGTGCCCCTGTGGCTCTGAATAGGAGGCCAGCAAACGGAGGCCATTGGAGTCACTCTGGTAATCCGGGTTGCATGTGAAGATGCACAACTCAGACAGCAGGGCTGGCTTCTGAGGGTTCAAAGCAGGGTCCAGGTAGCAAAGCAGTCCTTCCAGGTCTGGCAAAGCAGTCTTGCAGAGTGCACAGCAGGTCACAGCAGCAGGCGGTCCTCTAAGGGTCCTTTCCGCAGGTCCAGAAGTGAACTGAAGTGAGTCTGTGGGTGCTATGTTTAGGTCGAGAGTTGATCGACCTGTTATATCTCTTCTGTAGGGTTTGGCAAACCCACCGATTGCCATTGGTTACTATCTGTGGCATTCAGAAATGCTGGCTTCTTATTGGTGCATTTCTGTAAAAGTCCCTCCTTTGTGTGTTTAGCTCTCTTTCCGGCGATTTCACTCAGAGAGCATTTTGGTCAGTCATCACACAGTACAGCGTGTGCTGGCCTCTCTTCCCTCCTCCCATCTGGCTATTGCAGGTCAGGCGTTGTTTTTTTTTGTAGTTTTATATAGCGTGAACCGGACCCGAAGGTCACCAGTTACGTTACACAAGGACACATTCATTATTTGGTAGGCACGGGGAGATTAAGTGATTTGACCAGAATCACCGGACAATCACTTGTTTTATGGTGCTCGGTCCGACCGCAGCTCTGCAGTGCAGTGCTGCTTGCATTCACGGCTGGGCCCCCGCTGTGGGGGCTATAATGTAAATGCTGGCCGTCGATGAATATTAATTAATTTCTGAGCTCCGCCGGCCCAAGGGAGAGAGTCAGACCTGTATATGTTATCTGCTCATATTTGCTGAACGTTCAAAGACCAAAGTCAAATATCAGACGCTGTTTTCAAGCGCCTCTTTATTTTCTTTCTCTGACTTCAAAGAGAGGATTTCCCAGTTTGGCATGCAGCTCCCCTGGCCCCCTCCCCCTTCGCTGCTTGAGCACTGTTCCCGTGTTGCTCGTTTGTCCTATGTCTAAATATTTAGCCACCCCCTGCGGATCTCCTCTGTCCCTGCTCTCTCCTTCAAACCGTACCGGTGCAACCTGCATGTAACGTGTCTTCTATTCGTAAGGTTTCAGTCCCTGCTGCGAAAAGGTGTCTCGTATTTTACACTCTGATTATTGTCACACTACATCAGACTCATTGCGATGTTATCCCGATATGCCAACTCTTGATTAGAATGGGGGTTTTAAGGTAAATAGTGATAAGCAAAGGTGGTGCCTGCCAGGGAGTCGCACCCCACCGAGCTGAAGAAACACAAACACAGGCAGTCTCAGCGCTCCGCAGATGCACACAGTGCTCGTGTTGTCCCCACAAACAGACGCAGTACCCGGCTATTCACTCTGCAAACAGCACATATCCTTTCGTGTTGTGGGTGCCGTTTACCCGCAGTTTGAAGAGGCTGTTGGTGTGCACGTAGCGCGCTGTCACACAATATTAGTGCCGCGCTGTACTGTATTAGTTTATCACCCTCATTTTCCTTTGGAAACGCCACAGCCTTCCCGTCTTTGTTGCTGATTACACACATAGAGCTCCTATATTTAAAAAAATGATGCAAAATGTTCCGAATGCGCGATACGTTGACATGTGTAGGGACGAATCACTGTCAGAATATCGACGTCAAAAATATCGACGTCAAAAATATCGTAGCCGAAATATCGATGTCAAGAATATCGAAGTCCTATCTACATTATGGTAAGTACAAAAATATCGGAAAAAAAATATTGTTGTCAAAAATATCGTTGTTAAAAATATAGTTTTTTTAAATCTTAAAAAATAATGTAAAATAAAGTAAATTATACATATATTTAAAATAAACATAGTTAAAAATATGTTTAAAATTATAAGTAATACATATAATGTAAAAAAATTTAAACATATACATATAAAATATAATATATACACTTACTTAATAATATTTACAATTAATTATTGTAATAACTTATAAATTGTTAAAAAACATTTTATAAATTATAAATACATTCTGCCTTCCACAATGCTGGCTCCACCTCCTGTGGTGCGTCTGATGGCCCTGGCCCACACTGTCAAAGGAAAGAAGGAGTCCTGTAAACAAAGTGCTCCAGGACTGACCAGAACTGGTTTGGACTAGGTACAGACACTCTCTGCCTTCAGAGACAAAGGATTTTGGTGTATAAATACTGGGGCCCAGACCCCAAGACTTTAGATCACTTCTGGAACAAACAAGACAAACCTTTGCTGAGGAGAGGAACCAGAGAAGCTGAAGGAGGAGACTATCCCTATGCTGTGTGCTGTTTGAGGGATTGGCCTGCAGTGGTTGCCTGATTGCCAAAGAAAGGAGAAAGGAACTTTGTGCTACTTTCATCATCTTGCAGAACATCTCCAAGGGCTTGAAGATTGAGCTTGCCTCCTGCTGAAGTCTCAGGGACACAAGACTTCACCAACCAGCTCCCCTGAATTCCCTTGCTGGGAATTTGAAGTGCCTGCTGTTGTGTTGAGGCCTTCTGAGAGACTGCGTGTCGCTGGGAGCTGGAAGCGCGACTCACGAGGGAGAAGCGTGTCGCTGCCGCAGCCGCTGTCGTCGCATCGCCGAGAAAGCGTGCCACCGCTGCCACTGTCGCCATCGCATCGCCGAAGCGCCTCGCATCACCGGAGAAGAGTGTCGCTGTCGCATCAGACGCTGTCGCATCATCGGAGAAGCGTGTCACAGAGCCAGTCGCGGCTCAGAAGATTCAATGAGTTGCCGCATGGCCGTCAGGCGTGCACGCATCGCCCCCTGAGTGTCGCATCGAGAGAAAGACGCCATTTTGTTTCATTGCACCGGATCGTCCTCGCATCATGGCGCTGCGGGTCGCATCACCACAGAAGCACAGTAAGAAACCGACGCATCACCTCCCCACGCGGTGAAGAACTGACACATCACCTCCTTTCCGGTAAGGAACCGCGCAACACCGTCCCCTACGCATCAGTAGGGAACCGACGCATCACCTCCCCCGAACCAAGGAACCGACGCATCACCGTTCTTGTGTGTAAGGAACCGACGCATCACCTTCCCTGCAACTCTTTTGTTTGTATCGCGTTACGCATCCAAAGGTACATTGAACTCAGAGTGTCGCATTTACCACCTTATTGAACTGAACTATTTTCTACCATTGAACAGTCATAGTTTTTCATAGTGTATTGTGGATTTTTGTCGTTTTGGGTCTTGTGGTAAGTCTATATAAAAATCCTTTTTTTTATATTACAACCTGTGTGGTGTCCATCTGTAGTGTTGTCACTGGGTTACTGTATGTGTTCACAAATGCTTTACACACTGCCTCTGAGATAAGCCTGCCTGCTCATGCCAAGCTACCAAGGGGGTGAGCAGGGGTTATTTTAGTAGTGTATCCCCCTTACCCTGACGAGAAGCAAGGGTCCTTATTTGGACAAAGGTACCTACCTCCGCCAACTAGAGACCCCCAGTTCTAACACTGGTGGCAGCGGTGGGATGCTTTCTCGGCGCTGCGACGACAGCGGCTGCGACACGCTTCTCCCTCGTGAGTCGCGCTTCCAGCTCCCAGCGACACGCAGTCTCTCAGAAGGCCTCAACACAACAGCAGGCACTTCAAATTCCCAGCAAGGGAATTCAGGGGAGCTGGTTGGTGAAGTCTTGTGTCCCTGAGACTTCAGCAGGAGGCAAGCTCAATCTTCAAGCCCTTGGAGATGTTCTGCAAGATGATGAAAGTAGCACAAAGTTCCTTTCTCCTTTCTTTGGCAATCAGGCAACCACTGCAGGCCAATCCCTCAAACAGCACACAGCATAGGGATAGTCTCCTTCTTCAGCTTCTCTGGTTCCTCTCCTCAGCAAAGGTTTGTCTTGTTTGTTCCAGAAGTGATCTAAAGTCTTGGGGTCTGGGCCCCAGTATTTATACACCAAAATCCTTTGTCTCTGAAGGCAGAGAGTGTCTGTACCTAGTCCAAACCAGTTCTGGTCAGTCCTGGAGCACTTTGTTTACAGGACTCCTTCTTTCCTTTGACAGTGTGGGCCAGGGCCATCAGACGCACCACAGGAGGTGGAGCCAGCATTGTGGAAGGCAGGCCCAGCCCTATTCAGGCCCAGGTGCAACTCCTCCCACCACTCTACATGCAGATAGGTCAATTCAGCCCTGTGTTGACTCGCCCTGTCTCCTGGAATCCCCCATCCCCTGTCACTCAGAAAACCAGACCTACAATACACAAGCTAGCAGAGGCAGGCTGGATGGTTTAGGCAAGAAAATACCTACTTTCTAAAAGTGGTATTTTCAAACACAGAATGTTAAAACCAACTTCACTAAAAGATGTATTTTATCATTCTGAGTTCAGGCATACTAAATTCGTTTTTCTACCATGTTCCCTGGGTCAGTTAGGATTATAAGATGTTATAATCAAACTGCCCATTCTGGCCTATGGGGACAGGTAGCCTTGCAATAGTGAAAACGAAATTGGCTGTAATTCACTATCAGGACATGCCACACACACCAGGGCATGTCCTACCTCTTACATACAATGCACCCTACCCGCAGGTCTACTTTAGGGGTGACTAACATGCAGAAAAGGGAAGGTTTGGGGACTGGTAAGTGGGTGCACTTACCAAGTCAACATGGCAGTACCAGACTGCACACAGGCTCTGCAATGGTAGGCCTGAGACACACTTTACAAGCTGCTCCTGTGGGTGGCACAACCAGTGCTGCAAGCCCACCAGCAGCATTTGAGTCACAAGCCCTGGGCACAACCAGTGCACTGTACTAGGGTCTGACAGTGAATCATATAGGCCAAACATGGAGTCACTAATCCATACATCAATTTATCATAGAGAGCATATGCACTTTAGCACTGATCAGCAGTGGTAAAGTGCCCAGAGTCATAAAACCAACAAAAACAGGTCAGAAAAAGTACAGGAGTAAGGCAAAAAGTTCAGGGATGACCCTGCATAAAGGGCCAAGCCCAACAATGATGATTATGTACAACTTGTCACATATTTACTTAACTCCATTTACAAAACAACTGTGATGGTTACTAATTCATGCACATTTTCATATGCCATATACCAGTGTAAAATGAAATCTCCAGCAGTGATGGACCACTGTTTGTGAATAAGAAATTGGAAGTTGACATTTCCATCACGTAGAATTCTGGGACTTGTGGTGTGATAGACAAAAATAGACACATGAGAGTCTAAATCACCATGAATAGTTGCACAAATTTGAAGCGACTTCCATAGTCACATTAGCAGTTTATTATCAAATTAGTCCATTGTTTGAATCATCACATATTACCTGGCACCACATTAAGGTCATCATTCACAAGCAGCCCCTGCAGCAGGTAGGTGTGCATGGTGAAGAGGATGTCCTTCTCTAGTGGTGTGAGACAGAGACAAGGTCCAGTTTGTACACCAGGGAGAGTTCTGGCCACCTCTATCCTAGTGAACTTCTCCTTCCCCAGCCTTTTCTCATCCTGCAACTTCTTTTTGACACCTCTGATGGTTCGGACATCCTCCCTCATTGTACTGACTGAAGGAGCCAACTGCTGTCATAGTGCTGCCTTCTGTGTTGCACCACTTATGTATGGCGGAAGACCATGCAGTTTTTAGAAGTTCCTCACTACAGAAGTAACATGCAACTGGGTCTCCTCCTCAGTAAAGTTCTTCTTCCTCCTCACATGCAGCATGCTGATGGCAAGGCAAGGCGCAGAGCAGGCAGGTGAAGTGTAGGTGTGGAAAAACGAGAGCTTGGAATATGTGCTGCTTTTATGTGGTTTGTAGTTCAGGGGTTGCCTGCGGGATTGCAGGTGTATGAAATTACACGTACTCTGTCCCGAGGGAGTGCGGAAACTCCACAGTCATATAGATACTACTCGTAAGTCCCTTTGTGAATACCGAAAAGTGGTAAAATTAGACTTTTGGTCTAAACTTAGACTTTTGGTCCAACTTTACCTTTGTGAATCAGGCCCTAGGTTTTTCTCTGAATTCTGGGAATTGTAGTCCTTATTTTATAATGGAATAAACAAGACTACACTTCCCAGAATGCAAACATAAAACACTTGAACTTTAACAGCTAGTCACACATAGAACTGAGAAACCTGGCACAGCTTCAATTTAGAAATGGCACTGTTCCATAGATGAGACATATTCTGTATGGGGTATAGAACCAGAAAGCACATGGTCATGAAAGGGCATTGACTATGGGTCAGGCAAGTCCCAGAAGCAGCAAATAGCATTTGCCAGGAGGTCAGACTAAAGCTAAATGGAGCGTGGCTTCTAGCCATTTTGGTGGAACTTCGGGGCATATTATCAAGCCCATTATCGCCGCTTTAGCGGCCGTTTTCGGCCGAAAAGCGGCGATAATTTCATCGCAGTATTACCAAGGACACGCTAACAGGCTTTAGCGCGTGTTTCCTTGTGCTAGCACCCGTTTTACTAACGCCTAGCATCGCATCGCTAATGAGATGCAAAGTAGGCGCTCCTCACATAACTTCATGGGAAATACATCGCTAACGCAGCATCGCGATATTTACAACGATGCCCCGGACCCGCGTAGCGACAATTAAAATCGTGCTAAGCCCCCATTAACGCTGGAATCTAACGTCTGCAAAATTCCTGACTTAGCTATATTATCCTATGGGAGGAGGATTGTCAGGCTAAGTGCACCATGTCGTATTATCAAGTTTTTACCTATCGCTGAGTTTTTATCGCTGGATTTCATGCGATATTCCTGCATTTTCCCGCTATCGCTGGATTTATTATCGCCTTGGAGATAAGCGTTGCTAATAACGCGCTATCTCGGCGATGAAATCCAGCGATATCCGGCGATAAAAAAAACAGCGCTAAGCGCGCTTTGCGATAATTATCGCAAATCGTTGCTAATATGCCCCATCATTTGAAGGAAGCCAGTGTTAGATTAAAGGGGCCTTTCCAAAGTTCACAGTGTAGAGACATATTGGAACAGTGTAACACCCGCAAACAAGCAGAATAAGAGGCTGATTTACATGCTGGGGTAAGAATACTCTGTCGTAATGGTCCGCCTGCCCAATTTAAATGCAGACAGACCTTTGGTGCAACCATGGAGGAGACTACTTCTTCTCCGCCATGGTTACACCCCTTTGACAGGACGACAGAGTAAGGGTTGTAGGGGGTTAATCTCTATGTCATCCTACCTACTTTAGATGGGTGGACAGTTTGTTTTCACTGTGCGTCACCGACAGGAAAACCCTGGCGGCAAGGGGCAGTGAGAACTATCTAATGCCCCCCTAGCCATGGAGATAACTCAAAAAGGAAATCCCGATTCCGGATTTTCTTTTTTAAATAAAAAAAAAGTTTGACGGATGCCTCCCTTATGTTGACAGAACCATGCGTCAAACTTAAAAAAGCACTGACAGGAACTGCTGTGACAGAGGTACCTGACAGTGCTTCAGAAATGACCGCCAGCTTGGTGGACATTTCAAAATTTGGCGGGTGGGGACTACATAATGGCGACAGAGTAATATACTCCGTCGCCCTGATGGACTTACATCCGCCCACCAAGATATAAATGGGCCTGTTAGTGCTGAGTATTGAGAGATCCCACCAAGGCCATATAGTGCAGATACAGCTGCAAGGAATGACGTCACATTCTAGAGTGCAGTGAAAACTGGTTGAGATGTCAGCATTTCCAAAATACAAATGTTTACCTTTCACCAGGGGATAGCTATCAATAGCACAGCAGGAGCAGTGGCACCATGACCCAGGTGTGTGAGCGTCCCACTGCACCCCAGTTGAAGCTACATTTTTCTACCAAAGCAGGGGTGAGGTAACATTTTCCATTCTTGCTTTGAGGCCCATAGAGCCTCTACTGTGCCACTGTCCTACAGATGCCATGTTGTAAATGTACTGTGCTGTCAAAATTAACTCCCAGTGTTAATTCTGCTATCATCTGTTTCCTGCAGGCAAACGTAATCGTGCTCGACTTGGCGCCTAATTCCTTTGATGATCAATACATAGACTGTGCTGATACAATGGAGCAAAGAATTATAACAGACGGACTGTTACAAGAAGAACTGTCCAGAAATAGTAAGTTAAAAAAGCAATGGGACAGTGCAACAAAAGACTGGGCAAAAAAGAAAAACAGCGGCTCGCTGCCCTCCCTCCCCAAGGGCTTCATGGACGAGTACGGGGTGGCACTGATGACTTACACAGGTAGTGGCATTTACATGGACTTCAACGCCGCTGTCCGGGAGGGCGGCCAGTCCACAGCACATTACATGAACTATTTTCATTTCAAATCCTTGCACTTCTACCTGACCAGAGCATTTCAGCTCTTAAAAGAAAGTTGCAAAACCCATCCCAACGATGTCTACAGGGGAGTGACGGTTCAGAATTCGCCACCGACGGGATCAGAAAAGAAAATGAGGTTTGGTCAATTTACTTCAACATCATTGGATAAAAAGCAAGCAGAGGGATTTGGCTTGGCTTCCTTCTTCACCATAAGAACCTGCTTTGGGGTTCGCATTCAGGACTTTTCCTATTTCCCTAGTGAGGCAGAGGTGCTGATTCCATTGAATGAGGTGTTCACTGTGACCAAATACACGGAGCAAGGCCGCAGATTTGTACTGAACAGCACACAAAGGACCTGCAGTAACTATAACTGTGCATACCTACACGGTAGGTATTTGAGGGACGCAGTGTGCCTGTCTGTGCGAAAAATAGCATCATTTGTTGGGGTGCAGATGCATAAAACGCATGGAACCTGCCCTATTATACTGATATTGATAGGAAACACTGTGGCCTGTGAGTGCATGTGGAGACCTTGGGCCTGAAGTGGAGTCTGGAGGATAGGGTGCATCTTCACACCCTCCCGCACCCTAATCACAAGGGCATTCACATATAATGCACATGTAATAAGGCAATGGGATATCCCTCACGTTTATGACACTAAACTCTAAGCCAGCCTATTTAGCTTACATAAAATTGTTTTTAATTCATACTAAATGCTGATATAGATCTGTTTCTCTGGCACTAGAAGGTCTGAACGTCAAGTCCTTTATTTAAGCTTATGACATTCTGGCCAATCAGAAAACCCATGATTACTGCTCAAATACACAGGAGCAGGAAATAATTACACTAACCATCGCCTCCTAACTCAGGACCTGATTCAAAAAGGTAAACTTACACATTTTTTTGGTATTCACAAACTACAAGATTCATTTTCCTACTAGTAATTTAACAGCTGTGGAGACTCTGCAGTGGGCGGAGAACTCCACACTTAAAAGATATCTTTTTATATGCTGAGTTCTCCTTTTTGTGGGCAGGTTGAATCACTAAGATAGTAAGCAGGCAGCGTATGGTCGCGTACATGTGCATCCTCCTGGAAGTAGGGTATTGTGATTTAGCAATTTCTCTATTTGTGGTGGATCTTCCAATTCTAGGCTTGAAAGTCACCAAAATAACATAAATCTTCAGTGGAAATTTCTGGTAATCTTGGTGTTGTTTCAACTTCCTGGGGTTTTTCTCAAAGACATTTTAATGGGTTGTTGTGTTCTATGGTGTTGTGTGGTGTTGTGTTAATTAGGATTTGTATGGTGCATGTAATCAACCGTGAGGGTATCCAGGTGCTTGAGTAGACATTTAGACATAGTGCTTAGGTGTAGTGTGTCTGTGCTGCAGAGTTAGTTGAAGAGCCAGGTCTTCAGCTTCTTGTGGAATTCAAGACGTGAGGAGGAGGCCCTGATGTGTTGAGGGAGGTTATTCCAGGTCTTAGGTGCAATGTCAGTGCAACTGCTCTCTCCACGCGCAGTTCCACAACTGAGTACTGTCCCTTTAGCCCTCATCTCACTGTTGCAGGGTGTTCGAGGCCCTCTTCCACCCGCAGACTCCTGCCTGCAGCTTATCCCTGGTGGTCCAGTGGGAGAGCACTCTGTTCTTCTGCTGTTATGCCTCTCTTGCCTCTTTCCTCTTTTTATCTTTCCTTTCCTTCTCTGCCTCTTTCCTCTGTGCCCTCTTTTTCTCTTCCTTCTCTTTCTTTTTCCTTTTTCTAGAGACGTTGTTCCTTGCGCTTTTCCCCTGCCGCTAATGCCCCGTGGCCCCTCCCCCCTCCAGTGTGTCCTTCCCCCCTCCCAGCTGACCCGTCCTCCCACGATCCCTACTTAATGGCGGCCACTGTGCGGCAAGAAGAGCAAGACTACTGACCTGGTCAGTGTGACTGCTCTCCCTCCGTGCAGCTCCATCACTGAGTACTGCCCCTTGAGCCTTGAGCTCACTGTTGCAGGGTGTTCGAGGTACTCCTCCACCCATAGGTTCCTGCCTGCACCTCATCCCTGGTGATACAGTGGGAAAGTACTCTGCTCATCTGCTGTTCTGACTCTCTTGCCTCTTTTTATCTATCCTTTCCTTCTCTGCCTCTTTCCTCTGCGCCCTCTTTTTCTCTTCCTTCTCTTTCTTTTTCCTTTTTCTTGAGCCATTTTTCCCTGCGCTTTTACCCCGTAGCTGCTGCCCCCGCGGCCTCTCCCCCTCCAGTGTGTCCTTCCCGCCTCGCAGCTGATATCCCTACTTAAGATCGGCCGCTGCGCGGCAAGAAGAGCAAGACCGCTGACCTGGTCAGTGTAAATGCTCTCCCCCGCGCAGCTTCACCACTGAGTACTGCCCCTTGAGCCCTGAGCTCACTGTTGCAAGGGGTTCAAGGCCCTCCTCCACCCGCAGGCTCCTGCCTGCGCCTCATCCCTGGTGGTCCAGTGGGAGAGCACTCTGCTCTTCTGCCTCTCTTGCCTCTTTCCTCTTTTAATCTTTCCTTTCTTTCTCTGCCTCTTTCCTCTTTGCCCTCTTTTTGTCTTCCTTCTCTTTTTCCTTTTTCTTGAGCTATTTTTCCCCACGCTTTTCTCCTGCCGCTGCTGCCCCGGCAGCCCCTCCTCCCTCTAGTGTGTCCTTCTTGACTCCCAGCTGACCCGCCCTCCCCGATCCCTACTTAATGGCGGCAGCTGTGGGCAAGCCTGTCTGCGCCCGTCCACGACCACCGCCAAGGACCCTGGTCCTCCGACCCGCCTCCGCTACAACTCCATCACCCTCCACGATCTCAACCTCAGACGCAATACCAACTGCCAGCTCCCAACGCCGTACAACACCCAAGGCCCTCTCTTCTGTCTACACTGGCGCCGCACCTTCACCCACCTCTGCACCCCAGCAGCATCAGACACACACTCGACCTAGTCTTCGCCGAAGGAAACAGCGTCTCCTACAGCCACACCACGAGACTCCTCTGGACAGATCACCACTGCATCCACTTCTCCTTCAAAAAACGCACCGTACACAAGCATGCCCCCCGCCTCCCCTGCAGAAACTGGAACAAGGTCACTGAAGACCAGCTTACCTCTGCCCTCACCAGCACCCCACCTCCGACTACGCCAGACACAAACACTGCAGTACACAACCTCCAACGCTGGATCACGGACTGCGCTGGCACACTCGCCCCTCTCAAGAAAGCCACAGGAAGACACACCAAAAAAGCAAGCTGGTTCACACCTGCACTCCAAGAATCCAGACGCTCCTGCAGACAACTCGAAAAGACATGGAGGAACAACAAAACTCCAGAAACACGCGCCGCGTACAAAGCAGCCACCACCGCACACCACCATCTCCTCAAATCCACAAGGAAGAAATCCCTCCAAGACAGAATCCTCACCAACGCTCACAACACCAAGGAACTCTTCCCCATCATCAAGGAATTTGCCAAACCATGCAGCGAAACAACAGACGTCCCACCCTCCAAAGACCTCTGCAACAGACTCAGCACCTTCTTCTACCTTAGAATTAAGATGATCTAAGACAACTTCAACAACCAAGACCTCCTCATCACTCATCACTCCAGCTCCCCCTCCATGAGCGCCCACCCAACAGACCCTGCTCAAATGGACCCCACTCATAACAGAAGACACCTTGAAGACCATGAAAAGCATCCACTCAGGGGCACCGTCCACACCACATCTTCCACAGAGCCGCCTCTGCCATCGCACCCGAATTACGTCGGACGATCAACTGCTCCTTTGAGGCCGTCACCTTCCCCGATGACTGGAAACACGCCAAAGTCAACCCCTCCTGAAGAAACACTCGGCAGACCCGACAGACCGCAAGAACTTCAGGCCCATCTCCCTGCTTCCTTTCACAGCCAAAGTCATCGAAAAGGCCATCAACACCCAGCTTGCAAACTTCATCGAAGCTAACAACGTCCTGGACATCTACCAATCCGGATTCCTCAACAACCACAGCACCGAGACCGCCCTAGTCACAGCCACCGACAAAATCCGCTCCCTCTTTGACCAGGGCGAAACGGCAGCCCTCATTCTCCTGTACCTCTCGGCTGCCTTCGACACCATCTCCTACTGCACCCTAGCCACCAGACTCCCCGACGCCGGCATCCGTATCAAGGCCCTCGACTGGATTTGCTCCTTCTATAACGGCAGAACTCAGCAGGTCAGACTCCCCCCTACCTCTCGGAACTAACAGAGACCAACTGTGGAGTGCCCCAAGGCTCCTCCCTCAGACCGACCCTCTTCAACGTCATCATGGCCCTCCTTGCAACCATCGTGAGGAACCACAGGCTCAACATCGTCCACGCCGACGACACCCAGCTGACCCACTAAATCACCAAGAACCCAACATCACCAAACACAACTTCAAAGAAGGGATGAAAGCCATCGCCACCTGGATGAAGAACAGCTGCCTGAAACTCAACTCCAAGAAAACAGAAGTCCTCATCCCTGGCTCCACCCCCTTCGCATGGGATGACTCCTGGTTGCCCCCCGCCCTCGGAAATCCCCCACCGAAACAGACTACGCACGAAACCTCTTCATCATACTAGACTCATCGCTAACAATGAACCACCAGATAAACTCTGTATCCTCGACCTGCTTCAACATCCTCCGCATGCTTCGAAAGACGTTCAGATGGATCCCATCCGAATCCAGAAAAACTGTCACGTACGCTCTCATCAGCAGTAGACTGGACTACGGTAACTCTCTCTATGCCGGAATCAACCAGAAACTTCTTTGCAAACTCCAGACTGTTCAGAACGCCGCAGCCAGACTGACCCTCGACATCCTCGTCGCAGTCACAACACCCAACACCTCCGCGATCTCCACTGGCTCCCAGTTGAAAGAAGAATAACTTTCAAACTCCTCACCCACGCATAGAAGGCCCTTCACAACACAGGATCAACATACCTAAAAAACCACCTCTCCTTCCACGCGCCCAAAAGACACCTCTGATCAGCTGATGTCTCTCTGGCCACCGTCCCACGTATCTACAAGACCAGAACGGGAGGAAAGTCCTTCTCCTACCTCGTAGCCAAATTCTGGAACAACCTCCCCCTCCACCTCCCTGCAAGGTCCCACACTGCCCCAGTTTAGGCAGTACCTCAAGACCTGGATATTCGGATCAACCGAGCATTCAACGAAGCCGCCCCTCCACCCCAGCACTTTGAGACCCTCACACGTGAGAAGTTGCGCTTTACCAACACTGATTGATTGATTGAATGTAGGAGAATGCTCAATATCCTGTTTTGCTTTTGTGGATGCGGGGTGTGCACGAGTGAGAATGTGGCTGAGCGCAGGTGTCTGATGGGTTGGTAAAAGTGAAGGTGGTTGTTTAGGTATGTTGGTCCAATGTTGTGCAGTGCTTTGTATGAGTGCAAAAGGAGTTTGAATTGGCTTCTTTTGTGTATGGGGAGCTTGTGGATGAGGTGTGGTGAGGTGTGGGTGTGTTGTTAGAGGTCAAGGTTAAGTCTTGCTGCGGCATTCTGGATGTTTTGGTGTCAGTGTAGGAGATGATTGGAAATCCCGGCATAGTGTATGTTACCTTAGTCTAATCTACTTGTGATGGGGCTTGTGTGAAGGTGCATCTGGTGCTCATTTGCTAATCTTGCAAAGCATGTGAAGAATGTGGAAGCAGGAGGAGCTGACTGTGTTGACCTTTACTGTTGTGTTGAGCTTGTCTTCCAGGATGATTCCCAGGTTTCTGGCATGGTTGGTTTGTGTGGGTCCAAGTTCTGTTTACCACCAAGTGGAGTCCAATGGAGAATTCTTGCTCCCAAAGATCAGCACTTCTGTCTTGCCGGAATTCAGTTTTGGGCAATTAGATCTCATCCAGTCTGCTTCTTTGATCATGCAGTTGGAGAAGTTGGCTTTGGTGGTTGGTCAGGGAAAGGATGAGTTCTGTGCCATCGGCATAGGATATGATAGTGATGCCTTGGGATCTGATGATGTTGGCGAGTGGTGTCATGTAGATGCTGAACAGGGTTGGGTTGAGCGATGAACACTGAGGGACTCTCTGCAGATCAGATCCTTGGATTCAGATGTGTAGGGTGATAGTCTGACTCGCTGTGCTCTTCCTGTTAGGAAGGAGCTTATTCATTTAAGTACCAGACCTTGGATACCAATGTCATGCAGTCTTCTGACGAGGGTATGGTGGGAGACTGTATTGAAGTTTGCGGAGAGGTCAAGAAGGATAAGGCTGCAGTTTCTCCATGGTCCAGTATTGTGCAGATGTCATTTGTGGCTGTGATGAGTGCTGTTTCTATGCTGTGGTTCCTCCAAAATTCTGATTGAGTGTCATCCAGTAGGTTGTGGAGTTCAAGGTGGCTAAAGACTTTATTGTTGATGGCCTTCTCTATCAGTTTGGCAGGGTATGAGACCAGAGAGGTGGGTCGAAAGTTGCTCAGCTCGCTGGGGAATGCGAATAGATTTTTATGAGAGGGCATTGACTGAGGCATGTTTCCAGGCTTCTGGGAAGGTAGCGGGTTTGATGCAGATGTGGATGATGTGGGTGAGGGTGTTGCTGATTAGTGGTCATCCCACATTGAAGATGTGGTGGGGTCATGGGTTTTTTGGGGCCCTAGAGTGTTTTATTTTCATGATCTCTACTGAGTCTTCTCAGTAAGTGTTTTCCATTCAGTCAGATATCCGTCCCGGTAGGCAGAGGTCAGATTGGTGATCAGGCCTCTGGGGTCTGATTGCTAATTGAAGTTGTTGTAGCTCTTTTCTGTTTTGCTGTTTAAGAAATTAGATAAGTGAACCAACATTAACCCCCACCTCAAGAAGCTTGACTGGCTCTGCATTCTGAAGAGACGTCTATTCAAGATGCTGATCCACATCTACAAAGCCCAACACAACCAAGGACCAGCATAAATCAGCCACCACCTGAACTTCTACCAACCCTCCAGACACCTGCACTCTCACATCCCCCGCATCTGCTGAAGCAAGAGTGGAGGATGATCCTTCTCCTACCTCACTGCAAAGTCCTGGAAAAACCTCATCCTTCTCCTCTGGATTTCATCCTCTCTGCTGGAATTCAGGAAAGGACTCAAGACCTGGCTATTCAATGAACCATTCCTAGGCAGCAGGGTTCTCAGCGCCTGGATACCCTCTTGCGTGATTATTGAACATTGACATATTGCTGGCTCCTAGGTAATTTCCCTTTTTTGCTGTAATCTTGGTGCCATTACTCGTGGAGCATCTAGATCCTCCTCCAATGCTGAGAATCTTGTAGCCCGAGGTGTGGGTCTCGCTTCCCTCTGGCAGCGAGACAGGCTCAGTTAGTCAGCACGTCAGTCACTTGGCATAAAGGCAGGTTATTTGCAAGGAGACATTGTCATGTCAGACAGATGCTGATGCACAGAATATCACTTACTGGTGTCCATGGCTGTGCATGGAAGGGACCCATCAAGAGGCGCTACTGCACTTAAATATGACCAATGCTATGAATAGCCCACAAAGCAGATCTCCATGAGCTGAGCACTGTACACTGCAGCTTGAACTACAACAGTGCTGCGATGTTATTTGAGGGTTAGTTTTCCCCTTCTTTGGTTTTTGCATTTGATGGTGTCCTGGTGATGTAGTGTAATTAATAAAATGCATAGGGATAGAGGCCAGCCTCAGCATTTCCTTGTACTTGCTGCCACCAATTCAGGTGCCCAAGTTGATATGCATGCAATTTGTACTTCCGAAATCACGTTGGCGTCAAGAATGCTCGCAATCCTGCGCTTGCTCCTGTGAATCATGTCAAATGTTGCCTGGTCATTCAGCTCTCTCATCAAGACCACAGCCATCCCACCTGCCCTCTCCAACACTGGATCCTGCTTACAGTGGTGCTGAAGTGAACTTGTGGGCCTCCTGAACTCCTCTTCATGTGATCACTGTGCCGCCAGTGCCCTATACTGCTTTGTGGCACGGCTCTTACGTGTCCACTGCTGGAGCCAACAGATACTATTGCCTGCACACAGCTCTGCTCAAGCTGCTGAGTTTTTTCTGCTGCGCCACTGAGAGCCCGGGACAGGCCCTGACTCCCAGTCACACTAAAGTGAAGGCAAACTGCCCATACATTTCCTTCCTTCCTGGTACCTTCAGCCACACAACTGTTTCTAATTCAGCAGACCTCCCCATACATTCCCAGCTTGGCTCTGCACACACACTGTATGGCATCATATCTTCCTCTTTGCATGGTGGCACATTGGGGTTGTGAATGCGCCCATAATTCTTGCATATTGCACAGCTGTGCGTTGGCTTCTGTAACAGGACATGCCAGGCTGCCATTCATGTATGCCATTACTGTGCTGCGCTCAATCGGTGCTTTACTCCATTAGCAAACCCAGACTACGAGCGATTCTTACTGTGACAAGAAAAACAAGGCTCAGAGGAGTCTGTGGATGCATTTCATCCAAGGCTCACAGAGTTTGCTAGCATAGCACCTTACACAGTCAGACACAGGAAGTTTGAGTCCAGATCATCCAAGGGTGCACATCCACAACAAAACTACGACAAGAGAACCAGGCAGATCTTTACCAGGCATCTTAATACTTGGCCTCTGCAGCTCAATGGTATCAAAGATAGAGGTAGGTCTAAACAAACTGATTAGAACTGAATCCGTGGATCAGATCTGGAAGACCACCACTTGTCCCAAACCAGCACCACATAAGACAAAACAGAGGCCCTGCGGAGACTGCAAAGGTGTGTTCCCTCATCCTGGTGACTGTCCAGCCCCTCGCAAAGAAATGTTCAGCCTGTGGCACACTTAATCATTTCACCAAAGTCTATGCTTCCTCCCACAATACCAAGGGAACCCCAACATGATAGTTTACTCCTTCACACCTACTCAGCCAGAGCTGCAGGTGGATGACATGGATGACGAGAAAGAACAGGAAGATGCCATATATATGCTGTACGCTGTAAAATAAAGCTAGCATCACTGCCACACTCAATCAAAGTTTTAGATACGACTAAGTTGGCATTTCTTAATAGCCCTCATGTTCACTTCTACAACCAGAAACATAACGTCTAAATCACAGTTTGACTCCTTAAAACCATAAACTATTCTCAAACCCTTGAAGATTAGATCTATACCTATAGCAACTATTCACCTCTATCATGGTGCACCATATTCACCACATAACTCATGCAAGAGGATCACCTCACATTGCCATAGGATACATTACCCAAAATGGTACTGAGATGCTCCTCAGCTGCAAACAAAACTCTGCTTGATAATGGATCACGCAAAGTGTGCAAACCAGTGCTGTGAGCAGGCTGCTAAGGACTTTAATGACCTGTCTCATGGCACAGCATTCCTGAAACACAAAATCGGACAACTGATTATTGGTGACGGCATCTGAACAGAAGCACTAGGCAATTGCAGTTTAGCTTTTCACCTATACCTAACGGTGGAGACTCAGGGGCGTAGCTTAATCAGTGAGATTCGGGGCGGTAAGAATTTCAAATTTCCCAACTAAAAAAACAGTGGTGGCAAGGGACAATAAAAAGCGAAAAATGACCCCCACACCAAGGGAGAAAGTTCCCATGGTGTAGGGTGTCATTAGTTTTGTTATTTCTCAAATACAAACTCCTGTTGAGGAGTTTGTTTTTGTACAATAAAACCCTTGTGAAAAGTTTGATGACCATCCGCTATGTTTGACTAAGCCGTCCGTCAATCTTTTCCTACATTTACTTAAATCTGCCAAAGAATAGAGATGTCTGTGTGGCTGGCAGACATCTCTATGTTTCGCAGGTGGAATAAAGGCAGGGCGACTGATGTAAATCTCTGCCACCCTGTCTGCCTTTAATCCTTCTGCAAAACCCTAAACCAAAAACGTCTGTCAAGTGTTGCACATTGGGTGAAAAACAATGGTTCGGAATGCCACCCTGAGAAATTGCCTGGGGTAAGACTATTTGCTAGCATTCATCCCACCACCTTTTGGGTATCGGATTGGCAGTAGTGCGCTGGGAAATCTGAGATTGGTGCAGCTTTCCAAGCCTTCCACTGCCAATGTTTGCGAATTCCAAACAGTAATAAATTTGCATCCATTCAAGGAGTACGTCTGTGGGTGCAGATTTGCTACTTTGTTGCTAAACCGGTTGCTATACATATTACGTTCTTGATCCAAAAAGTGAATAAGTTAAAACCTCATAATGAAATCATAACAATGAGAAAACCCAACACAGACATAGCAAACGACTCAGGGCTCCCAGACACAACTACCAATCCATGCATGCTTTTATTGGGGTGGGGCACATCCCAACCCCCAGGATCTATGCTCCTGTTCAAACCTGAGACAGCAAACACAAATGAATGGATAGAAGAGCCCACAGTGTGGGTGTCAAAACTAAAACAGCGTGCTAAAATGTGGGTTTGCATTGACATTCACCTTCCAAATTCACCCATAAAAAGAAAGTGCCATCTCACATCAACAGTGAATGACGTGGTAGCGGCAGTAAAGAGAACCCTTTCGTTCTCTAAAGTTGATCTCAACTCCAGATACCTTCAACATCTGCTAAGCTAAAAATCCAGGTAGTTGGACATTTTTCTTCATCCACCTTGGCCTCTGCAAGTTCACAAGGCTACATTTCCAAATCTACAGTGCAGGAGAGGTGTTCCGGAACGCCATTTAAGAGGTTCTTGATGTGCTCATGGTAGACATAAAAGTCAGCACTAGGACATACCAAGAATTTTGAGGAACATCACTCCAGAATTTGCTGCATCCTGGAACAGTCTCACCCTCAATAGCAAGAAATATGAGTTCAATGCATGCATCAGCTTTTTCGGATTGCGGTTCTCAGCTGATGGGTGCCACCTGACTCCCCCCAAAATTTAAGCCATTCAATTGGCACCTCAATCCACATTCATATCAGAAGTCAGGAGTTTTCTTGGAATGGTCACATATTGCAGAAGATTCATTAAGAATTTTATGTCTCTGACTGGGACATTGAGAAAGTTGACTAAGGCCATGCGGAACTGGACCGAATAACCCCAATCCACATGCCAAGCATCAAAATGCTCACTTTCAGCAGAAGCTACTCTCCAATAGTTCTACCCACACAAAGTCTCAGAATTAGCAATGGATGCCAGCTCTAGAGGGCTTTGAGCTTGACTGTAACAAAAGCAACACTGGGCAGAGTGGTTCCCTATTACGTATGCCTGCACGGCTTTGCCCCCTACTGAGCAACACTATACCCACATTGAGAAAGAGGCGGTTTCAATTAACTGGGTTTACCAATATTTACATCTTTAATTGTATTGACAATCTTTTATTGGTCCCTCCATAAATAGGAAAATGGATACTTTAGTAGCAGGAGTACTCTTTCTCAGTGGTATAATGACCCAGGTCGGATTACCTGTCGAGGCATCAGCGAGTACATCAGGTTGAGGGTAGAACACGCCCACCCACTTTCTGTGTCCCTCGTTGACATTTGTGATGCTTCTACAATGGATGACTGTTTTCAGCTAGCCAGCAATGCGACCTGCAGCGGCCAGTGGGGAATCATTACCATAAAATTAATTGACCCACACTCCAGAAGCCTGCTAAATCTTGCATTCCCATATAATTTTAGACATAAGCTAGCCCTTTTATAGGACTTTTTTCCCTTCAGGCAACAAAATGTGACCCCTTCAAGATTTTGCAATGCAACTGGCTCATGTTGGGCTCCAACAGATGGTCAAACCAAAAAACTGACTCTAATGTAAAGTTGGATTCTAAGCCCTAAATGAATTGGTTTGGAGGACAGTCATATATTGTACACCCACTGTCAAGCCTCTATCCTAATCGACCCTGCAACACTTGTCATACGAGAAGGCATCCCTCCTCATCCGTGGGAGTGCCTGATATAAGCAAACAACAGAGCTACTGGTGTACTGATGTCCTCTATCACCAAGTCACCGGTCTTACACCTTTTCCTAAATTGGAAATGAAGAAAAACTGGTAGCTCAGCAGGGGCAATGGCTGTGGTGAAGACCTAGACAATGCCAGATCAGCTGCAGGCAACAGATTTGTTTGGCCCAACAACATGAACGTGGATAGATTCAAACCCTAACTTTGGCCGAAAAAATCCAAGGCAAGTCACTTGGGTTCCCTTTGGACACTGACCTCAAGGAGCCATCATCAAGAAAACCAAGATTTCATGGTACCAACTGTCTCTACTAATTCAATTAAAACCATTGCTCCAAGACAGTGAGTTCAGAACTGCAGCCCACACATTGGACTCAGCTATCAGAATGGTGGCAAAACTCTACCTCACAATCTCCCAAATTACACACTGGTCCCACCCAAGGGAATCTTACTCAACACAACATGCCTCATCATTGGCCTAAAGAAATATAGCCACATAACTCACACCCTGATTGAGCAGCACTGTTCCCTTCATCGGCACACAATCTTCAAAACTAGGTGCATCATCTACAAAGCCATCATGCCCGGCACCTTAGCCTACCAGGCTGATAAGCTCTCCATCTCCAGTGGCTTGCAGCACATCAGCTGCCAGGGCACCACTAGAGTGGAGACAAATAACTGTTAAAAAAACACAGCAACCAGCCTTCTCCATCTATATTAAATTCCCGGAATCGCCCCAACTCTGCTCCAATTAGGAAAGAGCTGAAGACACACCTCTTTAAGGAACACTACATCACACAGTTATTGTCTACTGCACCTTTCAGAACCCAGCTAACCTCCAACCACTCGGAGAATGAATCCTTGGTTTTTGCCCTCTACTGTCCTCTGCTGTCTTTCTACAACATTTGCTTCATACAAATTCTTCATCCATACATACATGAATATGTTTCATTGTTAATTATTATATTTTTTAATATAAACATATATTGTTTATATTACTGTGTGGCTTTTATTGATGTGGTAGGACACAGCTAATAATGTAGAATTGTGAAATAGTTCCAAAGCATTAGGTTAGCAGTCTGTGTGTACAGGCCCATAACACAGTGCTAAAGATCCTATGGCCACGCCAGGGTTTCACTGAAAGCGAGAAGATTGGGGTGTCCCTTATTGGGAATTATTTAGACAGAAGTATCAGTTTATTAACTTTTCACTGCAAGAATGAATTTGAAAAACTGAAACCTTTTCTAAGAGGAACTATTGCTTGCATTGAAATCTATATAATTTGTCCAATTTGAGTTGTTACAGAAGCATCACAGTTTGAAACCTGCATTCTTTTCATTTCAGGAACAGAAGCTAATTCATCGTTGCGATATTACATTTACCATTCTGGTAAGACATCACTTCTTCTATTCTAATGGGGGAAGTTTTGAGATCCGGGGATTGGGAAACACAGAGGAAAATGGAAAGTACAAACATGATTGATCCCTCTGTTACTGAGGTGTTTATACCTCAAGGCTCTCACTTCATTAGTAATTCAGATTAATGAGGGGTCACAAAACAGAATTCCGTATCCTCTCGGGACTAATCCTAATTAAAATCAGGATTGGAAGTCTGTGAAGGTTTAGATCTTCCACTAAATTCGGAGGAGAGAATTAAAGTGCAGAATAGAGTAAAGCCAGCAACCACAGTTGTCAATCACTAGATATTCCTACTATATGAAGAGACCCCAAGGAGCAGATGCACCTCTGAGATGAGAGTACCGATCCCAAGCAAGAACATTCTCCAGTCTATGGGAAAACCTGTAATTCTCAAAAACACCAGGTTTGTGACCACAAAGTCACATTTTAGTATTTACTGAACACTCTTTACAATTTGGAAAAGGCTTTACGAATCGCAAAAGGTATTTGCAGCTGATTCTGAATCGCACTTGGGAAGAGTAGTAATAGAGGCATCCTCTACTAACTATGATTCGGTAAGAGACGGATCAGTGGCTCGCTAAGACAAACCATTAACGTTTTATGAAGTCCTGAAAAGAGGGGACAACAGAGTCGCAACAGCGAAGCTCTGTCCTTTGGACAGCTTCCCCTTGGAAATCTCGTTGAGTGGCCTAGGAGGTTGCAATGAATATCCCATGAGGAGGGAAGGCTTCCCTGGAAGCTGCTATGGTATCACCAATTTAGGGGTTCCAATGAACCTTCTGCAACCATAAAAAGGCTGCTTTTGTGATGTAATGTAATGTAAATGTAATGTAAGGTGGATTTGTAGAGCGCTGCTTGTCACCCATGAGGGTATCCAGGGGCTGAGTAAGTGAGTTTAGGCGTGTGGTTAGGCTGGGCCTGAATACAGGTAGTGTTGAAGCTCCCGCAATAAGACTAATTGAATAGCCAGGTCTTCAGCTTCTTACGGAATTCAAGATGTAGGATAATAGGACATGGTTTTACTACATTTTCATGTTATGAAACTGTGATTGAACTATAATGTTTGTCAAATGTTTTCATAAAAGACATTTATGTATGTATTAATATCATTAACATATGTACATTTATGTATAATATAACTTGTCTGATGGACAGAAGCCCAAATTGGTACATTTTCATTCCATTGTCTCAAGGCACGTGGTCTCTTTTTCAATGTTAGAAAATATGCCTTTTCCTTCAGAGTCAACCCAGTCTTACACCACAGACTGGGTTGAGGACACATTAGCTGGGCTGTCCTTTTCAGCCTGATATTTACTATAAAAAGAATTTGAGATCACCAAAGCAAATAAAAGCTTCCTCCAGATCTCCTGGGCCTACTACAGGACTTGGGTCCCAAATATTACTGTCAGCTTCATAGGAGGAGCTATTGCTTTCACAAAAGCATAATTCTCCTGGGTAGAATGTTAGTGGATGATCCAGTGCAGGTCTTTGTGGTCTGCAGTACTAATCTCTGGGTTGGTGTCGGAGTCACTATACAGGTTCCACAAGTGCACATCTTATAGGGATTAAACCTGGGGGATGCCCACCTTTGAGGGCACAGCTTGAGCAGTCGATAGTGGACCCAAACCTGTGTATATTAGAACTAATCTTGCTTGGAAAGAAGGGCCCGAAGCCTGGGAATTATCTCTTAGCCCCAGTCGCTGCACCAGAATTATTGGGAGTTGCAGTGGAGGTTCACAAGGGCTGCACTGACAGTTGAAACTTTGCAGGTGGAGAGGTGTTGTTGGCTTGCGAATGTACACTCACAGCATCCAAGAAGTGGTCCAAATAGATGCTGGAGGACAGCAAACAGACAGCTTGCACCTTGATTGGAGGTGAAGTGGGAGGGGTTTATTAAGATTAAAATTAAGTTTTTTTCAATGCAAATAAAACACAGTGCCATGCCCAGAGGAAAGACTGTTTTGGGACCTCGGGACACAGATGAGGAGCTGGACTGAACTCCTGAACAGAGTGGGGTTTGGTCCTCAAAGGGCCATCATCACTTGCATGCTTGGCACCCCCTTCTCTTTACCCAGGTAACTGGATTTTGCTGAATCAAGTTGTACAGGTCTGGGGAAAGAAGGCCTTCCATACTGGTGCTTTCACATTTCCAGTTGTCACACACATCACTTGTGACTGTAACTGTCCTTTGTAGGAATGGATCTTGGGTCTGTGTCTGGTGGCTAAGTCCCAATACTCACTTCCTAATGACAGAATACAAAATCTACAGTTTGAGTTCACCCTTACTCTAGATGTAAGCCAGACAGTTTCAGATGGACCTCGTATTTGTAACATCACGCAGAACAAGCATGCACCAGATGATTGTTCCACTTACAACAGACACAGAGGTTGCGCAGATCAACAGATGAAGATGGTCAGTGTTACAACGCATATGGCTAAACACCTTAGACCATTGCAGTAGAACCTAGTGATGCTGCAAGAAGAATGGATGGGAAACACCATCTCAGGGCCCACATTAGGACATTTCTGAGCTGGTGGTAAAAAAGGAAACTGACAAGACCATGCACAGGCACAAACAAGGTAGGCATATAGCGTGTGGCGCAGCGCATGCCACTATACACGCTGTGCTTCGTGTTACTAGTGTACATAGCTCAGATTTAGCAAATTTGGAAGTAGTTTTTTGTTCCTACAATGGTTCGAATGGAAAGAGCATAAAGATAATAGGATATATTTCAGACTTTGATTGCTAATTACTGACTAATAAGCAACTCACTCATACTAGTTATTAATGCTCACCCGAGTCCAAGTATCAGACAAAGGTACATAAGGAGGGTTTGGTAATGGGGTAATCAACCTCAAAAGCTCAGTTGTTGATCCAGATGGAAATGAAGAAGCTTATACTTAGGAACCAAGGGGCATATTAACAAGGCGGCGTTAATGAATTATCGCCGCTTTAGCGTCCGTTTTCGGACGAAAAGCGGCGATAATTTTATCGCCGAATTAACAAGGACACGCTAGCGCGTGATTCCTGACTTAGCGTCCGTTTTCTGCACGCCTCCCATCGCATCGCTAATGAGATGCAAAGGGGCGTGCCTGTGAAAACAACAGGGGAAATATCGCTAACCCAGGTATCGCCATATTAGCAACGTGGGTTAGCGATATTTTAAATTGCGTTAAGTATGTCTTAACGCAGGAATTTAACGTCTGCTAAATTCCTGACTAAGGCATACCTAACATGGGGGTGGATTGTGTGGCTAAGACCACAGGCCCTATCGCCAAGTATATCGCCGTTTTCCATGGGACATCGCTGGAAAACCAGCGATGTTCCATGGAAAACATCGCTATCACTGGAAAATTATCGCCTTTGCGCTAAGCGTTGTTAATACAGCGCTAGCATGGCGATAATTTCCAGCGATAGCCGGCGATAGGATTCCTCACGTTAAGCACGGCCAGCGATAATTATCGCTGGCCGTTGTTAATATGCCCCCAATATTGTTATTGCATAGATGTTATAATCTAGAGCTGTATGCTCTAGATTATAACATCTGGGTTTCTCCATTTACCTGCATAAGACAATACACTACCTCAATGTTTTTTGTTTCCCACTGGTCTATATTCATACCGTTTATTATATTATCTGGCTCCTCTTATATCATTATTGTGTGGTATCTGTTATTCATATGTCATGCACTCTGGTGCCCTAGTGGCACAACAATATGCAAATAAATAAAAAGGAAAACTGGTGTCATTAACAGAATCCAAAGTGAGCACTTCTATATGCTAACTAGCTCTCTCAGCACCGCCTTCTTTCATTGGCCCACTAAAAATTTATTTGTTTGCTTAGAGAATGTTAGCTCAGAGCCTGTCCTGGTAGTTATCATCTGTACTCCAAGGCAGTACCACAGGCAGTATTCTTTTTTATTTCAGAAGTTTTATTACGTTTTTTGGAAAAGAAGGATAATGATTGACAATGAGATTGGAAGAGCTGCAGCATGTACATCACACAAGGAAAGAATAATTTCCTGTGATCCCTGATCATTAGTGGGTCATCACTGCTGAATATTCCTAAGGCCAGCAGCTCAGAACAGAATAAGGCATCTATCTGATTAGATCATGATGTCCTTATTAATATATTGTATGTGATGGATTTGAGCTGATAGAAGCAGTCCTTCTGTATTGTGTGATGACATCTTACTTTGATGTGATCGGAATTTGAAAAGAGAGTTAGGCCAAGACACAGGCCAGAGCTAGAAGGTGAAGAGAGAGATAGATGTAGAGGAGAGGTATAGAGAAGCTAAGAGGAGAGTGAGTGGAAGAGGTGCTCCAATCTAGTCTATGTGTATATTGCCATGGTCTGTTCATCTACGTAACCTGGCTGTGAACCTAGGGGTTCTTGAGGCAAGTAGCGAGTGGGGGTGGGGAGTTCAAGTAGAGTCGATTATCGACTGTCCTAATAAAACACAGTCTTACTCAAATTTGTCATACTGTTCCATTCTAGTTGAACTGATATGCCACCTCCCAATCCAGTGTCAGAAGAAGGTCAGTCATGTGTAGATGTGTGAGGTTAGGGGTGGGAGATTTGGATTGAGTGCAAAGTTCTTTAAACTACTGTAGTATAATCTATTGTTATTTGAGTACTGAATGCTTTTTGTATGAATTCTTGGATTTTAATCCACAGTGTTTTTTCATGTTTGTTGCTGAACAACATGTATTCTGGATCCTGTTCCTCCCTGTAAAGTCCTAACATTGATTAGTCTTGGTGAGACCTATTTTATATAATTTGTTTGGAGTCCAAAATGCTTTATGAATTGTCTGTAATTTCGTTTGGGCTAAAGTGGGAGCAATTTTTATTATAGATGGAGAAATCCTGATCTTAGGCTGAGGTTAATATGGTTCCTATGGAGTGATGTCTATGACGCCTGTTCCATTTGTTAATGAGTGCTGAGCTAAGAGTGCTCTGGCTGGTGCCAGAATTCTTATAAGGCAACATGTCCTGACTTTATCAGTTTTTTTTAATATCGAGGGGGGTTCCAGGTTGTTAGCATTCCCTAGTTTCTTTAGGGCAACTTGAGGTTTGCAGAATTCATTTAGCCACTGATTAGATAGATTGCATCCATTTTGTAGTTCTGAAAAAGACTTGGGGTTGTCATGCAGACCAAGGTATTCCCAGCATACAAAAGGTTGCATGAACTGACTTCGCTATTTGGAGTGGTAGTTTCGTATCAAGTTTTTTGAGAACTGCCATGGTACTGTATGCTATGTTACATGAGTGGACAATCTTACTGCGAGTGACATGGTTAATTGATAGGGTTGAAAACAGAGGAAGAGAGTACAATAGGTTATTCTCATCTGCTTCAAACCACCATGCCGCTTGCCTCACAGTGCAGTTTTGGATCTCATGAAGACTGGAAGGTTTATGCCTATTTTGTTTTTATTCAGTTGTGTAAACTTGTTCAAGGAAATTCTACATTTCCCCCCCAATGAAAATCAGAAATATATTTGTCTCCTGTTTTGAAGTCGTTTTGTGAGAGTGTAATTGGGAGCCTGTTAGTTAAGATATTGACAAGAGGGACCACCATCATATTGATGGCTTCAGATCTTCCCCACCATGTGATGAAATTTGGTGACCAAAGGGTTAGAGTTTATTTACTCTTCTACAAACTGTTGCTTTCATTGATGTTATCAATTCTTTGAAGTCTCCACTAAACCAGATTCCCAAGTATTTTAGCATGTTTTGTGGCCATTTCAGTCTTGTAGGACCTATAATCTAGGAGGAGCAGTGCAAGTTTAGTAGAAATACCTTTGTCCTCTCTTTATCTAGAGAGTTGCCTGATGCAGTGCATAGTTATTGATCTTTACAGTTATTCTGAGGATGGCTTTATGGGCTTCTTCTGTGAATATGAATATATCATCTAAATAGACAGCTACCATTTGTTTACCAGACGGGAAAGGGATCCCGTTAATGTTGTTGTCTCTTAATAAGGATAGTTGTGGTTCAATAGCTAATAGTAATAAAAGAGGAGACAATGGGCACTCCTGCTGTGTTCCTTGGTAGTGGTTGAATGGCGCTGAGTGGTTTCCACTTATGTGCGCTTCAGGCTTGGAATATAAGGAAAGGGCCATGGGGATGATGTCTTCTCCTAAGTTAAGTTTGGTCAGTACAGCTTTCAGAAAGGTACATGAGACCTTGATAACTGCCTTTTCTGCATCTAAAGTGATGGCGGCCGTAGGGGTGTCAAGAAGTTTCACTTTTTCATCACATGAAAGAAAAGTTTAACGCTGTCATATTTTAGCCTGCCTTTTAAAATCCATGTTTGAGCCTGGTGTATTAAGTTGTGTAATATCTTATCTATATTGGCTAGTATTTTTGCATCCGTTTTGCCATCAATATTCCTTAGTGATGTGAGTGGGGATTTTTAATATCTAGCTGATCTTTGGGAATAACAACTATTGTGGCACTGATGATCCAGCCTGCAATCTTTCCTGTTTTTGCTTAGAGGTGGAAGTGTGGTTCAAAGAGCCATATTAAGATTAATGTGCATTCCTTGTAGAATTTGCCTGCAAGGCAATCTGGGCCTAGGGCCTGCCCAATTTTGAGGCTTTGTATGGTCCTATGTATTGATGATTGTGTAATTGGTTTGTTAAGATTCGTCCTTGCCTCCAGGTCTAGGGTAGACAGTGAGACCTTTTCCAGATATGCACTGTATTTTTCCATTTTTGTTACTCTATTGGAATTATACATCGTTTTATAGGAGCTATGGATTGTTTATAGTATATTATTGCTTTCTATTGGGTATTACTATTCTTGTCTGTAATGGCCGGTAAGGTTGACTTGTTTCTGCCATATTTTAAGTAGTTTGCTGTTATTCTGCCTGACTTGTTTTTCTCGCATAGCTTCTTTGGTTTGTTTATAGAGATACATTTATGTGCCTTCTCACTTAGGAGTTTGTTATAGTTGTATTTAAGAACTTTAATTTCTGGGAGTACCCTTGTTCCTTTTGTGTACACTCCAGATTCTTGATTTTGTCATCTAGGTTGTTTAATCTCTTGTCTTTTTTATTTTCTGCAGTCATTATGTTAGTCATTGTGCCTCTAAATGTAGCAATACGTGCAGCTCCATTGAGATGCATGCATGGTCTGACACAACAAAAGGTTTGATTTTAGGGCTGGAAGTATGACATTTAGGTGCTGACTGTCAGTTAATAGTCAATTCTGTAGAACGTAGTGTGGGATTTCGAATACAACGTATAATCCCTCTCTGTGGGATTATATACGTGCCATGTGTCAATCAAATTGTGGCTTTTGCAGAGATGGGTCATCTGGTGTTATTTGAGTGTCAGTTTTCCCCTTCTTTGTTTTTTTGCATTTGATGGTGTCCTGGTGATGTATTGTAGTCAATAAAATGCATAGAGGATAGAGGCCAGCCTCATCATTTCCTTGCCTCGGCTGCCACCAATTCAGGTGCCCCAGTTGTTTATGCAGGGCATTTGTACTTTCGAAAACACGTTGGCATCAAGGTTGCTCGCAATCCTGCGTTTGCTCCTGTGCATCATGCCAAATGCTGCCGGGTCATTCAGCTCTTGCACGATGACCACAGCCATCCCACCTGCCCTCTCCATCACTGGATCCTGCTTGCAGTGGGGCGGCTGTGAACGTGTGGGCCTCCTGAACGCCTCTTAGCATGATCACTGTGCTGCCAGTGCCCTATACTGCTTTGTGGCGTTGCTCTTACACGGCCACTGCTGGCCAAAAGATGCTACTGCCTGCACACGGCCATGCTCGAGCTGCTGAGTTTTTCTGCTTCATCACAGAGAGCCCGGGATGGGTCCTGTCTCCCAGTCACTAAGTGAAGGCAAACTGCCCAAGCGTTGTCTTCCTCCCTGGTGACTGGCGACCACAGAACTGTTTCTAGCCGTGCTACCTGTACCTTCACAGGTTGGCTCTGCTCCCATACTGACTGTCATCATATCTTCTTACAATGGTGGCACATAGGGGATGTAAATGCGCCCACAATTCTTGCATTTTGCACAGCGCTGTGCATTGGCTTCTGTAACAGGACATGCCAGGGCTGCCATTCGCGTATGCCATTACTGTGCACTGCTCAATCAGTGCTTTACTCCATTAGCAAACCCAGACTATGAGCGATTCTTACTGTGGCAAGTAAAACAATGCTCAGAAGAGTCTGTGGATGCATTCCATCCCTGGCTCACAGAGCATGCTAGCACTAGCACATTACACAGTCAGACACTGCACGTTTGAGTCCAGATCATTCAAGGGTGCACATCCACAAAACTACGACAAGAGAACCAGGCAGATCTTTACCAGGCCTCTTGGCACGGGGCCTCTCCAGCTCAGTGGCATCACAGACGGAGGCAGGTCTAAACAAACTGATTAGAACTGAACCCGTGGATCAGATTTGGAAGACCACCACTTGTCCCAAACCAGCACCACATAAGACAAAACACAGACCCTGCAGAGACTGCAAAGATGTTTCCCTCATCCTGGTGACTGTCCAGCCCCTAGCAAAGAAACGTTCAGCCTGTGGCAAACTTAACCATTTAACCAAAGTCTATGATTCCTCCCACAATACCGTTGCAGCCCCAACATGGTATTTTACTCGAAATCTGCTCCAAGCACTCTAAATGAATTCAGAGTTCATGTCGTACGTAAAGTTCCAATGTCACTTTATTCGGACATAATTCATATTCAACAAAAAAGTTCATCTGTACACAATCCTTAGTCACACTTTACAGCTTCATGCCAACACGTGTTTCGTCCGCTCCCATAAAATAGGACTTCATCAGGGCTGAAACAAATGAAATAATAGTATCAGGAATGGAAAGGAGTTATGGGATGAGGTTAGACCCATACACCCTCCTTAACTGTGTAATGCCAAAGGCATGGAGAGATGCGAACACAAGGGGTGAAATGTTAATCATGACAAAGGCATGAGTAATAGGTCCATGTCATGTGATAAGAAAGTCAAGTATCTAGAAGGAGGAAACACGTGTTGGCATGAAGCTGTAAAGTGTGACTAAGGATTGTGTACAGATGAACTTTTTTGTTGAATATGAATTATGTCCGAATAAAGTGACATTGGAACTCTACATACGACACGAACTCTTAATTCATTTAAAGTGCTTGGAGCAGATTTCGAATTCTAAGGAATAGACCTTCCGTCTTTTCATTGAGGAAGATTTGGTGGCTCCACCTCCTCCTTAAGTACCACTTGAAAGACTTTAATTTTCCTTGTTGATAATTCTGTACCAGACTGGAGTGTGCGCCTTCTCCAGCCACCAAAAAATTATAAAATTGGAATGGTATTTTACAACTTCACGCTTACTCAGCTAAGGCTGCAGGTGGAGAAATGGATGACGAGAAAGAAAGCCAGCATCACTGATGCCCTTAATCAAAGTTTTAGATATGAGTAGGTGGGCAATTCCTAATAGCCCTCATGTTCACTTATACCTCCAGAAACATAATGTCTAAATCACAGTTTGACTTCTTAATACCATAAACTATTCTCAAAACCAAGAAGATTAGATCTACATTTATGGCAACAATTCACCTTTATCATTGTGCACCATATTCACCACACAATTCATGCAAGAGGATCGCCTCACATTGCTAAGGGATACATTACCCAAAATGATTTCGTCTCTTAATTTAGGATGTTGATAAATTGTAAAGCAGGATAGCAGTGAGAGGGAATTTAATCACCCCCCATTAGCTTACGAACCATAAACTATAAACCCTCTCACCCCTCCCAGTCATGAGTTGCATGTGCGAATACAGACATAGATACAATAGAATTGTGTGTGCAGGTGTCCCACGGAAGGGTGCAGTCGCCAAAATGTTAACACTAAGTTTATTATTTTAATGCAAGGAATGTTATGTGCTTTTCCTCTCCTGGATATGTCCCAAAGGTGTTAACGGTGCTACTCCTGCTGGGAACTGGCCGGAGCCGGTGAACCCCCATCCGATAAGCCGGAAGGGGCAGATTTCGGGTCTTTTAATCCCTCCACGAGAGCCTCCCACGCACAGGTTATGTTTATCGTAGCTATGCCTCTTTTAACATTTCTCAGGAGCACCCCTCCTTCATACCCCGCCCATCTTTCTAACTTCCTTTTTCAAGCAGTCAGTCTGGGTCCTCCAGGGCCCTTCCAGTGTCGTATGAGCTCCTGTTCATCCAGCAGGAAGGCCAAATCTGCTAGTAACCTTATTTGTGGAGGTGTGAGGATACCAGCTCAGGAGGCAATGACCAGGGGAGCAAGGGAGAGGCTTCTCCGTGACGTCTGACAGTATCTTTACTATCTCCTCCCAGTAATTAGTCAGGGAGGGGCAGGACCAGAGCATATGAAGGATTTCAGCGCCCACCTCCCCACACCTCGGACAGGCCGCATCGGTAGTATGGAAGTATCTATTAATACTTTTAAACCCTTTTTAACATTTATGTATCCTCCCTGGCTAGGCCTATCAGATCATGTGGTTTTGATACCATCTCTTACGCGGATGACACGCAATTGATGATCATTATTTCCTTATTAGTCTAGAGCTTTGGCCTAGACTGGTGGATATGACGGTACATCATAGACCGGAGAGTGACCACGATCCACTGGTACTAACCTTAGTTAGGACGGGGTTGGATTCCACACTGGCTGACATGAAAACTGTAATAGGAGAAGTAATTATGTCACAAGATTGCCGACGGCTGAAATGGTCCATAGTCTCAGAAGATGAGGGTACCTTGATGCAGATTAAGGCAACGGTGGAAGAAACCTTACAAACGCTTGGCTCATCAGACTCCCCCGATAACTCCTCATTAGATTACATGAAGGTTCACGAGGATTTATTTGCAAAAACTGAAGATTCTGTTTACAAAAAATAAGAAACCAATTAGGCACTTTACAAAAAAATTGGCCAACTGGTATAATGAGGCTTGCGGAGTTGCATTTAAGCATCTTTCTAAAGCAATCAAGAAAGGGATTCCCCAAGAGGTTAAATTAGCAAGGGCAAATTATAAAAAAGTACAAATAAGGGCGAAGAAGGATTTTGATGAGGATAGATGGGTGAGCTTAACTAATGCCAGTAACAGGAAGAATTGGTCAAAATTTTGGCAATTATTAAATGGGGTAATGGTGCGATAGGGCCCACACCAGTGAACAATGTACCTCCTGAACTCTGGGTGGAATACTATCAAGCCCAATTTGCTTCCTCACCGAGTATTATTATTGACTACCCTGTGGCTAACACTGATGCTGTTCTAATGTTTGACAAAGGGGAGATAAAAAGGGTCTTGGATGGGGTTCCAGCAGGGAGGGCACCTGGCCCGGATTGTATCCCGGCTGATATCTACAAAAAAGATAGGAAGAACTGGACTGAATATATTTTCATCATCATAAATGCTATTGCTAGAGGTGCGTCGATTCCGGATACTTGGCGCAGGGCTGAAATCATTCCCATATATGAAAAGGGTGACCGTGCAAGACCTGGCAACTATAGGCCGATAAGCCTAATTGACACTCTACAGAAAATAGTTGCCAGACTTGTGCTAGGTAGAGTAAATGAATGGATACTAGATCAGAATGTGTTATCTACCTATCAAGCGGGTTTCCGACCCCATGTCAGTACCATCGACCAAGTTTTTAGATTTATGATGACGTATTGGAGCACAGTGATCTTAGCAGGGGGAACTTTATATGCAGCATTTGTTGACTTAAAATCAGCATTTGACTTAGTCCCCCGCCACAAGCTGTGGGATACATTAAAGGAGGCCGGGATGCCCCTAGAAATCTTAAATTTTATCATCAAACTGCATGAGGCAAATTATGCTCAGGTTAGGTGGGGGCAGCAGGGCGAATTAACAGATCGTTTCCCAGTTAACAAGGGAGTGCGGCAAGGGTGTGTCCTTGCTCCTACCCTATTTTCTTTGTTTATAAATAGGGTTATCTCGTACTACACCAATTTCCCTACAGATGCTCCAACTCTTGCCGGCTCAAGGGTTCCGCTTTTAATGTTTGCAGACGATACGCTAATTTTATCTAAAACACAATGTGGTCTGCAACGTGCCCTTGATAGATTTACAGAGTTTTGCAACGACCATGAACTTGTAGTAAACATTGACAAAACCAAGTTCATGGTGCTGCATAAACATAAATTCATTGAAGGGAGAGTTGAAATGAATAAAGCACCTTTGGAACAAACTGATACCTTTACTTATTTAGGAGTGATTATGGGCAGGAAGATGAACTGGCACCTCAGTTAGATGTTTTAGTTCTTAGGCACAATCAGTTAGTAGGAGCCCTACTTAAAGAACATCGACTTTCACATACCAAACCGGTGGGGCCTGTACTATCGATTTATAACGGGAAGATTAGAGCCTCCCTAATATATGGTGCAGAACTCTGGGGGTTTGAAAATTTATCATCTTTTGTTCTTGCTCAAAATAAGTTTTTGAGAACATTGACCGCCCTCCCTCAATCAACCCCCATCAAGCCCCTGATGTTAGATTTGGGATGCACCTCTTTTGATGAGGTTGCTGGATTTAGACCCCTAGCTTACTGGAGGAGGCTTTGGACTACCCCGGAACTGACGTCTTACGCCAATGCACTAATGTATATTAGGAATGCCGATTTGTCATCTAAAATTAAATGGCTCCAGAAGATTAAGGGTAATTTGTCTGACATGGGGCTTCGTCATTTGTGGGAAGATCCTGTAGGGAATTCATTTCCCAATAAAAATGAGTACAAAGAACTTTATTGGGTTATGATTACTAAAAAGACACTGTCAGGGGTGAGCAGTAGCTCGCTCACAGGTATCTTTCTGGAGCATAAGCTTGCAATGGAAGCAGAAGCCTACTGGAATTTGATTACAAAACCTGGTGATAGGAAACTATATCACCAATTCAGGGTGGGCACTCTCCCTTTAAGATCTTTTACTGCAAAATGGAATAAGGCTAATGATACCAAATGCCCTTCGTGTCCATCCCTGGTTGAGTCGATAACCCATGTATTGTTTGTGTGCCCGGCCTATAATGGCCCCCGTCGAAGGTGGCTTAAGCCACTGTGTTCCAATCTAGGTACCAGATCGTGTTTGACTGCTTTGCGTATTTTGGTATCGAACACAAGTCCAGGCATTGTGATTGCGATGGCGAAATTTCTTAGTTGGTTCTGGGCTTTGAGAAGGAAAAAATTGGAGGCCGGTCTGGGAATTGCACATATTGCTTGATTTTGTTAAAGGTAGTAGGTAGCCTTATGGACTAATTGTGGAGGAAATGGTTTTATGGATGTATTAATATATTTATATTTTAGTCTATGGTGATAGGAAATTCGATATAGTTGTTTTTTATTTTTTTTTTAATGATGTTTTTTTTTTTTTTTGGGATGTTATTGCTCATAAGATATTTTAATTACACTTTTATGTTTGTATGTGTCTTTTATGATTGTAAATTATCGAATAAAGACTAAATGATGATGATCACTATGGACACTGATCCTTTGATAACAAAGGCCAAATTTAAAAATTGCATGTTGAAGATTGCGGCGTGGATGAATGCGAACTTCCTTCTACTCAACACAAAAAAGACTGAGATTCTCTTGTTTGGAAAAGCCCACGCAGAATGGTTTTCTGATTGGTGGCCCCCAGAATTGGGAACGTCCCCCCCAATTCCTAAAACAGGCGCAAAAAATCTAGGCATCCTATTAGATGATGGCTTATCCATGGATGATCATGTTGAAAGCTTATCAGGCACAAGTTTTGGCATGATACGCATGCTTAAAAAAGTATTTCCTTGGATTCCTCTTTCTGCCAGAAAAACCTTGATTCAGGCTCTGATAGTCAGGCGCCTGGATTATGGAAACGCCTTAATGGTCAGTATGAATGAAGGCCTCTTTTCGAGGCTGCAGGTGGTACAAAACTCAGCAGCTCACCCTGCCCTTAACATCCCTCCTTGATCACCATCTGAACCTTTATTGCGCCGACTCCACTGACTGCCCATAAAAAAACATGCCCTATTCAGGCTCTTATGTCTGGTTTTTAATACCTTGCAGGGAAGGGGTCTAGACTATTTAAAAAATAAACTTCAGCCATATATTCCCACCCGGTAACTTAGATCTAGCGACCAGTTACTTCTGTGCCCCAAACGAATTAATAAAATCAGACTGGGTGGTCGCGCCTTTTCCTTTGTTGCACCCCACCACTGGAATAAGTTGCCACTTTTCATTTGCAACTGTTCTAACCAAGTTCAGTTTAGAAAACTTCTTAAAACCTGGTTGTTCAACCTCTAACCGGACTGTGCTTGGCCAATAATTGACTGTTTCTGCGGTGCCGATAGATCCTCCTGGGGATGATACGTTGCGCTTAATAAATGGTAAAAATAAAAATAAAATGCGTCCAGGGGTGAGGTAGGCTCTGTGTAAGATATAAAAGTTAATTAACTTAAACTGGGCATTATGAGAGACCCTGAGAATCCACTCCAGGATGGCTGCCCAAGCTTTCTTACTAATCGGTATCCCCAAATCTGTTTCCCACCTCACGCACAGCGTTTAAAGGGGCTGCAGGGCATTGCTACTCATTGATCTATAAATACTTGTGACAGCCTCGAAAGTGCCAGAGGCAGGGCAATATACTGACAGGTGCTGGGGGTTCTGAAATCCCTGTTTTCCAGTGTCTTCAGAAAGCAGCTGTGACAACGAGCAGTAAATGGCCTCTTGGAAGGTCATAATCAGCAGTAAAATCTGCAAAAGGAAGCAACGCACCCTCCCTAATTAAACTCCCCACTGTTGTCGTCCCGGCTGCCATCCAGTTCTCCCCAGTGCCCACCATGCAGCAGCATCCTCAACATGATCATAGATAAATCACTGCATACGGAATAGGAGTCCGTGTCCTCTGAAGACACCTATACCAGCAGTGCTTCAGAACATTAGGTTCTCTGAAGTTTCCAGCCACAGAATGTCTTGTTCTTAGTAACAACCCAGTAAAAGCAGCCAACTCCGGAACATGCAGTCCCACAGCTCGGTCCTGATTCTGTCTACCCGCCAGTTATTGTGTAAGCCATTTGGGCTACCCCACAAAATAATATGTCTCAAAATCGGGCACTGCAAAGCCTCCATCCTCCGAGGGTCATTTCAATATGATAAGTGCCACTCTCCTCCGGCCCGAGCCCCACAGAAAAGCAATGAGTATAGAATCTAACTCAATAAACCAGGTCTTAGGGATCCAGATTGGCAGAGTCACAAAGAAATATAGTATTCTAGGAAGGGCCGCCATCTTCAGCAAGGCTACCTTTTCCGCTACCAAAAGGGGCAGCATCTTCCAAAATTCAATATTCGATTAATGGGACATAACAGCCAGGCCGACATTCCCTTCAAGCAAATATGTTTGGTTGCGATACATCTTAACTCCAAGATAGGGCAAACAATGGGGCTCCCATTGTAAGGACCCCAATCCGTCCGGCGGGCCACAAGTCTCCGCTATGGGATATAGTCTGGACTTTTGCCAATTGACATTAAGGCCCAATTTGGCACCAAACTCTTACAGTATTTGTTTTGCTCCTATCAGCTCAACCACCACATTCCGAAGAAAAATCAACAGGTCATTGGCATCTAGTGCAATGTAGTGGCTAGCATCTCCCGATCGTATCCCCTGGTAACGACTACCGGTCCTGGCTAAACTGGCCAGGGGCTCCATGGCAAAGACGAAGCGCAAGGGAGACAGGGAGCAACTGTGCCTCTACCTCTCTCCACCCTATAGCGCTCTGAGATAGTTCTTCCCGTGCGGACCCTGGTGAAAAGGCTTGCATAGAGCTGGTGACCCAATCCAAAAAACCTCTCCCTAGATGCAAGCTTTCAATGACTCCCTTTAAAAAAGCTCCATTCCAGGTTATCAAAAGCTTTTTTGATGTCTACTACAAACACCACAGACTCGTCGAGGTCACGATCGGCTGTTTCCGTCAGTAACAATAACCGACGGATATTGAGTGCGGTGTCGCACCCCGGAATGTAGCCCGCCTGGTCAGGGTGTATTAATTTAGTCATAACCGGTAGTAGCCTAATGGCCAAAATTTTACTCAAGATTTTAAAGTCCAAATTAAGTGTTGACAAAGGTCGATAAGCTCTGCAGTCATGGGCAGGTCTTCCAGGCTTGAGGAGAGGCACCGCTATCACCTCCCGCGTGGAGTCAAGGAGGAGGCCCGTATGTTTAGCAGCAGCATATAGCTCCACTAATTTAGGGCCAATTCTTCAATATATGCAGCATAAAACTCCACCGGGAGTCCATCTGTCCCGAGGTCTTTCCCTGTGCTAGCCCTTTAACAGCCGCCCCTAGAACCAGCAGTGGTAGCGGTGCCAGGAAGTGTTGGATGGAGCCTTCATCCCAGTCAGCCACACTCTTATAAAGGGTAGTATAATACTCCTTAAATTGGGTGTTTATGTCCACTTGTCTATACTGTCGAAGTCTGCCTTCATTCTCAATCTTGACTATCTGGGAACCTCTTTTTGAGGGGTTGGCCAGCCAAGCTAACAGGGAGCCAGTGCGGTCTCCCTCAGCATGAGCCAGTTCCATTTACCGGCAATAATAGAAGCACCGCAGTCTCTCCACTTGAGCCGCCACTTTCTTTGTTAAATGTAGGAGCGCCTGCTGTAAGTCAGTATTGTTTGGCCTTTGTTGTTCTATCTCCCGCAGCTCACTCTCTGCTCTCTCCACCTCGGTCAGCAGGGTCCTCCTGACCTCCATTGATGTTGCTATACATTGATCCCGGATGACCACCTCGAATGCATCCCATTCCAACCGGGGTAAGGATGTAGCACCATCATTATCTACAAAGTATTGACTGATATTCTCCCTAATCTCTCCTAGGAACACCTGGTCCTCTTGGGACTCTGGATTTAGTCGCCAGGTGGGAATGGAGGGGCTAGTCTGCCCCCAACTCAGCTGTAGAAGGACCGGGTTGTGGTCCGATAACGTTCGGGTCAAATATGCTACATTAGCCACTAAGCTGGTCAAGTCTGGGGTACATAGGAAAGTGTTGAGTCGTACATGCAATTCATGCAGTCGGGAGAAAAAGATGTAATCCCTAGAGTGAGGGTGTATGTGTCTCCATGCATCGATTAGACCCCATTGTGTCTGCTAATCTGAGAATGTGCGAGCTGTCCGGTATACAGGAGAGTCCCTAAGTGAAGGATGTGACCGGTCTACCTGAGGGTCAGCCATGCAATTGAAGTCACCCCCTATGATCGCTGTGTGAGTCACGTAAGGGACCAGCGGTCCCGATAGATCTGCCAAAAAGGTGCCCTGTTTTACTTTAGGGCTTTAGATATTAATTAGTGTCACATCTCGGCCATCCAGTCTCCCCAACACAAGCATGTATCTACCCTCTGGGTCTATAAGGATATTCACATGCTGAAAAGGGACTCCTGCTCGTATCCATTTCAGGACGCCCCTTGCATATGCAGAGTAAGTGCTGTAGAAAGCTTGCCCTCTCCACCTGTGCTAAAATGCCACCCCTTCTTAAACCAATAGATGTGTCTCCTGCAAGAGACCTATGTGAATCACCCTTCTATCAGGAAAGAGAAGACCTTGTAGCGTTTAGACATGGTATGCAAGCCTCTTATATTCCAGGAAAGGACTTTATATATCCCACAGGTCGTCATTTCTCCAAGTCCTAACTAGTTGAGGGGCTCCCATCCTCACCAGCTATCCCCCATGTATGATGCCACCCCTTCCATAGGACTCAAACCGTCCTGCTTTTGACCTGCAACTCAGGTTTATAACAGTGAAATTATTAACATCCCAACACCCCTGCACCACGACAAGTAGGTGAATACCCCTCATCCAAACCTACTGCAAACTTAAAACTTCTTGCGGGAGCACCCATGAACTTTCTTACATCGGGGGTAAGACCAAATTTTGACCCCATAGTGGCTTTGCCCCTCCAGTGAACAGGACCCTAAAATATTGACTCAGGCCCAGGGGAAACCAGAATGGTGTTCCTCCCAGTGATTAGCTAAACCATATAGCTTCAAAGTCATGTATGATAGGGATATTCTCCACTGTTCTCATCAAATTGTTTCATAGGGAGTTCCAGGTGTGACTCTGGGGAGTCCATGGCTGAGGTTTCGGAAGCACTGGAAGTGCGTCCTGAGTTGGAATCACGGACTTCTGTTTCATCTGAGTGTGACGCTGTGCCCAATTGCTCACTTCTCAGCGAGGAGACTGCAGCCACAACTTTTTTTCGTTCCTGTTGGTTTTCAGCCCTCAATGGAGCCATCGATAGATGTTCTCTGCATCTATGCCTAGATCTTGGTCTCTGGGTCAGTTGATCCTGCGGCTCCTAATTAGGGACTGGCCATTCCCATACCTCTTGTGGATTATTAAAAAAGCGGGCACCTTCTGGGGTCGTCACTCTCAATCTGGTTGGGAACATCATGGCATATGGTATCTCCTATTGTCTGACCTTTTTCTTGGCCACCAAGTACATGGAACGTCAGCGTTGGACCTCTCTTGAGAAATCCGGGAAAATTCTCACAGTGCACTGGTGATGGTCATCCCTTAGCAGCCCCAAATCCCGCTCAAATTGTCAGTCTTAATTTCCAGGGGTTCTCAATATGTGGTGATGGACTGCAATATGTCCTGAAGCGTAAGACCTCCGGATATCACGGGCCTCGCTCCCTGGTCACTGTCCATGCATGAGGTGTCACCACCCTCTGCTAAGGGCTGGCCCTCCACATTGGGTTCCTTCTTGCTTGAGTACTTGCCCATGTTATTTCTAAGGTGCTAGTAGTATTGTTATAGGCTCAAGGGTCATAAGCCCTACTCCGCACTTCAATAGCCCCTAGTAATCAGATCCCCTGATGACCAGGTATACAACATGGCTCAGCTTCTCTCACCGTATGGTTGCTCTAAATGGCTCGGGATATGATACATCAGCCGCAGGTGATCTCTATAGAAGGGGGGGAGCCTGATCTCCCTGTGAGTCCCCGAGTGTCTTGAATTCAGGAGGGTTCAGTAGCTCACCGCTCCCCCATCAGACCAGCACTCTCACAAATCCCTCTAGACTCTGTACAACAATATATAGGTTAGACTTTCAAGCTCCAAGGGAAGGCCTCCCATGCCATATCCAGCTCCTTGCTCTCTGTTCAGTCCTCTGTACTGCGCTCTACCATTCCCAGTTACGGGACTCTGTCACAGACCACCGCTCTGGAATACCCCATCTCCCCCTCTCATGACAGCTTCTTAGTTATGTCTCTATGCGTGAAGTTGGTCCCCCCCAGCAGGCAAGCGACTCCAGCAATCAGCAGGCTCGATTTTCTTGCAGAGCACCTTACTGGTTGCCAGATGTGGCCCTCCCCTCATGGGGGATGGACCCCCGAGTTCACATCTGCCCAGCACGTTGCCGGCGAACGAAGCCCTAGGTGCCCTCCTCCCAACCACATTGAAGTAATATAGGTGGCCCAACAGCGTCACCTCTAGGCCACTCCGCGCTGATTCACACCCCCCAGGTGGCACAGTCGGGCCCCGTCATTGCTGCACAGTTCTCTGCTGCCTTTTCACTCATCAGGGGTAAATCACTGTAGCTGCCTCGTGCCGGTCACTCCTTCGCAGTGCTCCCTCTGACTCAGGGCAGAGGGCCGCTGTCTGCCCGGGGGCGGGGAGCAACCTCTAGATCCTCGGCCTCAGAATCAAGCCCCTCACAGCACCCTAATACAGGAGGCCCCTTCGAGCAGTCGATCAGGGGCCCAACGTCTGCACAGTGTGGCTCAACCGTAGCGGCCCCGAAGATAGAGGCCTCTCAGGGGTAGTCCAAGGTCTCCAGCTTCCTCACCGGCCACGATCTCATTGGGTCTGCAACAGCAGTAACTCCCCTTCAGCCACGCGCCGAGGTCAGTTGTCTCTTTTTATTTCTGGGGTTCTGTGGTGTCCTCCTCGATCCTCCGTACAGCACCGAGGGGGTACTGCGGGGACTCAGCAAGCCGCCCTGCTCCATCCCGGTGGGAGACTCCGGACGCCATCATGGTAGCTCCGCTTCTCTAAGTCTCTGCAGGCCTTTCTGCATACTCCTTGTCGCAACGGTATCACCAGCTGACACTCGGGGGCACCACTGTCGTAAGTGTCCCTTGGTGAGTGCAGGTATGTTCCCTGGGCCCTTCAGGTTCCGCAGGATGGCACTGGATGGGGCTTAGCCGATGGGATCTCTGCGTAGTGAGCATCACTCCATCAGCCTCAAGCCACGCCCCCCCTCTGCTTGATACAGTTCACGCAAAGTGTGCAAACCAATGATCTGAGTAGGCTGCCAAGGACTTTAATGACCTGTCTCATGGCACTGCATTCCTGAAATGCAAAATCTGACAACTGAATATAGGTCACAGCGTCTGATCAGTAGCACTTGAAATTTGCAGTTCAGCTTTTCACCTATACCTAAAAGTGGAGACTCCGGGGCATAGCTTAGTCAGTGAGATTCGGGGGGAGGAAATCGGGGGAGGGGGGTTTAAGAATTAAACATTTCCCAACTAAAAAAGCAGTGGTTCACAGGGTGAATGTGTGAGGTGGCCAGAATTTGGGATGGACTATTCCAATGAGGAGCAGGGTCAGTACTGATCTGCATTAGGTGGGCCTCTGGGGCAGATTTAAAGCTTGGTGGGCAAGTAGTCCACTTCTATGGAGTACCTTGCCCTCTAAACTCAAGGTTCACCCACCCAATTTTGTAGTTTTGCAGACTGCAAGTTTTACGCTGATGGAGTAAAATGTACTCGGTTGGTGTAAAACTTCCTCGGATGGAACAGAGTAGGGGCCACCTGAGGTAAGCCACCTGACCCTCTATTGAATGGTTGGATGGCTTTTTTTTACTGTCTGTCACGGGCAGATATATTGTGGTGGTGAGGGACAATAAACAAAGAAAAATGACCCCCACACCATGGGACAAAATTCATATGGTGAAGTGGGTCATTAATTTTTTTATTTCTCAAATACAAACTCCTGTTATAGGAGTTTGTGTTTTGTAAAATAACAAGCTTTGGAAAAGTTTCACAACATCCATTATGTTTGATTAAGCTGTCCGTCAAACTTTTCCTACATTTACTGGAACCTGCCAATGTATAGAGATGTCTGTGTGGCTGGCAGATATCTCTCTATTTCGCAGCCAGAATAATGGCAGGGTGGCCTGCGTAAAGTTCTAAGCCATCCTGTCTGCCTTTAATTCTTCTGCAATACCCAAAATCAAACCCTCTGTCAAGTGTGCTGCACATTTGGTGAAAAGCAATGGTTCTTAATGCCACCCAGAGCAATTGCCAGTGATAACACTATTTGCAAGCATTCATCCCACCACCTTTTGGGCTTTTCATTGCCAGTAGTGGGTCAGTAAATCTGAGATTAGCGCAGCTTTCCAAGCCTTCCACTGCCAATGTTTGTGAATTCCAAACAGTAGTAAATTTGCATCCATTCAAGGAGTACTTCTGTGGGTGCAGATTTGCTACTTTTCTGATAAAGCTGTAGCTATACATATTTAAGTTCCTGATCCAAAAAATGAATGAATTAAAACTTCCTAATGAAATCAGAATAGTGATAAAATCCAACACAGACATAGCAGACACGACTCAGGGCCCCCAGACCCTACTATCAATCCAACAAGCATTTATTTGGGGGGTGCCACACCCCAACCCTAACCCCACGATCTATGCCCCTATTCAAACTTGAGACAGCGAACACAAATTAATGGATAGAAGAGCCCACAGTGTGGGTGTCAAAAACCCATAAAAAGATAGTGTAATTTTGCACCAACAGTGGATGACCTAGTAGCAGCAGTAAAGGGAACCTTTTGGTTCTCTAAAGTCGATCTCAACTCCAGATACCTTCAATGACTGCTAGATTCAAAATCCAGGTAATTGGACATCTTTCTCCACCTACCTTGGCCTCTGCAAGGCTCCATTTCCGAATCTCTAGTGCAGCAGAGGTGTTCCAAAATGCCAATTAAGAGGTTCTTGATGTGCTCATGGTAGACATAAAAATGTCAGCACTAGGACATACCTAGATTCTTGAGGAACACCACTTCCGACTTCGCTGCATCCTGCAACAGGTGAAAGACTTTGGTGTTACCCTCAATAGCAAGAAATATGAGTTCAATGCATGCTTCAGCTTTTTCAGATATCAGTTCTCAGCTGATGGGTGGCCCCTGACTCCCACAAACGTTGAAGCCATACAACTGACACCTCAATCCACAATCATATCAGAAGTCAGGAGTTTTCTTGGCATGGTCACATATTGCAGAACATTCATTAGGAATTTTATATTTCTGACTGGGACATTGGGAAACTTGACTAAGGCCATGCGGAACTGGACCGAATAACCCCAAACCACATTCAAAGCATCAAAATGCTCACTTTCAGCAGAAACTACTCTCCAATAGTTCAACCCACACAAAGTCTCAGAATTAGCAATAGATGCCTGCTCCTGGGGTACTTGAGCTGGACTGTGACAAAAGCAACACTAGGGAGAGTGGGTTCCTATTGCATATGCCTGCAGGGCTTTGCCCCCACTGAGCAACACTATACCCACATTGAGAAAGAGGCAGTTTTGATTCATTGGATGTACCAACATTTCCATCTTTATTTGTATTGACAATCATTTACAGTGGCAGGAGTAACCTTTCTCAGGGGTATAATGACCGAGATCGGATGACCTGTCAATGCACCAGCGACCAGCCATGGCAGCTGAGGTGAATTGTGTCATTGAGACCAAAGAGTACATCAGGTTGAGGGTAGAACACTCCCACCCACTTTGTGTCCCTCATGGACATTTGTGATGCACCTAGAACAGATGACTGTTTGCAGCAAGTAAACAGCGCGACCTGGAGCGGCCAGTGGGGATCATTACCATAAAATTAATTGACCCACACTCCAGAAGCCTGGAAAATCTTGCATTCCCATACAATGTCAGACAGACACTAGCCCTTTTACAGGACATTTTTTACTTCAGGCACAGAGTTGTGACCTGGCCAAGCTCTTGCAATGCAATTGGCTCGTGTTGGGCTGTAACGAGTGGTCAAACCAAAAAACTGCCTCTAATGTAAAGTTGGATTCAAGCACTAAATTAATTGGCAGAGAGCACGGTCAGATAATACACCCACTGTCAAGTCTCTACTCTAATCGACCCTCCAGCACCTGTTGCAGCCAAAGGCATCCCTTCTCATCCATGGGGTTGCCTGGCATAAGCAAACATCAGAGCTACTGACATCCTCTATCGCCAAGTCGCCGGTCTTCCACCTCTTCCTAAATTGGAAATGAAGAAAAACTGGTAGCTTGGCAGGGGCAATGGCTGTCCTGAAGATCTAGACAATGTCAGAGCTGCTGCCTTCACCAAGCAACAGATTCCTTTGCACAAGATAATAAGGAAACTGCATAGACATTTGATGCGTACACTAGTTTGCCTTTCTTGTCATCCCAGTGCCAACACTAAATTGGCACTACCAGGTCCAGAAAGTCTCATTTGCTTCAGACATTCTTTATCTCCAGCACTGCATGCACCTCATCCAGACCCGGATGTCCTGAACCCCTTCAAGCTTAACACCGCCAACAACTAATCCATGCAATTCAACAAGAATGACACGAAACAGCTAGTTCAAACCTGGCTCAGCAATATGAACCTGGATTGATTCAAACGCCAACCTTGACACCTGAATCCAAGGCAAGTCACTTGGATTCCACCTGGGCACTGACCTCAAGGGGCACGTTGTAGCGTCCTCCCTAGCCTGGGTACCCACCAATGACTATGCTACACATGCAGCTTAGTTCCATCATTTCTAACTCGCAAGACACTACACACATCATCAAGAAAACTAGGATTTCATGGTTCCAACTCTCTACTAATTCAATTAAAACCATTCCTCCAAGACAGTGACTTCAGAACTGCTGCCCCCACATCATACTCAGGTATCAGGATGGTGGCAAATCTCTGCCCCACAATCTCCCAAATTCCACACTGGTCCGACCAAAAGGAATCTTTCTCAACACAACATGCCTCATCAGTGGTTTAAAGAAATATAACCACATAGCTCTCACCATGATAGATCACCACTAGTTCCCCTCTTCGGCCACACTATCTTCAAAACTAGCTGCATCATCTACAAAGACATCACGACCATCACCTTAGCCTACCAGGCTGATAAGCTCACCTCCAGTGGTTTGTAATACATCAGCATCCAGGGCACCACTGGAGTGGAGACAAATAAGTATAAAAATCAGAGCAAGAAGCCTTCTCCATCTATACAGTGGCCAGGACAGCCCCAAATCAGCTCCAATTTAGGAAAGAGCTGAAGACACACCTCTTTAAGGAACACTACATCACACAGTTATTATCCACTGCACCTTTCAGAACCCAGATATGCCTCCAATCACTTGAAGAATGAATCTTTGGTTTTCACCCACTACTGTGCTCTGCAGTCTTTCTACAATGTTCGTGCCATACAAATTCCTCATCCATGCATACATGAATATGTTTAAATATAACTTATTATATATTTGAACATAAACATATATTGTTGTATAAAAGTGTGGCTTGTATTGATGTGGTAGGATACAGCTAATAATGAAGAATTGTGAAATAGTTCTAAAACATTAGGTTAGAGGTCTGTATGTACAGGCCCAGAACACGGTGCTAAAGATGCTATGGTCACGCCAGGGTTTCACTGAGTGCGAGAAGATTGGGGTGTCCCTTATTGGGAATAATTTAAACAGAAGTATCAGTTTATTAATTTTTCATTGTAAGAGTGAATTTGAAAAACTGCACCTTTTTGAAGAGAAACCATTGTTTGCATTGAAATCTATATACTTTGTATAATTTGAGGTCTTGCAGAAGCATCACAGATTGAAACCTGCATTCTTTTCATTTCAGGAATAAAAGCCAAATCATCTTTGCCATATTGCATTTACAATTCTGGTAAGACTTCACTTCATGTGTTCTAATGGGGAAGGTTTTGAGATCTCGGGAGGAAAATTGAATGTACATGCACAACTCTGTTTCTGAGGTGTTTATACATCAAGGCTCGCAGTTCATTAGTAATTTAGATTAATGAGGGGTCAAAAACTGAATTCCATATCCTCCTTGGACTAATCCTAATTAAAACCAGGACTGAAAGTCTGCGGATGTTTAGATCTTCCACTAAATTTGAGGAGAAAATTAAAGAGCAGAATCCAGTAAAGCAATAACCATAGTTGTCAATTACTAGATATTTCCACTATATGAAGAGACCCCAAGGAGCACCTCTGAGATGAGAGTACTGATTCCCAGCAAGATCATTCTCCAGTCTATGGGAAAAATCGAGGGCCCAATGTAATATAGAATTTGGTGTTGCAAAACCTGCAATTCTCAAACACACCACGCTGGTGACCACATAAGTCATATTTTAGTATTTACTGAACACTATACAATTCAGGAAACGCTTTACAAGTTGCAAAACGTGTTTTGCAGCTGATTCTGAATCGCACTTGGGAAAAGTAGTAATAGAGGCATCCTCTACTAACTATGATTCGGTAAGAGACGGATCAGTGGCTCGCTAAGACAAACCATTAACGTTTTATGAAGTCCTGAAAAGAGGTGACAACATAATATTAATAATTAAACACTTGTAGAGCGCATGGCTACCCTCGGGCATCCCAGCGCTAACAGCTGAGTAGACAACCGATAAATTTAAGGAGCTATTTGTTGGAATAGCCAGGTTTTTAAAAGCATCCGGAATGGTAGGATGTGAGTTTCAGTGCGGAGGTGTAAGGGTCGCAACAGCAAAGCTCTCCCCTTTGGACAGCTTCCCCTTGGAAATCTTGTTGGGTGACCTGAATATCCCATGATGAGGGAAGGCTTCCCTTGAAGCTGTTATGGTTTCACCAATTTAGGGGTTCCAAAAACTTTCTGCAACCACAGAAAGGCGGCTTTTGTAATATTATGTAAGGTGGATTTGTAGAATGCTGCTTGTCACCCATGAGGGTCTCCATGTGCTGAGTAGATGAGTGTAGCCATGTGGTGGGCTGGGCCTAAATACAGGCAGTTTAGATTGTCCCACATTAAGACTAATTGAATACCCAGATCTTTAGCTTCTTGTGAAATACAAGATGTAGGATAGTAGGTCATGGTTTTGCTACATTTTCATGTTGTAAAATTTTGATAGTGCTATATTTTTTCAAATGCTTTCGTTAAAGACATTTAAGTATGTTTTAATATCATTAACATATGTACATTTATGTATAATATATTATTCTTAACGTTAATGATGCTCCTGTTTCAGCAAGTGTATGTATAGGCTTGCTATGAGCTTTATCAGATAAAATTGCCAGCTGACATTTTTCTCATCACCTCATACCCTATGTCCATGCACAGGTTAGATAAAAAAAAAAAACTTGTTTTATAGGTTGAAACAGTGTAGAAATGCCCAGCATTCTAACAAAAAGAGGAAGAAATTATTATATTTCTGGAGACACGATGACAGACTGACAAGCAGGCCTGGGTGTAGTTCGCAGAGTTTTGCTATGCAAAACTCCGCGAAGTTACAAAAAACTCCGCGAAGTTCCGCGAGTGGCTGAGTGCAGTGCGAACTGCGGTTTGTGCTGGTATTCCTGCTGCTCGGGTAGAAATTGTACCCGAGCGGCAGCTCACGAACTTACTGTTCGCGATCGCGAACTTACCATTCGCGATCGCGAGCGAGGAAAAAAAACTCCACTGCACTACGTGAAGCGGAGTTTTCTGCACTCCGCGAACTTCGCGGAGCGCGGAGTGCAGCAAACTCTGCGAACGGAGCGGAGTTCACCGCCCAGGCCTACTGACAAGTCCAGAGTTTTTGAATTTTAAGTATGCTCTGGTTTACCGAGAAGTATGCAGGGAATGTGCATACATTTTTATACAAATGGTGGAAGAGTCAATGCAGGAACCTGTTCGCCTCTAATTAGATGTTGTGCATCTTCTTTTCACTCCAATAATCACCTGTGACAATACTTTTATTTGTTGTCTCGAAATGTACCTTCTTTTTGTATCGATTACGTTAGTGTACAGTAAAGATTTGTAGTACTTTACTGTGGTATTTTGTACTCTTTAGAATGAAGTGGTAGATCCCATGTAAACAATTGCCCTGCAAGAGTCTCTGATAAGACTGAGGTGGTCTGAAAGCTGATCTCTCCCCTTGAATTAACCTACAAAAGCGTTCATAAGACCCTGCCTACATTCTGTGCAGACTTAAAGGCTAACTGTATCGGACCAGGGGGTCAAGAAAAATCCAACCTGTGATACTGAGGAGTGGGACACCCTTCTTTGGCAAGATAAGGGTCCCGTGCTACAGTGATGGTGACATTGACTTGTCTGACGGAGAGACTCCCAAATTGGTATATTTTCATTCCATTGTATCAAGGCACTTGCCTCTTTTTCAATGTAAGGGAATATGCCTCATCCTTCAGAGTCAACCCAGTCTTACACCACAGACTGGGTTGAGGTTTTCCAGACACATTAGCTAAGCTGTCCTTTTGAGCCTGATGCTTACTATAAAAATTATTTGAGATTGCCAACACAAATTAAAGATTGCTCCGGATTTGCTGCGCCTACTACAGGACTTGGATCTCAAATATTAGTGTCAGGTTCATAGGAGGAGCTATAGCATAATTCTCTAGAGGAGAATGTTAGAGGATGGTCCAGTGTTGGTCTTTGTGGTTTGCAGTACGAATCCTCAGGTTGGTATCTGGGTCACTTTTCAGGTCCCACAAGTCCATATCTTGCTGGGGTTAAACCTGTGGAATGGATTGCCCATCTTTGAGGCCACAGCTTGAGCAGTCCATAGTGGATCCAAACCTGACTAGATCAGAAGTAATCCTGTTTAGTAAGATAATCCCTTGGCCCCAGGAGCTGCACCAGGGTTACTGGAAGCTGCATTAGAGGTTCATGAGAGATGCACTGACACTGTAAATGTACACTTGCAGCATCGAAGAAGGAGTCCAAATAAATGATAGAGGACAGCAAAGAGGCAGAGCCTGCACTTTGGTTGGGGGTGAAGTGGAAGGAATTTGTTAAGAATTAGGGCCAGGTTACAAGTTTGGCAGATGGGATACTCAGTCAAAAACGTGACGGATATCCCGTCCACAGTATTACAGGTTCTATAGGATATAATGGAATTGTAATACAATGGATGGGATATATGTCAAGTTTGCGATGGAATAACCCTGGCCGCCAAATCGTAATCAGGCCCTAAGTTAGGTTGAGTGCAAACCGTACACAGTGCATGCCCAGAGCAGAGACTGTTTTGGGAGCTCAGCACACAGATGAGGGGCTGAACTCAAGTCCAAAGCAGAGTGAGTTTTGGTCCTCGAAGGGCCACAATGTCTTTCGTGCTTGGCACCCCTTCTCTCGATCCAGGTAATTGGATTTTGCAGAACCAAATTGTACAGGACCTGGGAAAAAAGGCCTTCCATGCTGGTGCTTTCACATTTCCAGTTTTTACCCCTATCACTTGTGTTCAACCAGTGACTGTAACTATCCTTTGTAGTAAAGGAACTTGGATCTGTAACTGGTGACTAAGTTCCAATACTCACTTCCTAATTACAGAATACAAAATCTGCAGGATGAGTTCAACCGTACTCTACATGTGAACCAGACAGTTTCAAATGGGCGTCGTATTGATGACATCACACATAGCAAGCATGCATCAAATGACTGCTCTGACTGACAACAGACACACAGGTTGCGTAGATCAACAGATGAAGATGGTCAGTGTTACAACGCATATGGCTTGACACCTTAGCCCACTGCAGCAGAAGCAACCGGTCCTGAAGGAAGAACAGATGGGAAACACCATCCCAGGTCCCACATTAGGAAATTTCTCAAGGTATGCATATAGCGTGTGGCGCAGCACGTGACTCTGTACATGCTGTGCATCATAGTACTAGTGTACGTAGGTCAGATTTAACAGATTTGGAAGCAGGTTGCTGTTTCTACAATGATAGGAATAAAAGAGGCAAAAGATAATGGGACATATTTCAGGTTATGATTGCTAATTATAGCACCATTCATTTTTCTCAGCAGGTCCAGTTGTGGCATCACACCTTTTGTTGGATTTATTACACTGTGTCCTCTCTTCCTTGTACGTGTCATCCTCAACCAAAGGCTCTCTACCAGTCTGTTATTCTAGCTTTACAGACTAATAAGCCACTTAATAATACAAATTATTGATGCTCACTCCGCTTATAAGTCCGAACATCAGTTAAAGGCACACAAGGAGGGTTTGGTAATGGGGTGAATCAACCTAAAATAACTGGTTGTTGATCCAGATGGACATGAAGAAGCTCATGCTTTGAAACCAATACGGTTATTGCATAGATGTTATAATCTAGAGCTCAGTGCATTGTTCTCACGGCTTCTCCCTTTCCCTGCATAAGACAATACACTACCCCAATGGCTTTTGTTTTCCACTGGTCTATATTCATACCATTTATTATACTGTCTAGTTGCTCGTATATCATGATTGTGTGGTATCTCTTATTCATATCTCATGTGGTCTGCTGCCCTGGTGGAACAGCAACATGTAAACAAATAAAAAGAAAAACTGGTGTCATTGACAGGATCCAGGGTGAGCACTGCTATTAGCTCATGGCTGGGCTCGCTCTCTCTCAGCACCACCTTCTTTTGTTGGCCCACTAAAAATTGAGTTGTTTGCTCAGAGAATGTTAGCTAAGAGCCTGTACTGGTAGTGATCATCTGTACTTCGAGGAATCTGAGTGGCTGTACCATAGTCTGTATTCTTTTTTAATTTCAGAAGTTTTACTACATTTTTTGTTTTTTAGAAAAGAAGAATATGGATTCACAATGAGACAGAAGAGTTGCAATATGTACATCACACAATGTGAGAATAATTTTGAGCAATCCATGATCATTAGTGGTGCTTGCAGGGTCACCACTGCAGAATATTTGTCAGGCCAGCAGATCAGAACAGAGTAAGGCATCTATCTGGTTAGGTCATGATGTCCTTCTTGATATATTGTATGTGTTGGGCTTGAGCTGATAGAAGGAGTCCTTTCGTATTTAAGGATGAGGTCTTGCTTGGATGTGATCCATATTTGAAGAGAGAGTTAGGCCAAGACATAGGACAGAGCTTGAAGGTGCAGAGAGAGATATAGAGGAGAGGGATAGAGGAGAGTGAGTGGGAGTGGTGCTCCGATCTAGTCTATGTGTATATTGTCATGATCTATTCATCTACGTAATCTGGCTGTGACCCTAAGGGCTCTTGATGCACTTAGTGAGTGGGTTTTTCAAGTAGAGTAGATTATCTGCTCTCCTAATAAAACACAGTCATACAAAGTTGTACTTTTACATTCTAGTAGAATGGATATGCCAAGTCCCAACCCAGTGTCAGAAGGTCAGTCATGTGTAGATGTGTGAGCTTAGGAGTGGGGGGGTTGAATGGAAAGTTCTGAAAACAACCGTAGTATAATCTAACATTATTTGAGTATTGAATGCTTTTTGTACAAATTCTTGGATTTTAATCCATAGTGTTTTCACATGTTTGCTGCTATACAGCATGTGTTCTAGCTCACTTTTTCTCCCTGTAAAGTCCAACATTGTTTAGTCTTAGTAAAACCGATTTTATATAATTTGTTTGGAGTGTAAAATGCTTTATGAATTGTCTGCAATCTTGTTTGGACTAAAGAGAGAGCAATTTTTACTGTAAATGGAGAAATCCTGATCTTGGGCCAGGCTGAGATTAATATGGTTTCTATGGAGTGGTTTCTTTGACATGTGTTCCATTTGTTAATGAGTGCTGAGCTAAGGGTGCTCTGGCTGGTGCCAGAATTCATAAAGGCAACATGTCCTGACTTTATCAGTTTTTTTAATATCGAGGGGAGTTCCAGGTTCTGAGCATACCCTAGTTTCTTGAGGGCAACTTTAAGTTTGAGGAATTTGTTAAAGCACAGATTAGATAGATTGAGTCAATTTTCTTGTTCTGCAAAAGACTTGGGGTTGTCATGGAGACCAGGGTCTTCCCAGCATTGAGTCCTGATGTCAACTTTGAGATTTCTGTTATACCATAAGTTAGCATAAATTGGCTTCGGTATTCAGAGTGGTAATTTCGTATCATGTTTTTGTGAGAGCTTCCATGGTACTGTGTAGTATGGTATGTTAGTAGACAGTCTTAATGTGATGACATGCTTAATTGATAGAGTTGCACGCAGAGGAAAAGAGTACAATAGGTTATTCTCAAATTGCAGTTAAATTGAGTTCAAGTGAGTATCTGCTTCAAACCACCATGCCTCTTGCCATGCAACGCAGTTTGGTGCCTCATGAAGACTGGAAGGTTTATGACTCCTTTGTTTTTATTCAGCCTAAACTTGTTCAAGGTAATTCTACATTTTCTCTACATAGAAAATCTGAAATATATTTGTCTCCTGTTTTGAAGTCGTTTTGTGAGAGTGTAATTGGGAGCCTGCTAGTTAAGAAATTGAAAAGAGGGGCCACCATCATTTTAATGGCTTCAGATCTTCCCAACCATATGATGAATTTTGGTGACCAAAGGGTTAGAGTTTATTTAATTTTCTACAAAGTGTTGCTTTCATTGATTGTTAGCAATTCTTTTAAGTCTCCACTAAACCAGATTCCCAAGTATTTCAGCATGTTTTGTAGCCATTTCAGTCTTGTAGGACCTATAGTCTAGGAGGAGCAGTGCAAGTTTAGTAGAAATACCTTTATCCTCTCTTCATCAAGAGAGTTGCCCGATACAGGGCTTAGTTATTGATCTCTACAGTCATTCTGAGGATGGCTTTATTGGCTTCTTCTGTGAATTTTAATACATTATCTAGATAGACAGCTACCATTTGGTTACCTGACTGGAAGGAGAGCCCTTTAATTTTGCTAATGTCTTTTAATAAGGATAGTTGTGGTTCAATTACTAATTGTAAGAAAAGGGAAGACGATGAGCACTCCTGCTGTGATCCACAGGAGAGATTGAATGGCGCTGAGAGGTTTCCACTTATGTGCGCTTCAGGATAGGAATATAAGGCAAGGACCATGCGGATGAAGTCTTCGCCTAAGTTGTTTGGTCAATACAGCCTTCAGAAAGGTAAATGAGACCTTGTTAAATGGCCTTTCTAAATCTGAAGTGATGGCGGCTGTAGGGGTGTCAAGACGTTTCACTTTCTCATTCACATGAAAGAAACGTCTAATGTTGTCATATATTAGCCTGCCTTTTAAAAACCCTGCTTGAGCCCGGTGTATTAGGTTGTGTAATACCTTATCTAGTCTATTGGCTAGTACTCTTGCATAGGTCTTGAAATCAATATTTAGTAGTGATGTGGAGTGGGAATATTTAATATCTAGCTGATCTTTCCTCTCTTTGGTAATAACATCTATTGCGGCACTGGTGATCCAGCCTGCAATCTTTACTGGTTTTGCAGAAAGGTGTGAGAGTGGTTCAAGGAGCCATATTAAGATATGTGCGCATTCCTTGTAGAATTTGCCTGCAAGGAGATCTGAGCCCAGGGCCTTCCCAATCTTAATGCTTTGTATGGTCCTATGTATTTCTGATTGTGTAATTGTTTTTTTAAGATTCTTCTTTACCTCCAGGTCTAGGGTTTACAGTGAGACCGTTTCCAGATATGCACTGTATTTTTCCATAGTTGTTACTCTACTGGAATTATACAGAGTTTTGCGGAAGTTATGGAATGTTTCTAGTATATTCTTGGTTTCTATTTGGGTATTACCATCCTTGTCTGTAATGGCCGGTAAGGTTGACTTGTTTCGGCCATATTTTAAGTAGTTTCCTATCATTCTGCCTGCCTTGTATTTCTCGGATAGCTTTTTTGATTTGATTCTGGAGATTCATTTGTGTGCCTTCTCACTTAATTTCTGGGAGTACCCCTGTTTCTTTTGTGTACACTCCAGATTCTTGATTTTATCTTCTAGGTCATTTAATCTCTTGTTGTATTTTTTCCCACAGTCAATATGTTAATCATTGTGCCTCTAATTGTAGCATTAAGTGCAGCTCCATTGAGATGCATGCATGGTCTGAAACAACAAAAGGTTTGATTTTAGTGTTGGAAGTATAAAATGTAGATATTGACTGTCAGTTAATAGTCAATTCTTTAGAATGTAGTCTGAGTTTTTTAATATAATGTATAATGTCTCTCTGTGGGATTATGTAGGTGCCATGTGTCAATCAAATTGTGATGGGTCATCTGTGAATGTAATTTATTTCCTCTGTCTTTCGAACTTGTGATTTTGTTCGTAAAGCTGTCTATTGGTGAGTTACAATCACACCCTCTTATGAGGCCTACATTCTGTAGGAGGTCGGTAATAAGTCTGTTGAGGGGCATGCAGAATTCTGGAGAGTCATTATTAGAAGTGCAGATGTTAGCAATGTAGAATTCAGTGTTGTCTTTCTTTGCTTTTGTTGTTAACCATATCTCTTGACTGCCTTACATTTGTTATAGTATTATGATATTTGATTTTTTGGAAATAAGAGTTGCAATTCCAGTTTAATTTTGTGTGCTGGACAGCGTGAGAAATCTTCTATCCAACTGGATTTAATTTAGAGAACTTCCCTGAACCCAATTCTAGTCTCTTGAATGAATATTATGTTGCATTTCATCTTATAGCAATAGTCTATTATCTTTTTCCTTTTAACAAGATGATTGTGGCCTTATGTGTTCAGCGAAAGCACATTCAGGTTCTGATTAGTCATTCATAGTGGGGTGTGGTGTTTCTTTTGTATTCTGCATGAATCAATCAATCAATCAATGGATTTGTAAAGCGTAACTAATCATCTGGGAGGGTATCTAGGTGCTGAGGAAGTGGCAGTTGCCGGAGAGATCAGTGGAACAGCTAGGTCTTCAGTGCCTTCCTTAATTCTAGGAGAGAGGTAGAGGTTTGGAGGTGCAAAGGGAGTTCATTATAGAATTTTACCACGAGGTGGGAGAAGGAACATCCTCCGCTGTTGCTACGGTGAATGTGAGGGATGTGAGTAAGGGACAGGGATGTGGATTGCAGATATCTGGAGGGCTGGTGGAAACTCAAGCAACGGTTGATGTAGGCTGAACCTTACTTGTGCAGGGCCTTGTAGGTGTGAATCAACATCTTGAATTGGTATCTCTCCTGTACTCGGAGCCAGTGCAGTTTTCTGAGTGGGGGGGAGGGGGGATGTGGGTCCAATTGAAGAGACCAAGGATGAGTCTGGCTGCGGAGTTCTGAATGGTCTGAAGTCTCTTCAGGAGGTGGGTGGTGATGGCTGTGTAGAGTGTGTTGCAGTAGCCCAGACAGCTGGTGATTAGGGCCTGGATGACGGTGCATCTGGTATTGATGGGGAGCCACTTGATGATTTTCCGTAGCATGCAATGTGTGAGGAAGCAGGTGGAGGAGACTGCAATGATCTGAGTTTTCATGGTTAGCTTTCTGTACAGTATTATGTTGAGGTTTCTTGCATGGTCAGTTGGTGTGGGTAAGAGTCCTAGTTCCGTTGGCCACTACAAGCCGTTTCACGGGGAGGGGTTGTTGCCAAAGATCAGCACTTCTGGTTTGTCTGTATTAAGTTTAACACAGTTGTTTTTCATACAGTCGGAGATGCTAGTCATACATCTGAGGAAGTAGGCCCTTGTGGTGGTGGGGTCTTCTGAAAGCGAGAGGACAAGCTGTGTGCCATCTGCATAGGATATAATTTTTAATCCGTAGGTTTTGACGATCTTGGTAAGGGGCGTCATGTAGGTGTTGAAGAGAGTGGGGCTGAGCCCAGGGGAACGCCACAGATGATGTCTTTGGGCTCGGAGGGGAACGGTGGTAGACAGACTCTGGGTTCTTCCAGTAAGGAAGAAGATGATCCACTTGAGGATGTTCTGATGTGATGTAGCCTCTTGATCAGGGTGTGGTGGAAAACAGTGGCAAATGCTCTGATGGCCGAGGAGGATCAGAACCGCCATTTGTCCTTGGTCAAGGAGGGTTCTGATGTTGACGGTGGCTGCAATCAAGACGGTTTCGGTGATATGGTTGGAGCGGAATCTGGATTGTGAGAAAACGGTTGTTCTCCATGTGAGTTGGTGATTGATGGCCTTTTCCAGGACTTTGGCAGGGAAGGGGAGCAGGGAGATGGGACAATAGTTTTTTACGTTGCTGGGGTCGGCGGTAGGTTTCTTGAGAAGGGGTTTAACTTCTGCTTGTTTCCATCCTTCGGTGAAAGTAGCTGAGATGAAAGAGGTGTTGAAGAGGGTAGTGATCTCTCTACTGATACTGTGACTTTTGAGGTAGAAGCTGTGGTGCGGACAGGGGGTTATAGGGACTCTGGAGTAGAGCGAGTTCATGATGGCTGTTATCCTGTGGTCACAGTTGGTGCGTAGGTGGGCAGGGGTGGCTGCTGTGTGTGAGTGGTGCAAGAAGTCAGAGGGGGTGGGCAGGTGGGCATTTTCAATGAAGTATCTGATGATGTGTAAGAGTTCTTTGCTGTGGTTAGAGTTGACTTCAATGTGGTCCGCATGGGCGTTTTTTTAACTTTCTTTCAGGAGCCGGTGGTAGTGGTTGAGGGCCGTCTTGAAGGTGGTCCTGTCTCCGGTCTCCTTGCTGGTGCGCCATTTTCTTTCTAGGTGCTTACAGTCGCGTTTCGCGGCTCTCAGATCTTTCTTGTACCATGTGGCCTGTTTGGTGGATCTCTTGTGTCTGCTGGGTCTGATGGGGTCTGATGGGGGCAATGTTGACAACACAGTTGGTGATCTTGGTGTTGAAGTTTCTGACTGGTCCAGGTCCAGGTTGGGTGCTGTTTCCGGGTGGGAAGTGTTGAGGGCATCAGAGCATTGGCTCTCCGAAACTTTGCTGCAGTTGCAGTGGGTGGCGCTGGGAAGTTTCAGGGGCAGTGACGGGAGGCTGGTGATGCGGAATTGGATGATGGCGTGGTCTGTCCAAGTGAGTTCGGAGACATGGCTGAACTTGACTCTGTTGCTCGAAGTGAAGATAGGGTGAAGCACGTGTCCTGCGATGTGAGTGGGGCTGATGACCAGTTCGGTGGGGGTTCACTGACATAATATCGACACCGCAAATATCGGCATACAAAATTATTGAAACCTAAATATCGTTTAAAAAAATATCGAGACCCTATACTTATTTTAAAAAGTCACTGATATCGCACAAAAAAATATCGACGTCAAAAATATGTAAACTAACATATCGAAAACAAAAATATCGTAACTTATAACTAAGTATAGACTATGTCAAAAAATCTAAATCAAGAATATTGTCTACATAATACCGTTAAAACAAGTAATAAGTAGCAGTACAAAATATTTAAAACACATTATTTAAACAAACAAAAAATAAGTCTCATATTAATAACTACAATTTATAAATAAAATATATTTTACTTCACCAAAATAATAAATTTAAAATGTACTAACATTAAACTCCTCTATCTTATACATTACATCCCACTTACATACAACACATATTTATATTTACAAACAATATTATTTCTTTACTTAAAAAAATACATATAATATAAAATATCTTATCTCTAAAACGAGCATAAAAAAAACATTACTTGGCGTTTTCCAAATAAGGACATAACTGCAAAAATAATTGAAAGGAAGCTAAAACAACCAGTAATATTAAAATGTACAAAACTATCACCAATAAAATAGCATTACCAGTTAAACAAACAATTTAAAAGCCACAGTAATTTAGCCAAAAAACAGCTCAGAAAACGCCAAACATTTGAAGAGGAGGAAACACCCCGGATTTTCCCTGAAAAAGAATAGTCTGCAACATATACAAACATACATCCACTTCTCAAAGTAAGTGACAACTTTATTTAAAAAACAAAGTTAAATAATTTTAACTTTAAGAAAAAATTCTTATTAAACAATTACTAACACAGCTTTTAACATTTATCCTTTTCTACAGATTATTGAACCTTCAACTAATCCCCATCAAGAAGCACAAATCAAAGACCACAAAAAAAGTATATCTAAAAAAACACTTTAAACTTACTAAAACAGTAACAGTTAAAACTCTGAACAACATAAAATTACTAAACATCAAAATTATAATATATGCAATAAATGAAACTACTTTTTGTCTTCCAACTGAAAAAAGCACCTGTTTCAAGAACAAGCTTCCCGAACAAAAAGGTTCCACGAACACAGAACTTCACTAAACAAGATACAAGTTTTGGAAAAGATTAAAATGTCTATTTAACTGTATATTAATAAAAAAATCTATTAATAACTAATTTTCTATGTTCATGTTATTATAGCAAAAAAAAAAAATGACAGAAGGTGCAAAATATATAACATCACAGAAGGGGAACGTTTTATGTGTTATATGTGATACATGTACAGTCAAGAAAATGCTTCTACTGAACATATTAATTGGAAATGTACAAAGTACCATTTTAATTTATATTATGGGAGGGCAACTTCCAGAGAGACTGTAGTAATTGATGTAAAAGAGCATAACCACCCTCCCAATGGAACAGAAGTAGAAGTGAGAGAAGTATTAGAAAATATAAGGGAAGCAAACACTTGTTTCCAATAACCCACAGCACAAATACTTAAAGATATACTACCCGACATACCAGAACATATAACAGGCCAGCTACCATCAATGCCCACCTTAAAACGCCTTATAACTCGAACTAAAAGGGCCACCAGCGAAACCCACATGCTCCTAAATTACAATAACCCACAGAGAGGAAGAATTCCTACTATATCACAATAAAAGCCATGCAAAATGTATACTTATATTTATTAACCCTACAAGCTTACTCAAACTAGCCCAATGTCAAACATGGACGATGGATGGCACCCTTAAAATGTGTCCAAAACCATTCTATCAACTATACACCCTCCATGGTGACTTTCGCAAAACTAAAATACCTTTTGTGTATACATTACTCCCAAACAAACCAGGCAATACCTACATGGAACTGATAAACCACATTATGCAACAGACAAACAACTACTATCCCCAGAAACGTATTATTCACTTTGAGCATGGTATGATCAAATCTATACTAAAAATACACCCCCAAACAGCCATACAGGGATGTGACTATAATTTCAATCAAAGTATATGGCATCTCCTCCAAAAATGTGCACTAAGAGTGGAATGCGCCACCAACAGCCAATTTGCCTTTGAAATCAAAAAACTAATTGTACTAGCCTATGTCCCTGTGACAGAAGTAGCCAACCATTACAACATCCTATTAGAAAGTCCCTTTTACCAAAATAATTAAGACAAACTAGCTCCCCTAATGGACTACTTTGAGGACACATGGGTAGGCAGACTACATAAGTCAGGACACAGACGCCAGACAAAATTCCACATACCATAGTGGAATGTTTATGACAGAGCCTTGGCACAGGAGGCAAAAACGAACAACGCAGTGGCAGGATGGCATAATGACTTCAAATCCACACTAGGCAGAAGTCTATGCTAAACTAATTACTAGAAGCCTTACAAAAAGAGCAAAGCTACCAAAAATTACAAGCACATGCATCAAGCTAAATTGCGCTCGCAAAATTAGCAAATCGCAAATAAAGCCTGTTTGCGAGCGCAATTTAGCTAATCCCAATGCACGAACCCAAATCTGAGAAAAACCATGAATTCGCTAAAATAAGGATTCGCAAAATTTGCGGAGACATATTTTGCGAATCCATAATAGCAAAACCCTTAATTGCGAATCCCAAATAGCAAATCGCTATTAAGGAATCGCAAACAAATGCATGAAAAATCGCTACTACCGTTTTTTACGAAATTCGCTATTTAGCAAGTGCAATATAAGGAGGATCACAACCAGGTGGTAACCATGAGTGAAAATGCCATACAGGTGCAAATCATCAGAAACCTACTTAAACTGACCCAGGAGGCCTCTGAACCTTCCACAATGGCAGCGCTATACCTGATGGCGAGGAGGATGAGGCTCCAGGCAGCAGCACAGCGAAGAAGGAGAATACATACAGGAGCACATCTTCAGAGTGCACATCACATTGTTAGGACAAACAGATGAAGAAATCTACGACAAGTACAGGCTGAATGGTGCCATGATCCTTGACCTAACAGCAGAATTGGAACCCTAATGCAGCGCCACACTCGTAGGACCCATGCCATCCCCACTCATGTGCAGGTCCTATGTTGCCTACACCTACTTGTGTCCGGCAGTTTCCAGAGGGTAGTAGCTGTTGCTGGAGGGGTGTCACAAAGTTCCCTTTCACGTATCTTTAATTCTTTCCTGAACGCCATGATGCCAAGGATCCATAACCGCATTAGCTTCCCCACAACCCCACAGGAATTGAATAAGACCAAACAGGACTTCTACCAGGTAGCCCGGTTCCCACACGTAATAGGATGCATGGATTGTACGCATGTTGCCATTTGTCCCCCAGCAGTGAATGAATACATTTTTAGGAACCGTAAATCCTATCACTCACTCAACATACAAGTAGTCTGCACCGCCAACCATATCATCACAGACATTGTGGCTCAATACCCTGGAAGCACACATGACTCCTATATATTCAGACACAGTGGCATACACACCCGTCTGCTCAGGGGTGATTTTGGCGCAGGACATCTGCTTGGTAAACTCATATAATGATTCCTCACACACAATGGCCAAATGGCAATGCATAACTGTTACTAACCCTTTGCTCACTACCCTGTAGGTGACAGTGCATATGCTGTGCGAAACTACATAATGACGCCTTACCTCAACCCAGCCACCCCAAATGAGCAGAGGTACAATGCAGCGCACATCGCCACACGAAATGTCATCGAACGCACCTTTAGGCTGATGAAAAGTCGCTTCCGCTGCATCCACAAGAATGGCGGTGCATTGCAGTACTGGCACGACACCTGCTGCAGAATTGTGGCTGCATATGCCATGTTGCACAATATTGCTACCAGGAGGGGCATAACCATTGAACTGACCGACAGTGAACCAGAGGAGGACAACCAGCAGGGGCCACAACTAAGACCAGCACATGGGGCAAGCTCAGTAGAAGGGCGAAGGAGATGTGCAAAAATGACACAACATTATTTGTGAGGTGAGTAATGATGAGACAAGACACAGCATTTCTGAACTGTACTATATTTATCATAATTAAATCATGCTGTAGTGTTGAACAGACATATCAGGTGCCAAGTAGCACAGGGATTGCATTCTTGAAAAACAATACAATGACATAATCATAGGACTTGAAACTCAGTCACTAGTAATGTCAGTGCCAATGGTTACCTCACCATGGTTGATTGGCTCTGGACATGCCTGTCTATCTCTTCCTACCACGCACCCCCAGATGCCTTTCGCCTGCTTCATCTCCATCCCTCATGGAGGCTACGGAGGGTGTTGTGCTTCGAGTGGTGACTGGCACTGACAGGCTACTGAGGCTTGAGGCCCGCTCACTCCCCTCTTCCCCCATCACATTGCTAGCCCCAACAGTGGTAGACTGCATTTGTTCCACGGCATTGGTTACCTGGCCCAGTGCCTTGGCCACATCCCCACAACAATGGGTCATCTCTATCTGCATGGAGAGAGACGGTCCTACGGGACAGCAGTGCAGTGTTGGTGCTCAGGCGATTGTTCGATTGGGTATAGCCTTGTAAGCGCTGCATCAACTGGCGATGCCGTCTCCTCTGTGTCACCCGGCCTGCCTGCATCACCCTGGTCAGCTCCTGCATGGCCGCATTTGACTGCCTGTTGCCCTCCACCACAGCTGTAGTGAGTTCCCTCACGCAATCACTCATTACAGCGATGTTACTTGCCATCTTGCTGATTTGGGCCTGCACTAAACTCATATTTTTGGCCTGCAGGTGCTGCACCCGGAGCATCTGGGCCTCCAGCCCACCCCAGACATTTGTAGATTGGTCCTCCTGCGGTGTGAAGCGTGACCTTGCTCTGCGCCTCTGGCTTTGGACTGTGCTGTGCCGGACCTGTGCTTGGGGTGTTGTCGTGGGGGTAGCTTGAGGCTGACTTGTCTCTGGTGTTGTTTCTGGCTCATCCTCAGTTTCCATGGTCTGCAGTGGTGGAACTGTGGCCCTGCGTGTAGTGGGGGCATGGGCTGTTGTTTGTGGGACCACAGGTGTTTCAATGTCAGCCACAGCCGGAGTATCCTGGGTGTCCCCGCAGTCACTGTCCTCAGCCTCTCCTTCTGCTGCATCTGTGATGTTAAACAGTGCAATGTTTAATTTATTTTGAAGGGTTATGTCGTGTCACATTAAGCATACTTTGGCTTTCAATAAATTATTGACTGTCACACATTGTTCACGTGTTTTAACTTCTTATTGTGTATTTGCCTACGAACCTGCCTGTGTCTCCCATAATGCATTTGGGTGTGGGTGGAAAATGTGGACTGGAGTTGCTTTCTGTACACTTGTGCTGAACTGAGGTGATGTGCACATTTTGATATGTCTCTTGTAATGGTCATTTGCATGCATCTTACCTTGAGATGTACTGGGCGCTCCGGATGTGTCCAGCTGGGTCACTCCCCCCACAGCTTCAGGCTGGAGTGTGGACTCCACCAGGTCCACTATGGGTGTATTCCCAGGCTGTGTTGCTGGTCCCCCTCCGGTCTTCTTGGCCTCCTTCAGCCCCTCAGCAATCCTCTCTTTGGCACGGCTGCGCAGGTCGTACCAACGCTTTTTTAGGTCGTCTATTGAGCGGTGGGTGACCCCCACTGCATTCACTTTATTCTGGATCCTGAGCCAGATTTTTCGCTTCTGTGCCTCTGGGACCTTGAGTGACAGTTTGCCAAATAGCTTATCATGGCTAATGACTACCTCCTCTATGAGGTTTTCAATTTCCCTCTCACTAAACTTCAGCTTGCGTTTCCTGCCTAGTGTACTCTCCCCTGATGCTGATGGATCCATTTTTAGCAAGGGACAGGTCTGCAAGCAAAGTAGTTTGATGTCCTGTTCTGCTCCTGCACTCAGCCTCCTCCTCTCACTCTCACTGAGCACTGAATGAAGCATGAGCTGGATGACTTCCTGGTTGTGATGTCATCAGCATGCATCAAAAGCGACCTCACTATTTGCGATTTCGCTAATAGCGATTTCGCTATTAGCGAGGTCGCAAATAGGCTCTTCGGAATTAGTGTGTCTTGGCGGCTGTATCGCAATTTGCGATTGCGATTTTTACCGATTCGGTAATTATTCTCTAAAATAGTCATGCATTGGAAATAGCGATTCCTAAATAGCGATTCCTTATTTTTCGCTATTTAGGAATTGCTATTTCTTAGTTTGATGCAAGTGCCCCTTAGACTAGTACAATCTGTTACCGAAATCTGTCCTAAACTAACAAAACAAACAAAAAAATTATACGAACATCTCCAATTCAAAGTAAGACTATTTGTAAACAACAAAGGACTAGATTACATAGAAGTTATAGCCGAATCTATCCTCTAAACTACATAGAGAATATACCAGGCATCAAACAAACTCCAACCTAATACACCAAAATAATTAAAACATATATTTTTTTTAAAAGTAGTAAAATATTATTACTACTAAGTCATCGAAATATTGCATTACTCACTAAGCTTATAAAAATATGAATATGACTTATCTAATACATGAAAACAAACTACCTACACATAATTTTAAAAATACATCACATAGACCCTCATTACGATGGTGGTTGGTTGGTCTGCCGGTCGCAATTACGGTGGTCAAGAGACCGCTGAAAGCATGCGGGTGGTCTAACCCCCGCACTGGCAGTCGGAAACGCCTGGGAACCACAGTGGAGGCATGCTGCAACTATGGAAAAGGGCCGCAGCACATGCCCCCACCGAGCAGCACCTCTTGCACGTACAAGTGCCCCCAGGGCCACTTTACAGTGGCCCACGACTGACGGGGGCCCTGTTTGGGGCCCCCAATATCCCTTTATGACAACCTTTTCTGTTGGAAAGGGATATTGTAATCCCGATGGTAGTGCCTGGTGGAGGCAGTGCCTGGTGGAGGCAGTGCCTGGTGGAGGCAGTGCCTGGTGGAGGCAGTGGTCTTTCGTCAGACAGCTGTTGGTACGACCGCCAGCATGGTAAAGCGGCGGTCGGACCGAAGGGAGGTCGGCGGTTGAACTGCCGACGGCCTGTCAGTGACTCAACTGCCCGACATCGTAATGAGGGCCATAGTTTCTAAATAACAACATAACAAATATATCAACATAACATTATTATAATTATATAACATTTCCCACCCACAGTAAATTAATCAGATTTACTTATGTTTTTGCTGCTGCAGATCTCTGTCCAAATCCACATAGTTCCAAAAAGTAATCCACCAAAAAGTTGTTTAAACATAAGTGAAAAGCTCCAAAAAAAATGCAAAAGTGTAGTTTAAAAAAAACCAATCCCTTGAGGCAGTCTACACTATGTAGGTTCCATAAAAAACCCAAAGAATTGTTTTAAAAAAGAACCACTCCAGGAAACCCCCCAAAAAACGGACGTCCAACTTCCCTTATAACAGTCCAGGAAAATGAAACCTGCAAAAAAGAGATAAAATACCCTCCCGCACAAAACACTATAATCCCAAATGTATACATACATATTATTATTGTACACAAAACTAGTCAGTAATACATACACTACACATAACTTACATAAAAAAACAGTTCAATTCCTACAACACGTAGTAAAAATACGCAACACCAAATAGCATCCAAAAAAACAATACAACACACAATACACTCACCAATAACACCACACATATCATATACACAACTCTCCTACCTCACCCCTACCTTAGAAATACCTTAAACGTAAGTAAAAATCAACTTACCTTTACAGTCGAACAGCAGTACCCCACTGCGACTTCTTTCTTCCACGAACGACCCCAAACAACACCAATAGACTAGAAAATCTAGTAAGCGGTAGAAATAAATGGCCGCCTAATAAAAGTAAAAAAGAAAGACTATCTCTCAATGGGAATAAGTGGAAAGAATAATGGAAATAGTAGAAAAATGTTCATTGAAATGTTAAAAAATATAAAACGTAAAACAATGTTCCAAAAATAGTACAAACATTGTAAAGTAAATATTAAATAATATTATAAGATATATAACATTATTTAATATAGATTAAAAATATTTATGTTAAATAAACGTATACAAATTTATATAAATTATGTTTTTAGAAATATTTTAAAATGTACAATATTTAAAAAACATAAAAATGTATATTACTGAAAATGTATTAAAAAATATGTTTTGTATTTGTATAACAGCTAGTAAAAATGTGTTACATATTAAATAATGTTATAACATATATAATTATTTTATATATTAAAATATTTATTTTAAATAACAGTATAAAAATGTATGTAAAATATGTTTGCAATTTTTTTTTTAAATGTACAATGTTTCAAAAATATGAAAATGTATATTACTGAAAATATATTCAAAAACATTTGTTCTGTTTTTCTTTAACAACTAATAAAAAACTGGGTTATACATTAAATAAAAAATGACAAATTGTATTTCTAATAAATAAATATTGAAAATATTAAAAAGGTACAATAAGTGTTTTTTTCTTCAAAATAAAAAATAATAAAACATTATGGGCCTTATTACAACTATGCCAGTCCTGGGACCCCAGTACTCGCAGTGGCAGTCCGACCGTCATCATCCCAGTGGTCCGACAACCGTATTACGATGGTGGTGGTGGGACCGCCACAAGACTGCCGCCTCTGCCGGGATCCAGAATCCCATGGCAGTGGTGGTGCGGAAAAGGGCCTGAATATGCTGGCGGTGCCAATGCCTCCAAGCATATTACGACTTGCATTTCCACCTCCCATTTAATGGCAGGCCTTCCTCTGGGACCGCTGCGGTGGCGGTCCCAGAGGAAGACAGTCAAACTCATAATAAGGCCCTTAATACTTATATTTATATATTCACACTACAATACAACTTACCTCAGGGAAGGTTTTGGACACTAAAATGGTTAAATATACTATTCCCACTCCAAGATAAATTAAATCAGGGAAGGTGTTAGACACTAAAGGGACAACATTTACTATCCCCACTCCAATCTAACTTAACTCAAGGAAGGTGCTGGATACTAAAGAGGTAATACTGTCCGTTCCCATTGGAATACACCTTATTTCAGGGATGTTTTTGGACACTAAAAGGTTTAAATATACTATTCCCACTCCAAGATAAAATAATTCAGGGACGTTGTTGGACACTAAAGGGGCAACATTTACTATTTCTACTCCACTCTAACTTAACTCAAGGAAGGTGCTGGACACTAAAGAGGCAATGTTGTCCATTCCCACTACAATAAAACATCTCAGGGAAGGTTTTGGACACTAAGGGGGTGATTAGGATGGCGGTGGCGATCGCCCGCCATCCCAACCTGATTTACCCCCCGCCATGTTACAATGGCGGGGGTATCACGGCGGACGCAAAGTGCGTCCGCCGCTTTTCCGCCGGTTGCCAATCGTTCCGATTGCTGGCTGGGCGGACTGGGGCCTTAATATGGTGGCGGTGCCTAGCAGGCACTGCCATCCATATTAGGATGCTGGGTTCCACAGGCCTTTCCATGAAAGGCTGGTGGGGAATTGCTTTGGGTGCCCGTTGCGGGCCCCGGGGAGGGTGGGGGGCTGCACTTGGGGGGTACCTACGGTACCCCCCTCCATTGCCATGCACAAGGAGGCAGGCACCGTGAGGTGCCTGCGACGTTGTGCATGGCAATGCGAAACATGGCTCTTTGGCATTGCGGCGGGTGCTGCTTTCAGCAGCACCCGCCGCAATGTCAACAATGCGGAATGCGACCGCCAGGGAGGCGGTCGCATCCTAATTGGCGGTGCGGGACCGCTGCACGTCTGGCGGCCGGTCCCAGCACCGCCATCCTAATAACCCCCTAAAAGAGTTAAATATACTATTCCCACTCCAAGATAAAATAATTCAGGGAAGGTGTTGGACACTAAAGGGGGAACAATTACTCTTCCTCCTCCAATTTAACAATTTAGGGACGGTGCTGGACGCTAAAGAGGCAATATTATCCATTCCCCTTACAATAAAACTTATTTCATGGTAGGTTATGGACACTAAAGGGTTATTTATTCTATTCCCACTCAAAGATAAAATGATTCAGGGAAGGTTTTGGACACTAAAGGGGCAACATTTACTATTCCCACCCCAATTTAACTTAACTCAGGGAAGATGCTGGTAGTAAACAGCAAACATTGTCCATCCCTGCTACAATAAAACTTAACTCAGGTAAGGTTTTGGACACTAAAGGGGTGAAATATACTTTTCCCATTCCAACATAAAATAATTCAGGGAAAGTGTTGGACACAAAAGGAGCAACATTTACTATTCCCATTCCAATCTAACTTAACTCAGGGAAGGTGCTGGACACTAAAGAAGCAACATTGCCCATTTCTACTCCAATATAACAGGGAAGGTTTTGGACACTAAATAGACAGAGATTACAATACCACCAGGGATACAAAAGAAGAATCCCATAATATAGCAAACTATAAAATTAACATTTATTGCATCCACCACAATATCAACAGGCTGAACAAACATCTAAGTAAACATCTAATAAAACATATTTATTCAAAATTAAAATACACCTCCTAATTTAAATGCTTCTTATCCATACAACTCTTTAAATATATTTAATACAAAAATACAAAATGACATAAAATATTTATATATAAACATATTTACCACAATACAATATTTGAAAACGTAATAAATATGTAATTGAAATTATATTCATAATTATGAATATAGTTTAATAACTTGTTGTAAACATATAACATATTGTTTTCTTTCAACAATTAAATTTACATAAAAAATAGCAAGGTCTTAATATTTTTTTTATATTTCTGCTATTTATAAAAGAATATATTAAAATATTTACATCATTTATTTTCTACCTAAATACAATTTTATTCAAATATACTAAAATATTAAGGGGCCTATTCCGATCTGGGTTGGAAAACTCTCCGACCGAGCCGGATCCGGAGAGATTTCCGACCGAGCCGGACTCCTGCAGTCCGACCGAGCGAGTACGATGCGGCCGCATGCAGCCGGACTCGATTCGGTCGGACTCCCATTGTAGTCAATGGGAGCCATTCGTACGACGCGTACACGGGCTCCCATTGACTGAATGGGTACGTCGCAAACAAGTGCGCCCCCTAAAGTGTGTACGCGTTGGTGCAACTCGCACCGTACATGCACGTTTAAGGGGGACCCTTGGGTCCCCCCTGTATTCGACTCGTACGGCTACGGGTGCAGGGGGGTCCGGCTCCGGGAGCTTTTTCGAGCCGGACGCTCCGACTCAATCCGGCTGTCCGACGCGTCCATCGTACTCGCTCGGTCGGATAACGTCTCCATCGCGTGGTGCGATTCGTTTCCGTATGAGTCAGTCGGAGCGGTTTGGATCCGGAATCGGTTCGGTCGGAACACACGCGTGCATTCGCATCGTACTCGCTCGGTCGGACAGCTGTAGGAGTCGGTCCGAAAAAACGCGTACGGCTCGTACTTTTTCCGGCCGGATCCCGTTCGGAGGGCTTCCGACCGAGATCGGAATCGGCCCCTAAATGTTTTAATAATTGTTTCAATTTTACAACATTAATTTTTTTTTAACTTTTTAAAACAAATTCTTTATTTTGAAAAATAATAAAAATATTTTCTAAACTAATATTTTCTCATCAAATAACGCTTAACACTATTTATTTTAAGAAACATTATTTTATTTTTTATAATTAGCAATATTTATCACTTTTAACAATTCTTTTCTTAAAATTGTAATTTCTTTTATAATAATCTAAAAGTTTTCATAAAACTAAAAATCTAAAATAATTTATTTAAATCACTTTAATTATTACAAGAAACAAAGATTCACACCCTTATCCAATATTAACACTAAACCCTACTTCATAAAATGTTTCAAATTACATTTATTAAATTTAATAAATACACATCCAAAAATAAACACTAATTCATAGTTTTTTTAAATCCTCCCCCGCCTTATCACCTATAAACCCATCATGCCACTCCTAAAATTTAAACATTTTCTAAAATAATTTTTTTAAATTAACGTAAAAAAATACACAATAGTACTTAACTGTATAAAATACTTCCCACCCATATCCACTATAAACCCAACATCCAGCTAGTAATTTGTTTATATTTTTTTCAATTTCTTTAAAATAAAACAGTAAAATATATACACTAATACATCATTTTTAAAATACTTCCCACACTTATCCCCTATAAACCCAACACCCAGCTCCTTAAAAATATTTTTTTACTAAATAAAAAAACACAAATTAAGTTACAAAGAAAATTCTCATTAAATAAAATTACTAAAAAAATTATAAACAATTACTATAAATAAAAAACATATAAAAACAAAAATAGAATATATTACACACTTTTTATCACTCAGGGGTCTATTACGATGGCGGGCGGACTGTGTCTGCCCGCCACCGTAACGGTACACGGGACCGACCGCCAGAGGTGCGGCGGTCCCGCTGTGCCTATTAGGATGCAACCGCCACCCTGGCGGTCACATTCCGCATATTTAACATTGTGGCGGGCGGTGCTATAAACAGCACCCGCCACAATGTTAAAAAGGCATGTTGTGCATTGGCATGCACAACATGACAGGCACCGCGCGGTGCCTGCCACCTTGTGTATGCCAATGAAGGGGGGTACCATAGATACCCCCCAAGTGCAGCCCCCCACCCCCCCACCCCCACGGGGGCCCGTAACGGGCCCCCAAAGCAATTCCCGCATGCCTTTTCATTGCGGCATCGCCGCAATGGAAAGGCCTTTGTAATTGCACATCCTAATATGGATGGCAGTGCCTGCAAGGCACCGCCACCATATTGAGGTCCTTTTCCGCCCGGCCGGGGATCCGACCGGCGGAAAAGCGGTGGACGGTCTTACCGTCCGCCGCGGTGCCCCCGCCATACTAATATGGCGGGGGTGAAACGGGAGCATCTGGTGGGCGGATCGCCACCGCCGGCGGTGGCGATCCGCCCAATATCATAATGGGCCCCCAAGTAACAATATTATAAACAACAATATAAACTACATCTAACACCTAAAACCGATATTTCTGACAACAATATTTATGTGTCGCGATATTCTTGACACAATATTTATGTTATACAATGTTTGTTTTTCGATATTTTGTCCAAACACCTTTAGTGAGTTCGATGTTGTTCATGCTTTCAAGGGGGTTGGTGCAATTGAAGAAGCCGCAGTGGAAGTTAAGGATTCCGAGGAAGATATACAAAGCAAAGAAACAGCAAACCCATAGACCTATCGCACTTCCCTCCCAATTTCCCGAAATATGGGTCCATTAGGATGGCGGTCGGCGCCATGGAAGCGGAAATCAACTGTCCGCTGGTACCGCGGCAAAACCGGCGGTCCCATTAGGATCAACCGCCAAAACCAACCGTGGCTGAACGACGCCACGAAAAAACGCCGGTAGCGGGCGGAGCTGGTGAAAATCCGTCCGCGGCGGTCGGATTCGCGGCAGAAACACACTAAACTGCCGTGAGGCCAGCGGAGTGACCGCACGTAAAATTAGGATTCCCCCGATGTGACAGCGGGACGTTCGGCTGTTTCTGACCGCCGCAATCGCTAACAGTGATGAATGGGAGAGCAGGCGGAAGGGATGTTGCATAGCCACCGCTGGGGACGCTCCGTGACAAATATGGCGGTTGACAAAAAAAACACACAACAAGGCCACCAACTGCACACATCAAACTAGCTCTGCCCCCAAAAACACCTAACACACCCCAATGACACACCCCCATGGCAACTTCAAAAGTACAAATCCAAGGACAACCCACACAACACACCTGACAGCAATACCCCATTTTGACACACCCACATAGCTGAGTATAAAACCAGCCCCTTCCCGGACCAGAATCCTTTGCACTACTCCACAACTGAAGGGCCCAACCCCAGAGCACAAAGGAGAGGCAAATCTGCACACATCACACCATCACAACAACACACATACACACCCCCACACCACCCCCACCACCCTCACAACTGCACCTCAAAACATTTGCACAACACACACCATGGCACAAAGGAAAATGCCCAAATTCACAGAGAGTGAGTTGTCAGTCATGGTAGATGAGATAATTAGAGTAGAACCACAGTTGTTTGGTACCCTGGTCCAACAGACACCATCAGCCACAAGAGCACAAATGTGGGAAAGGATAGTCAACAAGGTCAATGCAGTAGGGACCACCCCGCGCTCAAGACAGGAAATCATGAAGCGGTGGCATGACCTGAAGAGGGTTGTGAAACAGAAGAAGAACAAGAACAGTGAGCTGGCTCAGATGACTGGCGGTGGCCGTCCCATTCCACAAAGAACATTCACTGCATGGGAGGAGAAGGTGCTTGCCATACTACATCCAGAGAGTCTCACAGGAATAGCCGGGGGAGTGCAGGCTGGTAAGGACAAACAAATGTATACCATTACACTGCTATGTACTGTCTTGCACAACCACAAAGCTACCCCTCCTAGGCCCAAGTCCATTCATATGCACCACAATACCCAACACAGGTCTCACAGATGTAACATCCACTCCATCTAAATCACCCCAAAGGTAGCCTGCAATATTCCCAGGGTTGCATGTGTACAGGCAGCCAGCACTACAACTCCCACCAGGCAGCCCTGTCCCACAGCTCTGCAAGATGGAGCACACCCCACCCACCCAGAAGCTTGTGTCAGCCATTGCATTGTTCACCTTCATCTAACAGGTAGGTAGCCATTCTCCCAGGGAGGGCTGTGTGGGGGTGGGAGGCCTGCACTACAACTCCCACCAGGCAGCCCTGTCCCACCCCTAAGCATGATGGAGCCCCCCCACCAGAAGCATTTGGCAGCCACTGTATTACAACAATCAAACTCACAGGTAGGTAGCCATCTTCCCAGGGAGGGCTGTTTGGGGGTGGGAGGCCTGCACTACAACTTCCACCAGGCAGCCCTGTCCCACCCCTAAGCAGGATCGAGCCCCCCCCACCCAGAAGCATTTGGCAGCCACTGTATTACAACAATCAAACTCACAGGTAGGTAGCCATCTTCCCTGGGAGGGCTGTTTGTGGTGGAAGGGCTGCCCCACAACTCCCACCAGGCCCCCTGTCCCACCCCTGAGCTGGATGGAGCACTCCCCACCCACCACGAAGCATGTGTCAACCATTGCATTGTTCACCTTCATCTAACAGGTAGGTAGCCATTCTCCCAGGGAGGGCTGTGTGGGGGTGGGAGGCCTGCACTACAACTCCCACCAGGCTGCCCTGTCCCACCCCTAAGCATGATGGAGCCCCCCCACCCAGAAGCATTTGGCAGCCACTGTATTACAACAATCAAACTCACAGGTAGGTAGCCATCTTCCCAGGGAGGGCTGTGTGGGGGTGGGAGGCCTGCACTACAACTCCCACCAGGTAGCCCTGTCCCACCCCTAAGCAGGATGGAGCACCACCCCCACCTAGAAGCATGTGTCAGCCATTGCATTGTTCACCTTCATCTAACAGGTAGGTAGCCATCTTCCTATGGAAGGCTGTTTGTGGTGGGAGGGCTGCCTCACAACTCCCACCGGGCCCCCTGTCCCACCCCTGAGCTGGATGGAGCACTCCCCACCCACCCCGAAGCATGTGTCAACCATTGCATTGTTCACCTTCATCTAACAGATAGGTAGCCATCTTCCCAGGGAGGGCTGTTTGGGTGTCGGAGGCCTGCACTACAACTCCCATCAGGCAGCCCTGCCCCACCCCTAAGCAGGATGCTGCCCTCCACCCAGAAGCATTTGGCAGCCACTGTATTACAACAATCAAACTCACAGGTAGGTAGCCATCTTCCCAAGGAGGGCTGTTTTGTGTTGGGAGGCCTGCACTACAACTCCCACCAGGCAGCCCTGTCCCACCCCTAAGCAGGATGGAGCACCACCCCCACCCAGAAGCATGTGTCAGCCATTGCATTGTTCACCTTCATCTAACAGGTAGGTAGCCATCTTCCCAGGGAGGGCTGTTTGGGTGTGGGAGGGCTGCCCCACAGCTCCCACCAGGCCCCCTGTCCCACCCCTGAGCTGGATGGAGCACTTCCCACCCACCCTGAAGCATGTGTCAACCATTGCATTTTTCACCTTCATCTAACAGGTAGGTAGCCATTCCCCCAGGGAGGGCTGTGTGGGGGTGGGAGGCCTGCACTACAACTCCCACCAGGCAGCCCTGTCCCACCCCTAAGCAGGATGGAGCACCACCCAGAAGCATGTGTCAGCCATTGCATTGTTCACCTTCATCTAACAGGTAGGTAGCCATCTTCCCAGGGAGGGCTGTTTGTGGTGGGAGGCCTGCCCCACAACTCCCACCAGGCAGCCCTGTCCCACCTCTAAGCAGGATGCAGCACCACCCCCACCCAGAAGCATGTGTCAGCCATTGCATTGTTCACCTTCATCTAACAGGTAGGTAGCCATCTTCCCAGGGAGGGCTGTTTGGGGTGGGAGGGCTGCCCCACAACTCCCACCAGGCCCCCTGTCCCACCCCTGTGCTGGATGGAGCACTCCCCACCCACCCTGAAGCATGTGTCAACCATTGCATTGTTCACCTTCATCTAACAGGTAGGTAGCCATCTTCCCAGGGAGGGCTGTTTGGTTGTGGGAGGCCTGCACTACAACTCCCACCAGGCAGCCTGGTCCCACAGCTCTGCAAGATGGAGCACTCTCCACCAACCCAGAAGCTTGTGTCAGCTATTGCATTGTTCACCTTCATCTAACAGGTAGGTAGCCATCTTCCAGGGAGGGCTGTGTGGGGGTGGGAGGCCTGCACTACAACTCCCACCAGGCAGCCCTGTCCCACCCCTAAGCATGATGGAGGCCCCCCCACCCAGAAGCATTTGGCAGCCACTGTATTACAACAATCAAACTCACAAGTAGGTAGCCATCTTCCCAGGGAGGGCTGTTTGTGGTGGGAGGGCTGCCCCACAACTCCCACCAGGCAGCCCTGTCCCACCTCTAAGCAGGATGCAGCACCACCCCCACCCAGAAGCATGTGTCAGCCATTGCATTGTTCACCTTCATCTAACAGGTAGGTAGCCATCTTCCCAGGGAGGGCTGTTTGTGGTGGGAGGGCTGCCCCACAACTCCCACCAGGCAGCCCTGTCCCACCTCTATGCAGGATGGAGCACCCAAACACACCCCCAGAAGCATGTGCCAGAAAGTCCACCACAATGTGACGAACAGGTAAGTAGGCAGTGCATGCACCCCACCATTCCTCTCAAAAATCATGGAGCCATATGACAACACAAGCCCTCACATCCCACCAAAATTAACACAGATACAATATCTAATTACAGTGTGCAGACAGCTAAGCGTATGTAACTGTCACAGAAACAAAAGTGTGACTCACCAAATCCCATGTTGAAGCAAATCAGGGCGCAAACATGCACAGCACTGAATGCTATCTGTAAGTTCCATGGGGGCTGAGCTTGAAGGACCATATGAAAACAAAACAAGCATGAACAAATAAATCAAAGCACAGGACATGACAAAGGTATGCATGAGATGACAATGGCTAGTTCATGCGCAGATGTAACACCTGCCAGGCAGAGTAATCAGCAAAGATGTTTCACATCAAGTTGTATTGGCGCCAGTTGTAAGATGACAACATGTCCTCATAATCAAAAAATCTGCACGTGGGGCATGGTATCCATTGACATGTCACACCATGGAAAATTAATGTATGTACCTCCACATCATGTCATGATGCACATTAATGTGCAGCCATAGAATGTGAGAAATAGTTAACTGTGTGTTGCATAACCTGTAAATAAGATACATCGAACACCAAGCTTGAGGGGTGCACGTCAATGACCATTTCCCCTCTGTCCCACAGGTGACCAACAACTGACTGCAGAGGACGACAACATCAACCTGCAGAGCCAGTCTCCACCCCCAGGACATGGACTCTCTGATGAGGACTCCCTGGATTTTGAGGATGCGGAGCTTGAAGCCGGCCCATCTGGTGTGCCAGGGCGCAACAGGTCCCAGGACCCCACTGTCCCCCCCTCCACCACATCAGCAACAACAACAACTACGCTGAACCCTGCTGGAACGACCTGTGTGGCCTCCACCACCACTACCACCACTAGTGCTGCCTGCAACACTCTCCCTGCCCCAGAGGATGACCACCCCACCAACTGAGGAGGGCAGGGAGAGTAGGCGGGTGCCTACAGTGGTGAGGCAACAAGTCCGTGACAGCAGGGCAGGTGGGAGGGCAAGGGGGAGTCTAAGCCAACAGGACACTGGGACCGAAGCACTGGACAACATCACCAGAGTCCTTGGGGCCTATGAACGGGCCCAGGGACAAACGGGCCAGGCTCAGGAATATTCCCGTGAGCTCCGCCTGCTGCTGAGGTACATAGACACCCGCATGGGCCAAATCGTGGACCTCTTGGGCCAGCTAGTGGTGGTTCTGAGGGACAGGCTAGGCCTGCGGCACAACCAACACCTCCACCTCCCTCCGGTGGCCCGCAGGATGACAGTTCCACATCCTCCCCTGCGGGCACGGAGAGGGGGGACTCCTCAGACCCCACTGGCCCTGCAGCAGAGGCCCCCCCCTGCCAAACGACCAAGGGGCCGTCCGAAGAAATCCAAGGGAGGAACCCGTGGCAAAGCACCTGCCAAACGCCAGTCAAGGAGCCAGCCATGATGGCAACCCTCTTCACCCTGCCATTGACTTTGTTGACTGTCCTTCCCCACACTGCCATGTTAATGGCATCCGTCTGTTGGACTGGGTCACCACTAGGCCTGGGCGGTAAATTCCGTTCCGCTCGCAGAATTTGCGGAATTTGGTTAATTTCGCGTTCCGCGGAGAACGCGGAATTACCAAAAATTCCGCGATCCGCGGCTTCGTGGAATTTTTTGCTTGTTCGCGCTTTCAAAATGCGTGTTCGCGAGATATTTCTCCCCGAGCACGCAAACAGCGTTCGCGAACAGGAAAAAAGCATCGCGAACGGGTGGAACAAGCACTTCCGCGTGTTCGCGGAACTTTTGCGTGCTCGCGGAGAATTTTTACCGTTTCGCGGAGCTTTGCGTAGCGCGACTACGCAAATTCCGCCCACCCCTAGTCACCACATCAATGTGGTGACTACTCGATTGTCTCATCTACCATCACTGACAATTCATTGCTTCACTATTCACCTTTTTGTAAATATTCACTCCCCTGTCACATGTACCCATTGTAAATAAACACTCCGTACACACCTATGTCGTAGTGTCTGCTCCGTGTTTATCACAGGATGTGCAATGTTCACCATGATTACAATGTACCAGGAGCACGGATTGTCTGTAGGCAAGAAGAGGCTGAAGGGACTTAGGAAAACACAACAATATTCACTAGTCAGGCGGTGGCATCACAGCCATCACACAACAGTTGTCATCAAGGTACTCCAATCTGCACACATTACAATGAGCAATAGTACCGACATAGACATCCTGTATCTGTGCCAAACTACCCTGTCCCAGAAACATTGACAGCCAGCACTGAGTCAACAACAGACTGCAGTCACAAAGCTCACATAGACCTTTTCACCAACAACGGTGTCAGCAGACAATGGCCCTGTTGTACATTGTCACTCACCTTCAAGTGAAGTAGCGGTTGATGAGCTGTTGACGCAGGTCGACACCTTCCTCCTCTCCACTATCCTCGTCACTGGACATGGGTTGGTTTGCAGGCGGGGGCCTCGGCTGCTCATCAGCATCCAGGAGCAGGGGGATCTCCATACGCAAGGCCAGGTTGTGGAGCATGCAGCATGCAACTACAATCTGACACACCTTTTTGGGCGAGTACATCAGTGCACCTCCGGTCTTGTCCAGGCAGCGAAAACATGACTTCAGGAGACCGAAAGTACGCTCCAACACATGACGTGTCCTCCCATGGGTATCATTGTAGCGGACTTCACTTGGGGTCCTGGGATTCCGCAGTGGGCTCAGCAACCAAGGACGGTTGGGATATGCAGAATCACCTAGGTGTGAGATACACAGACCAACTATGTAATATAACTGTGGCAGAGGACAGCATGTCACACACACAGCACGCTACTTGACTCTGCGTACTCACCCACAATCAATGCACGCTCCGGAAGCAGATTATCCATCAGCTGTGGCACAATGCTGTTACGCATGATGTACGAGTCATGGGCTGAGCCAGGAAATTTGGCACAGACGTGTGAGATGATCATATCCACCTGGCACACCACTTGCACATTGATGGAATGGAAATGTCTCCTGTTCCTGTAGATGTGCTCACGTGCCTGTGGTGGAAGCAGGCCAACATGTGTGCAGTCAATGGCACCAACAACATTGGGGATGTGCCCAAGGGCATAAAAATCACCCTTCACAGCCGCCAATTCATGCCTCCTGGCGAAATGGATATATATGTCCTTGTAGATCATCATATCGGACAGGACATCACGTAGCACCATGCTGAACATAGGTTGCGACATCCCACCTGCGCTGGACACTGTGTACTGGAATGATCCAGTAGCAAAAAAATGCAGGGCTGTCATCACCTTAGATGTTGGTGTGAAAGCAGTCGGATATATTCTACGAGGCCGCAGGTGGGGCTCCAACATAGCACATAGGTCTTGTAGGGTGGGTCGATCCAGACGGAATTTCGGTATGACCTCCTCATCCTCCATGTCTGCCAGCACTGTGAAGGGACGATGCACATTTTGTCTCCTCCTAGGTGAGATGAAAGGGGACACATGTCAATGCAATCCACCATGAGATGTGCCCGACATCTTACGTTTTGACTGACACAACGCTAACAATGACTGTCATCACAGTTAAGCTTACAGCCCAACTTACATGTAGGGGCACCTTCAGCTTCACCAGTCATACACCTGTCCACTTTTCGTACAGCTAGCACCTCCAAAACAATATCTGACTATGTGAATGCCCAAAGGGATATGGCCACATCTTGCATGAGCAGACCTGAGAGTAGTTCATACAGCATATGTGTGAAACTGCAACACTACTGTCTCCTACCTAGCTGCTGTACCTGCCACACCTTCTTGCGTAAGTCGAACAGGGCACACATCAACAACACAATGAGCACAGTCTGTGCGTAAACAAGTATGTGCATGAGCCAAGAAAAGTAGACAGTGTAATATGCACATTGTGTAGTCAGACATTCATCACTGTGAGTTGCTCAGCCCTATCACACATTGACATGTGTACACATTGGAGAGTCCGTCACAACACTGTTCTGTGTACATGCCCAGCAATATCACATGTAACATGTGAGGGAGTACATGTCAATGTTTTCAATCATATACACCAACATGACATGTGTAGTCAGCAGTGGGGTAAATGTTACATTGGCATTGTGTGCACAATCTTGTGCCATGAATCATGTGTCTACTGTGCACTGTTGAGAACTGGCCATTGGCCATTCACAAAGCATGATGTGTCCATAGGTGCTGTCAAAGTGCTCCGCAACACAAATCACGGTCATAGGAGCAAATGGGTAGCAGCCATATCGTGGTAGCGACTGCCTGGCCCCTGCGGTGTGTCACTGCCAATGCCAAAGCCACACTCGCGGTAGTGAAATACATATAGTGCAATGGCGGTTGGCATGCTCCGCCACACAGTTCACGGTCACTGGCTCAAATCTATGGCAGCCATATCGCGGTAGCGACCGCCTGGCCCCTGCGGTGTGTCACCGCCAATGCCAAAGTTACACTCGCGGTAGTGATATACATATAGTGCAATGGCGGTTGGCATGCTACGCCACACAAATCACGGTCACTGGCTCCAATTTATGGCAGCCATATCGCGGTAGCGACCGCCTGGCCCCTGCGGTATGTCACCGCCGATGCCAAAGCCACACTCGCGGTAGTGATACATATATGTCTATGGTCAAATGGCGGTTGGCATGCTCCGCCACACAAATCACAGTCACTGGCTCCAATCTATGGCAGCCATATCGCGGAAGCGACCGCCTGGCCTCTGCGGTGTGTCACAGCCAATGCCAAAGCCACACTTGCGGTAGTGATATACATATAGTGCAATGGCGGTTGGCATGCTCCGCCACACAAATCACGCTCACTGGCTCCAATCTATGGCAGCCATATTGCGGTAGCGACCGCCTGGCCCCTGTGGTGTGTCACCGCCAATGCCAAAGCCACACTCACGGTAGTGATATACATATAGTGCAATGGCGGTTGGCATGCTCCGTCACACAAATCATGGTCACTGGCTCCAATCTATGGCAGCCATATCGCGGTAGCGACCGCCTGGCCCCTGCGGTGTGTCACCGCCAATGACAAAGCCACACTCGCGGTAGTGATATACATATAGTGCAATGGCGGTTGGCATGCTCCGCCACACAAATCACGGTCACTGGCTCCAATCTATAGCAGCCATATCGCGGTAGCAACCGCCTGGCCCCTGCGGTGTATCACCACCAATGCCCATGCCCTTACAGCCAATGGGAACTGTAATCGCGGTAGCCTAATGCAATTTTGAAAATAGCGGTAGGCTTGCTCCGCCACCGCGGAGCCGGTCATTGGATGCATTTAAAAAAAGCGGACCTGGAACACCATTAGCAGCAGCTTAGAACCACTGAAACTACCCCAGGGGGCTATATATGTGTGGGAGAGAGCCTCACATTTCCACTGCTTCCAGACACTGCTGCCTGACACCCCTCACCACCAACTGCTGCTGCTCCTGTCTCCAGACACTGCTGCCTGACACCCCTCACCACCAAATTCTGCTGCTCCTGTCTCCAGACACTGCTTCCTGACACCCCTCACCACCAACTGCTGCTGCTCCTGTCTCCAGACACTGCTGCCTGACACCCATCACCACCAACTGCTGCTGCTCCTGTCTCCAGACACTGCTGCCTGACACCCCTCACCACCAACTGCTGCTGCTCCTGTCTCCAGACACTGCTGCCTGACACCCATCACCACCAACTGCTGCTGCTCCTGGACCCAGTGATGGCGAGGACTGAGAAGATCAGGGCCCGTCCCTTCACCACCGAGGAGCTGGAGGTCCTGGTGGACGAGGTGCTCACACAGTATGGGAGGCTGTATGGTGCTCCAGATGTCATGGTAAGTGTTTCAGAGTGGAAGTGAGAGTGCATGGAGTGCACACATGACGTTGATCTACTGCAGTATGTGCCTGAGAGTGTGGGGTTGTGTCATACACTGACTAGCATGCTGACTCCAGGGGAAAGTGGTGTGTAGCCCATTTTACACGTTTCCCTGGCTGCACATCAGAATGGGAGGGACATGCATTGTTTTTTCTCCCACACAGTGACACAGCTAGTTGTTTAAGCAGGAGTCAGGACAGAAATTGCCTGTGTGAATGGATGTGTGGGTCAATGATGTTCTTCACAGGCTCATCTGTGACATTATCAAGGATATACGTCCAGAGGGTACTGATGGAAGTGTGTCTGACTCAGAATAGCCACCATGTATGGGTCAGCACTATGCACAGGACTTAAATGCCAGAGGGTGACACTCTTGGTGGTAATTCACCTATGACACAGCAGATTCTAGTACTTTTGTACAGAGCCCCTTCCTTCTTCATCAGCACGTGTACTGACTCGCATGTGTAGGCACTGTTTACTCTCTCATATTGTCCCTGCATGTGACATTTCTGATGCTCCACGTTGGACCTCAGTGTGAGCCCACCTGTCCTGCATAGTCACTGCCCAATCTGACAAGGACACATCACTGAATGTACAGAGTGAAACATATGAGTTATCTGCTAGACTATCCATCAAAGAGCTATCTCAGCCCTGTAGATTGCACACGACAGACCTTGTGAGAAGGGTGTGAGATTGTAAGATCATGTCCCTAAATGTGACCTCCATGACACAGTGAGCCATTCACAGGGCAAGGACATTGAGGGCTGAGCAGTGTTGGACACAGTGAGTCTGCCCCGAAACAAATCTTCCAATGTAATGTATGTCTTGCTCACCCACAAACTGGATAGCAGATGTGTGCCCCCTACGCATAGCTTTCTGTGCTGGCATCCTGCATGTGTATGAGATGGGCAGGTACTGTGTCCACCCTCATACCTGCATGCATTTTTCTATGATTCTCCCATGCTTATGTACTATGTGAGATGCTGTATTGTCTCTGCTAGACATATCTGTGAAGTAGTGCTGAGTTAGTATCATGCTCCTGTACTGAGAGATAGTGGTACATAACCCAGTGTCACTGATATTTCACCCTCTTGTCTCCCATGCCTGCAGCTCAAAGTCCACCAGCGTAAGGCCGTGTGGAGGGCCATTGCACGCAAGTTGCGGGCTCTGGGTGTCTCCAATCGATGCGCACACACTGTCACAAGAGGTGGGATGACATCTGCCAGCTGAGCAAAAACATGGCAGAGATGACGCTGGGGCTGCTCCCTCGGACTGGAAGGTTGGCGTGCAGGAGCATGACACCACTAATGGCCCGCATCTTAGCTGTGACACAGCCTGAGCTGTATACACGTTTGAAGGAGCATCAGCAGCAAGCTGTAGGTGAGTATTCTGGGAAGGGTGACTTTGGTTGTGAGTGACTGCATGTGTTCCAAGCCTGAGCCAGTGCTGAGCTCTGTGATGCAATGGCTTGTAAGTGGCCTCTGTGTTGTGTGCAGCTGTCATGCATTTTCACTACCTGTACTTTCTCATGTCATTGAAGTAATGGCCCTTGACATTGCATTGTGAGTTGTGGCCTTCTGGCATCGTCTGCATTGGGGAAGTCAGGGACATCCCATGGAAGGGAACGGCAGTGTGCCTCATCTGAGTGTGCTTACATCAATGTGTGCATTGCCTGACGTCAGAATTGTGAGGACTACACATCTGACACCAATGTGCAACTGTAGTTGGGCACCAAAGTACGACGTGGTGGATGGCATGAGCTAATGGCCATTGTGGACTGATATTTAGGAGTCTGTATCTGTGTTGTCCCCTTCTGCTTCCTCCAGATGTGACTGTGGCAACATGTTGGGAGGTACATCTTTTCCACCCTCAGGGCCCTAGGTACACTCAGAGGGATCTGTATGTCTGGCTACACGGAGCCACGGGCAGTCTATTTGGCTGTATGCTCATCACATGGGTCACTTATGCCAAGTTTGCATGATGACACGCAAGATTTGAGTTTGGAATTGAGGTTGCACAATGTTACTGCACATGGTGGTGTGCAGCATGGGGATATCATCATCTTGTTTAGTGCTTTGCTTGCATATGATGTTTGTGTTAATGCCACTGAACTGACCCTACGTCTCTGTCTCTTGCAGAATCCACCGTGGGTGCAGAAGGACAGGGGACGGACACCAGTGGTGAGGCATCAAGCACGACTGCTACACACGAGCACACTGACACTGATGTGACCAGCGCCTTGGAGGGGGACAGGAGTCTGCTTGAGGAATCACAGCCAGAGACACCAACCTCAACGTCATCTGACGCCAGCACTGACACATCTATGTTGGCGGGCACAGGGAGCGGGAACTCTGCCTCCTCTTCCACCACACATCGTCCAGTGCCCACCCTCCCAACTACTTCCTCTAGTGCTGCACGTGTTCACACCAGTAGGAAGGGAAGAGTGTCCTTCACCCCAGGCACCGCTGCCCCTGTCTCCCCTGCTGCCCTCAGTGTTGAGGCTGTGGACCTTTTGCGCCAGCTGTGTGTGGGTCAGACAACTCTCAATGCCTTCCTGGACCATGACAAAAAGTTGGCACAGGTAGTTGCCTTCATGGAGGGCATTCATTCAGACGTGGGTGGGCTATACCGGACTGTCCAGTCTTTGTCCTCCAGAGTGACAGCAGCCATTCAGCTGTCACAGGCTCAGAGTACAGCTCCAGTCCCTTTGGCCACCCCCCTGCCAGTGGCTACATCTGACGAGAGTGACCACACACCACAGACCTCAGGCTCAAGATACAGCACATGCAGCACACAACAGCAGCAGCCCAAGCGGGACAGAGCGCAGACACCATCCCCAAAAAAATCCAAGGCCACCCCAGAGCGCAAAGGCAAAAGCCCTTCAGGTGACACTCAGGGGCATAAAGCCAAGAAGCAGGCCTCAGGCTCACATGCCTCAGAGGCATCCCCATCCAAGGACTCTCCTGTCCCAAAAGCGTCTCGCAAAGAAAAGCAGACAGTTGCCGTGCCTGCTGAGAAGCTGGTGCCTGCTAAGAGTCCACATAAAAAGAGCTCCAAGGCAGATTCACCCACAACCTCAACTCCCATCCACACCCCTGTGAAGCAGGGAAAGGAGGGTACTGTAGGGGGTACACCTGGTCAACAGGGGGTGGAGGGGCAAAGGCAAGGCCAGGCCAAGCGTACCGCTGGATCCAGCATGTCCCCAGAGGGAGGGCCACCGGCTGCACCTGATGCAGCTTTGGTGGAGTGTGCCTGTTGTGGCCGCCCCACCTCCCACTCCTACCAAGACCAAAATTCCATTTTGATTCCCCAAGAAGTGGAAAGGCACCCCTCCACATTCTCCCACCCACACTGTATCTCGCGGCAGCATGTCTCTGCCTCCACGTGCCACCACACCACCCGGTCCAAGCAGCCCTCCGGATCACAAAGCCACTGATGCCTCTACCTCAGCTGGTCCTCTCTCTCCCAGGTCCAGTCCTCCAACTGGCCCGACTGTCAGCCACCTCCCAGTCAGACTGACAGCCAAGTCTGAGCCAAAGTCCCCCTCACACACATGTCTCTCCCACGGCGGTGCCTGGACTGCCCATTGTTATCCCCCTGACTGTGTTGCTGACCATGGCAGTGTACAGTCTCACCCATTCCCTGTGCAGGTTCTCATGCACACATGTGCCTACTTTTAACTTTGTACTGGCCACTGGCCTTGCTGTTCATTACTGAGTTTGCCCATTCCCTGTGCAGGATCTCATGTACCTACTCTGCACTTTGTACTGGCCACTGGCCTTGCTGTTCATTACTGTGTTTGCCCATTCCCTGTGCAGGATCTCATGTACCTAGTCTGCACTTTGGACTGGCCACTGACCTTATTGTTCATTACTGAGTTTGCCCATTCCCTGTGCAGGATCTCATGTACCTACTTTGCCCTTTGTACTGGCCACTGGTCTTGCTCTTGTCTAATTTTGATGCCTATCGGTGTAATATGTGAATGAAGACAGTTACTCCAGTTGTCTGCTTTGTCAGTGTCCTTGCTAAATAAAGGGTTTTATGTGTGGGTATGCTTTAAAGTGACACATGCTCTGTATGCCACTTTAACATTGCCAATGGCTGATTGTTATAAATGGTGGTCTCTAGTTGGCAATGGCTGGCGCCAATGTCCAAATAGGGACCCTTCTTCCTAAGTCAGGGCAAGTGGGCTACCCCCTTTGATAACCCCTGCTCAACCCTGTGGTAACGTAGCACGAGCAGTTAGGCCTATCTCAGAGGCAGTGTGTGAAGCATTTATGACCATGCACAATAAGGCAGTAACGACACCACAAAAGGACACACCTCAAGTAGGTATAAAAAAATAGTATCTTTATCTAAGGTTTACCACAAGACTCTCAAAAGCGTTTTAACCAGTCACAATGCACGTAAATCAGTAGGGACTTAAAAAGGCAATAACGTATTCACCAGAACGTGGCACTGACTGAGTTCAAGGCCTGGGTCTACGCGACCCGTTGTGCACCAGATACCTGCCGTTGGACGGGGACACAGCACGCAGCTTCTCGAAGAAGCGGAGATGGTGACAGGCGGACTTCCAGTGACCACAACTCTTGACTGCAGTGGTCCGCAATGTGCACTCACAAAGATTCGGGCACTCGGGGACAGGCGGGCTCTCAGTGGCAGCAGCACGCGGCTCCGGCGGCCCGGGCTGGTGGTGGCGATGACTCTCGTCGTGCAGCTCCTTGGTGGGCTCACAGCGGCAACAGCTCTCTCTTAGCTGCGGCGGCCCACAGGACGACTCACGATGATGCAAAGTTGGCAAAGGTGCGGGCACTCAGCGGCAGCAGCTCTCTCTTAGCTGCGGCGGCTCACAGGACAAATCACGATGATGCAAAGTTGGCAAAGGTGCGAGCACTCAGCGGCAGCAGCTCTCTCTTAGCTGCGGCGGCCCACAGGACAAATCACGATGATGCAAAGTTGGCAAAGGTGCGGGCACTCAGCGGCAGCAGCTCTCTCTTAGCTGCGGCGGCCCACAGGACGAATCACAATGATGCAAAGTTGGCAAAGGTGCGGGCACTCAGCGGCAGCAGCTCTCTCATAGCTGCGGCGGCCCACAGGACAAATCACGATGATGCAAAGTTGGCAAAGGTGCGAGCACTCAGCGGCAGCAGCTCTCTCTTAGCTGCGGCGGCCCACAGGACAAAGGGTGATCTCGACCAGGCTGGCACAATGGCGGGCACTCAGCAGCTACACTCTCTTAACTGCGGCGGCCCACAGGACAAAGGATGATCTCAACCAGGCTGGCACAACGGCGGGCACTCAGCGGCTACAGCTCTCTCTTAACTGCGGCGGCCCACACAGATTCAGCGAAGGTTCCGAAGGTTCAAATTAAGGCGGGCTCTCAGTGGCGGCAGCTCTCTCTTAGCTGCGGCGGCCCACACAGAGTTAACAAGGGTTACCAGTCCGCGTTCCTGACAGTAGAACTAGAGGTTCCGGATTACTCGACGGAGGCCTCACCTGCAAGTAGAATCCCTCGCACAGGAATTCAGATGGCTGACGGGGTGAAGTCTAATGTCCCTGAGACTTCAGCAGGAGGCGCTCTCAATTCAGGCCCTCGGGTAGTTTCTTCAGCAAGCTTGGGGAAAGTTTCAAAGCCCTTTCCTCTCTTCACTCGGACAGAGTTTCGTCTTGACATCCAGAAGGAACACACTTGAAAAAGGTTTCAGCGCAGCGTTTTATACCTAAAAAGTCTTTGTTCTCTAAAGTCACAAATCACTGAATCCAGCCTGACCAGTTCGGTGGGGTCGGGGAGCACTTGGTTTACGAGGCGACATCCTGCCCTTTGAGAATCCGGGGGTCTGCTATCAGACGCCCAGTGGTAGGTGGAGCCGTCATTCACCTTGCCAGGCACGGCCCTGCTCAGATCAAAGAGTCACCCCTCCCCATACTCTAAATGCCGATCTCTCTCTCCAGCCAGGTCTTACCCAGCTGGCCCTGCTGCTCCAAAACCAGACGGCCAATACACACACTAGCAAAGCCTACAGGAAAGCTTAGGCAAGAAAATACCTCGTTTCTAGAAGAGGCATTTTCGAACACGGGCTATGCAAATGATCCTTACTAAAAAATGTAGCTCAATGTCCTGAGCTTAAACATATCAAATTCGAATTTCCTATCAGGTTCCTGGGGGCAGGTAGGATTATGGAATGTAATACTCAGCCTGCCCATTCTGGCCTATGAGACGGATAGCCTCACAATAGTAAACAGTGAAATGGAGGGTAACTTGCTATTAGAACATGCTACACAGACATACTTTAAAAGCTGCTTCGGTGGGTAGCGCAAATCAGCGCTGCAGGCCCACCAGCAGTATTTGGTCTACCAGCCCTGGGCACACACAGTGCACTTATACTAGGGACTGACAGGTAAACCAAACGAGCCAATTATGGTTATCCCAATTCATACAGTTATCTTTACACAGGGAGCATTCGCGCTGTGGCACTGATTGGCAGTGGCACAGCGCCAGGAGCATCTAAATCCAGCCAACCTAAAAGATAGGAAGCGAAAAGAGGAAGGGAGACCCGCGCCAATGATGCCAGGTCTAACACGCGTCCCCTCCAGCTGAAATGTGGGGAGAACTAACCATCCCCTTGGGAGTTCTCATCACTAAGGCGGAAAAATCTGGACAGACCGTCAGCATTGGTTCCACCGTGAAATCCATACCCTGTAGGGAAATGGACCACCTCAAAAACTTGGGATTCTTACCCCTCATATGCATCAACCATCTAAGGGGCCTGTGGTCTGTCTGAACCCGGAAGTGAGTCCCAAACAGATATGGTCTCAGCTTCTTCAGCGCCCAGACCACAGCAAATGCCTCACGCTCAATTGCACTCCACCTCTGTTCCCGGGGAAGCAACCTCCTGCTTAGGAAGGCTACCGGTTGGTCTAGTCCCTCCTCATTGATCTGTGACAGAACAGCCCCTATACCATGCTCTGAGGCGTCTGTCTGGACAACAAATTCCTTTGAAAAGTCGGGCGCCTGAAGCACGGGTGCGGTGCATATGGCAGTCTTCAGGGCGTCAAAGCGTTCTGACAGGTGTCAGTCCAGTTTACCTTCTTTGGCTGCTTCTTAGAAGTCAGCTCAGTCAAGGGTGCAACAATGATGCCATATCCCTTGACAAACCTCCTGTAGTACCCGTGAGTCCTAAGAAGGCGCTCACCTGCGTCTGAGTCTTGGGGTTTCCCACGCCAGGATAGTTTCAATTTTGGGCTGAAGGGCGCCAACTGGCCGCTCCCCACCTGGTGCCCCAAATTCACTACAGAACCCTGCCCAATCTGGCACTTACTGGCTTTGATTGTGAGGCCTGCCTTCCGCAGTGCCATCAATACCTCCCAGAGGTGGCGCAGGTGGTCCTCCCAAGAGGAGCTAAACACTGCAATGTCATCCAGGTAGGCGGCACTGAAGTCTTCCAGCCCAACCAACACCCTGTTGACCAGCCTCTGAAAGGTGGCAGGGGCATTCTTAATTCCAAAGGGCATCACTCGGAACTGGTAGTGCCCATCGGGTGTGGAGAATGCTGACCTCTCCTTTGCTCCCTCGGTCAAGGCGATCTGCCAATACCCAGACGTCAAATCAAATGTGCTGAGGTATTTTGCAGCCCCTAACCGATCTACGAGCTCATCAGCTCTGGGGATGGGGTGCGCGTCAGTCTTCGTGACTGAATTGAGACCCGATAGTCCACGCAGAACCGAAGTTCTGGGGTGGTACCAGGCGCTGCAGCTTTTGGTACCAGGACCACTGGGCTGGACCAAGGGCTGCTAGAGGACTCAATCACCCCAAGGGCAAACATTTTGGTAACCTCATCCTTAATGTAGGCCCTTACCCGGTCAGTCACTCGGTAAGCCTTGTGCTTAATGGGAGGACTGTCCCCAGTGTCCACGTCATGGACACACCAATTAGTGACACTAGGCACCAGGGAGAACAGATCACTGAATTGCCCCAACAGTTGGTGACAATCACCCTGCTGCTCAGGAGTCAGTGTGGTGGAGAGGACCACACCCTCCACTGACCCATCTTGCTCCCCTGCACACAGGAGGTCAGGAAGGGGCTCGCTCTCCTCCTCCATCCCAGCATCTGTGGCCAGAAGCATGCCCACTTCAGACCTCTCAAAGTGGGGCTTCAGGCGGTTAACATGCAGGACCCGCAAGGGGTTCCTGGGATACTGCAAGTCCACCACGTAGGTAACAGGACTCTTGTGCTCCACCACCTCAAAGGGGCCGGTCCACCTATCCTGGAGTGCACAGGGCTCCACCGGGGCCATGACCCAAACCTTTTGTCCAGGCTGAAACTCGATCAGAGTGGCATTCTGATCGTGCCAGCATTTCATCTCTTCCTGGCTGGCTTCCAGGTTTGCCTCAGCAAGTTTCTTGAAACGCCGAGTCTGGTTCCTGAAGGACAGCATGTAACTAAACACATCCTGGGGAGGTTTCCTGGGAGATTGCTCCCAGCCTTCCTTGACCAGACTCAGAGGCCCTCTTACCGGGTGACCATAGAGCAGCTCAAAGGGACTGAACCCTAAGGACTTCTGTGACACCTCACGGTAAGCAAACAACAGGCATGGCAAGAGAACATCCCACTTACGCCTCATGGGCTCACCTAGGCCCATAATCATGCCCTTAAGGGTCTGGTTGAATATCTCAACCAGCCCATTACCCTGGGGGTGGTAAGGAGTGGTGAACTTATACGTTACCCCACCCTTCTCCCACAGAGACTTCATGTACTTGGAGATGAAGTTAGTTCCCCTATCGGACACCACCTCTCTGGGGAATCCCACACGGGAGAAAATCCCCATCAGTGCCCGTCCCACCACGGGGGCCATCACTGTCCTGAGCGGGGTGGCCTCAGGGTACCTGGTGGCATGGTCCACCAAGACCAGGATGAACCTGTTGCCCATGGCTGTCTTGGGATCCAGAGGCCCCACAATATCAATGCCCACTCTCTCGAATGGGGTGCTCACAATGGGAAAGGGCTGTAGTGGGGCCTTAATCTTCCCCCACTCTTCCCACTTGCCTGGCAAGTCTCACCACGTCCTGCAGTGAGCATCTGAGCTCCCTGCGCATCTGGGAGCCAATAGAAGTGGGTGACCAGCCTCTCTAAGGTCTTGGTCTGCCCCAGATGTCCGGCCAGTGGCACATCATGAGCCAACCCCAGTAGGAAGGTCCTGAAGCGCTGGGGTACCACCAGCACACGGGCTGACCCAGGCACAGCAACCTTAGGCTCGCTGTAAAGGAGGTCATTCTCCCAATAGATCCAATGTGACCCTGTCTGATCACCTGCTGCCTGGGCGGTGGCCTGTTGCCGCACCGCCTCAAGAGAAGGGCAGGTTCTCTGTTGCTTGCAAAATTCCTCCCTGGAGGGCCCCCCTTCCTGCTGCCAATGGGTCAGCTCCGGTAGGTCCCCCAGTTCAGCCACTTGTTCCCCTGTAGGTTCCAGGGCATCCCCCTCAAGGTCTGCTCCTTCCGGGACCGTGGGAACCGCGGGGGCCGGTTTCCCGCGCCCCCTAACCATTCTCTTTAAGGCAGGGGCCTGGGCCATACTTTCAGGCTCCAGACCCTCCTGAACACCCTTCTGAGCTGTCATGGACCGAGTGGTCGCACACGCCCACTCAGGCAGACCCAACATTTCCAAATGAGTCTTTCTCTCCACCGTAGCCCATGGGGAGTTCTCTAGATCATTGCCCAACAGACAGTCTATAGGCATGGCGGGCCTTACAGCCACTTGAAGAGTTCCTGAGACCCCCGCCCACTCGAAGGGAACCTGAGCCACTTCACACTGGCTCTCTGAGTTGTCTGCTGACACTACGGGGCAGAATGCATGGGGGACAACCTGCTCTTTGGACACCAACCGGGAGCTGACAACAGTCACACTAGCTCCGGTGTCCCTGAGAGCCTCCACCCTATGGCCATTGATGGTCACCCACTGCCGGTACTTCTTAGTGTTATTAGGCAGTGTGGGGTTAGGGACCTTCTCAAAGTCTCCTAGGGAGACAAGGGTTAACTCTATGGGATCCCACCCACCTTGGACCTCTACCTCCTCCCCCCCCAGGGCTACACTGGCAATCTGGCGGGATGGTGCACGGGGTGGTACATGAGGGGATGCATTGGGGTCCCTCTGGGGACACTGGGGATCATAATAATGGTGGCCCACTTGACCACACCTGAAACAAGTGAGTGGCCCCCTCTGAACAGGCCTACCTGTCGGGGACACTGGCTTCTTCTCAGGGGAGGCTGGGACACCACTGCTTGGTTCCCTTGGGAATTACTTTGGGGCCCTCTCTGGAACTCCCTCGGCTTACCCTTGTCCCCCCACTTCTCTGCTGGGGACCCTGCCCACCTCTGGCGAAGTCTCCCACAAAACCTTTGCGGACCCGGGTGCTCACCCAGCGGTCCGCCTCCTCAGCAAGCTTCCTAGGGTTAGTCAGCTTGCTATCAATCAGGTGCTGGCATAGCTCTGGAAAACAGTTACTAGAAAAATGCTCCCACGCAAACAAATCATACAATTGCTCGAAAGTTTCCACTTTGCTACCCTTTACCCAGCGATCCACTGCTCTGCAGAAAAAAGACACATATTCAACCCACGTGGTACCCTCTAACTTCTTACAGGTTCTAAACCTCTGCCTGTACATTTCTGGGGTCAAACCATAAAGGGTCATCAAAGCTTCTTTCATATGGGCATACACCATCCTGTTCTCCTCAGGCAGGTCCAACAGGGTATCCCTACCATCACTCACAAAGCGCCCCCACAATCCCGCTCCCCAATCCTTCTCAGGGACCCGGTGGGACACCATTGCTATCTCATATGCGGCAAACCACTGCCCAATATCCTCACTCTTGTGAAAATCCTTAATGACATCCTTAGGAATATAAACTCTACTCTCAGGAGTTACTAAAGGTATGCTGCCACCAGAGGGGGAGACCGGGACACTCCTCGCCCTGAATTCTATCTCCCGCAACATTCTCTCATGCTCCATTCTCATTTTCTCAAGTTCAATTGACAATCGATCCTTCTCAATGTCTAACTTCTTACTCTCAAGGTCCTTCTGACCTTCCAATTTAGCCATCTCCAAACTATGCCTCCTATCTCTCTCCCTGTCCTCCAGCTCTTCTGGGGTCAGGCTCCTTTGGGATACACTAGTACCTGGATTGGAGGGTGTTCTATCTCCCCCCCTCTACTGCATCATCCTGCTGCCCTCCAGCATTCTCTTCCTCATCCCCAGCCGACTCTCTCGCTTCCCACCAGGCCTTCAGCGCCTTCTGGTACTCCTCCTTCCTAGAGAGACCTAACACAGGGACTGCGAATTGCTTACAAAATGACTTCAGCTGTCTGGCAGTATAGGTATCTAATCTTTCCTCCTCAAAGGTGAGATCCTCCGAAGCATTGGATGTTGGCCTTCCCATATTAGCAGTACTCATGGCTGTGATCAACAATTCAATACTAGAACAACCAACCAAAAAAAACAAATTTGAAGAGGGAAAAAAAAGCCCGTGCGTTGCTGCGCTTTGGTCTGTACTCACTAGTGGCGTCTACCAGTTATTGTACATGGATCATAAATGCAAGTCCTGATCCTCACCGCTGACCGCCAATGTTAGAAATGGGGGTCTCTAGTTGGCAATGGCTGGCGCCAATGTCCAAATAGGGACCCTTCTTCCTAAGTCAGGGCAAGTGGGCTACCCCTTTTGATAACCCCTGCTCAACCCTGTGGTAACGTAGCACGAGCAGTTAGGCCTATCTCAGAGGCAGTGTGTGAAGCATTTATGACCATGCACAATAAGGCAGTAACAACACCACAAAAGGACACAACTCAAGTAGGTATAGAAAAATAGTATCTTTATCTAAGGTTTACCACAAGACTCTCAAAAGCGTTTTAACCAGTCACAATGCACGTAAATCAGTAGGGACTTAAAAGGCAATAACGTATTCACCAGAACGTGGCACTGACTGAGTTCAAGGCCTGGGTCTCACGCGACCCGTTGCACACCAGATACCTGCCGTTGGACGGGGACACAGCACGCAGCTTCTCGAAGAAGCGGAGACGGTGACAGGCGGACTCCCAGTGACCACAACTCTTGACTGCAGTGGTCCGCAACGTGCACTCACAATGATTCGGGCACTCGGGGACAGGCGGGCTCTCAGCGGCAGCAGCACGCGGCTGCGGCAGCCCGGGCTGGTGGTGGCGATGACTCTCGTCGTGCAGCTCCGTGGTGGGCTCACAGCGGCAGCAGCTCTCTCTTAGCTGCGGCGGCCCACAGGACGACTCACGATGATGCAAAATTGGCAAAGGTGCGGGCACTCAGCGGCAGCAGCTCTCTCTTAGCTGCGGCGGCCCACAGGACAAATCATGATGATGCAAAGTTGGCAAAGGTGCGAGCACTCAGTGGCAGCAGCTCTCTCTTAGCTGCGGTGGCCCACAGGACAAATCACGATGATGCAAAGTTGGCAAAGGTGCGGGCACTCAGCGGCAGCAGCTCTCTCTTAGCTGCGGTGGCCCACAGGACGAATCACGATGATGTAAAGTTGGCAAAGGTGCGAGCACTCAGCGGCAGCAGCTCTCTCTTAGCTGCGGCGGCCCACAGGACAAAGGGGATCTCGACCAGGCTGGCACAACGGCGGGCACTCAGCGGCTACAGCTCTCTCTTAACTGCGGCGGCCCACAGGACAAAGGATGATCTCGACTAGGCTGGCACAACGGCAGGCACTCAGCGGCTTCAGCTCTCTCTTAACTGTGGCGGCCCACACAGATTCAGCGAAGGTTCCGAAGGTTCAAATTAAGGCGGGCTCTCAGCGGCGGCAGCTCTCTCTTAGCTGCGGCGGACCACACAAGAGTTAACAAGGGTTACCAGTCCGCGTTCCTCACAGTAGAACTAGAGGTTCCAGATTACTCGGCGGAGGCCTCACCTGCAAGTAGAATCCCTCGCACAGGAATTCAGACGGCTGACGGGGTGAAGTCTAATGTCCCTGAGACTTCAGCAGGAGGCGCTCTCAATTCAGGCCCTCGGGTAGTTTCTTCAGCAAGCTTGGTGAAAGTTTCAAAGTCCTTTCCTCTGTTCACTCGGACAGAGTTTCGTCTTGACATCCAGAAGGAACACACTTGAAAAGGTTTCAGCGCAGCGTTTTATACCTAAAAGTCTTTGTTCTCTAAAGTCACAAATCACTGAATCCAGCCAGAACCAATTCGGTGGGGTCGGGGAGCACTTGGTTTATGAGGTGACATCCTGCCCTTTAAGAATCTGGGGGTCTGCTATCAGACGCCCAGTGGGAGGTGGAGCCATCACTCACCTTGCCAGGCACGGCCCTGCTCAGATCAAAGAGTCACCCCTCCCCATACTCTAAATGCCGATCTCTCTCTCCAGCCAGGTCTGACCCAGCTGGCCCTGCTGCTCCAAAACCAGACGGCCAATACACACACTAACAAAGCCTACAGGAAAGCTTAGGCAAGAAAATACCTCGTTTCTAGAAGAGGCATTTTTCGAACACGGACTATGCAAATGATCCTTACTAAAAGATGTATCTCAATGTCCTGAGCTTAAACATATCAAATTCGAATTTCCTATCAGGTTCCTGGGGGCAGGTAGGATTATGGAATGTACTACTCAGCCTGCCCATTCTGGCCTATGAGAACGAATAGCCTCACAATAGTAAATAGTGAAATGGAGGGTAACTCGCTATTAGAACATGCTACACAGACATACTTTAAAAGCTGCTTCCGTGGGTAGCGCAAATCAGCGCTGCAGGCCCACCAGCAGTACCTGGTCTACCAGCCCTGGGCGCACACAGTGCACTTATACTAGGGACTGACAGTTAAACCAAATGAGCCAATTATGGTTATCCCAATTCATACAGTTATCTTTACACAGGGAGCATTCGCGCTGTGGCACTGATTGGCAGTGGCACAGCGCCCAGAGCATCTAAATCCAGCCAACATAAAAGATAGGAAGCGAAAAGAAGAAGGGAGACCCGCGCCAATGATGCCAGGTCTAACACTGATTTAACTTTTTCAGGGTTTTGCAGAGGTGACAGGCACTTCAGTTCTTCTTGACTCTGAGGCTTGGGGTGCAATGATGGTTGTTTGTGATGAACTACTGTTATCATAATGAATCTATGGTGATGTTAGCTAAATTGTACACGTCATGTTTGGATGCACTGCCAGCACACAGTGGGATTCTATCCACAGGATTGCAGGCAGGCTGGCCAGGGTCCATCATGTCTGTGTGATCTTTCTTGATGTGTGAACAGCTGTGTTGGTATATGCTCATCTTGTGATGGCCAGTCATCCTGGTCACATGGGTAAATTTCAAAGTGTGCACTTGGGTGGTCATGAAGTGTGTAGTGTGAAGGGGGTGACTTTGTCAGTAGTGTTTATGTGTGTGTGCCCCTGCGATGGCAACTGCACACGTGTCAACCTGGATTTGAGTGCCTGTTGGTTGGATTGGTCAGCCCTGTGCCTGTGATTGTGTGCACATGTGGGAATTGTAGGTTGTGCACCGTGCAGTGAGTTGGTGTGTCCTTGTACTTCTGGGGGACACATACTTGTTGGTGAAAATTGTGAGTATGCAGAGTGTGTGACTGGCAAGTCAGTGTTGTGTTTTGTTGATCAGCCATGTGTGTTGATACTGTTTGTGCTCACTGTGCAGACATGCTCAGCCACACTGACATTGAGGGTGTGTTTTCTCATGCATTTCTGTCACTTGAGAAATTGTTTGATGCAGTGTGGCATGTGGGATGTTGAGTTGTACCATCCCCTATCTGTGCTTATGTTAACTACCCATTGTGAGTGAGCACTCCATCTATTTGTGTATGGTGCACTCCTGCCATGTCCACTACTGACGTACACACCACTTCACTCTCATGTCAGCTATCCCCTTGGGTTGCCAGTGTGTGTCCCTCCCCACCACTTCATTTGTTACACTGTGCTTTGTGGTGCTGATCTGTGCACAGGACCAATGTGCCACTCAGGACAGTTTCCCAATGGTTATGTGTGATTTTCTTGTACTGGTTTGCAGTCATTGTTGATCATGTGCATTGCAACTGTTTGTGCTGCACAGTCCTCTGGTCATGTTGTTTGCACCTGGGTATCCCAGACTTGTGCATCTGTGGGTGATGGGTAAGCTGTATTTGTGTTTGCTGTGGTATTGCTACCCTGCCTGAGTGTGATGTTGTCTGTGTGCTGTGGTGATTTGTGTTGTGGGGGTTCATGTTGTGGCACTCAGATATGTGTGCTACTGGTTTGGTTTGTGTGCACACACTGCTTGTTGTGCATGCAGTGATGTGAGTGTATGTTGCCTTGTAATTGCCTGGTGTGCATCCCCTGATGTACAGCTGTGTTTGCAATGTGAAGGATTGGCATGTGCATCTGTTGTGTGTTTGCTGTGGATGTGTGCAGTGTTTGGCCTGTGTTGTCTCTTTCAGCTGACAGATGCTCTGTGTGTGATGTTCTATTTGCATGTCATTGTGTGTGAATTGTTTGTGCATTGTGATACATTCAGATGTGTGTTGCAAGTTTAGTGTGCATTACTTGTGTGTCTGTCACATGCACTTAGGAGTATTCTTGTTCCTGAGCTTGTTTTGAGTGCACCTTGGTGGTTTCTCCTCTCATATTTGACCTGTCACTTGTCAGGATTGTGAGTGATGGTGTGGTGTGCTCATGTTCTGTCTGTGATCCCATTGCCTTTCCACTGTTTGTCTGCACATGTCTGGGCTTCTTGTACTTCTGTGTCTGTTGTTTGTGGAGTTTGTGTTTTGCTATTGTATTTGTGCCACAAATGGTGGTGGGGAGTGAGCTAAAGAATGATGATGGATTAAACCCAGATCAGTTGACTGGGGGTGAGTGTTTGATTGGCTCAAACGTTCCGTCCATCATCCCCTTTTGTATCGCTTTGTTCGCCCTAAGTTGGCGGGGGTATGCCCAGACGTGGGTCCCTTGCTCACTTTGCCACTGGATTCAAGCAAGCCTGGCTGATGACGGCTGGAATGCCAGAAACCGGTCCTAGGATGCTTGTTTCCGGTCCAGGGAAGACATGGCTTGGCAGTTCGGGCTGGACTGTTCCCATGAGGCACAGGGTCAGACTGATTTGCATATGGCCATGTCTGAACCGGGGTGGTGGAGTGAGCTAAAGAATGATGATGGATTAAACCCAGATCAGTTGACTGGGGGTGAGTGTTTGATTGGCTCAAACGTTCCGTCCATCATCCCCTTTTGTATCGCATTGTATTTGTGCCAGCATTGGTTCAGGCATCCCTGAGTGTGTGTGATGTTTGTGGATGCACCCCAGGGAGTGTGATTCTTTGTCAGTGTATTCACAGTACATTATTTGCACCATTCTGTGTGTTTGACACTGGTGTTGAGTGGTGCAGGTGTGAGGTGGGTGGAGGAGGGGTATGTGTGAAGGGTCCAAGTTGTGTTGGACAGTCATGGAGTGTGTCACTGGGCCCTGTGTGTTGTGCTAATGACATACACATGTCAAGTAGGTAGGTACAGATGTGTGGCTGATCACTATTTGACTTCAGACACTTCCTATCATCCCTGTGCCTATGCATGGCTTGCATTGCTGTCTCCCTGAGTTGTTGCCCAGAGATCACTGTGGTTTGATTTCACTCACTATGCCAGCCATGTGTTATTGGTTGGCCTAAGGGTGTTGTGATCTGTTTCTTCTCTTGCATGTGATGTACTGATGTTTTGTGGCTAGCTCCTTGTCTTCCCATCACTGTCCACCTCACTTTTGTCTTGCCCATTTCTTGTCCTCCATTGCTGCTGCCATCTGGTTTGTGTATGTGGCTGTGTGTCAGTGTGGGGTGTGTCTGGGTGGCTTGACAGGCATTGTGTACAGTTAGGGTATTGTTCATATTCAGTGTGAGTGTTCATTTTGTGCTTGGACTCAGTTTGCTTGACATGAGTGTAGTGTGGGTGTGGGGAGGAGGGTTGCCCTGGCCCTGTGCTTCTGTGCTGTGTGTTCCTCTTCAGTCCCACCTGCTGAGACAGTCTCCCTGGTTGTTTGGTGTGTGTGGTGCAGGGTCTGGGTTCACCTGGCAGATTATTGTGCAGGGGGTGCACAGGAGGAGCACACAGCATGTCCCCTGATGGTTGGGGGGACCTAGTGTGTAGTGGGTGGATGTGTGGCCCTATAATCTTTGTGGACTGCCCATGCCTGGCGCTGGCCCTGCCTATTGCATTGTGCGCATGTTTTCCTGCATCTTCACTGCTGTGGTGCAGTGACCGGGACATTGCATTGATGTCACGGTTGATGGGTGACCTGGATGCCGAGGGGTGATTTAGTGACAGGTAGGACATGTGTGGGTACACTTGTGGATGTGTTCCTATCCCCACCAGGGTGTCTGATGTGGATAGGAACCGTATATCTGCCCATGAGTTGTGTGTTGTGGTTGTGTGTGGAGTTGTATCATTGCATACCTGCGGCGTTGACCGCGACGGTGCATGACTTGCTGGTAGTGTATCAGGTACAGCACCGGGAAGACGTGTAGAGCTGGCTCCATTGTGGTCGGGACCGGGTGGAGGGGACCTGGAGTCTGGTTTCGCGCTCTGCTGTCGTGCTTCCTCCGTCTCTGGTTGGGCGGTTTCTCCGCTGCGGTGTGACTGGCTGTTTGGAGCATCCTGATTTGTACGGCGGTCGGGACATCATTCCGCACGGCGGTGGGTCTCTATTAGCTCCCACCGCCGTGGTGGCGGGCGCATTTGAATGGCGGTTCACGTTGCACCGCGGCGGACGGGAAATAGGCTATGTTTGCCCATTGTAATATGGCGGCGTGAGGATCGCTGCTCGCGTGCGGAAAATGGCATTTTCCGACAGCACCGCGGTGGTGCCTCCACCCGCCATCATAATAGGCCCCAGAGAGTCCAAAACAAAATATTTAAGACGTCATGTGCATACCCACTGCTCCTTCTGTTTCCAAGGAACGATCCAAGTGATCCGAACAGTTCAACACATAAATGTTGGATGAACCACAAATCCTAGTATCAACAGTCAATGATCCATTTCCGAGTTGCATCCAAGTTAATCTTTATTGTTCACAGGAATAGCATAAAAAACAGCCAATGCGTTTCGTCCACTGCCTGTGGACTTCCTCAGGGCACGATCTTTTATCCCCAGTAATACAAGTGCCTCGGGTGTAACAAAGAGTATAGCCCCATCTCTGGCGTGTGAAATTCAAATATCTGGTATGTTCCTAATCCTAACATCTGTCCCATAAATCCAGGGCTGTAAGTAATTCTTCACATGTATTTAGTCCATGATAACAGTGCACCTTGATACGTTCTCAATCAGTTTCTATATACGGCGTCCTTACAAGGATACTAGGATTTGCGGTGCATCCCACATTTATGTGTTGAACTCCGAGGAAGATGTACTCTCCGGAGTCTATGGCAAGCGGGGCTATGAAGTCCCGGATGGCATTGCAAAAGCTGGGGTGCAAGCCTGGAGATCTATATGCAAGGGTGCCTCTGATGGTGGATTTTACGTCTGTTTGGAGTTTGAAATTAAGGTGTTCCATGGTAGGGGTGGTGTCGTCTGTGCTGGTGGTGCAGTGGATGGTCTCTCTGTGGATGATGGCGATTCCGCCTCCGTGTTTGTTGACCCGTTTCCGGTGTGCTATCTTGTAGCCGTCGAGCTGAGGTGATGTCTGGAGCTGATGCAACGGTGAGCCAAGTTTCGGTGATGAAGATGACATCGGGTAAGTCTGGTGATGATGTCCCAGATTTCGGTGGCATGCTTGCAGAGATATCACGTGTTAAGGTGGAGGCATTCGAGTTGTCCTGGTGCAGGAGTTCTGTTCTGTTTGATCGGTGGGGGGTTGGAGTTGCAGTGGCGGGAGCTCCGGTGCTGCAGGAGAAGAGGCAATGTAGGCAGGAGAAAGGTCCTACCGTGGAATGGGGCGCTGTCTGGCAGCAGTTGTAGCAGTGTCCAGTGTTCAGGGCTCAAAGTTTGACCATGGTGTAACAGTGGGGGGTAGGAGATCCAGCGATCTTACAGCTGGCCGCGGTGTAGGCACAGATGGGCCTACCTTAGGCGCGCATTCGGCATGCCAGAAGCATGCCCACAATGCGGTTTCCATTAAGTAGGTCCTGGGAGGAGAGAAGAGCAGTGGGTGGCGGAAGCGGGGCTGGCGGGAGGCAGGAATCGGGTGAAAAGGGCAGCAAAAGCGGTAGAAATGTGGACAAGGCAATGCAGAAAAGCAAAAGAGAAGCTGAAATAAAGGCACAGAAAGGATAAAGAAAGCAAGGCAGAAATTAAGGCACAGAAAGGATAAAGAAAGTGAGGCAGAAATTAAGGCACAGAAAGGTTAAAGAAAGCGAGGCAGAAATTAAGGCACAGAAAGGATAAAGAAAGCGAGGCAGCAATTAAGGCACAGAAAGGATAAAGCAGGTGAGGCAGAGTCAAGGCCCGGAAATGGTCAAAGAAACAAAGCAGAATCAAGGCACCAAGGGAGGTCAACTATACGGCAGTGGCAAGGGGAGCTGGCCAGGGACCTGCTCAATGTGGTTGAATCTGTTATATACCAGATTGCCAGAATCATTCTCAAGACTAAGGGCCTAATTACAAGTTTGGCGGTCTCGAGGTGGAGGTGCGGTGGCGGTCGTGGACTACTGCGGTACGACGGCCGTATTACGAGTACGGCAGTCGGACCTCCAGAGCACCCCTGCAACCAACAGGGATCTGCGATCCCTGGTGGTGGCACAGCGGTCTTCAGGTCGCAATATGCTTGGTGGTGCTGCTGCGGCACCGCCAAACATATTGCAAGTTTCCTCACTGCCAGTGGTCTCATGGCGGTTCTCACGCCATTAAACTGCTGGCGGTGAGGAAACAAGGGGGCCCAACAGGGCCCACTCTTGCCCCTGTACATGGGGGTGTATGCAGGTGGGCACATGTTGTGCCCCCCTGTGTGCATGCTTCCAAGTTCATGTACGTCATGGACTGCAAGTTCATGCCGTGCAGTAACTTGCTTTGGCGCTGCAGTTCACATATGAGCCTTTGAACTGCACCGCCGGACAGCTGCGCTGCCCACCCGCCAGACCCCTAAATGACTTGTAATCTGCCGGGCGGTGGCTGACTTTGGTGGAGTTGGAGTGGGGCACTGGCAAGGCCATCCGCTCCCACACTGTCAAAGTCGTAATCAGGCCCTAAACTATCATGATTAGTGGGTATTATTATTATCTTCTATAGTGTTGATGTAAAAAGTAAATAATGTGTATTAAATGATCATAAGGGTGGGATGGTGTCAAAGCCTTCCCAACTTTTGAGTCTATGTTGAGGTAAGTAGGAAATATTACACTGTTCATGCAATGTTTCAATGTCAGTGCCCCACTGTAGGAAAGGGCCTCTTTTTGACATGGTCATCCCCCACGTTTTGCTCACTGTTACTGATGTTGTTGATTGATAGTGCACTGGATCCCTGCTAACCAGGCCCTAGTGCCAGTGCTCTTTCCCTTAGAACAAGATAACTGTTCAATTGTAATCCAATGGGCAAGGCCTTTAGCATCCATGTAAGCCCCTGGTAAATGGTACCTATGGTACCCAGGGCATGGGTAGTAAAGAGGGTCCCTATGAGCTGCAGCATGTATTATGCCACCCTAAGGGACCCACACTCAAACACATGCAGACTGCTATTACAGGATGCTTGAAATGATGTAAGCCATTGTGAAAACATGACATTGCACACACCCTGCGTGCAATGCCTACACACACTGCATGTACTATATGTAAGTCACCCCTACAGCAGGCCTTAGAGTCCTGTGACTCCCAGTTCCATTACTAGACATTACAAGTGTTCAGGGAGCCATATTGAGAACTGGGCACTGGTCATTACGAGTTACCCAGCTCCATGACGGCTTCACTGAAAATAATGGTGTTTGGTATCAAACACCTTGTCTTAATAAATCCATACAGACGCCAGTATTGGATTTATTATGGCATGTATCCAGAGGGCACCTTAGAGGTACCCCTGAAAACCTAGTAGCCCATTAGTGTGCTGGCTGACTGGTATTTTCTAGCCTGCCACCACACACGAGTTTCCAACCCCCTGCAAGGGAAAGCCCGCTCTCTCAGAGGTCAGAAACAATGCCTGCTCTGGCAGAAGATATTCACACCTCCTCCAGCAGGATGGCTAGTATTTTATTATGTCAAGGCCAGAGGCTTCAAAGCCTCTGCGGCCTTTGATATACGACCTGACTTTCCCCATACCTGGGGAATGCCACCCCCTGTCCTGGGGCCCATTTGGCATCAGAGCAGACGGGAAATTAGATAGTCAGAAGGCATGTAACACTTACAGGCTAGGCACACCCCTAAGGTCGGCCACCTGAAGTGGACAGTCGAAGAAGGTAGTAAATATTTTATTGCATTTAGTTAATTAAAATCATTACAAATTCGTATTAAAAAAGTCGTCCAATTGGCTAAGAAAAAGAGAAGATACAAAAGCAAAAATGAGCATTCATGTTTCCTATCTAAAACCATGTGCAAAATCTACAATATAATTCTTGGCTGTAAACCCATATAAAGTGTATATGTAGACTAGATGTTTATGGAAAGTTTATACGGATACAAGTGCAAAGGTGCGGTGTGAACCATAGACTAATCAGTTAATTAAAGTTAATGGTCCTCAATTTCGTAACTAAAATCATGTGCAAAGATGCAAGTGTACATATCACTGTAGCAGTAATGGTGTCTGAAAATGGACTGAGCAGCATAATACATAACATTTTTGATGCTTGAATATTGTGCAATTCGCTGTGTATGTGATATTGCCTTTAAGTCTTGATATAAGGTTCATAGTAAAAATCCACTTGGCACTATATGTCTCTGCTGTGCCCTTCTGCGTCCTTCTATGTCCATCTCCAGAGTCCCATATGTGATAAGTGTGCGAATACTATGTATTGGTCTTTTGTGCTTGGAGGCGCTGATGTGCACGCTATTTGTTTGGTTTTTGCAATAATGTGCCAACTCTTTGCAAAAATGTGGTGGCCATGCATGTGATCTGTAACGAATGGCTGTTTAGCAAAAACATTACGGCCGGCCGACATGATCTAACTTGGTAAGTACGGAATGCATGCAATAAATAATAACGTCTCAAATTGTTCACAGTTGGGCAGATACACAGTAAGTGAATCAGAGTCTCTTCTGCTTGGCCTCAAAGTCTGCAAAGCGAGGTTGGCCATGTTTGTTTCCACATTGGAACCTGATCTTTTGAGCTGAACGCTCCCAACCGGATCCAGAGTAGCAATTGCTGGATTGATGGGGTTATGTGTTGGACCAAATACGGTTGGGGGGATTGGACCTCATATGAGGCTAGAACCATCCAGCCGTGTTTTTTCTTTGCTAGGGTGGCTTTGTCCATTATCCAAGCTTTTTGTTTTGCCGCTTTGTTGACAATTTTTTTGAATGCTGTGAAACTGTAGTTGGTATTCAAGCATCAAGCATGTTGAGAGTTGTTAAAGCTTGTTGGAGTACTGAGTACCAGCCTTTTTTCTTTTATCCTGGTTCTTCATTTATGTCCAGCAATACCCCTGTAAGGATTCCTCTAGTGCTGCTTTTAATTTCCAGCACATTTGTATTATTGCCGCTTGCCTAACCGGATGTTGGTTTGATAACCCGAATTCCAGGCGCACTTGTGCTTGAGATGCAAACTGCGGGATCTGAAAGATTTGTTTGAATAAACCCGATTGCTGTAGATTCAGGAAGTTTGCATCTTGCCCTTTTAATAATTCGGAGCCATACGTGAGGGTTGGGAGAAACTTGGCAGCAATAACTTTTAATAGGTAGGAATTTGATGGCCACTTTAATTTTGATTTGAACAGATTTAAAGCGAAACGTAGTTTATTTGCCTGAGCTTTTCTGTTTGTTAGGTGATCTTTAAGTGTAAACCTTGAATCAACCACTACTCCCAGATATTTGTAGGATGTGCTCTGCTCTATGATGTTTCCTGCTGCATATCACTTGTACTTATTTCTCTTCTGCCCTGTGTTGGATGAAAAACAGATGACCTTTGTTTTTTTATAGTTAAGAGACAAACCGAGCTCCTTAGTATATTCCAGCAGCTTTGTAATCAGTCGCTGTAAGCCCACTGGGGTCTGGCTGCATAGAATGATGTCATCTGCATACTGCATGCTTCTTATTTTGTAGTGTGCTATCTTTGGGGGGTCACTTTGAACTTCTGATAGCTTCTTGTCTAGGTCTGCGGTGAAAATGTTAAAGAGACTGGGAGCCAACACGCACCCCTGCTTTAAACCGAGATGCGTTGGAATCCTTGCTGTTGTTCTTTCACCGTTCCCTAGTTTTATCTTGACCCACGCGGATGTATACAAGTTGACAATGGCCCGCAGTAGCAGTGGTGGAATGCCCCAATTTGCCATCTTTTGCCACAAGAGTTCTCTGGATGCCATGTCGAAGGCTGCTTTTAGATCGACAAAGCAGGTGTACAGTTTGGTTGATTTACTCTTTGATTTTTCGACAAGAAGGTTCAAGGCCAGGAGATTACTCATCGTACTTGTGCCTGGTCTAAAGCCTGTCTGTGTGACTGGGAGAATCTTGCTCGAAATGACCCGTTCTTCTAGTGCTGTCAGGAGATTTTACGCGTATATCTTGGCCTCTACATCGATTAAAGCGATCAACCTATAGTTCGCCGGGTCCGATCTGGTGCCAGCTTTAAATATTGGATGTAGGACGCTGCCTCTCCATGATGCTGGTATACTATTTGTTTGAAAGGCATGGTTGAACAGTGGAGTGAGAAATTCGGCCCAAAATGATTTATCTTGTTTGAAAAGCCCATTTGGCAAGCCGTTTGGACCTGGGGCACCGTTGGGTCTTAGTTTTTTTATGACATTTGGACCTGGTTGATTCGAATACAATTTCCTTCAGATGCGTAATCTGAATGATCGTTTTTTGATTGATACAAAACAATATTATCTGTATTCGTAACTTGGTGTTTAGTGGTGTTCGTTTTATTTTGAGGTAGATGGGCTATCCAATCCGCCTCTAGTATATTTGCGTTGTGTTGGCGGAAGGATCCGTATGCTATGATGTCTATTTCCGCCCAAAATTTCTTGTTATTATTTGATTTACTTGTTTCCAGTAATTTTATCCAAATTTCAGTTTGTTGATTTTTCTTTGCTATCCACACCTCTTTTTTGTACGTTTGCCTCAATTTATAAATTTGCTGCTTTGCGCCTTCGTTCGTGCTCAGGGCGTTCCAACGTAGTTTTCTTATTTCCCGGTTTAGCTACCTTTTTTTACCTGCTAATGAGCGGAGGAGCTCAGTCGAAGAAGGATTTCACCATCTTGGTTTTTGTGAAACTAGTAACTCTGGGTCAGGGTTTTGCCTACTTCTCGCAGGAAGTGGTCATATAGGGGGTGTAGTCAACCCAGGGGTAAGTAGCCCATAGGCTACTACCATACACTCCCCTTAATGCACCCTAAACTGAGCATTTAGGGGGGTCCCCTTGATACCAGATCGACAGATTCATCTACCTGGGAGTAGACGATGGACAAAGAAGAGAAGTCACCTCGAGAGCTGAGGACTTATACTGAACTTGGCGCAAAGCCCTGCCTATCTACTGGTACCTCGAAAATTACAATGACCCGACTCATACAGAAGCCATGCATCCTCCCAAGCCCTTGGAGGACTGACCAGTGCTTTGCCAACCACTTACCATCTGCCTTGGGGTGGAGGAGCCGCCCCCTTGCATCTGCTGACTGCATTCGTACGGTACCCCATGTTGTTGGCTATGGGCCCATCGAAGGAGCAGCATGACAGGAGGAGATTCTTGTGACTCTAGGAGGTCAACCCTGTCTCTATGCCGAGTTACGAGAGGCTACAAAGCCTCCCTGCACCAATACCCTTTGTACCGCTGTACTTGCACCAACCAAGGCTTGTCTAGTGTCCATTCCAGACACCAGCACTTTGAAAACTTACCTGCCGTTGAGGGACTTCAGGACAGATGAGAACCAGACTGATAGAGGCCCGGCTGATTTGTTTTTCCTATACTTGCAGATCAACCGAGAACGGTGAGGGCCTCCAACGCTAGTGGCCAGCCAGCCAAGCACTTCTGCACCAGAGCCCCACAGATCAGGTTCACGACTTCTGACTGCGTCTCCTTGCCTTTGGGGTCCCCACGAGCCGAATCCCCCCTTTGGGTTCTGCCGGACGTTTCTCCAAGTCCCCCATTGCAACCTCTTGCTTCAGGTCCCTTTAAATTTGACAGGTGTAGCCCTCAAGTCAACCATCGCGAACAGCACCTCTGCACCCGGACACCCAAGGGCAGTTTAACTAAAACTGCTGTTGGTACTTTGGACCTTGGCCCCCTTTCATCTTAACTTCTAAAGCACCCGTCAGAACTTTGACTGCAAGTACAATTTTGCTGCATAAGTTTTTCTTTCCGTAGGTTAACCTTGTAGAGTTCGAGGCTACCGCCTCAAATCTGACAACTGTGATATTTACTGTTTTAGTGTGAAAATGATAACTTCGAAAGTACTTACTTGATCCTGAAGATCTTGGTATCTAGAAATATATACAAATCTGTGGTATCTTTCTAAATTGGTCTTGGATTTCTTTTTGAGTGTGTCTCATTTATTGACTCTGTGTGTACAACAAATGCCTAACACTCCCCTCTGATAAGCATGAGCTGCTCGACCACACTATAACTAAAGGAGCACTTGGGATTATTAAAGAACGCCCTGTAAACCAATAAGGGTTGCCTGGACTTTCTGCATGATGTACCCCTACACTGGCACTACCACATAAAAAGCCAGCTTCCTATACCTCCTGTGTGAGAAGAGCAATGGAATAGAAAGGAGTGGGTATAAGATGGAAAGGAAGAATGAAAGTAGAAACAAAAAACTAATAAATAACTCTCCTTTTCCTGAAAGAAAAGTTCTCTCCCCTCCAAACCCTTCATTCTGATCACAGTGTAGAAAGGCACAGTTTCTTGAAAATCCCTTCCCTAATAGTACCAATTTGAATTTGACATTACCAATAATTAATCCATAAAACAAACATTTTAAACTTGCTAACATTAATGACTTTGCTTCTGTGGTACACAACTAGGGTATGCGGAGCTGTAAGGGTGAATATCTCCCTGTACTAAAGACTTGATTTCGTGTAACAGTGTAATTGTCTCTCTGTACAAGAGTGAGATTAGGTTGATAGAGGAAGGAGACTTGCAGTTGGTGATCTGCATCTGTTAACATAGTGTTATATATGTCGCCATCGCTTGACAGGTTAGTTTGAGTTGGTAATAAGACCATAGAGAGCCTCTTACATACAAGTGTAAGTAAGTAAAAAAATGTAAGTCCGTTTTTATATAGCGCAGCTACTCACCCTTACGGGTCTCAAGGCGCTGGGGGCCGTAGTGGAAATTAAGTGAGCTATTGCCCAGAGTCACATGGTGCTGAGCTGAGCTGCCGCCGGAGCCGGGGATCGAACCGTGAACCCTGTGCTCCGAAGTCAGCTGCCCTGGCCGCTGCACCACACCTCTCAGCTAAATTAGAGATAACCTTAAGAATAAAATCTGGTTTTGGGATATCATCTCGGCCTAGAATTACTATTAATTTATAACTGTCGAAAAATGACCCTCTCTGAAGGGTCACTCCAAACTTTTTGCCTTTCTCCTCCTCTTTTTCTGACCTTGTTTTTGCTGGCTTTAGGACTCTGCACTCTACCACTGCTAAAGTGCTTGTACGCCCTCCCCTAAACATGGTAATATTGGTTCATCCCCAATTGGCATAGTTAATTTACTTATAGGACCCTAGTAAAGTGTAGTACATGTGCCCTGGGCCTGTAAATTAAATGCTGCTAGTGAGCCTGCAGCACTGATTGTGCACACCCATAAGTAGCCGCTTAGACATGTTTCAGGCCTGCCACTGCAGAGCCTGTGTGTGCAGTTTACTGACACTCTGACATGGCATTTAAAACTACTTGCAAAGCCTTAAACACCCCTTTTCTTATACATAAATCACCCCTAAGTTAGGCCCTACACAACCCTGAAAGCAGGGGGCTGTGTAAGTAAAAGGTAGGACATGTACCTTTAAGGTTTGAATGTCCTGGTAGTGACAAACAGTTAAATTAGTTTTTCGCTACTGTGAGGCCTAGTCCTCTCATACGCTATTCTTGGAAATTCTTTAACACACTTTAAAGCTGTAATTCCTGATTAGAAAGGAGTAGCTGGTTCATGTTTTATATCTTTGGAATGTCATTGATAAATCCTCCTTACTGTTGAAGTTGGATTTACCAATACTGTTTTAGAAATGCCACTTTTAGAAAGTGGAAATTCGCTGCTCTTACAGCGTGTGTGTCTTGCAGCCTGTCTCCAATACATGTCTGGGGTGGGTGACAGCTACACTTTGTGCATTCCCTCTAGACAGCCACAAACACAAGAAGGCTAGGTGTGTCTGAGTACCCATTAACATACATCTGCATTCTGATGGGTCTTCCTGAGGAGGAGGGAAGGGAGGAGCTGACACTTAGACTTCAATAGGTAGAGTCCTGTCCCTACACAAAACACTGATTTACCCCCCATAGCTGGTCTGGAGACAGGGCTGGGTTGAAAGGATGCTTGCGCACTTCAAAGACCACTCTTTGAAGTCACCCCCACTTCAAAGGCACATTTGAGTATAGGTACTGGGTCTCTGACCCTACAAGACAGTACACTTCTGGACCTGTGACCGCTCTACCAGGAAGAAGAGCAGTGGTGCTGCTAAAGGTTTTGCTGCAATGCAGAACCACTGCTTTACTGAACTCTGCCTTGCTGTGCTCTTGCCTTTCTAAGCCGCTCTGCTACCTGCTATTTGACCGACTGGGTGAGATGGACTGGACCTATATCACTTGAACCCAGAGTGAATCTAAAGTCTTACTGGCTTGCCTCCTGTTCCCAAGTCCAAAGGGATATCAAAGACTTGAACCACCTGTATCTGCACCTGGACTCTACAAGCCGTGAGTCTGCCTTGCCAAATGGTGCGATCCTAGTTTTGGCCCCTTGGAAGTGAGGTCCTAAGGGGCTTGACAACCTGCACTCACAAATCCGCATTGGATTCGGCACATCCCAGCTGCAGTGTGGGTCAGAACCAGGGCACTTTTATCATGGCTTATAGTGGACTTGGCGCACATTCGCAGCTTGGAAGACGCCCTATGCATCTCGTCCACAGTGTGACCTATGCAGCCCAGTCAACGACAACATATTCTGGATCAAGGTACTGAACTCTTGACTTTGTCCTGGTCTAGTGCGACCCAAGAACTCACCTAAGCGCTTATTGCTTCTAAGCACACTTCTGACTTTTTGATTCCATACAATTTCATTTTGCAACGACTATTAAAAAAATTCTTATCGATTTTGGTCTTGTTTTATTTATAAAGTCATACTTTATTTTTCTAAACTGTTGTGGAGTTTTGAGGTCGAGCCTAGCGGCAGCGCGCATGCGCTGCTCGCTCTGCGAGACTGCTGTAGTATAGCATGGGAGAGAAGCCGAGCCTACTCTCCTCCCATATTTTTAATTGGCTTCTGTCATTGTCTTTTGTAAATGCTGCCTTCGGATTCGTTAATAGGCTTGTTAGTCCCTTGCCTTGTCTTCATTGGTACCCTCCCATGGCGACTGGCCCCTTTACTTCGGTTGTTACACGGAACCTGTTATTTAGTCTGTAAGCACTATTTACTTTATTGAATTTCTCTTACTGCAGGCCGGACATGTGCTGCTTCAGCTGAAACCGCTTGTGTTTTTTTGAGCAGCACAGCCGCCCGTAACACGGGCGCCCGCTTTCAATCACTTTAACCCGGCATTATCTCGTGTCTTTTTCAACCCCCCCTCCAAGTAAAATGAATTTAGAAATGATTTGCAAATTAAGTCATGTGTATTCCAGGTAGCACATAATCGTGTGCTAATGGGCTGAAGCTGACAACAGCACATCTGGTTTACATGTCATCTGCACTAAGTCATCTGACAGGTTGTTTTCAAAAGCCTGTTTTATTAACAATAACACCACCACCAACACCACCACCATCAATACCACCACCTCCACCAATCCCACCACCACCAATACCACCACCACCATCACCACCACCGCCAATACTACTACCAATACCACCACCAATACCACCACCAATACACCACCACCAATACCACCACCAACACCACCACCACCAATACCACCACCACCACCATCAATACCACCACCACCAATACCACCACCACCTATACTACCACCACCACCACCAATACCACCACCACTAATACCACCACCACCAATATCACCACCAATATCAATACCACCACTAATACTACCACCACCAATACCATTTCCACCACCACCGATACCAAAACCACCAATAACACCACCAAAACCACCAATACCACCACCACTAATACCACCAACACCAATACCACCACCACCAATACCTCCACCAATACCATCACCACCACCAATACCACCATCCACCAATACCACCATCAACACCTATACCACCACTAATATCACCACCACCAATATCACCACCACCACCAATACCACCACCAATACCACCACCACCAATACCACCACCACCAATACCAACGATACCAATACCACCAATACCCCCACCACCAATACCAATACCACCACCACCAATACTAATATCACCACCAATAACACCACCAATATACCACCACCAATACCACCACCAACACCACCACCATCAACACCACCAATACCACCGCCACCACCAATACCACCACCACCAATACCACAACCACCACCAATACCAACACCACCATCAATACCACCACCAATGCCACCACCACCAATACCACCACCACCAACACCACCAACATCAGCACCACCAATGCCACCACCACCAATACCACCAACACCAATACCACCACCAACAATACCACCACCAATACCACCACCAACAATACCACCGCCACTAATACCACCACCACCAATATCACCACCAATATCAATACCACCACCAATACCACCACCACCAATACCACCACCACCAATACCAACGATACCAATACCACCAATACCCCCACCACCAATACCACCACCAATACTAATATCACCACCAATAACACCACCACCGCCAATACACCACCACCAATACCACCACCAACACCACCACCATCAACACCACCAATACCACCGCCACCACCAATACCACCACCACCAATACCACCACCACCAATACCACAACCACCACCAATACCACCACCACCATCAATACCACCACCAATGCCACCACCACCAACACCACCATCAGCACCACTAATACCACCAACACCAATACCACCACCACCAATACCACCACCAATACCACCACCACTAATACCACCACCACCACCAATACCACCACCACCAATATCACCACCACCAATACCACCACCATCAATACCACCACCACCACCAATACCACCACCATCACCAATACCACCACCACCAATACCACCACCAATACCACCACCACCACCAATACCACCACCACCAATACCAATACCACCACCACCAATACCAATACCACCACCACCAATACTAATATCACCACCAATACCACCACCACCAATACCACCACAACCACCAATACCACCACCAATACCCCACCACCAATACCACCACCAACAACAATACCACCACCACCACCAATACCAACAATACCACCACCACCAATACCAATACTGCTACCAATGCAACCACCACCCATACCAGTACCACTACCACCAATACCAATACCACCACCAATACCAATATCAATACTGCCACCACCAATACCACCACCACCACCACCAATACCACCAATGCCACCACCAATACCACCAATACCAATACCACCACCACCAATACCACCAACAATACCAATACCACCACCTCCAATACCACCACCACCAATACCACCATCAAAACCAAAACCACCACCACCACCAATACCACTACCTCCAATACCAATAATACCACCAATGCCACCACCACCAACAATACCACCATCACCAATACCACCAATACCACCACCAATACCAATACCACCACCACCAATATCACAACCACCAATACCACCATCAATACCAATACCACCACCACCAATACCAATACTAATACCACCACAATACCACCAATACCAATAATACCACCAATACCCCGAATACCACCACCAAAACCGCCACCACCAATACCAATACCTCCACCAATACCACCACCACCAATACCACCAATATCAATACCACCACCACCAATACCACCACCAATACCACCACCACCAATACCAATATCACCACCTCAGAGCCTCTCGCTCACTAGTAATAGCAGGGGCACAGTACCAGGCCCGAGCTGCAACCTAGACCATCTCTCCCTCCCTCCATGCCTGCCATAAAGCACAGCCCGCCCTGCACCAGGAGGTGAAGCCAGGGCCCTACTACAGCTGGAGTGTTTTTATTAGGCCAAAGATAGCAATGACATTACACAATGCCACACTGCACACTCAAATCACGGAGAGGGCAGGAAATAGCCCCCCTCCCGCTCTTCCTCCTGAGCCTCGAAAGTGTAATCACAGAGTGAAAGATGTTGGAGCGATTTGTTAGTGTTTATAGCTCGGATCATATGTAACACTTATAAATCTTCTTCACTCCACTATTTATCACTACTTTGAAGACATCGCAGGCCGGTCTCTTCCTCTGATATTTACAATCTAACAAGTGGTTGAGAAGGCCCTTTATTGCAATGCGATAGGTCTTGCATTTGCGAGAGTTTAAGCTATTAGTATTGTTAATGACAATGCCTTTTATTTATGTTTAAAAACCCAAAACATAAATAAAAGGCATTGTCATTTACAATGCCAATAGCTCAAACTCGAATGAATGCGAGAACTATTGCATTGCAAATGCTTGTTTAGTCATAGCGCTTGCTAGATGGCTCAGTAAGTTAAATAGCCACTGTTAACATCTGTATGTGCAACTACACAAGTTGAGGAGAACAAAGTTTAGAAAGTCTAGAGAAATGTTTTCAGAATTTATACATTATTCATAACGAAACATACGACAAAAAAAACACTACTTAAAGTGCAATAACCAAATTTTTTCACATTCAGTTTATTTTTTCATTGTCTTTATTCACAAAATCTTCAAGTGTTTGGATAAAACAGGATGCCATGTCCAAAACAAACAGCCTACGCGTTTCGTCCCGATTCACATGGGACTTCTTCAGGGTTGTCAAACATAAACAAACATACATATGGACAAGACATTAGAAAAACGACCAAACTAAATACACTTAACATAAACAAGACTTCATGTTGAATAGAGTTCTTATTCCATACAGAAGTTTTAGACCATTATTTGATTAGTGGTCATTCTTTCAGTTAATAAATCAGAAAACAAGAATGAATTCTGTACACAAATCATAAAAAAACTTTTCCTAAAATTACAAACATTATACATTAAACAATTATTTCAAAAATTGCAACTTACATATACATATATATCCTTATTACAAAAGAACACACAATTTACCTACACCCTTTATTATAATGCACAAGGATCAGGACAGTGTTGCTATATGTTAAACAACACAGATGACCATAGTACTATCTTCAGTCCTGTTCTTGTACTAGACACCTCCCTCAACTCCGAATTCATTCTTGTTCACCTAACCATTGTTTTGCTGTCTTTTATTCCAGTAGTGATAAAAAGCAATGAAATCATACCTGTATCTCATGTTACACAGTGGATGAATCAATAAACCCCACCATTGTTATATTTACATCATTTTGGTAGCACCAAAATTCAAACGGAATTTACCACCCTCCTCAAAGCATGAAGAGATAGCAACTTACCAACACTTACTACTGCAGAAATTCTAACTTCAAATATCAAGTGGGTGTTAAGCACTCTGAGTGGAACTTGTATCAGCTGTTGTAATCTAAAGATGAGATCAAAAGGGATAAACTTATACTTTACTCAACAGTCCAATGCAACATAACTACAGTTCTATATACACCAAGAGCCGCCACAAGGAAAACTTCTTACCTCATGTGCTTCCTCTATGAATTTAGCACTATTAGCCAAGCCAAAAACGTTATCAATTTTGTTTGCGGTGTCCTATTCGCTCTCGCGCTGTCAACAAAATACAACCGTGTTATCCTCATATCACTCAATAGCATGACTGCATGAGCATGTTTTATAAATGCTCACCTTTCCTTATATTTTAAAAGCCATGCAGTCCATGGGGCATATTATCAAGAACGGCGTTAAAATTATCGCCGCTTTAGCGGCAGAAAACTGCCGCTAAAGCGGCGATAACGGGCTTGATAATATGCCCTTGAGAATTCCAATAGAAGCCCATGTTGACACCAGAACATGGGCTTCTATTGGAATTCTCAAGGGCATATTATTAAGCCCATTATCGCCGCTTTAGCGGCAGTTTTCTGCTGCTAAAGCGGCGATAATTTTAACGCCGTTTCTTGATAATATGCCCCCATATGTCTTAAAATTCCATTTTCATCTGGCCTCAATATAAACGGCCCCTTCCTGCGCACATCTGCGCTCCAAGAAGCGTGTAGTGCCCCCTGAAGGTAAGAACATACCAAAAGTCACTGCTATCTATGCAACAGCTCAAGTTAAATACACCAACAGCAAGAAAAACAAGTTCTCTAATGTGCGCATTCTTTGGACACTGCAGCCACTAACATGGGTTAATAACTTCACTCCACAAGAATGTATCCATCCTTTATATCCTTACTCCAAAAAGGGGGGTGAGGGCAAGTCATTTTATCTAACATCGCAAAACGCATCCTACATCCAAAAGTCAAGGGGGCATATTAGCAACGTGATAATTCAATCGCCCTATTAGCAAGCTGTCGCTAACTGCTGTTAGCGACAGCTTCTAGGCGATAGCGACCGGGTTGGGTGCCGCTTTGCATGCCAGCGATATTTATCGCTAATGGCATGCAAAGTAGGCGTTCCCAACCTAAAAGCGACTGGAAACAGTCGCTAAGGTCGCTATCGCCTATTAGCGAGGCAGGGGAGGTGATTAACGAACCAGCGCTAAACACGTTTAGCGCTTGTTTGTTAACACCTGGTCCAAACCTGACTTAGCCATGTAATCCAATGGGAGGTGGATTACATGGCAAAATCTCCCTCGCCCTATCACCAAGCTAACACTGGTCACAGTGCGAATATCGCTTGTTTTCAAGCGATATTCACACTGTTCTCCAGGGTTTCTATCGCTTTGGAGATAAGCGTTGCTGATAGCACGCTATCTCCGTGATAGAAACCTGCGATAGCCGGCGATAATTATCCTAGCGCTAACTGCGCTTAGCGATAATTATCGCCGGTTATTGCTAATAGGCCCCAAGATGCTCATAAAGTTAAATTTGCATCGTAATCCCACCGATAAATTCCGCGGATATGCACATACTGTTACATGTGTCAGAGAGCACAAAATGATATAACCGTCGCACCCTCCATTTTAACAAGGGAGCTCACGCCTGTGAATTTAGAACCACTCTTGGCAATGTGAGGATTATCCGAATACGTCTTATGCCTTGTGCCAACCCACCAGTCTCCGCATGTCTGACTCAGTGTAAAAACAACCCTTCCCGGCTATCCAAAAGCTTTTAACTGTACCGTGCGCCAATGGCTCCATATTAATAGCCAATATTACATGCGTCCATAGTTCAAAATGTCACATCACGCAGAAACGCACTTAAATCGTGCGAGCATTCCAGTATGTGTGCGCCCCACTCCGACTCTCAGTTACGCCTGAAACACGCCAGCGTGCCATTGCTGAACGCTGTCAGTATTTGTGACTCACAACACGCTCAAATGATCGTGTTTTCGCTGGAGTTCACACCCATTCTTTAACCAAGCTCCCAGCACACCCTCAGCAAAAACCATGCGCCATTCATCAAGGCTATTAGTGCATCTCACCTATTCCTCTCAAGGAGCAGCCGTCAGCGGTATCTGCCCTGCACATTATGAGTTCACATCCCCAGAGGATCAGCTCCACATTTCTTTCAGTTTCCAAAGTTCCATGGTTGTTGTACCGTGAAACTTTCAAATACACATTGACAGCTCTTGCAAGCAGCAACCGGCCCCTTCACTCCAAACACAAATACACACGTCCCATGCCCCCACATCAGTGCATTCCATTATACAACACCCAGGTGCGTGGCCTGTTTGTACCGTGTTCTCTCTCCTTTCAGCTCCAGCAGGGAAGATTTTATTGTGTTGTGTGCCGCAACATGCGGAAAATTGTTTTTCTTGATAGTGAGCCTGTACGGGCTGAGAAAAAATAAAAGCATTTGCAATGCAATAGGTCTCGCATTTGTTAGAGTTGGAGGTATGGCAGTGTAAATGTTTTTTATTTATGTTTTTTGGTTGTATTGGAGGGATTATTTTTAGAAATAAAGTGCACACTATACCATATTATAAGCTTTATGGCAACTGTACGGTAAAGCTATGGATATGTTAAAGTAAAAGGGTGTGAATAGATGGATAAAAATACAAACAAATTATATTAAAATGCAGGATGGAATGTATAGCAGGTAACAGGGGCTACCTATTATTTAATAAAACATAATTGTAAAAAAAAGAGCAATGCACAACCTGCGCACTTCAGGAAAATGGCTGGCAGCAGCGTCGTGATGGACACGTGATTGAGCTAATCTGTTTTCTTTAGGACAGCGCTTCAGTTATGCAAATCCAGGTGGCACTAATAGGTTTACAGTAATAACTGTGGAATTACACACAGCGTGTTAGACTCTGAAACATTCCCACAGATAATTTTGGTGCTGACGGTTAACCAACAGACATACATAGTTCTAATCCTAGTTCACTTGTGGATGTGTTCACATTTGTAATTGTCTAAAGCATAAGCGCAGAGTAAATCCCTCTCATTTAGGCTGAAGACTATAATACATATTTCATAAATACTTCAATTTAAAGAATGCTTTGAGGTGCACACGTACGTCAATAAAATATTGGCTGGAAACAGCTTGGCATAAAAGCAGTTCAATAGTAACCACAAAATAAATTGCAGGGCAACCCACAAATGCAAATTTGTGATTTATGTTTTTGGGTTGGACAGAGAATGAAGGCAGGTTTTATTCAAAGTCATTTATGTCTGGCATTCCCTCATGGAATCCGGCACTTAGAGGGGCCATGAACCCTTACCTAGGGCAGGATGGAGGGGGTGCTACAGGCATGGTCCAGAGGAGAGGGTGATGAAAGGGTTCAAGTAAGCCCGGGCACGCAGAGGCAAGGGAGGGCCCGGGATGCCTGTGGTCGGAAAGCAGTGAAAAGGGAACACCACAAGGTGACACGCTTGTGACCCCTCTGCAGACCTAGTATCTCGTGCAACAGGAGCTGCTGCCGCCGAGGGTCTAAGACGCTCTGCCAGACTCTACTCATCAGCCACCTCACTTGCGTGTCCTGTTGACTTTCCCAGGACTAAGAGGCTCATTATGATGGCGGGCGGACATCAGTCCGCCCGCCATCATAACGGCGATGGGACTGATCGCCAGACGCCATCCTGCCCTTTTACCATTGCGGACGGTGCTGCTGGCTACAGCACCGTCTGCAATGGTAAAAGGGCATGCACCGCATTTCCCTGCACCACGCGGTGCCTGCCACTTGGTGCAGGGAATTGCAGGGGGGTACCATGGGTACCCCCAAGTGTACCCCCCCCGGGAGCCCACAACGGGCCCCCGAAGCCAATCCCTGCCAGCCTTTCCATGGCGGCATTGCCGCCATGGAAAGGCCTTTAACCAACACACATCATAATATGGCTGGAGGTGCCTGCTAGGCACCGCCACCATATTACTGGCCCAGTTCCGCCCGGCTGACAATCGTAACGATTGCCGACCGGCGGAACAGCGGCGGACGGACTTTGCGTCCGCCGCGATACCCACTGCCATCATAATAGGGCGGAGGGTATTTCGCAGTAGAATGGCGTAACGATCGCCACCGCCGGCCCGGCGGTGGCGATCGTTACGCCATCCTAATGAGCCCCCAAAATCAGAAAATAACACCCACACTCTCGGAAACAAGCAAAAAAGCAAGCTCATGTACTATGGAAGGAAGCCAAAAGCAAACCCAGCCTTCAAATCTAATGAAGGTGATGGACGTTAAAGATATACGAGTGCCTGCCATTCACAGTTTTCCCCATTATAGCCGCCCCATCTCCCATTAATAAACAATGATAAACACTATTACCATTGGTAAAAAAAATATGTCTATTTATCTTGTTTTCGTTTAAGTAGTCTGAAGCAGCTAATCAAATTAATTACTAACAGTTTACAGTACATTTTTAAACATTCGTCTGTTAGCTGTGTCACAACTTTTGAACTAAAACCTACTTCTATGTCATCATTTCACTCGCAGTATATCAGAACGAATAGCTTATGGTTTTTCCACTTAAACGTGTCTTGTTTATTTTGCAATGCTGCCTTGTTTTTTCGTAAGCGCACTTAATTAGGGCATCCATTGCTAAGTATGGCAGGTGTGAGCAGAAACTAGGGGGAAGTGCATTTCCACTTTAAATAACGAATAGGTAAGCAGAGCATTTTTCCATCCAATTGTGCTTTTGTGGTGAAAACTTTGAAAGGAATCCTAAAATTAAATTGATTGCAAATTTAGGTCACCCACAGGGTCTCAAGCATCCTTACTCACTCAAGCATCCTTACTGGTGAGAGGCTTGTTACCGGGCTGGGAACCCCCCTCCCATCCCCCGGCTGCAGGTGCCACGTGAGCTTGGTGCTGAGGGGGCAGCGCGGGCCCGGATACGTCAACGCAAGAAACTGAGCGCGCTCCGGGACCTCGCGGGTGAGGGGGGGGGGCAGGGATACCCTCACAGGTCTGTGGTGAACATGCCGACCGTGAAGATGACGCAGAGGCCCGAGAGTACCGCCATGAAGTCCAGCATCTTTTGCGATGGGGCGGGCAGCGTCCTTTAGACTCCACTGCTGCTCTGGCGACAGGAAGCTCGAGAGCCGAGGAGGAGAGCTGCCGCCTCCCGTGTATGGCCCACCCCTCCTCCTGGGCCTCGACAGGCTGTCGTCGTGCTTGAGGTAGGAAAACTCAATAAAGAAAATAACATACGTACTGTGTAACAACCAAGTAAAGGGGCCAGTAGCCTGGGAGGCTACAAATGGCGACATGGAGGGATTAATAAGCCTATTAAGGAATCAGACGTCAGCATTTGCAAAGGACAAAGACACAAGCCAATGAAAAATAAGGGTGGGGGAGTGGGCGGGGCTTCTCTCCCATATGGAACTACAACAGATCTTAGCCAGAGCAGTGCTTGCACCCTGGCTCAGGCTCGACCTTAAAAAGGGGATCCAGTGCCACGTGCTGGAGAAGTAATTACCATCAAACTTCATGCCTTTAAATAAACATTGTTCAAGGTATAATGTTTACCTAAATACTCTAAAAGATTTGCTAGGATCCTCTCCTGAGCCTTATGCAACAAGCTAAGCTAATAACTGGTGCATCAAAGAGCCCATCATCATCTCTAACAAACACTGGCAAAGCCAATAGGTGAAAGGCAAGTGACTAACTATTGGCTTTTCCAATACTTGTTTGCATTGGCATTAACCCTGGGCGTAGTTCGCGTAGTAGCGCTACGCGTAGCTACGTGAAGTGCACTACGCACGCTACGCATAGCTACGCGAACTGCGTAGTGCGGTAGGGAAATGCTGTTCGCACTGATTGCCAGTGCTGGATGCTTGTCCGCACTGCGCAATCATTGCAAACGGCATCTTGCACAGTGCAAGCGGTCATTTTCTGCCGCTCGAGTAGATTTGTACTTGAGCGGCAGCTTTCTCAACGCGGACTGGTAGTTTCTCATCGCGAGCGGTCGCGAGCATATATGACCACTCGCAATGAGAAACCTGACCTCCCCGCGTTGAGAATCTCGCCGGGAGGTTTATTTTCCACGCTCGCGATCGGCAACTTGATGTTGCTGATCGCGAACGAGGAAAAGTCTCGCCAGGATGTTGATTTTGCACGCTCGCGGTCACCAACTTGACGTTGAGGACCGCGAGCAAGCAAAAAAATGCCCGTTACGCTACGCGTTTTTGCACTGTGCTACATGCAATTTGCGTAGTGCATAGTAGCGCAAACGACGCAAACTACGCGAGCGTAGCGTAGTTTTCCGCCCAGGCCTAATTGGCATTGGCTCTCCGTCAACATGGTCACTAGTGCGTTGCAACACATGTGCTGGGGTGAATTGGAGAACATATGTGAAGAGCTCAAGGAAAGCAATGCACTTCACTCTAGGGCTGAAAGAAAAATAAAGACAATATTCCCATCAGGTCAGCTGTGGAAGCATAGAAATCATTCATAGTCATAGTCATATTCTTTATTCGACCACAATGAAAATGATCATAAAAGAGCAAATACATTCATCATAGTTAATAAGCATATATAAAATTTTCACTCAAATTACATACTTTTCTAAAACAATTCTTAATTTTAAAATCATTAAAATCCCTTCACATACTATTTATGACGATTATATTATTATTGACACAATCAGTTAAAAGAAAACAGTTAGTATATAAAAGTCATCTCACTGCTCTATGCGCCATCCCCTTTCTCTTCCTCATACAAGCCCATAGGAAGGACGCCACAGAAAAACATACCAGAGGATCTGCGAGCGTAGCGTAGTTTTCCACCCAGGCCTAATTGGCATTGGCTCTCCGTCAACATGGTCACTAGTGCGTTGCAACACATGTGCTGGGGGTGAATTGGAGAACATATGTGAAGAGCTCAAGGAAAGCAATGCACTTCACTCTAGGGCTGAAAGAAAAATAAAGACAATATTCCCATCAGGTCAGCTGTGGAAGCATAGAAATCATTCAATTAAAAGGCGGCAAGGCCGATGATCCTTGGGCGATACAAGCACAGGAATAGGGAGGAAAGCCATTATATAAGGAGCAAGGAATTGAGACAGACAAGAAAGCCACTGAATCATGATTGAGGGCGTACACAAAACCCATTCTCAGTCTACAATGAATACAATAGGTGTGTCCGATAACAAACAACTGAAACGGTCTATAAGCGAGACCTAGTAAAAATAGAAAGATTCTTTTTACTAAATTGGAATATCAAACTTTTTTTGAGAATGTATGGGCTAAAACTAACATTTCCAAAAGAACCTAATCCAGATTATTGATTGTTTCAAAATAAAATGTAGCACAAAAAACATATTGCCAACTTGAATGAGCTGTTAAAAACCGACAAGACAGCTTTGCAAACCTACTCGGCAATTCGTAAGGAAAACTATGAGTTCTATTTGACTAAATCATAATTAAATATTTCTTTGATGCATGCAACAAGGGAAGGTTCAATAAAGGAGATTACGTTGAAAAATATGGGCATCCTACAATAACCATAACATTTGGATTCCGAGTCAAACTAGGGGTTTATCTTTTTTGTCAAACAGAGGGATTTTCCTAAATCATAAAATGTGTTTAAGCTAATAGAATATGACCAGAGCTCTGCCCGGTTGTATTTGCTGCATTTTTTTTACACCACGAAAAATCCGAAAAAGGTATATTAAAAAATCAGCAGCCCGAGTGCAATCGCAGCCATAATATATTTATAACTATGTCATGCTCAGAGCCCCATCGTAAATAGACCTGCGTAAAAAAAGCCATATTGAGGTTCCGGTGTAATGAGACCCCTGGCACCATCTAAAGACTAACATATATTGCAACCTTGCACACAGTAACAGAGCCCAGATTTATTAAAAGTGAATAACCTTTGATCAGCTTCCATAAGTAATGTATGTAACTGTTCTTTACTAAACTGCCTGCATGCGGTAGTAACTGTACTTATGTAAAGCGCTGAGGTAGCCTTTAAAATTACAAGCAAGTACATAAATAAATACACGTGTAGCTAAAATATATCGTGATGGGCAGCATAAACAGTGTGTAAAATACAGTGGCCACACTGAGTCAGTACAGATCGGAGCGTTGGTGTTAAAATAGGAGCTAGCGGTGTTTGCACTAGTGCGGGCCCCACCTGCGCCTCTCAAAACTTTGTGGCAAGTTGGGCTTGCGTGTCGTGCTTACCGCTCACAAGCGTAAATCGGTCTAAATAATACTATCTGCACCAGAGTTAATTTTCGTACAGTTCTGAGACAATGGTGCACATCATCCCACGATTGTGTTAAATTATTTGTTTCCCTAAAAGTGAATTTTGTAATTAAATAACGATGCAAAAGGTTGAAGTTCAGAACCCAAGTATCTTATTTAAAGGTAAGCATGCAGACTATTCGTTACAATGTTTATGAATTATGAGTCTTCAGCAATAGCTTTTAAGACAGACAAGTACACAATAAACTCCTTGGATGCTATGACTGTGCTAATAAGAAAAATGCAAGGCCACTACTGGGCTAGTGTAGGGACAGTCTGAGATACAGAGGGGTGTCAAAATATGTTACTAATGCTGCCAGAATGAGCCCCAGAGACTAAGGAGGCACATAGAATGGCACTCAGGCGCTGCTTGGCTCTGGGCAGTGTGTCCTGGTTTAAGTGGAGGCGGACCCCAGCTGCACAACTGGGTGTCAATCAATCTCTTCATACTTGGAAAGCCCTGGTGCTGATGTGCATGAGGCACAAAAGAAACGCCACTTATACCTGCTCCTAGGAGGAACGACGACATGAATCACTGGTGATTCCTGCGAGCTGGAGGGAGTCGGAAGCAAAGGGACAGCTATAAGCAGCGGCCGAGCTGGAACGAGAGTTGAGCCAGTATCAAGAATTCCGCTGGACAATCCGGTTAAGCGCGACTGAAACCTTTTTGTCCGTTATTACTCCTTAAATGGATGTCTTCTGTTCCTTAATTACAGTGTGCAGGCCAGAGCTCAGGGCACCAAGCCACCAACCCAGGAGCAGGCCCCCAATCTCGTAGGAAGAAAGATATTAGGTTAATCCTGAGAAAGTATGATGACCATGGATTGGTTTGGAAAATTCTCGACAAGGGATTTGCTAAGGCTGTTCTCGTTGCTTATTGGCTGTTGGGCTTCCAATGCTGCATTTAGCTTGGGATTAGCTGGACACAAGTTTAGCATATGTTCATTAGTAGGGGCGTAGCATGGGGGGGGGGGGTAATAAATGTATTTATTTATTTAATTCAGTTTTATATAGCATGGACTTTAACCAAAGGTGTCAGAGCGCTTTACAATAGACCCAAGTAAGTTACATAAGGAGATTTACACACTAACAAGTTACATATACAATCAGGATTATTAAAAAAAAACAAGCATCGTCACCGGTGAGAGGCTTGTTACCAGGCTGGGAACCCCCTTCCCATCCTCCGGCTGCAGGCGCCACGCGAGCCTGGTGCTGAGGGGGCAGCGTGCGCACGGACACGTCAACACAAGAGGGGGAAACCGAGTGCGCGCCGGGGCCTCGCGGGTGAGGGGGGTGCCGGGGATACACTCACAGGCCTGTGGTGAACATGCTGACCGTGAAGATGACGCAGAGGCCAGAGATTACCACCATGAAGTCCGGCATCTTTTGCGATGGGGGCGGGCATCGTCCTCGAGACTCGACCGCTGCTCCAGCGACAGGAAGCTTGAGAGCCGAGGAGGAGAGCTACCGCTGCTTAATTTGTAAAATATGAAGTGCAGGTGCTCAAATGTTTGTTGGAGGCCACACCTACTTTTCTTCGGCTCCACCCATTTCCTCCACTGGCTCCAACCACTCTATTGGCTCCATCCACATCCTCAACTGGCACTGCTAAAAGTCAGATGTAATACCCGATCGATCTGAATTTCAGCAAGGGATGATCACGCATCATCATCACCCACAGTTAGAGGTTCTAATTTCCTGTCTGTGCCATCCAGAGCAGCGAGACAGGATTATGGCACTGGCCCAGGATGCCGGCGTGACGCGTCGCGTCTGTGAACCTATGATGTGGGGGAAACACCATTCTGAAAAGGAAACCTTATCAGTAGACTGACTGATCCAGTCAGATAATACATTCCTTCCCATCCCAAGGCTTTCCATTCAGTTATTCAATTGTTCGTAGGCACAGGCCAGAGGCAGCAGATTGCATTAATGTGCACCAGCAGTGATAGGCAATTTAGGATTTGCATTTCTACAGATCGGACAGAGCCAGAGGGATATTTATTTTTGTAATAGTCGGTTGGTGAAAATGTCTTTTAATGCACTTTTTAATTGTTGCAAATTGTGCTGCACAATTGCCATTACTGCCTCAAATGGATGTAATTTGGCCCCACTATTTAGCCTCTGCCTGCTTAGGTCTCGTGACACCTGAACTGCGGTCTGTGGGCGAGAAGTGAGCATGTACTGGAGTATGGCCTGCAGTTTGTCAATAGAGGCTATGAGCTCCACTGCAAAGACAGACACGTAGCCACAGAGTGCATTCTCCTGGCTGCCTGTACTCATAGATCTTCATACAGAAAGAAACCCAAAGGAACAACAGTTGCTGTTGCACCAGTACTGTGTCTGTGTTGCATAATCATAGATATTCCATCCATGCTCAGTCGCATGCTTCCAAACTTTTTTTGCAAGAAGTGCTTTTAGAATGGACTGCCGGTGCGTGCGTCGTCGTGCGTGCAAAAGGTTTCATTTTTAAAGCCTGAGCCACTGCCAGTGAGCCTGATGATTTAATCTGGAATATGCAGTACTGGGAATATGGCCAGTCAGGAGGGCTGGGCCTGATTATTATAGGATGCTGCCAGGCTGGCCAGTGGGCGAGTGAGTGAGTGAGCCCAAACTCCTCTTTAATAAAATTATTTTGGAGCGCATGCTATGCGCTCGATTCCAGTCAAAATGTGTCAGTGACGCCTCAGAAATTCGGACGGAGTGTTATTTTACAGTCCGACAGTAGACCTTCATCAGTTCATGATTTTCTTTAGTAACTGTCTTGCATACATAATTGTACCCCATGCCTGATGGAAAGAAGAGGGAATCGGTGCGTGCGTCGTGCGTGCACAAGAACTGGTTTCAACTTTAAAAAAGCGAAGCCTGAGCCAGTTTTTTATTTTAATGCAGATTTATATAGCGCGAACTCGACCCGAAGGTATTGGAGCGCATTGCGCTTTACATGAGCACCGGTTACGTTACAGGACACATTCAGGCACGGGGAGAAGATCAAGTGATTTGCTGATGGAAGGAAGAGGGAATGGATGCCGCCTCTTGCCTATATTTTAGGCAAGGCTCGGGGTTACTCGGAGCATGCGTGCCCAAATTAATTACCCGGCGGCGGTAGTGCGGTACCCAGCCGTTTGTTGAGTGAGACCTGAGACCAGTACTGCCTGAGACGGGGTGACCACACTGAGAAAGTGAAGCCAAACTACGTTTAATTAATTAGTGCGCGGCTGCGCGCCATGTTTGGACAGGTCAAGTCAGAGTCTCAGAGAGCCAGAGGCTGGCCTGGGCGGGCAGGGCCTGCCTTGGCTTTTTAACTTACTTCCAGTACTGTGGCGCCGGCAGGCCCTAGGCTATCCGCGGCGCCTATCGAGATGACCTACGGCCGGCGGGTGTGCTGTGCTGTGCGGCGGCTACTACTAGGCCAGGGCCAGGCACTGCCTGGTCTGGCAACCAGTTCATCTGAATTAATGATGATCACTCACAGTACTGATCACATCCTAATAATCGAATCTTGTGCCGGAAGCAAGCTGCCAGCCTACCACCACTACGGTGATCTGACGACCGGACCGTCCGGACCGTCACGCCACCATGCTCCGAGTCCGAAAAAAATAAAACAGCATTGGTTTTGGCATGGCATGTAAGACATCACATCGCTAGTTGGCTACTACTCTAATACTAAGTAAGTTAGTGATTAATTTCTTACCTTTACTCATGGTGGGCCGGCAGGGAGTCAGGGACACACACTGGCTGCACTAGTCTCACACTGCCTTCAGCCTTTAATAACTTATTAGGCGGCCTTGTGATGCTTGCTACGCTAGTACCAGACAATTCTGGCTGATCGATGCCTGCTCAGGCTGCCGCTGCCCTGCCCCTTCCCTCAGGCTCAACCACGTCGTCGTCGGGCGGGGTGGGGCTGAACGAACGACGATGACTCGCGCTGAGCTGCGCTGCTGCGGTGGTTATGCTGGGCCCTGGGGCGTGGCAATGTGAAAAAGATCTGCGCACGCTGCCTGCAGCACAGCCCACCCCACCCATTCAGAACCAAAATCTAGCCCAAAAATCTTGAATCTCCTCTGATTTGGGGGCTCGCTCGCAGCTCAGGGCAGGCTAAGGCTAGGTCACAGTGACTAAGAAGAGTCACAGCCGCAAGTTGCACTGTTAAGCACTGGTCCGTGACACACTCAGGAGACCGGAGACGCGAAAAACACACTGCAGCTGCACCGTACAGTACAGGGTAAATTAAATATATACATCTATCATCGTGCAATATGTGACGTGCGCAGCAGATGTGTGTAGACCCGGCCCTAATAATTAAGTGCCGGTGCTAAGCACCGGAAAGCACCGGCACAAATTAAGCACTGGCTACCGCCTCCCGGTTCTGGCCAGCCCCGCCTCCTTGGCCTTGACAGGCCGTCGTCATGCTTGAGGTAGGAGAAACTCAATAAAGAAAATAACACATGTACCGTGTAACAACCAAGTAAAGGGGCCAGGAGCCATGGGAGATTACAAATGACGACATGGCTGTACTAAGAAGGGACTAATAAGCCTATTAAGGAATCTGACGCCAGCATTTACAAAGGACAAAGACACAAGCCAATGAAAAATAAGGGCGGGGGAATGGGCGGGGCTTCTCTCCTGTACTGAACTACAACAGATCTTCGCCAGTGCAGCGCTTGCGTGCTGGCTCAGGCTCGACCTAAAAACGAGTAAAACAGGAGCTATTTAAAATTTACTGATGGAGGCTCTGAAAGCAGAGGGAAGATTTTGATTGGTTCAAGTACCGCATCATGGAAAAATTGGTTTTCACAACAGCGAGCGTGGACGGGCTAAGTAAAATAAGCATTTGCAATGCAAATTGGTCTCGCATTTGTGAGAGTTAGAGGTATTGGTGTTGTAAATGAGAATGTCTTTTACCCATGTGTTTTGGATTGGAGAGGATGTATGATATGTGGAGTGGATTTATGTGCGTTGGAATTGTTAGTTGTGGAATGGTGTGTGGTGGAATTGTGTGGAAGTGGATTTGTGTATTGGAATTATGTGGCATGGTGTGTAATGGAAATGTGGATAGTAATTATGTGGTATTGAGTGTACTGTAATTATGTGAAGTGGGATTGTGTGTCAGAGTGTAATTATGTGGAATGGCATTTTGTGTGGTGCAGTGGTATTTTGTGGAGTTTAATTATGCGGTGTGCTGTTGAATTATGTGGCATGATGTGGAATTCTGTGGTGTGGATTGAATGTATGTGGTGTGTTGTGTAATTGTGTTGTTGAGTTGAAAAAAGTGGTGTTGAATGGCAATATGTAGAATTGAATTGTGTGGCGTGGAAGTGTGTGGCGCTGAGTGAAATAATGCTGATTGGAATTATGTGACACAGTGTGGAGTGTATTTGTGTGGATTGTCTTACCAAGTTTAAAAATGCACCTCTTTTACTGCCAGCCTTGCTTCTCGTAAGCAACGACTAGAAGTACAAAGTGCGTGTTTACACACTGCTTGCAGGTTTTCAAAACACATGGGTAAAAGACATTATCATTTACAATGCCAATAGCTCAAACTCTTGCAAATGCGAGACCTATTGCATTGCAAATGCTAGTTAACTGCAGTTTGATACTACATCCTGCATTCCATGTTGTCTGCTGACCCTTAATCAAAATGCGACTCCTACTCTTTTTTGCCTCATGACCTATCTTGAATTCAATGCAGCCTTTCTAAATTTGCAAATCCTTGGGCGTAAAAGGATTTGCTGAGGCTTTGCCGTGAAAGGGCTCCAAAGTGTGCATTTTTAAACATACTTGTGATAACAAAACTGTAAGTGTATGCAAGTAGCCGGAGAGTCTTCTGTATTCGAACGTACTAGAAAATACAAAATAGTCTTGGTGTAGGAAGGCGTCTGCAGACATGCGAGTATAAATGTTATATACTGTCTTTAATTAGCAAAGTGGTGCAAATCACTTTAATGACATGAGCGATGGCCGGCGTTTTCTAGCATACACAATCTCGGAGATCTGTAGTGGCTGTGGGGGGATAACGAAAGAGGAGGAGCAAAGGAAAAGAGTGGAGTTTGGGGGAGGGAGAGATGACATGTGAAGTTGCAGTCACATTTAATTATGGAGAGCCCAGATCCCAGGTTAGTGGGCAGCCTAATCACCATGGGGTAAAAGATTGCCTTCTCTTGTGTGCTGAGTAAACACACCGGCAACGATTCACAGAACTAATCTGAGATAAAGTCCTAAACTTACTACTTTTGGTATTCACTGAAGGCATTTAGTAGTAGTAAAGTTAGGACTCCTAACTTTACTACTACTAAACTGAGACAAAATCCTAACTTTACGACTTTCGGTATTCACAAAAGGCATTTAGTAGTAGTAAAGTTAAGAGTCCTAACTTTACTACTACTAAATGCCTTCTGTGAATACCAAAATAGTAAGTTTAGGATTTTATCTCAGTTTAGTAGTAGTAAAGTTAGGAGTCCTAACTTTACTACTACTAAATGCCTTCTGTGAATACCAAAAGTAGTAAGTTTAGGATTTTATCTCAGATTACTTTTGTGAATCGGGCCCACCGTGTTTACATCTGCTTAATGGTTACATTCCACTGGAACTTCTGGCCTACTCCTCCCAGTACCCCACTGGCTCCCAGTGATACTGTACGTAACCTGGGAGTCATGTTTGATAATAAACTGACATTAGAAAAACATGTCAACAAGACAGTTGGAAGTTGTTTTAGTTTGATTAGAGCATTCCGGAAAATCTTTCCGATGTTCTCTTTGGAGGCTAGAACGCTGATAGTCCGAAGTACTATCCTTAGTAGACTGGACTACTGCAATGCTCTGCTTTTAGATTCCCCACAATATCTGATTGAGAGATTGCAGAGAATACAGACTATGGCTGCAAAAATAGCATTACGGCGATCGCGCCGTTCTTCTGCCTCCCTGGCACTCTCTGATTTGCATTGGCTGCCAGTCTCGCAGAGAATACAATTCAAGGCATTATGCATAATGTTCAAGGCCCTGCATGGACATGGACCCAAATCCCTGCAGGAAAAATTTACCTGGTATGCCCTCCCCTCAAACTCTTCGCTCTTCATCGGCAAACCTGGTGAGGGTGCATAGAATTAAGAAAGCTAAATCAGGAGGCAGGGCCTTCTGCACGGCAGCCCCCCGCCTCTGGAATAAACTTCCATCTGATATTAGACATATAGACAACATTCTGCAGTTCAGAAAAAGGATAAAAACCTGTCTCTATCCCCAGGTATTCTCCCCGGTCCCCTGCTAATTCCTTCTGGGCAGGGGCTACAGTTCGTTCCACACCCAGCTAACATCTTATCACAGCACCAGGGTACCCGTAGGGTGTCAGCTGCGCTTTACAAGCAACTATAATAATAATAATAATAATAATAATATGCAGAATGACAACTTCTTTTCTAAAGGCAAAAACAAAAGGCAGCGCTGGGCACTATTTACTATTCCGATATGAAAGGAAGCCTCTGGAAGATGGTGGGCTATGCGTGCGCTAGCGATGGAGACTAAAGTGGTAACTCACACTCACTTCATCTACAAATACTGTGTATTTGTAAGCGCTTGGCAGGAACAGTTAAGTGCATTTTTTTGCCATAGAAGTGGCGACATCTTTCCATACATGCCAACACATCAGAAGAGAAAAGTGGGAGATTTCTAAAAATAAAAACCGGGAGAATGAGGCCTGAATCGGGTTACTGTCATGCATGGGTTTTGCAAGTGTGATGCTGCATGATCGGATATTTGAAACGCAAATGCACATTTTGTTCTTACGTTTTATAAGCACGGACAAAGCGCAATAGCAGGCAGAGAGAGTGTGATACAAGTGTTGTGCACTGGCCTGCAGGAGCAGGTCGCTGGCAGTGCATATACCACATTACACAATACTAGGCAGTACTAGACAGGACCTGTCAGCTGAAACCCCTGAGGTATCGGGTTTTCGCATGTAGGAAGTGGGAGGCGGGAGACTAGGCTTGAAATCGGGAGGGTGGCATGTACGTCTCTGTGAACACGTTTTGACCTTCCTTCTCACCTAGTGATTGCATCCTAACCAAGCTCAAACGGAAACTGAGAGAGGCTGTTTGAAGCTTACACATGCCACTGTGTAAATTCCTTGTTTATTTTGAGGTGAAGTGACATTTCCGCCATAAAGGAACTTCGCACACCAAGGGCGGTGCCATGAAGGCTTCTCCTGATCTAGATCTGCTACGAGCAACAGCAGGAAAGCGGAGGCTGCAACCTGATCAGCCCGGTTTAATAAATTGGCTACATTTAAAATGAAGACTAACAACCTAATCAACTAAAAATGACAGTTGGTTAGGTCAAGCTGCAGCTGTCTTGCTCATTGTCGGGCTCCAGCAAGCGAGGTGCGGTCATTGGCAGCACGGGAGCCGTCTAAGGGAGCTAACCTCCGCTGCAAAGCTCTGTGCAATCTGAAAACCTATGTCTTAGGAGTGGATTAAAAAGTGCATTTTACCTGCAGTGTAAGTTGCGTGGAGAAAAACGCTATCCACATCGCCACAACACACCTCTGTGTAATCAAGGGAGCCCTTCCCATGCACCCCGGGGGCGGCGCTCAAAGTAACAAAAGGAAGGAAGTGGTTAAGGGTGGGTGCATGGTGGGAGGGTGACTGGAACAAGCACAACCCCTTAGAAAAGAAGCCCAAGTATTCGTCAGGGCCTACTAAAAAAGCCCAAAAGAAACCGAAGCCTGATAATCATTCTGGAAAAGGGTTTAAAAGAAGCATATGCGACGTACAACATAAACCATAAAACACTCAACTCACATTTAGTAATTTAGTTGTAGGCAGCACATCGTCCTGTACTCCAGCGGACTCAGGCAGGTTCATACAGGTGTGGAGGAAGGGACGTGATGTCCACAAGTAGCCTCGTGCAGGGAAAGAGGTACCATGTGTGAAGAAATCGGTGGGGGGGGTCAGATGAGCACCGTGCTCGCTGGGGAAAAGGGAGTCTCATTTTGGAAGAGCGCCGAAGGAGCCTCATGCAGTAAAGAGGTGCGTGTGTGAAGAAATCGATGGAGGGAGTGCGGTGGGTCAGATGAAGCACCGCGCTCACTGGGGAAAAGGACAGCTCACTTAGGAAGAGCGCTGTAAAAAAAGAAAGTGGACAGAAATGTTATTAGTGAACAGTATTTGACACGCTGACTTCTGCAGAGCGGTGCAGGGTCACATCAATCCCCACGCTCGCTGAGAATAAATCTCCTACCCCCGCTGCACTATTTTAAATTAAACAACCAAAAAAAAAGGCATGCGGGCCGTTCGTATCGGTGATAAACAAATGTCTGTTTAGCGACAGTAAATAAGAGACAGCTGGCAATAACAAGTGACGGGCTGCTTGGAAACGAGCCTCGGCGCCAGCTCAACATTGGTAATGCTGGGAAAATAACAATCTCCCCGTGCCTATCAAAAAATGAATGTGTCCGTCTGTAACATAACTGGTGCTCTTTTAAAGCGCTGCAATACCTTTGGGTCGAGTTCACGCTATTTAAAATTACAACAAAAAAACAACGCCTGACCTGCAATAGCCGGATGGGAGGACGGAAGAGAGGTCATCACACTCTGTACTGTGTGATGGCCAACTAAAATGTTCTCAGAGTGAAATCGCCAGAAAGAGAACTAAATACACAAAGGAGGGACTTTGTCAGAAATGGACCAATAAGAAGCCAGCATTTCTGAATGCTGCAGCTAACAGCCAATGGCAATGTGAGGGTTTGCCAAAGCCCCACAGACAGATACAACAGGTCATCGCTAAAGCTCAACCTAAAAACGAGTAAAACAGGAGCCCTCGCTTAAAATATAAAACAATTGTGCCAAAACAATGGCTTAAAATGGACACAGCGTATGTTATGAGGTAGTTGGGCGGTACACTCATGAGGGCTAAAGCATGGAAAAGGCATGATGTATGCAAGCCATGGACGAATGAGTCGAACGAATAACGGAGCGATGCTAATGTCAGCAAATGGCAAGCCTGTGGGTGGTCTGAATCCCACAAAGCAGATACACCAGGTCTCGGTTAGAGACAGCACATGCCCACCATCTAGAACCAAGACCTAAAAATTACGTAACCTTTGTTATCTGGACACCCTCAAGAAAAAATGGTCTAACCTTCTTGGAAATGTTCCCCCAGGTTATATCTTTGACTTTCGATTTTCAGCTTTCTAAAATCCATGAAATCTGTAAAATCTCTGTAGTCCGACCACTGTCCTTGATACGAGGACCGCGTCATCTGCGTAGAGAAGGACGGGTATCTGGCGGACAGCGACAATCGGGGCATCGGCCTGCAGTGACCGCACTGTTTCCGTCTACCCCGTTTATGTATAGAGAAAATAAAAAGAGGGCCAATAGGCACCCTGTTGGACACCCCTCCTGATTTTAAAAGATGGCGATAGTTTCCCATTTGACTTTGGCAGAGTGGTTAAAAAATCTAGTACAGTGCATTCCTGTCCTTCTCCCTTGTGCTGGTGCTGTTTTGGGAGCCTAGCGCCAACGTAGACACCCTTGCTCAATTGTTTTTGCAATTGGGCAAGGGTGCATGTGTTGTAGGCAGGATTGTTTTTGTGCATATAGGTGCACCTTCCTGCACAAAAACAATCCTGAGAGGCTTTTTCCTCTTTCTATATGTGCTGCAGAAAGAGGAAAACATGAGGAGAAATAAACATATTTCTTCTCATTACGCCTCCCCTGGGGAGGCGTATCTTTTTGGCGCGTTCCCAGGTTTACAAGGTCTTGTCAATCTGGGAATGCATCAAAATACCATGGGAGTTGCATGGGAACACCCACGCAACGCCCATGGAACAACAGCCAGGGAATAGTAACGCCACACAGCGATTTGCGCTGCGCTGCATTACTCCATATTTTTGGAGCCACTCAAAGCCACATAAAGTGACTTAAGGTTTGCGTCTCTCTTGCACCACATTGCGTGGTGCAAGAGCGATGCAAACTGGGTCATAAATATGGCCCCAGGTTTCTAGAAACTCCATGCAGATTGTCTCGGGTTCTGAACTCTCGGGAATGACTAAGATTGTGAGGTTCCCCAGTGGTTCTGGTCTTTCAACTCTTTGATATGTTTTTCATTGTGACGTAACTTTTATAGATAAAACCCCTGTTTGTTTGTGCCATTGAGTCCTTTTATCCTCCAGGTGCCTTATCATAGTTGCTTGTTCTGAGATTCCTTTTTCAAGTGCCTTGAAGTCCTTCCTTTTGCTCTGGTTTTACTTTATATAATGTCTGTTTTAGACTTTGTACTTTGCACCAGGTTGTACAGTGTTGCCAGCCTTTGTGGAATTAGTATCATATTAGCTTTCGGATAAGATTTTTGAATAATAGGAGAGTCCGGTACAGGTAGGGTTTTTTCTTTTTTGGCCAGTTTTGCCTTCCTTTACCTCTTTGCCCTTCTTCTCCTTCGGGTCTGCCATGATTGTGAGGGCTTGAGAGTTGATATTTATAATCGTGCGAAGCGAGGTGGTGTTAGGTGGTGGTAGTTACTCTAGATCCTTCCGAAACACCATGGTAATTGTAGATTGTCATGTTTAAACCCTTCTTGTAGAGTTTGCGTTGCTTGCGTAGTTTCCGTAGTTTTTCCAGCTATAACTCCTAATTTGGTGTACTATGCCAGTGAGTCGATTTATATGGTGCTGGTCCGTATTAATCAGATCAGGTATTTGGGTGCATGTAAAACAAAACCTTAAATTTGTTGTTGCCCCTTAATCCAGAAATTGTATTTGTTTCATGTGTTCATTACCATATGCATCTTACTATGGCTGTTTGTGAAGTCTAGTTCTTCAGTGTACATTATAATGCTAGGTACACCTGTATAGGACAGCCACCCGGGGTTAGTGTCCAGTGATGCTACAGTCGGATGCAAATGCCGCAAGTCTGGCCAGTTTGTGTTTAGCTGCTTCTGGGCTCGGCTGTTTTGCACACATGTGCCACAGTGGGTGGGACATCTCTGAGCCATGTAGGTGGAACAACTCGGCATACAACTGTTAGAAAACTTCCACAGCGGTATTCTCACACAGTTACTGTGTTTGTCTCAATGCTACATCTAATTGTGACTCACCTGTGTAGAGCTTGTGTAGGGCATATGGAACAGGAATGCCAATGGGCCACACTTAGATGAATGACACTGATTCTCTGCCGAGCAGCATAGTGAGAGTCTGCCGACCCTTGTCACCTGCTGCATGCAGTTGAGAGGTGGATTTTTTCCTAATTAGAACATGTGGGGCACTGGCATTAGGTTTCACTCTAGACCTCTTTCACCAAACGTGTAAACATCACCAGACTCTAGGCTCAGAGTTGCTACTTGCATGTGCATGCCTACAGTGGCTGCGCGTGGACAGACTCTTCGTTTATAATGATATCCTTGCGAGAGATGGCTAAGAAGTGTTTCACCAGTAAACGCGGCTCATCAGTGAGATTGAGGACCTTGGACGCAGAAGGTAGGGTGCCACAACCATCACCCATCGGTGGTCATTTTAGCCATAAGCCAGTTCGTGCTTTCCAGAATGTGTCTCCTATGCGGATGTGCTTGCTTGCCCCATTAATGTTATGCAGGTATGATGCTCGGTATTTCTTTGAAGAATGTCACCCACAGTTGTTGGTTAGGTCAAGCTGTATTTGTGTGGTAATCTCTTTCTATATTAGTGTGGGGAGCAGACACGCAGCTTCAGGTGGCCAACGTCTGTGGGCATTAGCCATGCCACAGTCAGTATTCTAATGTGTTAAGTCTTTGTGTGTGCGCCAATATTTCTTTAGCCTTTTCTCTGGTCATAGTTTACATTTTATATATGTTGGTATCTTTGTTAACCATGCAAGCAGCAGAGATACTGAGGCACACAGGATATATTCTTTTCAAGGGATTTCAATCCCTAGTTTCCGCAAATTGCAGATCTAGCTACTTCCCCATTTCGTCCCTGTTCTTAAAGTGAAGAAAGACTTTGCACAAGCAACGGTGGTCCAGAGTTCCTTGGTGGGGCTGGGGCAAAACATAGGACCGGGCACCAAAATAAATGTGGCAAGCATTAGCAAACCAGATAGCTAAAAAAGTGTCCCACATTTGCAAATCCGGCCAGCTTTGAACTTGTAAAGATACACTTTATGGGTGTTTTGCAAAGTGTAATATCAGGAAAATCAGTTATACAAACCAGCCCACCTGACCATAAAACAAGCCACATCTGTCAGACCAGCTCATCAGGCACTGCCTGATTGCCCTACAGGCCAGTCCGACCTTGCAAGTAGCAAAATTACAAAAAGACTTCTCCAAAATATGCATATATAAACAGTGTGTTTATGATATGAAAATACCATATATCAGACCAGTAGAATTAATAATTTATTAATCTTAGATACAAAAATGTTCTTTTTTGTTTTTTCATATATCAAACAGTGATTTTCAATCTACATATATACATAACAATTGTGAGCACCACAAACATTAACAAATACAAGATTCATGTATATACAGTGAAATCAGTTACACAGATGACTAACTACAACACAGTAAAGAAATTAAAGAAAAAAACTTTCACATACAAGGAAACTTACAAAAAACTATACATGAAAAAAACATCAACATAAAAAACATCAAAGAGTTCTGAGAGTTATAATATCTTAAAAAGACAATTGTAATACAATCAAAAATAAAAAAAGACGAATATAGTTAGACAGAATTGTGCCTACGCGCGTTTCGGAAGTTACAGATGGTTGAACATGTGTAGCACAACCTTCATCAGGGCGCTGTCTGTATATTTTTAGAATCAGTAGCAACTGCCATCCAAGCGAGACTTATTCAATGAAAAATTACAATTTGAAAAGGGGCTCACAACAATCTTCGAAAAGCTGGTTTTAAGAAGAAGTAAATGAAGAAAATGAAAATGAAGATAATCATCCTTCCATTGAAGAAACTTCTATGTAATGTCAAACTGAGAGGGATGTCTGGATAGAGTGAATTGCCACTGCAATAGGGCAATGATATAAACATCTAAAGGAGCAGTCCATAAAAAGTAGAGGAGCAGTCAAGCTCCATGGTTAAGAGATAGCCAATGTCAGCAGCCCACCTTAAAAGGACTCGGGCAACATCAAGGATAGCAAAGCCATAAAGGTCTAGCAAAATGCTCGGGACCGCGTCTCATCGATGGCCTCAATTCGGCCGACCTTGCAGACAGACCCCAGAGGCAAAATCTGAGAAGAGGAAGGCAGGCCTATGTTTGGGAAAGTACACTTGAGAACTGTATTCTGTGAATGACCCTGTGAGATCACTGTCGTCTAGAGATACATTTCAATTTTACATTTCTTAACTACTACTGAGACCAGGGTAGAAAGAAAAAGGTTGGAAATGTAATACAAGACTCTGCTAGCCCAGTGGAGTTCCAAAATACCAAAACATTAGAATTAAACATACTTTGATTAACATAATGACATTTGTAAACAGGTAAGTGGGTGGAGTCTCTGAGGGTGGATCACAGAATGGCTTGATGAAGATGCTACTTAAAAACCAATCATGTGAAGTTTCTTATCAGCTGATGACTTATCTCATATGTGGCCTCTAATTGTAAATCGGAAGTATGTTATGGTATTCTTTAATGTTAAAAGATGAGGAGACTCTGGTATCTCGCATTATAGACTTATACATTGAGGACCTGTTGATAAAGCAGTTTTGTGAAAGTTCTGTCTGTATAATTTATATTAGCCATAAATAATTCATAATTTTTTATTCACAGCTCCGGGAGGTCAGAACACTTTCCCTGTCACCCTTCTCTTCAGTGGATTTTTGATGATTCAGCTGGCGTTCTAAAGATTTTCTCTATTAATTAACTGCTTGTAAAATATGCATTAAAGTGAAACGATGCAGAGAGCTATTGCATTTAAATGTATTTGTGATTTCTCTAAAACAATAGTTTCTGGGTTAATTAATTGTTGATTATGTCTAAACATATTATATTACGTAATGAGCAATGTGATTTAAGCAATATAAAAAACAATGAAGATGACACGCCCACAACATATTCAGAAGGGTGTGGTTTTAGGAAGATAATTGTTAGATCATTTTTGGTGTTACCATACATCGCACTAACATTACTGATTTTCAAAAAAGATTACACATTCTCATAGCTGCAACATATTCCCAAAAACATTACCACTTTATCCCACTTCCTCGCACAGCCCATTTGATGGTGAGCTATGTTTGGCAGAAACACAACCTTGGTGGCCTTTTAGAGCTAATTTAACCCATCCGTCTTACAATGAGAATGTAAATGTGGTTTGTTATGAGCCACAATGTAGGCCTAGGTAGCTGCGCGACCTTTTACCTACATTTGTCCTACCTTGCCCTACAAAACGGTTCTTTCACTGACCTTTTACCTAGTTATGTGCCAAATAAATGTCATGTGGTTTTCTTCGAAAACTAGCCTCATTTATTATGCATGAGGATTCTTAGTATCATATCTTAATCTCCTGCCTAGGACATTCACAGCAGGATTACCATCTTCTGTATAATAACTCTGTACAAAAGTCACAGCTATCGTCATCCTTGAATGACAGACCCACAGTACCATTACACATCTAGGTAGAATCCTTGAGGGTACCTTTCGGGTTTAAAAGAACCACACCTTCACTGGGCAACCAGAGGAGAAGCTTCCACACTGACACAAGACGCTTAAGTCCCTGCACACAGAAACTCCAGCACGCAGGGGTCTGACATCCCTTGCTGGCAGTAGCGGTCGGTGGTGGGAGTGCCGCCGGGCGCTGTCGTGGGGCAGGGGAGGGGCAGGGTGGGGGGTAGTAAACAAAAATATAAATACTCTAGGGCTACTTCAGACCATTAAATCCCTCAAACCATTATGAGGAGAAAAACAAACTATAGTGACACTAAAAAATTTGAAAAATGAAGAGATTTATTTATTAATTTATCTTTTTCTTGTTTTTGGGTAAGTATAAAAACATATATTAGAAGTAAAACAATTCATACAGTGACTAACAAATGTACAACATTCTGACTACATTCATTCACAACCACACACATACTATATACACATGATCATATTGATATATATGATTTTTTCGTCAGACATGATAAGATTTATAAAGACTATAGCAAACAAACAAGCAGCAATAGCACTTTGATGAAAAATTGGCTTTTTTAGGTGGTTTCCAAACTGACTCTACGCGCGTTTCGACAGAAACACTGTCTTCATCAGGAGTTCCACCGCAGAATGTTGTGCTCTGTAATGAATAATATATATATCACGCACATATAGATATAATTTTAAGTGTCACCATAGTACATTATTATAATATTTTCATATTGTGGTAAGGATCCATGATTTAAACTGAGAGATATAATCTCATATTATCTTTTTATAAAGAAAAGAAAGAAAGAATGAAAAAGAAAGAAAAAGAAAGAAAAAAGAGAAAAGAGAAAAAAGAGCCTGACAAACAATTAACATAAATACAAACATATAAATAATCTCCCAATCAACATATAACAATGCAAACATGCAATTGGTCATTATTGCTAGTGATCTATATTCTTTGTGTGAATTCCAAATTGACAGTACCAAAAGCCCCTTACTAAGGAAGAATAATTACAGTCCCTGAATGAAGGTTGAATCAAAAAGAAATAAACATAAAATATATTCTCCATGATAATTATTTTATGTAGAGAAATATATACATGATGATCAAAAATGTGCACAAAAGGCACAAAAATACTGAAATTTGAAATGTGTGACATAACAATAATAAAAAGATATATATTACCAAGTCTGTCCAGCATCTGTATGCAAACAAATGAGCTGTATAAATAGTTCAGGTCAAAATAGGATATTGTATCATAAAGAGTTTATACTCGTCATCCAGGATGCATCTGTGGAATTCTAGGGGGATATACCAAAGTAGAGAAGTAAAAGGATAAGAAGCTTTCCAATACTCACTATGTACATCCTTGAATATAAACAAATATTATAACGAACCAATTAAGTTTCATGTTTACCTTGTACAATTAGTGACCTTTCTCAAAGGAGAAACGTTTTAGTATGATGGCTGACTCCTCAAGAAGGAGGCCCTGAAACAAAGAAAACAGGCCCAGGGCATCAAATGTAAGGACACGCAACAAATAATTGTAAGAATGTCAAAAGTTGAAACTGCCTCTATAGATATCAAAGAGGGCAAAACATACCTACTCGATAAAATGTATCCAGCAGGACAGACGAGCTGCTAGTCCTTCAGATGGTTAAAAATGGATACTAAAAAGTAAACAACAGGAGCGGAGTGTTCCATAAGCAGAAAATACTCACAACAAGGTTGCTATTTATATTAACAGGATGGTGAAATAACGTGATGCCTTACATAAATATAGTAAGACTATAGTATTTATTTAAGCGAAATCGCAAACGTCCAGAATAATCGAAAAGTTTCAAGATTGTAATTAAAGAACTCATGGGCAAACACGTAAAGAGCGATTACAGCTACACCGTCTCAAGAGCGAGACTATTTCTAACTAAAAACAGTTGGTAAATAATTATGGAGAGAGAAACTGTATTCTCAAACAGATGGCATAACACAATGGAAGCCTCTATTTTATATGGATTTAACTGCCTCTAAAAAATGTGTGTCCCGATACACATGTATAGTTCCACACTCATAGATAATAATAAACACCAGAGTGTTTACAGAGGACCCGCGAATTCTCACGCCATTCTTACCGGTATCAACGGTCCAAACAGGTTGGCAGCTCTAGTCTCTGTATAACATCCACCCGAAGGGGCTGAAAAACGCCGAAAAGCTAATGGCGCGAAAAAGACGGTAGATTTAAATACTATCGGGGAACAGTCATATGGCCTTGTCACATGACGGGAGAGGCGGAGTTAAACCCGGCCAGACACAAAAAACAGGGAAAATTTAAAAACAGGAACAGACGGTAAATTAAAATACTATTGGGGAACAGTCATGTGACCTTGTCAAAAACAGGAACAGACGGTAGATATAGATACTATCGGAGAACCGTCATATGACCTTGTCACATGACGGGAGAGGCGGAGCTAAGCCCGGCCAAACACAAAAAAAAAACAGGGAAAAATGAAAAACAGGAAGTGCCATGATCTTAATAGCATAATGAAAGATTTAAGGAGGTCAATGAACGTAATTATATGCAAAAACAGTCCCGATGCATATGTGCATTCATCTGGCGATATTCAAGTGAAAATGTAAGCATTGCACCCAAACTGCTATGCTCATGTCCATGCATACACCGCAAGATGTAAGAAACGGTGAGTACATTAATCAACAAAATCAGACAACCTTAAAAGGAGATCCCTAAGGATGTTATATGTAAAAAATATCCAATACATATGTACAAACACCCAGTGTTATTTGTAGATACATATATATAAAAATATCGCCACCCAAAGGATGTGCACATATCCATGAACGTACAACAAGATTAGAATAAACGGCAGATGTACCAATGGAATGGACAAATAACCTGTACCGGAGACCAGCATTAGTTAAACATACATATAAGTATCGCCACCAGATGGCTGTGTACATGGCCATAAACCAACAGCAAGATATGAGAAATCGAATACCTATAGACGGAAAAACAAATTACCCATATCTGGGGACCACTGACCATACTAGTCATTATAACGTATCGCTTGGTCCCATGGGATATCAGAATTTAACCCATTGGTGTGTGAACTCAATGTAAAAATCCAAAATACTTCTCTGCGTTTTCTTATTGGTTCTGCTTGTTGGGTATTTTTGATTTCAATTTTTTCCAAGATTAACCATCTTATTTGGGTCTCACTGTGGTTCATTTCTAGGTAGTGTTTGACTATCGGTGCCGTAAGTCTTTTTGTTTTGATGGCCGAGCGATGTTCTGTCAGGCGAACCGAGAATTGCCGTGATGTCTTGCCAACATATCCTTTATCACAGGGACAGAGTAACAGATATATAACATTGTCCGTTTTACAGTTAGTGAAGGATCTGAGTTTGATTTCCTTTTTTTGATAAAAGAATTTATCTGTGACTATCGCTCCATCACATGCCTTACAATGGGAACATTTGTGGTTACCGGTGATAGGGTGACTACCGCCTAAAGTTTTTTGTATAAATGGCGGTTTAGGTTGCAGTCTAGAATGGACCACCAGGTCTTTTGAATTTTTGATTTGCTTATGAGCAAACATGGGGCGTGGAAGTGCCCTGTCTGGTTCAGAGTTTGTATTAAGGATATGCCATTGGGCATTAATGGTTTGCCGAATCTTCTCATTGAGGGATGAGTGTTTGGTAACACATACCAATTTCGGGGGGTCTTTTTTAGTATTTGTTTGTAATAAATGGTCCCGGTCATAAAACCTAGCCCTTTTGTATGCCTCTCTTACAAGTCTCCTTGGATAACCACGATCTATGAACCTTTGTTTCATTGCTATTGCCCTCATGTCAAAATCATGTACATTGGTACAATTACGTCGAACACGTAAAAATTGTCCCATAGGTATACTTTCTCGTTGACATTTTGGGTGATAGCTAGAGAAATGCAATAACGTATTTCTTGCTGTTGGCTTGGTGTAAAGATCTACTTGGAGAACAGAGTCAACTTCTTTAATTTCAATATCTAGGAATTCAATTTTCCCAGCTCCAATGTTTGCTGTGAAACGTAAGTTGACATCACATAGATTTATCCATTCTAGAAATTCCTGAAGTTTCACAGACTCGTCCTTCCAAATAAACAATATATCGTCGATATATCGGGACCATTTATATATCGACTCAAAAAACGGGGCTACCTCGTTATAGACAAATTGGTACTCAAAAAATGCCATGTAGATATTGGCTATAGTGGGGGCACAAGATGCCCCCATACTCACGCCCTTAATCTGTTTATAAAGATCCCCATTAAACTCGAAAGTGTTTTCATCAAGTACAATGGTAAGGAGATCGATAATAAAAGGCACATTGCAATCTACTGAGAAGGTTAAAATAATCCATTCCACTGCTGTAATGGCCTCAAGCTGAGGGATGTTACTATATAAGGACTCAATGTCCAATGATACCAATGTGTCTGTTTGTCTATTGAAGGCTAAACCCTCTATTTTTGAGATTATATCCTTAGTGTCTCTAACATGAGATAAAGTTTTTGAGACATGTGGTCGTAGCACTTGGTCAATATATTTGGATATATGCTCCGTTACTGATCCTATAGTGGTGACAATTGGTCTATAGGGGGGATTGTTACTATCTTTATGAATTTTCGGAACCCCGTAGACACTAGCCATACGGGGTGTCGAAACATTCATATAGTCACTTTCCTGCTGGCATATTATACCCTGTTGTACAGCATTGTTCGTAAGGATGCAGATTTTGCGTTGGACTCTAGATGTTGGGTCCGTGGTAATTTTTCGATAATGTAGGGGATTGTTTAATAGTGTATTCATATTAGAAATGTATGTGTCAGTATCTATTACAACAATCCCTCCCCTTTTATCACAGCTTTTCACTGTGATATTTTTCTGAGATTTTAAATCATTAAGGGCATCCAATTCATCCCTAAATAGATTTGGGATGGGCTTAGGGACATATTTGACAATGTTTTCAAGTTTAGCAATGACGACTGATTCAAAGATGCCCACCTCTGGTCCAACCTGATCCAAAGTCGGGGTGAACACAGACATTGGGCGTAAACCTGATTGGTTCTCTTCATATGTGGTAGAGTTGGGTCTATTTTCCAAAAACCTTTTTAATCGTATTTTTTGAAAAAAAGAGTGTATGTCTTGGAACATCTCAAAAATGTCAGCTCTAGTATGAGGGACAAACGATAAGCCCTTAGATAGTACTCTAACTTCTGGATCCGTAAGTGTTTTTTTAGATAGATTGAAAATAGGTATTGTGTCTAAGTTCGCCAGTACTGAGCATTCCTGGTCACTAGGTACTGTGCATTGCTCTGAGGGTATTCGTGATAGTTGTAGTTTGTGTTGAACCTCGACTGATACCTCGGTTTCCAGGGGCCTCTCCGTGGCCCTCGTCTGCCTAAAAAAGGCGACTGACCTCTTGGATAGTTTAAAAGATGACTACCTCTATCTGATCCATAGTTAGACTGATGGGGACTAGACTCATTATCTGTGTCAGGCGAATCCGAAAAAGTAGTGACCTTATGCCTTGGTTGGGCTGGTCCATAGGTGTCTAAATCTTGATACCGTGTGTCTGAAAAGAAATGCTCATTCAGATATGGGTAAGTTCTCTCCTTTGAGTAAAACCTTATGTCCTTCTTTAGTTTTTCTGTTTTACGTTTTAGCAAATAATCGCTATAGGAATCAACCTCCTGATTCAAATCATCAAGTTTTCTCTTGGCATCCTCTACTGCATTACATTTTTTGATCTTATCTTCTAGTGAGGTCATTTCTTCTATTAGAACTTGAATCATTTCTTTGGCGGTAGCAACTATAAGCATCATCAAGTCACGTGAACATCTGTTCGCTATTAATGACCATTTATCCAGGAACTCCTTGATTTGTACAAAGAGCCCCGGTATATTACGAACTCTTAGGCCTTGAGGTATTACGCCTGCCTTAAGATATTCCAATATGAAATGTCCATGCATCTCTATCCTTTTAATTTTCTTTTTCAACTCTAATAGTTTGCGTATATCCTCATTATTGGCTGTATTTCCTGTTGAATTAGATGGTTGGCCAGAAACTGCTTGGTCCCCTACCAAAAGGGCAAATTGTTCATCTGAAAAACCGAAGGTCTTCAGATTTTCCATATTAAGTAAAAAGGAGGGGAAAATACCGCAAACCTTACTTATTGTAAAGATATATAAGAATGCACTTACTTACAGTAAATCACTGCCATACAGAGATGTATGTTTTGAAGACAGGGACGTGTAGAAAGAATTTTTGTCTATAAAAACACAACGAAGAATATAAGACATACACCAAACAAATACAATAATACATATATAGGACAGACCAGGCCCTTAAGGAATATGAGTAACCACAAATAATCCTATAATGACATGCACCACCCCGCACAGACCGGCTGTGGGTAAACAATTGCAAAGTAAAGGGGCCCCCTGACATTGATGAGAAGTACACCTAGACAGGGAAAATACATAAATGTAAATACTCTAGGGCTACTTCAGACCATTAAATCCCTCAAACCATTATGAGGAGAAAAACAAACTATAGTGGCACTAAAAAATTAGAAAAATGAAGAGATTTATTTATTAATTTATCTTTTTCTTGTTTTTGGGTAAGTATAAAAACATATATTAGAAGTAAAACAATTCATACAGAGACTAACAAATATACAACATTCTGACTACATTCATTCACAACCACACACATACTATATACACATGATCATATTGATATATATGAATAATATATATATATATATGAATAATAATGAATAATATATATATCACGCACGAAAAGTTTTAAGATTGTAATTAAAGAACTCATGGGCAAACACGTAAAGAGCGATTACAGCTATACCGTCTCAAGAGCGAGACTATTTCTAACTAACTTTTCTCTTTTCTCTTTTCTCTTTCTTTTTCTTTCTTTTTCATTCTTTCTTTCTTTTCTTTATAAAAAGATAATATGAGATTATAGCTCTCAGTTTAAATCATGGGTCCTTACCACAATATGAAAATATTATAATAATGTACTATGGTGACACTTAAAATTATATCTATATGTGCGTGATATATATATTATTCATTACAGAGCACAACATTCTGCGGTGGAACTCCTGATGAAGACAGTGTTTCTGTCGAAACGCGCGTAGAGTCAGTTTGGAAACCACCTAAAAAAGCCAATTTTTCATCAAAGTGCTATTGCTGCTTGTTTGTTTGCTATAGTCTTTATAAATCTTATCATGTCTGACGAAAAAATCATATATATCAATATGATCATGTGTATATAGTATGTGTGTGGTTGTGAATGAATGTAGTCAGAATGTTGTACATTTGTTAGTCTCTGTATGAATTGTTTTACTTCTAATATATGTTTTTATACTTACCCAAAAACAAGAAAAAGATAAATTAATAAATAAATCTCTTCATTTTTCTAATTTTTTAGTGTCACTATAGTTTGTTTTTCTCCTCATAATGGTTTGAGGGATTTAATGGTCTGAAGTAGCCCTAGAGTATTTACATTTATGTATTTTCCCTGTCTAGGTGTACTTCTCATCAATGTAAGGGGGCCCCTTTACTTTGCAATTGAGGGGTAGTAAACTACAGATTACGGGCTATTACAGGTAAGTACACATGTAAATAAATAAAACAAATTTCGTTTCTCGCGCTGCATCACATTTGGCGATGCAGCGCGCGAAACGAAATTCATTTTATTTATTTATATGTGTACTTACCTGTAATAGCCCGTAATCCGTAGTTTACTACCCCCCACTCTGCCCCTCCCCCGCCCCACATCAGCGCCCGGTGGCACTCCCACCACCGACCGCTACTGCTTGCTGGGTGTCCAACTCGATACCAAGACGGGGTCCTTCGTTCTCTCCCATCAGGTAATGGGGTTGGCTCTTTCCTAGGGGATTCTTGGCTTTACACCCACATACATGCTAGGTACACTTAGGTACATTTAGATAGGGTATGCATCGCAGGAGTAGGCTCGATTACTGCCATGTATCGATATACCTGCATATATTTACTGTTTTTAGCACCATGGTAGGATTCTACCTTTTATCCACTCTGTCAGTGCTTGTAATTTTATATATCTGTTTCTGTCTAATGATTGTCGCAGCAAACATGTTTTATACTCGAATGATGCTGGTTCAATAAATGCTTATTGAAAACTTCCCCATCGTGTATTCTGTGTATCTCTCTGAGACTAAGTGAGCACGTTTGGCTGAGTGAAAAGTGCTGTACTGTTTCCACGATCCCTGAAGGATCAAGGGTTGTCATGTTCGATAGTTGTTAGAAACTGTTCGCTCTTTGGTAAGGTTAGTGAACTTATGGTGGCACTGTGAGCTAGCTGGTCTAAAGGCTAACATATCCTTCGGGGGTGTCTGGAATCAGTCTGGACACCAATGACTTAGTTTATATTATCTAAACGCGCAGATCATATGTATTATTAGGAACTACACGACATGGCTCCACCAACGTTGGTTTGGTTCTTATTTAACGGTCTAATCTGAGTAGTTCTGTCATGCCTTCTCAGAGACCCCTGCTCACATTTACCCAGAGACGTCTGGGGTGGGAAGGGAAAAATCTGCCACAGCTGAGTAGGTATATCCTATATATTGGCTGTAGGTTTCTTCAAACTTGAAGGATTATAGTTCCCTACATTGTGCATAACCCTTATCTCTTTTTTATAAATACGTCCTCTCACAATGTCTCTGAATGGAGACGCTGGTATGAGTGGTGCTGGGGCAGATGAAGCAGAGCTTGAAGGAGCTCTTAACATTTCAGGAAATTGCAGAAATGACCTTACTATAAAGTTAGAAAATTATGGTCTCTCATCATTAGGGAGGACGTTACCTTCAAGATTGAGGCACACAAGGCATTCAGGACAGAGATGTTCTATTCTTGGGTTAGATTCCTACCTGCAGATGCACAAACACAAGTATTCCATAGTTACATCCCAGATGAAATACCAGATGAATACTGTCTGTACGAGGACATAGAAGTCCTGTTAACCTACCAAGAACATATAAATTGGTTTAAAGGCGCCCTCCCCCATACCACAGAAAAAGTGAGACTTGGTCCGCTCAGCAGAGACGGAGCGACTTGGCCGGTTTTAGCTGCTTACACATCCCATCCAGAGTTTGATACATTGCCAGCAGCAGACTTACGTCCACTACACAAAGAGATAAAAAACTTTATAGAAATGTTGTACAGTTTGTGATGCATACACTTACAATTCAACGTACAAGGATCACTCCTGCGGGTCAGCTACAAGGGACTGCAACAAAAATCACCCCACAAATGCCGAACAAGATTATGGGAAGGATGTCCACTAAAAGTGAGCAAATGCCATTCTGGATAGCACAGAAAATAGCACAGCTTGAGGCAGTTTTCCACACACAGGCCCGCAAGAAAAACACAGAATAATGACAATTTGCTTGCCAATGGGGATAACTCCCCAAATAGAGGATTGTACCACATGGGGTACATTGTTTGCTACAGTTTATACCATAACTCATGGTACCTTCTCAATAGCAGTGATACCAGAAGTATTGGAACAAATACAGAATGAGTACGGGGCAGAACCTGCCCTGGACTTGAGGATGAAATTGATGGGCAATTTTTCCCAGGTATCTCCAATTATGTTAGCTAACATAAAAGGGGAGGCAGCAGCGGTGGCTATACACCAACACCAGAGGGAATGCATTCCTGCACAACAGGAGCGAGAACTACCTAAAATTATTGAAGATACTTATGCTTCGCTGGGTAGAGATAACTTTGGAGCTAGACCTGTGAAACCACAATTAACGAGTAATACGGAAAAGGACAACTCAAAGCAAGCCCCCGATTCTTCTAAAAAGAAATGGGATAATAAACAATAAAAAAATAAGCAGAATATATCAGGATCACGGGGTGGGTCTCATCAACAGGAGCCCTTTGAAAAATTAAATAACCGTGACAACATTAAAAAACCTGACAGGTATCAGGATACTGATACACGTTCCTCTCGTTCCTTTCAGGGTTCATCCAAGAACTTCGAGAGGGAAGGACAGTCAGAACACAGATCAGAAGAGCGATTCAAGCCAAGAGACACACATCGTACTTCAGACTACATTATCAAAAAAGAAGATAAACAAAAAGCTAAACCTCAATTTCAAAAGAAGGAAGTAGCTGTCATTAAAATAAGAAATGCCCAGGCTACTGAGGACTCAACTGCTGAATGGGCTCTGACGATGCTAGACAGCGCAGCAGAAGTAACAATAACTCGCCAGAACCTGATGGAATTTCTGGTGACAGCAGTGTTGAATGAACATATCACGGTGGAAACACCTGATACAAGGGTAAGTGTCCCACATCGTTTATACAAAATAACACTCCAAATGGAGGGGGACATACCCAGAAAAGTGAAAGGTCTCTTTTGGGAGAACTTGACTCTTGGATACGATATCATTTTGGCTGAAAGAGATTGGCCGCCTGAGTTCGTCATGGATTGCCCAAAGGGGGAAGAGGTCATTTTACCGGCTTTCTCCGACCTCGTTCCAGAATCACTAAAACACACATACTCACAGGAGTGGGAGGTAGCACCAGCTCCTGCATTATATCGCAATCATGTAGGGTGGGATGCTGAGTCACCTCACCAAGAAGTCCCAGCTAAAACTACGCCTACACCACTGAGGCAGTACCCAATAAAACATGATGCAAAGAAACAGGTCAGAGAGATCTTAGATCAACTTGAATACCAAGGTGTGATTGAGAATTGCACTTCCTCAATGAATAATCCCTTGTTTCCCGTAATGAAACCCTACAATTCATACCGTCTAGTTTTAGACTACAGGCATTTGAACTCATGCACAAAAACATTTACAGTACAGAATGCACACTGTGCCGCATTAATTAATAACATTGTGCAGAAGAAATACAGAACAACATTAGATATCTCAAATGGATTTTTCTGCCAAAATATAGTGCCTGAAAGCAGACATTTGACAGCATTTTCAGCCCTCGGCTCTCAGATCCAATTCTGTAGACTGCCCCAAGGGTATAAAAACTGCCCCGGGTTGTTCTCAGCTAGAGTGACAGAGTTACTTCAAAATTGGATGAGGAGGCATTGTCCTATGTAGATGATATTTATCTGATGGACGATGAATTATTGGATCACTTGCACAAGGTGAACAACATAATTCTGGGGTTCGCCGCTGAGGGCTACAAATGTAACTTTAAAAAATCAAAAAATTGTCCACCTCAATGTCCTCTTTCTAGGTTGTGAGCTTTCAAGTGAAGGAAAAAGCCTGGCAGCTAATTTTTTAGAAAAATGTGCACTGCTCCAACCTCCGAAGACTGGAAAACTTACAATCCATTTTAGGATTCCTACATTTTGGCAGAACATACATTTTGTATTACGCAAAAAAAGTAAAACCTTTCTACGACTTAATTAGACATGATTTTTTAGTTCGACATTGGACACAGGAACACACAGAAATTCTCCGTTCCTTCCAAGCAGACATGATAGCTTCTAAACACTTATACACATGTGTGAACACTACGAACTTAGCGATCCGTGTAATAGTGGGTCAATTAGGATACACGTACCTAACCTTCAATGAAGGCGAAACGGTACCCATTGCATACAAATCTCACTTGTATACAAACGCTTAAATGCGTTTTGCATCCACAGAAAAAATACTGACAGCAGTACAGACTGCTGTAGTGAGAGAAAGAGCACTAGCTCAGGGGAAACAAATAATTGTCGTGACTCCAGTACCAACCTTAGAGGCTGTTACAAAAGCAAGCATTCCAAATGCAAAAGCACTGCATCCGCGATGGATACAATGGGCTGATTCTCTCACTGCAACAGATGTAGAAAACAAATTTGATTCTACATTAAAAACACAAGCATTCCTGCAGTACAATCAAGAATATCCTATTCCGAATGAAATAATGCCTCTAGATCAGTATGAATATATAATTTTCACTGACGGATCTGCCCAGCCGGCCGTAGGAAATAAACAGCAATACAGCACAGCATGTGCGATTGTGAAGGGACATATGCGGGATGGTAAGTTGTGTCCTAGCAATGCGCAGACGCAGTCTCTAGGAGATTGTACAGCTGGCAGAGCTAAAAGCCCTGATACTGGCACTAAAAAATACAGATCAGGAATTCTCCACACTTATTGTGTGTGATTCATTTTACTGTGTCCAGTCATACAAAGAATATCTACATTATTGGGGACAGAATGGGTTTAGAGATTCCAAAGGTTGCACAATAAGGAACAATTTGCTTTGGGAACAAGTGGTAGAGCTGAAAAAAGGCTTGCCACGGGCTCATGTAATTCACACATTGAGTCATCATCGTGTTGGCGTATAAGTTGAAGGGAATTCACTGGCTGAAGAAGCCGCCAAGGCGACAGTGAGAACTGCTGCCATTGCTGCGATCACTCGTTCTAGTACAAAGATAGATGGACAGATAATGATAGCCAGATAATGATATCTGATAATGATAGATGGATAGATAATGATAGCTGTGCGCAACAACAGCTCAGCCTTGCCAAAAGGTTTTCCACTCAAGTACTCCTACAAGTTAGATGCGCAAAACATTCATATGCTCAAATTCCAGGAGTGGGGGATAAAGTAATACCAAACATGGATCATAGATTAGGTTTAATTCTAGCTGCAGACGAGGGTCTGGTTTCAGCGCACGCAGGTATTACTGCAACGGTTTCACTACTGAAACAACATTATTGGTGGCCAGGTCTTACCAAACAGACCAAAGGCTTTGTCCTTAAGTGCGATATCTGTCAGCAGATGAAGGGTACCACCGTAGCACGTCCGCCACAAACACCACTACTGATATCGGACAGACCACTCGCATATTTCTATTTGGACCACTGCGGCCCCTTACAATCTGACGGGGCTTACAGGTACATCCTGGTGGCAGCGGATTCATGCTCTAGATTCCTGTGGGTTTGGCCCCAGCACTCGGCTGACGCTCAAACTGTTATAAAGGATTTGCGAGTCTTTATAGGGACATACGCAATTGGCACATTACATTTTGACCGTGGCCCTGCGTTTAACTCACAGGCTTACAAAGAAGCCATGGGAAGTATGGGTGTGGTCTTGCGGTACTCCTCTCTGTATCATCCTGAGGGAAATTCGATTCTGGAGAGAAAAAACCGGGACCTAAAGCAATCATTAACCGCAAGGTTATTAGGCTCGGGTGGCAGTTGGGTCAGTCACATATATGGGGTCCAGAGGGCACTTAATAACATGCCAAGAAATTCCTTAGGGGCCGTACTCCATATGAAGTCCTGTTTGGGATTGGAATGTGGGTACCGGACCTCGATTGTGGCAGCGCAGTGGCGGATGAAAAACCATTTGACATTAATAATCGTTTGGCTGTTTTACAGGAACTCAATGAATTCTGGGCATTACAAAGCAATGTCCAAGTAAAACACACCGCCACTGGGGAAGTGAAAGCTGTACCGGCAAGATCTGCCTGGGTCCCGAAGATTGGGGACCTGGTCAGAGAAAAGATTGTGGACAAGAAAGAATTTGGGCCATCTTACAAAGCGCCTGTACCTGTCCTGGCTGTCGAAGGAACAAGAACAGTACTTCTTCCCCCTCTTGCCGGCAAGAAAGAAAAGAGATTTGTCTCTGTTGATCTGATCAAACCACACTATGTGGCCGATACTCAATAGTAGGCTGTGTGGGATCCTGGGTAGCCGCCGATCTCCTCTCGCTACCATACAGGAAGTTCAGACAGAAAGATTAATAACCTTTGAAGATTCCACTCTCCGAAGTGAAGGAGTTACCAACAATGGAACGGAACTAGTGCCTGTTGAAATTGAACAACAACAAAATACACATGAAACACAGATCTCAATTCGGCCTAATACCGACACCTATGTGAATATGTCTCGAAACGAGTCATCGGCCAGTTCTACAAAACCTGCTGAGCTACCAAAGATATATCGAACTGCGTCTGGCTACTTCATCGATTTAGATCTTAGATCAACTTGAATACCAAGGTGTGATTGAGAATTGCACTTCCTCAATGAATAATCCCTTGTTTCCCGTAATGAAACCCTACAATTCATACCGTCTAGTTTTAGACTACAGGCATTTGACCTCATGCACGAAAACATTTGCAGTACAGAATGCACACTGTGCCGCATTAATTAATAACATTGTGCAGAAGAAATACAGAACAACATTAGATATCTCAAATGGATTTTTCTGCCAAAATATAGTGCCTGAAAGCAGACATTTGACAGCATTTTCAGCCCTCGGCTCTCAGAGCCAATTCTGTAGACTCCCCCAAGGGTATAAAAACTGCCCCGGGTTGTTCTCAGCTAGAGTGACAGAGTTACTTCAAAATTGGATGAGGAGGCATTGTCCTATGTAGATGATATTTATCTGACGGACGATGAATTATTGGATCACTTGCACAAGGTGAACAACATAATTCTGGGGTTCGCCGCTGAGGGCTACAAATTTAACTTTAAAAAATGAAAAATTGTCCACCTCAATGTCCTCTTTCTAGGTTGTGAGCTCTCGAGTGAAGGAAAAAGCCTGGCAGCTAATTTTTTAGAAAAATGTGCACTGCTCCAACCTCCAAAGACTGGAAAAGGTACAATCCATTTTAGGATTCCTAAATTTTGGCAGAACATACATTTTGGATTACGCAGAAAAAGTAAAACCTTTCTACGACTTAATTAGACCTGATTTTTTAGTTCGACATTGGACACAGGAACACACAGAAATTCTCCGTTCCTTCCAAGCAGACATGATAGCTTCTAAACACTTATATACATGTGTGAACACTACGAACATAGTGATCCATGTAATAGTGGGTCAATCAGGATACACGTACCTAGCCTTCAATGAAGGCGAAACGGTACCCATTGCATACAAATCTCATTTGTACACAAACGCTTAAATGCGTTTTGCATCCACAGAAAAAATACTGACAGCAGTACAGACTGCTGTAGTGAGAGAAAGAGCACTAGCTCAGGGGAAACGAATAATTGTCGTGACTCCAGTACCAACCTTAGAGGCTGTTACAAAAGCAAGCATTCCAAATGCAAAAGCACTGCATCCGCGATGGATACAATGGGCTGCTTCTCTCACTGCAACAGATGTAGAAAACAAATTTGATTCTACATTAAAAACACAAGCATTCCTGCAGTACAATCAAGAATATCCTATTCTGAATGAAATAATGCCTCTAGATCAGTATGAATATATAATTTACACTGACGGATCTGCCCAGCCGGCCGTAGGAAATAAACAGCAATACAGCGAAGCATGTGCGATTGTGAAGGGACATATGCGGGATGGTAAGTTGTGTCCTAGCAATGCGCAGACGCAGTCTCTAGGAGATTGTACAGCTGGCAGAGCTAAAAGCCCTGATACTGGCACTAAAAAATACAGATCAGGAATTCCCCACACTTATTGTGTGTGATTCATTTTACTGTGTCCAGTCATACAAAGAATATCTACATTATTGGGGACAGAATGGGTTTAGAGATTCCAAAGGTTGCACAATAAAGAACAAATTGCTTTGGGAACAAGTGGTAGAGCTGAAAAAAGGCTTTCCACGGGCTCATGTAATTCACACATTGAGTCATCAGCTTGTTGGCGTATACGTTGAAGGGAATTCACTGGCTGAAGAAGCCGCCAAGGCGACAGTGAGAACTGCTGCCATTGCTGCGATCACTCGTTCTAGTACAAAGATAGATGGACAGATAATGATAGCCAGATAATGATATCTGATAATGATAGATGGACAGATGATAGCTGTGCGCAACAACAGCTCAGCCTTGCCAAAAGGTTTTCCACTCAAGTGCTCCTACAAGTTAGATGCGCAAAACATTCATATGCTCAAACTCCAGGAGTGGGGGATAAAGTAATACCAAACATGGATCATAGATTAGGTTTAATTCTAGCTGCAGACGAGGGTCTGGTTTCAGCGCACGCAGGTATCACTGCAACGGTTTCACTACTGAAACAACATTATTGGTGGCCAGGTCTTACAAAACAGACCAAAGGCTTTGTCCTTAAGTGCGACATCTGTCAGCAGATGAAGGGTACTACCGTAGCACATCCGCCACAAACACCACTACTGATATCGGACAGACCACTCGCATATTTCTATTTGGACCACTGCGGCCCCTTACAATCTGACGGGGCTTACAGGTACATCCTGGTGGCAGTGGATTCATGCTCTAGATTCCTGTGGGTTTGGCCCCAGCACTCGGCTGACGCTCAAAATGTTATAAAGGATTTGCGAGTCTTTATAGGGACATACGCAATTGGCACATTACATTTTGAACGTGGCCCTGCGTTTAACTCACAGGCTTACAAAGAAGCCATGGGAAGTATGGGTGTGGTCTTGCGGTACTCCTCTCTGTATCATCCTGAGGGAAATTCGATTCTGGAGAGAAAAAACCGGGACCTAAAGCAATCCTTAACCGCAAGGTTATTAGGCTCGGGTGGCAGTTGGGTCAGTCACATATATGGGGTCCAGAGGGCACTTAATAACATGCCAAGAAATTCCTTAGGGGCCGTACTCCATATGAAGTCCTATTTGGGATTAGAATGTGGGTACCGGACCTCGATTGTGGCTGTTTTACAGGAACTCAATGAATTCTGGGCATTACAAAGCAATGTCCAAGTAAAACGCACCGCCACTCGGGAAGTGAAAGCTGTACCGGCAAGACCTGCCTGGGTCCCGAAGATTGGGGACCTGGTCAGAGAAAAGATTGTGGACAAGAAAGAATTTGGGCCATCTTACAAAGCGCCTGTACCTGTCCTGGCTATCGAAGGAACAAGAACAGTACTTCTTCCCCCTCTTGCCGGCAAGAAAGAAAAGAGATTTGTCTCTGTTGATCTGATCAAACCACACTATGTGGCCGATACTCAATAGTAGGTCGTGTGGGATCCTGGGTAGCCGCCGATCTCCTCTCGCTACCATACAGGAAGTTCAGACAGAAAGATTAATAACCTTTGAAGATTCCACTCTCCGAAGTGAAGGAGTTACCAACAATGGAACGGAACTAGTGCCTGTTGAAATTGAACAACAACAAAATACACATGAAAATCAGATCTCAATTCGGCCTAATACCGACACCTATGTGAATATGTCTTGAAACGAGTCATCGGCCAGTTCTACAAAACCTGCTGAGCTACCAAAGATAGATCGAACTGCGTCTGGCTACTTCATTGATTTAGATACTTTCTCTCTCGATCCAAGTGAACCCGAGTCATCACCACCACCTGTTTCCCCGCAAACAACAAATTTGTGACTTCTACCTTTGGCTGAAAAAGACCTACCTTGTTTCTCCCTGGCTACAGCTCTGGATTGCTATAGGTCTACTGTTCCTAGTCCTTTGAATAGGTGTAGTGACTGTTTTTTTCCTGCTCCTGAACAGACATTATCTCTCAGAACGCTCCGCAGTACAGAATGTGAACTTGGTCCTGAAACCGCATGCATCATCACACCATGAACAAAGAGACCTGTCCTTAGTGAACATTACAGCAGTTCCAGTTCCTGAAGGAATAGTTTGGGACAGGGTTTCATATGATGTATATGGTCCAACTTACCTTTTAAAAATGCCACACTTGTTTAACATTTCTTTAAGTGATATCATCACCTCCAGTACTTTCTCTGATGACTGGGACTTTGAAACTGTAAATACTATGCTGTTTGATTTAGAACAATCTGCTGCATTTTTGAGTAACAAATTGTAAGAAGATACATCTGATTTTGACACCATGTATTGTTACTAACACTATGGTCATCATTTCTTGTACAAAGCTAGTATCCCACGTAACGTTTTCTCTTAGTATCAATGGGAACATTGCCCAACACCGCCAAAGGGTAGTTGAATGACATTTGCACAAAAATGTGCTTATTTTTCTGGGTTTCATACTCCAGACCCGAGATTTTATTATTATAAGCTTGCGCCTACATGTGCAAAGAAAAATATGCTCACCAATACGAAACAGATATACTCCGCTTCCTTTATTTCCCAACTGTCTTTACAGGGTTTCGACTTTTGGAGGGACACCATAGGCACAAAATCTGTCTGGGGGACTAAAGATTGGCACGTTCAGGGAACTGAGGCCTTATTTAGAGCATGCGTCATACCACAGCAAATTATCTTCCTGAACGACACAGTGCAACAGACTTCCTGTCTTGGTCTAGCCAAGACCAAGGACTTTAACATGCCTCAGATTCCCTCGCTTTCACACTTTGAAGGATAGCAAAATGTAACTCAAAATAGTGAGGATACATTAGATGACATACTACATGATGATTCGTACAATTCATCAGACCACAATTGGAAGGGATGGTTGGTTTGGCCTATCGACACGAATAGGTTTCAGTCAAGATTCAGGGGTACCACCGAAGGGTTTAGTATCCATAGGCCTGACCAACGCTACGTACAATGAGAGCACTCGGGTGGTGACATCTTACAGTGTTGGGAAGTTATGCCTGGAGTGGCTAAGAACCTCAACACTGTCCCAGGTGAAACAGCACTTGTCTTTACTCTCAGATGACATGGATCTTAAGGATTTTTTGTTAGGTCCCCAGAAACCACGTCAGAAGTGCTTCCATTATGATACTTACAATGAGGTATGGAAAATCTCCCAGCAGGAGGCTGTTGAGAGATTGCGTGAGATTGACAGGGTTAACCTAGAAAAGGCTTTGGCAGTGGTCGACAATGGCATGACCACACTGACATTTAGGATTTATTCACTGGGCAAAATTGTGCCTTCTGCAATAGAGATAATAGAACAGGATTTGTCTATTCTTCAACATGAGCAATCGCAACTGTGATCCATTCTATTATTGAGCTGGACGCTGCACTCACTGCGTTCTGGTCACATGCCCTGGCAGTATATCAACAGTACGTCTCTTTTTTCTGCAGACAACCTAACAGAAAGACAGACAACAATGGCACGAAGAGATGCAAAATATACAATGCTGCACATTGAAAAATATGACCAATTACTTTTTACCTTGGCTGAGTCACCCTCCACAGAATGGTTAATCCATGGCCATATTACACTGCCAGTCATGACATTCCAATTTCAGTACTGTCTACAATATCACCAGGTAGGAAGGTATGAAGCATTGGGAGAGGGGTACATACATGAATCTTGGGAATTACCGTACAGATTTAGATGCAGGAATGGGGTCACTGAAACTTTTCTCAGCGGTTCAGACTGTGAGAGTTCTTTAAATGGTTCCCTTATGTGTCAGGATGTTTTGCTTCACGGAGCCTGTAATGCTTTAGTGGCAAACCTATTGTGTCACTTGAAAGGATCCGCAGCTGCTGTGATTCATCCAGTGTTCAAACTACTCTGGAATGGGAGTTATTTAACGTTGAATGATCAAGGTTGTTGCGGGATGGTACCGGGCATCGCATATCTGGTCACAGTCAGTTCCAGGGTTACTTGTTGTATGCAAGTATTGTTTCCACCGACCCACACAGTTAGGGAGGCAACGCTATGGCTTTCATTCCATGTTTTCCGTATACGGTTTGATTCTTTGAGCAGACTGAAAGCCATGCTGTCACAGAAGGCCCGAGAGACTTTTGATCTCCAGGTTGCAAGGTCTTCGGCTGAGATACAGGCGCTAGTCTGAACAAACTTCCTGCTCCATTTCGGAGAAATGGTACATCGTATCTTTAACATGTCTGATATGAGTGGGATAGTGCACCTATTTAAGAACATAGGTCCTGGACTATTGAGCTCCTTTCAGACAATCTTAGGAGTTATTCCATCATTTATACACTCCGTATTGGGAAGCGTTTTTGGAGGGCTTCCGCTGGTCCTACTACTTGTAGTGGGTATCCTTGTTTTAATTTTTCTGCTACGCAATGGGCGGCCCAGTTTCCAAAGAGATGGAAAAAGCCCTCCTGGTGCGACGTTGCCACGAACGCATGGTACTTCATGTGGGTGCACCTCGACTTCGGAAGCTAAGTGAGCATTGGTTCCTTTCGTTCAGATCAGTCTGGGTCGACTGCATCTTGCCTGTAACTGCTGCCTATTCTGTGGATACAAATGCGTGGTGGACGTATGTCTGACCCTTCCATCGGTTGTGCCACCGGACGTTGATGTACTACTGGACCCCTTAAAGACCCACGTGTTACAGTGTCCCCATCGTATTCCAATGTTGATGATGGCATTCTTAGAGCCTCCACGGAATGCTTCAACTGATCACCTTTGCTCCATTGACCTGATACAAGAAGTGTTACAGGGACCGTCATCTGCGAATGCAAGCAACAGTGATGTTGCGTCTCCCACACAGGAAACATAAACATTTGGCTCTCCGTATGATGGGAACATTTCAGCCTTTTTCCAAAACAAGCCAAATTGGATATCGAACACACTGTTTTGTTTTATTTTTCTCTCCTGCTCTCACTGGGCACCATGGCTTTCAATGTGCTCAGTTGGTCTCACAGTATATTGACTATTTAGAGGACTTATAGAGCTTTTTAACTTTTTGCATCTGGTTTTTACAAATACAATGTTTTTAGATGTTTTTAGCAGTGTTTTTATGCTTTTTAACCAGGCATATTTAGCATTAGTTAATATTATCGTCCTTCGGATGAGGAGTGAGTGTTATGAGCCCCAATGTACCCCAATATAGGCCCAACCTTTTCCCTACATTTGTCCTACCTTGCCCTACATAACGGTTCTGGCGCTGACCTTTTACCTAGTTATGTGCCAAATAAATATTGTGTGGTTTTCTTCGAAAACTAGCCTCATTTATTATGCATGAGGATTTTTAGTATCATATCTTAATCCCCTGCCTAGGACATGCACAGCAGGATTACCATCTTCTGTATAATAACTCTGTACAAAAGTCACCGCTATCGTCTTCCTTGAACGACAGACCCACAGTACCATTACACATCTAGGTAGAACTTGAGGGTACTTTTCGGGTATAAAAAAAACACATCTTAACTGGTCAACCAGAGGAGAAGCTTCCACGCTGACACGAGATGCTGAAGTCCCTGCACGCAGAAACTCCAGCACGCAGTGGTCTGACATCCCTTGCGGGGTGTACAACTCGAGACCAAGACAGTGTTCTTCGTTCTCTCCCATCAGGTAATGGGGTTGGCTCTTTCCTGGGGATTCTTGGCTTTACACCCACATACATGCTAGGTACACTTAGGTACATTTAGATAGGGTTTGAATCGTAGGAGTATGCTCGATTACTGCCATGTATCGATATGCCTGCATATATTTACTGTTTTAGTACTATGGTAGAATTCTACCTTTTATTCACTCTGTCAGTGCTTGTAATTTTATATATCTGTTTCTGTCTAATGATTGTCGCAGCAAACATGTTTTATACTAGAATGACGCTGGTTCAATAAATGCTTATTGAAAACGTCCCCATCGTTTATATTGTGTATCTCTCTCAGACATAGGGGCCGATTCCGATCTCGGCCGGTTGGGCTCCGAATCGAATTCGGATTTACCGGATCCGATTCGGAGCCCTGTTTCCCGACCGAATCGTACGCGGGTCCGGCCGACCGAGTACGATGCAGGCACCCGCGAAAACTCCGACCGACTCGAACGCGGCTTCAACACGCTCCGACCGACTCGCATGGACACGACTCGCACCGCGCTACGGAGACGTTTCCCGGCCGGGTAAGTACGATGCGCGCCGCGAGCAGTCCGATCGACTCGCGCCGTCCGGCTCGAAAAAGCTGTCGGAGCCGGACTTTGGGGGTTCGCGTCGGACCCCCCTGCACGCGTAGGCACGCGAGTCGCACACAGGGGGGACCCATGGGTCCCCCCTACCTGTGCGTGTACGGCGCGAATCGCTTCGCCGCGTACACGCTGTAGGGGGCGCCCTTGTCCGCCTCGCACCCATTGAGTCAATGGGAGCCCGCGTACGCGTTGTACGACAGGCTCCCATTGACTTCAATGGGAGTCCGACCGACTCGAGTCCGATGGCATACGTGCGCATCGTACTCGATCGGTCGGACTGCACGGGTCCGATTCGGTCGGAAATCTCTCCGGGTCCGGCTCGGTCAAGGAGATTTCCGGCCCGAATCGGAATCGGCCCCTAAGTGAGCACGTTTGACCGAGTAAAAAGTGCTGTACTGTTTCCACGATTCCTGAAGGATCAAGGGTTGTCATGTTCGATAGTTGTCAGAAACTATTCGCTCCTTGGCAAGTTTAGGGAGCTTATGGTGGAACTGTGAGCTGGCCATCTAAAGGCTAACATATCCTTCGGGGGTGTCTGGAATCAGTCTGGACACCAATCCCTTAGTTTATGTTATCTAAACGCGCAGATCCTATGTATTATTAGGAACTACACGACAGGTTCACTAAATTTTGATGCCTCAAAAATAACATGCCGCTATCCACTCATGATTGGAAAATGCAATCTTCTCCTTCTTAGTCGCAATGGCAGTAAGTGGTGACAAGATGGAGTGAAGACAAAGGGTCTGGGGATCTCTTCCCCTGTGGAACCATGAATGTGGACACAGATTTGGGCCCTGATTACCATCGGCTAGATTAATTGTGATATGAGCGGTAATCTTTGTTACAGCACATATCGCAATTGTAAACTGTGCCATAAGCCTTGCACACCCTTTGTAAATTTTGGAAGGTAAAACCTGTTAAAATTTACTGGCAGAAAAGTGCCAGATAAATATATATATGTTATGCAGATTTTGTTGCGGGAAATCTCCATATTCCAGGGCATTCATCGTAATTGGGTGCTATTTATTGCACGCGAAATATTAGGATCCTAGTAGTATTCATAATATATCGGTTAGGATAAATATCTCACCGTTTTCTGGGCCGACCCTAATTGGGGCCACAGTGTTGACCTTGTAAACAAGAGAGGAGTTCTGCTACCAGAGTAAATCAGTAAACACATAAGTCTGGTTTCTGAGATGCCACTGCCCCCCTAACGCCTTTGGAAATGTTTGCAGATAATATTCAAGCACTCACTCTCTGATAATACGCTACAGAGTGAGACCTTGTTTTTAAGTTTTTTCTAGTGCCTCCAGCTCGTCTCTCGAATACATGAAGGCTGTGGGAAAGGACATTTCATTCCAGGCAAAGCTATCCATAATTTATTAGCCTTCGAAGATGCCTAGTATGACCCATAGTTACCTCTCACCACCTGTTTGTTTCTTTATGTATAGACCTATACATTTATGCATTTATAACTATATGAATGAATAATGAGTTTCACATTTAAGTATAATTACTCGAATAATGTTAATAATTATAAAATAGAATTATTGTATTATGTGGAGAGTCTCACTCATTAGTACATGAAACTATTTTCAGTGAGTAAAATTACATATATGTTAAATAATATTAGGACACTGGTAAGCCAGTTGACCAAGGTGAGTAGCTCTCAGCTACACACATGGTAATTCATATAATAAGTTGTCATACTCTCCTGTAGTGACTCTGGTTATCAGCTGCCAGGAACTGAGTAAATGTTTCTCCAAGTGTCTTTACTTTTCACTGAAGCTGAATGAAAACTTTGTGGCTCTTATTGGCCCAGGAAGACCATTATCTTACATCAAACTGCGCCATGGCAGAAAGCACACTGTAGCCTTGTCATAGAACTTCCTGATAGCCTTCCAATGACCACTCTTCCTGCAGACTGCTGTGCCTGCTGGGACAGGATCCATGGTGTAATAGATGTACACAGGATTTCAATGAGTCTAAAGTGGTTTACTGTCAGAGGCATCTTCCAAGCATCTGTTCATTGAAGCTTCCTGTGTCTGTCCTGGCTTCACACATACATGATGACAGCTGTGTTCCAGTAATGTAAGATTTGCAGCTATGGCTTGCTGAGGATCTGAGCTTACTCTGCTTGTTACATCCACAGTGGTAAGAAGGTCTCCTACATGGACTGCGATTGAAATATTACATAATATTTAGCCTGGCTTTAAATCTTTGACCTAAGTTTCTAAATGCTCATTGGTGGTTGGCACATTAAAGTTAACATTTTAGATACTTTAGCCTTCCTGTTGATGCCTATTTAAAAATAACATAGTCTTCTGTGTGGCTGCAATAAAAACCAACACAACCCATTTACTTCATTTCACCGAATGTCTCTGCACCGTAGAAATAAATACTGTTAAACACACTGGAAATTCATTTTGTGACACAAATGTCATGTATGCTCCATAAATATCTGACCTTTGGAGTCCAGTGTTTCTGCTTCCCAGAGGCAGACCTGTGCTGGACGCTGCTCTCTCTGCCAAAGCTGTAACCCCTGTGTGAATGGTACATGAATCAAAGAAATAACCTTCTAGTTAAAAGAAATGCAGACTTCACCAAATGTGAGGCACATACTGCTGCTATTGTACCTTTCTCATAGAAAATAAGTAATAGGGGAGCATAAATAGATGTACGATACAGCCAAACGAAAAGTTTACTATTTTCAGAACAGTCTTACCTCACAACTCACACCCTATGCAATGGTGTCCAATCCTGTCACTGGCAGAAACAGCTAATTGGAAAAGAGTGAAATGGTACGCTCCCTTTAAAAACAGTTTTATTCGACAAACCAGAAAAAAACAAAAAGGCAATCCATTGTTGACTTTATGAAGTTATATTTTTTACAATTCTGCATGATGCTTTGCTATTTTATTCATTGCACAGATTACTTGTTGTAATGTGCAAAAGTACTTATATCCATTGCTTAACCTTTTATTTCTTGTTTAATGTGCGAATTAAATTCTATTTACAACGTTTTTTTTGCTAAAATGGCTTTTAAAATAAAAACATTTGCAGTACTCAACCCTTGCTCTCAACATTCTTAACTACGATCTTTTTAATACAACATCATTACTGCAAACCATTTTGACGATAATCTTGTTTCTACCTTAAATGGGATATAAATTACTAAAAACTATGTACAACTCATGAAAACTCCAAATGTTAGCTGATCGACTTTATCCTCTTAATTGCAGTATTCAGGCAATCATAAATTAGGACTTGCACTGATGGTGTAATATCCCCAGTCCAGGCATTTGTCCAGACGGATTCAACACAGGTACGAGCAGCTTAAAGTGTTATTTGTTCTCGGTTAATGTTTGTAATATGTTATTTCAAAAAAGGCACTCAGAATGTTGAAAAAATCTCAGAAGCAGCTGTTTTTAAGGTCCAGTGTTTTTAAAGTGCTTCCTTATGAGAAGCTTACAGAATAAATATTAATGTGCAATACTGTTCTGCAAGACATTTTCTTGTTCAAAAGTTACAAAAATATCTTCTTATTCGCCTATTGAAGTTCGAAAGGTTTTTATTAACAAAGGAAATTGAAATAGTCTGTGAATCACAGAGTCAACTGGCCAGAGTTTCCTGCAGCTCAGGTGATGCAGCAAGCTCAACGAGTAACAGCAAAGAACAAATGTATGCACTAGTGAACATGGGTTTCTAATGGTGGTTGGATCCAAAAAGAGAACAAAGAGGTGTCCGAGCTCATGAGAAAAAGAAAAGAGCACCTTCAGATAACAACACATAGGTCAACGTTTCGGCTGAGCAAGATAATGTTAATTGTCAAGATGCGACAAGAAGGCTCAAAGAAAGAGACAGACTCTTCCTCCAGACGTTTTTAGCATGAGCAAGAAAGCATGGCTGAGGCAGGTTATAGTTATTCAAAGCAATAATCATATTACACAAAAGCGGTGGCACCAGCCTCCCTCTAGAGTGGATGTACAGTAAACACTGACCTGTAAACATGCTTTAGAACAGCTTAGAGGCACAGTATACACGAGCTGCGTCTCATGCTGTAAGAAGTTTCCCTTTTTTATGCAGAATGCAACATTTTGTACATTTTGGCCAGTCTTGTCACATGTAATTAAGATGAGCAGATTCTTAAAGATTAAATACATAATTTCGAAATCGGAGACAGATACTCATAAGCTTGACGAATATCCCGCCCTCCTCATCACAAGTGCCATAGGATATAATACGCTTGAAATAAAGGAAACGGGATATCCATCACATTTATGATGGAGTATCCCATTGGCTAAACTTTAAATCAGGCCCTAAGTCTTTATTTAGGTTTAGTATTTTTTTATTTTATATTGCAAACTAGATAAACTAAAAAACGTGCACTTGTTTATTGAGCTGGTGTGGTGGCCAACCCCCGTGGAGTAGCCTACAGAGAGTGTTTGAGAGACAAGTTTCCAGAAACTTCCCATGGTTGAGACACATCAAACTCTATTAACAACCCTCTTCAGAACACTTCGGATGAAATCTGGCCAGGTTTTGCCAGCAGATAATGATAGAAAACTTAAAAAGATTGCTTGAGTTAAGCATGAGTAGGTTGTAGGTCAAGATTAAAATAGTACTCAGTTGTGCAGCATCTTAGGACCTCATGTGCCATGCTTAGACAAGATATTTTAATTTGACCTTTAGATTAGCAACACTATGTTTATGGGATTTATAGAGCGCATGGCTGCCCAAGGGCTTCCCAGCGCTACCGAGAGAAGGCAAAGTGTCTAGGAGGGATCTTAAGGGAATAGCCACGTCTTGAGTTTTTTCCTGAAACTTCTTTCCTCTCTGGTCAGTCTCAGTTCCTTGGTCATCGAGTTCCAGAGCTTTGGAGCAAGGTGTACGAAGGATCTCCCTCCCCATCTAGATCTCTTTATCCTGAAGGTGTTCATGAGGTAGTCAGATGAGGACCTGAGAGATCTATCAGGGACATATGAGGTGACCAGGGTTTTTAACAGGGCTGGACCCCTATCAGACATAGCTCTGTGAGCTATACATAGGGCTTTGAACCTGATCCTGGATTGGATGGGGAGCCATTGCAGCTTTTTCAGCGAGGATCTAGCTGACTCCTGTCTAGGGATCTTCAGGAGCATCCTCGCCGCGGTGTTCTGGACAACTTGTAGCCTGTCGACCACGTATTTGGGGGAACCCAGATACAGGGAATTGCAGTAGTCCAGTCTTGAGATCACTAGGGCCTGGACCACTGTTCTCCGTGCCTGTTCTGGGATGAGGCTCATGATCTTACGGATCATCCGCAAAATGCCGAAACAGACTGCAAAAAGTTTTGTTGCTTGAGTTTCCATAGAAAGCTTGTGGTCTAGCCACATCCCCAAGTTTTTTATGGAAGACTTTGTAATGGGGGGGGGGCACCCCAGTCCTCTGGCCAGATGATCCTAGACCAAGGCCCTGGGCAGTTGCCCAAGAACATCAGGTCTGTTTTGTCACCATTCAGTTTTAGATTGGAGTTATTTTTAGACAAACAAAAACTCTTGGAGAACTTATATTCTAATACTCAACTCACACACCTTGAGGCATACAGTGGTTCCACCCACCACAACCTGTTGTTCCTTCATATGTTTTAACTCACCTAATTTATAAGGGTGAGATCAGATTCATAGTTTTCCCAACTGTTCTCAACAGAAGTCGATCCTGATAGGGAGACTCTTAGAATCTAAGAGCGAGGTTTGAGAGCACAATATTAATTGCATAATAACTGTGATTTATGTTCTCAGTCTCCCTATCAGGATCGACTTCTGTTGAGAACAGTTGGGAAAACTGTGAATCTGATCTCACCCTTATAAATTAGGTGAGTTAAAACATATGAAGGAACAATAGGTTGTGGTATGATTGGCAGTATGTGTGGTGTGATAACTCCCAGCCCGATAAACAGGGTGCGGTCTAGCTCTATGTAAAACATGGGGGGTTATATTCTGGGTAAGCCCTTGGTGTTTTTTGAAAGAAAATATATATATGGGTCTTGAAGGGGAAATGAATGGTCCCTCTAATGTTTGATTTAAGGATACAATGATGATGCAAGAGGAATCCATAGTGGACACAAGTTTTATATCTATTCTGTATCTTTACACAGGGAATCCTCCAAAGCATCTTGATGAGAGAGATTAATGCTTTATTGTCCTGAGGAAGATGGCTTGATCCTTATTTATACCACCGAAACGCGTCTACGCTTTTTATTTATGGTTAAATTTGAGGAACAATGTGTTGCATATAAACAATAAAATAATGCAATAACTCTAATTGATTTCTTCAAATTAACTGCTCTTAATGACAAAAGTATACGTCTGATATTCTGTCTCTCTTGAATAATCTTCGTATTATGTGATGTTTTTAACTGTTTTATTATGATTTTGTATACATATGTATGATCTAAAACATTTTTTGATATAATATTAAATATGGAATAATATTTTTTAATGGTATTGTCCTTCCCTTTCAAGACTGGTGGGTGGAACCCCTGTATGCCTCAAGGTGTGTGAGTTGAGTATTAGAACATAAGTTCTCCAAGAGTTTTTGTTTGTCTAAAAATATTACTAGTACCCTGTCTCTTGGAGTAGAGGGGTCACTCTTGTTTTCTTCCACATAGATTGGAGTTAGCCATCCATTTGGCTATCTTTTCCAGGCATGGTACCAGCTGAAGATGATTAAAGTTTGTTTCCTCCAACACTGAGACTACCAATTGTGTATCATCAGCGTAAGACACAATGATAAGTCCGACCTCCTGAACAATTTGTGCTAGAGGAGTAAGGTAAACATTAAACAGGGTCAGGCTGAGTGCCGAGCCTTGAAGTACTCCATTGGGAGCCAGAAAGATATCGGAAAATTGGCCGATTCCATGCATTGGAACGATCTTTCGCTTAGGAAAGAGGTGAACCATTTTTTGGCTTTGTCCTGGATCCCGATGTCGCCTACTCTCTGAATTAGGATATTATGATCCACGGTATCAAAAGCCGCACTTAGATCTAGAAGAAGAATGGCAGCGAAGCCCCCTTGGTCCAGTATCATTTTTAGTTTATCAGTTATTATTAAAAGGGCTGACTCTGTGCTATGTCCTAGGCGGAACCCTATTTGCGTCTGGTGCAAGATGTTGTTTTCCTCCAGGACCTGTGAGATGATACTATTGACATGCTTTTCTACAACTTTACCCAGAATGGGTAGTAGTGAGATGGGGCGGAAATTCCCCAATACAGAAGGATCTAGTTGGGGTTTCTTAAGCAGAGGCTTCACGATAGCATGTTTCCACGTCTTAGGGACTATCCCGGTCCTCAGTGATAGTGAAAGGAGGTCTGCCATCGTGGAGAGGATAGAGTCTCCGCCCTGAAGTAAGATGTGAGGGGGAGCGGGATCAAGTGGAGAGCCAGACTTAATTTTGCCTAATATTAGTCTTGTAAGTTCTTTGCCGATTATCGGGAAGGAACCCAATACTGGAGAATGAGATGGGCTGTATTGGTCTGGACTAGGGGATTGGCTTTTCGAGTCTGAAATTGCCTCCCTTCCTTTGGGGACATCCACGGGGCTCGTGTGTAGCGAGTTTATAATGTTTTCTACTTTATTAAAAGAAATAGAAAAAAGTAGCTAGCTCATTACATCTCTCCTTGGATGAATGAGGCATATGGGAACCTTGTACGGTCGTGGTGAGTGACTTCACAATTTAAAAAAGTTCTTTGGGTGAGTTTGAGGCCATGTTTATCCTCTCCTCGTAAACTTTTGCCTGCGCTAGTTTAATGTCATCATGATATTGTCTGACGGCTCTTTTGTATATCAGATTGAGGTCTGGAGCAAAGGTTTTCCTCCATTTCCTTTCGAGTTTCTTACAATTCTTTTTTTGAACTGCAAGCTGGCTGTTAAACCAAGCTGCTCTTTTAGGGTTGCGTGGTACTGTCTTTCTGGGTCTCTGAAAACAATAGTCTACTGAGTGATTGATCCAGTCTACCCATTGTTTGTGTGCCTCGTTAGTGTCTCTTGTTAGAGACGGAATGGTCGACTCAAGATATTTGGTCCAGTTTACTGGTGCAGCCCTAGGCCATTTCCTGCCTGAAATCGCACTGTCTGCTGCAGGTGTTTGTGCAACTGGTTTAGCAAACAAAAGAGGAATGTAATAATGGTCAGAACATGGAACTTGGACTGGAGTGAGGACAATCATTCTGGGGTAATTCGAAAAGATGGGGTCAAGGAGATGTCCCTTTTCATGTGTAGCTGAGCGCACCAGCTGAGGGAGTTGCAGAGCTGAAAGTAGTCTATTTGCGAGGGGTTCCTGGTGTCGCCTAGATGAATGTTAAGGTCCCCAAGCACTGTGAAAGCTCCTCTTCCTACAATGAGACTGGCAAGGAGGTCGGGAAGAGCCTCAAGAAATGTCCCACAGGACCCAGGGGGCCTATAAACAAGGATTCTGGAGAAGGAGGCAGTGGGGGCAAGCGTTAGTCTGAATTGCATGGCTTCGCAATTGGCTAGTCTCATTGGAGTGGTGGAGCAGTTAAACTGCACTTTGTGAATGATGACCACCCCTCCTCCTGACTTTCCCACCCGGTCCTGTCTGCTGATACCATACCCAAGGGGGAGGGTCATGATAATATCTGGCGCCGAGCTCTCATTGAGCCATGCTTCAGTGATAAACAGAATGTCTAAAGCCTCTTCCTCTAGAAGCAGCCAAATTTCAATTTTGTGTCCTGGTAGGGATCTGCCGTTTATAAGCTCCATTTTCAGGTGGCTATTAATGTCTTGAGTCCCTTGTAAGCTGGCTTGGTTAGGCGAGCTCCTGTCTGTGGTGAAAAGGCAATGTTGACACAGTATTCTATTTCCTGCGAGAGTGACCGGCTCTAGAGAGTGTGCGCAGAGTGTAGACAGGGCAGGCCTGAGCTGCCACAATTCCTCAGCAGTGAACTTAATATGGCTTGAGGAGTTTGTGTGGATTTGGGCAGGGTTCCTGGCCCCTGGACCCGTTCGGGCACAGACAGACGCAGACGGGCTTGCCTTTGGCGCGCCTGCTGCGCGAGTCTGATGCGCGTCCGCGCTGCTGCCGCCATTAATAGGCGAGCCCAATCAACTGGAGCGCTAACCTGAGCGGGCCTCTCTTTGGTCATGAGGAGTGTCTCCCTCCTCCCTATGATAGAGTGAGTCACCCAGCAATTTCAGAACTTTGCACTCTAAAAGTATTTAGAATGAAATGAAAACTGCGATTTTAAGAAGGTGAGGCAATCAAATTCAAACAGTCAAATTCAAACAGTACGTTTACTCTGTTGGCTTCAATTAAATAGAGAGCAAGATGCCAGCATAGTGTGGTAGGTAAAATGCAGGAGGCAAGAATAGCGTAAGAAACCTCGGGCATTAACTAAAAAATAGAATTTGGTACCTGTCTATGTAATTAAGGCAATAATGACCCTACAACACACCACTTAAACCTTTGCCTGTTATACAAGAGGAAAAGATATAGTACAGAGGCAGTTCTGTTGTGACAGTCGACAGACATAGTCACTAGTGATTGTTGTGTGTAGTCTCCTAGCTTTAGCCTGGCACACATGATGCACTGCAGTTCATTTGTGGCCACTTATGATGATGGTGATTCTGGCTGGTCCACAGCATCATATTTAACTTTCAGCCGCTGCCTGCTATTGGTGATGAAATATGAACCAGCCGCAGCAGGCATTCTCTGTGTGACTCACAAGCTTCCAGGGTACATGCATGACTGGCTGCTCCACTCTAGGTTTTGTTTCTGAATTCTGGGGCTTGAAAACATGGTTTATAATGGGATAATAAAACAAGTCCCAGAAGGCAAACAAATAGCCCTGACTGTAACAGCTACATATGGATGGACCAGGAAACTCTTTGCTTCCCTTAGAACTGAATGTGGGCTTTAAAGAACTTTGAGCCTCATGTATGAGGAATGCATTAGGTAAACTGATTTACAATAAGGACACCGACTTTCACCAAATGCATTCTTATTTTGTTACCCAGTGTAAGAAAATGGGTTACAGAATGACTGGGGTGTTGGCCTTGGTCAAGCAGCAACCACAATCCTTGTCAGAGTGAGGCACTAGCAAACCCCAAATTAACCTATGCTCCTACCCCCAGTAACTTGGCGCTGAGCAGTCAGGCTTAACTTAGAGGCAATGTGTAAAGTATTTGTGCAACACTTCAAACAGTAAAACAGTGAAAACACCACACACGAGTGGAGTCCCACACCAGGTTAGAATAACAGAGCTTAATTTAAAAAATAAAACAAGACCAAAATGACAACACTTGCCTGTTCACTTGTACCCGCCAACACTTGCCTGATAGAGGGAGAAGACGTGCCTTTGTCTCTCGCACCGCTGGGGACTACTCTTCCCGAAATCCTTCACGCTTCCACGTGCATAAAAGCGCGACACCGGCCCGCGGCCGTGGCCCGTGTAGTCGCCAACACTTGCCTATTCACTTGTACCTGCCAACACTTTCCTGATAGAGAGAGAAGCTGTGCCTTTGGCTCTCGCACCGCTGGGGACTACTCTTCCTGACATCCCTCACGCTTCCACGTGCATAAAAGCGCGACACCGGCCCGTGGCCCGTGTAGTCGCCAACACTTGCCTATTCACTTGTACCTGCCAACACTTGCCTGATGAGGGAGAAGCCGTGCCTTTGCCTCTTGCACCGCTGGGGACTACTCTTCCCGACATCCCTCACGCTTCCACATGCATAAAAGCGCAACTCCGGCCCACGGCCCATGTAGCAGCCAACACTTGCCTGTTCACTTGTACCTGCCAACACTTGCCTGATAGAGGGAGAAGCCGTGCCTTTGCCTCTCGCACTGCTGGGGACTACTCTTCCTGACATCCCTCACACTTCCACGTGCATAAAAGTGCACTGCAGGCACATGGCACGGGACGCACACGGGGACGTGCCCTGGCAAAGCCCGGGCCAAGGGCTTGCCCATCCATGCCCAGAAGAGGCTGGGCTGGGCCACCCCCATAACATCTGGGATTTGGTGGGATGTTTGTGAGCAGTGCACCCCTTAATTATGGAATGGCCAAGCGGAAAACTAAAAGCACAAAAGCAGGTGGTGAAAGAGTTAACACATTGGACTCCTTCCTGACGAGAGCAGCGGACGTGCTCTCTAAAGAAATCGAACTGACGGAGCGACGCCTCTTATTGGAAGAGGTACGAACTGTTCCGCTCCCCAATGGTGTGGGTACTTCACCAGCTTTCTCAAACTGTAATATAGTCTCGATTACCCTTGCGTCGCCTGGTATTTCTAGGGGTCCTGAAACGGACGCTAGCCCAGTAATGGAACCCCCGGGCAAAAGGAAACAAGAAAGGGCCAAAAAACCTACTATGACCAAGTCCATGAAACTTATTAAAAACACTTATTCAGACATATCTGTGAACACGCATTTTACCACAGTTCCCAGACCAGCCTCTCCGCTCCCCGTTGACGACTTATGTCTAAAACTGGAACTAATTCTTTCAATGCATCTCCAACCAATCCTCACCAGACTGGCCAAAATAGAGCAGAGCATAACCTTACTCTTTAACAGAGGAACTGGCCCCGAATGAGGCGGGGGGGATGAGGGCAGTCACTGTCAACCCCAACTACTATCTGGTCGTTTGGTCCGCCTTCCCGCTTTCATTCTGATACCACAGGAAAGCGCGCTAATAGTGCCGGTTGGGAATGTGGTCGATCCCCCCCCCCCCAGCGTCCAAATTCATAATTCCTTGACTGAGGGCTTGCAAAGGAACTCCGCATTATCCCCCCAACCATCACAGCCCCGCACAATACCAATGGAATAGGGGCGCCAAATGTGGAGGGTGGGTAGCGGTACTGCCCTTAATGGGAATAGTAAATGTATGGGCGGTAGGGTTGCTGCTGACTTCGATCAAGGGCATACAATCTTCCAGAGGACCCAGCCATTTAACCAAAGAGAGAGTCTAGATCTCCCCCCAGCAGCATGCCATTTTGTGATTATCTTAGCCAATATTCCTGAACTGAAATCCGCTCAGCAGGAATCTACTGAGCAGTTAATGCATAAGGTTCTATATTGGCTGACTAGATTCTATACCGGCAGGACAAAATTATACCAACATCTCATTATAGCCGGAAGAGTGAACTGGGTGAGGTTTGCGACTAAAACCATAGGAGGAGATTGTATAGTTATACATTTTAATAGTCAACGACTGGTAGGTGACTTATTGAGAATATTGCCTAATACACCATCACTCGACACAGAGAGTTTTGCACTACCGTTAGGTTTCTTCTATAAACCCCATAGCCCCATCACACTGTATACACTAAGGTGAAGGCTTCTAACTCCTTCTGCCCTCTTCCCAACCCCTACCCTGACCAAATAAGTGCTGCCATACTGGTCAACAATAGATATGCCCCACTGGGAGATCTTGAAGCATGCGACTGACTTCATAAATCTCTAGTAAATCTGCCTGGAAAAAGTGGTACGGCCCTCTCACCAGAGAGACTTGATTTAGTGGGAAGTGACCACGAACCCTTAAAAATTATTTCATGGAACATAGCGGGTTACAGTCAGAAAAAAAGTAACTCTGACTGGCTGGCACTGGTGACACAACATGATATTTTATGCTTCCAAGAAACCTGGGAAATTTATAGGATTCATATAGATGGATACCACTCTTATCAGGCAGATGTGGTGCGCTCTGGAGCCAGCAGCCCCAGTGGGGTGATAGTAACCCTAGTAGCTAATAGGGCTAGGCTTAAGGTAACAACATTTTTGAACATTTCATCCTATTACCACATTTTTTGTGTGAGGGTCATAAAGGTCGGACTGTATCCTTATAAACTTTTATAATAACAACTTTGAAGGTAGTATGGCAACGGTGTTGGAACCACTGGAGAGGGATATTGGTCGCCTTAGGAAATCTCAACATAAAACCCTCGATGTAGTCTGGATGGGGGATTTTAATGCCCATAACTGTAGTAGGGTTGGCTCCACTGCATGTGGTATGATTGACAGTAATTGGGACTGTCTCCCTCACTTCCGGCACAATGACTATGGGAATACTTTGAATAGATTACTAATGAATTATAGCCTTGAGATAATCAACTCATGTGATATTAAAACGGGCCAACTAGACTTTACGTTTTTCACTCGGTCTTACCACTCAATCCTAGATTACATACTGGTATCAGAATCTATTAGAGCCCACTTTTCATATATTAAGACAAGCTTTAATGCCTTTAGCAATCATGCTGCAATTACTTATCATATGCTGTGTGGACAAAGACGAAAACCTTCTAAGAATGCTTTACTTAAGCCCTATATTGGAAGGAAAAATGGGGTTATTCTGAAATGGGAAAAAGTTGACATTCCAAACCTTATTGGGGGAATCGTAGCTAAAACGAACCAGGAAATTGTAAAGAGTTTAGAGCCAAATACAATTGACAACACCATAGCAGTAGCCTTTGAGCAGATCCTAGTAGAAATTAAAGTCAATTTGCTCCGTCCAATTTTGAATTGCAGGGAGGTCCATTGGTTTGATGATGCTTGTTCAAAAGCGCTAAAAAACCTTCATGCTGCTATGAGATCGAACCCAAGAGATGCCAACCTGGTGAGATCATTACATCACTCATATAAAGAAGCAAGAGTAGCTAGACTGAGGGTGCTGAAAAAAGAGGCGTGGGAGAAATTACAAAGAGCAGTAGCACTAAGGAATAGCAGGGACTTTTGGAGTACAAGTAATGCCCCCTTCTTAAGAGAGGAGACAGAGATCACCCTAGCAATGCATGTGACTGAGAATGCATGGGTGGCGCACTTCGAAGAAGTTTTTAGGAAAACAGGGGAGCTGACTGATCCGTGTACAGACTTACCCGTGTCTACCACAGGAAATATTACACTGTTTAGCTTGGAAGAAACAAAACATGCTCTAAATCAGTGCAGCAGATTAAAAGCACCTGGACCTGATGGGATCCCGATTGATTCTTCCTAGATAACCAGGACCTGTGGGTACCACTACTTACAAATGTTTTCAACACTATAGCTCATACAGGTGTTTTGCCGTCCTGGAAAAAGAGGGTTATAATTCCATTCTATAAAAAGGGGGATAAGGCTAACCCAATAAATTATAGACCGATATCATTATTGGAAAGTACAGACAAATTAATGGGGCAGTTACTCCTGAATAGATTGGAGGGCTGGGCTCTTGAAAGGAACATACTAATTCCTTCTCAATATGGTTTTAGGAGAGAAAAGGGGACAATTGATCAGTGCCTTAGTTTAAATCTGATAATTTCTAAATATATGGCGGCTAAGGAAGGCCACCTTTATATGACATTTATGGGTTTATTGGCTGCCTTCGATTGCGTGGTCCATTCTAAGTTATGGAAAATTGAGATGTCGATAATTAATTTTATTCGTGAGATGTACTCCATGCTATGGCTTGCGTCCACCTTGGAAGAGAGGGTGAATGCACAAGACGGTTTAGAATCACTATATACTACTACTAATGCCATGGAATTGGCCCTGGTTGGGTCTACCACAGATGTCCCTTTTATCAACTCATCTCCTGTCCTGATACTCCTCTACGCAGATGACGTAGTGTTGTTGGCACAAACTGGCAACGCATTGCAGAGACTCATAGGGCCTGATTCACAGAACTAACTTACGTCAAAAAGGTAAAGTTAGTACTTTTTGGTATTCACAGAATACACTTACTCATTTTGGTATTCACAGAATGAACTTACTCATTTCGGTATTCACAGAAGTTAGTAGTCCTAACTTTAGGACTCCTAAATGTCTTCTGTGAATACCGAAAGTCTTAAAGTTAGGATTTTTCTCAGTTTAGGAGTAGTAAAGTTAGGAGTCCTAAGTAAAGAAATATCCCAGAATGCTTATAAAAGGGCGAAGACTGGAGGTTGTGGATAACTTCAACTACCTAGGGGTCATGTTCATGTTTGATAGGGAAAACACCACGCAAAATATAGTGATTAATAGAGGGCTTTTAATGGAAAAAGGTATTAAATGGCATTTTAGCTTCACAAAAAAACTTGGATCGAAACCAATTGGAACCATAAAAATTATCTATGAGGCAAAAGTAATTTCTGTTGCCTCCTATAGGGCAGCTGTTTGAGGCCTAAATTGCAATGCCTAGAGGATGGGCTTTTTATTTTCTTTTTCTTTTTTTTTATGTTCAAAATAGTTTATTGAGTTTTCATATTAAACAATAAACAAAAGACAATACAAAAAATAGTACCGAAAAAGTACCCAATTACAATTGAAAGATAATGAAAAACAGCCATTAAATTACAATAGGTAAAGACAGTAAATATAATATTCCTAGAAAAACAAAAGGGAGGGAAAGAGCTAATATAAATCTATATAATGATGATAATAAAATAGAGCTACTATAACATGAAGACTAGACTATTGTAATAGCAATGAACAACTGGCAATAAAAACATATTTAAGAAGATAAATATATATAAACAGGTTTCCAAAAAGAATGATAAGAATTAGAATTATGATTAATGCCATTCAAAGACAACTGAGCTCCTCTTCTAGTAAAAATAACCCATGACCACCAAACATGAACAGATAATAATGAAACGTCTTTCCAACATGTTGTAATGGATTTAAAAGCTGCTGATAGTAGACAATTGAAAAGTTTACCTTCTAAGTAATTTACTTTTTGTGAAAGAACAACAACATCATCATGAATATTAAGTACCTTTTTATAATATCCCAAACATCGGTCCAAAATTTAAAAACAATAGGACAATCATAAAGCATATGTTGTAATGAACCAGTATGTAAATTACAGTGCCAACAAATTGAAGACGGAAGAAGTTTTGCTTGAAATAAACGTAGTGGAGTCCATAAACAATTATATAAAATATATGAATTAGTTTGATAGAGCGAAACAGGTAACCAACCAGAAATACTATTAAGCCAAATAACTTTCCATGTATCAATAGATAAAGAAGTTGAAAGTTCGTTATTCCAGAATGTTGAGATCACATCAATGTTGGTTCCTTGAGAGATAGACTTTTTTTATATAATATAGAAACGCCATGAGATAAAGTAGAAACAGTTTGAATATAAATTGATAAATCTGATTTAACATTAGAAGGAATATTATGAGGAAATGAATCTAAAATGGAATTACATAAAGATTCATATTTGATAAAATCAGAAGGAGGTAAAAGAAATTTTGTTTGTAAAGCTTCAAATGAAATAAAAGCATTATTGCAATATACATCTTTAAGGTAAAAAATACAAGCTTTAATCCAAGAACACCAAAATCTAACATTCCTATTAAGTTTTATGACCGGGTTATACCACAATGACATATCTTCAGTAGTGGATATGGGTGATTGAAAAATTGGATCTAAATCATTTAAAATTAGTTTTGTGGACTTTAAAATAACAGATTTATGAAAAAATTGAGATTTATTAGACATAGTTAGCAAAGTGGGTAGAGGAAAAGGTTCTATTAAAGTTTTTTCGATAAGAAGCCAATTAGGGGATTACTCAGAAAAGAGTGATTAAACCAAAGAGAGCTTTGTTTTAAAATAAAAGCTTTATGATAAAGAAAAAAGTCAGGTAATCCAAAGCCCCAATTACATTTGGACAATTTTAATTTTTTATAACTGATACGAGATGATTTGTTATTCCAAAGAAATTTGGAGAGGAGTTTGTCTACAGTTTTATAAAACTTTAAAGGAAATTGAGTAGGAATCATAGCAAGGGTATAACATTTTTTTGGTGCTATAGTCATTTTTATAGAGTCCATTCTGCCACACCATGAAAGATGAAGAGAAGACCATTTGGAGATTTTATCTTTAATATAATTTAAGATGGAGTCACAATTCATCGATATTGTTGATTTCATAGATGAAGAAAACATAATACCAAGGTATTTAAATGTATCTGTTTGCTAAATAATTTCATTCATAGGTAGCATATCAGGAGTACAGTAAATATTTAAAGGAAAGAATTCCGTTTTATTGGTATTTAATTTGTATCCAGAAACATTGGAATAAAACGAAATAATTTCCATTAGGAAAGGAAAAGAGGATAAAGGATCACTAATAAATAAAAGTACATCATCTGCATAAGCTAAAGTTTTAATAATAACTTCTTTGATATTGATTCCAGTAATTTTGTCACATTTTCTTATGGAAACAAGTAAGGGTTCAATACCGAGAAGAAACAAAAGCGGGGAAAGGGGACAACCTTGTCTTGTACCTCTGAAAAGAGAAAATTGGTTTGAAATTTGGCCATTAATAAATAAACGAGCAATAGGAGAAGAATATAAACCAGAAATCATACGGATAAACATGTCACCAAAATTAAATGATAATAAAGTACGAAATAAAAACTGCCAGTGAATTTTATCAAAAGCTTTTTCAGCATCTAATGCAAGAATTCCTGATGGTAGAGATAAAGTGGATCCTTGTTCAATAACATGAAGCAAAGTTCTAGTATTATTGGCAGAATATCTATTCTTCATAAAACCAGATTGATCCGGATGTATAACTGATTCCAACACCGAGGATAATCTAGTAGCAAGTATTTAGGCATACAACTTACAATCTTGGTTAATTAAAGAGATCGGACGATAATTAGACACAAGAGTAGGGTCTTTATTAGGCTTAGGTAAAACAATAATTAAAGCCTCAGTAAAAGAACCAGTAGTAATTCCAGTGGAACCAAAAAAGGTAAAAAGTTGAAATAAATGAGGAATAAGCTGTAGCTGAAATTCATTATAAAACTCAGCGGGAATACCATCTGGTCCAGGGGATTTTTTTTTTTTAAGAGATTTTATGGCTAATAAAAGTTTATCTTGAGTAATGGGTGAGTCAAATTCAATTTTATCAGATTGGGAAATCTTGGGTAATCCACATCTAGCTAAAAAAGAATCAATTAAAGAGGTATCATAAAAATTAGGTTTATTATATAAAGTAGTATAAAAATCTAGAAATTCATTTACAATATCATTTTGGGATAAAGCAATTTTACCGTTAGAGCCATGAATTGAATTAATTTGTGCTTTATCTTTTTTAATGCGTAAATAATTGGCTAACAGTCTTCCAGATCTGTTAGCATTAAAACCAAATTTGGCCTTAGAACACTAGCTCTTCTGCTAAGGATTGAATTAAACTCATATCTAAGTTTTTGCAATTTGAATCTATATTGAGGGTCATTAGATGTAATAAAAAGTCTTTCATATTTTGCGATTTGTTTATCTAAAGTTTTAATATCTGCATTAAAAGATTTATTTTCATGGGCCATGAGAGAAACAGAACCACCTCTAATATAGGCTTTAAAAGCATCCCATCTGTTCACCATGGAAGTAGAGCCTTCTGGATTAAAAAGAAAGTAATTATGAATAGCATTTAAGAGTTTAGGTTTATTTTGTTCATTAAGAACAATACTAGTATTCATTCTCCATCTGGATTGCGTTGTAAAATGTGAATTCAATTTCAAAATAAAAGAAATTAAGGCATGGTCCGATATATCAATATTACCAATAATAGGAGTGACTACAGAGTTAATTAGTTGTCTGGAAACTAAAAGATAATCAAGCCTAGAGTGAGAGTTGTGTGGGTTAGAAAAAATGTAAACATTTTTTCTGTAGGAAAGTGTAATCGCCAAATATCAACTAGCTTTGTAGTTTGAAGAAATGATTTGAAAGCAAAAAAAGCTTTAGGAGGTCTAAATTTAGTAAGAGATAATCTATCTAATAAGGGATCAAATATAATATTGAAATCTCCTCCAACGATAAGAGGAACTTTACCCAATTTAAGAACTTCTGTTGTTAGAGTGGACCAAAAAATGGGATCATCAGCAGTTGGACCATAAACGTTTAGTAAAAACACGACTGAATCATGAATTTTAATTTTAGCTAGAACATATCTGCCATCAGTATCAGAAATGTTACTCAAAATTTGGCAATGTAGTCTTTTTGCAAAAAGGATAGCAACACCATTTTTTTTGCCATTTGCAGGAGAAGAGACAATACTATCAACCCACTTTTTTTTTCATATAATCTAAGATTTTGTCATCAATATGAGTTTCTTGTATAAAACAATTATCTGCTTTACAACTGCTTAAATAGTCTAACATTTTTGTACATTTAACTGGATGGCGAAACCCCTTGACATTTAAAGAAACTATCTTGATATTATGAACCTTAGCCATAATAAAAAGAAGGAAAAAGGAGATCAAGAAGAGGAGAGAAAAGTAAAGAAAGAGTGTGAAAAATAGTAGCTCCAGAATCAAGTGAAAAGGAGAGAATAGGAAAAAAAGAAAACAAACAAAACATGGAAAAACGACAAACAAGAAACATTAATAACAGGAATGAAACGCACACACGGTTTACAAGCATGACCGGAACCGTTGGAGCCCTCTGTGAAAATAAACCATAAATTTGTCAGAAATATACGTAACAGTAAAATTCAAGTAGCAGAGTCATGAGTATCCATTGAGTGCTGCGAATGTTGATCCAGGAACAGTCTTAGTTCTTCAGGACGATTGAAGGATTTAGAGAAATTATCTTTCCAAATGCGCATTGTTGATGGGTCAAAAAGACCATATTTGAATCCAAGACTTCTTAGCTGAGGACGAAAAGCAGTGAATTCCTTGCGAATTGAAACAGTCTCTTTAGCAAAATCTTGGTGTATAAAGATTTTATTTCCATTGACCATCAATGAAGGAATTTCTCGTGCTGCTTTTCGAATCAAGACCAAATGATGGTGGCGGAGAACTTTAAAGAACATTTGACGAGGCTTTGTGTGATGAGGGTTAAGATGAGATGGAGTCCTATGAGCCTTATCAATTTCAAATTTTTCTGGAAATTTGATGTTTAGGAGGCCAGGAATCAGATTTTCTAAATACAATCTGCAATTGGAACCTTCAACATCTTCTGGTAAATTGAAAATGCGCAAGTTATATTGTCTGTTACGGTTTTCCATATCCAAAAGGAGAGTTGACATAGGAGATATTTTCGCCACAAGTGGAGAGAAAGCGTCAATTTTAACTTTATTGTCTTGTATTTTAATTGAATTAGCAGAGATTTTCATTGACATACTAGCCATGTCTTTGCGCAAATTTTTAATCTCTGACGCAATTGTATCTGTATTAGCACGGAGTTCCTGAATTTCATCAAGAATCAATGTCAAAGAAGGTTCAGTTGACGCTACCACTTTAGATTTAACTGGAGGTGGAGAAACGTGCTGTCTCCTTTTATTATGAAGAGAATGTGCATTTTTATTTTCCATTTTCTTGTATAAAGAATTATAATTGTAGAGCAATGTAAAATTAAGGAAGAAGTAGAGTATTGATGGGAAAAAAGCTTGAAAATGACTGGTGCAGCAGCTAAAATAGACTGTGGGAGTGTTTAGGCCAAAGCCAGGCCCTCTCTTGAGCACTTACTCCGCCCCCCTGACAGACAAGCTGCGCATTACCTCGATGCAGAGCTGGGTGCTGGAGCAGGAAGGAGGAAAACACCACTTCTGCTGAAAAAAGATGCTGGAAAAACCTCACAGCGACAGGTAAGGGCTTCTCAATCACAGCAACCTCATGTAGAATGAAATTCTGACAGAAAAATCGTCGTTATTAATAAAAAAACGGGCGAAAACGAGTGGAGCTCACCGGGAGGCGGCCATCTTGGTTTGCGCACTCGCGCGTCTCCCTAGAGGATGGTTTTATGAAAAGATTGGCGTGTGTCCCGCTATCCTGCTCCTCTTACAATTGACACTCTGAGCTCAACTTGTCTTTCATTACGGATCAGATCCGCATTGCTCCTACTCTACTGTGGCACTAAATCTGGAGAAAAGAATTGTTAAATCTAACTGGAGACATCTTGAAGGATTGCCTGAAGCTAGAGGGGGTAGGTAAGATAAAATGGCTAAAATATATTAAGATCAACTTGCGGGCAATTGGCTTAGATAAATTATATGAGGATCCGAAGCTATACCTGACAGTATCAAGGAAAGAACTGAAAGGCCGACTATTAGATAGCCTTGGAAGACATAGGTGGGAGCTCAATTGTAATAAGAACACAGTTAAGCAATATTCCCTAGCACCAAGTATAAATAATACTGTACTTTCATATCTGACATTTGTCACGAACCCCCAACATAGATATGTATTACCGAGGTTTTGTCTGAAATACATCCCGCTTATGCTAGACTATCCTGCTAAAACATATTCTATTGAACTGGCAGCTGGTCTCCGATGGTGCTTCACATCTACACACAGGGTCAGTGTGAGAACCAGAAAGTTGCAAGGTGGGATTTGTGCAGCATTGGCTGCAGAGCACAAGTGCGTGTCTGGAGCTGTCTGGGACTGGCGCCCGGCCCTCCTCACAGGGAGGTGCGGTGAGTGAGGACTCACCGAGATCGGAGTCCCGTGGCCAGGGTGCAGTGTAGCGCTGCAGCGGAGCGGAGAGTTGGGGATTGCTGCCTACTGTGCGTCGCTGGCGCAGGTAAGGTGCGTCTGCCTAGGGTGTGGAATCGCCTCAGCCCTACAGGAGAGAACTGCTTGAAGGTGGCGAGTGGGAGTCCTGTTGCGTTGCTGTGGGGGCTTGGAAGAGTCTTCAGTGTCTGTGTGCTGGTCTCAGTGGGGTATATGTGATGGCTGCTGCGAATCGTGGGCCCCCCCGTGCGCTCTGAAGAAGATAGCGTGAGGCTCCCCCTGCCTCAGTGACTTCCTTTGGGCGGTGAGAGACAGGAGCATACGTAGGGGCCCTGTGTAGCCTGGTGGTCACTGCTGCGGCCTGGATATCGCGGTGCACTTCTTCCACCACATACAGCAACTACCACCTGACAGTTTAGTGGACAGTTGTGGGGAGAGGTAACCCCCGAGATCTGCGCTAAAGTGGGGCACAAGAGCCTGGTGATAGCAGGAGTTGCTGTGCGCCACGAGTGAGGTGCGCCCATCATTGACTTCTGGACAATAAGGGGCTAACAACTGGTTGCTTGCCAGTTTGCTTTGAGTGATCTGCGAACCTGGGCAAAACTGATAAACAGCAGTCACGATTACATTTTGAATCTCGTCGCTCGGCGTGGCCTGCGTCGACACAGATACGGAAATGGAGGTCGGACAGACGATCACACCCCTACTAGAGTCCACGTTATTGATGCAGCAGAGCCTCCAGGCCATAGATGGCAAGATCGATACGCTAACGCTGCGTCTGGATAGCATGGCTGCCAAGTTGGATAAACAGGCGCCTCACCTTGCAACGGCAGAACAGCGCATTTCCACAGTGGAGGATGAATCCCATGAGACTGCAAGCAAGTGCAGCGACATAGAAGATCCTGGAAGTTATGAGGGCGAAAAATTAAGATTTGGAGGCACGCTCTCGGCGCAATAAACTTCGCATCATGGGGGTCCCTGAAAGCACTAACACAGGCCGCTTAGAGGACTGTGTTTAGGCGATGCTTAAGGAAGTTTTTGGCCCAGAGCATCTCTCCAAGGTCCTAATCATCGAGAGAGCGCACAGATCACCCCATCATAGCCAGGCTCTTAAACTGTTGTGATCGCGACACTGTTTTGAGGCTGGCACAGGAAAAGCAGAACACCAGCTATCAAGGGAACAAGGTAGCTTTTTCCCCTGACTTTACTGTTGTGGTACAGACAGCCCGCAGAGAGTTTGTATTGGTCAAGAAGAAACTTTGTGCGGCAGACATTCCATATGCGATGATGTACCCTGCCCGTTTACGATTCACTCATGAGGGAAAAACAAAGATTTTCACTACGCCGGGTGCAGTTACAGAATACCTGAAACATCTGCAACGTAACCGACCAAGTCTGAGGCGATCACCATCTATTGTACACTCGGAATAACCATGGCCCTGTCGAAATAGCTAACCAGGGTCAGGTTAGCACATGACCTGAAGTAATAAGTTGGCTTGGGACCTCTGCTTGGGTCACCATAACATCTCCTCTGGACATCGATTGACTATCTGAACTCCCCCCCTTACCACCCCACCTTTCCCCTCCCTGCCAGTAGTAGCTTGGTGATGGGGGTAAGGTGGTACTTTCCTACTGTGTACTGTGCTGTGAGTTTAATGAATGTTGTTGCAATGTTTTACAGCTTGTTGCAGCCGAGAAGGCTCACAGTGTGCCTGACTGTGTGGTATTCGGGGGGACACTGTAATGCTTTGATATATAGACTTGTAATCATGATGGTTCCTTTTTTGTACTGTAGATGCTCCTCTGGCAGATATATCTGCATGGTGAGAGAGATATGTGCATCTATTCCCCTTTTGCAGAGGATGCATGCTACCCCTTAGTCTGATTCACACCCACAATGGTATTTCCGGCCACTCCTGTGTTGCGGGTGGGATATACGGCACCTTGGCTGCCCCCAATGAGGGTGTATCCCATACTTGTTGTAATTAAGTCTCCCGGAGGTGGGATATTTCAGTGTTGCTGGATGACTCAACTGTTTCTTTATGTTATATTAACTGGGGATTGTCTTTGGCATGATTGGGATGCTAAAGTGGGAGTGGGGATAGAGGTCTGTTTGCTGTATGGTGCATGCATAGTTCATCATGAGCACATAATCAAATGATTCACGCTGGTACAGCTGTACGTTTTAATAGGGAGTAGTCGGCATCAGGTTATGAGTTTGAAAGAACAATGATTGAGAAGGTCAGATTTATGATTTGGAATGTCAGAGGACTGAATAACCCCCAAAAAATCAGACAGGTGCTGGCCTATTTAGATAGGCATCAAGTTCATCTGGCACTACTACAAGAGACTCATCTCACGAAAATCGGTGAGCAGCAGGTGGGGACTAAATGGGCAGTGGTGCGAGCGGCATCCTCCTATTCATCATATGCTAGGGGGCTGATGATTTTAGTGAAAAGGGGTACACTTTTTTCGCTCACACACACAGAATAGGTTGACATAGGCCGCTATACACTCATACAGGGGAACCTCTGTGGAACGAACATTACTGTTATCACGACATATGGACCAAATATTGATGACCCCGAGTTCTATAGTAGATTGGAGAGCAAACTATATGCCCTCCAACCAGAAATAATAATATGGGGGTGGAATCTAAACACCTATTTAGATCCTGTTGTGGATCGCAGTGCGGTAACAGAGTGACAGGGCAAGCGTTCAGGCCGTGCTATTCATGAAATTATGCACACTTATAAGTTGCGTGATATCTGGAGAGCACGATATCCGTTGGCACGGGAAGGTACACATGTCTCCTCAGTACATAAAACTTGGCCTAGATTGGACTATTAGCTGATCTCTGAGGCGGTGGCTCCATGGGTGAGTGAGGTTGCGCACCTTCCGCGTACTTTGTCAGATCACTCACCCGTGGTGTTAGCTCTGGGGATCCCCACACATCAGGTCCACTCAATCCAGTGGCGTCTGCAGGCGTCGTTGTTGCTCGATCCCATATGTAAAGAGGGGGGTGCCGAAGGCTATCACTCATTACTTCTTGGACAATGAGGGCACGGTGGAGAGAGCTGACACACTTTGGGAAGCCTTTAGGGCAACAATACGGGGGGCATGCATTGGATTACAGGCGGGCATGCTGAGGGATTTACGGGCCAGGATGCAAGCGATTGAGAAAACACTAGCGGGGTTGGACAGGCAGTAGGAGGCAAACCATGGCATAGAAACCTTAGCAGAAATTAGGGAGCTGAGTACAGAATATAGCGGGACAGTGGATCAAGAAATAAAGCATTTGTCTAGGCGCTGGGTGGCTAGAGCCTATGGCGAGGGTGGGAGACCGGGACGTAGTCTGGCCTCTAAGATCAGGGCACCGCGTGCACAAGAGTTCAACACAGAGTTAGAGCGCCAGGATGGGACAAAATGCTCCAACACGCCTGAAATATTAAATCAATTTGTAGACTACTATTTAGACCAATATGGCCCCAGAGTGGCTGCTACTGGGGATGAGACGCTTGCCTACGTTGAGAAAATTATGCTTGTTTGGTTGTCCTTGGGGCAAAGAGAATTCTTAGTGCAACCAATTACAGTGGCGGAGGTGAAGGAGGCCATTCGAGCGTTGCCTGGAGGTAAGGCATCAGGTAGCGATAGGTTGCCTGGTGAATTTTATAAAACGTACTCAGATTTGCTAGCACCGCACTTACATAAAACGTATGTTGAAGCCTATGAGGTCAATCAACTCCACCCAACGCTGCACGAGGCACTAGTGGTTACTCTATTAAAACCAGGCAAACATCCGGCGAGATGTGATTCGTATAGGCCTCTTGCTCTTCTGAATATCGACACAAAACTCATTGCTAAGATTATAGCGTCTAGACTGCAGCCGTTGCTTCCGGCTTTGGTACTCCCAGACCAGTCAGGGTTTGTGCCGGCCCGTTCCACCACACACAATTTGCAAACATTATTTGCTGTCCTGCATCAGCTTGATCCGGACGACAGGGCTGCAGCTGTGCTTTTAGATGCAGCTAAGGCATTTGACTCCATACAGTGGAGGTTTTTGTTTGATGTGTTGCATCGCATGGGGAGGCCGTCTGCATTTACGCAGTGGATTAGATTACTAAACGCAGGCCCGGTGGCCAGGGTACGGATCAATAACTGCCACTCCGCACTCATCCCAATATGTAAGGGAATGCTGCAGGGTTGCCCGGTTTCCCCGCTACTGTTTGCCATTGTGTTGGAGCCCCTGGCATGTAGAGTGCATCAGAGACATGCAGATGCGGCATTGAGGTTTCGGCAACGTCCGCTGGCTATATCGCTATACGCGGGCGATATAGTGCTTTATGTCCGCAATCCGGAAGAGCATCTAAACAGTTTGATACATTTGAACGCCTCTTGGGCCCTGGTATAAACCGGGATTAATCATTCATTCTTCCACTGACATCTGGTATGGTGCCCTATGAGCTGGATTACCCGCTGGAATGGTGCATTGATCTAGTAAAATATCTGGGGATTTGGATTCATAGGGACCCCAAAATTGTTCTGAAAGAAAATTTTGGCCGCGCATTGGTGAAATTGGAGGAACTAGTTGAGCGCTGGATTATACTACCGTTGTCATTGTCGGACAGGGTGGCGGTTTTAAAAATGGTGGTCCTTCCGATATTTCTTTATTTATTCATGAATGTCCTTATCATCCTTACTAAAGCTTTTTTTACTACTTTGCGCTCTGTTCTAACTAGGATGGTGTGGGCCGGCAAACAGCCACGGTCCCACTGGGATGTTCTTTTCAGGCCGTACATAGATGGAGGTTTTGGGGCTCCGGACTTATATGTATATTATTTGTGTGCGCAGGCACATTTTGCACATTACTGGCATTATCCCCCGCCTTTCCTCCACCATGTAGCAGTAGAGGCAGATGGGACTTATCCGCTGCCTCTTACCGCTATGTTGTCATGAGCACATATAATAGGGCCCCAGAGGTTGAAGAGCACGATTGACTGCACTGTGAAGGCCTGGCAGTCTCTGGCAGCACGGGCGGGTAAGTTACCGCTGAATTCCCCTGCTTTGCTTCCCACACACCACCCCAATATCTCTGAGGCACAAGAGCCTAAATCGCTTTCTAGTTTAGCAGACACAGGAATAGTCAGCATGGGTGATGCGTACCCGGAAGGTGTGTTCATCACCTTGGAAGTCGTCCAGGCCCGTGGCACCAGTACCCCGCTATTGGTATTTACATACTATAGACTAAAGGAGGCCCTCAAAACCCTAAATGCACTACACCCAGTTGCACCACTGACACCATTACAGGCTATGCTTGCCAGCTCCTCCCGCACAAAATTGGTCACTCGATTGTATAACGCGGTGCAGGTAGACACTGCCCCACAACATAGTAGAGGGATGGAGAGGTGGAATGAGGTGCTGGATACTCCCTTAACAGGGAAGGACGAGGAATACTGCTGCGCTTTAACAAGATATTTAACACCTAACTGTAATTTGCGCATTATTCATTTTAAATACATACAACAACTGTACTATACGCCCAAGCAACTGCAAAGATTTGGTTTGAGAGAGTTGGCCAGCTGTACGCGATGCAAAGGGTCAGATGCGGATCTCATACACCTGGCGCGGTATTGTGAGAGTGCAGGAATTTTGGGTACAGGTAACTAAGGTGTTATCTGATATGATCCTGGAACTGGCGGGTTGCACCCCACATGTGTGTCTGTTGGGACTTATTGGACACTTAAAGCCACAGAACCGGAGACTAGTGGTGGTTGCACTTTTATTAGCAAATCAGAAAGTGGCTCAAAACTGGGAAGGCAGAGGTGTCCCCAAATTGCAGCAATGGTTAGTGGATATCACATATTGTAGGATCAGTTAACCCAGTATGCAGAGGAACTTCCGGTACCATCTAGACCTAAAGACATTTGGACCCCCTTTACCGCCTACTTGCTAATAAGTCAATGTGAACAGTCGCCTGACGACTTGCCTGATGATTGCTCTTCCGACCAAACCCTGCTCCCTTCATGAATATTTTATGCTATATCACAAACATTATGCTGTATAACCGTCTAGTGTACTGTATGAACTACATGGTGTATTTTTGTATGAGTTATGTTGTTGTGAATGAATGTAATTCAAATGTTCAATAAAATAAATACAACTTAAAAAAAACTTTCTAAGTGGCATTTTCAGAACTGCAATTCAAAATCCGACTTTACTATAAGTTAGGATTTTAAATTATGATTCCAAAGACACCAAACATGGACTAGTTTTCTCTTCCCATTTGGAAATGACACTAATAAAAATGTAATAAGGCATCTCCAATGTTATCCTATGGGAGAGATAGGCCTTCTAGTAGAGAAAAACGAATTTAATAGTTGTTCACTACTAGGACATGTAAAACTTCAAAGTACATGTCCTACTTTTTAAATACATTGCACCCTCCCATCTGGGCTGTCCAGGGCCTACCCTAGGGGTGACATATGTATGAAAATGAAGGTTTGGGCCGGGCAAGAGGTTTATTTTGGCAGGTCGAAATGGCAGTTTACAACTGTACGCACAGGCTCTGCAATGGCAGGTCTGAGACATGCTTAAAGGCTACTTAAATGGGTGGCACAATCAGTGCTGCAGGCCCACTAGTAACATTTAATTTACAGGTCCTGGGCACAGGTAGTGCCACGTTACTAGGGACTCATAAGTAAATTAATTAAATATGCTAATTGGGTACATGCCAATGTTACCATGTTTAGAGGAGAGAGCCGAAGCACTTTAGCACTGGTTAGGAGTGGCAGAGTGTGCAGAGACCTCAGGCCAGCAAAAAACGAGGTCAGGAAAAATGGAGGAGGAAGGCAAAACGTTTGGGGGAAGACCACCCCAGGGATGACAGGGCTCAGACCTGGTCAATGTCTTAATAGGTCGGATCACAAAATACGGAATCATAGTGGATCACTATTCGACCTACCTCATAAACATTATATAGGTAAGTCGCAAATTGCAACCCACTATGATTGCCTAAAATTACAGGCAGAGTGGCATGGCTAGGGTCAGCAGACCACCATGTCTGTGATAGCTTTTAAATAAAGCAATCTTTCTTTTTTTGATGCAGCATGTTGTCCTAAAAGAAAAACAGGATGCATTTAAAAAAAGAAAACATTTTTTACAAACTATTTTTCGATAAGGCAGTGGTCCATGGAATGACTGTCTAGTCTTAAAAAAAAAAAAATTCACCTTTAACAAAGGGGAAGTCGTCCCTTGGGGACCGCTTCCCATTTGCGAATGGGTTACCACCTCCTTTGAGTTGGGTGTAAAATATTAATATGTGTGACCCAATTTTATTTTGCAAAACATTAATACATACTTTAAAGAATTGATATTTGAAAATAACGCCCTTCAACGTCCCTTCCAAATAGCCATTAAATATATACTTATATGTACGTACCTTCTCAATATGTGTACCCTCGATGTTTTGCCCATAATATTATGGTAACAAAAAATTATGATAACGATAGCCTTATATACAACAGTGAAAATGTTCAAACTGCTTGTGGCTTTATCATGCTTGAATATATTCAATTAAGAATAGATGTTATATGCCTTTCTCACTACAGGTCACAGTAGGTCTTTCCACTTTAACACCTACAAAAGTATTTAACATCATTTGGATATAAAAAAGTGCACCTCTATCAACATCTTCAAAATAATGAGAAGCATTTAGGTAAACAGATCTCTAATGATGAGCAGATGTTTACCTGAAGCTGACAAAATTATGGAACAGATTCAATGAGATTTTACTCTGACGTACACTTCTAGTACTCCAGAATTCCAAGGGAAGGCCTGGAATACTCCAGGCTTAATAGAGAAATTTGTGTAATACTAAAAGTGTAAGGCACACTTATTCATGCATTACTCTTTATGAATTGGGCCTTATACATCAAAACGGATTGCCTTAAAAAGGGCTTTAGTGAGAATAATTTTCACAGGTTTACCAAAAATATACATGTAGGGACCTCTTCCCTAGGCTATGGGACAGAGTATGCGGAGCAAATTGCATTTGTAGGACAAAGCATGGCACCTGCAAGCTCTTGCCTGGGCTGTCACAGCTAGTGTGTCCTGGAAACTGTTCTTATTGTAGAAAACAAGCAATAACAGGGTTTTCAACCACAAAGTGTCTTTTTGGGTGTGTGCGGGGGGGGCTTGTTCTAATAGCCTTATTGCCTCACCTGCAGAGCAATAACAACAGTCATTCCCTTCCCCCCACTTTCTAGGTCCTCATCTTCAGATTGGGTCCATAACGACAGGGAGGGTAATTAGCAGCCTTTGTTGCCCACAAGTACGGACAATGCTTACTTATTGTTACATTTCTAAAATATATTTTTGTAAGAGGCAGACTGAAGGCAGAGGGTGGTAGGGGGAGCTCATGTACTTTTTATGATTTTTCGGACTTAAGCATGATGAACAGCTTATTGGTGTTAATCACTGGACAAGCAGATTCAAATTGAATGAAAAGATTTATTTGGAGGATTTCTTCGTAGAGTTATTTTGGGGCATATTATCAAGAAACGGCGTTAAAATTATCGCCGCTTTAGCAGCAGAAAACTGCCGCTAAAGCGGCGATAATGGGCTTGATAATATGTCCTTGAGAATACCAATAGAAGCCCATGTTCTGGTGTCAACATGGGCTTCTATTGGAATTCCCAAGGGCATATTATCAAGCCCATTATCGCCGCTTTAGCGGCAGTTTTCTGCCGCTAAAGCGGCAATAATTTTAATGCCGTTCTTGATAATATGCCCCTAAGTTAGCTATGTTTCATATAGAAAAAGAGTCATTAAGTCAAAAAAAGTTCCTGTGCTTTTATAGGGACTTGTGGCTAGGAAAATAGTGTTGCAGAGGCCTGCTTGTGTGAAATCACTGACTTTGTAGGACACATTTAAAGTACTGGAGAGAATCAGAGAGGCAGAAGAGTACACACATTAAGGAAAAGGGCAACACGTGTAAAACCAGGGCAACCTAGATGATGCAGGGAGAATGAAAAAGGGAGGACATTTTCTGACAATGGCCAAAAAGGTATTGCAGAGCCTTCCTTGTAACTTGATCTTCAGCAAATTACTACATGTCTCAACGGAGTGAACGATGTGACAGTTCTCATTTAGTTCGTTTTTATTCCTTGGCTGCAGTTAACACACTCGAGAATGCGGATATCATCATGGCCGTCCACTCTGTATGCGCACACGTTTTTTGTTTTTGGTATATGCACGCAGCCATTTCGGAATGGCCCCAGCTTAGGCTGTCACGCTTCTTATTGTTTACAAAGATGGAAGATTAAGATCGACATGTGGATAGAGCTGATGTATTTTTGCCATGTTAGTTTAGTCTTACTGAAGTCTTAGTGTCTCTGAACCCTGTTTTATTTGAAAATATAAGATAAAATCAGTGGTCAAACAGTATATTAGAGGAGGTCTTCATGCTAGAATTATCGCCAGAGGTCACACCAGATTGCTGAGCCAGCTAATCTGTGGGAGATCTAATTTCAGAAGCTGTGCAGAAGGTGTCCTTCACAAAGAGCACATATTCTGTTTACTCAGCAGAATTCTGATAAAGAGTAGCTGAAGACAGCTATTCAAAGGTGTGATGTGCGATCCATACTAAGAAACTCGAAAGGCAGGTTTGCTGTTTAATGCTTTAGCTCAAATTTAGCATAGCGCTTAGAAATAGCTTTAGAATGTTAGGATATCAGATACTCCCCTGGACATATTGGCGGGATTAGAAGGCAAACATATAGGAGAGGTTGGCTTGGCATCTTGATGTGGCATCTGGGACAGCAGGACCTCCTTGACCCTCCAGCACCAGGGGAGCAGCCTGTAGAAAACATTGTGATATTACAGGGTACACAAGGAGTACAACACGAGTACATCAGGTATACACTTCTTTAATGCAGATTCAATCTTTTTGTCAATCCAATCTTTAATGGCTGATTCTTTTATCATTGAGGACCTTCCTGCCCAACTCCCCACCAAAGAGTCAACAAGCACAGTTTTAGGTAGTGTCACCTCCATCTCCTATACAGGATAACAACAATGCACAAATCCTGGTATTCTAATCTTCTCAGGCTCTTCCACTCCCTCATGACCACATTCAAATCATCAGGATGAATTAGTAACCCCAAAGATGGGGAACATTTAAAATGTCATAAAACACCATATGAAGATGAATGGGATTATTCAACAGCTGGAAACCCCATATTCTCCTTCGCATGAATCATCAACAAACAGTCTTTCCCAATATACTTTGCTTTTTGATCCTCTGGAATCCAGCGCCTTAAACATGCCTGCACATTATCTAGACCTCTCCCTCAAGGAACATATTGCCAAAAATCAGAGATGGTCTGGTACCAGCTCTCTTTTATAACGCCTTCGCTGCGAGCAGAATTCCAGCCAGGTGCTGGACATTCCAATCGCGGGCGGGGTCATGACGAGCTCAGCTCATCATGCGCACAGCCCGACCGTGAGGCATGACGAGCTGAGCTCGTCATGAGCAGGGAAGGGGTTAAAGGAAGTGGAGCTGTTTATTTCAGAAATTGACTTCGGAACTGCTGTTCAAGCTCTCCTATTCTGGCATCTGGATGGTAGTACTGCCCTGCTCCATGGCCTCCCAGACTCCACACTGGCTCCTCTTAAAGGCATCCTACAGGCTGCAGCATGTCAAGGGCCTGAAGAAATATGATCACATTATCACCATCCTGATTGAGCTTTAGTAGTTACCCTTGCTGGTCCGCACCATCTTCAAAACCAGCTGTATCATTTATAAAGTTATCACCACAAGCACCCCCGCTTCTCTTGCAAACAAGCTCACCAACTCTAATGGTTCGCAGTACGTCACATCCAGTACACCATCAGACTCCAGACTATGAATTGTAAAAAAGAAAACACAAGCCAGCAGGTCTTTTCCATCTATGCACCCGGGATCTAGAAAAACATTCCCATTTTGTTCAGGCCCTTCCGCCCTACACTGTTCCATTTTAAGAAAGTAAATTCGGGGAGCCGGCTGGGGCTGCGGGGGCCTTGGGGCTGCCCCCTCAGTCCCCAACGACAGTATGGTGGATGCCCTGGATGGGCACCAGGGCACCCACCTTTAAATCGGCCTTAGGAGGAGGGGGCACGTGCCTCCCCTATTAACTGCTGCTGGGGCCCGAGGGATAGGTCTCGGGCTGAAATCGGCCCCTGTAATATGTGGCCAGACCCTGGGGGATGAGGTCCTGGGGACAAAATCGGCTTGAGGAGGGGGACGCGTGCCCCACACCCCCTACTAAATGTTGCCAGGCACCGGGGGATGGGGTAACTGGGGCCGAAATCGACACAAGTAGGTGGCCATGCATAGTCTCTCCCCCTAAAAATGCTGCTGGGTTCTGGGTGATGGCATTTCTGGGGCTGAAATCAACCCAAGAGGGGGTGCTGAGCAGCCCCCCTCTTCATCAAAATAACATTGGACCCCGAGGGATGGGGTCCCCGGGGCCAAAATTGGCCCAGTGAGGGGGCCCACATGACCCACCTCCCCCTAAAAATAATGCTAGGCCCCGTAGGAATGGGGCTCCTGGGTCCCCCTCCCTAAAATTAACGTTGGACCCGAGAGATGGGGTACTTGGGCTGAAATGTGCCCAGGGAAGGAGGGCGCACATGCCCCCCTCCCCATCAAAATAACGCTAGGCCTGGGGGATGGGATACTCAGGGCCAAAATCGGGCATGGGATGGGGGCCATGTGCGGCCCCCCTCCACTTTATTTAAATAAGTGGCTTTGGGGGATGCAGTACCCGGGGCCAATAACGGCTCGGGGACGGGGGCTGCGTGGCTTCACTATCTTTAAAATATATTTAGAAGTGGCCCTGGGGGATGGGGTCCCCAGGGCCTAGCAAGGCTCATGGAGGTAGGCCTGACCCCCTTCCCTTTAATTAAAAAATCAAAAGGTCCTGGGCAATGGGGGATGGGGTTCCCAGGGCCAGGCCCTATGGCAAGCCCCCCACTGCGCGGCGTGGGGTTGGCTGTATGGAGAGTGGTTGACTGCATGTCCAGGCTGGGGGTTGCATTCACGTATGGTAATTAAGTATTACTTTACATAAAAGAAACCCTAGAAATTCACTGAAAAAACAAAGGTTAAAGTAATGTTTTAGTAAGGTGAATTTGTCAATGGCAACATGAATGTTTTGAACCAAGAAAAAACATAAAAATTCACCAGTTATAGCTAGTAGCTCTAACTATAAGTTGCGCCTCCACCATGCACTGCTTATGACCTCACATATGACATCAGTAATGACATGTTCTACGAAATCATTTATGATATCACTGATGACATCATCATATGAGTGTGCTAGTTTGATATTATAGTTTACATGGTGGCAGGTAAGTACCATAGTAATTGTCTGCCTAATTTTGTACAGCATAGGTCCAACTAATGGGTGTAAGTGTTTACAAAACACATCTGTTGCTAATGCACCATAGGTGTGTAGAGGTATTAAACATGTTATAAATCTTTGTATTAAATAGTAGCTCTGTGTGCAGATGACAGTTGATGACTTGTGTTAATGTTATTCCATACAGGTTTTTTTTGGTACTGCGGAAAAGGTTTTCAACAGGAGTAAGATTCTACGTAGTAGATTCTAACTTCTGTAAGCAGGCTTGAATTATTAGACAGAATTGTGTCAGCTAGACAACTTCTACATAACTTAGAAGACGTGCTTGTTTTGCTTGAGAAGATGGGCTTTCTGTAACGTTTTCACAACAGTATAAAGCGTGCAGGTAGTAGGATGTTTAGCACGTTCAGATCTTGGTTATTTTTAGTAAATAGTGTCTTTTTTGACAGCTGTTGCATAGAGTGTACAATGTTCCTAGTAGATACTTTTTAATACTCTGTGACATGTTGTATATGAAAGTTTCACTATTTGCAAACAGTGTGGTATAAAGTAAATTATCTCCATAGAGTAAGCACTGTTTACAGTACCCTACTGATATCAGCTTCATTTCTTAATGTAGGTTCAGTGAGTTTCAGGCGTTTGATACAGATAAAATCTATCCTTAGTAGGTTATTTGTTTTGGAATTGACAATCACTATTTTTAGGAGCTAGGCTTTCTCTGAACAGTTGTATACAGATTGAACACCTTACTTAATAAGGGCTTCCTATTTATCTGTGGCTGATTTTTAATGTGCAGTATGCTAGCTATAAAGTGTATTGTATAGGGTCAATGTTGCACATAATGCATGCTTTCTACATCCAAGGAAGTTGTCACAATTGCTTGTATTGAGCAGCAGGCTTAGATGAACCGCACCTCCCCCTTGTCCCAATAACAATAATTTCAAGAAAAATGATGTGCATATACTTTAAATATCCGCTGCCTTAGGATACACGGCAAAGCAGAAAATACATGAACACAAATATAGTGGTACGTCAACCAAGAATATGAATATAAGAGTCCAATCAAGTTGTAGACTGTTCCATATCTTCTTTTATTTCAGTTACAAGACAGTCATAAGGTTTTGTGATTCCAAAATGTTACAGCCAACAGCACAGCCAACGCGTTTCGTCACCACCGTAAACTTCTTCAGGGCCGTAATACAACAATACAAATATACATAAATATTACAAAACAAAAGACATATACCAATAAAAAATACCCTACCTAGAGTGCTCCATAAACCTTCTACTCATATTCATACAAACAGGTGTTACTTAAAACATGTTAAAAATCTAATACATAACTTCATAAGGCAAGATAAGCATCCCATTATTTCAAACATACTTTCCCACATATGATGTTTGTAGAAGGTTCTATGTACCTAACATCAATCATATCAAGGAGGAAACCGCACATGATAGAAAGAAGGGAATTCCTGACTATAAAGAAGGCAATTCCTGAATATACATTCAGATTGATATCAATATGAGATCATCAAAGTTCCATTCCATCAAACAATATCTAAATCCTATTACAAATCACATATATTAAGTTGTCTAAGCTTTTGTGTGTGGTTCCCCTGTACACGAAAGCTTAGACAACTTGAATCTAAGTTTATACTAGAACTGAATACTAAGGTCCCTAATAGCCTCAACTCTGATGAGGAAATGTACATCCATTGGGTGAGTAGATATGCATTTTACCCTCATCCCAGTGAGAATAGGATGTTGGGGGAGGGGACTAATGGTGGTAAGGAAGGTTTTTTAATAAAGAGTTTGCTGTGTCTCAAAAATTCTGATTTCAACATGTATGTTCTGTCTTCTGCTTATGTCCATACAGGGTAGGGCCCTCCTAACTGTAGTGGTTGGCCAGCTGTGTCTATGCTGTATTTCGTTGCCAGTGGGGTTGTGCTCATTTCTTCTGTTTAGCTCCCTCTGAGTCCGAGAAGATGATAAACACGAAAGAGCTGAGATATCTTCTTTTTTTATTCAATTTTTCTCTTTAAAACCTACAGTCCTTTCTTCCTTTCTCGATATGGAGAAGTGGTGGATGTTGGCCATCTTTGTTTTGTTGTGTTTGGTTATGTTGGCATTATTTATGCATGATTATTGAGATATAACCATGACACCGATGACAGGATGATAAGACAGTAAGGATGATAACCAATATTTCCTTAGCTAATCCCAAGTATATCACATATTTGAACGCAATTCGAGGGTCCTACAAACTGATAACACTATTGGTTCAAATTTACCATCGTCACCTCAGATCACATACAGCAGGGGCTTCTCATTGAAAGATCTGTTGGTGTGTAGCCAGTTTAGAAATACCCAAGTGAAGAGAGTCGTAATAACAGGGTTGTTTCCTTGCATGCGATGCAAAGTATGCAAACAGAGTGGTAAGGTGACGGACTACGAAATCCCAGGGATTAAAAATCAAAGGAAAATTATTAAATTGCTTAGTTGCAACTCAGAATTTGTAATATATTGCCTGATCTACCCCTGTGAAAAAAAGTACATGGAAAGCACTACGCATGCCTTCGCAGAAAAGAGTGCTCAAGCGTATGAGGGCAACTACAAACAGGGATCCGACTTATCCGGTCGCTCAGCATTTTGAGACGGAATATGGCAGTAATCGGAATCTACTTAGTTTTTTTGCTTAGACCAGATGAGCAAAGATGAAAGAGGGAGAGCCAGAACTAGGAACTTACGGGATCTAGAGTCAAGATACATCATAGAGCTACACACAAAAGCACAGAGGGGGTTAAACAGTGATGAAGAACTGTGGACATACATAGGTTGAAATATCTCCAAAATGGTGTAATAAGAGAGACCACAGATATATGCAGGCTGGCGTGGTACAACTGAAATGTTGAGATTGCATGGGAAAATGAGTTATTGTTTAGATTTAGTATTTATTTTGTTTGGTCTAAAAGTTGGAAGATTTCTTCCATTATAGCCTACAGTGAGACTTCATGAGGCTGAGTAATAGGACACTGATTTTTGTATATGGCATCTGATGTCCCAGCCTATACAGAGCACATTTGGTACAAATGTAGGAACCAAATGGGTGATTAGCAATAGGGTGCACTGTTTCATGAATATACATTTCACTGAGACCTTGATCACGGTAATGCCCGCTGGTACATTACAACCAATATCAGCCTTCTCATGCTTTGCACCATTTCCTGTTGGACATTGCTGGGCGTTATGGGAGTTGTAGTTCCAAACATAAATAAAGAATAAAGTGCTAAACTATGTGAGGTTAAATTAAATTCATACCCATTAGCAAATTCATTCATTTACAAACCAATCGCTAATCAAACTTTTGTTCTTCATGACAAATATTAATCATTTTGTACATCATGTGTCGCCATTGTCAAAGAAAATACCAACTATTTTATCATTATACACTGATGGCCATTCATACCCTCTGGTGGGTTTGTATTCAATTCATCCATCTCATTGTATCATTCTATTGCTCCTCCAGTGGAGAATTCATCATTGTCAAAAAACCCTATCCGGCCTCCATGTGTTTATTATTATGGCATTCCTATCTTAGGCAGATTATTTTGATGTGTTAGTGAGTTCGATATATTCAAAATTTTCGTTGCCAGAAATAGAAACTCTACAAACAAGTGAAAAAAAGTGAGTAAAGAATTATTTGACAAGTATTCAAAAGGGTGAATGTAATGAGGTTACTGTGTTGATATATGTTTGGTGGCAGCAAACTGGTCAGGGGTAACACAAATGAGATATAGTGAATTAACTTTGTGGCATACATGGTATTTTGCCATTAGGAGTTTAGGAGGCTTGAGCTCCAAAGCACTAGCGTAAACCGTTGTAACTACCCCTTTTATTTAAAATGATGAACTCATGGTTGCTATGCACAGTTCATGTATTATATATGCATTGTCGCTTTAATGTATCAGCCCAAATGAGGAATTTGTGGAGCACTCAAGTTTAGCAGTTCTTCGAGCTTGCACCTCTTACAAATATCTAATGATCAATGAAATGTTAGCAATTGATGGACATTGGAGTACGCACTGCTACTCATTACAAATTAAGTTTAACAATCATGCTGGACCATAGGTTACTTTGGTAGAATTTTGGAGTGGTTTCAGATTAATGCAATTCAATTGTAATTTTGTGATATTTAACAAAAATGAATTATTGATGCAGACTACAGGCAACTGATTTAGCATGAAGCCGATGTTTTATTAATTGCACTTCAAACTGAACTACTGTTATGGAATGTAGTCTTTCTTTGGTGGCAATGAGTGTTGCGGACCTCGCGACCGGAAGTATCCGTGTCAGGTTTTATAAAATAAATGATGATTGTAATTAACGCTTAGGGGCCGATTCCGATCTCGGCCGGTAGCACACCGAATCGGATTCGGCTTAATCGGATCCGATTCGGAGCCCTCTTTTCCGACCGATTCGAACGCGCGTCCGGCCGAGCGAGTACGATGTGAGCGCACGCGAAATCGCCGACCGACTCGTTCACGGGTCCGAACCGCAGCGACCGACTCGCTCGGACTCGACTCGCACCGCGCGATGGAGACGTTCCCCGGCCGGGCAAGTACGATGCGCGCCTTGAGCAGTCCGACCGACCCGCACCGTCCGGACCCCCCTGTACGCGTAGCCGCGCGAGTCGCACACAGGGCCTGTGCGTGTGCGGCACGAACCGCATCGACGCGAACCCGCTGTAGGGGGTGCCCTCGTTCGCCTCGCACCCATTGAGTCAATGGGAGCCGCGTACGCGTTGTACGACCGGCTCCCATTGACTTCAATGGGAGTCCGACCGAATCGAGTCCGATAGCATGCGTGCGCATCGTACTCATTCGGTCGGACTGCTAGAGTCCGATTCGGTCGGAAATCTCTCTGGGTCCGGCTCGGTCGGGGAGATTTCCGGCCTGAATCGGAATCGGCCCCTTAGTGTGTGATCAAGGCCCATATTGCCGAAACGCGTTACAGCAGCAAATAAACACAGCACAAATACCAAAAGGAGTGGTGCGGTGTCTTCGCCGGCGTTCATTCCCAACTCGGAGAGGAATTGGGATTGGTCGAATATCACCTGACTGGGAGCGGTCAATTCTTCAACTGCATTTTTCGTGACCCCCAGAGAGACTATGGAGTCCATGAGACCGGCACTGAGGAAAGCCAAGAATGGCTCAAACGCGTCTGCCTAAGCATTTCAGGGACAGCTAGCATCACGCAAGTGTCATTTTAATAAAGCCTTTGAAAGACCCCGGAGTGTGTCGAGCCTTATCTTACCTGGGAGAAGGCACTGGTCGTTGTGTTGTTGTTGTTATATATATATATCTATATATATATATATATATATATTCGCGACCACCAAGCTCCCAAAACCTCCTTTCGGAGAAGAGAGAGCAACAGACACCGGGATAGACAGGCAAGGTATTCTTTATTTTCCACTCCTCATCTGATGACGCGTTTCGGGCAGCTAGTGCCCTTGATCACATACAGAGTGCAGTACGCCGTGGTTTTTTATATGATTGCTTAGTGCACACCCCCCTTAAACAGTCATGTGATTATAAACATAGAAAAAACACTTTAACTTTCTTTTTGCACATCTACAATTTCATAATGGTCTGTGTCATCAGTATTGTTATAAGTTAAATGCAATGTTGTCGCATTTAAACAATCTTAGGATATTGAGAATATTAAAATTATGAAAAGTCAATAATGTCATGGTATTTTTAAAACATGCTTAAATGCACCAATAAATATTTATATAAATATTATGCATAAAATACCTATAAATATGTACAAATAAATAAATACATTTATACATATCTGGAGTGTTTTATGAGATTTGCCGATTAAACATACCAATGACGATATGAAATAGGCCAGATTAGAAATATGCGGTATATATACAGAATATGCAAAAATTAAAATAGAGTCTGTTAAAAAGAAAATAATTTCTTCAGTTCATAGTTTGTACAGGCTTTTGTGGTATATTTGTTGAATACCTGTTGTTGGTCGACTTACATGTTGAGTTCATTCCTCATCAGAGGACCTGGCGACATCATTGAGCATACAAGCAGCATACCTGTGATCTTAACGAAAACCATACAGAGTGTTCATAGTTGACAATCTGTGTATTCGAGAGACCAGCAATTGGTTTTTCTTCTGAGACACTCAATGGTAGTTACGGTTCCTTTCCAGTCAAGGTATTCATCAAGAGCTGCAACAAAAAGTGCCCCTGGTGATACTGCTCTCATGGGTAGCATATTGTAGAAGGGACAGATGCATTGCTCGGCATTGTTTCTGCTTCTTATTTATTTCTAACAAACCTTTCTTGCTGTGGGCTGAAAAATGGCCAGCCATACCTGATAACATTTCCAGAAACTATACAGTGTTGTGGAAGAACCTTGTACCCGCCACTTCGAAACAGCATTAGGAACAGTGGCAGTTGGTGGAATTTGAAACTGGTGAGGCGTAAGCATAATGAATCAACGAATGCTAGCAAGCGAGTGAAACTAGCAAGCCCGACGGCAATACGAGGAGTTTGGGGGGTTCTCCCCTGAGAAACTTACAAAAAAATTGGTGTATTTTGGTGCAATTTTCAGCGCTATTTCTGTGATAAATGGACTAAAAATGCAGTTCTTATAGGCATTCATAAAGGAAAACCCATAAAATAGTTTATAGAATTTCTGGGTTGCCAAGCAAGTCTGACTTCCTAAGGGGGCTAGGGTACTAAGCAAGACTGCTTTGGCTCTACCTTTTCCAATATAAAACACATAACATAGGTGCATAAACTTCCACAAAGAAACACACTTGTAATTTTGTTATTACCGGTAGTGCAGGCGAGCCACTTCCTTTTCTGCATCAGCTATTCAACGTTGATTGCTCAGTAAGCTTTATGTCATATTAAATAGCTACAAGTATAAGAAATATGCATTCTAAACAAACATTTAATTTTTAGGAAGTCAGCAAAAGCTTTGTATTTATGAGCAAGGCAATATTGCTTAAATATAAAAATTAAGTAAATATTGTACTTAAAATAGTTCATATATCGCTCTGAAGCCCTTGGGTCCATCAGTACCTTAGAAAACCACTAAATAAAAATTAATTATGAAATGAGACTAATATGCATTGCTTAAAATATAAGAAATATCCATTAAAAATCTTTCATTTATTTTAGAAAGAAACAACAAAAACTTTATAGGTATAAGCAGGCTAGGTGAAATTGTTCAAAAATAAAACTTCTTACTTTATTTTAAATACTTTGCATGCCACTCTCAGGCAGGCTCTTGTGCCTGTCAGTCAGTACAGTAAAAAACGGTTACATAAAAATAAATTATGAAAATAAATAAATGTACGTTTTAAGAAATATCCCTTCAAAACCACTATGATATTTGTAAACACAAATAAATAAATTATTTGAAATAATATTATTTAAATACTTTGCATGCCACTCTCAGGCCCTTGTGCCTGTCAGCACAGTAGAAAATGGTTACATAAAAATAAATTATGAAAATAAATATATGTACATTTTAAGAAATATCCCTTCAAAACCAATATGATATTTGTAAACACAAACAACAACATTATTTTAAATAATGATATTTAAATACTTTGCATGCCACTTTAAGTCTCTTGTGCCCGTCAGCACAGTAGAAAACGGTTAAATAAACATAAATTATGAAAATAAATAAACTTGCATTTTAAGAAATATCCCTTCAAAACCAATATGATATTTTTAAACACAATTTGTTTTAAATAGTAATATTTAAATACTTTGCATGCCACTCTCAGACTATTGTGTCAGTACAGTAGAAAACGATTAAATAAAAATAAATTATGAAAATAACTAAATGTTGTACATGTAAATAAATATCCCCTCAAAACCAATATATTTTCAAACACATACAACAATTTTTAAAAAATAGAATTAAAATAATAAAACAAATATATATAAATTTACAGATAAATAAACGCACATATATAAATGCATATCAACTGTACCGGAGTTGCATGAACATTAAATGGAATGAGTAAGTTGCCAACAGTACTTCCTAATTTTATCAAACAAAAGAAACCTAACTATAAACACCTGAAACTATGATCACACATCAGATTCATATTTTCTATTTATATAGAAAGTTTGCTCGTCGATCTTTAATATGAACAAACTTTTGGATAGTTTTTTTGTTGAATTCTGGTATTACCTTTATTAGCTCCTTTTCCATCGATAGCATGGCCAATGCATTAAGTGTAGCTTGAGTCATTGTGATTCGGAAAAAGTTTTTACCCTCTTCAGTGTGGAAAAACATTGCTCAGACTCTGCTGTTGTCATGGGTGTAGTAATGACAACTCTTAATAGCTTTATAGTCTCAGAAAAAGACTTCTGTAAGTTGTTCTCACACAAAAAGCTAAATAAAGCCATTGCGCCACCAGTAGCCTGATGGAAGTCACGCATTCCATACAGGACTGAAAGGTCTGTATGCAAACTGGCTTTGTCTAGCATAGGATAGGCTTCTACTGTTTATGCGAGTGCCTCCGCTGGGAAAGATTTGGCATGTCTTTCAAAAAGGTCACTTTGCAATAATGTTGCACTTACAAGATGCTTTGTGAATGTAAAGCGCTCTCTGGCATGGACCACAATAATGTCAGAGACTTCTTTTGCTTCTTGGGTCAAAGTATTTATTTGCAGTCTCTGGTTTACAAAATTAGATTCCTGTGGCAGTGTAGAATCCAAACTGTCAATGGAGTTCTGTACTTTGGTGATGCTTGTCACAAAGTCTGCAGTAGCTTCCTGAACAAACACAGTGCCAATGTCTTACTTTTGCAATTGATTATATAAAATGTCTACATGGGGCATTATACTATGAAAAAGAAACATAAAGAATATAAACTCCCTCTCTTCTAATGTTCTTGTAAATCCCTTAACTTCACATTTAGGGGCCGATTCCGATTCAGGCCGGAAATCTCCCCGACCGAGCCGGACCCGGAGAGATTTCCGACCGAATCGGACCCTAGCAGTCCGACCGAACGAGTACGATGCGCACGTATGCTATCGGACTCGATTCGGTCGGACTCCCATTGAAGTCAATGGGAGCCAGTCGTACGACGCGTACACGGGCTCCCATTGACTCAATGGGCACGACGCGAACAAGGGCGCCCTCTACAGCGTGTTCGCGTCGATGCGGGTCGCACCGTACATGCACGTGTAGGGGGGACCCATGGGTCCCCCCTGTGTGCGACTCGCACTCCTACGCTTCCAGGGGGGTCCGACACGGACCCCCAAAGTGCGGCTCTGACAGCTCCTTGGAGCCGGACTGCGCAAGTCGGTCGGAGCGGTCGAGGTGCGCATCGTACTTACCCGGCCGGGGAACGTCTCCATTGCGCGGTGCGCGTCGTCCCCGTGCGAGTCGGTCGGAGCGGTCGGGTCCTGCGAACGAGTCGGTCGGAGATTTCGCAAGCGCACGCATCGTACTCGCTCGCCCGGACGCACGTACGACTCGGTCGGGAAATAGGGCTCCGAATCGGATCCGGTTAAGCCGAATCCGATTCGGTGCCCTACCGGCCGAGATCGGAATCGGCCCCATAGTGTTGGACTCAAAATCACCACTGTTTGCAATGGTCGTCATGCATTCAAGAAGATCATCTCTGTATTCATAAATTATGCTTAGTGCTCAAATATTGAACCCAGCGAGTTGCAGACCCTCTTGGAAGTCTTCTTGAAACTATTTGTTCAAGAATATCAGTCCTTTTTGGGGAAAGTGCAAAAAAATGCTGTTATACCACCCACCTCTGAAAAGAAAATTTTGACTCTAGATATTTTGGAGGGAGCTTGTTCCATGATTAGGTTAAGTTGGTGGGCATAGCAATGAATATAATGTGCATTTGGGTACACAGCCCTGATTTTCTTTTGCACCCCACCAGTTGCACCATGCATGATGCTGGCACCATCGTAGCTTTGAGCAATTACTTTTTCACTAGCACATTGATCAGGGAAAACAATGTTTAATTTATTAAGAATGGCAGAGGCAATTGCTTCTGCAGATGAGTCTTTTAGATGTGTGAAACAATAAAATCTTTAAGCTACCTTGCAATTTCCATCAATGTAGCGAAAGACCAGAACTGACTGAGTCTTAGTACAGATCTCAGTTGTATCGTCAGCTTGGATAGCCAGGTAATCAGTGCTTCTCAACTGCTGTATATTATATTCTCTTATTACTTCCAGCATACAGTCCAGCATTTCATTCTGAATAGTTTTAGAAGTGCCTTTAAACACTGTGGCAGGTTTTAAATGTGTTTTCATAGCCCTGTCAATGCTGGAGACAAAACAACTAGGCCCCAGGATTTAGAGACTCTTTAGTTTCATCATGGCCTTGTAATGGCAATTCAAAGGCACCACAAAAACGAATACAGTCAATCAATTTTGATAAAATGCATTGGCTTTTATCCACTCTGCATTATGTTTTCTTACTCCCATACAGTATGCTTCATTCAATTGCTGTACAATGTCCGATTTTCCAAAAAGAGATAATTTCAACATATTTGTCAATTGGGATTTACAGGAATCATGCTTTTTATTTTTTCTGCCAGATGCTTTAGGTCCGTAACTCCTGCTTTTATCCAGGTAACTTCACCTCCAAAGAGTAAGCAAGGGAAACAGAATAAAGCATTTTTAGAAGTGCTGCCAGTAAGTCATTCCATCCTATCATACTGTGTTCTGGTAAACCGACGTGTGTAACCCTTCCCCCTATCTTTTTACAGGCTGCTCAATTTTAATTTCAGGTTTATCAGCTCCTAACGTTTTCACTTGCAGTTTATCTGAATGTGTGAAGCCCTCAAATGGGTTTATGAGTAAACTGTCAACTGTGTTCATTGTGTCCAACAATAGATCAGACCGGAAATAGAAAGCCTGTTTTTAAATATTCCCTTGGATGAAGACACAAAATCTATATTATGCAAAATACCAAATTAAACACTAATGTGAATTGTCATGCACACACAAGTAACAGCAATTAGTCATCCATCCTCATTCTGACAGGAATGCAACTGCAGCAGTACGTACAGCTTTCCACCAAGTGGTATAGCCATGCACAACACCAGTGATGATTGAAAAGCTTGAGCATGTCAATTAAACGATCTGCTTAGAATTTAAAGGGTGTATTCCAATTATGGGGTCCTTGAATTACTATTTTAAGGATACAATATCTATTTGTTAGGAGTAAACCTAAAACAATGCACTTATAAATTTGGACTTGACTTGAGATGGCAAATAATGCAAAAATTATTGAAAATGGTCTTAAAAAGCATAAGGCTCTCTTTGAGCAATATCCTTTAAAAGAGTTCCAGGCAGATCTCTGATATATCCAGTACCCATCTGTACCAAGCACAGCAAAATAAATTTATATTTTTGCCAATCAAGAGTTTAACATTACAGTTGGACCATTTCTAAATTCTCCAAATTTTAAACGGAGCTATTTTACAAACAAGACACACTATAATTACAGCCTATAGACAGTGCTAGTCCTATCAGAGATCCTATTACTAAATGGGCAGCAGTCATACTGTCACAGCACATTAGACAGATTGTATATATCCTGGTCACTGTTCACACTCCATGTGCATTAAAAATATTGTGGGGAAAAAAGTAGACTGAAAAACATCTGTGTCTAAAATATTGTCGACTGAAAAAATAGAATGAAAATTAGTAGAGGCTTAAAACATGGTAAAATGTCATGCATTATAGAGCAAAGGTAAGTGTACTGGGAGCAGGGGTAAGGGGACATCCTCCTTCTAAAGTAGACAGGAGCATTTAAAATGAGGTGGAGGAAGGGGGCGTGAGGCTAGCAATGCATTTTTATAATTTAGGGAAAGTGAGCATTAATGGCTAATTAGGGGATTTTAGGGTAGCACTAAGGAGTAGTACAGGGCTATTATGAATCAGGGTAGCCTTAAAGAGTAGTACTTTTTTTAAGCATCAAGAAAGGGTAGCATTTATGGGCAGTTTGGGGTTTTAAGGCTTCAGGGATGGGAAGCATGAAGGGATAGTAAGGGATTATAAGGCTACAGTTAGATAAATGAAAGAGTGCATGCAATAATAAAATATTTAAAATAAAACATTTTGGAATTGTCATAGTTAATAATGAAGAATACAAAATTATTCCCTTGAAATTTTAACTCAAATTTAATGTAGTAGACATTGTAACAGTCAACTTTTTTACACACAACCTCATACTGTCTGAATTGTACTGCTAAGATAAACCAACAGGTCACCACACCTAAAGACACTTCCTAAATTGAACACACAGTTGACACCCATATACAGCTGAATGTGGACCTTTGCGGTAAATAAAGAAGCATGTCCTACCTTGTGGCCTGAGGTCAAGGACCAGGAGGCTGATTTTTGGTCAAGGTCCTGTTGCAGCGGAGCCAGAGGCATCATGTGTCCTCTTTCGATATGTCTCAGTACTGGTCTTGAATGTGATTATATTACGACCAGTCTTAACTCCAATTTCTCATGTGATAAAGGATATAAAACAAGAATTATTACCAACAATTACATTGCATTCATGTAATGTTTCTGGCAAGTGTGCTTCCTTTACAATACTGTCTTACACAAACAAATAAATGCAAACATTTAAAATAATAAATTCTGGTGGTTTTTAATGGAATGTGCTTGAGTACAACTGAGCTCCTGGGTCTCTGATGTGTGCACATTTTGTGTAGGGTTGCATGTTTGTGCAAACAAGTGCATGCACATGTTTAAACATGAATTTATGTGAAATAATGTGTATTTGTGAGTGTGTATGTTTGAGTATGTGTGCATTGCAGTGAGTGCCTGTGGCGCTGGGCCCGAACTCTAGAATCCTGTATGTGTAGTGAGCAGAGGTACACCTCATGTGACTAGAGGAGAGATGGTGAGTTTAGGTTTTATAACGGCTACATTCAGGGGGCTGGAGAGCCAGTGGACAGGTAAGCCAGTGATAATTCCTCAGAAAACATTCAGCACAAAGCCCACTGCCCCCTCAATGCAGCCTATAGTCCAGTGCCTTTCCGGGAAACAACAGTGGGCAAAGTGCCACACCTTGGATCTATGCCGGGCACTGTCTGCCAGCTGGGTCCGGAATAATTTTTGTTTATGACCTTTCACTGACTGAAGAAAGTGTTTTACACTCAGGACAGCAGCCAGTTTGGCAAGAGATTGGTGATTATATTTTCCCAGGCAGTGCCGAGATTTGATTGTGCCAAGTAAATAAGTGGGACAGACTGCATGCTTTCCACAGTGCACTTACTGACAGCGTGCTCGCTGCTTAAATGCAGCTACTCATACAGTGTGCAGGGTGGTCAGGGCCCAAGGGTGCTATAGTTTGAATAAATAATGCATTCTAGTGTGGTGATGCGGACACCCACACTAGTCTGACTATTGATGAGTGGTACTTGACAGGACTGCAAATGTGGAAGGTGAAAGCTCTTCAAAATTTGAAAAAAGTGTATCTTTTTAACATTTGAAAGCTTTGAAATTATCAAGTCACATTGTAGCACCGCACTGAGAAGACTTTATTAAAAGTGATAGGAGAGTGAGGATGACACCTACACCTGAATAGGGCAATGCCTGTCCCTACACAAAGAGCTGCATAACCACCTGTAGTGTGGCTGGAGCCTGTGAAGGAAGGGCACGGACCTTTTGAGGATCAAAGGCCTCTTTTGTTGTCTCCCCACTTCAAGGACACATTTTGGTATAAGTACTGGACCTCTGACACCCCCAAGTTTGTGTACTTTGGAGTCTGGAGAAGACTCTGCCACTATGAGGAGCTACGCTGCCAGGAGGGACTGCCCCTTTGTCACTTGCTTTGCTGTGCTGGCCTGCTGCCTGAAGATTGCTGAGCTGCCAGGAGCGACTGCCACTTTGCATTGTGCTCTGCTGTGTTGGCCTGCTGCCTGCTACCTCTGCAGTGAGGGAGAACTGCCCACTACAACCTACAAGTTCCCAAGACACTCCAAGGGCTTGTTGGCTTGCCTCCTGTTATGGAAGACTCAGGGCCATAAAAGACTTCCATGTACCCAGACCGAGCACTGCATGCAAACCACCATCTGCTGTGGGGTATTTGCATGTTTTATTGGGCCACCAGACACACTCCCACAGTCTAGCGCCTGCAGTGTTGGCGCCCGATCACCTATTGCTACTAGTTGCAACTCATCTTCCTGCCACGTGGACCTCGTGTGCAAGGCCGCCTACAGCCAGAGCAGCGACGCCAAGCCCCAGGACTGTACCGAGGGCCCATGCGGCCTGACTTCAACCCCCAGTGAAGACACTTGAAGGGGGAAAGTACTCTGCCGCATTCTGGTCTTCGGAGGCGGCCAGTGGGCTCATTTGAGGATTACTGTAAATCCCTTAAAGGGAGCACCTGCATCTTTCTTGAGCACTGTGATTCCCCATGAGAATGAGCAATTAACTTTACAACTGGCATAACTCTTGATATACTGATTGGATTTTTGTTGTTTTGGCCTGGTTTCAATTAGATAAAGATTGCCTATTTTTCTACAACTGGTGTGGAGTCTTTTGTGGTGTCTTTCACTGTGTTACTCTCCTAAGTGTTGCACAAATACTTTACACATTGCCTCTTTCATAAGCCTGCCTGCTCTGCACCAAGCTACCAGACGATGAGCACAGGTTATCTTATGTGTGTATCTGAATTAACCTGACTAGAGTGGTGGGTTCTGCCCGGCTTAAGTGTATACCCTAGCCAACCAGAAGCCCCATTTCTAACAGGGACACATTCAGCAGCGCCTGCACGTTGTCTGCTTTCATTCCGAGCAGCAACGTGCAAGCGGGGAGGGGGCTTATCAGGTTTCAGTTGGGCCCATAACAAAGGCTTAAGTTAAGGGGCCATCAGGCCTCCTTTTGTTCCAGTATTCTGGCTGGGAGCTATCTAGAGCCTCACACCTAGAAACAAATGTCTCGGCCGAGGCGAAATGGCTGCCCTCATCCTCCTGGACCTCTCAGCCACCTTCAATACCATCACCCACCACACTCTCTGCGCACGACTCCACAACGCCGGCATCTGCAACAAAGCCCTGGAATGGTTTCGCTCCTTCCTCACCGGCTGAACTCAGAGAGTTAGACTTCCACCATTCAACTCAGATCCCACAGAGATCAGCTGTGGAGTGCCTCAGGGCTGCTCTCTGAGCCCCACCCTCTCCAGCGTCTACATGGCTCCACTTGCAGCCATCATCAGAAGCCACGGATACAAACATAACAATCACTAACTTCCATGGTATCTACATATTGAAACAATAATTTAGTGAAAACATTTAAACTAGTGTTGTTATCTGCTACCACATGATGAAACTCTGGTTCATCTTCTGCTTCTAATTTTACTCTATTACCTTTCAAGTTATCTATCCTTCCCCTCGTTTCGTTGTTAATCTTTTTATCCATTATCATAAGGTAAGGAATTGCTACAATCACAACTAACCATACTACAAGCACCACTACCAGACTACATATGCATATAGCACAGCATCTTTTACAACATTTCCGTTTCGGTCTCCCAGAAACTCTGTCGTCAGGCATTTTGACAAGGAAGATTTCTCTTCTTTTCTTCTTCTTTCAAGACTTTAACGTTATCAAGGTGATTTTATTTCGTTCTCATAAGTCAGTTCTGCAATTGTTCTTTCGTCACCACTTTCACTTGACTCTGAACTCTCGTAGTCTTCAAGGATTATATAAGTCCAATCAGGACCTTTAAATTTATTGTTCACAAGTTTCAGTCTTTTGCTTTTTCGTTTTTCAGTTCCACTTGTTTGTCCAGTTAGGCTTGTTACTTCATTTACTTGTTCCGGATCTTCACTTCTGGTTTCTTTATGGTATTTCACTCTTTTAATGACACTAGGCCAATGATCACCTTTTATGGCTTTCTTTGTTTGCACTGTCTCTTCACTTCTTATTTCTTCGTCAGAAGTTCTTTTATTTTCAAGTTGTGGCACAGTTTTTTTTTTTCGTTCTCAGTTTCTTCTTCTATCTGTTCTTTTTCAGGTCTTATTGGTTTTTCTTCAGTTGCTCCAATGTGAGTTTCTAGTAACTGACCCTGTTCAGGATTTACGTCTTCGTGCTTGAGGTTCTCGTGATCTTCTTCTTCCTGAACGTATTTTCCTTGTTCTAACTGGTTCTGATCAGGGCTTATTGCACTTTGTACTTCTGCAGCCTGACGCGTTCTTCTAAACCTATCTGTCCCTGCTCAAATTTTGTTGCTGCGTTGTCGATTTGAGCCCAATTTCCTCTCCCTATCTGGTCCTGCTCAGGTTCTCTTATCGTTTCATTTTCTTCTTCCTGAGCTGCTTCTTCATCTATCTGGTCCTCCCTAATTTCTTCTAATTTTGCTCGGCTTCTTGTTCTGTTGTAAACTTCTGGTATTTCAACCACTGGTATCCAGTCCTGACTTGTGCTCGGTTGTTCTTCTTCAGCTTCTCTCGAATCTCTCACCTGGGATTCTTCAGCTGGCCAACCTTCAGCTTCCTCAGTTATTGATGCTGTCTGAGGATCTTGTCCTTCAGGCTCTGGCACCCTTTTGGTGTGGCTTACATGAATCCAATTAGGCAATCCTGCACATTTCACTGCTGTGTTCGTAACTAGTATAACCTGACAAGGTTCGCCCCACCTGGGTGATAAACACGTTTCTCTGGTGTGGTGCTTCACAACTACCCAGTCTCCGGGATTCAGATCATGCTCTTGCTCAGGCTGCCTGGAAACTGCGTCTTCTCCAACCTGGTGAGAGACAGAACGCACTAGGTCAGCCAATCCTTTGCAATAATCTAGAACCATATCATCAGTTATGTTCAGCAGTTTATTTGTAGGTACATGTGCTTGTCTCATTGCTCTTCCCATGATTATTTCATGGGGACTCAATCCGGTATTTCTATCAAGAATGCTTCTGAGTCAAATTAAAACAAGAGGCAATGCATCTGGCCAATCTAGCGATGTTGATGCGCACATTTTTGACAGTCTTGATTTTATTCTGCCATTCATTTGTTCAACCACTCCAGAAGCCTCTGGGCGGTACGCACAGTACAATTTCTGTTCAATTTGGAATGCTTCACAGATTATTCGAATTACATCGTTGTTGAAGTGACTTCCTCTATCTGATTCCAAAGTTACTGGGAAACCGAACCTAGGAACGAGTTCTCGTAGCAACAGCTTTGCGACTGTAATACTGTCATTCCTTCTGGTAGGGTAAGCCTCCACCCACCTTGAAAACAGACACACTATGACAAGTACATATTTCAGTCCTTTACATGGTGGTAACTGTATGAAATCTAGCTGGAATCTCACAAAGGGACCTTCAGCCTTTCCAATTTTTCCCATACCAATTACTGTTTTCCTTCCCGGATTATTCATTTGGCAAGTTAGACACCTTTGGCAAAGACTCTCTGCTGCAGCCCTAAACTTTGGATTATACCAACTTTGTCTGAAGAGTCTAATCATGGCATCTCTCCCTACATGTGTGTCTCCATGATACATTCTGGCCATTTGTGAAATCAGACAGTCGGGCATGACTGGTCTGCCATCTGTGTATACCCATACATCGTCATCTGCTCTTCGGGAACATCCTATTTTTATCCAAACATCTCTTTCACTCTCAACAGCATCGTCTTGCAATCTCTTCACATCATTCCATGTTTCAGGTGGTGCACATAGCATAAGTTGGCAGCTGATTCCCATCCTTTCAACCTTTTTATTTACTGACAACCTGTTTTTGGCACAATGCTGAGCCACCAGATCTGCGTATCTGTTACCGACTACCACCCAGTCATCTCCTGACTGGTGTGCGGCACATTTCACCACCGCCAATTCTTTTGGTGATTGTATTGCTTCCAATAATTCTTTTACAAACTGTCCATTTTTGATTGGGGATCCTGAAGAAGTCATGAAATCCCTCTGCATCCACAGTTGGCCAAAGTCATGCACAACCCTGTACCCATATTGACTGTCCGTAAATATGGTTACTCTTAAATTTTTCCCAATTTTGGAAGCTTTGATCAGAGCAATTAATTCAGCTACTTGTGCAGACTTGACTCCTGGTAAATAGGATGCTTCGACTACTCCGGTTAGTTCACACACAGCATAGGCTGCACTCAGTTTACCATCCTCATGTCTTAGACATGAGCCGTCCACAAACAGCTCCCTATCTGGATCTTTTAGGGGCATCTCCTGTATGTCAGGTCTCGGTTTTGTACATAATTCTGTGACCTTTAAACAATCATGTTCTGGATCATCTTTAACTTCCTCAAAAATTGGATCTGGCAATAACGTAGCAGGATTCACAATAGTGCACCTAACTATGGTCACATTTTCAGCACCAAGAATAATTTGTTCATACCTTGTCATCCGACTAGGTGTGAGATGCTGAGTTCTAGTTCTTGTTAACAAAATCACAACTGCATGTGGGACAAATACTGTTACAGGATATCCCATTACTATTGACTCACTTTGTTCAATGCTCATACAGGTAGCAGCGACTGCTTTCAAACAGCATGGCAATGCTGCCGCCACTGGGTCCAATGTAGCAGAAAAATATGCTATAGGACGCCTATCTATTCCATGTCTCTGAGTTAACACTGAAAGTGCACAATTTTCTCTTTCATAGCAAAATAGTGCATATTCTCTTGTATAGTCAGGCATGCCCAAGGCAGGTGCCTCACACAATGCATTTCTCAATTTTACAAATGCACCAGCACTTTCATCATCCCATTCAACTGGATCTTTGCCTTTCTTTTTGGTTAACTGAATTAAAGGCTTTGCTAGTAGTGAAAACCCTATTATCCATTGTCGACAGTACCCTACTATTCCAAGAAACATTCTCACTTCTCTTTGTGTTTCTGGAATTTTCATTTTCTTGATTATTTTTATTCTATCAGATCTTATTCTTCTTGTTCCTCTTTCAATTTGGTGTCCCAAATATTTAACTGCTGTTGTACAAAACTGCAGCTTTTCAGGTGACACTTTGTGTCCTTCCTCAGCCAAATGGTTGAGTAACGCAATTGAATCTTCCACACAATCATCATGAGTGTTGGATGCTACCAGTAAGTCGTCTATATACTGTACCAAGACTGAACTCCTGGGTAGCACTAATTTCTCCAAACACCCTTTCAGTATTTGATTAAAAATGGAGGGACTTTCTGTGTATCCTTGAGGAACACTATTCCATACATAGACTTTATTTTCAAATTTAAATGAAAAGAGATACTGGCTATCTGGGTGCAATGGTATTGAAAAGAATGCTTGGCATAGATCAATCATGGTAAACCATTCTGCACTCCAAGGGATCTGGTATAGGATTACTGCAGGATTTGGCACTATAGGACAACAAGGTACCACAATCTTATTAATTTTGTGCAAATCCTGAACAATCCTATACTTTCCACTAGGCGTATTCAAACCCATGATTGGTGAATTACAAGGGCTACTCATAACATCTTTTAATATGCCTTGCTTTACCATTCTGTTAATTTCCTCAACAACTCCTGCTTTTACTTCTGCACTCATTTTGTACTGTCTAGTATTTGGGAAAATTGCACCTTCCTTTACAGTGATTTTTACTGGATCTATTTTGGCCATAAGTCCTACTTCTTTCCCGGTGAAATCCCATACCTTGGAATTCACTGTAGTTCTTAATTCTTCTGGTAATTCGTTTTTCGTTATCAAAGAGAACATCTCATCTATTTCTGTACCTTGCTTGGCTATCATGAACTTATAAACATGATCTTCGTCCGGGGTCTGTATTGCAACACCATCCGGTGTGCAGAAAATAGTACAATTCATTTTGCACAATAAGTCTCTACCCAATACGTTTACTGGACTAGAATCACACACTACAAATTGATGCATTTCTCGGAAGTTTCCTATTTTTACTTCCATTGGCTCAGTAAGGGGTGTTCTGATCTTTTGATTAGCTACACCTACAACTTGGATAGCTTCTCCAGAGAGAGGAAGGTCTGGGATGTCTGCTGTTCTCACAGTAGAACGGGTAGCACCAGTGTCCAAAAGGAAAGTGATATCATTACCTCTTACTTTCCCTTCAACATATGGACCTGACTGATCTACCGGCAAGGATGCGCCAAGTACGCACTCCTTCTCCCCCTCTCTTAGGCACCGTCATTGATGGTTATATGGATCAAAATCATCCTGTAAAAGAAACTGTGAAGTTACATAGTCCTTCTTACCACTTCCTCCTTGATATCCGACGCCTGTACCGTGCTTTGCTCTGCTTACATTACCCTGTATAGGGGCAGGTGGCAACTGACTCTGAGGATTTGCACCCTGCTGTGAGTCATTCTGCGTCTGTGGATTTAAATTATGATTTGGGCCATTATTATTTCGAATCGTTTTACATTCATCCTTCCAATGCCCCAACTTTCCGCATCCATGACAAAGAAATTTCTTTTTAGCCTCTTCTCTACTCATTCGTCCTCTCACTTTACCACCATTTCCTATGTCACCATTTGTTCCAGAATCATTTCCCTGATTATCAGTTGGATTATCCAAATTAATTCCCTGTCGCTCAGCCATTTTCACCTGAGCCCACATCGCTTTCTCTTGCAGTTTCTTGTGCCTATCCTCAATATCGTCTCCACAATATTTTGCATATTTCAAAATTTCATCTACAGGTTTCCCTTGCCAGCACAACATGTGCTGCTTAATCATTTGACAAATCTCTGGCTTTAAACCATAAACAAATCGGTAGACAAACTGACTCATATTTTTATCTCCAATGTCCTCAAATCCACTATATTGTTTGAACACCTGTAATAGACGTTCATAATAGGCATGTAACGATTCACTTGCTTCTTGGGAGGTCCTGTCTATTTTCACCCAATCTGTTTCCTTTGGTGGTATTTTCCCCTTCAGGTAAGTTATTACCTGCTGATACTTTTTCATTACATCACTTGATGGAGCACCTGTTTTTGCATCTCTAGGATACTCTTCACTCGGCCAATCAACTGTAATTTTACAATCTGTCCACAAATCGGCAGGTACCACTATGTCAAACAAACCATCCAAATCTTTCAACAATACCTTTGACACTTTCACAAACCTCTCAACCTGCTTGTACCATTGAATTGGCTTTTCTCTCAACTTTGGAAAATCATTTGTAAATGACAGAATATCCTGTCTACTCCATGGGACATGAACGTAACCTCCTCCAGGTACTTCCCGCATCGGGTACATCTGATCTACTTTCCCTGTTTCCTTTAATAAATATTCAGAATTCGACCTACTGTACCTTGCCTCTTCCTTTTTCTTTGTCCATCTAGCTTTCCATTTATCTATATCTCCCCATTTCTGTAATACTGACATTAATTCTTTTACTTGTAGTTTTCGACCAGAGGCATTCATATTTTCTAGATCCTTGTCAGAAAAGTCTGCTCTATAGGGTTTCTGTAGTACTTTTGACTTCCCTATTTCAATCCCCATCTGTAAGGCCAAATCTGATAATTTCTCATGAAATATCTTTACATTTCTAGTTATGCTTCTGCATACGAACAATAGTTCTTCTTCATTGTAAGTATTTAGACGATCTACTCCTACATTTCCTGCTATCATTTCTTCTAACTCGACTTTTAATTTGTAGATGTCCATGATCTTTGGGGGAGAACTCTGTCTGTCTGATCCTTGTGCTCACCTTTCTAAGTCTTCTGGCATTACTACTGTGGCACTCTTAGTTCCAGATGAGGTTACTATATTTACATCTTTGGAGCAACCAGGTGTTATTCTTCTAGGAATGCTATTTACAGATCCTCGAATAGGTAAATCCATGAGGGATATCATAGATTCACAATCACTGATATGGTCATCAATTATTACATCTTCAGGTTTGGGAATCTCTACAGGTGTAGGCATAACTAAAGGTTTCGGATAATTTACCTTGTCACCATATAAGGGAACCACTAGACCAATTGTTACAGGTATGGTCAGGGAATCAGGATGTACATTCAGCTGTGTTATTTTCTGTATCAATTCTGCTCTGTTTCTGTCTATAGCCTCTTTTTCCTTATCCTGAAGTACCCTATTAACTGGTGGATTATGCAATACTTGCGGCACCAATGGTGTTCTTAAAATTGGTGCACTTGGGGTACATCCACTTGTCCCTTCCTGATATGGTGGCGGGTTCTTTAATATTTCTTCCATAAATTCATCTTCGGAATCTCCAAACCTTGTCATATGTTTAGTCTTTTCTTTGCATTTGCTCCCTAACGACTCTTCGGTCATGAATACTGGATACAAACCCTCGGTAAGCATCGCTCTTCTCCACTGTTTCATCTGACTGTCTCTTGACTCATTTTGGTGTCTAGGGAAAAATCCCCTATAACACCTATTGCTTCTGGGTCTATCACGTTCAAATGCCTCAGTTTCCCATTCTTCTAGGGCTTCGTATTGAGTTAATATTGGTCTGGGTTCTAAGTCATTCATCCTCATTCTCAAATTTTGAAGAATTCTCCCATTGAAAGTACCATGCTCTGGGAATGCTAACATTCCGTCATCTTTGGTATATTCTATCCAATTTTCTAACCATACGCAAGTATGATAACCTCTCTCCATCATCATGAATGAAGCGGGCGTTTTTGCTGGTGGAATGATAATTCCTTCCCTATTTTGATGGGTTTATCCTTCTTAAAATAATTCTTAATCTTTTGTAAAAATGACATTTTTCTCTTTTCTCCATACGTTTTGGGTAAATATCTATGTATCAAATTATATTCTGCAAAACCTAAGAATCTCCTGTCTGGACGGGTTCCTGTTAAAGTCGGATCACGTTTCCACATATAATCTCCACTATCCACTAAGATTTCGACTTCTATATTGACAACCAATTAAATTCCAGCTAACATTTGTCTCTAAACCAATGCTATAGCGGGTTTTCAGTGACGTCTGTTTGACGACCCCTCCTTTACAATCTGTGCTTTTCTGTCCCTCGCTGTTTCAACCAATCCCAGCGCGACACCTGTGACGTCAGTATTACTCCTGACTACTGACCCCTCCTTTACAAGAATCGTTCCACGCCCGCTGTTTCAACCAATTCCAGCGCGGCGTTTTGTGACGTCAGCTTCCTCTCCGACAGCTGACCCTCCCTTTACAAAATCGTACGCAAAACTTTATTTTCTCTACGCTTCTTATTAAAATTCAGTAACAACATAAAACATTCGCTATCGTGTCAGTTTCGCTAAATTGAAAAGGATAGTTTCTCTCACACTTAGTAAAACCTTTCCGTTTACTAAACATTCACTACGAGTAAAACCCTTCCGTTTACTCTTCACGTAAGCTTCAGAAATACCTGCTACTTCTTCAATGTTACCCTTTCTTGGTGATAACATCAAATTTTTACCAGCGTATTCCTTTGCTATTACTCACACGCATAGAGTCCCTAACAAGTACTGATAGCCCTGCTTAACTTTTCAGTACTATTTCTGCCTGACTGATAACCTCACTGCAGTATGGCTTCCACTTACCATCCGCTATTCAATTTTCCCCGGGGAATTCTGGACAACATAAAACAAAACTTTTGAACAAACGGATGTTAGTTTATAAAAAATAAAATCCTCATTACCCAATTAACAAAGTGTAACCATCCTCTGATATCCAGAAAACTGATCCAGCGAGTTACTAGCAACAAGCATTCATACACCGAATACTCACCTGGGCCCATTCATTCATACTACGCTAACAATTTCCGCTGGTGGGTCAGTTGTACTCTTTATCAATATCCCTGCTACCAATTACTTTTCTGATTGAAGAGTAATGACTTACCAATGGACCCTTTGATAATTGGGAAGTTTAAAATGAGTGACATTCAATTAAATTCATAATCCTGAAAATAATCACTGAATCAGGAAGTTTTAAAATGTTTATCTAAAGTTTTAGCAGAGTAAATTACAGAACCACATAATACTTAATCGTATATCAAGGATGAAGCACACTAATAATCAATTATCGATCAATGACGGTCCCTCAGAAAGAAGAAGATAGAGACAGCAGCACAGCTAAAGGTTGCATTTATATTTACCTAAAGGTGCGAGAACCAAACCCCTTGGCCAAGGAGTTGGAAAGATAAGTCCCAAGAAGGATGAGTACCAAAGACCTCCGGACCAGGTTCAGGACAGGACAGGTGACCTCTCTATCAACGACGCCTGCGTCGTTCCCCTCTCTGATACTTCGCTTCTCCTCAATATCTTCTGTGTCTTTCTTCTAATGGTATCCGCCGCCCCCACCTCAGGACCTCTCTGGACAGCGGTTCAGTCTGCAATCGATCAGCTCGTCGAGCTCCAAAGCACGATCTTCCTGCGTCTCTGTGCGTTCCTGTGCTAGAGCTAATGCTAAATGCTAACTAATTAGCTAATTCTATATCTATTATACCCTTCTACACCCAGGTACCTCCCATTAATGTTTCAAAATTATGGGCCCACTACTTCTGATTGGACGGGGACAGGGGGTTGATCCTCACACCATGTCACTTTAATTCAATTTCTTTAAGCCCATTGTTTGAAAATACCGCCCCTCACAATTAATACATTTGCTTTATTTCCCACCCATCTCACGACAAAGTTTAATACATTGTTTATATAAATTGTTGCATTTTGCAAGAACATCGCGGATGTAGTGGAATTTGCCACCAGGTCACGGCCTTGGATGACGTCCAAGTTGACTTCATCGCTGTGCCTTGTTTTCCAGGGCGCATGCGCACTTCGCATTGGCTTCAAGCTGCCTTTCCGTTAACCCAGGCCCCATTTTACGAACTAATAGAAAGTCAAAGAAGAAAACATTAAAATCACAAATAAATGTTTTCACTGTATACACCCTATTTCTACTCTATTCCCATTTAATTATCAATCTATCCCGCATTAGTAGCATTAGAATACCACAGTTTTAATTGCAGCATATGCGCAAGCTTTAGCACGTGAAAACATTAAGCAGCCATTTTAATACACACTGCGCAGAAGCAAAGTTTTCCCTCCAAGCAAAGAAAGACGTCATACCACGTGTTATGGTTGACCCATGCGCACTGGAATTCCCGCACTTTAGCGGCCATTTTGGATTAGACAAGCGTTACTTATTAGTTTAAACACATAGGCAAGCTTCACTTGTATAGTGTTCATGTGTGCATTTATTAGTAGAGACATTACAAAGTTTAATAAATTAACACTATGAGAGGATTGCTTACGAGCAAGTCTCATTCTGAGTTCTTGCTCCATCACTTCCCATTCACGATTTTGAACTGGAACTGCTTCCAGTCTCTGACTTATAGCCAGAACTAAAGCCTCTTCCTTGATATTGCTTAGGATGACAGAGGATACTGTAGAGAGGTCCCCCATTAACTTCATTTCTAAGTCCAGAGCCGGTGCAGGTTTGTGCTCATTTTGTACCTGTCTAAGTACCACAAGTAGAACTGCCAATGAAGGAGTACCATGGGTACTAGTGCAAATGCATGCAAAGATGCTTCCCCAAGTAATACTCTCCTCTACAGGAGGCACCATTCCAGGAGGGAGGCACATAGTCAGTATTCTATGTTCGGTTTGGGGTAGTTTATGGGTACACTGCTTCTAATTGATTGAATTTACAAGCAATCCATAAAGCTACTTCATCACGCTTCGTGGGCACTTTTCACATGAAAGTGTTAATTGTCTGTGGACTAATAGTGTGTACCTGTGTAGGAGCTGCAGGTCCTTCTGTGACAGCAAGTATGGAGCTCAAAGTACATTGTACAAACTGTACAAGTCTCCCGTATAAGGCAACTGTATAATTTAACACCCCTACCACCTCTGCAAGTTCTAAGTCATCAGGGAGAGGGACAGGCTTGTAGCCAGCCGAAACCAGCCCCATAGCCCCTTCATTGCTCGTGGGTCCCAAATGGACATTTCTGTGTGTATGTGGCAATTGGCCAGCAAACCAATTCTGGTGTCCCTGGTAAGTTAAAGGGATTCCCAAATTTTTATAAGGCCTATAGTGTGGCAGCGGGTCTACCGCTGTATAATCTCAAAACTGTCCTGAGGCAGCATTAATATTCTCAAACTCTACTCATGAGTAAAACATCTCAAAGACACACTGGATGTGCAGCTATTACAAAAGTAGCTGCCTCCCCCAACGGGAAGACCTCGAGCTTTGAGCTGCTGAGTGACTGGTTCCTTGTAATTACCCCTATCATAATAGGGGTAATTACAGGGTGCTGCCATTATAAATGAATTCCGAATGAAAATTGGAATCAAAGACTTAGAAAACCCGCAGAATGGGAAACAACCTTTTAGGAGTCATGCTTGACAAACCTACGGAAATAGTTGCTCCCTTATCCCCAGTAGGAGGTGACCATGATTACTAGTGGTGTCTCCTTAATGACGTAATAACGGTTCAGATGTGTGTGATAACTGAAAAAACTACTCAAGGCATAACCATAAGATATGAGCCCCACATTGGGTGCCAACTGCTGTGTAGTTCTACAAGGTGTGCTTTCCCAACCACAGGTGGCACGAGTGAACTTGGTTCATTGCACCAATGATGAATGTGAAAGACAGGTTATTGTAGCCCTGCAAAACACTACTCAATGTGCAATTGAAATAGAGGTAGTGAATTTGGGTTACTAGAAATCCATATGAAGGGATCAGGGGCACCATGGTAACAGTAACAACCCTATTTCGTTAATCACAATTTCACTCACCCACTGCACTAAAAGGAAATAACACTTTGAAGTAAAAAGTATTTATTAATACAGAAACAACCGGTTTCTCTGTACATCTAAAACAACTCCCCAAAATATTATAAAAACAGCAAAAACACACGTTATAATTAATGAACATTTCTAACATGGTTAAAATGTTATCTATATGCTACACTAAGAGAGCATGGAAGGCAGAGCAAATTGCAGTCTAGAGTTTCTTAGGGAGAAGAGGTGCACTGAATACCTTGTTGACAGCAAAGGCTGTCTTTATCAGTGGAGGAGTGAAGACACTGTTCCCTGTGAAGTGCAAACACACGCCCGCCGGACTTCCTCCGATACTTAGCTTTATCGGCTTCAGGCGAGATGTAACATCGGTGAAGTGTGAAGTGAGGTGGCAGTCAGTGAGACCATCCCTGGCAGAATCTAATGCGATAATCTGGGAGAAGGACCTCTCCTGACAATTGATCAAATGCAAGTCCGTATATACTAAATCTTATCAGAAATTGGAATTTCTTTCATAAGTATAGGAATGTCTGACATAGATTATGTGTTTCCCAATCGTTACCCTATGAACATATTAGGCAAAAGAATGGCAAAGAAGACTACACTATTACAACTATATGTCTATATTTGTTCTTACTTAACCCTGAGATGGTGAAGAGTAGACATTTGACTCAGACGAATGTCGCATCAGGTGTTACATCTATGTCATTAGTCAAATGACAACCCTTTCATAGTTCATAGAAAGATAAGGCCAAATGACATCTGTGCCAAATAGCAGGCATGACAATGATTCTGCATAATTTGTGCAAGATGGTGACTTCCATTGTTTAAAATTTAGAAGATGTCGACTTCCGTTATCCAAGATGGAGTCGGGCCTATATAAAATGGAGTCAAACCTGTGGGGCTCTACATCAACATGAGACACTATGTACAGTTGACTTACCATGCATTGCATAAACCCTTTGGTGCTGGTAAGTTCTGTTACTGGCTTCATCTGTAAAACTGAGAACCCTGTATTCTGCTCCTTAGGACACATTTATTTGAAAGAAATTGCAAATGATTACAGTCACATCATCTGTTTTGCTTTCTGAAGGTCCTTATTGGCTCACTTGTGCTGGCCTGTCATCTCAGAGCAGGCAAACATTATTCATGGCTCATTAGGCAAAAAAAGAACCTTCTGTAACTCGCTGGCTGTCTCAGACTCTCCCATTGCTCAGCTGTTAGGAATGATCATTCAGGGGCTGAGGAACTCCTGTGACCACTGCCTTTCAAGGATAGGTTTGTGTGAAATTTAAATTTTTCCCAGGTTTGGACATTTTACAATCTGTGCATTTCACCAAGGTTTGCACAAGTTAACCTACAGATGGAAATTGTTGCAAAAAAGGTTTTTCCAGAACACAATTCGACAAAAACTGTACCTGTAAGAGAATTGTCTCCAGAAAGTGGATTTTTGCTGCGGTTTCTTCTGCAAAGCTATTATTCCCAGACCCTTTTGTCTAAAAACCTTCAACAAACTTCACAACTTTAACAAAGTGTGAAAGCACAGTCAACAAATAAAGTGAGTGAAGCATGTGGAATACAGATAAACCTTGATGAAATTTGAGGACTAAACTATGAAACTTCACAAAGCCTCATAGGCTCTTCTCAATCAATCAAGAATTTATAAAGTGCGGCAAATTACCTGTGAGGGCCTCAAAGCACTGGGGTTGCTTGCTGCATCGTGGTCATCTGTTCATTCAAACAACCAGGTCTTGAGATATTTCCTGAATTGCCGGAGCGATGAGGCAGTTCTGAGGTGCAGGGGAAGGTTGTTCCAAGCTTTAGCCTCCAGGAATGAGAAGGAGCATCCTCCACTGTTGCTTCAGTGGATTTGGAGGGTGCGTGCGAGGAAGAGGGAGGCAGATTGTAGGTGTCTGGTTGGTGGTTGAAAGTCATGCGTTTGTTGATGTATGCTGGTCCTTTGTTGTGCAAGGCTTTGTATGTGCTGGTCCTTCGTTGTAAAAGGCTTCTATGCCTCAATGGCAGTTGTTGATCCTTATGTGTCTCAGAAGCTAGCGTGCATTTTTCAATCACTAGGTTAATTACATGAAACCTGTTTTTACCAAATGAGTAACATAGGGCATTTTATGTGATACTGGCTGGCATTGACCCGGTTATGTATCAGTGACAAGCTGCATTCTTTTGCAAGTAGCATGTTTCACGTACCTTTCTATAAATCAGTTGATTTATCATATTTTTAGGTGTTTTACATAGTACTTGGTATTTGGGCCAGTTTTGTTTTATAAGTTTGCTGTGTATCTGTTGGAATGGGAAAACTCACTGCATGTGCCAATGCCCTGAATTACACCAACATGAGAATAGTTTTTTGACTTTTTGTTTTTAGTTTCATGTTGATATGATGAGGACTGCAGTAGTCATGGTTTGGAAATCTGCATCAAGGCAGTGGGGTAAGAAATGCATCAGGTGAGTGTGAGTGTGGCCACTGTCACTTCACCAGAATTTGTTAGACTAGCAATGGTGGGTAGGCCTTTTTACCTGCTGTTTGCGTGGGAGAGTGTCCTGCCGACCTTGCCTTGCCCTGCCTATGTAAAGTGCCCTCAATGCATTCAGTGCCTATGGACACTGCTGGCTTGTGCGGCACTGTTTGTGAATTGCAGGATGAAATAATAATGTGCTTGTGTGTGATGGATGATTGTGGGTGTCACAAGCCACCTACCTAGATCACAGGTGCTTCCAATGGGGCTGCAACGCCAGTTATCAAATCCTCTTGAGACTTGCTATCGGTTTACAGTAGACACTGCTCCGGAAGCAAATCCCAGGGGGAAGGGGGGTTCAGATGGAGGGAGCGTGTGGAGTCAAAAGATGCTGTAGCTCGTCTACTCAACCGCAACACTGAAGCAGGCATTCACACCAGTCTGATGAAGGTACCGGCAGATATGTTATCTATAAATAAACAAATATAAAGGCTTGAGTCTAGTATTAGCTATATCTTTGAAGGTATCATCTCACGAAAGCTTTTTATATCTCAACCAACCTTTAGTTTTGTTGTCAGTTGTTTTTAGATAGTCCATAGAGGTTCCTACATCAAAGTTTTGAAACTGTAGTGAGTATGGGGCCGATTCACAGAACTAATCTGAGACAAAATCCTAAACTTACTACTTTTGGTATTCACAGAAGGCACTTACGATTTTTGGTATTCACAGAATGCACTTACGACTCCTAACTTTACATCCGCACTCGGGCCGGAATTTCCGCACCCAGACCGTACTCTCCGCACCCGGAGCGCACTCTCCGCACCCGGACTGTACTCTCCGCACCCGGACCGTACTCTCTGGCTAGGGCCGTACTCTCCGGCTCGAACCGTAATCTCCGGGCCCGGATAAAGTGTAATCAATGGGCCGGATTGCAATTTGTACAAAAAGGAACATTAGGAATGTGTGATAAATGGTAGAGGAGGTCATGAAAAACAGTTTATGCAGGGAAAAGGATACGGCCAGACACTACATCATAACCCAGAAAAGTTTTCTCCTTTGCATCATAGTACATGCAGTGCACAATTTGTGCTCCCCTTAGTGTTGACTGCACAGCATGAGTGTATGGGTACTGCCTGAGTGAATGGATGAGTGCATGAGTAGTGCCTGAGTGGAAGGTTTGGTGGAAGGATAATGTCTGGGTCATTTGATGAGTGCAAGTATGAGTGCAAGAGTAATGCCTGGGTCATTGGATGAGTGCATGGGTAGTGCCTGAGTGAATGGATGAGCACATGGGTACTGCCTAAGTGAATGCTAGAGTGCAATATTAGTGCCTGTCTGATTCCATGAGTGCATGGGTAGTACCTCAATGATTGTATGAGTGTATGGGTAATGCCTGACTGGAAGAATGGGTGCAAGGTTGATGCATGGGTCATTAGATGAGTGCATGGTTAGCGCCTCAGTAAATGGTTGAGTGGAAAAATAATGCCTGAGTGATTGCATAAGTACATGGGCAGTACCTGGGTGATTGCATAAGTGCAGGGGTACTGTCTGAGTGATTGGATGAGTGCATAGGTAGTCCCTGAGTGACTTTATGAGTGCATGGCTAATGTCTGGTTGCTTGGATGAGCACATGGGTATTGCTGAGTAAAAGGAGGACTGCAACAGAAATGCCTGGGTCATTGGATGAGTGCATGGATAGTCTATCACTGAATGAATGAGTGCAGAAGTAGTATTAGAGGTGAATGAATGAGTTCAACAGTAGTGCCTGAGTGATTGCATGAGTACATGGGTAGAGCATTGGTGATTGCATAAGTGCAGGGGTAGTGTCTCGGTGATTGCATGAGTGCATGGGTTTTGCCTCTGTGAAATGAAAAATGCAGGGATAATGCCTGCGTTATCCTATTAGTGCCAAAGTTGTGCTACACAGATTAGATGACAGCATGGATAGTGTTTGTGTGAAAGGATCACTACCTGGCTGATGACATCAGCAACATAATGAACGTTTTAAAATAGTGTAAAGGATCAACATTATTTTTAATAGAAATAAATAACATAACAGTGTTGACTGCACAGTCAACAATGAGGGATGCGCAAATTGTGCACTGCATGTACCATGATGCAAAGGAGAAAACTTCTCTGGGTTATGATGTAGTATCTGGCCGTACCCTTTTCCCTGCCCAAACAGTTTTTCATGACCTCCTCTACCATTTATCACACATTCCTAATGTTCCTTTTTGTAAAAATTGCAATCCGGCCCATTGATTACACTTTATCCGGCGCCAGCCGGAGATTACTGCTCGAGCCAGAGAGTCGGCCCTAGCCGGAGAGTACGGTCCGGGTGCGGAGAGTACGGTCCGGGTGCGGAGAGTACGCTCCGGGTGTGGAGAGTGCGCTCCGGGTGCGGACAGTACAGTCTGGGTGCGGAAATTCCGGCCCGAGTGCGGACGTAAAGTGAGGGGTCGTAGGTGCATTCTGTGAATACCAAAAATCGTAAGTGCCTTCTGTGAATACCAAAAGTAGTAAGTTTAGGATTTTGTCTCAGTTTAGTTCTGTGAATCGGCCCCTATGATTCCAGCATCAAACCCACAAGCTAATTTGGATGGGGTTAGCTTCACCCAAGTCCTTTCGCACAGAACCCTGCTAACAGAATGAACAAGTTGAACAAAAACACTGATACCTTGTCTACAAACACGATGTTGCAATGAGCTCAGCGCATAGTGAAATCAAGTCTGTTAGTGCGTCTCTCCTTTTCTTCTTGTTTTCGATCCAAGTGTGAGACTGATGCGGGACGTCCGTTGCGATGAAGTCAGAGTGGAGGAACAAGGGAGTTGGCAAGACAGAGTCCTGAAAGCCAAGAAACAGGTAAGTGGCAGGCAAAGAGGCTAAGCGAGGGGGACGAATGAGAACGGCAATTAAATAAGACAGCTTGCCTTTGTTGTGCACGTGAGTGTTAATTGCACTGTTTTAGAACGTTCACAAAGGTCGCATTCTAATTGTTGGTAACAAGGAACAGGTGCAGATAATTAACTTGATGAGACTGCCTTCTAGAAGGTGTTTTAGAATGTTCACAAAGGCCACATTCTAATTGTTTTGTAACAAGGAACAGGTGCCGATGGTTAACTTGATGAGTGCTGTCTTCTGGGAGGTTCATGTTGAGGCCATCTATGCTGGTTGATTGATGCTTATTCTGATGGATTTTCTGGATGTTTCCCTGGCGCCTGAAACCCGACCTCACGTATGCATGGTAGCACATTTGTAAAAGCTATTAAGCCTTTTCAAACAAACCGAAGAACACCAGATGAAGCTAGCTATTACCAACAGCATGTAATATGGTCAAATGTCAGGGTACAAGACGGATGTTCATTCATAATTGTTTTGTTTTTTTGTGAGTTTTATATAGCGCGACCTAGACCCGGAGGTATCAGAGCACTTTACATGAGCACCAGCTACGTTACAGACGGACACATTCATTTTTATTTTTTTGTTAGGCGCGGGGAGATTACGTGATTTGCCCAGAATCACAGACTGTTGAGCGTCCCCGCCGAGACTCGAACCCGGTTCCCCAGCTCCGAGGTCTACCGCCGTAGCCGTTAGGCCACATTCCCTCTCCTAGGAAGGAATGATAGGAATCACGCCGGTATATTTTGTGATAGTCAAGAGAGGTGGGCTGCAGCAGAAATCCTGACAGTGGGCACCATCTAATCCATTTTGGATCTGCTCTGATTGCATGGTCTACAAAATGGAAATTGCAGGTAGCCTTCTGATGTTTATTCTTGACATTCCTGAAACTTGTGGGAGTCCCCACACTTTAGGGTGTGGAAGAACTGGAGACAGAGGTATCATTAAAATTTCAGCGGTAACCTTTGTCATGTCTTGCACTTTTGTTCCCTTCAGGTGCCACCTCCATCAGACTGACAGGCTGTATGGATTGAGAAGAGAGAGTGGTCTCTAGAAAGTGCGAAGGTAATCTTTAACTATAACCTGGCAGTTTGTTCCCTGGAGTTGCTACTCCCAAAAGGCTGGCAAGTGTGAAGTGATAAGGCTTTACTCCTTTGGGACCCTAAATAGTAAGAGACTTCATGCTCCACCCCTCCTTCCTGCTGACACTTGAAGAAAAACATTGTGGATGGTCTTACTGGAAATGGATTTGCAAATTGGCAGAACTGCCTCAAGCCAGTCCTGCAACTGTGCTAGGGGAATCGACAAACTTTGTCTGCACCATCTCACTGACTGTTCTTAGGCAACATCCCACAGGGTGTTGGATGATCATCTAAAATCTACCAGTGATGTCTCTAGGAATCCGTTTCCCAGCAAGATGATGGAACATTGCCTTGGAAGTCTGCAGCTTTTAGTTGGAGGATCTCAGCATTTGCCTTGGATGAGAAGCCTGCTTTGCTTATTAGAGAGTGATGCTGGAGGTGTCCCTGCAGTAGGAGTTTTCCCAGCGGAGAGCCCATTAGAAGCTGTCTGGTGGAGAAACAGCTCAAAGAAAAGAAGTGTTGATCAAGAAACTATAGGCAATATCTATATTGTGCAGCACATAGTGAGATCGGTGAGCCCCTCAGCCCTGATAACATCTGCACTTCTGAGGATGCCCCCAAATGGGCCTGAGTTTGCTTTGCTCTGTTTCCTTTACCTGGGAGAGCTCAGTGGTATTTCTGGTGCAGACTGAAACTGTGAGAACTCTTAACTGTGAGCCCTATTGCCAGATGCCCCTCTAGTAATCACAAGGGCCTGGTAAGGCTCTGTGAATTGAAGCATGCTAAACAACCTGTAAACATGACATGCAGATCCTGGTGGTATCAGAGCGCTTTACACTTTGGTAGTCACAAAGGTACAGGAAGTAGTAACAGTTAACCAACCGGTCAAAATACAGTCATAACAGTTCAATATAGACAAATATAAACAAGCAAGACCTAGAGTCCCTGGAGGGCTGGTGATCTAGGCCAGATATTTCTTCATCTGTATCTCTTTAACTTCCCTTTTGAAAGAAGCCGTGGAATGATTCAGTCTCATTTCAGGGGGCAGGGAATTCCAAATTCTCAGTGCAATACCCGAGAATGCTCGATAGTAGGGTTTCTTTTTATGGAATTTCTGTGGCTTGAGCAGTAAGGTGCTGGAGCCCCTAGAGAATCTGGAGCCCCCAGAGAGCTCAAGTTTGTGTGCAAGGCATATTGGGGTGTTGAAATGTAAAGCTTTCTGGGTCATGCATGCAATTTTTAAATGTATCCTTGCTTCATACGGGAGTCAATTTAGTGACTTCAATTAAGGCGTGATGTGATTGTTACTTTTTTAACCTATGATGAGCCTTGCAGCGGAGTTGAGAGAGGCCCTAAGTGGCGCCATATTTGATCTGGGAAGGCCACAGAGAGTTGTGCTTTTATAATCCACTTTAGAGATCACTAGGGCTTGCACCGCAGCCGTGAAGTTATTGTGGGGTAGGAACAATTTAATTTTCCTTAGGATGCTCAATTGCAAGTTTGCTCCTTTGGTGAGAACACTAATGTGCTTCTGCATGTTCAGACGTTTATTTATCCTTATTCCCCTTGAGCTTGTAATATCGATGATGTTTGGAATTCAGTTGAGAGCTGTTAGTTGATGCATCCATTCTTCGATGTCTGAAGACTGTTTGGATGGGGCGATTAAGAGGAATTCTGTTTTGAGAGCGTTTAATTTCAGGTGATTAAGGGTCAACCTACTTTGCATTTTCTGTAGAGCTGAATTGAGGGACCTGATGTCCTCCGGGGAGGAAACTTTCAGGTACAGTTGGGTGTCATCAGCATACATGTGATAGTGGATGTTGAACAGTTTCAGAATTTCTGTTAGAGGCTCCATGAACAAGTTGAAGAGAGTGGGTGAGAGCGTGGACCATGTGGCACCCCCAGAGTGAGCAGTGAGGGATTAGACAGAGACTGATTCACCTTGAATATTTGGATTCCATTGTGTAGAAATGAGGAGAACCAGTTTAGCACAGTCCCTGAGAGCCCCATCCTGTGTTCCAGTAGGTCGATTAGACTGTCATGTTTAACTGTTTCAAAGGCTGACGATAGGTCGAGGAGGATCAAAGGGCACGATTAATTTTGACCCAGTATTCTTAGCGCGACATCAACAATGCGAGTGAGAGCGGATTCAGTGCTATGACCCTGACGGAATCTGGATTGGAATTGGTCTAGCAGTCGGAATTGCTCTATGTTACTGCATAGCTGCGTGTGGACACATTTCTCGAGGAGCTTCGCTAGAGTAGGAATGTTGGAAATTGGACGAAAATTGTGAAGCTTAGTGTGGTCTGCAGTCGTTTTTTTTAGAAGAGGGGTGACCTGCCCAGACTTTAGGCAATCCGGAATAGAGCCATGAAGTAGAGAGGCATTAGCTATCTTCATCCAAAGAGGGAGTATGGATGATCTGATCTCATTGAAGAAGCTCGATGGCAAGAGAGCACTGAAGTAGTTGGATGGTTTCAGTGCAGCCAGAGTTTTGAGAATAGTGCTTTCATCCAAAGTTTATAATAGGCTCCAGGAAGCATTGGTTTTTGGGGGGGAGAGCCAGAGCGGGTAGGGCACTCCAAAACTAGAGGGAAAGCAGGTAATAGGTGGTGTGGTCAGTAGATTCTCCAAAGCTGACAGCAGTTCCAATTCGATCTTTGTTATCTCTTCACGGAAGAAGGCGGCAAATTCCTCACAGTTAGGCTTCGGACAGAGTTCCATTGAGGGAAGGTTAGGTTGACTGTTTGATTGAAGCTTAATGAGTTCAAGCAATTTTTTGGGTTGGTTTTTGGCTTGCTCTAGTTGGTTTGTAAAGTAACTAGCTTTAAAGCATCTAATGCGTTTGTTATATATATTTCTCAAAGATCTCAACTGATTGAGCTGATCTCTTTTGAGATTTAGAAAGCTTCTTAAGACATGGCTATTTACCAAAGCCTATGACTGAAACTTAAGCACACGATAAACTAAATGGGCTTCAGCAGATCCTATAATCAGCGCCAAGAAACCAATCGGTGTACGTGCGCTTTAAAAGAAGATTTAACATAACATTTAACATTGAGATGGTCAAGGGTGGGAGAGGATCTCCACAATCATTCCGCTAGTCTCAGGTTTCTTCTCTCTGTAATTAGACTACCATTGTACCAAGATTTGGAGATTTTGGAGGACATTCTTTTTAGCTGTAATTAGCTGCAATTGAGTCTAAAATGTTTGTCTTGGAGCAAGTATAGTGGTCTGTAAGGTCATGGACATCAGACATGTCCACAGGAGGGGGCAGGATGTTATCACTGAGGGAAGTCATATCATTCAAGTTAATGTCTCGCAGACTTCTGTTCTAGTGTCTAGGTTTCCTTAGCTGAACTTTATTAGCTCTCACAGATTCGGTGATGAGGAAGGTGATGCAATGGTGGTCTGTCCAGTCACAAGGGGCGATAGATTCAAGATGAATGGAGTTGACCTTACCGATGACTAGATCTAAGGTAGCTCCCTTGATGTGAGCAGGGCTGTCACATATTTGGGTGAGGTTGAGGTCTACTAAGAAGGATTTGAGGCTATTGACTGCCGAGTCATTCGTGTCATTTCATTGGAGGTTAAAATCTCCGAGGAAGATCTGGGTGCCATGACACTCAGCGTTCGTAGAGATGATTTCCATGATTTCCATGATTTGTTCTATGAAAGGGACGTTATCTCGTGGAGAGTGGTAGAGCGCGTGGAATTTGCATGCTTGCCACTTGTTACATGTAATATCAATGCACAGGTATTCGCATGACGACAAGGAAGCAGATTGTAATTGTCTAACTGATAGATTGTTACGGTGTATACATGTGATGCCTCCACCTTGTCCACTAGATCTATCTAGCCTAGGGATGTCGTAGCTAGGAGGCACTAGTATGTCAAGGATTGGTGCAGATGAATCATTTAACCAGATTAATCGGCATTAAGATGTCAGGATCATGAGCAAGGATGAGGGCAGCAATGTCTGCAGCATGTTGTACTGCTGATCTGCAGTTGAGAACCATGCATTTAAGCTGTGGCTTGGAATCATCTGAGGTAGACATAGTGGTGGGGACTCGAGTGAGGTTATTCTTATTTAAGGATCTGAAGTTTATCCTCGGTTCTGTGAACGGGTCCGAGTGGATTGCCTCAATATTTAGCAGCGTATGTTGGGTCATATGAGAGTAATAGGGATATAATAACCTTGTCATGCAGTGGGTCCTTTACCCTGAATGGCTGATAGGGGTCGTTAAGGTGGGGTGAGGTTTGCCATCTTTGGTGTGTAGAGGCCACGAATGGTGAGGTTCCAATGAACATGGGGTGTGCAGAAAGCCTGGAGCAAGTGTTAGAAGGATGTGTGTGGTTGTGGTACTTAATCTTCGGAGACCAACTTAACCTCTGATTGTCAGATAGCTCGGAGGTGAGCTGTAATAGGCTTTGGACATCCACTTTGAGTTGTTGGAGGGCAAGTGAGATCTCATCTTGTTTGGATTCTAATGCTGTGTTGGAGCGGGTTTCCGGTACTTGGGGACAGGAGGTGGGAGGGGGGTGAGCTTGGGGAGGGAAGGTTAGAGAGATGCTGGCCAGGGAGAGCCTATGGAGGTGAGGTAGTATTGTGAGGTTCGTCAAGAGGTGGCAAGTGTACACCTGGTTATGAAGAAGCACTGGGGTCATAGGAATAATGGTGCTAGCCTGGTTAGGGAGATCAAATTTTGGGCATGACAGCGGTTTATCTATGGGCAGAGTCTTAGGCACTACAATAGTGTCTGCAATAGTGTGCATGGGGGCCAAGAAGTGTAGATGGGATGATGGTGTGCCTTATGGGGCTTAGTGACTCTGAGCTAATTGCTCTAGAAGAGTGATGAATATGGCGGAACACGGAAGGGGAGGGGTAGGGTCAAAAGAGATGTTCAGGTTGTGAGAGGACACACTTTGTGGATTTTGGGGGTTGTCTGAGGAACTAGGCCGACCTTGGGAGGGTAAGGATTCATTGCTAGTCACTGTGTTCTTGATGATGGGGAAAATATTGTCAAAGATGTCCAGGTTGCGGACTGATGATTGGATAAGGATAGCCCCATTGTTATAAAGGGAGTTGGTTGCTTCTATTCTGTAAGTAGGTGAGGGGGCAATTGTAAGTCTAAGCCCATGAGGAGTCTTGGATGTGATGATTTGGAGCAGTGTGTAAAGTGCCAACCTCCATTGAGCATGTCTTTCTGTAAAGAAGATAAGATCGCTTATTGTCGCACCTTTTTTATGCAGAAGTAGGGATCCGAAATTAGGGTTTCTGAATGTGATTTTAGGAGTCTGTGTTTGAAGTTTTTTTGTTAGGCTTGGCAGGTATTTAATTGTATAAGCATTATGGCCAGATGGCTTCAAATTCGTAAGGATCGGTCTTAAGGCTTTTGGATCCTTATCCATGCTCCTTACAACTGCTGACTGAGAGACAGAAAGCGTAAACAGATAAGGTCACGGATCCAGGTGATAATGAGTGAAGAGACCTTTGTAATCTGTGTACCTGCTAAAGGCGTGCCATTGAGTGGTGGGATCATGGTGGTGATGCAGGAGTTCAGGGGAGCATGCTGTATTCGGGGCAGGAAGGCATCAGCAAGGGTCAAGGAGGAGAAGCTTGGTGGGCAGTGTCCGCTTCTAAGCGTTCAGGGGAGCAGGCTGTGTTCAACGCAGGAAGGTATTGGCAAGAATCAAGGGGGAGAAGCTTGGGGGCAATGTCTGCCTCTAAATGCTCCTAGTCATCTTACTCACTTTCCAAATAAAGCTCCATTAATCTTGAGCTATTAGGATAAGTGGAAGAATTAGAACTGTCCCGTTTCATCAGAGCTTATCGAGTGGGCTCACATCTCACATGGACGGGGCTCTTGTGATTAAGTTTGCTGCTCCAAAGAGTGAGACTGCTTCTGACGGCTACAGCTCTGAGGAGACCTAGCATGGCACCAGAGAAAAAGTCAGTGGTGTGTCCAGTAAGAGGTATCTTGCTCACACAAGTACCAAGGAGGTAAGCATCTAAGCATGGCTCTAGTGACCTGACCCAGAAGTGAGTTAGGGCCTGATTACGAGTTCGGCAGTCCGTGGACCTCCGTCCTATCGGTGGCGGTCCGAGGGCAGAGGTTCGTTTGCCGTATTACGAGTTGTATGCATTGTCTTTGCGAAGACCGCCACCAAACCGCCGGTTCTGCCAGGAGACCGCCAATCGCCGGGCTCGCAGTCAGCAGAAGGCAGCATCCATAGGGCAGTATAGAGGCACAACACCATTGTCCGTATTACAAGTTGGCTTTCCCACAAGCCGACCCGGAAGTCGGACCGCCGCCTAAATGTAGGCAGAGGCGAAGGATTTGGGGTGAATACTCACCCCTTTCCTGTTTTTTGCAGCAGATTTCAAGGTCAATCTCTTTCTCCAGGTCCCCCCTACACAGCAGCATTTTCACCCCGAGGAATACGATCCCGTCTGCGGCGAAATACAGGCAAGTATTTTGATACCATATACCCATTACCGGCAACTCCCCATAGATGGGTCGGACTCTGGCAATGGGTAGGTGATACTTTTTACATATATCATTCTTATGTGTGCATTCGACACATATGTAGTCAGAATGTACACACAGACATCGATATAAATAGAAATACATTGCCACTACCACAAGACCATCGCAACCACACCACCGGCCCCCGGCCCCTGGGGAAACTTGTAATACGACAGTTGGAAGGCCAAAGGCGCAGCGGTCTCCTGGCGGTCACGGATGCAGTCCTTTGGCGGTCAGACCACCAAACTCGTAATCAGGCCCTTAGTGGTGTTGAACTAGCATTCACCTCTTCATTTAAGAGAAATACACAGTTTGATTATGGGAGACTTTAAAAACAGTTTCTACAGGTTTAGCCATAACCGAACGTTGAATCCCTCATTCACTGTGATGTATGTACTCTTTTTGTAATTTCCTTGTAAAGATTCAGATATTGCCTTATTGCTAATCATGCATTTGTGTAGTATTGTGTTAGAGATGCAGATGTACTTTTATGAAGCCCAAGCACTGACTGGACAATTAATGTATTCTGTACTAATTTGTGAGTCACTAACCCTTCACCACCTCCCTGAGTAAGCCTTGGGCTGGTTGGCTCACTTTCTTGAGAGTCCCGCATTAAAGGAGTGCACCTGGTGCTCAATCCTAATTAGTCAGCCACGGAACACTAGAAGCAAACAGGCTCAATCACCCATATCAATAATTCTGGAATAATTTTGGGAGTGGGGTTGATGGCCAGTGATATCCACTCACTTGGTTTGTTAAAAATATAAATACTACCTAAAGAGGAAGTGTACTTGATAAAGGATTTAGTTGCTTGAAAAGGGGGGATGGGGGAGGGGGGGGGGGAGGAATGGCGAGGTCCAATAGTGCATTTTGGAGCACATGTTACAAACATTTGTCTAAAATGGTGAGTGCGGGGTATTGTCCTGGAATTTGGGCTTAGACTGCGATTCCAGTTTATGCAAAAACATTGCTCTTTATCACAGTACAAATTGGGTCAGGTAAGATGTAGCCGAATTTGTATGGGGAAATACTGCATAATTATGTATTTTGCAGCTCTGAACAAGGGAAAATATGTTATTATCATGGTAATCCTCATTCGTAGTGTGAATGTGTAGGTAAGGCCACAGCTGGTGAACACTGGACATCACAGCTGTATTTACTTGGTGCGGTATTACCTCCTCACATACTGTGGGTCTTATAAAGAAAGAGACCCACTGTGTTTCAATGTTGCTGGTATCTTTTGAAATACTTGACATTTCATTTTTTTAACCAAACAAATATTTCATCTACATGTGTGGTATAAAACTGACTTATTGCCGCCTCCTTCTTTCGCACACTTCTGTACTACTAGAGTGCAGTAGGGTCACGCTACAAAATGACTTCACTTTTGAGTAAACAGTATGTTAAAATAATTAACAGCTGTTGCTCAGAAGAAATCTTCTGACATTCGACACTTTGTTTTTGGAAAAAACATTAAATAATGTATGACATACATTGGTGTCTTTTTTTATGTTTAAAGTGAAATCCTTTAAGGCTATCCGGGGTACTGCTGTAGAGCCCTCTTGCCTAGCTGAAGAGCCACTAACCTGGTTTGAGGCCTGATAATCCCTGTGTGCCCTGTGGCTCATGAACAGGCTCTGACAGTATATTTCCTTGGCTGACAGATATCTTGGTAACAGTATAATCTCATCGTCATATAATTCGCCAAAGGCTCTGAGCACGTTCATTTTTGGGTAATTCTTGAAGGTTATTCTTGGGTGATGTTTTCTCTTGGGGCTCCGCTACCTTTCACAGAATAACGCCTTGGGACTCTACAGGGTTGTTCCCATGTTTTTTATTTATTTATTTATTAATTTTATAAACAAAATAACATTGCAATTCATTAACTTGTCCCATCCTCCCTCCGCCACCATCTAAACAAGGAGAGATGATGCGAGTTCCCGTGTTTTGTATGCTCGTTTCTGGCTCGTTGGACCGGTGGTGGAATTTACAGGGTAGGGTCTGGTGGTGCAGTGAGGTGCCAGTTTGTCAAGGTAGCTTTGCCCTTTGACTTGACGGGCTTTGAGCAGGAGGCACAGGATATTCAGGGGCAGATTTACGAGCCCCCTGCGCCACCAGTACGTCACTTTTAGTGACGTACTGGTGGCGCAGGGGGCTGCTCCATATTTACAAAGAGAGGAAAAGCCACCCTGCGTGACTTTTCCTCTCCTTGTAAATACGGCCCATTCACACGCAGCACTTTGCGTTGAAGGGGCGTTCCATGGGTGTTGCTGTGGGTGTTCCCACGCAACACTCATGGAACAAGACACATCTCCAGAATTACGAGAAATCGTAACTCTGGAGATGCGTCTGAAAGCTACGCCACCCTAGAGGTGGCGTAGCGAGCGCACCGAGGAGAAATGTTTTCATTTCTCCTCGTTTCCTCTTTCAATGCGTGCTGCATTCTGCAGCACGCATTGAAAGAGGAAAATGGTTGTAGTGATTGTTTTTGTGCAGGAAGGTGCCCCTTCCTGCACAAAAACAATCTGCATGGCGCAAGGGTACCTGCGCCAGCGCATGGCAGCTGTTTGTGCGCCAGCGCAGGGGAGAGCACAGGAATGCGACATATCATTGTAAATATGTCGCATCCCTGTGCTTCAAAACTAACGCAGCGCGGCGCAGCAAAATGACTTGCTGTACCCCGCTGCGTTAGTTCAACGTAAATCTGCCCCTCAGTTTGTTTAGTAGATTTCACTGGAAGTCTGTCGAATTCTGGAAAGATGTCACATTTAGGCATGGTCTGGCAGCTGGAGTTTGAATCCGGTCATTTTTTTAAATTTCTTTTTGGAGGGAACCTGCCAACATATATTGAGTTGCAACACTTGCCTAAGCATCATTAGTTGTCAGTTTGTATCCTTGACTATCTGTTAGAAATGGGGGTCTCTAGTAGGCAGTGGCTTGCACCCTGTCCAAGTAAGGACCTTTATTCTAGTCAGGGTAAGGGGATTACACAGCTAAAATAACCCCCGCTCAGCCCCTTGGTAGCTTGGTAGGAGCAGTCAGGTCTATCTCAGAGGCAATGTGTAAAGCATTTGTACAAACACACACAGGAACACAGTGAAAACACTACAAAATGGCACCACACCAGATTTGAAAAATAACCAATATTTATCTGAACAGAGCAAGACCAAAAAGACTAAAATCCAACAAACCCAAGCAAAGTATCACTTTTAAAAGGTTAATAATAGTTCAGTCGATAGGAAACTATAGATGTATCACTTTTATCACAAAGTACCTGGAATGCGCCAAAATCAAAGAAGAAAACAGGCGCAGTGGAGATGAAGCGCTAAAAAACAAAGCTATATGTTGATTCCTTACTAACAGGAGAGGGGATGCGTCGATTCCTTACTGCCAGGGGAGGTGATGCATCGATTACTTATTGCGATGGGAGGTGATGCGTCACTTCCTTACTGCTGGGCTACGTCGATGAAGAACTTGGTCCACAGATGCGATGCGTTGAAAATCCGGACGCGCGGGGGTCGATGCGGCGGTGGCGAAACAGGCACTGCATTGATTTTCCAGCCGCGAGCAGGTAATGGGTCAATTTCTTCAGCTGCACAGCAGGGCCTGTGTCAGAGACAGAGCGGGTGCCTCGGACATCTGAGACACGGTGCTCAGGACTCGGGCTGCAGCGATCGTTTCAGCTATGCGACAGGCGCTGTGTCGATTCTTCAGCTGCACCATGGCGATTCGTAGGTTTTTTCAACTGCAAGGCTGCGGTGGGAAAAACAGGCGCTGAAAGTCGATGTGTGAATTTTCGGGCTTCTTTGCAACAGAACCAGCTCCAAGGGCCCAGAACTGGAATTGGCATCACTTGGCAGGTCGGAACTCCCAGCAGAGGAGTTTAGGGGCTGCAGGTGAAGTCTTTGAAGGCCCCAAGACTTCTTAACAGGAGGCAAGCACTCAAAGCCCTTGGAAAATCTTGGCAAGCCGGATATAAAAAGAAAAGTCCAGTCCTTTCACTGCTCAAGACAGAAGCAGCAAGCAGTAGGACAGCACAGCAACAAGCAGAGTGGCAGTTCCCCTCCTACAGCTTCACCAGCTCTTCTTCTTGGCAGAATCTCCTCTTATTCCAGAAGTGTTCTAAAAATGTGGTGTCACAGCTCCAGTACTTATTCCTGTCTCTGCCTTTGAAGTAGGCAAACTTCAGAGAAAAGTCTCTGTAGTGCATAATTTATGAGTATCTAAAGTGAATGCACAAACAGTCCAACGTTCAACCAAACTCAGACGTGGATTCCACAGGCAGGCAGAGGCATAGAATGGTAAAGCAAGAAAATGCCTATTTTACTAAAAGTGGCATTTTCAAACACGCAATTTAAAAAACCAACTTTCCTAAAAGATACATTTTGAAAGTGTGAGTTCAGTGACCCCAAACTCCAAATCCCTACCTGTTCCCAATTATAAGTTACACTTGTAAGATGTTATAAAGCAGCTCCAATGATAATCTATGGGAGAGATGGTCCTTGCAATAGTGAAAAATGAAATTAGCAGTATTTCACTACCAGGACATGTAAAACACACAAGAACATGTCCTATTTTTTAAAGACACTGCACCCTGCCCAGTAGCTTACCTTAGGCCTACCTTAGGGGTGCCTTACATGTAGTAAAAGGAAAAGTTAGGGCCTGGCAAGCGTTTGCACATGCTAGGCTGACATGGCAGTTTAAAACTGCATACACAGACACTGCTGTGGCAGATCTGAGACATATTTGCAGGGCTACTGATGTGGGTGGCACAATCAGTACTGCAGGCCCACTAGTAGCATTTGACTTACAGGCCCTTGCCACACATGGTGCACTTTACTAGGGACCTACTAGCAAATCAGATATGCCAATCATGGATAAACCAATCACCAATACAATTTAGACAGAGAGCATAGGCACCTTAGCACTGGTTAGCAGTGGAATAGTGCCCAGAGTCTTAAAACCAATAAAAACAGCTCAGGCAAAATAGGAGGAAGAAGGCAAAATGTTAAGGGATAACCCTGCAAAAAGGGCCAGGTCCAACACTATCCTATTGAGTTGAGAAATGTCAGTCAAATAAAGCACCAAGGATTTTTACTTTCAGCGCTCGAGGGGGGTGGGTTCTGTTCCAGGGTTTGGTTAGTCATGTTTATTTATTATATAAAGATTTTCACATAACACAGACATAGCTACATGACCAATGGGCCACTTAACATGAACAAGGAAATTCAGCAATTAGAGCATTACAAAGTTAGGTAACAGAATATTTATATAATGGATTTATATATAACTGTTATGAGCTAGCAGTGAGTGAACCAGGGCCTACAATTGTTCTGAAGCCTGAAGGATTATAATGGTTTGAGTTTTCTGAGCAGACTTAGATTTTCTTAGCAGAATAAGATGGCATTTGGCAGTTTATGTAAAGTTGAAAATTTGAGGGGTCGTCGTTATATTTTGGTGAATGTTGAAACCAACAAGGTGGCCAAGGGGACCGTTGTAGATAAAATTCAAAGATGTGTGAATTTTTATAGCCATTATTCGACAAGCAGTGGGGATCCTTTGAATCTTAGGGGAAATGAGCTCAGCCATCTTATCAATGTTTTCAGATAGTTTTCCTGTAGTGTTATGCTTGATATATTTGAAATTCTGAGGAATAGGCAATTTGGTATCATAAGTGTACTAATGAATGGCGATTTAGTGGCTATATGTAAAAGTTGAATGGAGCAGGATACAGACTGGATCTTAGTAGTACACCATATTTCAGGGGTAGGGTGAGTGATCTTCAGAAGTAAATTTTTAGGAAATGTGATTTTTGCTGTGAGGAAATATGAGAACCATTTCAAGATTAGGTTTTCTTTTCCCTAAGTGGGGTAAACGATGTCTAATTCAGCTTTTTTGTTAATTGAATTGAACAACACTGATAAGACAAATAGTACAAATGGACTCTTTCCAAGTCATTTTGTAATCCTGATTTGGAAAAAAAAACAGGGGTTGTCATAACAAGTTTTGTGGAATCACCTCATTCCCGAGTTGCTTTCAGCAGTTTAACAAAATCTGTGTGGCCAAAAGCAGTTGAAAAAACACAAAATATGCAGTAATGAGGTGCACAAAGTCTAATTTCTCATGTTATGGTCTATTCCTTAGATCTACAATTTGTAATGATGGGATAATACTGGACATGGGGAATACTGTACCCTGCAGTATCAGTAATTCCCCATGCTGTATTACTGCATAATATTTACTACAGTTCTCATAATGAGCACTACCATGATTCAATGTTTGGCTGTAGGAAAACCTCAGCCCAAAAATGTTTTTAGTTCTCAGCTTCTCCTCCAGGCATCTTTGTACAAGCTCAACAGTGACTTGGCTGCCTTTAATATAACAGCAGACCCTGGGTAGAATAGAAAAGTATCAATATAAAGGGTGCCAGAGACCGAACGGAGCCGTCACCAACCAGCCCCCTGCGGTCTATTTCAGTTACTGATCAAATATATAATATGCTTACTGTCTTGACTGTGTCACAGCACTCAAGCTATGCATAAAATGTGAGGCCTAAGTAGCCACAACTATGTGTGCTCATCTGGAGAGGACCTTGTCTTGCTGTTCGTGGTGGAAAATTAATAAAGAAGCAGGCCCTAGGCTGATCCTCTGACTTGGCAGAGCTCCATTTAGAGTAGCATAGTGGGTGAAAAATGATGGATTGGAATGTGGACCAGAGTGACTGATAATTGTTGATTTACTTAATCATTCATAACATCACTTAGCCGATTCTTCCTGGGGAAATAGTTGGTAGATTTGTATGTGCATGTGACATGATAGGGCTTTGGGATTTGTTCCAGTGAAGAAAGCTAACTTTGGCTTCTGTAAGGAGCCCAGATGTCAGAGATGGAGGTCACTGTAGCATGAAGAGTCATGTTCACCACAGCTTTGCATTGGCTGTTGGTGCAGGCTGCAAGATTGTGGTGCAAACAGGCCTGTCTGCGGTCGTGAAGAGCCTTAAATGTCAGGATTTCTCATTTTCTTTATGGAGGAGCTCGACTGATGCCACACCAAGGATCCAGGAACTGAGGTGCACCTTTGGGGATAAGGAACTCACTCCAACACAGGCCATCAGGGCTCAGGCAGTTCCAGTTGCAGGTTCAGTGCAACAGGTCAGCTGGGCAGATGCAGGGAGGCCTCTAGCGCTTTTTATGTAACTGTAGCTCAGAAAAGGAGGTCAGTCTGCCGACACATAGAGTCACTATAGCCTGGGATGAAGGGTACAGGTTCAGTCTTCCTTCTCAGCATGTAGGGTAGGCATCAAGCAACAGTGCAGCATGGCATTCTTCTTCTGTAGTTTCCACAGGTCAAGAAGTTGCCTGAAGAGTGGGTCTGAGAGTGCCCTTTTTATACCTGGTGATCACTTTGAAGTGGGAGAAGCTTCTGGAGTTTCTCCCTACACAGGTGTCTGGATTTTCCTGCCTGCCTGCCCTGGTTCCAGTCTGTCTGGGGTCTCAATAGGCTAGTGTGACGTCCTTTGTGTATGAACTAGGCCAGTGCCTTTGAAGGGCAAGTGCGATAGGTGACAGCTCTGCCCCCACCCCAATTAAGCTATGATGGCCCACCCTGCCAACAACCAGACCCTTCAGTGTGATGCTGTCTGGGAGGAATACAGAAAGGCCAGCTGCCAACTATACCTAGTCATATGACCCAGGAACATGCAGCAGGCACTAAATGGTTAGGACAACCAAATGCTAACTTTCCAAAAGTGTCATTTTCAGAATTGTGACTTCCAATCTGACTTTACCTTTAAAGAGAATTTTAAATTACAATTTCTCAAACACCAAACATGACTTCCCTGCCTGCTCCCACACAAAGGTTATCACTTATTAAATGTAATAAGGTTTCAAGAGGATCAATACGGACCTTACCTGAACAATCCGCGTCGTGGCTCCACAGAGACGATATGGACCAGCTCCTTATACCCTACCTTCTTTACTGTGATTTCTAAGATACACCAAAGAAGATAGATAGGGGCTAGGGAGGGTCACCCAGTCTCTCCTTAGAGTGATTTTGTCACACAAGAGTATCGTTGTCGAACCTTACACACAAAAATTTAAATTTCATTCACTTCTTTCCTAGAGTTGCTCAGACTGCCTTGCTCCCCTGAATACCTTGAATAAACTCCCTCTTAATCTACCTGCGATCAGCTACCTGATTGCCTCTCTGAGTGCATGCTTAGTCTTCTCCTTATACTGTTGGAGTCACCTGGGCTTTAACTTGGGGTATAATTGGTTCTCTCTTGGAATTTTTTGGGTTACCTTTGTAACTGCAGAAAGACTACACATGACGTTTTAAAAGTGATCACACCTTTTAACATTAAATACAAGATTGTATGATTTACTTCAATTATTTCTCTTCTCTTAGATGTACAATTATTACCTTGGGACCTTATGCAATAACGTGTTTTTAGTAGGCGCTTGAGGGTTCACAGGATTACAGCACCCTTCCAAACTTAGTTCTCTGTCAATATTGCAAGGTCCAGTTGCTTCCTGTTACTGCAGGTATCGCTGCCTCGGTCGTTTAAGTCTATTCCTTGTGTGGCATTTATTCTAAAGTGTGTACTAATGCATGCATGTTCACCACTTATCTGTTTGCCCTTTGATTCCTTTCTTAACTTTGTCTTTTGTAGGATGTGTCCACAATGAGGCGGCGGCCAGTAGAAGAGTTCCAGAACACTTTCAAGAACCACAGGTAAGTGCAGAAGTTGCTTGTGAAGGTCCTTCCTCGACAATGGTCTTGAGGCTAAGCGAGGTTCATAGCTTGGGTGCAGTTTAAATAGGGGCAGCACCCAAGATGCCCACCGAGAACTGCCGAGATCTTGCGAGATCTCTGCAAAAGCCGGCAACTTGGCACAAACCCAGGCACAATGATTTGTCTAGGCTCTTCCACCAATGAGGGCACATTCCAGTGCTGGAGGGCTGAGAAGGGGCACACCTTTGGCTAAATGTAAAATAACAGTGCTTAAAGCAAATAAGAGTGCTAAATCAAATTACTGCTGTTGAGAACATTGAAACAAGACAGTGACGAGATCGATCACAGCACTGGGGGGCTGAGATACTTTACGAAACCTAACAAACAGAGGTCCTTTATTTGGCAAGTGGGGCTATAAGGAAAGCAGAGAAAGGGCAATGGGGAAGAGCATGACATAAGGTAACCCAATGATATTCTACAGAAGAGGTAGGACATGCAGTAGTGAAAAATTAATTTAGGAATTTTTCACTACCAGGACACGTCAATCAATCAATCAATCAGGGGTTTATAAAGCGCGCTACTCACCTGTGAGGGTTTCAAGGTGCTGGGGGGTGAGGGGTTGCAGCTCCAGATCAGTTGAAGAGCCAGGTTTTGAGGTCTTTCCTGAAGGAGTGCAGAGTGGGGGAGCGTCTGATGTTGACTGGGAGTTCGTACCAGGTCTTTGCTGCTACGTAGGAGAAGGCTCTTCCACCTGCTCTTGTTCTGCGGATGCGTGGGGTCTCTGCCAGGGCGAGGTCAGCGGAGCAGAGGTTCCTTTCGGGTACGTGGAAGGAGACTTTCGTTGAGGTATTTGGGTCCGATGTTGTGGAGGGATTTGTAGGCGTGGGTGAGTAGCTTGAAGGTTACTCTTTTCTCGATGGGGAGCCAGTGGAGATCTCGTAGGTGCTGGGTCATGTGCCTGTGACGTGGGGTTCCGAGGATGAGTCTGGCTGCGGTGTTCTGGATGGTTTGGAGCTTGTGTAGCAGGGTCTTGTTAATTCCAGCGTAGAGGGCGTTGCTGTAGTCCAGTCTGCTAGTTATGAGTGCGTGGGTGACGGTCTTTCTGCATTCGGGGGGATCCACTTGAAGGTCTTGCGGAGGATGCAGATGGTGTTGAAACAGGTGGAGGCGACGGTGTTGATCTGGCGGGTCAAGGTGAGGGAGGAGTCTAAGATGATGCCGAGGTCCGGGAGTGATCCGTCGGGGTGGGTGGATTTCCAAGGGCAGGGGGCCACCAGGAGCTGTCCCACGCAGTGGGGGAGGGTCCAAGAACAAGGACCTCTGTCTTCTCTGAGTTTAGTTTAAGGCAGCTGTCGCTCATCCAGGCTGCAACATCTTTCATTCCTTCTTGGAAGCTGAGTCTGGTGTCTTCGGGGTTATTCGTGAGAGAGAGGATAAGCTGGGTGTCGTCGATGTAATATACTGTGCTGAGCCCATGCTGTCTGACGATGGGGTGAGGGGGGCCATGTAGATGTTGAAGAGCGTGGGGCTGAGCGAGGATCCTTGGGGTACTCCATAGTTGATTTCTGTAGGTTCGGAGAGGAAGGGAGGGAGTCTGATCCTTTGGGTTCTGCCGGAGAGAAAGGAGCGGATCCAGTCGAGGGTGATTCCTCGTATGCCGGCGTTGTGGAGTCTGGCTGCGAGAGTGCGGTGGGAGATGGTGTCGAAGGCAGCGGAGAGGTCTAGTAGGATGAGGGCCACAGTGTGGGCCTGGTCGAGTAGCATGCGGATGTCATCAGTGGCGGCGAGGAGGGCGGTCTCGGTGCTGTGGTCGCTGCGAAATCCGGCCTGGGAGGAGTCGATGAAGGTGGTCAGCTGGGCGTTGATGAATCTCTCGATGACTTTGGCTGCAAAGAGAAGGAGAGAGATGGGCCGGTAGTTTTTCAGGTCCGTCGGGTCGGCCGAGGGTTTCTTGAGGAGGGGCTTGACCTCCGCCCGCTTCCAGTCATCAGGGAAGGTGCTGGATTCGAGGGAGGCGTTGATGGTCCGGCCTAGTTGGGGTGCTATGGCGGCGGCAGCTCTGTGGTAGATGTGCGGCGAGCCGGGGTCCGTGGGGGCTCCTGAGTGGGTGTTCTTCATGGTCGTGGCGGTGTCTTCATTGGTGGCAGGTTTCCATGAGGTGATGGTCAGCTGGTTGTCGGTGGTGGGGAGGGGGGTGGAGCCCAGAGTCTGTTTGCTAAAACTTAAAAGTAAATGCCCAACTTTTTAATTACACTGCCAGAGACCTAGAATGTTCAAACATGGATACAAGTGAATTCAACAAACTGGATACATGCAATCCATCTACATCTATTGGGATGGTCTCAACAATCTAAAGTTCACTCAAAAAAGATACAGGAATGAGTGACTAGTTAGTTTCCAAACAGGGCAGTTGCTTCAGATGTGGCTCATGCTTTCATGTGGCCCATGTCCTAAACTCTCCCCGCTCAACAAATCTTGCAATAGATGCAGAACAAGCATTACATCATCGTCTCTTCTGTGACTCAATACCAAATGAACATGTGTCTTCACCAGATTCTCACCTCTGAAATAACACATTTAGGTCTGTTTAAAGCAGCTGTGATTATCTAATTTCTTTTTGCATTAATAAGCATATGAAATGTTATTTTTATTTCATATCACTGAACTAATCATAAAAATACAAACACTGTACTTGTAATTATTGTTTGGTGCGCTCTCAACACATCTAGTCAATGTTATGAATGATGGTTTTTCTCCATCCCTTTAGATGCACTCCTTGGTAGCTGAGTGTAGTCTGGTGCAGCACCCTATACAGAATATTGGTTACTTATCCTTATTTTGTAGTTTTGAATTTGGCCACTTCAATATGTGATGTAAGGTTAATGGTTTCTGCCAACAGCACACCTTTGAACAAGAACACATGTGTGGACTATCATCCCTGACCCAAAGGTTTAGACATTTTTGGCCCAACTTTGTAATGCACCTTATTTTTCCAACATAGACCTGAGATCAGCATATGATCAAATTGAAATGGCTGGCTATTTTCATTACACCCTTCAGTGCTTAGCAGCATTTCAGGATGCCGTTTGGACCTGCCTCTGCGGCATCAGTCTTTCAGAAATGAATGTTCAAGTTGCTCCAGGGTGTGCATATGTTGCATGCATAAGAAGAAAACATCTTGAGCCATGCTTTGTTTGAAATAGGCCCTTTCTGCAGGGTCACCCCAGATTTCTTCCTTCCTCTGCTGAACTTGGCTTTTATGACTCTGTGCACGTATTCCCTTTTAACCAGTGGTAAAGGGCTTGTGCTTTCCCTTCTAAATATGGCAAAATTGGCCTACACCCGATTGGTACATTTAATTTACTTATGGGTGCCTACTATATGGTAAAACATGTACCCAGGACCTCTAACAGAAATGCTACTAGTGGGCTGCAGCACTCATTGTGCCACCAATTAAAGTAGTCCTGTGAAACATGTCTCAGGCTTCCCACTGCAGCCTGTAGTGCAGTTTTAAACTGCCATTTTGACCTGGCAAAATAGACCTTTTACCAGGCCTAAACCTTTCTTTTTAATCCTCACTACTAAGGTAGGCCCTAATAGGTCATAAAGCTTGGCCCTTGGTATTTATAAGGTAGAACATGTTTGTTTAAGTTTTATGTGTCCTGGCAGTGAAAAATTCCTAAAGTCTTTTTGTAGTGATATAAGGCCTATCTCTCCCATAGCCTGACACTGGGTGGGTTACTTTAATACATTTAATAAGGGCTAACTTTAGACTGTGAGCAGATAGAGAAATAAATTAGGTTTACACTCCAACGAATTGTAATATAAAATCCTCTTTAATGGTAAAGTTGGATTTTAGATTATCATTTGAAAAAGCCACTTTTAGAAATTTATCATTATCCTGCCTGACGTTTCTGGTGCATTTCCAGGAGTTTCCAGCTGCCTGGGCCTGTTAATGGATCCAACATCAAGAATGTATATTGGGCCCAGACAGTAAACAATGGGACTTGGCTGTAGTTGAGGAAAGGTGTTCCTGGCAGGATGGACGGGGAGAAGATGTACCCTGCCCTGATTAAATTTCAAAGGACCTTGCAGACAGCACACACAAATTACCTGACCTGCCTTTGCCCTTGTCACCCTAGACAGTTTGGAACCAAGACCAGGGAAAGGGGAAGAACTGACTAGAAACAGTATTGGGTGTAGGCCAGGGGATTCCCACACAAAAATAAGACCTTTAGAATCACTCATCAGAAAACTCCTGGGCTTGTGGAAGATTCAGAAACAGGAGTGCCCTGCTGCTGGAAGGACTGCCTTGCTGTCTGATCCAAGGCTGCAAAGAGTGCCTCCAATGGTCAGTCGGCTGACCTGACCTCCTGTGTGAGCTATAAGGACACAACAAGCTTCCAGATTCCTCTGCAATTGCCCGGGTGACCAGCACCAACATGGACCTGCCTGAGACCTGCTGCTGGCCTCTGCTGGAGTGAATCCTGATCCCCAAGAGGTGTGCCCCAAGTCCTGGACACTTGGCTGGCATGAGTGAGAGCTCTTCCTGAAGAAAAAGGTGAAAATTATGAAGTTTAGGCTCTTCATGGCTGCGAATAAGCCTGCTCTTGTCATGACTCTGTCGCCAGCAACAATCGCCAATGCGAAGCTCCAGTGGTACCTCCTCTTCATGCCAACAGCGACTGTCTGCAACAACCAACAATGCAAGACCTGCACTTTGCGACAACACTGTCCGTCCGCGATAATCCACCAACGGCAAGCTCCAGCAATGACTGGCACTTCACGCTACAACAACGACCGTCCGCGACTATCGGCCTTCTCTTCGCGTCAAAAGTCTCCTCCTCGCGGGCTCCTCCAGTGCAAATGGAACATTTTGGGCCAGACTTGAGAAGGTAACTCTTCAGCTGGGCTAACACAGTCCCTGTAACCAGCCCATGCTCCTTTGCAGATGGGCTAAACTTGTGACTTTACTCCAGTGCAGCACAACCAGATAACCATGAGTGGTGCTTTCTGCTTCTTGGTGCTATTTTCACTAAAAACTTTAAAAATCAATATCTCCGGTTTTACTGATTGGATTTTGTTTGTTCCGGTATCTTCTTATTTAGTAAAATATACTCTATTTTTCGGAATTAGTATGGGATTTTTCTTGTGTTGTGTTTTCACTTCATTACTGTTTGTGTGCTACATAAATACTTTGCACCTTGCCTCTAAGTTAAGCCTCACTGCTTTGTGCCAAGATACCAGAATGTTAAGCACTGGTCAATCTAGTGATTTTGTGGTTTACCCTGTCGAGGGTAGTGGGGCTTCCACCTCTCCCAAACAAAAACCCCATTTCTTACATGCATGTTCTAAAGAAGAGCATAGTCATATTGTTGATTAGGTCTTAAGTATTCGGAAGAATATGCGGAAGTGTAAGTTTTTATCTTAGCAACTGGAGTACTTAGGGGATCAAACCCAAGTGTTATTGGGTCAACAACATTACCAATGCCCATCCTTCTCAAATGTTGAACAAGTTAAATGTTTACCAGGAGTAATCAAGTGTAATTCTTGTTTTATGGAATATTTTGTTGTTGTTATGGAACTGACTATTTCACAGGGCTCTACCATTTGCATGGGGTGAGTGCACATGCTTTTGAGAACACTAAGTGCTTTAATGTCAGTGTGCCTGCATTGAAGCCATACCATGAAGGAGTGCTCATGGTTTAATGGGAGTGCAGTAGGAAATGGTGCTGTTTAGAGCCAAAAGGTTGGCACCAAAAACACATAAGTGCTTGCATCTAGGTGTCTGCAGTTGCTGACGTATACTACATCATTAGGCTCTAGCTTGAGTATGGACTGCAAAGCATTTTGGAACCTATAATTGGGACAGGAAGTTCGTATTTTACACTGATCACAAGCCATTATAGTATTTATTGGGAGAGAAACACATGGGAAAAGAGTACCAGAGATTGGTTTGGTTATCTCAGTAACAAGAATACAGCTTTGAAATACAACACATATCTGGTAGGAACAACGCCAGGGTGGATTTTCTTTACCACAGTTATCTATTTCCTTAGCTTATCTGTACTTTTTTTGTTCTTATAAAAATTGGATGTTTCACAACTTTATTGCTGGTATATTTTATGGGGATGGTGTTTTTATTGTAAGCGGGGAGGTTGTACATTTTATGGTTATTCCTTGAATTGGTCATTGTAAGGGAGGAGATGTGTATTGTGTCTACTACTACGTCCATGTCTATGATATAATGCAATAGTAGGAATCAAAATGTTGTCTGCACTTGAAAGAAGTGTGTAGTTCTGAACTGGATGGCTTCAACTGCAGCGCCTGCACTGCAGTTGGTGTTTTGAGGATGAATGTTAGAAATTGAGTCTCTAGTTAACAGAGGTATGCACCCTGCCCGAGTAGGGACCACAATCCTAGTCAGGGTAAGTCACTACACAACGTCAATTATCCTGTGCTCCCCTCTGGTAGCTTGTCACAGAGCAGTCAGGCTTGACTTAGATGCAATGTGGCAAAGTATTTGAGCAATAACTCATACAACAACACAGTAAATACACCACAAAAAAGACTCCACACCAGGTTGGAAAAATAGATTATTATAGTATGAATAAAACAAGATCAAACCAATAAAAATCCATCAAGTGGAAGTCGAGATATTGAAGTAAATGCAAGGAAGCTCTCAGAAGCAAATAGCGCTATGAGGTTATGTTAGGTCGTGCTGGACCCGGGCAAAGTGAGTGTGGTCCGACCTCGATGGAGTGCAGGCTGGCTATAGGACACACATAGACCCCGGTAAACAAAGTACCTTTACTGGTCACAATGACAAGATGTGTGGTGTAATGCGTTAATCTGTCCCGCGCAGGGTACCAAAACAAGTGCTGGAGCCATGATGCGTTGATGCCGAAGTACGATGCGTCGGTATTCTCCACGCAGTCAAGGGATGCGTCGAGCTCACAAGACTGCTGCGGCGGCAAACGTGGGTCCGATGCGTCGGGTTCTCAAGACGCTGTATCGATGCAGAAGGCCATGCGCTGATTTTGCTGCCGCCAACCGGGTCAATGCGTCGGTCCTGCTGCATGCAGTCAGGAGCGGAAGGAGCAGGGGCAAGGACTTTGATACCCCAGAGTCTCAAGCAACAGGAGGTAAGCCAACAAGCGCTTGAAGCACACTTGAGTTTGAAGCAGAGTCCAGCTCTCCTTCAGAAGAGTCAGAGAGTAGCAGGCAGCAGGGCAACAAGCAGAAAAGCAGGCCTTCAAGATCAGTAGTCCAGTTGAGTCCTTTGAGCAGCACAGCAGTTCTTCTGACAGAGTCCAGTAGTAGGTCCAGAAGTGTCTGATTTGATGGGGTCAGGGACCAAGTACTTATACCCAAAAGTGCCTTTGAAGTGGAGGTGACATCAAAGGCTGGTCTCTGAAGTGCACACAATCCCTTTCAGCCCAGTCCAGTCTGCCAGGCTAACCCTGGGGGGTAAAGCAGTGCTTTGTGTGTGGACAGGACTCAACCTATTGAAGTGTGTCAGTCCCTCCCATTCATCCCTGCCCAGGAAGACCCATCAGAATGCAGATGATCCTCACCTTCCTTTGTGGTTGTCTAAAGGGAATGCACAAAGTGTAGCTGTCACCCAACAGAGACATGTATTGGAGACAGGCTGTAAGGCACAAAGAGCTAAGAGCAGAAAAATGTCAACTTTCTAAAAGTGGTATTTCTAAAACAGTAATGCTAAATCTAACTTCACCAGTAAGGAGGATTTATCAAGACCATTCCAAACATGTGAAACATGAAGAAGCTACTCCGCTCTGATTGGGAATTAAAGCTTAAACGTGTATTAAAGAATTCCCAATGCTAGCTTATGAGAGGAGAAGGCCTCAGAGTAGTGAAAAACAAAATAGGCTGTTTGTCACTACCAGGACATGTAAAACATAAAAGTACTTTTACTTACATAGCACTCGTCCCTTTGGGTTACCAAGGGCTTACCTTGGTAGTGACATAAATGTATTTAAAAGGGAAGTTTAAGACTTGGTAAGTAGTTTTAAATTCCAAGTGGCAGTAAACTGCACATACAGACCCTGCAGTGGCAGGCCTGAGACAGGTTTGCAAGGCTACTTGTGTGGGTGGCACAATTAGAGCTGCAGGCCCACTAGCAGCATTTAATTGAAAGGCCCTGGGTGTATGGTATACCACATTACAAGGGACTTACAGGTAAATTAAATATACCAAATAAGTGTAAGTCAATCATAACATATTTAAGGGAGAGAGCACATGCACTTTATTACTGTTTAGCAGTAGTAAAGTGCCCAGAGTCCTAAAATCAGCAAAAACAAGGTCAGAGAAATGGAGGAAGGCAGGCAAAAAGTTGGGAAAAGACCACCCTTAGGCTGTCAGGTCTAACAATGAACATAATACTATTATATATCTCATCGACTTATATACGATCAACATGTGAGCCTTGTGACTATGGTGGTATCAAATGTTAATAAATATTTTTATATTCACCCAGATATCAAAAACATCACATTTGTCTTGATCGATTGCTCCTTAGCCATGTAGTTACCTTTCTTTAATGTCTGACATGGTGGTTTCCAAACCTTTGACTCCTGAGGACCCCCATTGTGTCACTACTGGAAGCCGGGTACCCCCAAGCAATTTGTACTATTTCAATTTCAAACATTAAAACAGTAATTCACAAAAAATATACAAACAAGTGCACAACAAACAAATACACTAATTACTAAAACGTTTATCATTTTATATAAAAAAAATAGCACAAATCAAAAAATTTGAATGGGAAGTTTGGTGAGGCATCTCGACGGCTAACTTTTCAATGTTTGGTTTTATTTTGCTGTATGTGACTCCTGCTCCTGCCAGGGCCAGACTGGAAACCCAAAGCAGCCCTGGCAAATGTTGTCAGACTAGCCCCCGTACGGTGCACACCAAGTGCATCGAGTGAGCCTGACCACTACAAAGGGGGCTTTGAGGGGCTCTCCCCCCAACTAAATTAGGGGGGAAATTATGCATTCTACAACACATTTTTCATTATATATTGAATTGTATTAGCTTTTAAAGGCCTCAAAAAATCATAAAAATGTTACTAGACCTGCAGGTCTAGTGACTTAAATAATCTACTTGACCTATTTGTAATGCTCTTGACCCATAAACTGGTTTCACGTGATGTGATCATGGGCAAATAATTTAATTCATTGTGCTGCCATTTTCTTCATTATCACATATGACAGCACCTTCAAGTGTGCAAGTACAGCATGTCTGATGTACAAAAAACTTTTTTCTTTGAGTTAATAGACTGAACTTTCTTTTCATATATAATACAAATCTAGCCATGCCTCTTAGTTCACTAACGTATGTATCCGAAAACAACGGTTCTAGCGGGAATACAATAAATCTATACTGGTAATTAAAAATGCACAATCGCAATCATTTAGGGTTAAGGATGTCAGAAAAAGAGAGCCTCGCAGACTTGGTGTTCATAATAATTCTTTTTTTATCCAAATTTTTATAATTCAAAAACAATACATACACCGACCGAGAAGAACCACAATAGTGATTATATGTCCCAAGCAAATGAAACCATCTAATACATTGTGAACAGACATGTGATATATACAGAACTTGGTTTCCACAATTATTGAAAAAGACAACGACCACAACATGAATTGATAATAATTATAGCCTCTGTGTACAATAGTCAGAGCTATTTAAAATGGTTCGCTATCAATCGAGTCGACGACGTTTCGACCCTCTTGCAATGTGGGGTCTCCTCAGGACCAAGGGGTAAGGGACAATCTGATGGTAGTATTACAGCCGCGTGAGAGGCACATAAAGTGTGAGACACCCGTGAAATGAGAAAGAAGAAATTAATACTCACACGGGGACTCGGTCGAGCACCCCGTGTGAGAGACGAAGGGCTGTGAACTGGTATTAATCAATTGTGGCTCAGTCACAATAGTGGGCAGGATCAACACCACTCAATGTAGTGGTACCTGAGCAGGATCCTCCGCTGGATAGATAAAGTCGCGGGACCGGTAGTGCCACGGCAGGAGAATAAGGCTTTTGAAATATGCCACATAGGATGAGAACTGCTCTGGTCGTCTGCCTGGTAACAATGACCTCTTAGTTCACTAACAGCATTTTCATCAGGGCGGGGGCAGGAATGAATCTCAAATCATGTTTAAAACATATCACTGTTAATAAATACATAACTAAAGCATAAAGTGGTAGCACACTGTCATTTGTAATCAGCAGATTTTACATTGAAATGGCAACACACTTTCCCACTGACATGCAGCTTTACTGAAAAAACTATAGGGCATATTATCAAGAACGGCGTTAAAATTATCGCCGCTTTAGCGGCAGTTTTAAAGCGGCGATAATGGGCTTGATAATATGCCCTTAAGAATTCCAATAGAAGCCCATGTTGACACCAGAACATGGGCTTCTATTGGAATTCTCAAGGGCATATTATCAAGCCCATTATCGCCGCTTTAGCGGCAGTTTTCTGCCGCTAAAGCGGCGATAATTTTAACGCCGTTTCTTGATAATATGCCCCTATATAGTGTACAAACAATAATGTTTGGAAATAGAGTTTCTGCAAATATGTGTCACTTGCACATCACCAAGTAAAGTGTTCTGGTATGTTTTGCTCCTATTTAATTAACTCTGTTTGCATCACACTTCTTAATTACAAAAACATGCGCTTTTGTAATTTCTGATATATTTTGAAATATTTGTAATATTAATTTACAGGCTATTTATTTAAATGTTCTGTTAGAGGTTTTTGTCAAGTGAGCTGTCTGAAGATGTCAGTTATTTTTCTCTAACTCTAGTAAGAGAGAGAAAAATAAACCTCATTTTCCAAGCAGCAATTAGTTAAAAGACAAACAGACATTTGACCTCTTTCCTTGAACAGACACCAAATGTGTCAAGATAAAAACAAGATTTAATGGCATCTTTCACTTTCTGAATGAACAGAACACCTGTTCCTTTCCAGCCTGCGCCAGATGGGACTAGTAGGTGCTAAAAATAGCTCAACCTGATAAAATGTTACTCGCAATTGCGAGCGGATTTTTCAAGGCCTAATAGTACACGATGATCTTACTGTACACCAGGATACAACAATCTTTGTTGGGGGCTCTTCAATGATGCCCTCATTATTCCCTCATTATCACCCTCCAACATTGCCTCTTATCACTCAATAGCCCCTCTGTCACATGTATTTCATTTGCTTTATAGCACCTCTTTCACCAGTGTAGGGTGTCAGAGCACTTTACATCACACACATACAGAGACAATGAATCATACGTGTGCAAATCAGTGTATAGAAAATATTACATAAGACAAAGGGGACTACAAGGTGTAGGATTCACATGTCATCCATACCAGTAGCTATTTTTTTAAAGTGCTAGGTCCGGAGAAGCACAAGCTCAGGATTCACAATATAACACAGTGGTTAGTGTTGACTTTAAGAATAAGAATTTATTTCTACCCAAACAAACGTTTTTTTTTTAAGGTAACTCTATCAACAGGACTAACCTGACCCCTCTATCTGGCCCACGCTCCATCAGGGACAGACTGAACTTGTGACTTTCACTCTGTCTCCCACAACCAGATATCCGCGAGTGGCGCTTTGTGCCTTTAGGCACTTAACTTAACTCAAACCTTTAAAATTTCATATCTCCGGCTGCACTGATTGGACTTTTGTTGTTTCAGGGTCAAATAATTTATTAAACTGTACTCTATTTGTCTAAATTGGTGTGGGACTTTTTTGTGTTGTGTTTTCACTTTATTGCTGTTTGCAGTGCTGCATAAATACTTTACTTATTGCCTCCAAGTTAAGCATGACTCCTTTTGTGCCAAGCTACCAGAGGGTTAAGCACAGGTTAATTTGGGGTTTACTTATGTTTCACCCTAACAGACATTGTGGTTGGTACTTGAATTTCCAACAGGTAGACAGGACTTTGTGCCAAAAATTACGACCTTTTGTGTCAGGTATAAAGGTTGAGACAAGGTTCTTTTTACTGAACCTTTCCAATCTTGCATATCTGCTGCACTGTGCAGCACACATATAAAGTGGAAAGTCTTAACTATGTTTCAGCAACTGTTTTGTACTGGAAGGGTACACTTCCAATGCAAAACCAATGCTGGACATTATGCTCACACCCTTGCAAGGTGTAATAGATTGGATTGTTTGAATTGATTCATGTTGTGTATTCTTGAATGCTTATTATTTTGCATGAGCTGAGTGGGTGCGCTCTCTCCCTCATGTAGTGACAATATATTGTTATGGTTTGACTAGCTGCTCCACGTGCCCTAAATATTGTCAGCTGGGATTCCGTCACAGCAACTAGTGAGCTGTTAGGATCCGAGCTGGCAGGACATGTCGTGGGCTTTGATGTATGGAAATAAGCTTACCATTGAAGGTATCCCTGCTTCTGACCTCATCGAATTCATTTCATATTGACGACGAATTGCTAGCGGTGTTCAGCCCACCAACACACTGCTCTGAATTCCATTACTTATTACACCTGGCATGGCACACTTGCTCACTGTTCGCAGTTTGGTGGGCCTGTGCAGTGTGCTGTGGACATTTGTTTGCCCTGCATGACCTGCAGGGGCGGCACCTCCATTAGAGCAGAGGAGCGTTGCCCCACTGCTTTCTCGCAGTGCGAGAAGCAGAAACAGAAAATGGTATTTTAAATACCATTTTATGTTTCTGCTTCTCGCGCTGCGAGAAAGCAGAAGGGTATGCCTGGTTGGGGGCGGGTCGAGGAGGAATGACTTGCCCAATGCTGTGGGCCCTGACTGTTTGGTCGGCCCTCTGGGGCCGACCAAACCAGTCATGCGCACTCTGAATGTTCTCTATGTAGGCTGCATGCAGCCTACATAGAGAAAATGGCCTCCCCATAGGCGCCCGGCTGCGCGCTGTCCCCACCAATCACAACTCTCCTATTGCAGCATTGTGATTGGCTTAGGGGGGGAGGGAGGCTGCCTGCTTCCTGTTCCTGCCGGAGGTAGGAGAGCAGGAAAGCAGCAGGAAAACGCGGGACCCGTCCAGGAGCGGAGGCCGTGCAGGACCCGGTATGGAAAGTTTAAAAAAAAAAAATTAAATCCCCGCATGCGAACCCCCGTGCGACTCGTCCACCCACCCCCCACCCGCAAGTCATGCGAGCCATGACTGAGGACCTGCTGGATTCCCGTCCAGCAGCTGCGGCACCCGGTGGCAGACGGTGGACGCCTCCCCTCGGGGTTTGAGTTTCCCTTAAAGCGATTTGGGTGGTATTGGCAATGCCACCTGCTTTTCCTTGAGGGCATTCGCGCTTGCATCACGTAGCATGCCGTTGGTGGCCATCTTTACTTGGGAAGATACACACAACTTTATGAGCACCTTTGCGTACATTAACTCAGTTTGCCTGCACACTCGGTGGCAGGCATACGACTCATTGAAAATCCTGCTGGACTCACCAAGCCTCGGACCCTGTGTCAGCCGGTTGCCTTTTTTCTTATATTCATCTTTAGTGCACATCACATCGGAGGCCGTGAGCAACTGTGATACGCACACATTCGTTTTGTGGAGTCTGTTGAGAGCACATCACATGGATTACATACAAACAGGGTGTCTGTTGTGCCTCGTTCCTAACATGGATACAACATCCTTCTTACTTTCTACAGTTTCTGGTGACAATATTGTTTGATGAAGCTGCTGCACTTATAAGTGCTGTTGCGCGTTTCAGGCATTGTTTCATGGAGCAGCAGCATTTATTATCTCTTATCCCGTTCTATGTTTTATAGTTATAGTATTGTTCATTGAAGCTACTGAACCATATGCTATTGCGCAGGTACTGTTTAAGAGTTATTTAAGTCTCATTTTTGTTTTTGCACTTTACAATTGTATTTTGTTTTGCAGTTACTGCAAGAGTTAGTATGGCCACCTCTGCAGCAAATCACTCAACCACCTCCATTTTTAGCTCAACCTGGCAAACCAACTATAAAATGGATCCAGTGGTTTAGATTATTTGAGAACCATGTGGTTGCCATAGATGCTATGGGTTACAGTCCTGTGAATTCATTTACATTGTTATTTGATAGTCTTGGTCATGCAGCGTAACAAGTCTTTGTCAGTCTACCATCCATACCTGCACCATCTGGAGATGGCCCTTGGAATATCTATCAAGAGGATAGTCCTAGCCTGTGCAGACAGTTCTCTGATGAACTTAACACATTGCTTGAGCGTCATAGTTTCTGGAAGCATAAACAATGGCCAGAGGAGAACGTGGAGGAGTACGTGTCAGGTCTTAGAGTGCCTGCTAAAACTTGCAAGTTTGGCTCCAACCTTGACATTTACATTAGGCCTGGGCGGGGAAATCCGCTCAGTTTGCAGAGTTTTGCGCACTCCGCGCTCCGTGGAGGAAGGGTAGTTCTGATTCGCATTCGCCAGTTTCAGTTGGCAAGTGCAAGCGAGGAAAATCCAATGCTAGGCCACCTCCTAGCGAGATTTCTCAATGCGGGCTGTCGTGGATGGTCACAACCACTTGTGCTGAGAAAACTCCTGTTCGCGTTGAGGAAGCTGCCGCTAGAGTAGAACATCTACTCAAGTGGCAGAAAGAAGCAGCGCCCTCTTGCGCTGCACATGGTGCCTTTCACGCTGATTTTCCAGCATGGGACAAATACCAGTTGCTAAAAATCAGCATGAACGATGCAAACTAACACACAGCGCCACTTGCGGAACTCTGCATAGTGCCGCAGAGTTTTTCTGTCACTTCTCAGCAAACTCCACCCAGGTCTAATTTACATTTGTGACCAGTCATGTTTAACTGTTTTCATGGAAGGTTCAGGAGAGACTCTTAAGTAGTAGAAATCCAATGTTGAATGAAGTCGTTGACCTAGCCAAGAGCATAGAGGGATCACTAATTTCCTCTGAAAATTCTTTACCCTGAACCTGGTATCAATGCAGTAGTGTCCAATGAGAATTGCTTGGAATCCTTATCTCACATTAACACTAAAGGGAAAGTGTTCAGAAACACTGGCAAGACATTTTGCTACAGGTGTGGTTTTATAAGTCATCTCAGCAATTTTGCCGGCTGTCCAGTTGTTGGAAAAAGATGTCTCTTGTGTAAAAAGATGGGACAATTTCACACTGTATGCAAGCATGCTAATAACCAAGTGAATGTTAGTAACGTGGATGTGGAAGTGGTTTTGTGTGCTGAATCTTTAGACAATGTTGTCCTCACCTTAGAATGCCCTGGTGAAACCATGCCTGTTAAAGGTCCTACAGTTGAGGCTCTCATTGATAACGTGTCACTATTGGTTATGGCTGACTCTGGTTCGCCCATAACTGTTCTGAGAGATACCACATTTTATGAGTTCTCGGGTAATAATTGTACTTTGTTTACCACTCCCTTGGAGAGAAGGACATTGAAATGTTATGTTATTTTAGTTCTGAATTCACTTGTCTTTGCACAGTGAGGTACACCAAAGTTTATGTGGCTGTTAAGGGCAGAAATATTATAGGGTGGCAGGAACTGACTAAAATGGGTTTATACTGTGTCCTAGGTTCTGACAACCATGTAATACTTGGTGAAGTTCTAGCATCATTGGCAGATGATGTACAGCAGTGGTTCACAAACTGTGGTCTGCACACCCCCAGGGGTCTGTGACACATTCCCAGGGGTCCGCAGGCAGCAGTTTTAAGAGCACCGCAAAGTTCCTTGTATAATCTGCGGTTTTCGGGCAACAATAAAAGTGTCAAGATAACTCCAGTGATTAATGTACCTGCTGGAGAGAGATGGGATTTTTGTCCAGCAGCAGCTTTTACTCCTCTAAGGCAGCACAGAGGGTTAATATGCCTGCTGCAAAGATTGTGTACCATGCATTTCAAAAAACAATATTTTATGTGCATAGCTCAGTGGGTTGCTGCTTTTGTCTCAGAGATTCTGATGTTACTGTGCAGTTCATAAAGCACAATCATAATCTCGCTATGAACTGCCATCAAAGAGCTGTATGCAAACTGCATGGTACAAGTTAGTAAGTTATTTTTTCCCAGTCTTTCATTATCCTGATACTGTTAAAAGAAGGTTATTTGGGTAGAAATGAATTCTTATTCTTAAAGTCAAGGCTAACCACTGTGTTATGTTCTGAATTCTGGGTTTGTGCTTCTCCAGAACAAGCACTCTTAAAAAATGCCTAGTGGTATGGATGATATGTGAATCTACACCTTGTAGTCCCCTTTCCCTTATGTTACATTTTCACTGATTTGCACACGTATGATTCATTGTCTCTGTATGTGTGTGACGTAAAGTGCTCTGACACCCTACACTGGTATGAGAGGTGCTATAAACCAATTGAAATACATGTGACAGAGGGGCTATGGAGAGCTAAAACGCACTGTTGGAGGGCGATAGTGAGGGGATCATTGAAGAGCTCCCAACAAAGATTGTTGTATCTTGGTGTACAGTAAGGCCATCATTTTTTATGCTTGAAAAGCTAATACAACTCATTATATAATGACAAATGTGTTGTAGAATGCACCATTTTTTCCCTAATTTTCTTGGGGGTAGACCCTCTAAAAGCCCCCTTTGTAGTAGGCTCACTTGCTGCACTTGGTGTGACTGGTCTGACAACATTTGCCTGGGCTGCTTTGGGTTTCCAGTCCGGCCGGAGCAGGAGTGTCATACCACGAAATAAAACAGAACAATGAAAGGTTATTTGCCGAGATGCAGCACCAACCTTCCCATTAAAATGTTTAGGTTTTTGCATATTCTTTCAATATAAAATTATAAAATCTTTAGTAATATGAACATTTGTTTGGTGTGCACTTGTTTGTGTATTTTTTGTGAATTACTGTTTTAATGTTTGAAATTTAAATAGTACAAATCACTTGGGGGTCTCCAGCTTCAGAGTGACTCAGTGGGGGTCCTCAGGAGTCTAAGGTTTGGGAACCACTGTTCTAAATAACAAAGCTTATCCACCTGCAATAGAAACAGTTCAGTAACATACATTCCATAACGAAAGTTAAACGTGAATTACATTCAAAATCTTAATATGAGCAGCAACTGAACTAATGTCTTCTCGAGGCCTAGTTTTGTTAAATTAACATGCACACAGGGTTACAGAATATGTGCACTTTTCATATAGACATCTCAGTATAAATGCATCTGCACATGATTGATTCAAATTATGCGTATAAACATTAAAGATAAGTTGTACACATCCTAATGAAGTATCCCACAATATGACATTTTAAGTTATTTTTCTCCTTTTGCGTTGATATCTAACTTGTCACATAACCATAATCATCACATTCAAAATACATGTTTAAACAAAATATCTTTGATATAATATATTCCACTCCTATTAGTACATTAGTCACAACAGAGTATATTTAAGTGCTGACTATACGTGAGTATGGTGCACTCCTACATTATCTTCAGATGAGATCAAGATTACACTTCTTCAATCCCCCCCTCTGATGGCAAATCAAGCCATCATAAATCTCTTATTTTATTTTCTGGTCTTATCAGATTAGCCAAGTTAAACCCTTATTGTGGCAACTGCTGTTCTCTTACACTCTTCTAACCATTTCATTTCATTATAAAAGTCACCCTGTTTTCTTTTGAGTCTCAAATCCTCTCCTTTTCTTGTTATCCCTTTCTGTTTCCTGTACCTCTGATACACTTTCATGCTGACAATCAAAAAATGGCACAAAGAGCAACAATCAACAATGGTCTCAAAACAGAACCAACTATACCACTTCCCAAATCTGTTAACCATCTTCCTAATGAACTAAATCCATGTCCAACTTTGTCCCAAACACCCACTTCTGGCAATCCACTCACTTCATTATGCAAGTCCGTAATATTCATTTTGAACTTCTGCAAATCCTTACTCTCATCTGGGACATAGGTGCAGCACTGTTGGACCTTTAACATCCAGCAAACTTCATCCTCTTTTACGATCAATATGTCTAATGGAAGCATATTTTGTAAAACCATAGCTCTGAAAGCAATCATTTCAGTATTTACAAGCAACAAAGACCCAGCAGTATTTGTAGACAACCTATCAACTAGAAAGCTTCTAACCTTGATATCATTCAATATCACCCCTACACTTGGTATGAGAGCTCCAAAAGTATCTTTTAATATCTCTCCAGCAGAAGCACCTCGTTTAGATCTAGTCCTTTCCTTCCACACAGGGTGGACTAAGTTCTCAACATGATAGATCTTTGGGAAATCTACCTCTACATAACACGTGCCATACCATTTAGTTGGCAATTTAAATTAGGCATTCCTTCCACAAACAAAATAAACTCCAGGAATCACAGGGTCTGTACCATCCAAAAATAACTTCCAACATCCTTTAACCTCAAAGGTATGATTGCATTCACTTTCTCCTACAGGAATGATGTCATGTGTATTCTTCTCATTATGTATGCACAATTTCCCTTGATGTTGCCGATCTAATGTCAAAACTCCTATGTTTCCTGCTGTCTTGTGCTCTTCTTCTTCTTGTGACGAACTAACTATGTTAATTCCTATAGCTGCTTTTGTCTTTACTGCTCTATATCTATCTTCTACTTGTTCCAGAAATTTATTTTCTATATCAGTAAGAACGCACATCAAATGATATCTGTGTGCATAAGCTGTATCTAGTGTTTTAGTCGGTGCAAAATATCTGCCAACCGTTTCTGCATTCTGACCATAGGAATGTTTGTTCAAATGTTTAAACAACAGAACATCTGAAAAAAACTTGATCAAAATTTAAATAATAGTACTGGAAATGCCCTTGGTCATAAAACATGCTCAACAGCAGACTACATGTGATGCCATAAGTCAATGGCAGATGATGATAGGTAATGCCCTCAGCCATGGAAGAAGGCAACTGCATGCAAACATAACAATCTCTGGCTTCCATAGTTCATACATATTCATAAAGCAAGTTAGTGTATGCATTAGATCTGTAATATCCTCTTAACAAATCAGTGTGTAAATTTCACCCCTGTAGTAAATATAATTCTCCACCTTGTTTATGTTTTGGTTTCTGTACTACTGTATGTTTTTCTTCTTTGGCTTTAGTTGGACTCAAGCTCAGTCCTACAATTAGTGCTATTAGGCCTACTACTAATATTATTAGTACTGCAGCTATTATATACCTATGTCTACAACTCCTATTATTCGGTTCCATACTATTTAGATTCAGACCAATTGGGTAGAGAAATAGCAGCAACAGATTGTCCTCCATTGGTCTCCATCTTTGCAAACAGCAAACAGTCCTTATTTTCATTGTGAAACAGTCTTCTCGTTTCAATTTTATTTGGACTATGTGCAATGTTCGTGAGGCTTCCCTAACCCTACTTTGTGTTCTTCTAAAGTTAATCCCTGCTTTTATTCTTCTTCCACTCGGACCTAGTTATTCTTTTTTAAGCAACAATACAAAAGTTCATTCAACGTCTCTGATAATGTGAAGACCAAGTTCATCTATGAGCATCTCTAGCAACATTTCTCTCAGTTTGGCAACTTGCTCAGGAAACTCCTGCGAACTCAAATGAGGAAATTCAGTTACATTCAATGTCAGATTCCTTAAGCCACTCAGCCTTGTTGGGTATGGATGAGCAAATGTGAGAAGAAAGTTCAGATGAGTCTCCGGTAGTCTCAGCAGAACTTCTACAATTAGTCCGGAACTCCCATTCCTTCCCCTCATTGTCAATAGTAACCAGGTAGGTCCACTCATGAGAAGAATACCTCCGGCAACGTACCCTCAGTCTCTGAGATCTTCAAAGACTCGACTTTTCATCTTCGTCTTCACTCCGTTCCGACTCAACAGAGGCTTCTGACATAGGTGCAAGTGACCTTTCTGAGGACAACTTCAATCTTTTCCTCCCCTTGTCGTTAGGCCAGCTTTCTTCCACCGCTCGTGATTCCACAGCACTATTTCCTTCGATAGGGTCAAGATCTGCTTCTTTCACCAACACTGCATCAGCTTCATCAAATTCAGACTCAACTTCAAATTCGACGTGACCCCCCTCAGATTGCTCAAGTGTAGTCTCAGGCTCTGTACGGTCCCCTACAGCTTGACTGACCTCTTCTAGTGAATTCTCGACCACAGCTGATGTCTCTTCTGAGAGAGGTGCTGCTTCTCATTCAAGGGGACATGGGACTCTACGATTATGGGATGCATGCACCCAGTTTGGAAGACCACCATACTTCAAAGCTGTCGTAGTGACCAAAATCACTTGGTAATGACTACTCCAAAGAGGCTCAAGGCAACTCTTCCTCACATATTTCTTCACTATGACTCAGTCCCCCAGACTAAGATTGTGGCACTGCTCTGAATGCGGCGGTGCAGTGGTTGCTTCAACCTGATGAGACAATGAATTAACCACGTCAGCCAATCCTTTAAGTAATCAAGTACCAAATCGTCTGTAATATTTACTAATATGTCTGCGGGCACAGCAGGCAGTCTCATAGCCCTCCCCATGATGATCTCATGGGGTGAGAGTCCTGTCTTCTGATCCTGGGAGGTAAACAGACATAATATCAAATTTTTAATATCGAATTGCCAAAATATCGAGTTTTTAATATAGAATGGACAGAATATCGAATTGCCAAAATATAGTGGTTAAGAATATCGAAATTCAGGTAAGAAATATCGATTGTTAAAATATCGACAGTCATAATATAGTTGTTAAAAATATCGAATTTTTTTATAGTGTTTTAAGTGTTAGTATATGTGTTAAAAGTATGTATTATTTTTGTAATGTATGCTTTAATTTTTTTAAAGTAATGAATTTTATGTTATTTAATTTTTGCGTAATTTAATTCTGTAGCGAGTTGTGGGTTTATAGGGGAATAGGGTGGGAAGTAATTTAATTATAGTAAATTAAATATTAACTTTTAGGAATTATTAATTATATTTTGTTTAATTTTGCGTTTTAGTTCTGTAGCGGGTTGTGGGTTTATAGGGGAATAGGGTGGGAAGTAATTTAAATGTAATTAAGTAATTATTTAATTTTATTTATTGGTATTGATAAATAATTCATTGTTAATTAATTATTAATTGGTAATTAATTTTTATTAATTGGTAATTAATTTTTATTAATTTTTTAATTGATAATTATATTAATTGTATTACTTTATTATTCAGAGCGGGTTGTGGGTTTATAGGGGATAAGGGTGGGAAGTAATTTAATTGTAATTCAGTAATTATTTATTTTTATTTATTGGTATTGATTATTAATTTATTGTTAATTAATTCTTATTTGGTAATTAGTTTTTATTAATTGGTAATTAATTTTTATTAATTTATTAATTGATAATTATGTTAATTGTATTAATTTATTCTTTGTAGCGGGTTGTGGGTTTATAGGGGAATAGGGTGGGAAGTAATTTGATTTTAATTAATTATTGAAAATATTTTGGTGAATTGATAATTAATTTACTGTCAATTAATTATTACTTTAAGGCCCATTACGATACCCGGCGTAAAAAAATCCGCCACGCATGAAAGCGGCAAAAATCCGCCCGCACACACCGTCTGAACACCGACCACGCCATTACGATGACACAAACCGAAAACCGCCATCGGCGGAAAAATCACACAAGATACCGCCCGCCACCGTCCGAGTCGGAGTCAAACCGCCCGCCACGGACGGAAACACGCACGACAACACAAAACCGCCCGCCCTCACGGCCGACACACCGCACGTGAAATTACGATCGCACCGCCATGAGCGCGGGAAAACTACAAATATACCGCCCGCCAGCGCAAACAACTCCGATGAAAATTGACACGGCAGAAGCCATGGCGGCCACGTCCCTGCACAGAAACCATCCGCTGACAAAAACAATCGCACACAACATGGCCAACAAGTCCACACAGCAAGGCACGCACAAATACACAAGCACAGTACACATCCCGAAAACACACCCCCTGGACAAACAAAACCCACAAAGGCCAGAACACCAGACACAACACACCTGAAAACAACAGACCATGAGGACACACCCACATAGGTAAGTACAAAAGCAGCACTCCCACAGACCACAACCCCATGCAACATTGCAAACCAGAGAGGAGAGGAGAGGACACAGTGACACAGCAAGGACAGCAGCACACCACAGAAACGCACACATCACAACCACCACCACCACCACCACCAAACACCGGCACCACAAACCCCCTGCACATTACACAACACACACCGCACCAGCACCACAAACACCATGGCACCACAAAGAATGCCCAAGTTCACGCCCATTGAGCTGACGGTCATGGTCGACGAGATCATCAAGGTGCACCCACAAATCTATGGAAACCTGGTCCAGCACACACCACTAGCCACCAGAAACAGAATGTGGAACCGGATCGTAGACCAGGTCAATGCAGTCGGGACCCTGCCCAGGAACAGAGGAGAAATCAACAAACGGTGGAATGACGTCAAAGGCCTGGTCAAGAAGAAGGAGAACAAAAACAGAGAGCTGGCTGCCGTCACTGGCGGAGGGAATCCCGCGCTTTTCAAGACCTTCAAAGCGTGGGAGGAGAAGGTGCGAGTCATCATACATCCGGAGATCCTCACCGGATTAGCAGGGGGAGTGGAGGCTGGTAAGTACAAACTAATGTATACCAGCACACCGCTATGTACTCACATGCACTACCACCATGCCACAGCTCCCAGGGACAAACACCCCCATGTCCAGCACACAATACACAACACATCACACACACATGCAACAGACACCACCACACACAGCCCAAACCTAACAACTGAAAGATACGTGGGGGCATGTGTACACTCAGCCAGCCACGTAACCACCAACAGGTCCCCAAGTATGCCAGAAGCGCCACAACGAGCACCCACCACACCCATGTGTCCGCCATAGCTGCACTAACCGACAAGTAACAGGTAAGTGGCAGGAACACAAAGTGCAGTGGGTGGGAGGGTGGACAGCTCAAGTACAACACACACCAGGCCCCTAGTCCCACAGCACAGCAAGGAGGAGCATCCCCCACACCCCACAGCCACGTGTCAGCCACCGCAGTGCACACCGACAGCCGAAAGGTAGACATCACGGTCCACAACAATCGGTGTCAGTGGGTGTCCAGCCATCACCACGACCCACAACACCGCCCCCACCCCCACAGACCTGCAACATGGAGCACCCCCGCTTAGAACCATGTGGCATCCAGTACAGTGCACGCCCGAACAACCTGCAGGTGGGAAACTGGACAGGGCTGGATTACTGGAGGCATGAGGACCGTAACACGACCAACACATGGGACATGTCACGTAGCAGACGAACACGCAGCACCGCCCACTGTCACGAACAAGTGAACAATGTGCACACGGACATGAACCACAGACTCACACCCCACATGACCCATCACAGACACAGCAACACCCAAGGAGCCACGTCTGCATGCACAAGCCACACTGAATATAGTACCACACGGCAGCCACTGTGCAACCCATCACACACAACCGAAACACCATTGAAGTCCTGTCCATGTAGCCCCTACTGCCTGTCAACCACACACCCCACAACTACGCCTATGTAAGACAAACAACACTAGACGCAACAGAGCGGAACAACATAAATGCACACGAACACCACTGAACCCATCAAACACACAGACACACCATGCACATACAACATCCCATCCATCCCATCCGTCAGCCCCAGTCTCATGAAAGGCATGTCATCCGAACAGCTGCCACACATACAGCAGTCACGCTAAGATACATGCCCATGACCAACCATGTGCCAGAAGTCAATGAAGCGCACGCCACACTGTGAGCAACAACACACAACATGGGCCACACCCCCCGAGCACTGCAGTGATGCACATGGCACAGGGCAGCACGCACACCAAGGAGATGGGACAACTGCAATACGTCGGGTGGCACACAACCATCACACACTCATAACGATGCGTCCAATGCCATGTCCAGTAATCACAACAGACAGCAAATATGCAGGGCATGTCAGGCATGCACACACCTCAGACCATGCACTGTCATGCTGCCACAACACATGTCACGTTCGGCACCCATGGCTCACAGCATGTAGCCCAAAAGCATATTCCATCCCAAATGCGTTTCTGGGGCATGGCCCCCATGTTGCCATATGCGTTCCTAAGCGTCCCATTTGAACCCCAAAAGCAAAGTACAAACCAGACCCAGGATGGGCCAGGAGCCCGCATACACCAGAGTCACAATAAGTAGGAGCACAGCAACACACCCATCGGCATGGCCAATCCGTCCCATGCCACATGTGCACAGCACACAGTCCCATTGCCAAGCACACACAACTACAAATGGTACAGCCACACACACGCCTCCGGGAAACCCATGTACGAGATTGCACGAACTGTGAATGTCAGACGACAAATACATACTTCGCCAGGTGCAACACATTAACAAATCTCATTCTCCCCACAGGTGACGAAGTGATGGATGCTGGGGATGGAGACAGCAGCCAGCACAGCCAGCCTGCAAGCCCCCAACAAGGACACACGGATGTGGAGGATCTGTCCTCCTCCTCGGACACGGACCACCCAGCAGGCCCATCCGGTGTGGCAGGGCCCAGCCGCTCCCCAGGCCCCCACCTACCCACCAACCCATCATCCAGGGCTGTTGTACATTCACAGCCCCCTGCAGCCACTGTCGTTGCGGCCACACCCACGGTCATTGCGGACACACCCACGGTCATTGCGGCCACACCCACGGTCATTGCGGCCACTACCACTGCCGCAACCGCTACCACGTCTTCGCTGGCCCCAGCACCAGCGCAGGTGGTGGCCCGGCCCACTGGATCCACCCTGGGAGCCAGGGCGAGGACCGTGGTGAGCAATGTGGATAGTGGGCAGGCCGGTGGCAGCAGGACTGGTAGGAGGAGCAGGGTCAGGGAAACGCCAGTCTCCCCTGGGAACCATGCCCTGCCTCAAATTGCCAGGGTCCTTGGGGCCTATGAAGAGGCCCAAGGACAATGGGCCAGGTCTGCTACAGACACGCGTGAGGTGCTGGGGGTGCTGAGGTCCATGGACGCCCGTATGGGCCAACTCGTGGACCTCATGGGCCAGCTGGTGGTGGCGGTGAGGTCACAGCCAGGGACAGCAGCTCCCCTCCGCCACCACCTGCCGGGGCGCAGGCTCGAGCAGCAGTGTCCAGTTCCCCTGCGTCCACAGCCAGTGAGCACACCTCAACCACCAGCAGGTCGCAAGCAGGCACCCCCTCGCAAACGTGGAAGGGGCCGTCCGAAGCGGAAACAGATCTCCCGGGAGGACTTCGCACGCTCCAGACGCAAGTGAGGCAGCCAGCCAGCCTTCCTTGACCACCCACTGCATTGACTTGGACTACGATCCCACTCCACACAGCCATCTGGATGGCATGTGTGTGTTGGACTATGGACATAGAACCAGTGGGTACACCCTGAGCATCACGCAGCCATGACCGACAGCTCATTGTCACTGCACGCACCACTTTTGTCATCACCTTACACACAATCACATGTCACAGTTTGAAATAAATGCACCTCTTCCACAAACTGCTGTCTGTGCCCTGTGTTTTAATTGTACGGAATACAACGGCCACCTTGAGCGGAACGGCACCTGATGCGTGGCATGGCAATGGAACCGGAGGACCTGTAGGGACCTAGGGGTGGGAGACAGAACAGGAGCACATTCAATGAGTGTGTCACACACCCATCACACAGTACATGTCAACAACTACAAGCAATGTACACACATCGCACAGAGCAATAGGGCACAATGCCACAGCCACCATCAGTGGCATACTAACCTGGGCATGGAGCGTTGACACACAGCACGCAGTGAACAAAAGGCCACCCTGACACAGCACACACACACCTGCACAAATACAGACACATCAGCCGTCGTACATGGACACTCACCGTCAAGTGAAGTAGCGGGCGATGAGCTGCTGGCGCACATTCCCAGCTTCCTCCTCTCCGCTGTCCTCCTCACTCGAGCTGTCCTGGTCTGCGGGCTGGGGCCCTGGTTGATCTCCGTCATCCACAATGAGGGGGATCTGCTTCCGAATGGCCAGATTGTGCAGCATGCAGCACGCCACCACTATCTGGCACACCTTCTGTGGGGAGTACGCCAGCGCACCCCTGGTGCGGTCCAGGCACCTGTACCTGGACTTGAGGAGGCCAAAGGTACGCTCGACCACACGTCTGGTCCTCCCATGTGCCTCATTGTAGCGAACGTCTGCTGGGGTGCGAGGATTTCTCAATGGACTGAGCAGCCATGCCCCATTCGGGTACGCAGAGTCACCTGGGTGTGAGGGACACAGAGAACCGTTGCTATTCCAACTGGACAGGGGACAGCATCGCACAGCCAGCACGCTACACCACTCCACATACTCACCGACAATACAGCCACGATCCTGTTGCAGATTGGACATCAGTCGTGGCAAGATGCTGTTGCGCATTATGTGTGCGTCATGGGCCGAGCCTGGGAACTTTGCACACACGTGGGTTATCACCATGTCCGCAAGGCACACCACTTGCACATTCAGGGAGTGCGTGTGCTTCCTGTTGCGGTACAGGTGCTCAGTGGCCTGTGGTGGAACAAGGCCAACATGTGTGCAATCAATGGCACCAACGACGTGTGGGATCCTGCCAAGGGCATAGAATGCACCCTTCACTGCCGCCAATTCACGAGCCCTGGGGAATCTGATGTACCTGTTTCGGTACAGCATCATGGCTGCCAGTACATCCCTCAGCACCTTGCTGAACATGGGCTGGGACATCCCTCCTCCACTGCCCACTGTGTGCTGGAATGACCCAGTGGCGAAGAAATGCATGGCGGCCATCACCTTAGCCGTGGGGGTGAATGCTGTCGGATACACCCTGCGGGGACGGAGATGGGGTTCCAACATGGCACACAGTCGATGCAGGGTTGGCCTGTCCAGCCGAAACTTCCTTATGACCTCAGTATCGTCCATGTCCGCCAGCAATTGGTATGGGCGGTCAATGTTCGGTCTCCGCCTAGGGAAGATGGCAGTGGACACATGTCAAAGCAACACAACACATAGCAATTTCGCATTCACATCACTGACATGACTGAGCAAGCACATGAGTCACAGCCCAGCTGTCAAGCAGGGACGGCACGGCCACAATACACTTACACAGGTCTCCCACCAATGGCAATGGCTAGTGATACAAACCACTGCCATGAGCATGCACATGGGGATCTAGGCCCCAATGACTTGCGGGGCGTGCTGATGGGGACTGACTGCATATTCGTCAAGCGGCAACGCCACGGCAACATGAATGTCTGCTGAGCATGGCACTGCTTCCGAGGCTGGATGAGTATGGCACACGACGACGACGATGTGGGCACAGGCTGAGCGGCCAAAACAAGTGGGACCTGTGGCACGAGGGGATATGAGACAGTAGTAGGTGTCAGCACTGCACCCTATGTACAGCACTGTACGGATCACACCTCCCGAAACATTGACAGGTGTCCACATTGACAGCCCCATGCCAAAACGGCTGTGTGCTTGCAGACACACGTCACAGGTGAGAGGTTACATTGCACGTGCCAGGTGGCAGACGTACATAGTGGGAGCTGGCATGTGTGTGCATGTGTCTCCTGTTCAGGATCCACCAGATGGGCGCTGACTCTGTACTGACCATTGGACACAGCATGTTTCGTGGAAGGCTTGTGTGTGTGGGATGGTGGCACTGGATGTGCCTCCGTTGGGTGGGGGGCCATGCACAGTGCGGGTACGTCGATAATTGCGCATTGTGGTCACGGTGGGTGCACCCACTCAGATGTGTTGCCCTGTGTTCAATTCCTATGTCCGCATGATGATGGACTGTAGATGTGGGCAGACTACACATTGGTCGATGTGCTGTCTACATGCATGTGCCTTCACACCAGGCACAGCTGCCCCTGCACATGTGACCCCTGCTGGACTCGCTGCTGGGTCTGTGGAGCTGATGCACCTTCTGTGCGTGGGGCGGACAGCTCTCCTCACTTCCCTCATTGCGCATGTCATGACTTTGCCGCAGGTGACATGGATCATGGAGGGCCCACATGTACGCGTGGGTAGGCTACACATGATTGTTCACTGGTCGCCACCCCCAGTCAGTGTTTCGAATGGGAAGGTTGTTGTGCTGGTGGTATATTCGATGTGGCGGATGGGCGGGCCTAGGTGCGGGCTTACATTCCGGACATGGGGGGTAGTTGGATTGGCGACTAGTTGCAGTACACACGGGACACGTCTCTTCCTGTCCACATCTGGGTCATCCCTTGTACTCACTGACAGTGATACAGTCATCTTCGCCCCAGCCCTCATGTCCTCCCCTCGCTCCCCCAATATGCATGTGCACCTGCGAGGCTAGCGCTTGCACAGGCAGCCCCAAGCTCGCACCAGAGAGGGCAAGGAGTGTATGTGTGGGTCCAGTTGCACGAGTGGGCTGTCTCAGGGTATGATGTGTGGCGGGACGCCGTCCACCTGCGTGGTGCCCCAAATGGAGACCCGGCCTGCATGGACTATGCATCACAGTCTTCGCCTTCCGGATCCGCCACCTGCGACACCCAGAGGCTGTGGCTGCCCTTGCGGACAGGCCGCGTCCGTCTGTAGCTGATGGCCCACACATTCACTCTTTGGCCTCTCTGGGGAGGGCTCGGGGTGGTGGCGCACGCGCTTGCACTTTGTCGCAATGGCATGTGGCGTGGTTGGAATAATGGGCAATGGATGTGATGGTGCGAGCCACCTCCCGTGACGTCAGTGCTGCTCGTGCTGTGGTGCGTCCCCCTACACTTCCATTTGACTTGTGCCATGCTACACGTTGAGGTTCTATTGCCTGCGTGATATGACCAGGAGGAGCGCGAGGAGACCTCTCACACACCATGCTCCACTGCCATCCCGTGCCCTGTATCGCCTGTGCGGATTGACCATGTTGGGGTTACACCTGGTCGACTGGGGCTGTGTGTGCCTTGTCAAGGGGCATGGCGGGCGCACAACAGGATCCAGCTTGTCCACAGAGGGTGGGCTGACGTGTGCGCCTGGTACCGCATTGTTCGTGTGCCCGGCTGCTGTGCACACACGTGTTCACTTCCCCCCGACAGGTGTCCTCTCACAATGCCCAGGGAAGCGGTGGTGTACTGTTCATGACCCCTCCCAACACGGCGTGCTCCAACTTGGCATGTGCGCATCTACCCGTCACACCCACCCACCTGAGCACTGCGTCCATACGACTTCACACGACACATGTGTGTCTTCCACAGTTGTGCTACTCATTTGCGTTGACATCCAATGCCAGTGGACTACATGGTCATGTCACGACTGCCGTGTACTTCACATACTCTCATCCTCTCTCATTCGTACTTGTGAAATGAGTCAGCGGAGACAGTTTTGGTTTCAAACATTATATTGAGTCTTCTGTCCTCTGTGATGCAGTATAGTGGACACTACTGGCAGCGGAATACATGTTGAGGATATGCTGAGCATGATTACAAATGGGATAGGGTGTAGGGTTACATGTGATTAGCTGTTGCATGTGGGATGTGGGCTTCGGAGTTACATCTGCTTGGCCAAGGCTGTGCTAATGTACATGTACGTATAGCTGCGGAGCTGCGGACTTTGACACAGACGGTATACAAGTAGCCTACCAGACCGCTTGGCATCATGGGCACAGTCCATCTCAGTTCCATGTGACAGGTTTGCTGCGGTTGTTCCTCATGCACGCGTGCATGTGAGATGACATCAGGGCATGTGCTTGCGTGCATGCAGCGGCGTGCCACTTGTTGTTGCAATGTGGTGGTTACTGGACATGTCACAGTCACTGGGGTCGTGTTGTTGTTGTATGCACTTGTCGTCCATGCAAAGGTCCTGGTATGGGATTCCCGGGGCGGGGGTGGGAGGGGTGCAGCACCCACAGACTCCAGGCGACCTATTCATGTCCACTGAGCGGTGTGTGTGTCCATGGGCGCTGGATCCATGTCGTGTCCTGGTTGTTCGTGCAGTTCCGTCCATGTGGGTGCGATACACAGACCCCATGCCACTGCCTCCCACGATGCATGCGGTGTTCCTGGATGTGATGGGGAACAGTGTGCATGTCCCGGTCATATCCGATGTCATGGCGATGTCGTTGATGGTGTGGTAACAGTTGCCGGTCGTTTGGTATGGCTGTTGTGGTGGTGACTGGCCAGTCCGTGCGGAAGCTAAGCATGGGTGCGGGGTTGGACATCATAGGTCAATTGGGGGACTTGCGTTGGGGTCCGACGAATTGACAGGTTGTCAGGTATGCGATGCCGTCCAGCAGGGCTTCCATGTCATTGGTGGTATACATGTTTGCCAGCCAATGTAGCGGATGGTGGCTGTCAAGGTGTTGTTCGTAAGTTGTCCCTTGGAGGAGCATGATGGGGCATGCTGGGTGACATTCGATGTAGCTGTGCTCGATGATCCGTCGTGTGGAGGCACAGTGGTCCCATTGCAGTGCGGGTCCGATGTTCGCCACATACGCCATGCCCCCATAGGCTGAACAGGCCCTGTCGTGTGCGTCCAGAGGGAGGAATAGTTGTAGCAGGTCCGCCTTTAGACATGGCGCGTTGGAGAGACACAACTCCACAGGATGGTGGAAGGGACACCTCCGACAGTAGAAGACGGGTATGACGCAGCTGAACAATGTGATGCGGTAAGTCAGTCGGTAACTTACGTTCAGCAGGGACAGGGGTTCGCATCCCAATATCTGTGTCAGGTTGTGTTTGTACAGCTTGACCTGTCCGGCGTAGTTGGGTAGGTGTGTTGAGAGTGCCATTTTGCAGCGGTGCGTTGTGGTGGCGTGCTCCGGCTGTGTGTGCAGTCTGCATTGTGCACGCTCCGAGGTTGCTGTGAGCTCTGTGTAGTCGTAGGGAGACAGGACTTGTGTTCTGTTGGCTTGTGCGGAGGACACGGGCCCTCATCCCACATGCTTCTCAGACTGTTCAAGGTCGGTGATGTGTGACTCCTTCCAGATAACTTGCATGGGGCCGACATGGGGGAGTGTTTTCTTTTTTCTTTCCTGTCCGTAGTGTTCTTCGGTGATATGCGCTATCTGCCCTGTGGTCGGTCTCCTCTGCATGCCTGTGTTGGTCTTTTTTTGGACAATGGCTGTATTCACCGGCTTCTTTCGTAGGGCTGTGGTTTCGGAGTTGGAATGGAAGGTCATTCAGTGCTGTCTGCTCTCCCTTGTGTGGGCGGCAGGCTGCCTTTCCGCTCTGCGTTGGGCCTTGTGTGTGGATGTTATTCTTGGGCCACCTGTTGTCGATCCCTGGGCTCTTTGGTGTTCCGTTTTGTATGTCTTGTTCATGTGTGCAGGGTGGTATGGGTGTTTCAGTGTGGTACTGGCGTTCCTCTTCCCGAAGGGGCCCTGGTTCTCCTGGTTGGTGTTGCCGCCACTGTGTGCTTCGCCATGTTTGTTACACTGGGGTGTGTCCTGCTGTTGCGTGACTTCACTGACATGTGTGCGTCGGTTGTGTGACGTTGGGTGTTGACCGTGAATTGGGCGTTGGGGACATGTCTGTGGCAGGCCTGTCACGTGTCATGTGCGTTCGGGGTGGGGCTGGTGTGTGTGCTGCTTGGTTGTGTCCCTGTGTCTGTGTGCGCCGCATGCATGGCGCTGCGGTTGGCCTCTGCGTTGTGCGCATGTGTGGCAGCGTCATCGCCGCTTTGGGGCCGTGACGGGGTCGTTGGTTCCTAGTCCCAGGTGGTGTGTACACATGTGTTACGAGATGTTACAATTTGGCCTGTGTGTCATATGTGGATGCAATGGTGGATGTGTCGTGTACACGCGGGGGTGGGGGGTTGTCCGCTTTTTCCGCCCTTGCACTGTGTGCGCTGTTTGCGTGCACTTGTTGTGTGTGTGCCTACCTGCGTCTTCGCGGTACGTTGCGTCCTTGGTGGTGCATCAGATAGAGCATAGGGAGGGCCTGCAGTGCTGGATTCATGCTCGGGGGTGCCGCTTCTTCGATGTCCGTGCTCGGCGTTCGTGTTACCGCTTCGGTTTGACGTACGGTGTCTCTTAGCCGTGGGATCCGTTTGTTTGCGGCATCGTAATTTGTACGCCGGGCGGTACGTGTTTCGTCGGACGGTGTGTGTCACTTGGGCTGCGCCGCTACGTGTACGGGCGCACTTTGATGGCGGACGGTGTCGCTGGCTTGCCGGCGGTGTTTGGCTGACTTTTCGCATCGTAATCGGGCGGGCGTGTGGACTGCTGCGTGCGGACGGTAACTGGTGGTTTTTGCATCCGCCAGCACGGCGGTAGTGCTTCCGCCCGACATCGTAATGGGCCCCTTGGTATTTTTTTATTATTTATTATTTTTTGGTATTGAAAATTAATTCTTTGTTAATTAATAATTAATAGGTAATTAATTTTTAAGAAATAATATTTATTGGTATTTAGAATTAATTATTAAATATTTTGTAATTGGTAAGTAATTTTAATTAATTTTTTATTGGTATTGATAATTATTTTATTTTTGTTAAAATATTAAATCATTATTTTCCCTACTGTTGCACTCTCTGGAGTGGGAATAGTAATTTTTACCCCTACGCCATCCAACTCTTTCCCTACTGTTGCACTCCCTGGAGTGGGAATAGTAATTTTTACCCCTACGCTATCCAACGCTTTCCCTACTGTTGCACTCTCTGGAGTGGGAATAGTAATTTTTACTCTCCCGCTATCCAACGCTTTCCCTACTGTTGCACTCACTGGAGTGGGAATAGTAATTTTTACCCTCCCGCTATCCAACGCTTTCCCTACTGTTGCACTCTCTGGAGTGGGAATAGTAATTTTTACCCTCCCGCTATCCAACGCTTTCCCTACTGTTGCACTCTCTGGAGTGGGAATAGTAATTTTACCCCTACGCTATCCAACGTTTCCCTACTGTTGCACTCTCTGGAGTGGGAATAGTAATTTTTACCCTCCCGCTATCCAACGCTTTCCCTACTGTTGCACTCACTGGAGTGGGAATAGTCATTTTTACCCTCCCGCTATCCAATGCTTTCCCTACTGTTGCACTCACTGGAGTGGTAATAGTAAATTTTACCCTCCCGCTATCCTACGCTAAAAATATTGAATATTTTTTATAAATATTACGTTAATATATATATGAATTAAAAAATAAAAATGTATGTTTATTTTTTTTAACTTACATTAATTATTTATTAATTTTAAAGTTATTTAAGTATTTTTAAGTATGTTTTAGTTAATTATATATATTATTTCATTAATTTTACATTACTTTTAAGATATTTAAAAAAATCCATATTTTGACTAACTATATTTTTTACAACTATATTTTGGATTCGATATTTTTGTACTTACCTGTTTGTAGATAGGGATTCGATATTTTGGCATTCTATATTTTTACCTCGATATTTTTGTAGGTCGATATTCTTCTCATCGATATTCTGTCAGTGATCCGATCTGGGATACTCTGAAGGCTCATCATTACAATTAGCAAAGCATCAGGCCTTTTTGAAGATGTTGAAGCACACACTTTAGCAATTCTAAACTCCAAAGTACAATTGACTCGCTCCACGATACCTGAAGCTTCTGGAGGTGTCGTGTAGTTCCTACAGTACCCATGCAGGACATGCGCGTTTGGATTACATAAAGCGTGGGCTTGGTGGCAGACTGATTCTGTGCACCCCCACTGCGTTTGTTAGCCTGATTTGCATTAGCTAGCTCACAGTGCCACTAGAATCATCTCTCATCGGGGAAAGATTAGTTTCTGGCTACCTTAGACCATGAAGCAAACACAAGGAGATGATGGGCGGAGTGCTGAAACTTTTCAAACACTCACCCCCAGTCACAGATCTGGGTTGAATCCATCATCATTCTTTAGCTCACTTTGCCACCCCAGTTCAGACACAGCTATATGCAAATCAGTCTTGACCATGTGCCTCATGGGAACAGTCCAGCCCGAACTGCCAAGCCATGTCTTCCCTGGACCGGAAACAAGCATCCTGGGACTGGTTTCGGGCTAACAGCCCTCATCAGCCAGGCTAGCTTGAATCCAGTGGCAAAGTGAGCAAGGAACCCACGTCTGGGCATACCCTGCCAACTTAGGGCAAACAAAGCAAACACAAGGAGATGATGGACGGAGTGCTGAAACTTTTCAAACACTCACCCCCAGTCACAGATCTGGGTTGAATCCATCATCATTCTTTAGCTCACATTGCCACCCCAGTTCAGACACAGCTATATGCAAATCAGGCTTGAACCTGTGCCTCATGGGAACAGTCCAGCCCGAACTGCCAAGCCATGTCTTCCCTGGACAGGAAACAAGCTTTCTGGGACCGGTTTCGGGCTAACAGCCCTCATCAGCCAGGCTAGCTTGAATCCAGTAGCAAAATGAGGAGGAACCCACGTCTGGGCATACCCTGCCAACTTAGGGCGAACAAAGCAAACACAAGGAGATGATGGACGGACTGCTGAAACTTTTCAAACACTCACCCCCAGTCACAGATCTGGGTTGAATCCATCATCATTCTTTAGCTCACTTTGTCACCCCAGTTCAGACACAGCTATATGCAAATCAGTCTTGACCCTGTGCCTCATGGGAACAGTCCAGCCCAAACTGCCAAGCCATGTCTTCCCTGGACCGGAAACAAGCATCCTGGGACTGGTTTCGGGCTAACAACCATCATCAGCCAGGCTAGCTTGAATCCAGTGGCAAAGTGAGCAAGGAACCCACGTCTGGGCATACCCTGCCAACTTAGGGCGAACAAAGCAAACACAAGGAGATGATGGACGGAGTGCTGAAACTTTTCAAACACTCATCCCCAGTAACAGATCTGGGTTGAATCCTTCATCATTCTTTAGCTCACTTTGCCACCCCAGTTCAGACACAGCAATATGCAAATCAGTCTTGACCCTGTGCCTCATGGGAACAGTCCAGCCCAAACTGCCAGCCATGTCTTCCCTGGACCGGAAACAAGCATCCTGGGACTGGTTTCGGGCTAACAGCCCTCAACAGCCAGGCTAGCTTGAATCCAGTGGCAAAGTGAGCAAGGGACCCACGTCTGGGAATACCCTGCCAACTTAGGGCAAACAAAGCAAACACAAGGAGATGATGGACGGAGTGCTGAAACTTTTCAAACACTCACCCCCAGTCACAGATCTAGGTTGAATCCATCATCATTCTTTAGCTCACATTGCCACCCCAGTTCAGACACAACTATATCAAATCAGTCTTGACCCTGTGCCTCATGGGAACAGTCCAGTCCGAACTGCCAAGCCATGTCTTCCCTGGACCGGAAAAAAGCATCCTGGGACCGGTTTCGGGCTAACAGCCCTCATCAGCCAGGCTAGCTTGAATCCAGTGGCAAAGTGAGCAAGGGACCCACGTCTGGGCATACCCTGCTAACTTAGGGCGAACAAAGCAAACACAAGGAGATGATGGACGGAGTGCTGAAACTTTTCAAACACTCACCCCCAGTCACAGATCTGGGTTGAATCCATCATCATTCTTTAGCTCACTTTGCCACCCCAGTTCAAACACAGCTATATGCAAATCAGTCTTGACCCTGTGCCTCATGGGAACAGTCCAGCCCGAACTGCCAAGCCATGTCTTCCCTGGACCGGAAACAAGCTTTCTGGGACCGGTTTCGGGCTAACAGCCCTCACCAGCCAGGCTAGCTTGAATCCAGTAGCAAAATGAGCAAGGGACGCACGTCTGGGCATACCCTGCCAACTTAGGGCGAACAAAGCAAACACAAGGAGATGATGGACGGACTGCTGAAACTTTTCAAACACTCACCCCCAGTCACAGATCTGGGTTGAATCCATCATCATTCTTTAGCTCACATTGCCACCCCAGTTCAGACACAGTTATATGCAAATCAGTCTTGACCCTGTGCCTCATGGGAACAGTCCAGCCCGAACTGCCAAGCCATGTCTTCCCTGGACCGGAAAAAAGCATCCTGAGATCCGGTTTCGGGTTAACAGCCCTCATCAGCCAGGCTAGCTTGAATTCAGTGGCAAAGTGAGCAAGGGATCCACGTCTGGGCATACCCTGCCAACTTAGGGCGAACAAAGCAAACACAAGGAGATGATGGACGGACTGCTGAAACTTTTCAAACACTCACCCCCAGTCACAGATCTGGGTTGAATCCCTCATCATTCTTTAGCTCACTTTGCCACCCCAGTTCAGACACAGCTATATGCAAATCAGTCTTGACCCTGTGCCTCATGGGAACAGTCCAGCCTGAACTGCCAAGCCATGTCTTCCCTGGACCGGAAACAAGCATCCTGGGACCGGTTTCGGGCTAACAGCCCTCCTCAGCCAGGCTAGCTTGAATCCAGTGGCAAAGTGAGCAAGGGACCCACGTCTGGGCATACCCTGCCAACTTAGGGCGAACAAAGCAAACACAAGGAGATGATGGACGGACTGCTGAAACTTTTCAAACACGCACCCCCAGTCACAGATCTGGGTTGAATCCATCATCATTCTTTAGCTCACTTTGCCACCCCAGTTCAGACACAGCTATATGCAAATCAGTCTTAACCCTATGCCTCATGGGAACAGTCCAGCCCGAACTGCCAAGCCATGTTTTCCCTGGACCGGAAACAAGCATCCTGGGACCGGTTTCGGGCTAACAGCCCTCATCAGCCAGGCTAGCTTGAATCCAGTGGCAAAGTAAGCAAGGGACCCACGTCTGGGCATACCCTGCCAACTTAGGGCGATCAAAGCCAACAGAAGGAGCTGATGGACAGAGTGCTGAAACTTTTCAAACACTCACCCCCAGTCATCCTGGCTGATGACAGCTGTAAGCCAGAAACCGGTCCCAGGATGCTTGTTTCCAGTCCAGGGAAGACATGGCTTGGCAGTTCGGGCTGGACTGTTCCCATGAGGCACAGGGTCAGACTGATTTGCATATGGCCATGTCTGAACTGGGGTGGCAGAGTGAGCTAAAAAATGATGATGGATTAAACCCAGATCAGTTGACTGGGGGTGAGTGCTTGCAATGTTCAACACTCCGCCCATCATCCCCTTTGGTTTTGCAACCTTAGACCATGACAACCCTTATCCCTCAGAATCGTGGAAACAATATACTACTTTTCGCTCAGTCACTCGTCTTACTTATTCTGTTTGTCTCAGAGAGTTACACAAATAAACAGTCTGAGCGTTTCAATAAGTATTTATTGAACAGTTGTTATTCTAGTGTAAAATATATGTGCTGCAGAAACCAGCAGACAATTGCAGAGATATATTATCAGCAGTACGATAAAAGCAAAGGGATAGAACAGTTCTACCATATTGCAATAATCATGAATACATACATGAATATAAAAAGCATTATGAAAAGTGCGCATACTCCTACGATGCCTAACTAGATGTACCTGAGTGTACCTAGCATATGTGTAGGTCTACCAGCCTAAGAGCCAAGAATCCTTCTAGGATTTAGTCAGACCCCCATACCTGAATAGAGAGAGTGTGGGACACCGTCCTGGTCTCGAGTTGGACACTCCGCAAGGGCTGTGTCAGACCGCTGTCAGCTGGAGCGACTGCATGCAGGAGCCTCAGCGTCTCTGGTCAGTGTGTCAGCATGGAAGTCTTGGTTCCCCCTGTCTTACCGGGGTAAGATGTGGTGTATTTATACCCTGAAGACTCTAGTTGCTTTGTATGGTTTGTATTGGGCCTTTATTAGACTTGAGGAAGACGTCAGGGGTGAACTTGGTACATACAGATTATGCAGGTGGTGTATTCCTAGAGAGTCATGCATAATTGATGAGTACAGTGTGGGCCTGTGTTTGAGAAAAACCCTGCTGTATTCAAAACCACAGGCAAGATAACGTTGAGCCCACAGAGCTCGTTGTGTACTAGCGAGGACCAATGTAGGTGAAAGATGATTTTTTTTTTTTTTTTTTTTTAATCTTAGCAACTCATTGTTAGGAATCAAGCAGAACATCTCATTCTTGGGAATCAAAGAAAAGAGGGGAAGCACAGATTAAATTAATACTAAATCAATACATAATTCATAATACCAGCCAAGAAAAAAGAAAGAAAGAAAAAACCAGAGGAGAGAAATATTATAGAAAAAACAAGGAAATGAGTAATGAATTTATGCAAAATATCTTAACAGATTAAACAGTTTTCTCTATCCATCTAGTAATAGGAGACCATATTTTTTGTCCATAGGTGAAAGATCATGCCTATATAAGGAATCATGACTAGGACATGTACAGTTATGACCGTAATAGGGCATATGCGGCTTTGACCATAATAGGGCAAGTACAAATATGACCGTATTAGGGCAAATACGAATACGTCCATTTTAGGGCATGTATGAATGGGTCTGCATTAGGACCTCTATACGGAACATAACAGAGGTACCTGCAATGTAATCTCTGCTCCACCTGTAATGCTGCACATAACATTCCCAGGACCTCATTATTAAAATGATTCCCTTGGTCTGACTCTAAAGAGAATCTTGGGATAAGTTCCCTCAACAACAAATTAGCTACAGTGAGGCTATCACATCTCCTAGTTGGATAGGCTTCCACTCAACGTGAAAAGATGCACACCACCACTAAAATGTACATCAATCATTGCATACTGGTATCTCAACGAAGTCGAACTGCATCCTGTTGAAGGGACCTCCAGATCTCCCTATGTGATTCAGTGTGACAGCAGTTCGCTTTCCCACATTCATATGCTGGCAAATCACACACCGATAACACAATGCTTCAGCCATTGTTCGAAATCTTGGGTTAAACCAAGTCTGCCTGAGCAATCTCACCATAGCATCCCTTCCTAAGTGCATCAAGCCATGATAATACCTCGTCATCTGGAGCAGCAAACTATTAGTCAATACTGGTCTTCCATCTCCTGTAACCCAAATGTCATTATCTCATTTCACACAGCCTGCTCTTATCCAACCTTGTTGCTCTTCCTCAGTAACCTCCTCTTGTAATCTTTTCACTTCTTCCCAAGTCCCAGCAATTGTCATCAAAAGGTTGAAATTGGCTTCATCTGTTCCTTCATTTGTGTATTCACCACTAAAAGTAGAGACATTTAGTGTACAGTAACATGCAACTTCGTCTGCATACCTGTTGCTAACTGTCATAAAATCATTTCCTTTACAGTGAGCAGGACATTTAACAACGGCAATCAGTACAGGCATTTAGAGGGTCTCCAATAGCTTTCTAACATTTTCTCTATTGCCGATGGGGGATCCTGATGAGGTCATGAAACCCCTCTGAGACCATAACTATCCGAAGTCATGAACCACACTGAACCCATACTGACTATCAGTGAATATAGTAACTTTTAGCTGGTCTGAAACACAGTATGCTCTAGTAAGGACAATCAATTCTGCCACCTGCATGGAGAATACTCCTTGAAGACAGGCAGCTTCCACCACTGCCATAACAGTACAGACAGCATAGGCAGTTCTTAGGTTTCCATCATTGTCACTGAGGCAAGAGCCATCTATAAATAGAGTATGGTCAGATTCAGGTAACAGCTCATCCTAAATGTCGGGACGGGGCTTAGTGCAGGGCTTTGCCTTCAAGGAAAAGTTGGATATCCACTGGCGACAGTAGCCCACCATTCCCAGAAACATCCTGACTTCCTTTTGCAGATTCATTTGCATGGTCACAAAGATTCTTTCCTGTGACACCTTTCTTGTACCCTTCACAATATAATGTCCTAAGTAAAGAACTTCATACAGACATAGAGTCCTTCACCTTACTTAGGGATACTTTATATCTATTATCATCCAGATGGTTCAGCAGGGCTATCGTATCAGTTTTACAAGCCTCTCGAGTTTTCGATGCAACCAGCAGATCAATGATATACTGGACTAGGACAGAATTACAAGTCCTGACCAGAGACTCCAGATTAGTGCATAGCTCAGTGACAGCGAGACAGTCATGGTGTACTTCAACTTCATCCGCATCACAATCAGGTAAAGGTATCAGAGTTGCAGGATTTAGTGTGCACTATCTCTTCAGGGTTACATTCTCTGCTGCAAAGATGAACTGCTCGTACTTAGTGAGACTGCTACTTATTAAGTGCTGGGTACGAGTTCGAGTCAACAAAATCTCAACTGAATGAGGAACATAGACAGTCAAAAGGTGACCCATCATGATGCTTTCACATCTCTTTATGCTGACACTGGTTGCAGCAGCGAATTTCAGACATCTGGGCAATGCTGCTGCTACTGGATCTAAAGTAGCAGAAAAATAATCCAAAAGTCTACGGGCACTTCCATGTCTCTGTGTCAATACTGAGAGCCCACAACCTCCTCGTTCATTGCAAAAGAGTGAAAATGCTTTGTTGTATCTGCCATTCCTAGTGCAGGAGCATGACAGAGGCTTTCTCTCAGCTCCAGGAAGGCGTTCAAGCAATCATCGTCCCAAGCAGAAATGAAGATTAAATTGCAACAGACGAGTCTCTTTAATGAGCATGAGTAACCTAACTTTCCCTACACTACCTAAAAGGGCAACCGTAAACTAAAGAATTTTGAATAAGGACATAATTAAATTAAAAAAGAAAAAAGGTGTCAGAAAACCCTGATAATGGGTCAAGTAGCTAAAAGCCACGCAAGCAGTAGTCTAGGTCAGCTTCCTAAAGAAACCCAAGATGGACTCTCTCCCTAACTAAACACGGCACATAATATTGTTTGCAGTTGACGTAACACTTTCATGTGGCTCCACCTTGGGAAATTTCTTTAGCTCCGGCACAATTGCAAACCTTCAATACCTTTCCCAGCCAGATAACACATTATCTCTTCTCGTTCTTGGCCATTCCTTTCCCATGAAAATTCCTCTCCTCTCTCATTACCGTGATTCGTTCATCCTGCCACTCCTCCTCGTGCTTCGCCATCTATTAACACAAGACTCCTTTATTATAAATAATAAAGCTTATCCACCTGCAACAGAAACAGTTCAGCAACATACATTCCATAATGAAAGCTAAACGTGAATTACATTTCAAATCCTAACATGAGCAGCAATGTCTTCTCGAGGCCTAGTTTTGTTAAGTTAACATGTGCACAGGGTTACAGAATATGTGCACCTTTCTGCAAAAAATAAATGCAACTGCTTAAAGCACGAACTAATGCATTGAATTATAAATTCCTCAGTATAAATGCATCTGCACTTGATTGATTCAAATTATGCGTATAAACATTAAACATTAGTTGTACACGGATCACTGACAGAATATCGAATACAAGAATATCGACCTACAACAATATCGAAGTAAAAATATAGAATGACAAAATATCGAATGCCTATCTACAAACAGGTAAGTACAAAAATATCGAATCCAAAATATAGTTGTAAAAAATATAGTTAGTCAAAATATCGAATTTTTTAAATATCTTAAAAGTAATGTAAATTTAATGAAATAATATATATAATTAACTAAAACATACTTAAAAATACTTAAATAACTTTAAAATTAATAAATAATTAATGTAAAAAAATAAACATACATTTTTATTTTTTAATACATATATATATTAACGTAATATTTATAAAAAATATTCAATATTTTTAGCGTAGGATGGCGGGAGGGTAAAATTTACTATTACCACTCCAGTGAGTGCAACAGTAGGGAAAGCATTGGATAGCGGGAGGGTAAAAATTACTATTCCCACTCCAGTGAGTGCAACAGTAGGGAAAGCGTTGGATAGCGGGAGGGTAAAAATTACTATTCCCACTCCAGAGAGTGCAACAGTAGGGAAAACGTTGGATAGCGTAGGGGTCTAAATTACTATTCCCACTCCAGAGAGTGCAACAGTAGAGAAAACGTTGGATAGCGGGAGGGTAAAAATTACTATTCCCACTGCAGAGAGTGCAACAGTAGGGAAAGCGTTGGATAGCGGGAGGGTAAAAATTACTATTCCCACTCCAGTGAGTGCAACAGTAGGGAAAGCGTTGGATAGCGTAGGGGTAAAAATTACTATTCCCACTCCAGTGAGTGCAACAGTAGGGAAAGCGTTGGATAGCGGGAGGGTAAAAATTACTTTTCCCACTCCAGAGAGTGCAACAGTAGGGAAAGCGTTGGATAGCGTAGGGGTAAAAATTACTATTCCCACTCCAGAGAGTGGAACAGTAGGGAAAGCGTTGGATAGCGTAGGGGTATAAATTACTATTCCCACTCCAGAGAGTGCAACAGTAGGGAAAGAGTTGGATAGCGTAGGGGTAAAAATTACTATTCCCACTCCAGTCAGTGCAACAGTAGGGAAAGCGTTGGATAGCGTAGGGGTAAAAATTACTATTCCCACTCCAAAGAGTGCAACAGTAGGGAAAATAATGATTTAATATTTTAATAAAAATAAAATAATTATCAATACCAATAAAAAATTAATTAAAATGACTTACCAATTACAAAATATTTAATAATTAATTCTAAATACCAATAAATATTATTTCTAAAAAATTAATTACCTATTAATAAAAATTAATTACCAATTATTAAAAATTAATTACCAATTAATAAAAACTAATTACCAATTATTAAAAATTAATTACCAATTAATAAAAATTAATTACCAATTAATAAAATTTTATTACCAAATAAGAATTAATTAACAATAAATTTATACTTAATACCAATAAATAAAAATAAATAATTACTGATTTACAATTAAATTACTTCCCACCCTATTCCCCTATAAACCCACAACCCGCTCTGAATAATAAATTAATACAATTAATATAATTATCAATTAAAAAATTTATAAAAATTAATTACCAATTAATAAAAATTAATTACCAATTAATAAAAATTAATTACCAATTAATAATTAATTAACAATGAATTATTTATCGATACCAATAAATAAAATTTAATAATTACTTAATTAAATTTAAATTACTTCCCACCCTATTCCCCTATAAACCCACAACCCGCTACAGAACTAAAACGCACAATTAAATTAAATATAATTAATAATTCCTAAAAATTAATATTTAATTTACTATAATTAAATTACTTCCCACCCTATTCCCCTATAAACCCACAACCCGCTACAGAATTAAATTACACAAAAATTAAATAACATAAAATTCATTACTTTATAAAAATTAAAACATACATTACAAAAATAATACATACTTTTAACACATATACTAACACTTAAAACACTATACAAAAATTCGATATTTTTAACAACTATATTATGACTGTCGATATTTTGACAATAGATATTTCTTACCTGAATTTCGATATTCTTAACCACTATATTTTGGCAATTCGATATTCTGTCCATTCTATATTTACAACTCGATATTTTGGCAATTCGATATTTACAATTCGATATTATGTCTGTTTACCGTTGTACACATCCTAATGAAGTATCTCACAATACGACATTTTATGTTATTTTTCTCCTGTTGCGTTGACCCACTAAGAAGACTTGTGTTTCAAGTTTGCGAAACATCGGTGCGAAGCCTTGACATCAAGAGGGCATCCTTTTGTGAGTGTATTTATGGTACCCTTTACCCAGACTAGAAGGGAATGACACTGGTGGCAGCAATGTGTAGTCAAGGGACAGAGGCCGGGTGCTCTGAAGGGACAACCTACCAATTCCTTCTGAAGAAAGTGTCCGCAAGCTAGGATCCTTTGCTTTACTCATGTGTGGGACATGTGTGGGGACTATGTTATCAATGTGTATGTATGTCAAGGTGCATTTGTGGGACAGAGTCTTTGTCTAACCAAGTGTTGTAAATAAACTTCTTGTCCACACTCTGAAAATGTACATTGTGTGTCATGTGAATAGCTCCAGGAAGGAACTTATGTGGGATTTTCAACTGCCTTTTCTAAAACTGCTAAGCAAGTACCAACTTTATTGGATTTATTCTCTGGCCTTCCAAAAATGTATGACATTACATGAGAATTTAGAATGTCTGAGGTTTTTTATCATAGACTTGCACAAGACTAATCATATGTAAACTTGCCGATGGTAATGGGTGAGCAAGACTAGGAGTGGGCATGTAGTGTAATCACGCGGAATTACCAATGAATTCCGTGAGATTCAGCTTGAATTATGCAAGAAGAGTATGTCAGTGTTTAGCTCTATTTCTTAGCACAAAAATGCCCTGTGGCATCCAAAATTAATGCAAGGATGCATTTTGTGCTAACAAATAACACTAAATGTAACAGAACACGAATAGCAAGTGTGAGCAGCTGCTCTCACTCTCTAAATGTGCTCTTGGGTGGGGTTATTCCACCCAAATTACTCCTAATTATGCAAGCAGGAGTAATTGCATGATTATTGATAATTCCACGTCAAAGATTAAAGTGGAATTACCAAAATTATTCCAATGTAACTGCAATTCTGCCCATGCCTATACAGGACACAGTGTAACACAAATGCAAGTATATGATTTCAAGACAAAGGACATTTTTAAAGTAATATAACTACTACTGGCACAATAAAAATATTAATGGTTGAAGTATATAACATTTAATCAAGTTTACAATTAATACAGTGAACTAGTGACATACCTTTTTAAAATTTATTGTGGACCTGGTTAAGACTTTGGCATTGGCTAGTGCACTAAATCTAGAGTTTGGCTCAAGGGGAGGGAGTTTCAGAACCGGGCTACCTGTATAGCAAATATGCCACTGCTAGTATAAATACTCTGCAGTGACTAAATTTACAGAAGCGCAAGACTGCAAAAGCGAAGTGCCTGTGCCGCATGATAGCTTTAAATTCTGGAAGCTAGGAGATTTGGCCTCTGATCATTAAGACCACGGAGCGCCTTAATCTTGACACACTGCTGGAAGGGTAATCAGTGGATTTGAGCCAGGGAAGGAGGAATGTGTTCATGCTATTGGATTTGGAGATCAAGTTTGTTGTGGTATTTCGGGAGCAATAGCTGAACTAATCAATCTTTTGGAAGTCAAATGTATATCCCATTACAGTAGTCCAGCCTGGCAACAATTGTCAGTATTGCAGCCAGCAAAGGTAATATTCGGCAATGCTATGTTATGTTAAAATGCTTATGTAGCCCGAACAGCTAACCAGTCGGGGTTTCCCGGCGCTTCTAGCAACAGATAAAGTTTCTCCGAGATCAGATAGTTTAGAACAGCCACATCTTTAATTGTCTGCGAAAGGTGGACAATGAGATGCAAGATCTTAGGTGTTCCGGCAAAGAATTCCCGAGCTTAGGGCCGGGGAACTTAAAGGAGCGACTTCCAATACGAGTACGTTTGATCTTAGGGACGGTGCACAAGGAAAGGTTACTAGAGCGCAAATAGCAAGCGGGCTGATAAGGCTTTATTAGGCCACTAATATGGTGGGAGGAGTCCCCTGCCCTTACTTTGAAAACGACCACCCCTAGCCAATGAAACTCATGGCAAAGAGATGCTGCTGATGAATGTTTTGGCAGTCTATAGCTCAATCAATCAATCAATCACAGAATTTGTAAAGCGCACTACTTACCCGCGAGGGTCTCAAGGCGCTAGGGAAAAAAAGGGGGGGGGGGTGCTGCTACTGGTCGAACAACCAGGTCTTGAGTAGCCTCCTGAAGGTCAGCAGGTCTTGGGTCTGTCGTAGGCTTAGTGGAAGGGTGTTTCAGGTCTTGGCGGCGAGGTGGGAGAAGGATCTGCTGCCGGTGGTAGTTCTTTGAATGCGAGGGCCGGTGGCGAGGGAGAGGTCGGCGGAGCGGAGTTGGCGGTTGGGGACGTAGAAGAGGAGTCATCTGTTGAGGTAGGCTGGGCCAGTCTTGTGGAGTGCCTTGTGTGCGTGGATGAGGAGTTTGAAGGAGATTCTCCTGTCGACGGGGAGCCAGTGCAGGTTCCTCAGGTGGGGGGTGATGTGGCTGTGGCATGGTACATCGAGGATCAGGCGTGCGGAGGCGTTTTGTATGCGTTGCAGTCGCTTGATGAGCTTGGCCGGGGCTCCCGCGTAGAGGGCGTTCCCATAGTCAAGTCTGCTACTGACGAGGGCCTGGGTGACTGTTCTTCTTGTGTCTGTCGGGATCCACCTGTAGATCTTGCGAAGCATGCGGAGGGTGTTGAAGCAGGAGGATGAGACTGCATTGACTTGCTTGGCCATGGAGAGCGTTGATTCGAGGATGACTCCCAGGTTGCGTGCGTGGTCGGTGGGTGTCGGGGCTGCTCCCAGCGTCGTTGGCCACCAGGAGTCGTCCCAGGCTGAGGGGTTGGACCCGAGGATGAGGACCTCTGTCTTCTCCGTGTTCAGTTTTAGTCGGCTGATCTTCATCCAATCGGCGACGGCCTTCATTCCTTCATGGAGGTTGGATTTGGCGGCGAGGGGGTCCTTGGTGAGGGAGAGGATCAGTTGAGTGTCGTCGGCGTAGGAGATTATGTTGAGGTCGTGCTGTCTGGCGATGCGTGCGAGCGGGGCCATGTAGATGTTGAACAGTGTTGGGCTGAGGGACGATACTAGATCAGCCTTGCGGCCACGTTCTACACCGCCTGTATATGTCGCATAGAGGCTTTGTCAACCCCCAAATAAATGACGTTGCCATTATCCAATCGAGATAAAACAAGAGCCTGATGACAGTTCTTTGGGCAGAAACTGAGAATCCAGATGAGTTTCCGTTGCCATTTCAAAGTCACGGAGCAGGTCCCAGATACCTTTGCCACCTGCAGCTTCATGGAGAGCTTAATGTCCACCAAGAAGACTTAATTCTTGACTTTGAGGGCAGGGATGGGGATATCGCCCAGAGCAACCAGCCAGTGCTATGGTACCCAGAGGGATGGGTTCCTTCCAAGTATCAGCATCTCCATTTTCTCTCCATTCAGTTTCAGCGAGTTGTTATTCATCCATGAGGCTCCTTGAGCCAGAAAGGATTTAAAGGACATAGAGTTGTGCTCCTAAGCTGATGATAGAGAGATGATTTGAGTATCATCCGCATAGGAGAATAGAGTGAGACCACAGCCTGGGCAGCATCTGCCAATTAATCGTCATCGGAAATTGCCACAATCTTACCACAGGTCCTACTTGTAGAGCCAATGTAAAGTGTTCATCAAGCAGCACACCCATCTTGCACTTGGTGGATGCTAGCTTAGGGAGAGTGATAAGAAGACTTGGCCAAAACTCAAAAGTCCAAAGAGAGTCATCTCTGCAAATCAGGCCCTCTCTATTATCAGCATTTAATGACCATTGCCTTCACAGAGTCAATTCCAATGCCAATGTGGCTGTTTTCCTTCTCACTCTCAATCATGCTAGTATAGTAGTGACTTCTCTAAGTCTAGATGATTGTTTGGGGCGGATGAATAGGTTGTATGCCTGTGTTTTTCCATTATAAGTCAATGACAGCTGGAGCACAATGGATTTCCCTTTCTTATATAGGGAGCTCCCTTTTTCTCTTACATGGAATGGACCTGCTTCAGGATTTTCCTATAAAGCTGGGAAGGGGCACAGTAGGGAGTCAGCTTTTTCTGCATGGTCACCTTGATTTGTTACCTTTTATGGACCCTATTATTGCTGTTATTAGAACTCTGTGCCTGTTCAGTGTCACAGTCCAAGTGCTCTCAGAGACATTTTAAGGAATGGGCAAAGTGGGTAATTGTCAAGGGCCGCCACATTCCAAAAGGTAGACTGTGAAAGTAAATTTTCTGTATACCTCACTTCTGTGTATTCCTGTAGATCAACCTTCAAGGCATAATTTAATATTGTTAGACAACATAACACAATTGGTTTACTTATTTTTATAGTAAGACCATAGTAAATAGTGCAGAAAATGCACCAAGGACATGGGAGGTAAATATCATATGCCTGTATGCTCACCACAAACATATATACCAAAAATGTATGGTCGCCAGGAGCACCCCTGTGCTCTGGCTGGGCTGCAGTTTAAAATCACAGAAGCAATGCATGGAACTGAAAAGTATCTTTCACAAGTACTATAAAAGTAGGTAAAACTACTTTTATATATTAAAAAGAATCTCATAAAGTGTGCATTGGAAGCCTACAGAGCAGAACTCTTAATATATAAAAAACTGACACACTCCATATTAGAACAAGTGTTGTCTAACAGTGACTGAAAGCCTAAAAGCTGTTATAACTGTGTAGGTTTAGGATACTTTCTCCAAGAATGGGCCTAGGGAAAATTAAATCCCTTCATTTCTATCTTCGCTTAGGGAAATCCTAAACAACTTAATCAAAGCTATTTTTCACCCAGTTTTTAAAATCTGATTTGATGGTGAATTCACTTTTTTCTAACTTAAGTGAAAACATAACTGTGATGCTTAAGCTAAAACTGATGCAGACCAAGTTCTGTCACTTATCTCACCTCCAGAGGCCAATACACATCCCTGACCAAAGCTATTGACTCTGCCATATACCAGACAAGAACCTTGGCACTGGGCCCAGGAAGGCAGGAATCTTGTCAACAATGGTCATTTAGCAGTGACTGGGCATCTGACAGTGGACAGGAACAGATTAAGTCTGGGCAATGAACTCCACTCCGCACAACAGAGACAGCTACTAAACTGCACCCGCAAATGCTTTGATAAAGCAACTTTACATGCTAAAAAGCATATAACCAATTCACAAAAGTGAACTTTGAAAATGAAAAATATCAGGCTATGAGAGAGGTGATGATTTTGGGGTCCCCCATAACCTAGGGGGAGGACCAAGCAGATGCCTTGAACACAAAGAGCATATCATGCTGAATGATTCAGTGGTGGTCCCATCCTCTTAGGACCAGCCCAAGCACAGTTATGGGCAAAAATACAATCCCAATCAAAGGCCCTGCAAAGCATTATGGGACGAGATTAGCAGTGGGCAGTGAATATTATAGTATCCAATATCAAAATAATTCTACAAAGAGCTGCAGTTCAACTAGTCGTTACTAGGTGTCCCTCACGAGTCAAATGCAAAAGCATTGAAATTATTACATCAAGCTGCAGTTCAACTAGTCGTTGCTAGGTGTCCCTCAAGTCAAATGCTTTTGCATTTGACTCATGAGGGACACCTAGTAACGACTAGTGGAAATACAGCTTCATGAAAGGGTTTCAATGCTTTTGCATTTGACTCGTGAGGGACACCTAGTAACGACTAGTGGAACTGCAGCTTGATGTAATAATTTCAATGCTTTTGCATTTGACTCGTGAGGGACACCTAGTAACGACTAGTTGAACTGCAGCTCTTTGTAGAATTATTTTGATATTGGATACTATAATATTCACTGCCCACTCCTAATGTCGTCCCATAATGCTTTGCAGGGCCTTTGGTTGGGATTGTATTTTTGCCCATAACTGTGCTTGGGTTGGTCCTAAGAGGATGGGACCACCACCGAATCGTTCAGCAAGATGTGCTCTTTGTTTTCAAGGCATCTGCTTGGTTCTCTCCCTAGGTTAGGGAGGATCCCAAAATCATCACCTCTCTCACTGCTTGCTAAATTTTAATTTTCACTTTTGTGAAATGACTATATGCATTTTAGCATCTAAAGACAGAGATACTTGTTATTTTGCCAAAAGTATGTGAGGTTTCTGTTTTTATTAATTGGGAGTTGGAAACGGAGTTTTAGACTTATTACGACCACTCCTAAAACAGATTGGAGAACAAAGGGCTGCCTTAACATTACCTCTTTTGACTTACAGATGCCAAATGAGGCTGCTCAAATTCATTCCCAGAAGCCGCAAGACCTCCAGACCCCCAGCATTTGAAGTACAGGCCCTGTGTATATGGTATACCACTTTACAAAGGACTTATCAGTACATCAGATATGCCAATCAGGTATAAACCAATGTCATCATGTTTAAGGGAGAAGCACATGCACTTTAGCACTGGATAGCAGTGGTAAAGGGCTCAGAGCCCAAAGGCCGACAAAACGAATTAGAAAAAACAAGAGGTAAAAGGCAAAATGTCTGGGGGAAGATCACTCTAAGCATGCCAGGTCTTACACAGTGTATGATTTTGATGTCAATGGTATCTTTTTCAGTGGCGTGTGTGACATTAGATTGTCTTTGGGAAGCCAACACAGTTTCAACTATGTAGAACTTATTTATGAGGTGCATGATAGATGTGGCTATTGTGTTTGTCCATTCCTTGTGGAACGTGTGTTAAATGTTTTTGCTGGGTGTGTTGCAGTAATGGCTGCTTTGGAGTGGGATTTGAGGAGTATTGTTCAAGTTGTTTATGAGACAAAATGTCAGGATTGTTGGAATTTATGGCAGTCCTCTATCTCTTTGGGGACATTTGGTGTTGTATTTCTAGGTTCAGCATTCCACTGTCTTGAATTTGTGTTGATATATGAGTGGGACTGCTGATTACAGTGTTCTTCTGATTGGTTGTCTTTAATGTCATGGCAGAAAGGTTTAAGGTCTGATAGAAGGTTTTTAAACTGGTCCAGCATCCATTTTTAGGTTTCGCCTGCACAGTACTTGTGCTGTGCTTTTGAAATATATTTATTAAATATATCTTAAAAAGGGCTTACATCCCACCCCCTTGCTTTCCTTGGTTCCTGTGCTTGCCACTTACTTTTCTTCCGTTTCCATTGGCTGCAGTATACTGTTCCTCGTGTGCTTCTGTTATCCGTTTCCCATCACCCGAGTACTGTTCCATTCACTTTTGTGGGACTATTTGTTTAAAGTTTTACATGCACAGCGCTTGTTATATTTTGCTTTCTGTTCAGGAACTTTTTTTTTAAAGTTACAGCTCTTTGCTGTGAACGTGTGGGGGTCTGTGTGCGCTCATACCCTGTGGTTCTCATCTTCTGCCTGGCTGCAGCAACAGTGTGGCACTCACGGCCCCTCACTGTTTACTGAACTGCCAAAGCGAGCATACACCTGTAGCAGATCAAGCTGCTATATAAAGTCTACTTATCATAATACTTCAAAGTAAGAGTGCTTTTCAACCATGAGTTTGTCTATGGCTACTGTTTCTTATGTAGTGCTCAATGTCTAGTGAATTTATTCACACTTTAACAAAACGTCTTTGCAACAACATTGACTTTTATTCTATTGAAAATGTGGAGCATCATGGATATGTAAATAGTGTTAATGATGTTACAGGAGGCTCTCTTCATTATTGCAAGTGAAACTCATACTCTTGCAAGACCTAGAGCTAGGACTAGGACGGAGGGGCAGTTCAGTGCAATTACAAATGGCAGCCATGTTGGAAAGGCGATTTGTTCAGTGTGAAACAAGCACACAAACTTGGTGTGAGAAATGGAATTACTAATAAGAGGATTCACAATCTCCGTTTTGAAGTAGTCAGATTTGTGGTATTGTATGTTTAATTTACTGCAAACAAAACAAGCTAAAACAAAAGTTAAATGTATGCATTGGTCATGCTTGTTTCTGCATGATGATCACCTATCATTGTCATACTGCTCTGAAACCTGACTGGACGCTTCCAGTAACCTCCTAGTGATAAAGCTGGGTTCCACTACAGAAGTTTCAACAAGGAACCCTAGGTCGATGTCTCTTTTTACCTGCTGAGAAGTGTGAAGGGGCGAAACAACTCATTCTAGGCCATTCCAATTTTATTAAGAACCAGGGCTCAAAGATGACAGACTCCGACTTCCGTTTAGGGGGTTTATTACAAAGCCAAAAACAACTGAATATACAAGCACCTCAGAACGAGGTTGTAGAAATACATAGGAACTAATACAAAGCCAAACCTACGGATCAATCGGCTCCGGTGGATCATGAAAAGAATAAACAACTCCAAAAATAGAACACAAGCAAGAACTGCGCCGACATTTAAGTCAGACCTCATTTGCGGCGGGAAAACAAAAAACATTAGACTATCCCTACACTATCTCTAAGGCGACATCCCTACTTAGCATTTCCCAGGCCAAATCAGTTAAAAGGTGTCAGCTTGTGAAGACTTCCTAAGAAGCACATTCACAATGTAAGTCAGATGACTAAAGCTACAGAGTTCGTTCTAAGATACTCTTCCCAGATCACTCCTCTAATCCCTTCTCCTAACTCATCCTGTCTCTTTCTGCTTCTCCTCCCTCGGGGCGCTTTCCCTAATACAAAACAAAAGATGTATAACACGCCCACAGATCACCTCATGCTAACGGACACCTCTCCTAGGTACTTTTCCACCGTCTTCTCCACGTGCATTCCGTTGACCTTGGTTCCCAGGCCTCCTCAGTGAGAAAGAACACTGGCTCCCAATTATCGATTGCATGTTTACAATGTAGCACTTCTCCTCCATGCCTAACTCCTAAAACAAAAGGCGTTAGGTCTAACAAAGACAGCTTCTTCCACCTGCAACTGAAACGTGAGAATCGAACATCTCTGCGTGCACATGAAATTTGCTGACTACTTCTAAAAATGAGAGCTTACCAGGGAAACTACATTTACAGGCCTACACAATTCAGCTAACATAAGAACAAAACGAACAGGCCTTTCATAGCAAAACGTGAACATTCATTTAGGCCTTTACACATCAGGGTTTACACACATTTATAATGCTTTTGCTGCAAACATCTAATAACATTACATTTTAAGCATATCTCATTATTTCTTCGTGCAATCTTCATCATGGTGCACATTTAAATCAAAATGCATTTCACTACACATGAGTTTTTCCATTAGGCAACAGCATTATACTAAGGGTTACAACTTCAAACATAAACGGCATTTCGTTTCTCTGTGCATAACATAAAATACTCCTCTATCATTTCACTTGCACCATTGTGATTACAGCACAATTCTAATAACCAAGTTTAGTACAACACAAGAATATATGCGGGTGCGGACTATCCGTGATTATGATGCACCCCTACAATTTTAGAGCACCATCAGGCTCTATCACTAGTTAACACCGTCCTTTCGACTCCTAGAGTGTGAATACTCTCATTTTGCACCCTGTCCGCTGAAACTGTTTTCCATTTCCCACCATCTCTGTGAGTATTATTCTTTGCGTGTAGCTCTCTATCTTTTTAAAGACCCATGTAGGCTGCCTCTCAACCCACAATTCGCATTCCTCCAGCGCTTATTTTTTCCATGTCTCAGTTCTGAGCTTTTCTATCTTCCTTTTTTTTTTTACCTTTCAAAAGTCTTTTCTGAGCTAAGCGAAAAAATCCCTCTCTCTTAGGGTGGGCAAACCCTCGGTTGGCATTACTTGAAATCTTTTTTTTAAAACTTTTTTCCACAAATCAACTTAGCAGCTACAGCATTTGACTGTTCATGCATATCAATCTTGTTGTAGACAAGGAAACAGCAGAGAGTAAATCACAGTAATAAGCAGAGAAGGCGTGTAACTATAAATTCACAACAAGAAGACAGAAGAAATGACAAGGAAGTCTGTAATCTATGCATTCACCTGAGACTATTGCAAAACAATAGAACTTAGAAAACAAAATACAAAAGGTCGAGAAGGCAGGATGTATAAGGGCCTATTTGTCAGGTTGATCTCTTGTTCACATGAAAAGGTAGGTATTTGCGAGGTATGGTTAGCTGTTGGGGGTACCAGGCGGGGAGGAAGAATATATGAAGGGCATGTCAGAGGCGCCAGGGCCATGCCACTCCCGCCTAGGTGCAACTCAGTCAAAGAGCTGGAGCGCTTTAAGTTTGGGAGGATTGAATCAGGTATATTCCAGGCATGTAAAATAGTCAATCAAAGTCTGCCAGATGGGAGTAAATTGAGTATCAGAATGTGCAACTGTATGTGACAAAAGCTCCATGGCTATAATGTGCCAAAGGTGTGTAAACCATAAGGCCATAGGGGGAGCAGAGGGTTGCTTTCAATAGAGAGCTATAAGTTGCCTGGCAGCACCCAGCGTGTGGCCCGCAAAACGCCAATCTGTGTGCGTCATGGCCTCTAGTTCTATGGGGCAGATGCCCAAAACCATTGTGAAATAGGAGGCAGGAAGGGGGAAGCCCAGCACGCCTTTAAGGTGGCCTAGGATTTCTTTCCAATAGACGTAAATGACAGAGAATGATCACCATATGTGTTGAAAATCCCCAGGGGCCGGGTTACAGCGCCAGCAAAGATCAGATGTGGTGAGATAAATGGTGCAAAGGTGTATCGGTGTGTAATACCACCAAGACATCATTTTGTATGCTGACTTGCGCTGTTGTATACTGCGATAAATCTTGGGGGTATCTCGCCAGAGCGTCTCCCACTGCCTCTGGGAGATACCCTCAGTGGTTTCCTTGTGCCTTTGCAATTGATATGTATGCGAACGCACTGCACCCGAGTGTTGACGGACCTGGTAGGTACGTTATATTAAACCTCTCATGCCATCATAAGCCCTGACCAAAGTTTTAAAAGGAGTAGATTGTCTTATCGCCCCTTGAATATTCGTGGGGTGTAGTTCCCAGTGGTGCAGCTGACAATATTGCAGCCAAGCTGTTTCAGGTATTTGGGATTCCTGTTTGCATTGTTTAAATGTTTTAATAGATGTTTCTGTAAACAGATCGCACAAGGTGCGAAAATCTCCCTCCTCCCAACTGGGAAATGAGTGAGGTTTGAGGGCCGGAGTGAAGTCCGGGTTTCGGGCCAGGGGAGGGAAAAGTTGTGAGTCCGCATTTAAGCACAATCTTATCCCAAATCTCAAGGACAGTCCTGGTGGGGGTCGCAATATAGGCACTCCGCGGTTGTGCCTGCCTAGGGAGCCAAGCGAGGTACCAAACGGGTATGCAGGCGACAGCCCAATCTATGTGGAACTAGTGCCTCTCACTCTCCCGCGCTACCATTCAGATATGAAACAGAGTTGTGATGCCCAAAAGTATTCAAGGAGATTGTGGCTCCCTAGGAAGCATCAAAACAGAGTTCAATAGGGTCCCACGGACAATAGTCAAGATAGGACCCTATGAGTACACATGAGGTGTTGTCCTCAGAGAAGAGGGCTTGATAAAAGCTGTAAAATGCCTGTGGTTTCGCCTGTTCAGTAGTGGCCCAGCAGTCAGTGCTGGTCTTAATCTTAGCTATATGTGTACGAGCATGTTGCTGGTGTAGTTTGTAGACTAGAAGTGCTCCCACCTTCTCCCCCCATTGTAATAATGCTGTTTTAAAGCAAGCAAGGACCGTTCTGCTTTATTTCTTCTATGGGTGCGTAACTGGCCTCGTAACAAGGCCAGCTGCTTCCTATTGCGTCGGGAGGGAGTAGACTGATCAACCCACTCAAGAGCGTTAATAGCTGAAATTAAACTTGTCTCAACCAATCTGGATTCCCTCGCGCGGGCAATTGCAATAGAGGAGATGACACCCCTGAGAGTGACTTTAAAGCCACCCTAGAGGATGTGGCCTCTAGGGAAGATCATTGAGCTCAAAATAATCTGTGATACCTGTTTGAATTTCAGAAACATCCATCTGGTCCCTAAGAAGATGTGGAGGAAATCTCCAGTGTGGCTGACCCCGTCGCGAGTTTCCATCCCAGTTCCACACAATTTCAGCAGGAGCATGATCAGATATGGAAATATCCAAAATGGAGCCAGAACCAGCTCTCGGGGCAATGAGTGGGTGAGGAAGGGGTGATTTATTCTGGAATATGATGGGTGTACATGTGAATAGAACGAATAATCACGAGTGTCAGGGTATCTATATCTCCAAGCATCTACCAAACCTAGGTCAGTAAGCTCTCTTTTGAGCGCTGCAGACATTGCCCCAGTGCCCTGGAATGAGATGGCAGTACGGTCCCACACTAGATTCAAGTCCCCACCCATAATTATGTCACCACTTACAGTCGCTAGCTGTTCCTGTAATAATTCCCTAAGGAAAAGGTTGTGTGCCTGGTTAGGGGAATAAATATTTAAAAGCGTAAATAGGCGGGAACCACGTTGCATAGTAATTTTCAGACAGTGACCACTGACATCACGCACTTTCTTCAATATCTGAGTGCAGAAACCCGCCTTGCACATGGTGGTCACTCCTGCTGTCTTAGTAGGAGTGTGTGCGCTGAAGCGGTGTGGATATTTTGGGTGGAACGTACGAGGAGCGTCCTCCCTCACGAGGTGAGTATCCTGGAGGAAGATAACATCAGGGTCCTGTAAAAGGAGATATTGCCATATTTGCCTTCTCTTATTAGGCGAGTTCAATCCCCTCACATTAAGTGAGAGTAATTTGGTATGTCGTGTGGTGGTCATTGTATGAAGGAGTAGATATAGCGATGGGGCTATCGGGTATGCATGAAAGAATATATTTGAAAGGAGTACGGAAGCAGTCCATCGGAGCAAGATCACCCTCCTACGCATGGCTCCTAGACCAGGGCATAGTCAGGGGCGAGACCCTATCAACAACTCGAGTAACTGAATAGGCCCGAAATGTGGCATAAGTGTCAGTAAGAGTTAGATACTTGTAGGGCGTGCGCAGGGACAATGAGGAAGGCCTCTCCAGTAATGTAGTCAACCTACAACAAAGAAAGTTTAGAAGAAAACCACAAACATCATGTGGCCAACAGGGCCTAACAACTCCATTCGAGTCCAGCAAGAAAATACGCTGGACACAACGAAGAAGTCACTCTCCAAGGGTGTGAGTCGAGGGGGGATGGACATCAGTGGTATGGGATAATTGGACAGCAGGGGCACATTCTGCTGCAAAGCAGGTAAGAAAGCGTAGCAGTGATTTCATCTGCAGGCCCCAGACCCTGCAGTCAGCAGGAACTAAAACAAGAATAAAAGAGGAGACATACATGTGTCACCCAAATGACCATGGACCTTCAAGGTTGAAGAGGCTCCTGATGGAGGGCACGCAAAGTTTCAGACAGTAGGGTGATCTATTGAACTGCAGTTGATCAAGGTCTAAGCCACTAAATGGGAACCCAGATACATGTTGTGTGGCTGCACAACCCCAAAAGTTCCGGAGCCTGTTCGTGAGACTGGTGCTCCCCAGCAAGACGAGTCCTGTGAGATATTACTCAAATTGAGTCACGAAGACACTGAGGCAAGTCACAGAGAGCCTGTGGCCGATGGAGTTGAGGAGGATTTCTTGTCCAGGGATGTTAAATAATGTCCCTTTTTGTTTCCTTAGAGGCCGTGGCCTTATGGTTTTTATCAGCGTGTGCGGCGGCACTAGAGACCAGATGGGTCGTATGGTTTCACTGGAGGGTGTCCCAGGGGGTGACGCTGCTTGACGAAGTAAGTTAATGAGAGGATCGGTCACAATCATACAGATCGGACAGATATGAGACACTAACTTAAAGGATTGGATGAGGTGGCCTCTCATGTTTGTCGGATAGGACAAACATGAGACTCTAACTATAAGTATTTGAAGTGATAACCACCAATAGAGACAGTCTAGTATAACTAGATGACACGGGGACGGCATGCTCCTTTGAGTGCATCTGAGGCGTGTCAATCTCTGCTAATTACACACCCTAAAGGAGACAGTCTAAACATACATCCTTGGGGATAGAACATTGAGGATACATGAAATAGTTATTAGAACTACATATAACACATGCTCGATAGAGGACTAAATGAATGTATGCAACCTATCTTGTAAAAACATGTTCATTTGCAGAGTTTGACTACAGGGCGGTGTTCCCACTTTGGCCCCGAGTTGGGAGAATTTTTTTTTACTCAGGTAAGAATGAACTTGGATGATCTTACTAACCAATACTGATGCCTGAATTTGTATTGTGAAAGTTCCACTGTCCACATGGTGCTGGGTGATTTATAATGGTGATGTTTGGAGGTTTTTATACCACAATGGTGTGCATAGAAGTTAAAATACAATGTAATATAAACCTGTGTAAGGGAGGATTAACTTATGCAATTGTCAAGGGGAAGTATTTCAATATGTTATCTTGTTTCTTTATAGGTACGGAATGCGAGTGTGGTTACTTACACTTCTAAAGTAAGGTCTAAAATGTTACTATGGGTTAAATTGTAACCAGTAAGAGTTTGATTATCCACAAGGGATCAGTATCCTGAGGAAGGCCAGTGACCCATAAGGGCATTTGAGATTCGCTGAAACATGTTGGTACAAGCAGATAGAGTAATGGAGATGTAACTCCTCCTATATACCCAACACTTTCTTTTAACCCTGTCAAGTGGGACCATTTATAAATAAGTATATAGGCACCCACTTAGGCAGTTTTATATCATAACTTTCTGCATTAGGGATCCCTCCTTTGGAGCACCTTCTCCTTTTTTTTCTCTTTTCCTCTTTAAAAAAAAACAAGCGCTCAACCCTGAGTGTTGGTCTGCACCAGGGTGTTGTTAGTGGCCCTATGATGAAGCTTGCCACTATATAGTGGGTGAGGGCAGTCTTAAGAAATCCCTTAAGCTTTTTCATAAGGTTTTTGGTGTTTATTAGTATTTACTTTCCTTTTTGTTACCTCCTTCACGTGCACATGTTTTATACTTATCTATCCTTTTTCTAGCTGTCTTTTACAGGCAGCTGTTCTCTGTCCTTCTCTTTGTGTGAGGTCTACAGTCTGAGTGTGGAGAGCTAGGAAAGGCTCACTCTCTTGTCCCTCATTTTGTGTGAGTATGGTGACGCGGTGCCCTCAGGTGGATCCGCTTGAAGTTTGAGAAATGTTTAGCTTATGTTAGGGAACAGATAGTTCGTCTTTTGCCCTCCCAAGCGAACATGATAGCGAATTGCTGGCCCCACTGGTAATGAATGTTAAGCTCCCACAATTTGTCTGTGACTTGCCAGAAGTCTCTGTGACGACGGACGGTAACAGGGGAGAGATCTTGAAATAGTTGAATAGTGTGGCCATGGAAGAAAAGATCCACCCTGCTCCGCAAAGCCTTCAATATAGCGTCTTTTTAAAAAAAAATGGTATCGTGTCAGGATATCTGGGGCAGACTTCGACCATCCCTGGGGAATGGGCCATGCATTGGGCTCTATCCAGTGCTGGAGGAGAAGCGTCTTCATCCCTGCGAATAGCATGGAGGAGTTTAGCAGTGTAGGCTATAATATCACTACCCTCTGCTCCCCTCTGCACCCCCCTTATACAGATGTTATTCCACCGGCTTTGATTGTCAAGACCCTCCTGCTTCATTTGGAGCTCAATGTGCTGTTCTTCCAGTGTCGCCAATCTCTGCCAGACCATTTCTTGATCCTCGATGCGGGCATCGATCGTGCATTCAAGATTGTCCACCCTTCCTCCTATGTCAGTGACCTTGTGGCAAAGATCTTTCAAGCAGTATTTGAGATCCGCTTTGAGGGAGCAAATTTCAGTTTGGATTTCTTGTAGGAAACGGTCCATGTAGGCCTGAGAGATGGGTATCTATGTTGTGTCTCCATCCGCACCAGAGAGCGGGGAGTGACAGAGTCCATATCTGGCATGGGCATTTTATTGCATGGTGAGGTGACTGGATTGTCCCTAGGAGATCCAGCAGGCGTGTCCTTCACTGTTTTGCCATTAGGCATGGTATCCGCCAGTGGAAGGTACAGGGATGCAATTGACACAATGAACTAGAGTGGCACTCACAGTCACTCTGGCGAATACTATCACCGGGTGAAAGTGAAGACTAGTGTCCAGTTAGGCCTAGAGGATCATGTGGTGAGTGTCCTTAAAGGATTTATAGAAGTTGCAGCAGTCAGGGCAGACAGGACAGGGCCTCCCAGAAGTTTCTCTTATGCAGGATTGATACGGATGGGGCCAAGGTTGGTGCAAGGTGCCCAGAAGTTGCGTAGAAGAAGGCTCCAGCCCTAATGTCGCCAAGACAAGTCCTGATCTCAACCCTGTATCGTAGAGGGGTTAGAGACCATCTCAGCAACCTCCCACATGCCCCCAGAATCAAAAGCAGTTATAGCAGGAGGCAGAGAAGATCCCCGGTATCTCTCTATGTGCTCCTTACCTCTTACCCCAGGGGAACCTCCTTGTACATATAAGCATGTGTCAGGAAGGTCTGAGAGGCCTTTCTGTGTCGTCTATGCCAGGGCCAGATGCAGGGGCTAGGGCGAGTATAGCAAGCAATTAGTTAATAGGCCTCACAGGCTGTGGCCTCACTCCCTCCTCAGAAAGCACCGCAGGGACAAGGCGCTGGTCCTGGGAAGCAGTGGGGCTACAGATGCAAGTTGAAACCAGCCTTCCGAGACAGATTTCAAGACCCCACACAAGCTAGAGGTCTCAAAGTGAGCCTAGCCCCTTTGTTTCAAGCAAGGCAGTGGTAGAGGGCTACAGCTTCCACGTGCGGCATGTGATGTTCCCCAGATCTAATGGGAGCTAGAGACTTAACAGTGTGGGCTGGTGGAGCAAGGGATGTAGGACCGCATCAGTCAAGGGGCCGATCCCTATTGTTGGCAAGCGTGGAGGAAGGGCAGGGGGTGCATGAAGACATCTGCCCGCCCTGTGCCCATATCTAGGCCATAAGCAGGCAAGGCTTCAGGGCAAAGCAACCCTACACTTGGGGCCAGTATGTAGTAATGAAGCAGGAACACCAGGTAAGTCGTTGTATGATTTATTAAAGAAACAGCTGAGCCATCAAGCAAAGCAGCAGCAGAGATCCACAAAGACACCAACTGACACAGCTGGAACTCCTGATACCGAACACTCACGCAGTGAGGCTCTGAACCAGTGACATTCCAAACAAGCACAAGCTACTACATGGGTCTTCCCTCAAAACATAATGGCAAAAGGAAACTTACAACTAAAAGAAAAAGAAAAGAAAAGCAAAGAAACAAGAAAAGCATACCTGTGGAAGCAAAAGAAAGTTAGACAAAAAAATGACAACAGATTCAGCACCAGAAAACTTAACTCTAAAACGAGGAGGAACCTTCCTAACTCGAGCACTGCGCCTAAGGGCGGGCTGACTTGTACCACCAAAACTACTCTCACCACTCTCACCACCAACATCCTCGCGAAGCAAACAACTCTTGACCAAAAAACACTTGTTCCACCACTGTCCATTGATGAGCTTAACAGAATTCCCTTTCACATCCACAACTTTGACAGGTGGGCCAAACTTGGAAGAGCCCTTCCTAACATGGACAGGTTTTTTGACACAGACGTAGTCACCCACAGTGATTTCCACACTTTTAACACATTTTTTAGCATCAAAGTAAGTTTTTTGCTTACTTTGAGCCAATTTCACATGACCCCTAACACTCTCATCCGTCCATTGACTCCCCTTAACCCACTTGCTCATCCAACTGGGACAAAAAGCAGTGGCAGCTCTCCGACCACGTAACAACTCAAAAGGTGAGACACCCGTGGTTGAATGGGGGGTGGTACGGTAAAACCAAAGCATGCTCCTCACGGAATTTGCAACAACACATTTGTTGGCAAGGGCCCACTGAATGCACTCGCCAAGCACCCTGTTCATGCGCTCAACCAGGCCATTGGTAAAGAGAACTCTTGAGATGCTTAATCTCACAGGTGTGGAGAAACTCCTCAACTTCACAAGCGACAAACTGGGCACCATTGTCTGTCACTAGGAATTCAGGAAAACCTTCCCTCATAAACACATCATTAAGGAATTCGATTACAGTTCTAGAGGTCACCTCCCTCACAAACTTGATCTCAGGCCACTTTGAGTAGTAGTCTATAAGGACTAAAGCAAATTTCGATGATGGATTAAGGGCATGAAAAGGACCCACAATGTCAAGCCCCAACTTCACCCACGGTGCAGACGGCAAATCAATAGGAGAAAGGGGAGAGGTACGCAATTTAGCAGTTTTGTCACAGCTGGAACAAATCACACATGACTTGACCATCTCATCCACCTCCCTGTCCATGGCAGGCCACCAGAAAGAGAGGCGCACCCTTTTTTTTGTTAGTGTAGCACCTAGATGTCCTTCATGCGCATGTTTAATTAAGGAAGCTCTCAAAGCAAGAGAGGGAACAAGCTTGTCACCTCTCAGCAACAGCCCATATTCGATAGATAGCTCATCCGCTACCTGCAAAAATGTTTTAAATTCGAAATTCAAATTCCTCTCCTTGGGCCAACCCTTTTCAACATAATCCATAACAAGAGTCAAGGAAGCATCACAACTGAGGGCCTGACGCCATTCACATTCAGAGACTGCACACAACTGTGGAAGATCTACTGCGGCCAGAATGAACTCCTCCTTGTCCTCCTCACCCATGTTAAGTTCATTTTCCACAGTGTCAGAGGAACGAGAAAGGAAATCCGCACACCCATTCTTGCTTCCAGGAATATATTCAGCACAAAAATCAAACTGAAGAAGTTTTGAGGACAAACGTGCAATCCTGGGAGTGAAGCTCCTGACATTCTTCCCACTAAGAATGAAGACTAAAGGCTTGTGATCAGTCTGAAGACAGAACTTCCTTCCCCAAATGAAGTTCCTGAACTTCATCACAGCCCACCAACACGCCAGCAGCTCCTTCTCAATAACAGAGTACTTCCTTTCCGAAGGGGACAGCACCCTGGAGGCAAACCCAATGGTCCTAACCTCACCCCCTTTCTTCTGGGATAGAACAGCACCCACTCCGACATTGCTAGCATCAACAGTGAGGGTGCAGGTAAGAGAAGGGTCATAATGTTTTAACACCTTAGACGAGACAAGTTGTTCCTTCACCCACTTAAAGACACTTTGACATTCGTAACTCCACTCAAAAGCAACACCCCTCATCAGCATTTGTGACAAAGGCCTCAACTTGCTCGCAAACTTTTGAATGAACCGTGAATAAAATTCACAAAGACCGAGGAAGGACTTGAGACTAGTCTTGTCAGAGGGAGGTTTGGACTTGACAATTGAGTCAACAAGACTAGACTTAGGGAGAATCCCTTTTTCATTAACCAAATGCCCCAAGTATTCAACCTCCTTGGTCATGAAAACACATTTGTCCCTACGCAACACTACACCGTTAGTCTGGAATCAAGACAGAACTTCCTTTAAAATGGTGTCATGCATAACTCTGTCGGGCGCAAAGACAAGGACATCGTCTTGGAAAACAGATAGCCCTTCAATCCCTTTCAGCATATTGGACATGAGTCGCTGAAAAACTGAAGCAGCCGACGCAAGCCCAAAAGGCATGCAAACATACTGGAAAGTGCCACAAGGGGAAACAAATGCAGTGAGGTGTCTTGACTCAGGGGCTAACTCTACCTGATGGTAGGCAGATGCTAAGTCTAATTTTGTAAAAATCTTCGCATCCTTTAAACCTGGCAGCAGTTCATTAATATTAGGTAGAGGATGTGAATCCACCCAGATTTCTTTGTTCAAGCAGCGGAGGTCAACACAGACCCTAAGCTCACCGTTCTGCTTGTGCGCGACAACAAGCGGAGATAACCATAGAGAGGATTCAACTGGCTCAATTATTCCCTTGGCACACAAAGAATCAAGTTCTTTTTCAAGATCCTGTCTGACACTAAAGGGGACGTTTCTCAGCTTATGTTTGACGGGTCTGACACCCTCTTTTACGATGATTTTGTGTTGGAAGTCCCTAATCTTCCCTCAACGCTGCGCATTTAAAACTGGTTGCTTGATCTTCAAATCCTTGCACGGTCAAAATCCCAAATTCATAAACAACCTGATAATCAGGTACACCCCCTCTCGCAATCTGCGATCAGCTCAACCTCCTGCTCCTCTCTACCCCCACGTTCAAGCGGAAATGTTTGGGAGGCTGCAGATTCGCAACCCTCGCCCCTAGACTGTGGAACTCCTTCCCCCTGGAGATCCGGTCATGTACTGACCTTCTGAAATTCAGGAGGTCACTCAAAACTTGGTTATTTGCACAAGCCTACAACTGACTCCTCCTCAGGTAATGGACAAGGCATATTACAGCGCCATGAAACCAATCGGTGTACGTGCACTCTACAAATTATTCTTAACATTAACATTAACATTAATCTTTCCAAGCTCACCAGAAAACACATGGGGAAATTTATTGATGAGATCTTCAAGGTCAGGATTGTCCCTTATAGCAAGGACCTGTTCTGTGGTCCCAGGCCTGAGCACCATCCCAAATAAACCTTGGTGGAACCAGCCCAAGATGTTCAACCCTTTGTGTGCAACGTACAACTTCCCAGCAATCCTCCTCCCCTTGAACTCCATGATCTCCTCAATGTAACCAGACAGATTGATCTCTCGTCCCTCGTATGAGACAGCCTTACGATCAGGAGGTAGCAGGGGTCTATTTGGCCAGGTCTCATCAAATAGACTCAACGTGATCATAGAGATACGTGCACCGGAATCAACAAGGAGCTTCAGTACTCGATCTCCCACTAAAATCTCTACCAGGGTATCTACACACATTTCAGGATTACCCACTATGACCCCATCCTCTTGTACGACCATGACCATGTTACTGAGGTCTTTAGTGACAGACTCTTCGCCATTACCAAGCATGCTTCCATCAACAACACATTTTACAGAAGAAGGTTGAGAGAGTATCTTCCCTTTTGCAGCCTGACACACTTTGGCAAAGTGACCTGTTCTATTGCACATCCTACAAGTCACAAACCTAGCTGGACACTTGCCATTCCCCATATGAGTCTTGTATCCGCACCTGAAACAGATGTTACTCTGAGAAAAGAAAGCGTTCTGCTTATCTCCAAAACTGGAACGAGGTCTTTCAGAGGACTTGTTCTCCTTGTCTTTATTATCCTTCTCCTTTACTTTAACAGCAGAAACAACCTCATTGTTTTTGATATCAAGCTCTTTTGCCGACAACTGTGAAGTCTCAATACTTTTTGCTACCTTGATGGTTTCATCCAGAGTAGGATTACCCATGGAAAGGAGTCTTTGCTTGATAGTTATATCTGTACAGTGACAGATAAATTGATCACGCACAAGTTGGTCTGCAAAGTTTTCAAACTGACATTCTGCTACAAGCCTCCTCAGAGCCGTGATGTAGTTGTCGACGTCTTCCCCTGTGTTCTGCGTGCGTAAATAAATTTGTGGCGAAGCACAACTATGCTGGGCTGACATCGAATCTAGTTTGGAGCCTTTTGACTGTGTCTTGGTATTTGTCAAGGGCGTTCTCCCCATCAATGACTGGGGGAGGAAGATGTTTTAAAATAGCCCTTCCCTCAAAACCTAACTTGTGTAGCAAAAGGTCATTCTTGCGTTCAGCTCTAAACCTGTTCACACCCATTGCACCAAGGTAAGTCTCAAACCCATCAAACCACTGTTCCATTTGATGGTGGTTCACCAGGTGTCTCTAAAAACGGTGGAGGAGGCGAAACAGTTTGCATCTTTACAAAACTTTAGGAGATAGGAACTTTATAGTGTCCAGCGAAGACAGTACAGTGACAAGAAAAACAAAGAATGCCAGGGAAGTAGCAGTAAGCGTTGATTCAATCAAAGGCAATTGATGCCCTTGTACGTGAAATACAGTGGAGAAATGTCTTCGAACAGTGTATTCCTGTTGCGCGCTAATAAAACCTTGACACCCTTGTACGTGAAATACTTTTTAGAGAAAAGTTTTTAAACAGTGTATTGCTGTTGCGCGCTAGTACAACCACTTTGAGTGCAGCATATAGAAGAAACGTCAATTGAATAAAAAGAATTCCTTCAAGAAAATGTCCGTTCCCTCTTTGTGCGCAGAGCAAACAAGAAAAGCCAAAAGGACAATCCCTTGACAGGACCTGTATACTGTAGTAATAGTTCGCTTGCCGCTCCTCTTGTTCTATTGTGACGTGAGGATGTTGAGCGGCGGCAGAAGAGAAGCTTCGTTCTGCTCTCTTGCCTCTGTCGAACAAAGGGGTACTGTGACGCGCACACAGAGTGTTCCGTGAGTTCCACAGTGAAACGCAGACGCATCTAAACGTCACTGTGACGCATACGCAAGGAAGAGTGCTATGCGTTTCAGCAATGACACGCAGACGCACACGAACGTCGTCCCGCGTCCTGACGCTGCTCACTCAAAAATTATCGTTGCTGGAACGCACGTCTCCCAAATGCGTTCCAGCGTCCACTGACCTCTTTTTAAAAAAATGTTCTCCTGCTGCTCTGCCACAAAATGCGCTATGTAGATCTTCAGACGATGAGGATCAGCGTGTTGTCTGTCGGACGCGCAGATGAAGATCAGCCTTGGACTGGATACACTTCTTTTCGCCGAGGGCGTTGAAAGTGATAAACTTTGGCCGATGGATACGGGTTCGTGTTGATGGCCCAGCGCTCGTCGCCAACAAAGATGTAGTAATGAAGCAGGAACACCAGGTAAGTCGTTGTATGATTTATTAAAGAAACAGCTGAGCCATCAAGCAAAGCAGCAGCAGAGATCCACGAAGACACCAACTGACACAGCTGGAACTCCTGATACCAAACACTCACGCAGTGAGGCTCTGAACCAGTGACATTCCAAACAAGCACAAGCTACTACACAGTAGGCAGTGGAGGGTGGAGAGACCGCCGATCTGCGGCCCAATTCCCCCCCTCACTCAGGCCCAGAGCAATCACACTGGTGTTCGCGGGGCAGGCCCCAGGGAGTCTCCAACAGGAGGCAGAGGGACCCATCTCCAGCCTGCTCTCAGCGAGAAACGACTCACCAGAAGGGCCACAGGAGGCGAGGTTGCGGCATCACCAGGCGAGTCAGCAATCTCTCTGTCCTCCTCCATGGTGATGTGTGGTCTGTAGGTCGGAACTCTGCTTTTCAGGAGGCACAAGGCTGGTGGGTGGAGAGAAGCATTGGTAGAGGGGCCCTACAAGCAACGGCACAGCCCGTCACTGCTGATGTCACCAGGAGCCCCTCTGGTGTTAGGGAGGGCAGTAGGACGTGCTCTGGACTGCCTGTCTCAAGATGGCGGCCCCCTCCGGCAGGCAGTCCTCAAGGAAGGCAGGTGCCGCAAGATGGCCCAAGCATATGGGGGGGCGAGGCGCCGCTGCAGGCGAGCTCCCCCTCAACCCCCTCCCCTGTAGCTGCAGCTAAATCCCCAGGCAGTCCGGTCCCAGCAGGGGCATTTAGTGGGGTGGTCCACGTCCCGGGTGAAACAAGATGGCACAGTCATCAGCCCAGTAAAGACCGCCACTGCCAGCCCAGGGTTTCACTTCCAGACCTCGCACTCCGTGTTGAGCAGCTCTTCCTCACTCAAAGAGCACAGAACATAGGTGCCCCAATTGTTGCAACGCCATGTAATCTTGGTTCCAGTGCCTTTAGGAGCTTTAGAAGGCCATGGGGATCCGGAGCCGCCACGCAGCACATCGTACTCCATGAACTCCTAAGCCACCCAGGATGGCTTTAATAACAGGCATTGGTAAAATCATTAGGTTTCACCTATGTGAATAATAATAATTTTTTTTTTTTGGTAAGTTGGTGAGCAGTTGTACAGTATAAGTTAAAGAAACTCCGTAAAAGTGTTATGACTTGTTTTTTTAGAAAGGCAATATATTGTACAGTATCTAGTGGTTATATAAAGCTGTCCTGTACCTTCGGGTGATGTTGTGAAAGCCAGATTTATCCCCTGTTTGGAATATAAACGGGGTTGGACGGCGATGTGAAGTTGTGAATTCCCTCGCACCACATTGAGAGGATCTTAGGCACTGGCCAAGAAATCAAAAGAAAAGCAGTCTGTCAATATGTGCCCTTGCAGAGAGGTGAAGATAGGGTAGATTTATCTTTTGGGCGGGGGCTTATATACCTTAGCGTTTTTAAAGCTAAACAGGTGAGTAAGGTTAAAAAACAGCTTAATGTGGTAGTAAGGTGTAACTCAAACTATGGCGTGCCCAGAAAAACCTAAACACAGTTTCTCTACATCAGATGCGGTGCCATTTTTGACCAGCGCTGTACAGGCGAAACCTAAAAAGGAGCAGTGAAAGGACATATTAATGGGTCCATGTTCCAGGGGTGGGACCAACACGAGAAGGAGGAGGAAATGCACACACAGCTAACAAATAAGAAGCAATTAAATGAGAGTGAGAATGAAGCCTACCAATCAGTGTTAAAAAATGGGTGGGCCCTAAGCCCACTGTAAAATAACAATATGTCTTCCAACAGACAGGGCATGTGCTGTTTTAGGTGAGACCTAGAATGGAATGCTGTGTGAGGCAACTAAGCGTAAATGGGGCCTATTCATAAAGGAGTTTTCTACTCTAAGGGGCACATGCATCAAGCAAAATATCGGTCCGATTCGCAGACCGGTATTTTGCCATTTGAGATGCATCAAGCCCAAAGCAAATCGCAAAATAGGGAATCGCAACTTTTGCATTTACCTATTTTGCGAATATGCATTTAGGGAATCGGAATTTGCGATTTCCTAAATGCAATGCAGGAAGCATGAAACAATTGCAACCCTGCATTAAGGAATCACAATTTACCACCAACTTCAAGTTGGTGGTAAGTTACAAATCCTTAGAAAAATGCACTTTTTTGCATTTTTCTAAGTGCCATGTGGGGCACACACATGCCCTTAGGGCATGTATGTGCGCCACATGTGCACACTTACTTGTTTTGGCGGTGCATCAGGTTGGCCTTTTGGCCCCCTATCACCCTTGAAATTGCATTCGCAATTTGCGAGTACCTATTTGGTACTCGCAAATTGCGATTGCCTTCCCATTCATTCCTATGGGCCATTAGGCCCATAGGAATGAATGGGAAGGCATTCCTTAATAGCGAATCGCAATTTGCGAATTGCTATTAAGGAATATGTAGGAATTGCACATTTTTTGAGAAACCTACATGCATAGGTAATTGCGACTCCCTAATAGCGATTCCTTAATAATCGCTATTAAGGATTCGCAATTCCCTACTTTGATGCATGTGCCCCTAAGCTTCTTAAGTGCGAAGAAAGCAGCAGTTGTAAAGCCTATTTAAGGGTTGCGATGTAGGGGTGCCAAACATGTACATCTGCAGATATTTCTAAACTTCGATCCGACCTCTTCCCAGTTTGTTAATTACACCACCTCCAAAATTGTGGAGAAAAATGTTTCCGCATGGAGAAAAACAAAATACTGTATGTAGAAATCCTTCCACACATAGGGAAAGTGAGCCCTTGTCACATGTCATTTCCAGTAGTATATTCGGATAGCAGCACCTGGCACAGCTTTCCAGGTGTACAACAGGGAATGTTTGTGAAAAAGGAATAAAATTATAATGCACGGTCAGGAAGAGATGTAAACCTCTGCCCATACCTTTACGTTTTTCCTTCTGAATAGACACAGTGTGTTTTACAGAGCATCTGTATGGCGTTGAGAAGGCCGAAGACAGGATGGCGACAGAGAGTTGCCAGGCAGCGGGAACGATTATTCAGAGGGGAAGGGGGGACAGTGGAGCTGGAAAAATGAGGAGTCAATGGGCAGAAGAGGGTGAGAGGGCTGCAAACAGGAGAGCAAATGAAGCCAGCAGGCAGGCGAGGCTAAAGTGACTACAAAGGCGAGACCATGGGAGGACTTTAGAAGAGAAAGGGAGGGGAACTAGATGAGAGAGGCTGAAGAACTGAGGCGGTTGTAGACGGGTGAGAGGTTAGGTGTAGACAAGAGAGCGGGCTATAGACAGAAAAGAGTGAAATGCTAAGGACAGGAGAGAGTGAAAGGATACAGACAGAGTGGCAGAAGACTGCTGAGGGTAAAGAGGCGCGGGGTCCACTGAGGAGACCAATGGGGGCTGAAGATGAGGAGGCTGCAGAAAGAAGAGCATTGAGGTTTGGAGAGAGTGAGAGGCTGGAAATGGTGAGAGGGCTGCAGGCAGGAGAGGTTTGCACCTCTCTCCTGATTTCCGCCATCTCAACCTCCTGGGTTGAACAGGGTGCAGTATGTTTTTAGGCAGAAGCGGGTGAGTGGGTTGCTTCCTGGAATGCTGACAATAGAGAATGCGGTGAGACGCATGCGGGTAGTAGCGTGTAGTGTCCTGCTGGACACGTTCTAGTGTTCCATCTCTGTTGACCCCACACTGCACACCCACCCATCACAGGCGTCACCGGTCAGGTGACCCTGCTAATAAAAGGGGCCATGGGCCAGTGACTAGTACCCTAATACTCTGTCTGTGTGACATCATTGCTTAGCATGTGGGCCTAGGGCCCTCAACACTACAATGGCGACGAGCGGGTCGTTTCCCGTGTGCGTGCTGGCAGCTACTTCGCTCGTTTTCCAGGGAGACAGCATAGGCCTCGTGTAGGGCAACCCCTGCTGCCAGCGCAACATCTACTGAGAGCTGTTAAAGGGGAACAAGTGTCGCAGCACACACTGCGTTCAAGGAGTCCCCACGCCGCTGACCCTCGCTGCAAAGGACAAGGATTTAACCCCCTACGCTCCTCCAGTGCCCACGGGGGCGAAGAGCCTACACCAACAGTTCAACAGCCGCAGTGCCTGCAGGTGAGCAGAGCACGGACCAGCACGGCTGCGAGCCGTATGAGAATCAGCCTCTGCAGCCGTGTCCACAGAGCCGGTAAATGCCCTCGTGGGTGAAGGGACTCCTACCCTTGCCATTAATCTGCCACAGTCCCCACCAGCACAGCCCCGCAAGCCGAGATTGAGCCTGCCCCAGCGGAAATGAAGCCTGCACCGGCACAGTGAACTCTGCGCTGCTGGTTGGATACCCCCACCCTCCAGGCATCTCCACTGCACTGTGTCCGGATAGGAAGAGCGGCCAACATTCTCGGCGGTACACTTGGGGAAGGCACGTCGAAATGTGTACACTGTTTGCCTTGGATAACACTCCGATCGCAGCACAACTGCCAGCCACTGGTAGAGCAACGCGGGGTGCACAAGAAGATTGCTGGTATCAGCGGGCAGAAACGCACCTGCACGTGCAGGCCCCGCAACCGCATCCCTTGCGCCCACGCATGCATGAAATAAAGTGCAGGCCGTGCCTGCTGTGGGCGCCTCCTCAGCCTCCCAGCACCACCCAGCGGGCATCCTCCCTGCAGCAAAGAAAAGGAGGCACCATTGATCCAGAAGCGGGAAGTGACTGCACCTAACCCGATCAAGCCCCTGCTATGCAGGGGAGAGCTTGCTGCCACTGGTAGGTCTCCACCGCAAGCAAGGACTGCCCAATGCCCCTCAGAGAGCAGCGAGAAAGCCAGCGGCCCTGTCACCCCCTGGCCTCAAGCGAACCACGAGGTGCGGTGGAAAGGAGCAGGCCCCCAAGCAAAAAATAAAGTAAAACAAAGCACAAGCCGCCCAGCACCTGTAAGGAACCTGCATCTTTAACCCCGCGCCGCTTGCAGGTATTAAGAGACTGCCGGTCCCGGATGGGGGGTTAGGGGGGCAGCCGAGCGCAGGGAAGTCTGCCCCCCCAGGCAGATTGAGAGGGGCTGGGCTGGCCTGGCCGGCCATTTTGTAGATTTTGGGCTGTTTTTGAGTTTGGGCTGTTTTTAGGCTACAGCCCTGTTATATTCCATATAGGTACCCCATATAGGCGCAGGTAACATTGCAACCTTTCACCTATATTCTTCCCTACATTACATACATAACGTTTCTTAGGGACTGACCTTTTACCTAGATACGACACTGCATTCAGAACGTGGGTTATTCCCTAGTTCGAATCTTATACATTATGCATGAGGCTTCTTGGAAGCACAGCAGGACTAACAGCAGGACTAACATCTCCTGTATAATATCTCTGTATAAAGTTCAGGCCCGACGTCATCCTTTAGGGCGACACAGTAACACAGCAAGGTAGGACCCCTGGGGAGACCTATGGGTATATATACATCACATCTTGCTTAGAAGGACAGAGGAGACCGAGACTTACCGGCTGACACACTGACCAGAGACGCTGAGGTTCCTGCATGCAGACACTCCAGCTCGCAGTGGTCTAACATCCCTCGCGGGGTGTCCAATTCGAGACCAGGACAGGGTCCATATTCTCTCATTCTCAGGTAATGGGGTGGACTGGATCCTAGAGGGATTCTTGGCATAACACCTACACAGATGTTAGGTACATTTAGGTACATCTAGTTAGGGAGGCATTGTAGGAGTACACACTTTTTATCATGTGTTTTATGTACTTGTATATATTCATGATTACTGCAAGATGGTAGAACTTTACCATCCCTTTACTTTCGTAGTACTTCTAATCATATATCTCTGCTACTGTCTAATAGTTGTTGCAGCTCATCTATTCTACACTAGAATAACAACTGTTCAATAAACTCTTATTGAAAATGCCCAGCCTGTTTATTCTGTGTATCTCTCTGAGACAAACTAAGTGAGCACGAGTGACAGAGCGAAAGGTAGTATATTGTTTCCACGATTCCGAGGGATCAGGGTTGTCATGTTCTAAGGTTGCCAAGAACTATTCTCTCCCCGATAAGAGGAGATTCTAGTGGCACTGTGAGCTAGCTGATACAGTCAGGCTAACATACCCGGTGGGGGTGCACGGAATCAGTCTGCCACCAATCCTACAGTTTATGTTATCCAAACATGCAGATCCTGTATAGGTTATATAGGAACTACATGACATGGCGCCCAACGTTGGTTGGGTACTTATTTAACAGTAGAATCTGAGTAGTTCAGTCGTGCTATTCTCAGAGACCCCTACTCACAAAACACCAGAGACGTCTGGAGTGGGTGGGCACAAATTCTGCCACAGCTGAGTAGGCTAAAAAATCCTATTTATTGGCTGTTGGTTAATCAAGCTTGAAGGACACAGTGTTCCTAAAATTGTGCAAAAACACCTTATCTTAGTTTCCTTGAAAAACTTCTTCCTCTAAAAAAAGACTGAAGACGTGGATAACGCGTGAGGAGTTGTGCATAGTTTGCACCTCTCAGATGAAGAAGAAAATGCAGATGCAATTTCGATTGCAGAAAATTTTCGAAATACAGTCACCCTGAAACTGCTTGCGCATGGTGTAACGGCCAGGGGTGGCATAGTAGCTTTCATGATTGAGGCACACGAATCATACAGAACAGAGGTATTTTATTCATGGGTTACATTTCCAGCAGCAAATGCAAGAACAAAAACATTTCACTCCTACACAGAAGGAGATGCACCAGCGGAGTATTGTCCGTTTGAGGACATTGAGGTTCCGCTCACGTACCAGGAACACTTATACTGGTTTAAAGGCGCCCTACCCCACATAAGAAGAAGAGTGAGACTCAGCCCGCTCGGAAGAGAAGGGGCAGCATGGCCAATATTAGCGGCCTACACATCACATCCTGACATTGAAACAATGCCACCAGGAGACTTACTCATACAACACAAAGAATTGATAAAAATTTATAGAAACGACGCAATTCGTCATGAGGACACTTACAGTCCAACCAGCAATGGTTGCAATAAATGGAACACAAACTCAGAGTACAGCAACTAAAATCACACCACAAACATTACACGCGGTGATGGGTAAAATGCCCACAAAACGTGAACAAATGCCATTCTGGGTAGCTCAGAAAATAACACAGCTAGAGGCAGTATTCCCGAATACTACCCCGTATGAAAAACACAGAATGCTAACAATATGCTTGCCCATGGGGATAATACCACAAATAGGGGATTGTATCACTTTGGGTACAGTCTTTGCTTATACCAGAACTCATGGTATCCCGTCATGAGCAGTAGTACCAGACGTATTGAGACAAATACAGAACGAGTACGGAGCAGAGCCTGCTCTGAACTTAGGGGTGAAGTTGCTAGGTAACTATGCCCAGGTATCAGCCATAATATTAGCTAATATTAAAGGGGAAGCACTTTCAGTGGCTATCCGCCAACACCTAAGGGAGTTCAGTCCTTTAGAACAGGAACACGAACTACCGAAAATAATTGAAACTGCATATGCAGAATTAGGCAGAGACAGTTTGGGTGGGAAAGCTTTAAAACCACAACTGATGGGCAGTCCTGAAAAGGACACTTCCAAGCAGATACCTGCTTCAACTAAGAAGAAGTGGGACAATAAAAAACAACAAAACTTTAAAGGAAACAGATCTCAATCCAGAGGTAGATCTCCTCCACAGGAGCCCTCCGAAAAGAGGTATAACCTTAGGAATAGAGATAACATTAGGAAACCTGACAGGTATCAGGATACTGTATAGCCCAATTGTATAAGGGGCTCATTCGCCCTTTCCCAGCCACCATTTCAGGTTCTGGTGACCTGGTGGCTGGGAGCAGGGTAGTGTAGAGGACATTTTTTGGCAGTTAGTCAGCAGTTAAACTTTGGAATTCATTATTCAAGGATGGAATATTACCGCGTGCTTGAAGCGGTGCACCTTTTAAATGAGGTGGGGCGTCTGGATCTGCTGATTCCAGACCAGGCGAGTTTGTCGCACCCTCCTTGGCGTGCTTCCGTGGGGGTGGCGGCCCCCGTCGCGGCCTGCTCATCCCCCAAGAGGGCCAACATCAAGGCGGTAAGTGCCGGGGGCCGCTCGTATGCTAGAAGAGCGGCCCCTGCTTTGTCTGCTGAGCCGGAGCCTCGCAGTAGGTCTGAGGCTCCGGCGGTTATGCATGGGGGCAGGGCCAGGGCGGGCCGCAAGTACGCGCACAGCACATCGGCTGCGAGACCGCATGGGAAGGCCGCGTCTGCCCCGGGGCATGCAGCGAGCGCAACTGAGGCCTCGGGAGCAGGGGGGCCATATTTATGAGAGGAAATAGTCCCGCGGGGGTTTAAAGGAGGAGGCGAAAAGCCAGCGTGGGGACAAAAAGTAATTATGTACCCCCAGCGCGGGGGGCCCTGGAGGTCCATTGTGCAAGACGTAGATGCAGAGGGTGGGAGGGAGGGTACGGGGGGCTTCCCTGGGGGGTACGCCCTAAGAGAATTTTCAGATGAAGGGGCAGGTCGAGCTCTCCAAGCGGGGGGGCAGCTTTCGAGGAGGGGGGCAGGCATGGGACACCAGCAATTTAGATTTAGACCCTGTGATGGGGGTGTTGGAGCTGTCTTTTTCTGAAGGGGAGGTAGAAGTAGGCCCTGGAGGTTGGGAGCCTGCGGGGGGTACCCAGGCTTGGGAAGGATTAGATATTTTCACCTCATGGAATGAGGAGGTGAAAGGCCTGGATAGAGTAGGGCAGGTGGATGCGTACTTAGCCTGGGGTGGGTCCTTCGGATTAGCAGAGAGGGGCAGGAGCCTGGGTAGAAAGGGCAAAAAGGGGGGGTCAGTGACAGGGAGGTGGGGGACCTGTTTAAGGTGGGGCGGAGGTGGGCTGAGAGTACCCTAGGCGTAGGCAAGAAGGGAAGATGGGGGATAGGAGAGGGGTTGCCTAGGCCAGCACACCAGACCAGTCATTTATTTCAGGCTGGGGAGCACCGGAGAAGACCGGACTCGGCAGAGCTGGGAGCGGCTTGCAGGCGCCGAGGAGAAGGGAGGGCGGAGCCTCGAGTGGCACGCCGGTTACCAGCAGGGGATCCCGTCGCGGCCGGCATAAGTAGGCCCCGAGCAGTCTGGCTGACCCCAACACCCGACAGACCTCAGCGGTCAGCAGGGCATAAGGAATACAAGAATAGGCGGTCAAAGGATACCGGGGAAGATCGGCGGGTGCAATCAGCACCACCAGGGGCTCGTGGGAAGGGGCCCAATGGGGGCCAGCAGGTCGCGTCACAGGTCAATTGGTGCGAGGAACTAGACTTTGATGAAAAAAGCCTTGAAGAAGGCGAATTGAGAGATGAAGAAGTAGGGATGGGGGGGACAGAGTAATGTGTCTCATAGTGTTTTGCAGGTGTCAAGAAGGGCGTCAGGGCCTTTGGGGAGGCCAGCCCAATCGGAATTATCCATGGCACTGGCGAGGCGGACTGCAGCAAACAGGCACCCTCCTTGGAGCCAGGTAATGACAAAGGCAGACTGGGAAAGCCAGTGATGGTGTTGATTGGGATAGGGTGGGGGGACAAAATAAAGGGGGAGGAGGGTAGGTTGAGGAAGGGTAGGTACGTTTTAGATATAGGAGTAGGCACCGAAGAGGAAGGTAAGACAGAAAATTAAAGCCGAAGGGAATAAAAGCATAGAGCAATTAGATAAAGAGGAGAAAGTGTCTGATGAAGAAAATATAAACTCGAGAGTAAAGAGAGTAAAGTATTTACTGCTGGCAACCAAAGAACGCATATGGAAGGGTAAATACGTTGAACTGCTGATATTATTGCACAAGGAGGTAGGTGCTAAAGAAGGTTCTAAAAGAGAAAGAGTATGAATTGGTCAAGCGGCCGAGGGTGCCCTTGACCATAGAAATTGGACGGCTGCGTTTTGATCTACGCAAGTGTGTACTGCGGAAATTATCCTGAGCGCTGCATGGTATTCTTCATGTTTATGGACGTGATCAAGAAAGCGCAGATGACAGGGGGGGTTTCATGGGCCGGGGAGGGATGGGAAGCACGGGCAAAGGGCAGGCAGGGTCGGGAGGGTCCTGTTGGGATGTCAACAAAGGAGTGCGCACTCGTGAATTCTGCAAGTTCCGACACAAGTGCTCAAAGTGAGGGGGGTTTGCGTTGGTTAACTGTATTGGGCCGGGGGAGGTCATCAGCAAGGGGGCCAACAGTGGCAACACGGAGGGGCCAGCTCAGGGGGTCAACAACAGTAGCATTTTGCAGGGGCACCGGGGGCTAAGGGAAACAACATAGAGAAGTAGTGCAAGAAAAGTTAGACAAAGCAGTGAGGGAAGGGAGAATGGCGGGGCCTTTCAACGATTGTCCCATTGAGAACTTGATTGTGTCACCCATTGGGGTAGTGCCAGAAAAGGAACCAGGTCAATTCAGGCTCATTCAACATTTATCATGTCCAGAAGGGAATTTGGTGAATGGTTTTATTACATACTCAGCAGTTGACATGGCAATGTCACTTGTGGTGATGGCGGGCGCAACTGCACAAATGGCAAAATGCGATATAAAATCAGCTTTCCGTTTGCTTCCAGTCCATCCAGAGGATTGGGATCTTCTCTGCATCCATTTCAATGGGAAATGGTACGTGGATAAAGCATTGCCGATGGGCGGTTCTATGTCATGCGCATTCTTTGAGTGTTTTAGCACCTTCCTACAGTGGTTGACGTGGCCATGTCACTTGTGGTGACGGCGGGCGCAATGGTACAAAATGGCAAAATGCGACATTAAATCAGCTTTCTGTTTGCTTCCAGTCCATACAGATGATGGGGATCTTCTGGGCATCAATTTCAATGGGAAATGGTACGTGGATAAAGCATTACGGATGGGCTGTCCTATGTCATGCGCACTATTTGAGTGTTTTTAGCACCTTTCTACAGTGGTTGACGTGGCCATGTCACTTGTGGTGACTGGGGGCGCAACAGCACAAATGGCAAAATGCAACATAAAAAATAGCTTTCCATTTGCTTCCAGTCTATCCAGATGATTGGGATCTTCTGGGCATACATTTCAATGGGAAATGGGACGTGGATAAAACATTACCGATGGGCTGTTCTATGTCATGTGCATTATTTGAGTGTTTTGGTACCTTTCTACAGTGGTTGACGTGGCCATGTCACTTGTGGTGACTGCGGGCGCAACAGCACAAATGGTAAAATGCGACATAAAAATAGCTTTCTGTTGGTTTCCAGTCCATCCAGGTGATTGGGATCTTCTGGGCATCCATTTCAATGGGAAATGGTATGTAGATAAAGCATTACCGATGGGCTGTTCTGTGTCAGGCACATTATTTGAGTGTTGTAGCACCTTACTATAGTGGTTGTTTACAAAGAGCACAGGCCACACGCTGGTGACACGTTATCAGGTCGATTTTTACTTTGTGGGCTTCGCAGGCTCCACGGAATGCAAGGATGCCCTGGAAAACTTCAAACAGCCGATGGGAGAATTGGAGGTGCCGTTGGCACTCGAAAAGACGATGGTCCCCAGCACAGCACTGTCGTTTCTAGGAATAGAGATCGGTTCATGTAATGCAGGCACGCTTACCGGAGGACAAGAAACACAAATGCTGGAACTGCTTGATATTATGCTGGCTCAGGGGAAAGAGAGAGACAGGTCTTGCTAGGTCATTTAAACTTTGCATGCAGAGTAGTGAGACTGGGACGGGCATTGGTGGGACAAAGACCACCTCATCACTACGTGAGACTGTCAGCAGGAGTAAAAGAGAAATTGAGAATGTGGAGGGTATGTTTACAGTCTTATAATGGGATTCCACTTGCAAAGGATGAAGATTTAATATGGGAGGTACAGATTTTCTCTGATGCGGCAGGCAGTAAGGGTTTTGGCCTGTTTTGGCAAGGGAGGCTGTGCGCAGAGCAGTGGCCTGCGCAATGGAGAGATGGAGGTAGGAGTATTGCATTACTAGAGTTGTTCCCTTTGGTAGTGGCAGTGACATTGTGGGGGTCGCAGCTAGCACACAGGAAAGTTACATTTAGAGTAGGCATCATGGCAGTTGTGGAAATAGTGAACCACCAGTCAGCAAGGGACGAGCAGGGTTGAAGTTGTTTAAAGTGTTTGCCTTAGGTTGTTTGCGCCATGACATAGCGTTCAGGGCACTGCACGTCCCAGGTGTGGACAATGACATAGCGGATGTTTTGTCTCATTCGCAGTGTGGGAGATTCCGTGGGCTAGCCAAGGATGCCGACAGAACTCTGACGCCAATGCTGTTTCAGTTGTAGTACGTAGGCAACACAGGATGCTATATGATTGATGAGGTTAATCCAAATTCACAATTGCAGGGAAATTAGCGGGTTTGCCTTGGTGGGTAAGCTGCTGTGGGGTTAGGCGCCGTCAGCAGGTGAACTGGGGACGCGTAGGCTAGAGGGATGGGCAAGGGAACAAGAACAGATGAGGCATGTTAGGAAACCCTTGTTGTGGCGGTTGTTGGGCAGGGTGATTCAGATATTGCCAACAATCTGCACAGATGGTTTCGAGACCTGTTTGTTTTTCACATTGAAGGTCTGGAGGTTTTTAGGGCATTTCAGGTATCAGAATTATTGTGGGACAGAAGGGGTGTGGGGGTAGCTGGGAGGATGTCGCACCACGTAAGTCGGGGGTGCGTATTTGGTTGAGGAAGTCAAAGACAGATCAGAGGGATCAAGGAAATTGGGTTGCGCTGCAGGAATCTTCTCCTCTGTTCACTTGTCCTTGCATTTGGGAAGTGTGCTGGCGAGCAGCGTCTATAGGGCATGGGGGATTCGTTTTTTTTTTTTTTAAACATGCCAATGGGAACAGAGCCACTGCCTTCCAGCTGCTGTCAGTATTGAGGTAAGCATCATCAGAGCTTGGCATCGACGGTGCAGACTTTGGGACTCACTCTTTCAGGATTGGGGCGGCATCAGAAGCCAACAATAGAGGGTGGTAAAGGAGTGTCATCATGCAGCTGGGGGCGTTGGTCATCGGAATGCTATAAGCGCTACTTGCGAAGCAATGATGGTATTGGAAGACCGGAAGCGCCTAGACACCCACGGGTATTAGTGCGCTATATAAATTGTTATAACATAACATAACAAATGACGGGGGGCTTGGCGCGGTAGTTAACAATGTATAAGCTCACACAGATTTTTCTCGTTTCAGGTTTGGTGGCTGCCCCCCCCCCCTTTCTGAGGAGATGACTATTTGGGTAGTGTGGCACTTTTTCGTAAAATGGGTTCACCTCCAACCCCGCAAGAGTATGTTGGACAGAATCTCCTTTAACAGAAAGATTTTCAAAGTATTGTTGAAAGGAAAAGGGGGCATGTACTGGAAGAAAGCGATCCCGTGCTTGAACAGCTTGATGGTGGGTAATAGGTGTCCAGACAATTTGGTTATACACTTGGGAGAACATGATTTGTGTAAGGAGAAGGGCATTGCGTTAATGTGAAGTATGTTGATTAAACAACAATGAGCAGGCTGTTTTGTATCCGGTCTGAGTTTGTTCCAGAAAAGTTTAGCGAGGGCCGCTCAATCCAGGAGCCGTGGATGGGGCGAGAAGAAAGCTTAACACAGAGATGGTACGTTTTGTAGGGAAGTAGGTTTTAGTAGGATTGTGCATTAAAAAATTCGCTTTGACACAGTAGAATTTTTCAGAGGGGATGGGGTCTACCTTTCCAAGATTGGAATGGACCTATACCTTTTAGAAATTAGGGAAGGTTTTGGCTGGACCCTAAATGTTCATAGTCACTCAGGAGAATGGAGTCCAAATAGGAAGGGGGGCAGAAAAAAGAGGCAGGCAGCAGATCTGCCTTGCCTTTTTCCTGGGTGGCGGGGTTTTGAAAAGTTGGCCAGGGTTGGCAGAGGTTTTTTGTTAAGTGTTGGAAGTTTGTGAGCAGGGGCAGGGAAAGGTAGGCAGGTAGTCTAACTTTCAGGGTAGACGTTTGTTAGTTACAGTTGCAGAAAGGCAGGTATGGGATTTGGGTTCCTATTGTAGCGCATCATTTTTAACTGCAATACTGTGTAATGTTGTTTATGTAAATGGCAGGGTGGGGGATTGTAGGGGTGGGGGGGGATCAGGGGTCACTTATTTAATGTATAGCGAGGTTTTTGTTTTGTAAGGCAGTTGCCAGGTTTGGAATTTGTTATATGCACCTGTTTCAATAAAGCGGCCTTTTTCACACACAAATTGGTCTCTGTCTGGCTTGCCCCCCTCCCTCCAAAGCTGTATTGCCACCATGCGGTCAGCGATCTTCACTGCAACCAGAATAGTGGCCTGCATGAAGCAACCGCGGGGAAATCAGACAGTGTTAAGGAAAGAACGCTCACCACACCGCAGCCCAGGCGCAGAGCTCAACTTAACAGGAGGCCCCCAGAGATGAGAACACGGAGATGGCAATAAGGCCTATCAGGGTCACAAGGAATCAAAAAATATCCCACAGTGCCCCTTCTTTACCTCCTCGAAGTGCCTGTAGCAGTGAGAGCATTCTCCCCTCTCTGCAAATGACAGCTGCTTCCCCGACCGAATCTCAGGAAAGAACCTGGACCGGCAAATAGAAGCGCAGCAGTGCCACCTTGTGGCTGTCCATTGCATCGCGCCCTTGCCAAAGAAGAAGCACAAAGGTTTATACTCCTGCAAAAGAAAACAGAGCACATTGGCAGGCACATACTCCAGCCTGAACCAATGCAAATTAAGATTGGAAGCAAGGAATGGCTCCCCGCCCCCTGGTAGCCACAAGGACTGAAACAATCAGTGCTGCACCGTCCTCACCAGTCAGGCCCTTGTACTGGCAGTTCTGGGGGCAGTTCTTCCCACATGCAGAGTCAGCAGGGAAGTGAGAGTCAGGGCAGGAGGCTCCCAGGTCATTGCCTCCTCCCAGAAAGTGGACATTATACAAGAATGTCCATGAGCACCAATAAACATGACCATGAACAGTAGCCACATTCCCAGCACAGACTCACAAACGGGAGAGTGATGCCATGAAAGGTTTTCCAGCTCCCATGCTGCAATCAGGGTGGGAACCACCTATTTGAAGAAAAGACAGCCAGCACTAGAAGAGGGGAGCGGTAGCATTACTAAGCACAGCACTGCTGCTATGCCCACTGGTAGCAGGACAGACACAGCGGCCAGGGCCCAGAGAAGAGAAACTGACTAGATCTCCCACGACCTGGACAAGAGCATCGCACGCCCCCTGGTAGCTGCCTGTTGTTTTGTAGGGGAGAACTGTAAACCACAGCGAGGACTCACTTCAGTAGCCACCAGCAAAACGGGGGAGCCCCTGAACACTGGAAAGACGTGCCAGCCAGCCAGCAAGGCCCCAAAGCAGCAAGCCTACGAAATGGAGAAGACGGCTGTGAGGGACACAGCCAGGACTGATGCTGAGTACACCACATGCCCCCAAGGGGCCATAGATCACTAGAGCAGCAGCAAAAAGCCTCCAAGAAGCACTATGCCGCAGAGCATATGAAAAGGCGGCGCGTAGTATTGAAGAGAAGAGCATCCATATCTCCACTGCTTCAGTGAAGCCCTGCAGTGGGCCGAACACAGCAAAGAGTGTCTTCCCTCACACTGCCTCAAGACGGAGTCACCAGTGGCCCAAGACAGGCAAGAGGAGGGTCGCACACTCTACGTGGCAAGCTGCCACCGCAACAGTGCTCCGACAACATGCGACATGCGGCCGGACGCCAGGTCGCACCGCAAGCAAGGAGCACTTTACACGAAGTGACCAACCCAGCCCAACATGCCTAAATGTAGGCAGGATCAAGTGCAACGACGGTGCAGGCTCGAGGCTCAAGCACGACGTCCTCGACAGAAGAAGGTAACCTGCCATGTTGGCAGAGGAGCACTGCGAAAATCCCTGAGCAGAGGATGGGGCCTGCAAGAGGTTCTCAAGGAGAAGAAGCACGTCCTACCAACAGGACAGACCTACGACAGGTCAGCAGCAAAGTAAATACCGTCCCAAGAACCGGACGCGACCAGCGAGATGTCCATGTGGCGCAAACATGAGACATGTGGCAGGATGCCACATCCGAGTGAGGACTTGGTCAGAAGGAGGAGAAGAGCGTGGCTCAACACCACTTAGCGAAGGAGAACAGAGTGGCATGACGCCATACCGCGAAGGAAGAAAGGACAGTGGCACGACGCCACAGGACAAACAACCACCACAGGCACGCCAGCAGGAAAGGAGAAGAGCGACAGGACAGAAGACTCGTGCCAGCAGTGGAGAAGGTGTTTATCAGCGCAAACCAGCCACCGGGGTGCAGAGACGTCACTGGAGACAGCCTCGCAGGAGGACCAACCGTAAGCCGCTAGCAAGTGCAATCTGCGTCCAGGCCCCACGCTTCACAGTTCAAGCGTCTACTCACCTGTCAGCGGCTGATTGACATCGATGGCACCACATATAGCAAGTGCACCTGCCAGAAGACAACTGTAAGTGGGCACAAAGTCCCTCCAGTCCTCCTCACTCCACAAGGTCACCGAAAGCCAGAGATCGCTGCCTGTTGCCCAACCGAAAGAAAGTTATTGTATCTGTCATACAGGTGCACCATCACCAAGAACAACTGTGGCGTATCGCACCACTAGAGTGGTTCCAAACACCAGAGACATCCAGAGTTCAACGAGGCTAGCCACCCAGGAACCTCCTGTGTGCCCCCTTAAACCTGAAGTCTGCCGAAGAACAGCATACCCAACCATTTGACTATCCACCCTTGGGGTTACACGAGGATTGGCTGTGGCCTTGTTGGGAGTTCTGCAGTGACCCCTCAGCGCGGCCTACGAAAGGCCCACACAGCCCACGCAGTCAAGTGGCAATCCAGGGGCAAGGGCCTCAACGGAATTCCTGTGAGAGGGGAATCCAGATTGGAGAGATGCGTCGGCAGCAGCTCCACGACAGGCATGAGGAAGCATGGAGGTCGCAGATGGAGACTGGTCACCCAAAGATCATCTGAGGAAGGCAAAGGAACTGGAGTCCTGACGGCGAGAGCACACAGACTGAGACACCACTCTCTGCGGCTACATGAGCGATCTGGCTGTGGTCCTGTTGTCAGTTCCTCAGCGACGCCTTCGCGCGGCCGACACAAAGCCCGCACAGTCCACACGGTCCCATGGCAGCCCGGCAGGAAGGCCCTCCAGGAAACTCCTGTGAGAGGGGAGTCCAGACAGGAGAGGCAAGTCTGAAGTTGCTCGGCTATCGGGAATTGGAAAGCGTCATCGCCTCCAAGGAAAGCCCTCAGCCACCAAGGTCATCCTCCGTGTTTGCAGGCTGGCTGTCCACCGGAGCCTGTGCGTCTGCAAGAAGATCTCCAAAGTGGACTCCATCAGTGCTCCTGATGCAACGCTATTTTGAACTTTGTAAATAGACTCCAACACCGCGAGACCAGGTCGGTCTGAACTTCATCACCGAGGCGGACCAAAGGTTCCTGACCATGTGGTCCAGAACTCCAGCACCAACCAGTAGACGGCCTGAAGCGACTCATTGGTGCTGTGTATTGTTGTTTGTTTTCTTCATAGTTTGGACTTTTGTTTATTTCTTTTTCAGTAAAGTTTGGGAGGGATGTAGTGTCCTGCTGGACACGATCTAGTGTTCCATCTCTGTTGCACCCCACACTGCACACCCACCCATCAGAGGCGTCACAGGTCAGGTGACCCTGCTAATAAAAGGGGCCGGGCGCACGTGCCCTGGGCCAGTGACTAGTACCCTAATACTGTGTCTGTGTGACATCATTGCTTAGCATGTGGGCCTAAGGCCCTCAACACTACATAGCGTGAGTTCTGCAGACAGGAGGGACAGAGGCCCGAAGTCAGGAGAAAATGCGGAAACTGTAGACAGGGTAAGACGAGAGGTCTGTAGACAGGGGAGCATGAGTGAGGGCTGTCACAATGAAAGGGCGCAAGGTGTGCCGAGAAATGGGAGTGGTGATGTAGACAGGAGTTTGTGGGGAGGCTGTCGTAGTGAAGGGATTAAAGCACTGCAGACAACTGAGAGGGCTGCAGACAGAGGGAGAGAGCAGGCAAACATAAGTCCTGACAAATAAAGACAGAGGGTGAGGAGGCTGCAGACATGAAAGGAAGCAAGGGCTGCACACGGGAGAGGGTGAGAGTGCCAGAAGCAGGGAGGTTGCGAGAGCTGTAAACAGGGAATGGTGCGACAACTAAAAACTGAATTTTTATATAAATGTTTGCATTTTTTTTAATATAACAGGGATATGTCCCACAGGCATCAGATCGCTTTACAAGAGGATTGGTCCACACAATCATTAGGATCAAAGATTAAGTAAACATTAAAAAGCACTAGAACAGACGGGATCTCAGCTCAAGTGTTAGGGCATCTTAGTTAGAGACAAGTGTCCCAAAAAGGAGTTTAAGTCCCTTTTTAAAGGTGGTGAGGCAGGGGTTGCGTGGAGGACAGTAGGAAAGGAATTTCAAATGCTTGTAGCGCTTTGTTTGAAAATGGGAGACTCCAGGAGAAGGGTTCTGCTGTATTGTGTGAGAAAGCTGCAGACAGAAGAGGTGTGAGAGTCATACAGACAGGGGAAGGTGATCGGGCTAGAGATGGGAGGGTTGCAAACAGAAGTAGGGTAAGCGCCCTGCAGACAGGAGAGAGTGGGGATACAGGGAGCAGAGTGGATGAGTGCCCTTCTCTCATGACAGGCTGCCTATGCCCGTCAGACAGTGCACCCACCGGCTGCAGTCTGCAGACTTCAGGGAGCAGCAGATGGGTCACGAAGAGCAGTCGAGCAGATTAACATTGAGGCTTTATCGGGTGACAAAGAAATCTCTGTGGGCAGAAGGCAGCTAGTGCTAGCCACTCTTGCACAGAGCCCCTCTCCACCAACAACAGGAACTGCATGGCTGAAGCAGCTCCGCCCTATTACACACAACACTATGATAGTATAGAAAAATCCCTGCAAGCTCACCTCACACCCACAACAGATACAGCATGGGCGACAAGCAGCACATGCGGCAATCACACACAGAGCATCTACAGTAAACGCAGAGAAGCAATGCAAGCATTTCCCAAATGAAGAAAAGGTGCATCACACACAACAACAGCTCAATCTTTGATCATACCCGCAGCAGGATCAGCACAGTCTGCAACTGTGCAAGCACCCCCGTATACATAGAGTAGGTTCATTGCTGGAGGAAGCAGCTCAAGGTTCCTTTACTGTTATTGACGGATGGAGAATTAGCGCTTTCTTGCTACAAAAACTGGGCGTACATTACAAGGTTCTTTTAAACTCTGATATCACTTCATCCCATCGCTTGCTGAACGGACACAGCAGAACCCAGTCCCCGCACAGAGGAGAGGCAATGCCCTCACTGTCTGGGGATCTTTGGGAGAAGTATAGGACGGAGACACAATTACACGCCCACAGCGCAAGCCAAGGCATGCAAAACACTTTTTCCCCATTGCTCGACAAGGACAACGGTGTCTTCCTAATGAAGCCCGTTTCCGGCAGTTTGAAGGGGCATTGACCTTGAGCAAATCCGGTTTATGGGGCAGGGAAGTTTAAAACAAGCGTTGTGCATGCAAAACCTTAAAAAAATTGTTCCACAAAAGCGGATGGAAACAGCACTTTTGCGCCGGGAAACTGATAAGAGAAGCACACGAGGAGCAACACAAGGGACAACAGGAACAGTATGCTGCAGCCAATAGAAATGGAGAAAAAGTAAGTGGCAAGCACAGGAGCCTATGAAAAGCAAGGAAAGCAAGGGGGTGGGATGTAAGCATCTTTTAAGATATATTTAATACAATAGATTTCACAAGCACAGTGCAAGCAAATGCAGACGAAACCTAAAAATTGTCAGGTGATTGCTCTCCTCGATAGGGTGGGGAGCTGGTTTAAAAGTTTCTTTAAGCAATACTCAAAGCCTAGTAGGAGAACACATTTAATAATGAACTGGTCACTGTTTTTCTGTCCTGGTCACAGGACCAGCACACTGTTCTTGGCCTGTTGATAACTGCTGTTTATTTTAGATATGGTAGGATATGATCAGCATTTTTCTCTTCAAAAAAACTTTTTTCCCCCAAAAACCCCTTTGTATTAGTGGGAGCCAGCCATTGTCTGTTTGCGGTCTAGATTATTTTGTGCAAACTCAGAAATTAATTGATAGGCTCAGTCCTTCATCACTGTTTATGACGTTCTCTTTTGCAGATTGCCCTGTAAAGTTGCTGTAGTACTAGACAACGTGTCTGAGTGCCCTGTGCATTATCCTGCGTGCCTGCTGTAGACTGGTGTGTTACACACCGTGAGAGCACTCACGGGATGGGTCCTGCTTGATTCTACTGGGCACGGTACACATGATGCCTGCTCCTGCTCACCAGGAAGTGGGTATGAACCTACAAATGCTTCTGTGAAGCATGCACGCCTTTCAACCTATTCTACCTCGTTCTGATTCCTTCTTTCCATCAACCTACTCTCAGGCACCGCTCACTCTGCACACTCACCCACCATTTACTCTGCACAGTGACCCTGACATTGTGCTGGCAGTCAGATACTGCTCACCCATGACTCACACAGTGCTGACTCTGCACTCACACGCCATTGACATACCTCTCACTCAGCACACACATTTCTCTCACCCTCCACCCACACCTCTCACCTTGAACTCAAATTGCTATTCCAGCAGTTATACTGTTTACACACTGCTCACCCTATACTCACACACCTCTTTCCTTGTACAGGGTAACATCTCTCACCCTATACACTCACACAATTCTTATACAGCACTGAACATACATCAATCAGCATGCATTGAGGCACTTTCACCCTACACTCCGACACTTATCAACCTTTATTCATGCACCACTGACCCTGCCAAGAGAGCACTCACATCATTCTCCCTGCACTCATACACTGCTCACACACCTCTAAACTTATTATTAATCCCATAGGCGAATCCTAATGGATTTACCAGTGCTTGTTTATTTTGGTGCTATAAGCAACCAAGTGTTATTTTGTTGTTTTGCACCTTGCTTGAGAATGATGCTGACTGTTTAAATTTCTTCTGCAACTCTTCTGCATTCAATGAGAGTCAGTAGCTCAGAGTCTTTCTTACGTTTGCAGATGTGGACATGTATATTCTGCGATTTCAGTTTTTAAAGAAATGTAGTACGCCCTTACTTGTTGTTTGGGCCAGCACAGAATTTTGTTGTGGAACAGCGTGCTTTAAAAATATTGCTAGTCTAATTTCTTCTGACCACTCATTGCATGTTTATAGGTTCTTAGGTTTTCATTGGGGCCTAATGTTTGATTTTAAAGATGTGGTTTGGAGCTCGGAGAAGATGGCGGCTTGAGCCTGCACCTCCTCCCATGGAAAAGTCCTTATGAGTATCAATCGCGCTTACTGCTGATATCAAAGGGCAATCCATACACCAAAACTTGGCCGAGGTCGTGAGGAATCGAATGACACCTCAATAACGGTGGTCTACGCACCGGTTGTGCAGCGCCCTGGACTCTCTCAAACCTACCGCCACACATTGTGCATCCGAGGCGGCGGCACGAATCCCAGGCAGGATCTGCTTGACGATCTCCATTGCGGCCCTACTGCACCCAACGAACTCAGGTGGGACGGCGAATGCGGCGAATGTAAAAGATGTGAGCTTTTCAGCCACATAAAAGTAAGAATAAGCGCACATGGTCCCCCGCGCTCAGAGTGCCTGTCCCTAACATGGCAGCCGTAATGACGACCTCACGCAAGCTTCTCTGCTAATTCTGTTAATTCTGCGAACCGCTTTTATCCTCACATGTAACCCAACATATTTAGAGAGGACAGGCTACTCCTCTGCAGCGCGACAGCAATTTACAGTGCCTATTGGTGACTACTCAAGATTGATGTGCCTGCCCCTAACATGGCATCCTCCTGCAAATAGTTTTGACCGATCTGCTAGCCAGCAACTATATTACCCCAATGCTAGCGACATCTATATTCTGCCTATATCACTTTATATCCTACCCACAATTATCTGCAATGTGTATGGGGTTCATGTCCACAAGCGATCAGACACGATGGTCCTTCTGAGAATGCCTGAACTCCATGCCATGGCGGGAATGAGCACCCACTAGGAACATTCTAGAAAGCCGTTCTTCAGTGGCATGCTAGCCTACAAAATGTGCTGTGCTGCCTTAGCCCAGGCTATTTAACTGAAAAAGAATAGCAAATGCCTATCTAATAAAAAGATTGCTACGAGTCTGTTGTGAGACAAAAGAATGAGGAAGAAGGGAAGAATAAAGAATATAAGGATTCCTTAATGTATGTTGTGAGAAGCTATGAAAGCATAAAATAAAGCAACAACTGTGGTGCCAAGAGGAAACGACTGACTTAACTCTAGGAACACTGAGGAGCAACCCAGGAATGTGAAAATTAGTGGGTGCCCTATGTTTGTACTGTAAACGTATAGCCGATCGCACATTGAACTACTGAAATCTAGCCAGCTCCCTGTTCCTTGCACCAACATACCACGACTTAATATCGGTCACTGAGCTGTTCATCAAACCGCTATGCCGTTAACACCAGCGTTACCACTAATGTTAACACTGGTAGCACTGTTAACACAGTATCACTCTACCACTTTGCCATTGCAGAAGCATTGAAGACATTGAAGGGGCAAGCGGACCCTCTCAGTTACCTCTCAGTGCCAGAGGTCTCACCGGAACCCTGAAGGAGTATGGCTCTCACATAAAAATGATGAAGAGAACAAGACAAGCCTCAAAAGAGTCAAGGCCGACCCGCCTAATCCGGATTCACCTACTAAAAGTAAACAGGACATCAACGCCACTATGGAATCCATTCTGAATAAATTAGCTGATGTCCACAAGCTCGCTAAATCTACAAAGGAAAACACAGATAGGATGCAAACCGAGATTTCCGCGATCCGACAAGACATCAGAGACACCAACGTTAGGATCACAGAAACAGAAAGTAGAATGAGCCAACTGGAAGATACGGAGACCAAGATGAGCAAATCCCTCCAAAATCTAGCTATCACCACAGACTCGCTCACTAAACGGCTGTCAGGCCTGGAAGACAGGAACAGAAGAGGGAATCTTCGGATTTTCGGAATTCAAGAGGGAGAGGAAGAACCGTCCGGATCATGCATCTCATTCTTGGAGAAATGGTTCACTCAAGCCACAAACCTGTCTTTCAGTAAGCCCTTGGAGTTTGATAGAGCACGCAGGGTACCATCAAGAATACACCCGAACCAGAAGTCACCGAGACAAATAGTGTGCAAACCTCTCCGTTATCAACATGTTGAGCTGATCCTATCCTTCATGAGGAAAAATAACCACATCCTTTGGAAAAACAATAAAATCTATATCTCGCAGGATTACAGTAAAGAAACTGTTGACACAAGAAAAGGTTTCCGGGCGCTTCGTCCCAGATTAAAAGCCATTAACTATCAGTTCTCATTTGCAGGTCCAGCCAAATAGCGCATCATAGTTCAGGGGGTTCCACACCTGTTTACTGATCATTTAGCACTGAAAAAATTCATTGATGGAAAAGAAGAAGCACTCATGGACACCTCAGTGCCTGGTTCCTCTTTCGAAGAGATCATAGAGTAATTGCTTTATTGACCAGTTACCATTTTTGAATCCTTTGAAAACTTTGGAAAACAGTGACTCTCAGGAGAATTGGCTCCTTTATTTGTCCTGATCCAGTCTAGTAAATCCTTGGCCTAACAAATGACATCCTCCGACAAAATACAGTTAAGTTGACTAATCACTACTTTAACCGACCAGTGGATTCACACTGATATACATCACTGTTCTGTCAATGGCCTGGAAGTGTCCTGATACTGGTCTATCGTAGTTTTGATAATGTTCTGATAATGTACGATACCAGTCACCATCTTTGACATCATCTTTGAAAGCAATGAAAGCAGAGATTCTCGTGTGACTTGAGTCCTTTACGTGAGAAATCCCTTGGCCTAACTTACGAATTCTTCCGACGAAATCTAGTTAAGTTGACCAGCCGCTAATTCAACCGATCAGTGGATCACACTGATATACATTACTATTCCGCCAAATGTATGAAAATTTCTTCTGATACTGTCCTATTGTTGTTGTGACAATGCTATGATAATGTACTGATAATGTACAGATTTGTCGATCGACCATTGTCAGCATTAGATCTTCATACTGCACACTAAACACTGTTGGAGGTAAAAATCTACTTTGGCTACATAGCCACATAGTTCATAGTACATGGTACATGGTACATGGTATAGGCTCCTCCAGTCTTTGGCTACATAGCCGCATAATGGCTACACATTAGCCACATAGCCACATAGCCACATAGCACATAGTACGTAGTACATAGAACATGGTACATGTACATGGTTCATGGTATAGGCTTCACCAGTCTTCTCCAATCTCGCTACCTAATGGCAAGGGACCTACCTAATGGCAATGGTACATGTACATGGTACATGGTATAGGCTTCACCAGTCTTCTCCAATCTTGCTACCCAATGGCATTTGTCGTGGTATCTGGTATTGTGCTCATGCACGTATGTAGTGGGTCTAGTTAAACAAGTTTGGCCCTTACACTACATGCTTCAAACTTCATATTGCAAACAATGATACTTAACACCCTATACTGTATACTGCCAGAGTAAATACTCACATAGGTTCATGCACCTTGCAAATTTATGTAACAGTTCGTTTATCCCATCTTGTCATGTTGTTAACCTAACCATCAGTTTATTTCCAGCAGAGGTCGTTTTCTAATTATTGTTGTACATGCCTTAGCTCAAAGTTGGTCTCAAGCGAACAGATTATTCTAACCTGTTTTTCATGGGAGGGGGTTTTCTTCCCTGTCACCATGCCAGTTTACTACTTTGGGGGTTGGGAGGGAGGGAATGTGGGATGGGGGTTGGGGTAGGGTTTATGACCTTGTATTTTTTTATGCACTTGTTTTGTTCCTCTTTGTTTGTTATTATTATTATTTCGACGACAGGAATTTATGTAAAATCTTCAGATACACAGATGGCCCTACAGAAGGAAGAATGCCCTATAAGTTCATGACAATACTCAAGATACTCCCAGTGATCCTAGTGTTCCTAGACAAGGAAGGATTACTCATTACCCACATTCTGCACATCCTGCCCAACAAGGAACCCTTACGAAGGAAAATGCACACTATGATCAATCCAAAGCGCTCATGTCTCAGTCCTTACCGATAACTATGGCCCAACAAAACATTAACATACTTTCGCTGAATGTCAAAGACATCAACCACCCAGTCAAAAGAAGGAAAATTCTCGACTATCTACACAAGCAGAAAGGTAACATCATCTTGTTACAAGAAACCAAAATCGATTCTAAACAATTTAATTCACTTAGAAATAAGTCATACAACGACGTTTTAGGCTCAGATGCAATAGGCAAAAAAAAATGGTGTCCTCACCCTAGTAGCTAAAAAAGCGCACATACTTGCGGGAGACTTCAATCTACCCCTAGACCCAGCCTTAGATAGAAACTCACATTGCCCCTTTCGTGCCAATAAATCACACAAAGCTCTTAGCAACTTATGTAAGCGATTTAATATGATCGACACTTGGAGATTACAAAATCCCACAGGTAGGGAATACACCATTTACTCATCTCCCCATAACTCTTATTCACGCATTGACTATCTACTTATTCCTGGCAACGCCGTAAATAGAATAGACCAAACCTCCATAGAGCCAAGAGTGATCTCAGACCACTCTTGTATCAGTTTATCCATCTCTGACCCGACACCTTTTAAGAAACAAGCCTTATGGAGATTCAACAACGAAGTCTTAGATACAGAGTCAAACAGGCAAAGCATTGAAGACGCGATCCATAACTATCTCGATGAAAATAAAATTGGAGACACTTCTGACCACATGAGATGGGAAGCATTAAAAAGCACTCTAAGGGGAGAGATCATCAAAATTAGATCCACCATGACTAGAGAAGCCAACAGTAACCTTCAAAAACTTGAAAATGAAATTTCAACACTGGAAGGGAAGCACATTGCCTCTAGAGACACCTCAGTCTTGAACGAAATAGTGAAAAAGAAATATGAGTATAATACATTAGTAAGTAATAGGGCAGGGGTTTGGATTAATAAACAAAAGAGTATTAGACTCTGCGAATCCAACAAGGCTGGAAAGAGTTTAGCTTCCTACTTGAAATTCAAACTACAGAAAAATACGATTAAGACTCTAGTAGACCCGAGGGGCGATGCTCACTCTGACCCTGACAAAATAGCAGAAATATTTAAGAATTTTTACAGAACACTGTATAGTAAAAACCCTGACCTGTGCACCGCTAAAGCCCAAAACTACTTAAGTAAATGTGACTGACCCGCTCTTTCAGAACAGGACGAGAAAGAAATCAACGGCCCAATAACCGCAAACGAAATTGAGGATATAATTAAAACCCTTAACATGGGGAAAGCCCCTGGCAACGGGGAAAGCCCCTGGCCCGGGTACAATGCAAAATTCTATAAGACATTTTCAACTGCTCTGATTCCTCCTCTCCTAAGAATGTTCAATCAATTCAGTGAATCTGGCCAAATAAGTGGTACCCTTGCAGAGGCTATCATAGTAGTGATACCCAAAGATGGGAAGGATCCATCACAGCCTAAAAACTATAGGCCTATATCCCTGATAAACCTAGACTGCAAAATTTACGTCATGATCCTTGCTAAGCGTCTTCAAAAATATATATCCAAACTCATCCACCCCTCACAAGTGGGATTACTAAAAAATAGAATTTCCAGTGATAACACACAAATTTTATGTCATGCCCTAGAGAAGGCCAAACTAACAGGCTCCTCCACAGTAGCAATCACGTTGGATGACGAAAAGGCTGTCGACAAGATAGACTGGTCCTACCTAAGAGCAACACTAGAGAAATTCAATTTGGGCGACAATTTTATTCGAATGGTAATGGCATTGTATTTTAACCCGCCCGCCAAAGTCAGAGCTGGTGGTAGTCTCTCTTCATCCTTTAACCTAGAACAAGGGACTAGACAGGGTTGCCACTCTCACCTTCCTTGTTTCTATTAGCAATTGAACCGTTCCTTTATCAACTACGGAACAATAAAGAGATCTCAGGCATCCGGTTCAACAACTGCATGGTTAAAATTACTGCTTACGCAGACGACGTATTAGTCATCTCGGAAAAGGTGGAGTCCGCTATACCTGCCCTAATGTCCTCAATAGAGGATTTCTCCGCAGTATCTGGATATAAGCTCAACAAGGACAAGACCGAGGTCAAGCTGCTCAACAAGCTTGGCAATAAAGAAATAATTGGCAGTTCGGGCCTCACTTGACAGCCAAATTGTATCAAATACCTAGGCTTGGACTTCACCAAGGACCTAGTTACCACCCTCCAGACCAATGAAAATGCCTTTTTTCAAAAAAATTACCACGCTGCTAGACGGCTGGTCGCCAACATCTTTATCCTGGTGGGGAAGAGCTGAGACATTAAAAATGATGATCACCCCACTAGTCAATTACCTGGCCAGTATGCTACCTATGACACTCTCTAACGAGTTATTGACCAAGGTATATAACACCTTCAACTCTTTCCTATGGCAAGGGAAGAGACCCAGAATTTCCCTGAAAAAACTCCAACTATCCAAAGAAAAAGGGGGCTTGGGCCTTCCAAACTTTAGGAACTACCAAACTGCTTACCTTTGCAAACAGGGGTCTAACTGGCTAGTAACCGACCCTGAGTATACCCCAGTTTGGGTGGACATAGACCACTCACCAATGACATCCCTCTGCCTGCTCTCCTAACTATGAACATCTCTATCATCCCTCATTCTAAATATATCATTAAAAATATGAGAAGAGCCCTACTGCGCCTGGACCAATTGTCGGCTGTGAAAATCAGCAAATCCAACTTAGCTTCCCTGTGGCACAACCCATACCTAAAGATAGACCGGGAAATGTTATTCTGGGAAAAATGGTCCAAAAATGGCATAAACCTAGTCAAAGACCTCTATATAGGGAAACTCCCCTCTCCCTTTTCCGAGCTTCAAACACGATGTGGCCTAGAGCCCATAGAGTTTTATAAATTACTGAAACTAAAACCACAACTCACGTCACACTCGATACTACCCATCAACTCGTCGATCCTTCCACTGATAACCCAACTACTAAAATCAGGACATTGTGTCTAAAATCTACAAACTACTGCTTCCAAGCCCACACAAATCCCACTCGCGTAACGAGGTAAAATGGGAGTCTGAGCCCAACACTAGGAATATTCCCTTTGACTGGTATAAGATACAAAAAACTCCTTTCTCAAATAAAATCCCTCCCGTACTATCCCAAACGAAACTCATGCTAATAAATAGAACATATTGGACCCCCGCAGGAATCTTTAAGCTTAACCTCAGTCAGAGTCCAACATGCTGGAGCTGCAAAACACAAGACGGTGATCTAGCCCATGTGCTCTTCCATTGCCCTATCTTGCAAACATACTGGGATAAAATATACAAGTGTATAAATAACACATTCAATATGGATCCCCCCAGAGAATTCTCCTACATCCTCCTGGGATTCCTAGACTCAAAGCTGACGGATGAGAATGACCGCTTCTTGTTGGACCTAATGCTCACACTTGCCTGCAAAATAATACTCAATAACTGGAAGAATTCAAAAGAAGTCTCCTTCAGGAAATGGCAAGAGTGGTTGTCCTTTCTCAGAGGGGCGGATGATATCTCTCTACACTCTTCGCCCTGGCGTCCTTCACATAGGAAACTATGGAAATCCCTTGATGCCTTTTCCTTTGAGTATGATCCTCCTTGAACCAAACGAACTCCACTTTTCGAATTGGGCATGACTCATATGATCGTACCACAAAAATAAAATCATAGGAGACTCATACATGCATTTTATTGATCTTCTAGATGACAACCAGTGCATAACTACTTGAGATAGGACATTCTCCCTATTGGTCTTTTCTGCGGACATGCACCCTCTCATTTGTCCCTTTACTCAGGGACCGTAACACATTGGACAGGCTTCACGTTATCCTCATAATGTCTTTAATATAATACCAAAGATGCAAAATGGTGGGATGTGAGGGTTACTTGATGTTTTGATATTCTAGACTGACCTAAAGATTGTACACAGGATATGTGTTTATGAATACTATAATACTGTACAGGATGTTTTGACATTATATCCTAGATGTTGCTTTTTATACAAACATTTATATCTGCAAATGTATGTCTATCACACAACTTTATGGTCAGTCTACATAAACGTGCCGGCAACAAGGACCATCTTTGGCTTTAATCTAACCGCAATTCCATTTGTCACTAAGGGGCAGATGTATCAAACGATTTTGAGGTCGCAAAAACAGCGATTCGCTAAAAAACAGCGTTTGCGACCTCAAAAAGCGAGAACCCGATGTATGAGCAATATTCGCAGTGCAAAATAAGAAATCGCTAAATAAGCGATTTCCTATTTAGCGATTTCTTAAAATGTGCGTATCCTCTTGCGAATTCGCAAACAGCTCCAAAATGTTTGCGACATACGCAAATTGCGAATTTGCTGTGTAAGGAATCGCAATGCAATGTATCAAAATTCGCTAATAGCGAATCCTAAGAAATCGCTATTTAGCACCATAAAATTAACACCAACACAATACAGGTGGTAACCAGGTGCAAGCTATATTAAGAGGCCCACAATGCACCAGCCACTTCCACAATGGCTTCACTCTACCTGATAGCAAGGAGGCTGCGACTGCGTGCGGCAGCACCGAGAAGGATGCGACAAGAACGGGTGTTTAGGGTGCGCATCACACTCTTCATGCAGACTGAGGAGGAGATCCACAACAAGTACAGGCTGGACACAAAGAGCATCCTGGACTTGATAGAGGAGCTGAGACCCCACATGGAACACCCAACAGGCAGGACCCAAAGCATACCAGCCCATGTCCAGGTACTGTGCTCACTGCACCTGCTGGCCACAGGCAGTTTCCAAGGGGTGATAGCTGTGGCAGGTGGGGTGTCCCAGAGTTGCCTGTCACGGTTCTTTTGTGCTTCGTAGATGCCATGGTACAAAGGCTACGCAACCACATACAATTCCCCACCACAAAACAGGATTTACAACAGACACAACTGGACTTCTACCAGATTGCACACTTCCCAAACGTAATTGGCTGTATTGATGGTACCCATGTGGCTCTCACACCCCCATCAACCAACGAATATGTGTACCGTAACTGCAAGTCCTACCATTCGCTCAACATTCAGATCGTATGCAATGCCAGGCATCTCATCACGGACATTGTTGCCAAATTCCCAGGGAGCTGCCACGACTCCTTCATCTTCAGGCACAGTGGGATATACGGACGTCTCACTGCTGGCGAGTTTGGTGAGGGCTACCTCCTAGGTAAGTGCATGTCTGACCTCCCATATACAGGTACATCACTGGTCTGTGGGCCATTGACTGACCTCTCATTATTGTCCCTGCAGGTGACAGTGCCTATGCGGTGCGAGAGTTCATCCTGACGCCATACCTGAACCCAGCCAATGCCAGGGAGCGGCGTTACAACCGTGCTCACAAAGCAACACGATGCATAATAGAGCGGACATTTGGCATCTTCAAAAGCAGGTTCCGCTGCCTGCATAAAAGCGGTGGCGCACTCCAATACAGCCCGGAGACAAGCTGCAAGATTGTGGCCACCTGCGCAATGCTACACAACATTGCGGTGAGGAAAGGCATCCCAGTTGAACTGTCAGACAGTGACACTTCTGACGATGAAGACCCATGCCCCCTGGAAGACCTGCAGTTGGATTTGGGGCAGCTGCGGGACGACAGAGACGGGATGAGATAACCCATAACTACTTCTAGGTGAGTAATAATGACATGAGGCATGTGTTATTTGGTTTCAGGTCTGTGTTTATTTCAGCCCTTACATGCAGGATAGAATACGTCACACAGCCTGAGAGACTCCATGCAGCCCACTATGTGTAGCACATGTTATGTCCACAGTGCAGGTCTGTGAGCAAGCCAGGAGTCCTGTTGTAATGGGTTACCTCACCCTTTGGCGTAACTCAGTTTGGGCAGCTCATCTTCTCCTGTTTTGGCCTGCTGGTGCCTGCTCTGGGTGCTGACTGGCCTCCCATGACTCCACATGTGTAGCTCCCTGTCTCCCACTGCGCCGTCTTGGCACAGGCACTGGTGGTGTCATGCTGCTCCTGCTGGATACCTCCTCACTATCCTCTGAGACCCGAAGTGCTGGGCCACCTGTGTTGGCTGTCTGCATGTGTTCCACGGCACTGGTGACCAGCACCAGGCCTTTCGCCACATCCTGGCAGCAGTGGGACATCTCCACTTGCATGCTGATGGTGTGACGTGTCAGCTGGCTAGTGGCAGTGCAGAGGCGGTTCACCGCCTTGGTGTAGCTGTGCAGTCGGCTGTCCGCACGTTGCCTCAGTCTGTGCCTGTCTGCCTTGTCCCTCTTGAATGTGGCACACAATTTATGGATGGCACCTGCCATGGCCATGATGCCCTCCCCCATGTGACATAGGCTTTTGTTCACTGTGCACAGCTGCCGATTTATGGACCGCAGTGATTTCTGTTGCAGGCGCTGTACCTGCAGTATGCTGCCCTCCAGTCCAGCAAACACCGTGTCTTCATCATCCGTGCCAAAGCTGGTGCTGGCACGTGGCCTGCGTCTCCCATATCCATGCACTCTATGTCGCAGTGTGGCCTGTGCCGGGACCTGGGTCACACCCTGCCCTGGCTCTGCCTGTGCTTCTTCCTCGCCTGTGGACTGTGTATCTGCCTCCAGGGATGGCAGTGGTGGCACAATGGTGCGCTTCCTCCTTGGGACAGGGGTGCTCTCTTTGCTGTCTTCTGGCTCCCCCTGCCCTGCCTGTTCAGCTGTATCTTCCACCTCCTCATCTCCCGCACTGTCATCCAGTGGCCCAGGTTGTGCTGTGGATGAAGCGGGAAAATTGATTTTGTGACATTGTCTACATTTCTCACTTAATAAAGTTTTCACATTTTGGATTGGCTAACTGGTATCTATAGCATTCCTGCCTTTACAGGGTCTCACATACTGCTTCAACATTGCTGTGTGTACTTGCCCCACTGTGTTGTGCCTATGACTGCGTCTCCCATGATGCATTGCTGTGTGTGCTGGAATAAGTGGACCGGAGTGGCATTTGTAGTGTGTGTTGGGTGCATTCCTGTGTGTGGGGATGGGATGGTGCTGTGGGGGGCTGCATTTGGCATGCCTCTTACCTTGTCTGGTGGTTGCAGGCTCTGAGCTGTCTATGTCAGCCACTCCACTGATGCTTTCTGGCAGGAGGGTGCTCTCCACCAACTCCTCCTGGGGTGTTGAGTCGGTTGCTGTGGATGTTCCACCCCGTCTTCCTGGACTGCGCCAGCCTGGTTGCCACCTTCTCTTTGGACCTTTGGCGCATGTCGTACCACCTCTTCCTCAGCTCTTCGACCGTGCGCTGGGTCACACCTATAGCATTTACTTTTTCCTGGATGGCCAGCCAGATTTTGCGCTTCCTGGACTCAGGTACATGGAGTGCCTTTTTTCCAAATAGGAGTTCATGGTTGCACACCATCTCCTCAATCAAGACCTCCTGCTCCCTTTCACTGAACTTGTTTTTCCTCTTCCTCACTGCCCTCTCCTTGTCCTTCTCTTTGTGTTGGGAATCCATTTTTGCTGTTTGTGACTGCTGTGCTCACTCCTCTGCCTCTCCTCACAGCCTCTGACCCAGCCTCAGGCACTCAGGTGCAGCAGATCACTCCCACTTCCTGGGTGTGATGTCATCAAGCTGCACCTGAATTGCTGCTTCCCGATTTTGCGATTCCTTATTTGCGAATTTCGCTAATAAGGAATCGCAATAACGGGATTCGCAGGATATTCTTAGACTTTTAAGTAATCGCAGATTTTTAGCGATTTTCTAGATTAGCGATTCTCAAATTGCGAATCGCTAAAACTCGCAAATTGAGAATCGCTAATCAAATCTTTGATACATCTGCCCCTTAATTTGTAATTTTCTCTTGTATTTCCTTCTTTCTTTTGTAATTCTTTCTTTTGTAATTATCATTTATAATCTCATTTGTATTTGCATTTCATCTCATGCCAGTTTGTGGCTTTCTTTCTTTTTCACTTTTGTTCACGTTTTATGAAAAACCCAATAAAAAGTATTTGAAAAAAAAAAACACGATATCTTTTGGCACTTTAAGAAAGGGTTATTGATTCTAGTGTGCTGAATGGTATGTTATATGCCTGAAAGGCAAAGTAAAGATTCTGGCTGGAGTTTAAGCTGGGTGTTGACCTGTTGGTACAGTCCTAATGGTTATACTGCACTGATGTAGATTGAGATCGCGGGCTTTTGGAATGTAAATCTACTAACTCACATTCCCTAAATAGGACGTACCTGTTTGTTTTGTAATTTGAATAGATATATAAATCAAGTTAATGCACCATGTTTTAAACCAGTGCTTTAACAGAACACTGTGTTGTGGTTGTTAGAGGGAAATTACAAGACACAGGTAGCTGTGCTGTTTGCAGAGTTTAATTCAGGGGTGACCTTTAGTTAATGATCAAGTCTCTCCCTTAGGATGACTTTCAGGTCTGTCCTGATGGCTTACTGCATGAGAAGCATCCATCTGCCTCCATGCCCCAGTCTTTGACCAGTTCTGACACAGTGGAGGTCTTTACTGAGGTTTTTTGTCAGCTTCGAATTGCTGCTAATTGTTTCCCCTAATAGGGAACTCCAAAGCATCAGCGAGAAAGCATTTATGCTGCGTGTGTTTTTACACCTCTGACCTCCATCACTGACAACTGCAAGCATCTTTACTCACCTCTGCACTTGGAAGTGTCTCTCAGCACAGCTTTCGTCAAGTGCTGTGACTGAGCTGGTTATTGTGAGATTGTGCACTTGCTGATATTGGTGCTGGGGTCACATACTGCAAGAAAGCTAAGCTACATGGAGTTTGGTAGCACATATACAACAATGCTTTGTGCACTTTGCCATCAATGACCTTTGCTTTATTGTTGCCTCGAAGGTCGCACTTTGAGATTTTAGAGCAACCTGAACATCAAATCAAAGCCATCTTTTGGAGTTCGACCACCCTGGCTCTCAGTTTACCTGATGAGATTTTCTTCTGGACACCAAGGGCCACGTGCCAAGCCGAGTGAATTAATTTCATACCGGTGAAAATCCGACGCTGCTCCCTCGAGGGTTTTCCAAGTGCTCCATTCCTGTCCCCAATCAATTACCACAGATTTTACCTGTTGTGACCTCTTTTCCATTTCTCCAGGAATTAACGGGTGAAATCTGCTGTGGGAAAATTATAAGGAGTGCACAAATTTTGCAAAACCTTTAATGCCAAAACGGGCGCATTACTAGCCAATTCGTAATCATGGTCTATATGATACAATAAAAAAGAGACCTCAAGGCAAATCTGATTTCTTGAGCAGGCATTTAATGGCCATTTAGTGTGCTGTCTAATAAAGAAGTAGCAGTCATTTACTGACATAAAATGGAAAACAGAGATATGGTATTACGTTTAAAAAATACAACATACATTTTTGAGGAGCATCAAGTTCACTTAGCAAAATTTATATCGTTGGTTACCTTTTTCTATGCTGTTAATTTCATTACATTTGGAGTACATATGGGATTCCCTGCAGGATGTAGTCTCATTTTTGTAACTATTGCTTAATACGTCACCCACAAATAATATTGGTGGGCATCAAACATTTAGGGCCTGGTTTAGGGTTTGGCGGATAGGTACTCCGTCACAAATGTGACGGAAAGCTCCCGCCTGCCAAACTCTACATCAGGCCCATAGTTTTTATATCTCGCAGTCATTTACTTAGCAAGTAGCTTTTAGAGTTCATATCAGGTCTGAGTAGAATAATATAAACCTTGGGGAGGAATATGCAAGCCAGAAGCCCTGAACTAGATGCTAGGATAGCAAACACCTCCACGGCCACCATATATTTCCCTTGAGTGCTCAGGTAAGCTGGAATGAAGGAGATCCATACACTTGCAAACACAAGCAGGCTGAAAGTAATATGCTTAGCTTCATTAAAACTATCAGGTAAGTTCCTGGACAGGAAGGCTAATATAAAGCTGAATCCAGCCAAGAAGCCCATGTATCCCAGCATGAAGTAGAATAGCAGCACTGACCCTTCATAACACTGTATGATGAGTTTCATGGAAGATGATGTGTTGACACCTGAATAAGGGGGCTTTGTAGACAACCACGTTGTGCAGATAATAACCTGAAATGTGGAACACAAAATTATTAGGTAAATGGATGTCCTGGTGCCAAGCCATTTCTTCAAACTGCTGTTGGGTTTGGTGGCTCTGAATGCAACAATGACTGTTAGGGTTTTGGCCAAAATACATGAGATGCTGAGTGAAAATACAAGCCCAAATGTCACTTGCCGAAACAGGCAGGTCCATCTGCTAGGGCGTCCAATAAATATAAAGGGACAGAGGAAACACAACATGAGCGACACCAGGAGGAGGTAGCTCAGGTCTCGGTTATTGGCCCTCACAATTGGTGTGTCTCGATAATGGGAAAAATACATAAGGTTATCAGAGTAAGTGAGAATAAGAGTGCTGAGATGGAAGCAAGTGTTGCACCCATGGGCTCCTCATAGGACAGGAACTCAGTGGCCCTCGGCATACACATGTCTTTTTTTTCATTGGACCACTCATCTTCTCACACATCAAGCAAACAGAGAGGTCTAAGAAGAAAAAAATGAAAAGAAGTCTGTGACTATATATTTAATCATTCAAGAGTACCATCAAAAGCGTTTATATTGAGATAGAACACATTATGAATAAGCATTTCAGGCCCGATTCATAAAACTAATCTGAGACAAAATCCTAACTTTACGACTTTCGGTATTCACAAAGGGCATTTAGGAGTAGTAAAGTTAGGATTTTGTCTCAGATAAACTTAAGTTTTGGTCTTAAGTTAAACTTAAGACCAAAACTTAAACTTAAAACCAAAACTTTGTCTCAGTTAAACCTAAGTTTCCGTCTTAAGTTAAACTTAAGACCAAAAGTTGAGTTTAGCTGAGACAAAATCCTAACTTACTACTCCTAAATGCGCTTTGTGAATACCGAAAGTCGTAAAATTAGGATTTTGTCTCAGATTACTTTTGTGAATCGGGCCCTTCATTTTTACAACTTCAGGTTTACAATTGAGTAACTGCGACAATAAAAGATTAAGCAACTTGCTTGAAATGCATGTCCTTTTAGGTCAACGACATAAACTCACGCCATGTGGCTCTCTACACAAATATTATTAACTCTGTCAATGCAGATATTAAGATCTTAATGATAACATTGTTATGTTGTGCTATGTTAGTCAATATTATTATGTGGTAGCCATTCTATATGAGCTACAACATCAAGGCCTATTTGCTCGGATCATGGCCTTCAGGGCCAATAACATTTAGAAGCGAATCACACAGGTATACTTCTAGAGAAACGGCACCAAAATATCACCCTTTCTACTAACCGCTAAATTAAGTATATCTATTGGTGTGAAATGAGCCGTGTTTTCAGCTTTTTGAGAACAACTGTCACCCTCCTCTGTCCCCTTACTTTTGATTTTTAATTGGAGTTTGTTCTGTATATTCATTGCTTGGACAGAGAAGGACTATGAGGTAGTGGCTGGCTAGCGCTCTATCCTCTTGCACACGAGCAGCTCTCTTTTTATTATCGTACTCACTGTTTTTAGTTAATTTTAAATTACTGTTCTTAACCCGTTTTTGTCACTTGTGGGAATCTGTGTTTGAACGGTGTACTTACTTACTGGGGACTTGCATTATACTCCCGGCGCCCTCCGGTCCACCGCGGTTTCCGTTTGTGTGGAGGGGGCGCGGGAGCAGGAGGCGGAGTGGGGCGGGGCCAGGCTGATGTTCTTCCGGGCTGGACCTTTTAAAAGGCAGGGGGGAGAACGGACGCGCAGCGGACGCGCGCAGCGGGCGCGCCGCTGGCGCGCCGCTGGCGCGCCAAAGGCGCGCCTAAGGCAAGCCCGTCTGCGCCCGTCCGAGCCCGTCCGGGACCAGGGGCCAGAAACCCTGTCCCACGATCCTCCCATAAAGTGATGTATACCTCTTTGCAAATTAGAGAGCTTAGGGACCTGGACAAAACAGATTGCCTCCACTCTATGTCCCTAGGTCAGGGGGACTCTTCCTGTACAAAATGCCCTTTTACACTGAATAGCAGTTTGGGACATCACAGACAGAACCTTGTATTTACAACCTACAAAATGTTCTCACTCAATTGTAGGTCCCTTCCTAAACACTCGGGAGAGCTGAAAATGCTCATTGAGGATAGGAAGCCGGATGCCCTCTTCCTAACAGAAACATGGATGCACAAAGACTCAGCCCCCGATGTGGTCTGTACGCTACCCCCAGGCTATAATATCCAGCATAATGATCGAGTGGGAAAAAGGTGGTGGCGTTGCCATAATCTACAAAGATATTTTTAATTGTAGAACCAAACCTAACCTAGTACCTAACTGTGAGAGTCTTTTTTTCTCTCTCTCCCTATCAGCTACCATATCTTTCACGGGAATTCTTATCTATCGGCCACCGGGCCCAGGGGGCCCTTTCTTTAGCTCACTCCCAGAAGTGGCAGCGGCGCTAGCAAAATCAGCCAGTAACTTTACTTTGATAGGGGACCTAAATCTTCATTTTGAGGACCCTAGTAAAAGAGAGGCATTTGAGCTGATGCAAGATCTTGCCGCAATACAACTTGTACAAAAAGTTAATGCACTAACGCACATAAAGGGTCATACCTTGGACCCAGTGTTCACCAATATTTTGGAGTTGACAGTAGAGACTCCTATCCCGTTACCATGGACTGATCATCTGATGATCCCTTTTTCGCTAAAATTCCCCCTTCACTGCAAAGCTAAGGAGCATAAGTCGGCGAAAATCCGACCATGGTCCAAGCTTTCCGCTGAGACATGGTCAACACAACTTCTTAATACAAAACCTAATTTTGAGACTGACACTCTCTCGGCAGCTGAGGCACTCAACCACTGGTTAGAATCTACACTGGATAAAGTCATTCCGAAAAAAAAAATTAATCATAGTGTGAGAGAAAATATTTCCCCATGGTACTCACCCCAGCTTAGATCGCTCAAACAAAAATGTAAACAACTAGAGAGGATTTGGAGGAAAGATTTCAGCGAAAGCACAAAACATACTTACAGAGAAGCCATAAAGCAATACCAAGTGGAAATTAAAAGGGCGCAGTCATCCTACTATGAGGATAAAATTAAAGCAGCATCTAACGCACCCAAAGAAATCTTTAGAATCACTAAATCCCTCCTTGAGCCCTCTCTCCATGATATCCCTAGAAATTCATCCAAGGGACAGTGTAACGAACTGGCGAGTTACTTTCAGGGAAAAATACAAGCTATCTATAAGACCCTCCCTGTATCCCCACTACCTAGTGATTTAGATATTCCCTTGATGGAAGTAGCTGGGCAACAGGATCAGGGAGTAGTGGTAGCAGCTACTCCCACCTTGGAGGAATTTCCTCTCTTGGATATGGAGACTCTTGTTAAAATCTTTGCCAAAATAAAATCTGGATCCCCTCTAGACCCCGCCCTCCACATATCCTATTTAAGGCTAAAGGTGTGATTTTTCCAGCTATCCAGGAGGTGCTTAACATGTCCATTACCAATGGACTCGTGCCATCGATATGGAAGCATGCTATGGTAAAAGCACTACTTAAAAACCTAGCCTGGACCCAGAAGCACTGAGTAACTACCGGCCCATATCCCTCCTTCCCTTGCTTAGTAAGATCTTAGAAAAACATATAAATTCTACCCTATCAGCCTTCCTAGAAACCCATGAACTACTTCACCAATCTCAGACGGGTTTCCGCCCACAACATGGCACGGAATCCGCACTAACGGCTGTGGTTGAGGAAGCTAGGAGGATAGTGGATCAGGGAGGAGTGGCGGCCATTGTCCTCCTGGACCTCAGTGCGGCATTTGATACGGTCAACCACAATGTTCTCATTGAACGGCTAAGGAGAATCGGGGTAGCAGGAAGTGCTATCTCCTGGATTCAATCATTCCTTAATGGCAGAGTTTTTCAGGTCTTTTCGAAGGAATCCATTTCCAGCCCTCTCCCTCTGAATTATGGAGTGCCCCAGGGATCCTCCCTAAGTCCTACGTTATTTAACGTATATATGAGGCCACTAGCGGAGGTCATCCAGCCATTTGGGATCAAAGTGGTCACCTACGCGGATGATACTCAGCTGGTGATATCTCTTAATCATCCACGGACTGATCCTGCAGACCTGGAGCTCTGCCTAGGAAAGGTAGCCACCTGGATGCAACACTCCTGCCTTAAACTGAATGGAGAAAAACAGAAATCATGTATGTGGGCAACACTGCCAAGCTAACTCCCACACTATCATGGCCTCAGTGCCTGGGTGCCCCTCCAATTCCGAAGTCCAAGATCAAGAGCCTCGGTGTGTGGCTGGATGACTCACTTAAATTTGACCAGCAGGCAGTGGCAGTGACGGGGCGTGTCACGGCATCCTTAGGAAACTACGGAAAGTCCTCCCCCTATTACCCACTGAAGCGAAGAAAATAGTAGTCCAGGCCCTGATTCTTTCGCGGCTGGACTACTGTAATTCATTGTATCTGGGAGCCCCAAAGTCCACCCTAAGGAAACTCCAGGTGGCCCAGAACTGCGCAGCACGACTTCTGACAGGCTGCAGTAGCAGGCAGTCAGCTAGCCCCAGTCTGAAAGCCCTTCACTGGCTACCAATAAAGGAAAGAATCTCCTTTAAAGCCTTATGTACTGCTCATAAGACCCTTATGGGCACAGGCCCCAGAATCAATCAGCATTTGATCACCGCCTACCTCCCCAGGAAATCTCTTCGCTCGGAGAATTTAAATCTAGCCTGTATTCCTAAAATCAACAGGCAGCGGAGTGGAGGCCGCTCCTTTTCATATAACATAGCTGGACTGTGGAACTCCCTCCCTCTCAATCTCCGCCATGAAACTACCCATCTCTCTTTCCGGAAGGGTCTTAAAACATGGCTATTCCAGAACAGTACCTGCTAGCCTTCCCTTATTAGCCCTAATTGCCGCCAGCGCTGGGATGCCTTTGGGTAGCCATGCGCTCTATAAATGCTAATTAATAATTAATAATAATAATGTACAAGGTTAGTCATCCTGAATTTAGGTCCCACTGCCAGATGCTGCTCTCCAACTGGATTACTTTGAAAGGCTTATATTGCTAAATGGCTATCAAGATTGCTGCCAAGCTAGACCTCGACAAAGAAGCTCCCAGGGTTGGGGTCATTAATTTATAAATACCCTGCTGATACCATGCCATCCAACAACTTTACAAATCAAGGAAAAGTGAGTCAAACTACTTACCGGCAAAACTCGACTCGTACGAAGTGCCTTATGACTATCGGTAATGCACAGGAGGGTTGTCTCAGTCCTCCTGTCAATGCCTTCCACACAGACTTAGGACCTTGATTTCCTGCATCTGCTGACCTGCCTCGACGTTGAACTACCCAGCATTGCATCAGCCCGGGACACACAGGTATTTATGGGACGCAGGACTGCATGGCAGTGACTCACTGTGGGATCCGCCTCAGATGCTTGACCCTCCCACAGCCAGGAACACACCTGCCCTGTCCAATTGGGAAGACTATCCTCCCAAAGGTTCTAGCAGCCTCTTGGTGCAACCAGACAGCCTCACAGAGCGTTCTCTGGTGGCTTCAGTGAGCGCTCTCTGGCTGCTTTGCTGCACTGGATTGGCAGTACTGGGCACACCTGAGTCCGCTGAACTTCTGGCCTGGTGTCCTCCTCGTCTCTTGCGGCCCGAGGTTGGACACAGAGACAAGACTGTAGGTAGCAATATTGCGAGCTGTGCTCACACTCCATGGTGCCCCCAGCCTTGGTCATCCGATATAGGATTGCCTCCTCCAGTAGCGTGACGGGACATGCTTGGAGCGGCTCTTGACTCTTCGCACTTTACATGGGCTCTGCCCTCAGGCTACCCCGCAAACTTGGATCCGATGCTCTGTTTGGCTTCTGGATCAAAACTGTGATGGTCTTTTGCTCCATTTTGTTGGCTATCGCACACTTATTCGTCAACCTCAAAATGGCGGCCCTCCCATAATTACACTCAGCAAACAAAGGATTCTGCTGGTCCAGATACAAAAGAAGGACTTAAAGGCCAAGTGCCAGGCTACACTGACAGGAGAGAGGACTATTTCCTTGTCTGCAAGTTTAAACTAACAAAGGACTCTACCTAATCTGAAAGGTAGACAGTAAAAGAGGACTATATAGCTACAGAGTCAGAGATGAAGGTCCTGGTTACCATCATGTAATGGTTTTTCGTTCCATCGGCGCATGAACTTATGCTCTTCCTTACTCGAAAACCTGCTTGACTTTGCCTACTTCCAGGTTCCTCTTTAATTCTTTGATCGCCATTTAGGGCCTACCCACCCTGCTGCCTTGCATTAAACTGCATTCTCAACCCACCTTACCATTCTCTGTCACGTACTAGCATACATTTTAAAGCTCACTACTATGCTGCTTTTTCCCACACCTATAGATGATCCTCGCGCCTAATAGCTGCTGCTAAAACATAATCCTCCTGTGATGTCCTGGGAGAACACATCATCCTTTAAGTAAGAGTTCTTAAATTTGCTCCTTCTCCCAAGTAAGAAATCCAGTAAGCGAACCCAACTCCACTTCTTTTCATCCCCCTACACTGGACCCCCAACTACTACCTCTGTCAGGCAACTCTCTGACATGGATCCACAAAGTGCTGCCAAAATCACCATAGAACTTTCTGGCCAATTTGCTCATAAAATCATTTACCCCTGGAATCTAACAAAAAAAGCCTCCAAGACCCTAAAACACTGACTCCTCAAATCCCACCCTGAAACACTGTTCTCCGACCCTTACTTTTGTGACAACAAAGGAATGATAATTAGTGATCTTGTTTTCTTTACAAATAGGCATGCACAATGGAGGAAAGCCCTGCTCTCAATGCTCCTGATCTCTACAACTAGGAAAACCCCACATGGACTTAAATTATCAATAGCCCCTTCATCGGCATACAGGGCAGCAGTCACCATCACTATCTACAACAATGGCAGCATCCTCATCCAGGCATCGGATGGCCACCTTAAACTTTTCGAACAATTCTTTCCACTCATCAAGAAATCGGTGTCAACCACTGACTCCTCCGCCGCTCCATCCCTTCCATACATATTGAACTCCTCCAACACTCCCCCTTCCACCATAGATTTGGTAATCACTGCCCACCACACTTGCTCACCGACTCTTCCCAAACCGAAAGTAACCTCTCTGGATCGACACAACGAAACCACCCTCTTCATCTCTACCTCTCTACCTGCCTCCCTCGATCTTACTAATACCTACCAACCTCGATCCCCCCCAATTGCTGCTCCCCCTATACCTCAATCTACCCCGAATGCTGCTCCTCCTATAACAGCCAATGACACTCCGGTAGTTTGCTCCAGCACCCAACATTCAAGCTCTCCCCCTCCTTACTTCTAACTGTAACTCAACCCACAATCCACCCTGTCTCGTGCCCTATCCCCAACTCATCTGCACCCCAGCCCCATATCTATGCCATCTTCTCCATTACATCAGGACCTGTCAACCAGCCCCAATACCTCACTAGCCTCCAAATTGGAAGAGATTACCAAAAGCCTGCAAGATCTCAAAGCGAACCTACACAGGCTCATCCATTTCACAACAAGGACGACCAACTATCAGGGGCATAATAAGAGCCTCACGACGCATACCCCCACAAAGGACCAACCCACCAACCACCCCTCCTGAGCGCACCTCCCTACCAACCAGACCCCTCCCTCCACTCGGCCACCGCTTTCGTCTCTGAGAAAGAAACCATACCCCAAGGCATCAACTAGATGTAAAGCTCCCTTATCTGACAGCGATCTCAAAACCCTACTACTATCTTACAATTCCTCTCACCCTAAGAACTCGGATAGTCAAGAAACTATCCAGGTCATCACAACTAACTCTCTCAGAGCTCCTAGACTCAACCATAGAGCTGTCAACAAACATAATCTCAGACGAATTCACCTCACACACTCTAACCCAGCTCCCCACACAACCCAACTGAAACGCATGCTAATCAACTGCAGATCAGCCTCAAAACATGCTGGAGATATTGCTGACCTCACACATGATCTTGACCTTGATCTTGACCTCCTAATCCTAACGGAATCCTGGCTAAATGACTCATCTGCACCTGTCATGGACATTCTAGTCCCCCCTAACCATACATGGTATTACCAGACTAGATCAACCCCTGAGACCAGGCGGAGGCATCGCCTGCATACACAGCCTCAACCTTTCAGTCATACATGCCAATCTCCTACCTTACCCACCTGCGAATACCTTTTGTAGGAAAGTGCCCCTTCTTTGCATGGCTACCCCTCATTTTTACCTGACATCTTATGCAACCCAACTTGATGTGCCCTGGGACCTTGCCAATCAGGTTCCTAGGGCATGTGTTCTTTCCCAAAAATGAACCTTTGTATCAACAATTGGCACATCCCTGGCCACAGGTAAGCCCCTTGTAAAAGGTAGCATGGGTACCAAGGGCACTGTGACCAAGGAAGACCTCTGAGGGCTGCAGCACCCATTGTGGCACCCTTAGGGGTCCTGCACCTTAACCTACACACTCTGCCACAGCAGGCTGCGTGTTTTGGTGCAGAGAAAAGTGAAGAGTCGACATGGCACACACCCCTACATGCCATGCCTGCAATCCACTGCCTAAGGCCTAGGTAAGTTACCCCTCTAGCAGGGTGCACTAGTCCTAAGGTGAGGGTACAGAGGCTTGAGCCCTGTACCCCTACAGTGTCTAAGTCCATTCATAGACATTGTAAGTGTAGTAAAGCCATAAAGAGTATATGGTCTGGGAGTTTGTCACTACGATTCGCACAGCTGCATAATGGCTTTACTAAAAACTGGGAAGTGTGCTAGCAAACTTCTCAGCACATCAAACCCACACTGATGCCAGTGTGGGATTTAATGTAAAATGCACTCAGAGGGCATCTTAGCGATGACCCCTAAAAACCGACCAGCCAGGTGTGGTTCCTGAATGGCTGCCCGGCATTGCCACCACCAGACAAGTTTCTGGACCCCTAGGTAGATGGCCTCCGCTCTCTGGGTCCAGAAACAACGACCATCCTGAGTGGAGGTGTCATGCCTCCTCCCCCAGGATGGGCTGCACACATGAAAGGGGAAGTTTTAAAGGCCTGCCGCCTTTGGACGCTTTCCCTGCCTTTTGCTGCCCCCAGCAACTGGCTCCCAACTCCCACTGGTTCTGACCCCCACTTGGGTGGGAGAATCGGCGAGAAATCCAAGTCAGGAAGAGAGGTGTGCCCTCCTTTGCCAACCCCACCCCTCAGGTGAGGGAAGCGAGGTGAAGCACACATCTCAGTCTCCTCCATCTTGAAGATGAGGGGACTCAACCAATTAGGATGGGGCTCATGCCACTCCCACTGGAGGGTGGCATAATAGGGGGTGTACCCACCTGAAGGAAGGGACCCATTGGTCCCAACCTACGCACCCCTTTAATACCCCTAAATTTAGTATTTAGGGGTGACCCCGAACCTTGCCTCCTCAGATTTGAGGAAGAAAGAAGAAGGACCAAAGAGCTGTGCTGACCCAGGAAGAAACTGAGGACACCAACTGACTTTTCCCCAGCCCTACTGTCCTGTCCCAACCACGACCTGCCTACAGCGAAGAAACCGGCGTGTCACGCAGCTGCAGACCCCCAGAGCCCGAAGGACCTGCCCTGCACTCAACTAACAGACTCTGTCTCCCGTGAGCACTGGATTTGCTCAAACCAAAAAATAAACTGTCAGAGTCCGAACGCAGCGATTCCGAACCACTCTATACCCGGCCACCACGGTCCAAGGTCGAGTGGCCCCATACTCCAAAGAGTTCCCCCCGGCGATCCTAAGTTGGGATCCGGTGACCCCTGACCTCCCACAAGCTTCGAAACTAAGCCTGCAGCCTTTACTTGAAGGGTAACCCCAGACCGCGACAGAAGGCGCTAAGACAACTGCTCCCTTGACCAAAGTGTCCAGGAAGTCCGACCGCGTCTGTCTGACTGACGCTGACCGTGACCGATCGCAGCCTAAGAAAACCAATGCCTAAGACACCTCAGCCCTTGACGCCTTCCTGAGCTTTGGTGGCGCAACCAACGGTGGCCAAGCATCTTCCCAGATCCCCAGCCGCCTTCCCAGTCATTGTTCGCCACCAAGAAGTCCTCTCAACTGAGCCTGCAACTTTTCGAAACTGACGGTCTCCACTGAGAAGCCCAGGGACCGTGACGTCTGCTTTACCTCCTGCACCCAACCACTTCGGTGCCGCTGGTGGTGCAGTTCTTGTGTCGCTCGTTGGCCTCTGTAGTGCCAACAGCAACCTTAGGAGCTTTGCTCCCACACTCAAGTGGCCTGCTTGCCAGCAAACCCCAACCAAAGCCCCTGCTTAGCCCGTTGGCTAACGTTGGCCCCCTGCACTCTGCACCCGGCCGCCCCAGTGCCGCTGGTGGTGTAACTAGAGTGTCCACTTGGACCTTGGGCAACCTTGCTCCTAACCCCGAAACCTCATCCTCAACCTCGTAAGTCAAATACTTACCACCGAGCTCGATAACCATTTTTCCTCCCACATAGACTCATAGTATGAGATTTTGGGTCTAGAAAGTGTTCTATGTAGAACTGCTAATGTATGGGGAAAACTGAGCATTATTGTAACGTAATCCAAAAGTAATCAAAGAGTATTTACTGCGTAATGGCAAGTATTCTGAAAAGTGATATCAACCTGTAATTGTTACAATTACTAGAAAAACTGCATTTCCTTGAACAGTCATGCATTTGAAAGTATGTATTACCTACCTGCACCAAGTCCTGCTTGGTTCTAGAAATAAACTATAAGTATACCTTTTTTTATATTTACCTAATTGGTCTGGATTCTGTCTCTGAGTGTGTGACATCAGACTTGATTGAGTGAATACAATAAATGCTTAACACACCCACCTGATAAGCCTAACTGCTTGACCACACTACCACAAATAAAGCTGTTAGTGGGTTCACTGACACAACATTGATGTAATAAATATTGATGTAAAAAATATCGAGACAACAAAAATATCAACTCCTATACTTAAACAGGTAAGTACAAAAATATCGATGTAAAAAATATAGATGTATAAAATATCGACTTTTATATAAATATAAAATATGTATTAAATATTAAATTTAATTTTAACAAAATAAAATTCATTTTATATATATTTTAATAAAATATAACAAATAAACATAATGTTAAAAGATAAACACACAAACATAATTATTTATACATATATATTTACTATAAAACAATTAATAAACTATTATTTTTAATTTATGTTAAAAGTTCAAAATTATATAAAAATAAAAATATATATCAATGATTTAAAATATAAAAAACAAAAATCTATAATAAATTAAAACATTAAACTATTAAAAATATTTAAACTTAAATTTCACAATACAGTCAGCGCAACAGTAGGGAAAGTGTTGGATCGCGGAGGGGTAAAAATAACTATTCCCACTCCAGTGAGTGCAACAGTAGGGTAAGTGTTGGATAGCGGAGTAATTAAATTTCCTATTCCAACTCCAGTGTGTGCAACAATAGGGAAAGTGTTAGATAGCGGAGGGGTAAAAATTACTATTCCCACTCCAGTGAGAGCAACAGTAGAGAATCTGTTGGATAGCAGAGGGGTAAAAATTACTATTCCCACTCCACTGAGTGCAACAGTAGGATAAGTGTTGGATAGCGGAGGGGTTGTCACGTGGCCCATAGGGACATTGTCATTTTCCACTAACTTAGCAAGAGCACGTTGCAGCTTGCCTGCTGCTTTTGCGCACATTACTACACGTCTTTATTTTTGCTATACTTCAATGACTGCTTTCACATGAGAACTCATCGCTGTGTTCCCTTGGTGCTCATGTTGATTTGCGGCATGCGCGTTCTCCTATTATTGCTTCGCAATGGATGCTTGATTTGTGGATCTGTCAAACCCAGTCCAGTTGCAGCTGTACTGTGAACGGATGTGGCAGCTTTTTGGTCCTATGCCAGTGACGTCCTTTGCCATCAACTACTGGCTGACTTTTCGTTATGCCTACTTGACCTGCATGCAACCTGTGTTCCACTGTCTCCGGTGCCCTTTTCAAATGGCCCTTGATGTCTGCCTCTCTAATACCACACACGCTTCCTTGGATTACGATCTGTTATTGGGTCCATTAAAGGCCCATGACCAGGTATGTGCCACGGGTAGGCGTTTGTTGTGCGATCCTCTTCTTGACCAACTGCAGACTTGAGTACCTGTGCCCGTGCGCAGCGCCTCATTGACCAGAGTTTTATCAAAGTTGACACAGGTTGCCCTGGCATGCGCCTAACAGCATCTGGATATGAGGAGCATGTGTGCCCGTTCGATCTACTAAACTGGATGGCTTCCCTTTTAATATGGAAGGAACAGATAACATTCTGCAGTACATGGCTTTCTGATTTTCCTGCCGCATTTTAGTCTCTGAAGACTACCTATGAATGGATGGATTTTTGAGTACCCAATTGGTGAAATCTTTGCATCTTGCAATAGTCAAATTTTTTATTCGACTTCATGACTATCGTAATTGGACTGCCACTTAGACGCTTTGCCTCTGCTTATTTTTCATTTTTGTCTTAGCATAGAGCTAACGACCTGGCCAACGGGAGGCTGTCACATGGCCCATAGGGACATTGTCGTTTTCCACTAACTTAGCATGAGCACGTTGCAGCTTGCCTGCTGCTTTTGCGCACGTTACTACACATCCTTATTTTTGCAATTTCATATGAGAACTCATCGCTGTGTTCACACTCAGCATGTTCCTGGAAATTTTAACTGAACCTTATGTGCAAGGTCGAACAACAATGCCCCTTGGTATTTTGTTCTGGCCAGACCTTAGCCCTTAGACAAAACATACCGATGCAGCTGTTGTTTGGACAACGTACTTTGGTTTTTAGTGGGGTACACAAATTAGGTGAGACACACTTGGAGAGGGACCTTTCCAGGGAGAAGAGCGAGACAGCACCTATGATGTAGATCTACCATCTATAGGCTAAGGTATGGGGTCTGCTGACAAAGCCCAGAGATCTTCTAACATATAATAATACTTCTTCTTAGCAAGGGGAGGGAGGTTAGGCTCCATTGTCTTTTTATGATTGTTAGACCTGGCACCATTGGCGTGGGTCTCCCTTCCCTTTTTCGCTGTAGTCTCCTCTGTTTTGCTGGTGTTAGATGCTCTGGGCGCTGTGCCACTGCCCTTCAGTGCCACAGCGCGGATGCTCCCTGTGTAAATATGACATGTGAATTGGTATATCCCTGATTGGCTTATTTGGTTTACCTGTTAGTCCCTAGTAGCGTGGCCTGTGGGTGCCCAGGGCCCAGGGCTGGTAAACCGAATGCTGCTGGTGGGCCTGCAGCGCTGGTTTGCGCCACCCACAGAAGCAGCTTGTAAAGTGTGTCTCAGACCTGCCACTGCAGAGTCTGTGTGCAGTCCAGAACTGCCATCTTGGCTGTGAAGTGCACCCACTTCCCAGCCCCTGAACCTTCCCTTGGCATCATGTAAGTCACCCCTATGGTAGGGTGCATTGTATGTGTAAGGTAGGACATGCCTTGGTGTGTGTAGCATGTCCTGGTAGTGAATTACACCCAATTTCGTTTTTCACTACTGTAAGGCTACCTGTTCCCCATAGGCCAGAATGGGCAAGTTTGACTATTACATTCTATTGTACTAACTGACCCCAGGAACATGGTAGAAAACCGAATTTCGTATGCCTGAGCTCAGAATATTAAAATACATCTTTTAGTGACGTTTATTTTTATATTCTGTGTCTGAAAATACCCCTTTTAGAAAGTAGGTATTTTCTTGCCCAAGCCTTCCAATGTGCTCTGCTGTTATGTGTATTGGCTGTCTGGTTTTGGAGGGACAGGGCAGGCTGAGTCAGACCTGGGTTGAATAGAGAGATATGGATTTGGAGTATGGGGAGGGGTGGCTCCTTGACTTGAATAGGGCTGTGCCTGGCAAGGTGAATGATGGCTCCATCTCCTGCTGTGCGTCTGATAGGAGACCCCCTCTTTCTGAAAGGAAGGATGCAGCCTGGTAAACAAAGTGCTCCAGGACTGAGCAGAACTGGTTCTGGCTAGGCTCAGTGACTTGCAGCTTTGAGAACAAAGACTTTTGGGGTATAAATATCTGTGCTGAAACCCCTACAATTTGTATTGCTCCTGGACATCAAGACGAACCTCTGTCCGTGTAACTGAAGGAATCTGCAGGAGGTGACTATCCTTGTGCTTGTGTGTTGTTTCTTGGATTGGCCTGCAGTGGTTACCACTGGACTTGGAAGAAGAGGGAAAAGGACTTTGAGAGAACTTTTATTAATCTTGCTAAGCAATCACCCAAGGGCTAGGAGAGAGCTAGCCTCCTGTTGAAGTCTCAGGCACATCAGACTTCACCACCAGCCTCCTGATTCCTCCCAGCGAGGATTTCTATCTGCAGGTGAGGCTCCTTTGAGTTCCAGGGCCTCTAGTTTTACTACAGAGAAGAGAGTGCTGAAATCGTCGCTAACGCCCGTTTGCGAGCCGCTGCAGCCGAAAGCGCCCAGAAAATCATCGCGCTGCTGCCGCTGAGCGCTCGCAACCAAAGATCATCGCACCGCACGCTTGCGGGCTTCCGAGTGCTCGCTAACTCCAAGAGATCATCGCACCGAGATCATCGCTTCACGACATCGCAGCGTGGACGCCGGGCGTCCGCCATTTTCATCGCATCGCATCAGGATCGTCGCTCCTCGCGGAGCGCCATTTCTTCGCATCGCAACCTGGTCGCACACGCAACAGGATCGTCGCATCATCCTCCTCGCGGCAAGGAGTCATCGCATCAACGGCCTAGCGTGCAGAAGTTTGTCGCATCGTCTCCGCACGCATCAGCAGATCGGCGCATCATCCTCCCTCGCGGCAAGGATTTATCGCATCGCCGGCCTCGCGTGCAGAAAATCATCGTTACAGCTTTTTTGCGACAATTTGTTGGTTTTGCTACGAAATCCAGGTACTTTGTAAGTAAAAGGGTCGCAGAGACCACTGCTTTGAACTGAACTTCTCTTTGCACACTTTGAACAATTTTTGCAGCATTTCAAGAGTAATCCTATTTTACAGTATTGTGGCTTTTTATCGTTATTGGTCTTGTGTTAAGTCTATATATAAAGATACTTATTTTTGATAACTACTTGTGTGGTGTCCCTTTGTAGTGTTCCTCACTGTGTTACTGTGTATGGTCATAAATGCTTCACACACTGCCTCTGAGATAAGCCTAGCTGCTCGTGCTACGTTACCACAGGGTTGAGCAGGGGTTATCAAAGGGTGTAGCCCTCTTACTCTGACTTAGGAAGAAGGGTCCCTACTTGGACAGTGGCCAGCCATTGCCAACTAGAGACCCCCATTTCTAACATTGGTGGTCAGCGGTGAGGATCTGGACTTGCATTTAGGATCGCATACAGTAATTATAGTGTACACTACTAGTGAGTGCAGACCATAACGCAACCACATACGTTTTGAGGTTTTTTGATTCTATTTTTGATTAATATTGCCAGTTATTGCTACAATGGGCAAGCCCGGATCCAATGCCTCGGAGGATCTCTCCTGGGAAGAAGAGAAATTAGAAACCTACAATGCCAAGCAGCTCAAATATTTTTGCAAACGCTTCACAGTCCCTATCACAGGTCTCACTAGGAGGGAGGAGTATTACAAGGCGCTGAAGGCCTGGCTAGAAGCCAGGGATGCCCCTAAGAATATGGGAGAGCCTGTGGAGGGGGAAGAGAATGCAGGAGAGCAGCAGGGTGAAGTAGTAGACCTGGTGGGAGATAAAGCAATTTCCAGCCCGGGCACTAGTGTGTCCGACAGGGGTCTGTCCCCAGAAGAGATGGAGGACAGGGAGAGAGATAGGCGGCATAATATGGAGATGGCTAAGCTTAAAATGGATGGTCAGAGGGACCTAGAGAACAAGAAGTTAGAATTTGAGATTATGAAAATGAAACTTGAGCATGAGAGAATATTGAGGGAGTTGGAGAATAAAGCAAAGAGTGTAGAGATCTCCCCTCTGGTGGCAGCATACCTGTAGTGCATACTGAGAATAGAGTGTATATACCCAAGGAGGTTATTAAGGATTTCCACAAAATGGAAGATATTGGGCAATGGTTTGCAGCTTATGAATTAGCCATGGTGTCCCACCGGGTCCCTGAGAAGGATTGGGGAGCGGGGTTGTGGGGACGCTTTGTAAGTGAGGGGAGAGATACCTTGTTGGACCTGCCCCCAGAAAGTTGGATGGTTTATGGCCACATGAAGGAAGCTTTGATGACCCGCTATGGTTTGACCCCTGAGATGTATAGGCAGAGGTTTAGGACCTGCAAGAAGCTAGAGAGTACCACGTGGGTTGAATATGTGTCTTTTTTTTGCAGAGCAATGGAACGCTGGGTAAAAGGTAGCAAATTAGAAAATTTTGAGCAGCTTTATGATTTGATTGCATGGGAGCATTTATCTAGTAACTGTTTTCCTGAGCTACACCAGCACCTGATTGATTGCAAGCTGACTAACCCTAGGAAGCTTGCTGAGGATGCGGACCGCTGGGTGAGCACCCGGGTTTGCAAGGGTCCAGTGGGAGACTTCGCCAAAGGTGGGCAGGGTCCCCAGCAGAGAAGTGGGGGGGACAGGGGTAAACCGAGGGAGTTCCAAAGAGGTCCCCAAAGTAATTCCCAAGGGAACCAAGCAGTGGTGTCCCAGCCTCCCCAAGAGAAGAAGCCAGTGCCCCCGACAGGTAGGCCTGTTCAAAGGGGGCCCCTTACTTGTTATAAGTGTGGTCAAGTGGGCCACAGATACTATGATCCCCAGTGTCCTCAAAGAGATACTAGTGCACCACCCCGTGCACCACCTCGCCAGCTTGCTAGTGTAGCCCTGGGGGGGGAGGAGATGGGTGCCCAAGAGGGGTGGGATCCCGTAGAGTTAACCCTCGTCTCATTAGGAGACTTTGAGATGGTCCCTAAACCTGCACTGCCTGATAACACTAAAAAGTACAGGCAGTGGGTGACCATCAATGGCCATAGAGTGGAGGCTCTAAGAGACACAGGAGCCAGTGTAACTGCTGTCAGCTCCCGGTTGGTGTCCAAAGAGCAGGTTGTCCCCCATGCATTCTACTAAGTAGTGTCCGCAGACAACTCAGAGAGCCAATGTGAGGTGGCTCAGGTTCCCTTTGAGTGGGGGGGGGTCTCAGGAACTCTTCAGGTGGCTGTAAGGCCCGCCATGCCTGTAGACTGTCTGTTGGGCAATGATTTAGAGAACTCCCCGTGGGCTACGGTGGAGAGGAGATCTCACTTGGAGATGTTGGGTCTGCCTGAGTGGGCGTGTGCTACCACTCGGTCCATGGCAGCCAAGGAGGGTGTTGAGAAGGACCTGGAGCCTGAGAGTATGGCCCAGATCCCTGCCTTAGAGAGAAGGGGCAGGGGGCACGGGAAGCCGGCCCCCTTGGTTCCCACGGCCCAGGAGGGAGCAGACCCTGAGGGGGATGCCCTGGAGCCTACCGGGGAGCAGATCACCGAACTGGGGACCTGCCTGAGCTGACCCATTGGCAGCAGGAAGGAGGACCCACCAGGGAGGAATTTTGTGAGCAGCAAAGAGCTTGCCCTTCTCTTGAGGGTATGCGGCGTCAGGCTGCAGCCCAGGCAGCAGGTGACCTGTCTGGTTCACATCTGATTTATTGGGAGAACAGTATCCTGTATAGCGAGCCTAAGGCTGCTGAGCCGGGGTCAGCCCGTGTGCTGGTGGTACCCGAGTGCTTCAGAGCCTTCCTACTGGGGTTGGCTCATGACATTCCATTGGCAGGACATCTGGGGCAGACCAAGACCTTTGAGAGGCTGGCCACCCATTTTTTTTGGCCCCAGATGCGCAAGGGCTCAGACACTTATTGCAGAACATGTGAGACTTGCCAGGCAAGTGGAAAGAGTGGGGGGAAGATCAAGGCCCCACTCCAGCCCTTTCCAGTTGTTAGTACCCCATTCGAGCGAGTGGGCATTGACATTGTGGGGCCTCTGGACCCCAAGACAGCCATGGGCAACAGGTTCATCCTGGTCTTGGTGGACCATGCCACCCGGTACCCTGAAGCCATCCCGCTCAGGACAGTGACGGCCCCCGTGGTGGGACGTGCACTGATGGGGATTTTCTCCCGTGTGGGGTTCCCCAGAGAGGTGGTGTCTGACAGGGGGACCAACTTCATCTCCCAGTACATGAAGCCTCTGTGGAAGGAGTGTGGGGTAACTTATAAGTTCACCACTCCTTACCACCCCCAAGGTAATGGTCTGGTTGAAAGGTTCAACCGGACCTTGAAGGGCATGATCATGGGCCTAGAAGAGCCCCTGAGGCGTAAGTGGGACGTCCTCTTGCCATGCCTGTTGTTTGCCTACCGTGAGGTGCCACCGAAGTCCTTAGGGTTCAGTCCCTTTGAACTTCTCTATGGCCATCCGGTAAGAGGGCCTCTGAGTCTGGTCAAGGAAGGCTGGGAGCAATCTCCCAGGTAACCTCCCCAAGATGTATTTAGCTACATGTTGGCCTTCAGGAACCAGACTCGGCGTTTCAGAAAAATTGCTGAGGCAAATCTGGAAGCCAGCCAGGAGGAAATGAAACGTTGGCACAACCAGAATGCCACTTTGGTCGAGTTTCAACCTGGTCAGAAGGTTTGGGTACTGGCCCCAGTGGAGCCTTGTGCGCTCCAAGATAAGTGGACTGGTCCATTTGAGGTGGTGGAGTGCAAAAGTCCAGTTACCTACTTGGTGGACTTTCAATCACCCAGGAACCCCTTGCGGGTCCTGCATGTGAACCGCCTGAAGCCCCACTTTGAGAGGTCCGAAGTGGGCATGCTTCTTGCCACAGATGCTGGGATGGAGGAGGAGAGTGAGCCTCTTCCTGACCTCCTGTGTGCAGGAGAGAAGGATGGGTCAGTGGAGGGTGTGGTCCTCTCCACCACACTGACCCCTGAGCAGCAGAGAGATTGTCACCAACTGTTGGGGCAATTTTCTGATTTGTTCTCCCTGGTGCCTGGTGTCACTGATTGGTGCGTCCATGAGGTAGACACCAGGGACAGTCCTCCTGTCAAGCACAAGGCTTACAGAGTGTCTGACAGGGTCAGGGCTTACATTAAGGAGGAGGTCTCCAAAATGTTTGCCTTAGGGGTGATTGAGTCCTCTAGCAGCCCTTGGTCCAGCCCCGTGGTCTTGGTACCAAAAGCTGCAGCGCCTGGTGCCTCCCCTGAACTTAGGTTCTGTGTGGACTACCGAGGTCTCAATTCGGTTACGAAGACCGATGCGCACCCCATCCCCAGAGCTGATGAGCTCATAGATCGGTTAGGGGCTGCCCGGTACCTCAGCACGTTTGATCTGACGTCTGGGTACTGGCAGATCGCCTTAACGGATGGGGCAAAGGAGAGGTCAGCATTCTCCACACCAGATGGGCACTACCAGTTCCGTGTGATGCCCTTTGGGATGAAGAATGCCCCTGCCACCTTTCAGAGGTTGGTCAACCAGGTGTTGGCTGGGCTGGAGGATTTCAGTGCCGCCTACCTGGATGACATTGCAGTGTTTAGTTCCTCCTGGGAGGACCACTTGCGCCACCTCTGGGAAGTGTTGATGGCGCTGCGCAGAGCAGGCCTCACAATCAAGGCCAGTAAGTGCCAGATTGGGCAGGGTTCTGTGGTGTACTTGGGACACCTGGTGGGGAGTGGCCAAGTGGCGCCCCTGCAGCCCAAGATTGAAACCATCCTGGCTTGGGAGCCCCCAAGGACCCAGACCCAGGTGAGGGCCTTCTTAGGACTCACAGGTTACTACAGGAGGTTTGTCAAGGGGTATGGCAACATTGTTGCACCCTTGACTGAGCTGACTTCCAAAAAGCAGCCAAAGATCGTGAACTGGACTGACACCTGTCAGAAAGCTTTTGATACCCTCAAGACTGCCAAGTGTACATCACCCGTACTCCAGGCGCCCAATTTTGCTAAGAAATTTGTTGTCCAGGGAGACGCTTCAGAGCATGGGGTAGGGGCCGTCCTGTCACAGATAAATGAGGAGGGACTAGACCAACCTGTAGCCTTCATCAGTAGGAGGTTACTTCCCCGGGAACAGAGGTGGAGTGCAATTGAGCGTGAGGCATTTGCTGTGGTCTGGGCACTGAAGAAGCTGAGACCATACCTGTTTGGGACTCACTTCCGGGTTCAGACAGACCACAGGCCCCTCAGATGGTTGATGCAGATGAGGGGTGAGAATCCCAAGCTGTTGAGGTGGTCCATTTCCCTACAGGGTATGAACTTCACGTTGGAACACCGCCCTGGTACAGAACACGCCAATGCTGATGGTCTGTCCAGATTTTTCCGCCTTAGTGATGAGAACTTCCAAGGGGATGGGTAGTTCTCCCCACATTTCAGCTGGAGGGGACACGTGTTAGACCTCGCACCATTGGCGTGGGTCTCCCTTCCATTTTTCGCTGTTGTCTCCTCTGTTTTGCTGGTGTTAGATGCTCTGGGCGCTATGCCACTGCCCTTCAGTGCCACAGCGCGGATGCTCCCTGTGTAAATATGACATGTGAATTGGTATATCCCTGATTGGCTTATTTGGTTTACCTGTTAGTCCCTAGTAGCGTGGCCTGTGGGTGCCCAGGGCTGGTAAACCGAATGCTGCTGGTGGGCCTGCAGCGCTGGTTTGCGCCACCCACAGAAGCAGCTTGTAAAGTGTGTCTCAGACCTGCCACTGCAGAGTCTGTTTGCAGTCCAGAACTGCCATCTTGGCTGTGAAGTGCACCCACTTCCCAGCCCCTGAACCTTCCCTTGGCATCATGTAAGTCACCCCTATGGTAGGGTGCATTGTATGTGTAAGGTAGGACATGCCTTGGTGTGTGTAGCATGTCCTGGTAGTGAATTACACCCAATTTCTGTTTTTCACTACTGTAAGGCTACCTGTTCCCCATAGGCCAGAATGGGCAAGTTTGACTATTACATTCTATAGTACTAACTGACCCCAGGAACATGGTAGAAAAACGAATTTTGTATGCCTGAGCTCAGAATATTAAAATACATCTTTTAGTGAAGTTTATTTTTATATTCTGTGTCTGAAAATACCCCTTTTAGAAAGTAGGTATTTTCTTGCCCAAGCCTTCCAGTGTGCTCTGCTGTTATGTGTATTGGCTGTCTGGTTTTGGAGGGACAGGGCAGGCTGAGCCAGACCTGGGTTGAATAGAGAGATCTGGATTTGGAGTATGGGGAGGGGTGGCTCCTTGACTTGAATAGGGCTGTGCCTGGCAAGGTGAATGATGGCTCCATCTCCTGCTGTGCGTCTGATAGCCGACCCCTCTTTCTGAAAGGAAGGATGCAGCCTGGTAAACAAAGTGCTCCAGGACTGAGCAGAACTGGTTCTGGCTAGGCTCAGTGACTTGCAGCTTTGAGAACAAAGACTTTTGGGGTATAAATATCTGTGCTGAAACCCCTACAATTTGTATTGCTCCTGGACATCAAGACGAACCTCTGTCCGTGTAACTGAAGGAATCTGCAGGAGGTGACTATCCTTGTGCTTGTGTGCTGTTTCTTGGATTGGCCTGCAGTGGTTACCACTGGACTTGGAAGAAGAGGGAAAAGGACTTTGAGAGAACTTTTATTAATCTTGCTAAGCAATCACCCAAGGGCTAGGAGAGAGCTAGCCTCCTGTTGAAGTCTCAGGCACATCAGACTTCACCACCAGCCTCCTGATTCCTCCCAGCGAGGATTTCTATCTGCAGGTGAGGCTCCTGTGAGTTCCAGGGCCTCTAGTTTTACTACAGAGAAGAGAGTGCTGAAATCGTCGCTAACGCCCGTTTGCGAGCCGCTGCAGCCGAAAGCGCCCAGAAAATCATCGCGCTGCTGCCGCTGAGCGCTCGCAACCAAAGATCATCGCACCGCACGCTTGCGGGCTTCCGAGTGCTCGCTAACTCCAAGAGATCATCGCACCGAGATCATCGCTTCACGACATCGCAGCGTGGACGCCGGGCGTCCGCCACTTTCATCGAATCGCATCAGGATTGTCGCTCCCTTGCGGAGCGCCATTTCTTCGCATCGCAACCTGGTCGCACCTGCAACAGGATCGTCGCATCGTCTCCTCCCTCGCGGCAAGGAGTCATCGCATCAACGGCCTAGCGTGCAGAAGTTTGTCGCATCGTCTCCGCACGCATCAGCAGATCGGCGCATCATCCTCCCTCGCGGCAAGGATTTTTTACCGCATTGACGGCCTCGCGTGCAGAAAATCATCGTTACAGCTTTTTTGCGACAATTTGTTGGTTTTGCTACGAAATCCAGGTACTTTGTAAGTAAAAGGGTCGCAGAGACCACTGCTTTGAACTGAACTCCTCTTTGCACACTTTGAACTATTTTTGCAGCATTTCAAGAGTAATCCTATTTTACAGTATTGTGGCTTTTTATCGTTATTGGTCTTGTGTTAAGTCTATATATAAAGATACTTATTTTTGATAACTACTTGTGTGGTGTCCCTTTGTAGTGTTCCTCACTGTGTTACTGTGTATGGTCATAAATGCTTCACACACTGCCTCTGAGATAAGCCTAGCTGCTCGTGCTACGTTACCACAGGGTTGAGCAGGGGTTATCAAAGGGTGTAGCCCTCTTACTCTGACTTAGGAAGAAGGGTCCCTACTTGGACAGTGGCCAGCCATTGCCAACTAGAGACCCCCATTTCTAACAATGATGACATCTCCCTTTATGATTTATGGACTAGCATCTCGAGATAGCCATGGTCTCCTGGATATCTTGGAAACCCTTCAGTTGACGGAGAGGCAGTGCGCTAGCATACGGGACCTTATGCAGAAATAATACCACTGCCTGCTCCCAGACTTCTGCAGACAAAGCCCAGAGATCTTCTAACTTATAATAATACTTATTCTTAGCAAGGGGAGGGAGGTTAGGCTCCATTGTCTTTTTATGATGACATCTACCTTTATGATTTATGGACTAGCTGCTATGCTGACTGTTTTTGTACTATGCATTTTCCTGCTTGTTGTGGCACATATACTGCATGTTAGGGCAAGTTAGTTAAAATAAATATTTCAAACTGTTTCGTGCCTCTGTCAGATCTTATTGTAGACGAGTACAAGAGTGCGAGCGAAAGGGTGTGTCTTATTACCACGATTCCAGAGAGATCTGGGAGTGTTGTGTTCTGGGGTGTCTAATCATTTGCTTCTCTGTGAGTGAGTAGGAGAGCAAGTGAGACACTATAGCTAGTCGGTCCTGGGCTCGTGGGTATTAAGGTGGTAGGAAGACCCAGTCCCTATACACCAAGGTCCCATAATCCTGCGCATAGTTCTGTGTTTGTGCAGAATCCCTGCAACATGGCGCCACCGTTTGGTCTGGTACTTATTCACGGGACTCCTGAGTAGTGCTTGTGCTTGTCCACAATACCCTCTCACCGTTTCCAGAGACATCCATGGTAAGGGGGCTTAGCCTCCTATATTTGTATGTCTATAGGTTTTTCAAGCTTGAAGTTTAAAAAGTTTTTCTTTACCCTCTTTTGCGCTACCGTTCTCACTGTTTGTTTGTCCCATTACTTTGTTTTTTAAACTTGTTTTTTATTAGGCACTGCATCCAGGTTATCAATAATAACAATTGTCATGCATGTACATTCACATCTTCAATAGTTGTTTCATCATACTGAGTTAATGACATGACCACTGTTTTCATCGTTCTCACTACCCGTGAGTCGAAGTGCATATGTTTTATATTAACAGTGCATCTTTAAATTGACTCCAGATTGTGTACAAAACAAACAATAAGACAATAACGATAAACAAAATAGGGAATCTAGATTCCCCCTTATCCAGGTATATCCGTTTTCTAATGAGGGTAAACTGGCAATGTACCTGTGACCTCTTTGTGGTTTGTGTGTTTATGTTGCGAGAGGGCGTTCACGGTGTTGCGGCAATAAGTGGTGAAGTGGGCCTGGTGGATGGTGAACTATGTGTGCGTCCATTCACATCTTGAGTTGTTACTGGAGACACTGTGGTCAACATTTGTCCCCAATCCAAGAGATCACTCTCCGCATTCTCATCTGATCGTACTGCTCTGAGACGGCATTCTTCAGCCACCCCCCCCACCCTCGCAGGTCATCCCTCCATCTATCCCATTTGGGAGGGACCGGACGTATCCAGTGGAACGCTATCTGTCGTTTTGCTAGGACCAGTCCTAACAGCGCAAATTTGTATCGCATCCTAGCCCCTTTCTTGGGTGTTGGGAGTACGCCTAAAATGCAATGTTTTATGGAGGTGTCAATTCGCATCGTTGTTGCTGTGCAAAGGGATTGCACCACCTGGTTCCAGTATTGTTGGAGGCATAGACAGCTCCAGGTCATATGTAAGAATGTGGTGGGGTCCACGCCACAGCACGGGCACGCAGAAGACAACCCTGGGGTAAACCGCACACGCCGCTGTGGAGTCAAATACGTGCAATGTAGATAATAAAACTGGATGAGCTTGAACCGTGCAATACTTGTAGCCTCTGCTACCTGCGCCAGAGCTCTCCTCCACTCGCCGTCCGTTAGTGGGACTGGCAGGTCATAGTCCCATCTTGCCCTAATCATATCGAGGTTAGACCCCCGGTCCTCCTTTAGTGCTTTGTATATGCGTGAAATGAGACCTCGACTAGAGCCTGGGTCTAGCATTGTCGTCAACATGCAGGACTCTTTCAGCTCATCGGGGAAGGTGATCCACAGCTCATGCACAGTTCATGATATTTTGCCATACTGTTGGAAATGCCCCGGTGGCACCCGGAACCGGTCCAGAGCCACCTGAAAGGTCATGAACGTACCATTTTGATACAAATCTCCCGCAGGTTCACAACCCCACTCGTACCATCTCGAGATAGCCATGGTCTCCTGGATATCTTGGAAACCCTTCAGCTGACGGAGAGGCAGTGCGCTAGCATACGGGACCTTATGCAGAAATAATACCACTGCCTGCTCCCAGACTTCTGCAACCCGCCGAATTATGTGTGGGCTGTTTTTAGGGACTCTAGAGTCCATCATTAGTAACCGCTGCAGTTGCGTCCCATCATTCCAACTCCGTAGCAGGTCCGTCTCGACTGTGCGTTCCCCCATGCACCATTGTGCGGCATATTGCAATAGTCCGGCCATATAATATAGTCTTAGGTCTGGTAATCCTAGGCCACCCCCATCCATGTCCAATTTGAGTGTTTCCAGCTTGGCCTTGCTCCGCTTACCAGCCCATACCAAGGAGGTTAGGAGACCATTCAATGTGTCGAACGTAGCCTTAGGGATTTTGCAAAAGGAGTTCTGGAGCACGTAGAGACAGCGAGGCAAGAGCACCATTTTTGATACTGCTAATCTCCCCATGACTGACAATGGCAACCTGTTCCAGAACGTTATCGATGCCCGCAGTCCGGTAAGGACCCTTCCCATGTTTAGTTCAAACTGGGACTCCGGCTGATGGGCAATCTGCATTCCAAGGTAACGGAATCGATCGCACTTCCAATCCATGCCCACCACGGGGAGATCGTGAGGCGACCCCCGCGCCAAGGCAGCGAGCAGGAATAGTATTGTTTTCTGGCAGTTGATTTGGAGGCCAGATAAAGCCCCAAATGAATCTAGTATTTCCCAAACCGCTGGGATCGCCCCTTCCAGCTCACTCACATAGAGAAGAGCATCATCTGCATACCTGGACAACACATGCATACGACCGTCTACCTCTAGTTTGTCCCATTACTAATATGGCACAACCGGTCGCTATTGCGGCACATAATCGTGCTGCGGTTACTGCTCATGTGACTCAAATGGGGGTCCCTAATGCAGGGGCTGATTTCATTTTTGTTGTCGAGGCGGATGCGGCTTACCGCTTTGAAGATTTTTACTCTTGGGTTACATTTCCAGCAGTGGATGGGAATGATAATTTCTTTCATGAATATACACCAGCCGTGGTTCCGTGCAATTATCGCCCTTACTGGTTACTTTAAGTTCCGTTGACAGCCTGGGAGCATACTATTTGGTTTAATGGCGCCCTTCCTCACCCTGTTTCTGTGGTCCGTTTAGGACTGTTATCGGTCGATGGGGCCACGTGGCCCGTGTTGGCTGGTTTCACACCACTTCCAAATTATCTTAATGTTACACACGCAGAGCTACGTCAGTCACATACTTCGCTGATTCAAATACACAGAAGTGTCATACAATTTATGTCACATAATATACAAGTGGCTCCGGCTGGAGCCGCTCCTCAGCCACCCGCACATGGTGGTGGTCTGGTCATAAGTCCCATCATGATTAATTCAGTGATAGGCAAACGTCCCCAGAATAGAGATGATCTGCCATATTGGCTTGCAGAAAAATTTGAGCAACTCTAGGCTGTTTTTCCGCATACTACTCCTGTAGAAAAACATAGGATCCTTACAATGAGTTTACCGAGTGGTATTCCCGCTTTAGCTCGTTGCACCACCTGGGGGACGGTGTTTGCTGCAGTGTATACACTGTGTTTTGGAACCCCCTCCATGAGCGTTCTACCAAGCGTTCTAAAGAAGGGTCAAGATGAACACGGGGCTGGTCCAGCTTTGTAGTTGGGGATGAGATTAGTGTGCATGTTCCCTATTGTCTCTGACATGATTGTAGCCAATGTCAAAAGTGAGGCAGTTAGCTTCCAAGTGCGTCAACGCCTATCGGCAGTGGCAGACGTTGACAAGCAGCGGCAATTGCCGATTATTATTGCGGATGTGTACACATCATTGGGACGCAATAGTTTGGGAGTAAGACCTTTTACTCAGGTACAAAATAAGCCTCCTCCTGACAAGGAGGGTCACCCAGTCTTTCCTAAAAAGGCTTGGAATAAAAATCAGCGGCAGCAACAGCAGAAGCCTGCTTCTCGTGCTGGTTCGCCACTACCTGACCCTGTTGACTGCAGATATGATTTGCGCGACCGCTCTAAAATTAAGACACCAGAAAGGTTCCAGGTTCCTGATCCTCGTTCACCTCGTTCCTTTCAGGAATCTTCGGATCAAAAGTTCGGTGGGGGAAGACATCAGGATCGCAGAGAAGGCGAGTCTCGCAAGCAAGACGCTACCCGCAGCGCCAGTTTGACGTAAAAGCCAAACCGCAGGGACCACGTTGCCGCTTTGACTGCAAAGTATGCCTCAGACAGTGAGAATCCTGCTCCTCAACTGGAGATGAGCGGTAACACTCCTCAACAGCGCAGCGGAAGTTACCATAGTGCGGGAGGCACTCCACCAGTGTCTGGAGGTGAAAGCAACTGACACGTTTTTTTGATTGGAAACAGCTGACACTCGAGTTTCACCCCCTGATAGGCTTTATGAGATAGGCCTCCAAATTGAAGGTGATATTAAACCCACAATTAAGGCGCTCTTTTGGGACAACCTTACTTCTTCTTATGATACTTTGCTTGCGGAGTTGATTGGCCTCCCCCATTTGTTCTGGCTTCTTCTAAAGGGGAAGATGTTATTCTCCTGAGTTTTTCGCATTATGTCTCGAAGGAGGCTAAGCATGCTTATGCGTCGGAGTGGGCATTAGCCCGTGCTCTGGCTATGTATCGTAATCAGGTGGGTTGGGATAAGGATTCACCAGAACATGAAATTCCCTTGTGCTCTATGCCACAGTCTCAACCACAATACCCGATTAAGCATGAAGCGAAAGCATCCATTAGTGAAATTCTTACCCAGTTGGTGTATCAGGGTGTAATTGAACCCTGTGTCTCGTCCATGAATAATCCTCTTTTTCCGATATTGAAACCGAATGGTTCATATCGTATAGTTTTGGATTACTGTCATTTAAACAGTCATGTTCGTACCTTTGCGGTACAGAACACCCACAGCTCTGCGTTAGTGAATAACATTGTTCGCAAAAAATATAAAACAACTCTTGATACATCCAATGGTTTTTACAGTCACAATTTGGCTCCTGAAAGCCGTAACTTGACAGCCCTCAGCGCCCTCGGCAATCACAAAAGATATACACGCTTGCCTATGGGATATAAAATCAGTCCTGGTGCTTATGTGGCACGCATAGTGTCGGTTTTGCATGAAATTGACCCTGATGCTTTTGCATATGTCGATGACATCTATTTGACGGATGATGAATTCATACCGCATCTTGTGCGTGTGGACCGCATCATAATGTCTTTTGCGAACTTGGGATACAAATTCAATTTTGCCAAGTCACACATTGCCTTTTTGGCCGTCCTTTTTCTAGGATATGAACTTAACATGAAGGTCGGGGCTTAGCCCACAACTTTCTGGAGAAATGTGCTCAACTGCAACCTCCTTCTACTCTGAAAAAATTACAATCTTTGCCAGGTTTTTTGAATTTTGGGAGGACATACATTCCTGACTATGCCCAGCGTATCAAACCTCTCTATTCATTGATACAACCTCCTTTCTCAGCTTCCTGTTGGCTTCCGGAACACACCGCGATTCTTCGGTCCCTGCAGTTTGACCTGCTTGCGACCAACTTCTTGTTAACGCGAGATAATTCTACTAATTTGGTGATAAGGATTGTACCTGACGCATTAGGTTTTACCGAGGGGTACACGGTCCCCATAGCTTACAAATCACATTTGTACACTTCAGCTGAGATGCGTTTCTCTTCTACAGAAAAACTTTGACGGCTGTCCAGATGGCGATTCTGAAAGAACGCACTCTGACTCAGGGTAAACACATTTTTGTGGCCTCGCCTATACCTGCCTTAGAAGCAGTTACAAAGACTAGTGTCCCGAATTCCAAAGCCTTGCATCCACATTGGATACAGTGGGCTAGTTCTTTGACGTTGGCTGATGTCAATTTTATCTTTGACCCTTCTTTACAGACACAGGAGTTTTTACAATATGAACTCGTACATCCTCCTCCTTTGTCCTTGCTTCCTCTGGATCAATACAAATGTATTATTTACACTGACGGTTCTGCCCAGCCGGCAGTGGGTTCTAAGCATGCTTATTCTGCAGCCTGCGTGATTGTGCTGGGAAAATTGTTGATGGGGATTTTAAGTCCTCCTTGGTGCACACACAGTCTCTTGGTGATTGCACGGCTCAATTGGCAGAGCTACGTGCTTTGGTTTTGGCTCTTGAATTTGCTGATCCAGATGTGCCTATGCTTATAGTGTGCAATTCGTTTTACTGTGTACAATCCTTCAATGACAACTTGTTCTTTTGGTCACAAAATGATTTTCGTGATTCTAAAGATAGCGCAATTAAGCATAAAACGCTTTGGGTTCGAGTGGCCGCTCTTAAGGAACGTTTGCCACTAACACATTTTATCCATACTTTGGGCCACACTGTTGGTAATTTGCTGGCTGATGCAGCAGCCAAATCTGCAGTAGCCGCTTGTTCAGTAGCAGCGGTCACTAGGTCCAAGACAAAATTTGATGATGATATTTTGGCGGCAATAGCTGCGACGAAGGAGGGAACAGCGCTTTCCCAAGGTTTTCCTTCATGTTATACATATCACTTGTCTTCTGATCAAGTCCCATTTGTAACTATTCCATCTGTTGGGGATCCGCTGATACTCAATGAGGACCGCAGACTTTCTTTGATCATTGCCGCTCATGAAGTCGTCGCTTCTGCACATGCCGGAGTGACAGTGACAGTGTCTCTTTTACAGCATTGTTACTGGTGGTGTGATTTATATCAACATGCACGTAAATATGTTCTTTCTTGTGACATTTGTCAACAAATTAAGCCTTCTACTGTTGCACGCCCACCAACTTTACATTTCAAACCAACCGTTTGGTTGTGTCTATCTTGATCACTGCAGTCCTTTGACATCTGACACTGCTTTTAAACACATCTTAGTTGCAGTGGATTCGCGCACTAGATTCCTTTGGGTTTAGCTGCAATGTAGTGCTGACGCTCAAACTGTCATAAAAGATTTGCGTGTCTTTGTTGGGACGTTTGCCTGTGGCACCTTCCATTCTGACCAAGGTCCTATGTTTGCGTCTAAGGCTTACTGGGATGCGATGAAGTCTCTGGGGGTGCAGGTGCAATATTCATCTCCATACCGGCCTGAGGGCAATTCAGTTGTGGAGCGGATGAAGCGTGACTTAAAGCAATCTTTGACAGCTAGAGTCTTAGGTACTGCCAGGGGTTGGCTGACATCTCTATTGAGTCCAACGTGCACTAAATAATCTCCCAAGAAGATCTCTGGGTGGGCAGACCCCATACGAAATGCTCTTTGGCAATAAAATGTTTGTGCCCGACCTTGATGGTCTAGATGTTGTGGCAGCTGCTGCAACCTTTGACATAGATAACCATTGTGCTGTGTTACAGGATCTACAAAAAGCTTGTGATTCACAAGCAAAAGCACATTTGCCATCTTCCACGGATCCAGCAGTGCTGATTCCTGTTTCTGGCTGGCTTCCTCAAGTTGGAGATCTGGTCCGAGAGAAAGTGGAGAACAAAAAAGAATTTGGTCCATCTTACTGTGCACCGGTCAGAGTCCTTGGCTTAAAAGGCACCCGTACTGTGATCCTGCCTCCTTTACCTGGTCGTAAGAAGAATCGTTACATTTCAATCGAACATGTCAAGCTACACCATATGGCCGATACTGAATAGTATGCCTCCAAGTAATCCACGCCGAGACCTTCCGCTGATTCCGATGACTTCAGCTTCCTCGACGACTCCCCAAGTACTAGAGCGGGAGTTGGAAACTTCAATTGATTTATTGCCTGCTTTACCTTCTACTTCCACCAATGCAGACATCGAGTATGCTTCTCCTCCAGTTGAGGTCATAATTGACATTCCTGAGAGTGCCATACATGATCCATCAGATGCCGCACAACCTCTGCTGTTTCAACTGGGGGCGAGTGGTTATTATATGGACCGTAACAGCTTTTCTTCTGAGACATCCTCTTCGTCCACCCTGGACATATATCTGGATAGTGCTCACACAGATATTCCTCTTCATGTGGATTGGGTTTGTGGCTGTGTTTTTCCTACTCATTAATGGCCATTATTTGCCTGAACGCTCTGCAGTGAACTTGGTTGCCGGAGTTCTTGCCCCCATACATCGTCTCATATCATAAAAAGAGATCAAGCCCTTTTGAACATTTCAGCGTTCCCTGTTGCTGATGGCATCGTTTGGGATAAAGATTCATATGATATCCATGGCTCGAACGAACTTTTAAACATTCCATACGTTTTCCGCGTTTCATTAGGAGATGTGGTTTCGCCAGACATACACTCTGACGACTGGGATGTTCAGGCCGTTCATTCATTGTTTTCTGATTTAAAATATTATGCTGCTTTTGACACTGAAGATTTATATTTGAATTTGGCAAATTATGCAGATTTATTCTGTTATCAACATTACGGCCATCATTCTTTACACAAGACAAACACTCTGAGACCATTTTTTAATTTTACACAGTGGGAACATTGCCCAACACCTTTACAGGGAAGTTCGAAGACCCAACAAAATAAATTTGTATATTTCTCCGATTATAATCTTTCAGACCCGCAATCCTACTTTTATAAATTGAAGATGCAACCGCAGACTACATTTTTGCCGACACACACTAAATTAGTTTACTCCATGTCCTTCAGGTATGGTTTGTCCTTGAAGGGTTATGAGCACTGGAAGGACACAATTGATTTAAAATCCATTTGGGGTACCAAAGATTGGCAGGTGCGGGGTACCAAAGATTGGCAGGTGCAGGGCACTGAAGCTTTGCATCATGCATGTCTGATACCGTCTCAAATTTTATTTTTAAATGACATAGTGCAGCAGACTACTTGTTTTGGTTTAGCTGCGGACAGAAATCTAAATATTCCCTCAATTCCCGCATTGACTCAGTATGATACATGGCGATCACACACCAACTACACAATTTAAGACTTAGGGCCCGATTACGATGCAGTTAAGAAATCTTCCGGACCGAATCGGTTTGGAAATGGTTTCCGACCCACTCGGATCAAGAGAGCCCGACCGACCGAGTACGATGCATCCGGATGCTTCCAGATACGATTTGGTTAGACTCCCATTGACTTCAATGGGAGCCTATGTTCCTAACCGCATTGTAATTGGGCCCTCGGTCGGGAAGACACGTTTCTGATCCGATTCGGAAGGAGCAAATGCCTTTAGGAGGCCTTCCTAACCGCATCGTAATCGGGCCCTAGGTGGGAATGCTTTCCTAACCGCATCGTGATGGGGCCCTTAGTTGCCTTGTTCCAGAATGGAACCATTAACTCTTCTAACATTGACCCCTTGGGATGGTTATTGTGGCCAACGAGCTCTAATGCATGTCAACTGCGTTTTCTGAATACCACAAAAGGGTTTACACAAAGTAGACCTGATCCCCGTTTCCCACATTCCCATTCGGTCACCACATATTCAGTGGGTAAATTGTGTCAGCAATGGTTGGAACACTCCACACTGTTGTCTGTGAAACAACACCTCTCCCTTATGTCAGGAGACATCAATTTGGCTGATTTCATTTTAGGTCAGAAATCCCCTAGAACGAAATGGTTTATTTATGAAGGATGCAATGAATTTTGGAAGCTGTCTCAGATGGAAGCTGCGGTGCGTCTCCACCAAGTTGACCAAGCTAATTTAGAAAAAGTCCTTACAGTAGTAGATAATAGCATTAATACACTGTCTTCTCGTATATATTCTTTGGATAACATTGTATCATCTGTCATTGACATTGTTCAACATGAGGTGTCTGTTTTGTATCATGGTCAAAATCAATTACGTTCCGTGATGCAGTTTGCCTGGACGTTGCAAACACTCAAAAATGGAAAAGTGCCATGGGATTATCTGAATGCTTTGGCACTGTTTTTACCATTTATTTTGACTGATAAACAGAAATTAAGGTCAATGAAAGACGCAACATACACGTTCTTACATATTGAACAGTTAGAACAGTTACCATTTTCTGTAGCAGAGACTGATTCAGCTGTGTGGTTAATGCATGGGGTTATTTCACTGCCCATCTCATTATTTCAGTTCACTGCCTGCATGAAACACTATCCAGTAGGAAGGTTTGAGCCCCTTCAGTATATTTATTCCTAAATTGTGGTCGTTACCTTTCACCTACAGATGTCAGCGCGCGGATAAGGAAGTTTTCCTTACAGGGGAGTATTGTCATTCCACAGTGGGACATTCCCTGGTCTGTAAACAAGTTAAATTGCACGGCGCCTGTAACGTTTCGGCCCCTAATCTGGCTTGTTTTAAAAAAGGTACCCCTGTCCCAGCTATTATTCCCGCATTAGCTTTGCTTACTAATGGCAGTTATCTTATTCTAAATATCCACGACTGCTGCAGCTTACGGGCTGGCATTCTGTATATAGTAACGGTTTCACAACGTGTTACATGTTGCAGCAATGTCCTGGTTCCACCCCCGCATGGGATTGTAAATAGTTCGCTTTGGCCTCCCATTCCAACTTTGAAAACAGATTTCAATAAACTAAGCAGACTCTAAGCGCTATAGTTTCAACAAGAAGTGGCTCTCACATCAACTCGAGAGACCTTCGAATTGCAGGTGGCGAGAACAGCAAGTGAGATACACTCGCTGTTAAACACGAAAATCCCACTCCATTTTGGAGAATTAATACACCAAATATTTAATGCTTCTGATACAGAGGGCCTGGCCCACTTTTTTAAACTCGTGGGATCCAGCCTTGTTTCTTCCTTTCAGACTATTTTTGGAGTAATACCAGCCTTTAGCCATTCTATTTTTTTCAGCGCCTTCGGAGGGTTTCCCTTGGTGCTCCTGTTGATTTGGGGCGTGCTTGTTCTCCTATTATTGCTTCGCAATGGAAGCTTAATTTGTGGATCGGCCAAACCCAGTCTAGTTGCAGCTGTACCGTGATCGGATGTGGTAGCTTTTGGGTCCTATGCCAGTGACGTCCTTTGACATCGACTACTGGCTGACTTTTCGTTATTCCTACTTGACCTGCGCGCAACCTGTGTTCCACTGCCTCTGGTGCCCTTTTCAATGGGCCCTGGATGTCTGCCTCTCCAATACCACACATGCTACCCTGGATTACGATCTGTTATTGGGTCTATTAAAGGCCCATGACCAGGTATGTGCCATGAGTAGGCGTTTGTTGTGCGATCCTCTTTTTGGACCAACAGCAGACTTGAGAATCTGTGCCCGTGTGCAGGGCCTCAGTGACTGGAGTTTCATCGAAGTTGACGCAGGTTGCCCTGGCATGCTCCTAACAGCCTCTGGATATGAGGAGCATGTGTGCTCGTTCAATCTACTAAACTCGATGGCTTCCCTTTTTAATATGGAAGGAACAGACCACATTCTGGAGTACATAGCTTTCCAATTTTCCCGTCGCATTTTAGTCTCCGAAGACTACCTATGAATGGATGGGTTTTTGAGTGCCCAATTAGCGAAATGTTTGCATCTTGCAATACTCAAACTTTTTATCCGGCTTCATGACTATCGTAATTGGACTGCCACTTAAACGCTTTGCCCCTGCTTATTTTTCATTTTTTGTCTTAGCATAGAGCTAACGACCTGGCCAAGAGTAGGGTGTCACATGGCCCATAGGGACATTGTCTATTTCCACTAACTTAGCATGAGCACGTTGCAGCTTGCCTGCTGCTTTTGCGCACGTTACTACACGTCTTTATTTTTGCAATATTTCAATGACTGTTTTCACATGAGAACTCATCGCTGTGTTCCTGGGATTTTGACTGAACATTATGTGCAAGGTCGAACAACAATGCCCCTTGTTATTTTGTTTTGGCCAGACCTTAACCCTTAGACAAAACATACTGATGCAGCTGTTGTGTGGACAACGTACTTTGGGTTTTAGTGGGGTACACAAATTTGGTGTGACACACTTGGAGAGGGACCTTTCCAGGGAGAAGAGCGAGACAGCACCTATGATGTAGATCTACCATCTATAGGCTAAGGTATGGGGTCTGCAGACAAAGCCCAGAGATCTTCTAACTTATAATAATACTTATTCTTAGCAAGGGGAGGGAGGTTAGGCTCCATTGTCTTTTTATGATGACATCTACCTTTATGATTTATGGACTAGCTGCTATGCTGACTGTTTTTGTACTATGCATTTTCCTGCTTGTTGTGGCACATATACTTCATGTTAGGGCAAGTTAGTTAAAATAAATATTTCAAACTGTTTCGTGTCTCTGTCAGATCTTATTGTAGACGAGTACAAGAGTGCGAGCGAAAGGGTGTGTCTTAATACCACAATTCCAGAGAGATCTGGGAGTGTTGTGTTCTGGGGTGTCTAATCATTTGCTTCTCTGTGAGTGAGTAGGAGAGCAAGTGAGACACTATAGCTAGTCGGTCCTGGGCTCGTGGGTATTAAGGTGGTAGGAAGACCCAGTCCCTATACACCAAGGTCCCATAATCCTGCGCATAGTTCTGTGTTTGTGCAGAATCCCTGCAACAGGGTAAAATTTACTATTCCCACTCCAGTGAGTGCAACAGTAGGGAAAGTGTTGGATAGCGGAGGGGTAAAAAGTACTATTCCCACTCCAGTGAGTGCAACAATAGGGAAAGTGCTGGATAGTGGAGGGGTAAAAATTACTATTCCCACTCCAGTGAGTGCAACAGTAGGGAAACTGTTTGATAGCGGAGAGGCAAAAATTACTATTCCCACTCCAGTGAGAGGAACAGTAGGGAAAGTGTTGGATAGCGGAGGGGCAAAAATTACTATTCCCACTCCAAAGAGTGCAACAGTAGGGAAAGTGTTGGATAGCTGAGGGGTAAAAGTTACTATTCCCACTCCACTGAGTGCAACAGTAGGATAAGTGTTGGATATCGGACGGGTAAAAAATGTTATTCCCACTCCGGTGAGTGCAACAGTAGGGAAAGTGTTGGATAGCGGAGGGGTAAAACTTACTATTCCCACTCCAGTGAGTGCAACAGTAGGGAAAGTGTTGGATAGCGGAGGGGTAAAAATTACTATTCCAGCTCCAGTGAGTGCAACAGTAGGGAAAAAGTTGGATAGCGGATGGGTAAAAATAACTATTCCCACTCCAGTGAGAGCAACAGTAGAGAAAGTGTTGGATAGCGGAGAGGCAAAAATTACTATTCACACTCCAACAATAAAAAAATAATAAAAAATATAAAAATAATTAAAACAATTATAAAAATAAATAAATAATATTTAAAAATTTAAAATCAAATATATTAAATATATAAAAAGAAAACATATAATATTAATTACATATAACACATACCTACAAATATTATATCAAATAAAATAATAAATACATTTTCAAAAAATAATTCTTTTAAACTAGAAAATATTTACAACAAAAATATACCACCCTCCAGATGACAACCTAGACTTTATTGAGCAAATCATGGAAACCATTCGAACAAATGCTGATCAACATTGCCCTCAAATCTTCCTCAGAGACTTTAATCTACATTGGAATGACCAGAATGATCCAGCAATCAACAACTTCAAAACATTTCTTGTAGACCTGAACCTGACTCAATTCTGCAACAAACCCTCTCACAGCAAAGGATGTACATTAGATCTCATCAGATCTCATAATTGCAAAGCCCAACTCAATTCAGATAGAATCTATCCTACCCTGTGATTGGACCGACCACCATCGCATCACCTTCTTCATTTCAGAAATCTTGATAAACAACACAGCATAATGATCCAAGCCCAAAATCTGGAAAAGGAACTTGCACAACATAGATGGGTATGCGCTGTCTTCTCTCTGTCACAACATCTTGACTCCCCCTGAAGAGCTCTCAAATGTCCTTGATCGTACAAATCACTACACTGGCTCCATGGAATCTGTTCTTGACTCAATCGCCCCATTCCAACAAAAAAGAATACCCACCAAAATCTCCAGACCATGGTACAATGGTATTCTCAACACAGAAAAACGCAACTTATGACTAGCCGAACGTCAATGGAGATCTGACCCGTCCATTGAACATCTCAAGCAACTGAGATTACTTAGGAACTGTTACCTCAAAAATATCAGAACTTCTGAAGTAAATTTCTTCAGAAACCAACTTAATCAAGCCTGAATTTGCCTCCTTCTTTCTGCAGAAGGCAGAATTCATATGAAATGATCTAAAGCTGACAAAGGAACAATTTCCTATCCCCCCTCAGCCTTGCCCATCCCCTCCCAGACCTTGCGTCCCAAAATGCTCACCCAGCCTTTCCCCCAAAAACGCTGTATGGAACTCTTTTAGAACCTTTGATGAAGACACCATTCATAAAATCTTAACTAAACTGAAACCCTCAAACCATTTCAATGACCCAAGGAACTCACACCCGCAATACTCCCAATCTGGACTAAGATTGTTAATGCCTCCCTCCTTCAAGGCTCCACCCCTGATTGACTAATTTCCGGTCAAGTTACCACCATTCTAAAAAAATCAAAAGCGGACCAAACTGACCTTAACAACTACCGACCTATTTCCAATATCCCTACCCTGGCGAAACTCCTGAAAAAATGTGCTCACATTCAACTCTGCAACAACATTGATCATTTTCATCTATTGGACCAATTTCAATCTGGGTTCAGTGCAGGACACAGCACCGAATCTGCTATGACTCACATTGTGGATGATGCACTAAAAATACTGGACAAGAACCAAGCCTGTCTTTTGGTCCTCCTTGACCTATCATTAGCATTCAATATGGATAAGCACACAAATCTCCAAGGCCTGGGATGCCATATGGGGCTTACAGTCCTGGCCCTTAAATGGTTCTCCTCCTACGTCCTCAACAGATCTCAAAGAGTCAAGCTTAATCTCTCTCTATCTCAGTCCACGCCAATCACTCTTGAGGTCCCACAGGTTCATCTCTTTCGTCCACCCTCTTCTTCCTATTCATGGAGCCCTTAACATAATTTCTGAGCTCATCTAATATTCAAGACCACATGCACGCTGGCGATACCTAGCTATACCTAAAAGTCTCCTCCCCAGATGACATCAGCTCCCTCAACACAACACTAATGGAAACTCAAAACTGGCTAACAACTAATCACCTCAAACTAAATACTCAAAAAAACAAATTCCTTCTAATCGCCCCACCCAACCAGGCACTGATCATCGAAGAATGGCTGAAACAGCTTACTGCCCTAAACTGCACTCCACAAATCATTGACTCCGCAAAGTCACTGGGCGTTACTCTTAACAAGAATCTCAAGATGCAAAAACACACAAGTGCCTCCATCAAAGAAGCAAATCAACAAATGAGTATTTTAAGAAAATTAAAACCTTTCATCCTCCCAACGAATTCAAACATGCTGTACAAGCCTTGGTAATTCCTAGGCTGGTGTTTGGTAGTATAACCCTATCTGGATTGCCCAGTCCAAACTTGCTCCTCTAAGGGCCTCGCTCAACTCTGCCGCTAGACTCATCACCGGTTCAAAAAGATACAACCACGTCATCCCGGATCTCAAATCCCTCAACTGGCTCCCTTACAAAGCTAAGATCCATCAAAAAATTGCATACATGACGCATAAAGCCCTACACCACAATACCCCTAACTATCTTGTCCAGAAGCTCGAACTCTCGAGTGGCTCCAGAGCATCCAGAAGCTCCAACACCCTTCTTCTGAAACCTCAGAGATTCCACACGAAGAAAACCTACAATCGTGCCTTCTCTGGGATTGCCCCAAGAATCTGGAACTCATTACCTCCTAAAATCAGAACGAATCTGTAGTGTGCCGGCCACGTGCGCCCCCGTGCGTGGACACTCTTTAGATAACTGTCTCGCGCTACCCGTTGGCGCGCGAGCTGATCGAATGTTGACAGTTTGACTATGTGGTAGGACAGTTGGTGGGAAGTCTGCGACGCGCTCGCACGCTTGCTGTGCGATGTCTGTGGGATCTTGACTTTGATTTACAATAAACTTTCCTGTCTTCACTACATTCTTCGTGGCGACGAGCAAGAAGAAGAAAGATCGCACACAGCACCCACGCCGTGGTACAGGACATTTCTTTATCACAGAAAAACTAATGGATGACAACCGGCAGATTCATAAACACTGCGTACTCCTGAAGCTGGTGTGTTGTCTATATCAAGTGGAAAGCTTAAACCTTCGTCCTGCCTGAGCCACAACTACTCTGCGGGACCCTTGTGTCCGTGCGTGTCACAGATGTGAGGAAGCTCAGTGAGTGGATTACTTAAAGTTCGAGGCAGCCCTGTCAGCAGCTCAACGTTTCACTTCCGTGAAGAGATTCTCCCGGAACTCGTGTTTATGAGCTCTGCCTGCCAGTTGACGGATCCTATGCCAGTGGAGGACAACACTGCACGTGATGCGTCATTAGGAAACGCCTTCCATGAGAGGAACGCCTTTCTCACTCGACATCGTATGCTGACGTCTTCCTGGCAACCAACGCCTCCTGTCATCGCTTAACCCTTTTGGGACGTCTCCCAGCAGTGACAGCGGAGCGCGATTGTATTCACACTGAATTTTGTCTTGCCGTCTCTCCTGAGGTGCTGTTTGCTTACAGCCTCTCTGCCTTTACGCTCTTCTTTGCCCTGCGCACTGTCTAAGCAGTTTTCTACTCTTTCAGGTACAGTTTTTCTTTTGTATAATTCCCAAGTTAGCACTCTACACTGTGCGCGTCTCCTCACGGTGACACACACACCTTGTTCCACCAAAGGATTTGGTACGATTTGTGTGCATAGCTACATGGTGATACGCACACCTTTCTTGTCAAATCAAGTCAACGGCGTGTGCATTCGACTGTCGGAGACACACACACTTGTTGTGAAAATCTACTTCAATTTAACACAGTGACTCGCTAATCTTTGTTAACCTATGTAATGATATTGTGTGTGCACTTATTTACTCGGTGGCACGCACACCTCATCTTTCTCCTGTTAATTACCTTTATGTATACTTCCACAGGATAAATAGTTATTCTACCCAGAATTTTCGTATTACATTTTTATGCTGATAGTTTCTCTCACACCAGGTGTTATTTATAGTATTTTCCTGTGTTGTTTTTTTTTCTCGCTCCAAAAAGCTCCCGTCTAAAGTTTTAGTTGTCATCCTCCCTTCACCTTACCACCATGCAAGCATTTCACCCACCACCACCATTTCTAGACTCACCCGGTGAACCGCCCATTAAATGGCGTCATTGGCTTGATGCCTTTGAAACCTACTTAGGCGCTATACGTGCACACAGGTTTAGACCTGAAAGAAAAAAGTTCTTACTATTACATTCCTTAGGATTTGAAGGGAGGGCTACCCTCAAACACTTACCTGATGTTGTGGGTGAAGAAAATGAAGAACTCGATGAATATCAGAGTACTAATAGAAAATTAGACAAAAGATATGATGTCCAGCCTAGTATTGTTGTATTAAGGCACAAATTCTTCAAACGTGTGCAGAAGAATGACGAGGATGTAGACACATACATCACTGCCCTTAGAAAAATGATTGCTGATTGTGAATTCGAAAACTTTAGTGAGCAGTTGGTACGAGACCAATTTATAAGCCAATGTTCTGACAGAACAATTAGACAGAAGCTCCTGTCACTAGAGAACCCCTCTCTTGAAGAGTCCATTCGTATTGCCAAAAGCATAGAAACTTCACAGGTCTCAGTGAAGGAACTTGAAAACAAGACAGTTGAGGTTGTTACCCCTGTACGCATTACTAACAACAACAAAAAGAGAGATATCTCTCAGAACAGTTTTTTTAGAAGAACAGACATATGCTTTAGGTGTTGTAATCCTGTTCATTCAAAAAACGGCAGACCATGTCTAGCAAAAAATGTGGTTTGCAGGTCTTGTGGTAAAGTTGGCCATTTTGATAAAGTGTGTCAGGGACACAAAAGAGAAAATGTCAGAATAGGGCGTGTCAAAGACACTAGTGACAGTGACAATGAAGATCCTTTGTCCGAAATGAAAGACATGATTCTTGTAGTCATGGACAGTGAAATCAGGACCGGGGATCCCTCAGATTGTGTTAACCACTATGCAAACATACTTGTAGGTGAAAAAGAGCTACGTCTCCTTGTGGATTCAGGTGCACGCATCACCATGATTTCTGAGTCACTTTTTACAGCCAATTGGGGTGAAAGACAGTTACTGCCCGCTGATCGTGCTCCTGTATCCTACGAAGGGCGTTAGATCGATCTCCTAGGATATTTTGAAGACATCATGGAGTTTAAAGGTAGGCGCATTCAAGGTAAAATCTATGTAGCCATACAAGGTTTGAATATCCTAGGGTGGTTCCACCAAGGGTTGTTCGACATGATGTTGTGTCCTGGTGCAAAGGAACAGGTTTTAGCCATTCGTGATTCCACACAAGTAGAAGATCTATTGAACAAGTTTCCTAAAGTGTTCTCAGGCGACTTAGGTAAAATAAAAGGTTTCAAACATAGAATAAAAGTGAGAGATGGTGCCATACCCATAAAACACAAACTCCGAAGTGTACCATTTAGCATCAGAGAAGATCTGGAGAAAGAACTCTTAACATTGTGTAAAAGAGGTGTGATCGAACCTGTCGAATCCTCAGATTGGTTATCTCCTTTAGTCATAGCGCGTAAAAAGAACAACGATCTCAGAATATGCATTGACTTGCGCAGTCTTAATAAAGAAATATGGGTAGACTCTCACCCTCTACCCAACATCTCTGAAATGCTGGGCATGGTGGCTGGAGCAAGGGTTTTTTCTAAACTCGACCTTGATACCGCTTATCACCAGGTTGAACTTGACAGGAACTCACGCCATCTCACCGCGTTCAACTCACCATCAGGCATGTACCAATTCTGTCGAATGCCATTTGGGCTGGCTTCGGCAGCTTCTGTTTTTCAGCGCCTCATGGTCAATCTTCTTAAAGGGATTAAGAATGTCGCCATCTTTCAAGATGATGTCCTTATACACGCCACTGACCAGTCAACACATAATGAAACATTGTGTCAAGTTCTGTCCACATTTCAAGAACATGGGGTTGTCCTCAAGCGAGGCAAATGTGTGTTCTCAAAAGACTCTGTAGAATACCTTGGTCACACAATCTCGAGTGCTGGTGTAACACCCAAACCCAGTCTGGTTCAAGCCATCCAGATTTCAAGAACATGGGGTTGTCCTCAAGCGAGACAAATGTGTGTTCTCAAAAGACTCTGTAGAATACCTTGGTCACACAATCTCGAGTGCTGGTGTAACACCCAAACCCAGTCTGGTTCAAGCCATCTTGGATGCTTCTCCTCCCAAAGACAAAACAGGAGTGAAGTCAGTACTTGGGCTGACTGAGTTCTATTCTCGCTTCATTCCCGATTATGCAACCAAAGTACGCCCCATCTCCAACTTGTTAAAACATCAAACTGTTTTTGTGTGGGATAATGAATGTAGGCATGCTTTTGAGTGGCTCAAAACTCAACTCACAATGGTCAAAGCGTTGAAACCTTTTGATCCTTCAATACATTGCATCTTAACTGTCGATGCCAGCTGTTACGGTTTAGGTGCTGTCCTGACCCAGCAACTAGGGACTCAAGAACACACAATAGGCTTTTCATCTAGGGTTTTGAGAGACTCCGAATCACACTACTCAGTAATCGAAAAAGAACTACTTGCATGTTGGTGGGCCATCAAAACATTTAAATGTTACCTATGGGGCAGGAATTTCACCATTCAAACAGACCACAAACCGCTAGTGGCCATCTTAGGCAACACCAGCTATTGCAACACTACGCCACAAATAGCCCGTCTCGCCTCTAAACTCCTCCAATTCAACTTTGACATTGTACACATCCCAGGGGGAAGAACGTACGCGCAGATGCACTTTCACGCTTGCCTCCCATTCCTAACATGTCAGAGTTTAGCGAGAAACCCAATAGCGATGAAGAGCTTGAGTACTGCATAGTTGCAGGCGTAGAACTACAACACGTTTGTTCTGTTAATGAAAATGATTGGTACGCTGCCATGGACAGTGATGAAGTATTGAAATGTGTAAAAAAAATACATTACCGAAGGCTGGCCCAAAGAGAAGAGTTTAAATGTTGATGTGCAACCTTATGTAAAAATCTGTGATGAATTATCTGTTGAAGATGGGCTCATTTTCAGGCTAGATAAAATTGTACCTCCTTCTGACCTCAGAAAAACTCTTTTGACCAAAGCTCACGATGGTCATCTGGATGCTACACTCACCAAACGAATAGTTCGTGAATACTTCTGGTGGCCCCAGATGGACAGAGACATTGACGCGTTGGTCCAAGAATGCACCATTTGTGCTGGTAGTGACAAGACCTTACGTATTTCTAACCCGCCCCTTACTCCCATTCCCCATCCTGACAAACCCTGGGGAAAACTGGGAATCGATGTGTTGGGACCCTTCCACACCTTACCCCATCAGACGTGGTTTGCCATAGTCTTAGTTGACTATTACTCAAAATGGCCAGAAGTCAAATTTGTAGCCAAATTCTCGACTTCATGAAAGAGATTTTCATGCGGGAGGGATTTCCTAAGACAGTCATTTCTGGCAACGGGGTACAGTTTTTATCTACTGATGTTGAAGAATTCTTCAAAGAATCTTCTATCATCCACCTCAAATGCTCTATCATCCCCAAACCAACAGGCTTGTAGAGAGACTTAACAGAGTCATTGGGGACTGTATACGGTGGGCCATTGATCACAACAAAGCGATACCCATGGCTGTAAGAACCATGCTGTAGTTCTACAGAACCACGTCCCACTCATCCACGGGAGTGTCTCCCTTCGAACTGCTTAAAGGCAGAAAGGCCAGCACTGTTTTAAGACCTGCATGGATGTCTAAGTGGTTCAAACGTAGAACCCCTGCCCATGAGCTTGATGCTTTGGTTAGAAACAAAATCAGCAACATACAATCTAAACAAAAGACATATTTTGACTCTAGGAAACATGTCTCCAACAGTAAGTTTGCAGTAGGCGACATAGTGAGAATAAAGAAACAAGGCTTTGTTAAAAAAGGTGACTCCAAGTTCAGCGAACCTGTTACCATTGATAAAATCTGTGGGAGTGCTGTACGTGTCAATAAGGGTAACTGGTGGAACATGAACAAGATTGTTAAGGTCAATGATATGTTTGGTGAGAGACCAGTCCCATGTTCTGATATGGTCTCAATATATTCTTCTGTTCCAACTCACAGTGCTTTGGATGTTGTTAATAACCCTCTTGTTTCCCCCAGGAGGAGTTGCAGAGATGTCAGATTACCCGTCAGGTTCAGGTAGTTTTCTTCCCGTTCTCTCTCGTTCTTCTTCTCTCTCTCTCTTCCTTTCTTTTCCCTCCTTTTTCCCTTCCTTTCTCCAAGGAAAAGAGATATATGTAGTGTGCTGTCCACGTGCGCCCCCACCCGTGGACACTCTTTAGATAACTGTCTCGCGCTGCCCGTTGGCGCGCGAGCTGATCGAATGTTGACTGTTTGACTATGTGGTAGGACAGTTGGTGCGAAGTCTGCGACACGCTCGCACGCTTGCTGTGCGATGTCTGTGGGATCTTGACTTTGATTTACAATAAACTTACCTTCAACTTCGGATGCTTCCTGTCTTCACTACAGAATCCCTCGGCCATATCATTCAAGAAAGAAGTCAAAGAATTCCATATCAACAAATTTCTTCCCTAGATCACAAGACTTCGCTCACATGATTAAATACTCTCTGGCTACCTAACACGCTCTTCCGCCCAGTACAGACTTGTTTCACAACACTGCCTGGTACCTGCACTAATACAATATCTTGGTATTAACAAAGGTTCTATGTTATCTGACTGTTAGTGAATTTTCAGTCAATACTGTGTTACTACTCTGCACGCTGCAATTCTGTAAAGCGCTCGGATACCTGCAAGGGTCAGGTTCGCGCTATAAAAAACTATTAAATAAATAAAGCGTAACACTGACAAAACCATGATCCTTCCTTTACAACATGGTCTATTCAAGATATTTTAAACAGAATGTGCTTCCTAATTGGAAGCCATTGTAGGCTTTTGAAGTTGAGGCCATATGATTACACTTCTTACGCCCCAGTAGGACATGAGCTGCTACGTTATGTAACCTCTGTTATTTATCTAAAAGATATTCTGGGGACCCTAAATAGCTTCATTTTGATAATTCTGTCAATATTGATGTCGATGTTTGCAATGATACGTGTATGTATAAAAATGAAATCGAATCACTGTTGTTGAAATCCCCTGATATGACCTCTCAATCAACCCCAAGCCAGAAATACGTGGTCAGACAGGTCAGACAGGCCCGGCCCCCTATGCCTGAGGCTACTGATTGACAAATCACAGGTGGGGTGGCACGTAACCAGCAGGACAAATGCATGAACAGGAAAACCCAGATAAGTCCAGCAGATGGGCAGTGACACCACAATGGTCCTGGGAGATTGGCCCAAATAAAATGCACATGGCCAGAGGGGCGCGCGTTCCCAAAACACCATAAAGTTAGATGGCACATGAAGTTAGGAACACTCAGCCAATCAGCACACACCACACACTAAACACACAGTGATCATGCGCTCCCTAATGCGGACATCTGGACACGTTACCCACTGGCCCACACTGTGTCCACGCAAGGTCGGGATCGACTTGTGATTGTCATCCAGTGGGAGTTATTTATGACCTCATGACAAAGCCCACATTCCACTTCCAAAACAGGATCTATGAATTGTTTTATTATGCTTCAAGAAATGTATAAAAAGATATTCAAAACAATTGCAGTTTGAGTCAGAACTTAGACCCGTTTCTATATGCTGCACTCCCGGCCGTATTGGTTGAATAAACCAACTGTTCCTGTTTTGCCAAACACCTCCTGTCTTTGTTTTTTCAAGGTAAATTTATATTCAAGCAACATTTTGGAGAGCTAGCCAGGATAGATTGGTGTTTCGAACCTGACTGCAGCGAAGGAAAGGACCCAGCTCTGATGGACTCTTTTCAGCGCAGAGAGGAAGGTGAGCAGACACCCCAAGTGATTGAAAGATCTGCTGAATTCGGGGGGCGGAGGACCATCCTGAAGCCACTGTCAATTGGGTAAGAGACTACATCTGAGCCTTAGTCCCCAGCATTTGGCAAACATTTAACCTGAACGCCCTACCGTTAACAGAAATCTGACATATTCCACACTTTATGTGTCTGAACTGAGTAGTCGAAATAGGATAGCCAACACACTAGGAAAGGTGAAGGTTGTTTGTCGCTTGGACCACTGGACATGACACAGTCGGCATGCTGATCCCCTGGGTGTGATACACGGGTGAGGCCTCACCGCTTAGACTGCTGGGCGTGATACAGATGGTACGCATAGTCCCTGGGTGTGATATAGTGTGATATAGGGCTAGTACCTTGATCTTATTTTTTAGTCTAAAAGGGTTTCTCAGTGCTACCAGTTTCTTAACACTGGTGGTTTCTGAAAAAAAGTGGGAGGTGTTATTTGCTGGGACCGCTGTGCGTGATACAGATGATATGCATGACCCCTGGGTGTGATATAGGTTGTAATTTGGACCTTGGAGATTAAGTGTAACTTGTGCTTGGCCAAGGAGGGCCTGTGGTTATCAAGTTGTTCCTAGTTTCCGTGTAAATTGTAAATTGTTGTTATCTTTGTCTCAGAGGCGATATTGACCCACTATCGGGCTCACTTAGTCCCGTGTACCGCGCAAAGCCTCCCCTCGCCATCCGGTAGCATGCACCAAGCAGCAGGCTCAGGTATTTATTTTTTTGACAAAGTTATAATTTTTTCTCTGTCTGTTTTTTCTCTTTCTTCATTTTGATTATTAATTGATGCATTCTTGATGTTGTGGTGCTGGCGTCGTGTCTTAAGTGTTGTATTTTGTTAATGCCTTAGTGTTCCTATGGAGGCGCCGCTAATTTTTTCCAACCAAATGTCCATATTTTCAGTTTTTCTGCAGAATTCACAGTGTTTTGAACTAACTATTGCACTTTCTTTCAGGTTGAGATCCTTCATGTGCATTTTTTGTGTTTAATGTCTATTGTAATGCAGCTGTATAAATAGTATTGAGCTTGCAGAAATAGTTGAAAATAGTAAACCCTGTGTATTTATTTTTCAAACAATCAGAGTAGAATTTAATATTAATTGATCCCGGGAAGCTTGAGCGTATCAGTCCCATAAAAAAGTCCCAGGTATAATTGAGTCGCTGCTACACCACATGCAAACTAGATTCCCCACACAGATCAAAAAACTTAGCAAGTAATGCCGCAAATGGCATGCACACACTAAGGCACATGTGCTCCTCTGGCCAGAGGGGGGAACCTTCAAACACACGAGAACACACATTTGGACCAAATATGTAGGACAAAAGAAAACCAGGAGAGAGGCACTGCTAGTGCTATGGGCTGTCTTTGAGGAGGCCCAGACCGACAATCCTGTCCTAGGACCCGCCAGCAAGGTGTCGGCGCCTCCTCCACCATATGTAAGAATGGAGATGCTCTCTCCGATGCCTGCCATCCCTGCATTAGGTTATACCAATCCACCAGTCGAGAGAGCCAGGGGGCCTCCCACTGAACAACAAGCTAGACAAGTGAGGCCAACAGGCCACCAGGCTTATGCAATCACCACAGTCCAGTGCTAGAGATTCCCGAAGCTCAACATCCCGTCCGTTGCGCTCAACCCATCAAATCCCAGTGGCATGAAGAACATGCACTCCCACTCGCCTGAGTGAAAGCACCTAGGTGACCGGGAGATTCGTAGCAGTTCTGGACAGCGATGCAACCAGTTAGGGTGAAGAAAGAGGCCCAGTCCTCTGGGATCAGACGATGAAGGGGGAGCCGTAGGGTATGCCCAGGCCGCCAAAGGGGCAACAGAAAGTGAGTTTGAGGGCAAATTCCTGACCCAATAAACAGTGCCTAGCTCAGAACGAAGGAGACAACTCAGGTGTGAGTTACAGGAGAGGCATGAATTAAGGTTGGAGAGAGAGAGAGCTCTCACCCTGGGAAGTCAATGTTAGAGCAGAGCAGTGTGTCCTTCACCTGTGGAGAGCGGGGGTTGGTATAGAGCATCGCTCAGAGAGGATCCGAGGCAGAAGGAAGGCTTCTGCCTCAGGCCTGAGCCTCACCAGATCACTAGCGTAGAACAGGGGCCAACCAGGTAATAAGTAATCAAGGATCCTGACACAGACTCAATTAAGACATAGGAAAAGCAACTTGGCACCTTTACGTGCACACGAGGAAAGCAGCAACGAAGATGTCTGCTGCCCCCAAATGCGTAGTATAAACAAACTGACCCCAAGAGACATAGTGACCAGGGAGGAGAGAGAGCCTTCACGCAACTTTTTTGCCACCTGCTAGCCCACTGGACCGAAAGGGAGGGCCAGTATGAAAGACTCTAGCCGAAGGAAGGATCCTTCGAACCAGAGGACATGGCTATTACGGAGGACTGTACCCAGCACGGAGGACGAGATCCCAATTGAAAATTCTCCTGCATGCAGGATTGCCTAAGGAAATGGGAGCGCTACGTTAGAGAAAAACCTGCAGTGCTGCCCCAAGCTAAAATGTGCCCACTGCTGCAGAAGGGCACGTCAGGTACCATCTATGTGCATTGGGCCCAGATGGATAAGGAAAGGCTCTGAACCAAACTGCCACCATTGATGGATGGGGTGAGGAAGTGGATCTCATGCTTTGAGAAGAACACCGCCGGGATAAACCTAGCAACAGACGATGTCAAAAGTCTGCTAAGCAGTCTCATTGGAGAGCAGACTAACACGGTGTTCGCTCGAGCTCGCATCCCAGCAGTCACGCTGACAAACACAGAGCATGACGGGGCTGTATTCAATTCATACAGGCACCCAATACGGACGGCCCTGAGGGAAATATTCTCTGATCACCCAGATGTAGGAGGATTGATGGCAAAGAGTATGAGGCCAGGGGGGCCATAACGTGCTTCCTCCACAGAATGAGGGAACGATGGGGACAAGAGAGAGGCCAACCTTGGACCGATACGAGCCCCCAGGTCGCATTTTTCTACAACATCCTCAAAAAGGGGCTGCCCACTGAAATACAAAATGGATTGGACAGTGTCGTAGGGCTAGACACCAAACCCTTGTGGAAAATACAGGCCCACTTATTACACTATAATAGAAAGAGACAGAAAAAGGAAAGGGAAAAGCAGGAGCAAGCCCAGAGAGACACCGCCAAATTGGTCCAATACAAACTGAAAAAGAGCGCCCTTGAAAGGCCGCGTTGGCCGCTAGCATGGACATGGCACCTGTCTCGAAGGGGATTCCAGCGCAAAACCCGGAGGATTTCAACCCAGTTAGAACGGCAGAGGCCAGGGAGGCTGTCAGCAGCCGGACCTCAGAGAATGTTATTTTTGCCACCGAAGGGGCCACATGAACATTGCTGAGCTCAGCCTTAATGCAATCAAGGAAGAACTAAGAGCCATCCCCCTCATGGTGATGCAACATCGTAAGTGTTGGACTTGATGACCGCAATAGAGAAAGGGGTGTGTGCCAAGATTGGTGCATCCTGTTGCACGTTCATCGCAGGCAATGTTATGAACAATGGGACTTTGACACTTGCCATCCAAGCACTGCATCGTTTACAAACCGACATGCTTAAGGAGGGAGGTGCCCCTGAGCAGGACTCGTACTCCGGCTGGTTTTCCTGCCTCCCTCAGTGGGTGACAGGAAGGTGCACATCATTTCTGCCTATTCTCATTTTTGTATTGTTTTTGTGTGGTTTCCTACAATTGGGGGTTTCTTGCTGTAAAACAAAGTCCTCAAATTGGGTAGAATGCAAGTAACTAGGGAAGTTGTAATAGTTAAAACTGAAGCACGAAGAGCCCCCATCAATGTGACTGTCATGAAGGGTGGGGTAAATGATGTAGTTGAAAATTCAACTAGAGGGGGGAATGTTAATATTGAATTACTGTTGTCGAAATCCTCCAATATGACCCCTCCATCAATCCTGAAAAATGTGGTCAGGCACTTAGTCAAGTCAAGTCAGAGGGACTTATTAAGCGCACATATCACCCTGAGGTCTCATGGCGCTAGCTTAGACTCCGTGAAGACTGATGATAAGATATACAGGCATTATAGATGGTAAAATAACCAGGTTTTTAATTCCCTGCGGAATAGCTTATGGTCAGCGATGGAGAGGAGATGTGATGGAAGCTTATTCCAGAGAGCAGGTGCGAGGAAGGAGAAAGATCTACCGCCGTTGCTGGCGGTGCGGATTCTGCGAGGGGTAAGGAGACATTTAGAACTTGACCTAAGCGTCCTACTTGTCTGATACCAGCTAAGTTTTTTAGCGAAATAACTTGACCCGATTCCATACATGTTCTTATGAACAAGACAAAGGATTTTGAAGCAGCTTCGCTTCTTGATAGGGAGCCAATGAAGAGTCTTCAGACTAGGCCCTGATGGGGCTCTCGATGGAAGGTTCAATACTAATCTGGCAGCGGTGTTTTGCAAGACTTGAAGCTTGGAGTAGAGCTCCTTGTTTATGGAGGCCAACAGAGCATTTCCACAGTCAATATGACTTATGATAAGTCCCTGGACAAGTGGTTTTCTAGATTCGATGGGGATCCATTGAAAGATTTTGCGTAGATTACGCATAATGCCATAACAGATGCCGATTATGTGATTTATATGGCTTTTCATTGACAGCTGATTGTCAATCATCACTCCGAGGTTCCGCACCACAGGTTTGGGAGATGGACACGGGCCCAGATTCTGAGGCCACCAGTCACTAGACCAGTATTCATCCGCCTTGCCAAAAAGAATGACCTCTGTCTTACTTACATTAAGTTGTAGGTGATTGGTACGCATCCAGTTGTCAATATGGGTCATGCAGTTTTTAAAACGGATCCTTGTGTCAGTGGGATCGGGGCCCAGGGTATTCAATAGCTGGGTGTCATCAGCATATGACACCACATCAAAACCGTAGGACCTGATCACCCTGGCCAATGGTGTCACGTACAGGTTGAAAAGCATGGGACTTAAGATGGAGCCCTGAGGGACTCCTATGCTTACAGACCGACTGCAAGAGGCCAGGGTGCCCATTTGTACAGTGGTGGTTCGATCAGTTAGATAATTCCTGAACCAGTCCAAGGCCACACCCCTGACACCCACCTCCCAGAGCCGCTGTTCTAGAATGCTATGGGAGATGGTGTCAAAGGCGGCTGACAGATCCAACAGGACGAGCATGGCTGACTGCCCGTTGTCCAAGTCCAGTCTAATGTTGTCTACAACCTCCACCAGCGAGGTTTCAGTGCTGTGAGCAGCCCTGAACCCCAACTGTGATGGGTCCAACAGTCCATGACTCTCCAGATGGGTGGTAAGCTGCTTGTTGACCAAGGACTCGAGTACCTTTCCAAAATATGGAAGCAGAGAAATTGGACGGTAGTTGCTAGGTACCTTAGGATCAGCAGAAGTTTTTTTTAGAATCGGCTTAACCCGTGCTGCTTTCCATCTAACGGGGACCGCTGCTTGTGCTAATGACATATTAAATAAGTCCGTAAGATTACCAATGAGCAAAGGGGCAATAGTTGACAAGAAGCGGGCTGAAACCGGGTCCACTGGAGAACCCAATTTAATCTTAGCCAGAGCGGTTGAGACTTCATCTGAGGTGAATGCAGTGAACTCCAGTAAAAGAGGAAAGGTGGAGTTAAGATTAGTGTCTGGGTTATTATCGGGATTTTTGGTGTGGGATAATGTATGCTCCGATGGATGTCTGCAATATCTCTTTCGGTTAGCAATCATTTGCAAGCATGATTTGTAGGACTCAAAAGGGACTGGATTTACTGATTTTAATTTCAGAAGGTTTTTACACTTCCAGCCTTCCTTTACTTCAATATATTTTGTAATATTGACCTAGGTACATGGTTCATATGATTATAATTTTAACACCAGCTGTGTGCCAGTCCTATAGTTATATATCCTGATCCCAAAAGAATGGAAAAGCTCCTTTATGGGAATTATATTATTGAACAGCATGGTGATAACACAGAGCCTGGCTGCAACCCGCATCTCAGTTCTTGTGGAGATTATCGAGACTGGATTCGATCTATTCTCCGTGTTCTCTCTAAGAAATACTTAGGGCCTGATTTAGATATTGGGGGACAGGTTACTCTGTCCCAACGGAGATGGATATCCTGTCTGCTGAAATATAAATCCCATAGGATATAATGGGATTTATATTTCGGCGAACAGGATATCTGTCACCGTTGTGACGGAGTAACCCGTGCACCAAGATCTTAATCAGGCCCTTAATATACTCTAGCACCATACCTTTCTTCCGTATATCCTTCAGTCACTTAGGGCCTGATTTAGATCTTTGCGAAAAGGTTACTCCGTCACAACGGTGACATCTATCCCATCCGCCGAAATATAAATCCCATTATATCCTATGGGATTTATATTTCGACAGACAGGATATCGTCACCATTGTGATGGAGTAACTTGTCCGCCAAGATCTAAATCAGGCCCTTAATCAGGATGGTATGGTTGATGGTGTTGAATGCTGCAGATAGTTCTAGCACGGTTAGGTTTGGGCACTGCCATCACCCACAAAGGTCCTCAGATCATACAGGCTTTCAGTTATCACTGAGGTGGTCTGAATAAAAGCCAGTCTGCTTTTTTTCTGATTAGCAATTTTATTGTTTTTTGAGCTGTGTAACAGGTCACATTGGAACCGACAGAAACCATAGTCAGCTATAACAAACCTGCATCAAATACCTATGAGTAATGAATGACTTGGTCATAATTACATGCCACAATCACGTCAACAGTCCCACTATGAATCAATACCCACGGTCCCAAGCCACTTGCCCCACAACCTGTCATGTTTGGCAAGGCATCCACGTGCCTCATAAATGGGTTTTTCCTGCTGGGCACACCAATCCACCCCATGTTGCCACTGGTTCATCGTTGGGGGTCTGGAGGCCTTCCAACGTGCCACAATTTCGCGTTTAGCAACCAACAGGGCAGTCCCCAACATGGCTTGGTCTGCCAGGGTGCCCCCACCCCGTCCATCACCCCCAAAAGAATCATATTCGAAGACAGCTCTATCTCCATGCCCAGGTTACCAGTAAGCTCCGCAAGTACCAGCTCCCAATAACTTGTTACCATAGGACAAAACCAAGTCACATGGTAAAAGTCAGCTGGAGTCTGCCTGCAAAGGAAGCACTCCGGATTAGTCAGGAGTCTTGCCTTACACAACCTAGCGGGTGTGAGGTAGGCACAATGTAAGTAGTATGTCTGAATTAATCGGAGCTCGACGACGTAGTCAAGACTCTGGGGGCCCTCAAGGCATCTCGGCAGTCCGCATCTTCCAGCGGCTCAAGCCAATCCTCCCAAAGGGCTCTAAGGGCCATGAGCCTATCAGGGGAGTTGAGGATCAAAGTACGATAAATTGTGATACCCCCCTTACCAAGCGCACCCAGCATAATCTTGGCTTCAATCAGGCTGAATTCAGGAATGGGTGTGTCATGGGAAACATGCACCCACAAAGCATGTCGCAGCTGTAAATATTTGTGAAATTGTGTCCCGGACATTGCATAAGTTTGCTGGAGCTCTTGGAAGGAAGCCATGTGTGCGCCCCTCCAAACATCCCCAGGAGCGTAATACCAATGGCGTCCCACTGACTAAATCCATAGAGGCACTCTACCTCTCCCAACCAGGTCCCGTGCTACAGGGGAGTTTTTTGAGTGAGTTTAGCCCACCACCCAGTATGGTGATGTGCCACCCTCCACCCCTGAACACCTGCCGGTCACCTCAGGAAGCATGCTGGGGATTGTATCTCCGTATAGCATCACCATGACACAAGGAAATCCAAACCCACAGAGTTGTAGCCTATAGGCCGGATCGGACCACCCACCGCCCAACCAATTGTTAAGCACTAATAGGTGTGAGGCCAGATAGTAGAGGTACAAGTTGCACATGGCCAGGCCACCCTCGTAAGAAGCCAGATGACAGGTCATGGGTGCTAGGCGCGGTCATGAATTATGCCATAGAAATGTAGTCATCACTGAGTCCATCTCCTGAAACCAGTGACGAGAAATCATTAGGGGAAAGTTCTGCAGGAGGTAAAGGAATCTTGGTAATATCATTATTTTGTATAATGCTATCCTCTCCATCACATTCAGCGGAAGAGTTTGCCATCTTTTGAGATTAGCTGTGACCTTGCTGGTAAGGGGTGTAACATTGAGGAACCAGGTCAGTTCTGGAATCAAAGCCATGTGGATGCTAAGATATTTCAAACTGAGGCGGCGGATGAGGATTGATGTTTGCCAGTCTATGCAGTCCCGCGAGGAGCCTAACGGAACCAAAGCTGATTCAGCATGGTTGACAATGAGCGGTGAAGCCTCTGCAGAGTAGTCCAAAAGCTGCATACATTGAGGCTCACTGCAGGCCGGGTCTGCAAGATAAAGTTGGACATCATCCATGTATAGCGCAATATGATCTTCGTGCTCAGCTGACCACTGCCAGCCCCGCACCTGTGAGTATAATCTGTGCTAGCGGGTCAAATCGCCAGAGTGAAAAGGAAGGGAAACAGAAGGCAACCCTGCAGGGTCCCCCTCCTTATTGTAAACTCAGCAGAGAATGCCCCGTTCACTTGGACTCGGGCGGTGGGTTGAGAATATAAAACTTGGACCATACCACAGAATTGGGGTCCAAGTCCAGCCTTATTCAGCACCTGTGCCAAGTAGCCCCAATCTACAGTATCAAAAGCTTTTTCGAAATCTAGAAGCAGAAGGGCGAGATGGGGTGACAAAAGATGGCGATGCTCCAACGCCACATGTAGGCATCTTAGGCATTGCCTGGTGCTCCTGGTCGGCATAAAGCCACGTTGGTCTGGGTGAATCAAGAACCCAACTACTCGATGTAAATGCGATGCTAGGGTCGTTGAAAAGATTTTCTTTTCTGCATTAATTAGAGATATTGGGTGGTGAGCAGCACAAGATACAGAGGGGGTATGGGCTTTTAGATTCACTACAATTGTCGCCTGATTGACCTCTCGCAGGAAGGAGCCATTTTGCAGCACCCCTCTGTACAGGTTTAAAAAGTGTGGGGAAATAATATCTCTACTAAAGTGGCTATAAAATTCAGTGGGATAGCCATCAGGACCAGGCGTTTTGCCAGTCACCATTGCTGAAATGGCATTGTTAATCTCATCCACTGTGATGGGTCCCTCTAAATCCTGACATTCAGCATTGGAGAGGTGAGGGCGAAACACCTCATCAAGAAGGGGCCTGACTACTTCAGTTGCCGGTCACTGGGTTGCAGTATAGAGTGAAGCATAATAATCGGCAAAGGTTTGAGCAATCTCCAAGGAGGCACAGTGGGAGTGTCCCTCACCGTCGACTATATCGGTTATGACTCTGCTCATTAAAGGTGGGGAGGCTAGACAATACAGCAGCTTTCCGTTCTTGTCCTCCTCAACCATAGACCTGGGCCGTTGAGGCCTGCCAAATCTGCTTTGCCGCCTCGATGGAGAGGAGCCTTATTTCTTCGTGGACTGGTGTTAATTGCCTCAAAACAGTATTGGGTGTGGTCGTGGACAGCTGCAATTCAAGGCGTAGGGCTTGAGCCTCTAATTGGGTAAGCCATTGGCTCTTTGTTTCTTCAGCCTGACGAAGCATAGTCTTGGTATGCCTCCTGACAGTAGCCTTACAGGCCGCCCATAGAGTGCCCGCAGACCTCATTGACCCGGAATTAAATTGGAAGTATTGCATAAGTTCATGCTCTATTGCACAGCTGTACACTTCGTTTTGAAGGTGCCACGCATTAATCTGCCCCATTGGGCCCCTTGAGGGGCATGGTGAACCAATGTGCATGAGAATTGGGGCGTGATACGAAATTCCACATGAGAGGATCTTTATGTGGGAGACTGATAGGACATCTGGTGCCGGTATAAGGAGCATTTCAATGCGGGAGTGCGTGTGATGGGCGGCCGATGTATGCGTATACTGTCGCTGTCTAGGGTGCCAAATCCTCCAGATATCGCAGAGTCCCAGGGTAGTAACCCATTTGTGAAGCAATCCTGCATGGCTACAGCGGGCAGCAGAGGGGGGGCCAGTTGAGTCTACAAGGGGAACTAGGACTGTGTTAAAATCACCCCTATGATGGTCATCACAGTGGGCAATTGTGCCACCACCGCAAGGAGGGTTTTCAGAAAGGTCTCTAGCGCAGTAGAAGGAGCATAAAGGCATACTATGTTGAGTGGACAACCCTCAACTAGACCCCTGAGGGTGAAGTATTGGTCAGACCACGTCTGTGCAACAACTATGGGGAAGGTCTGTTTCAGGATTATCGCTACTCCCCGGAACCCCTTGTATATCCTGCATGGTAGACTCTGTCGTATCCCTGACGAGCACGGAAGGGACTGGGAGTGCCCATCAGGTGTGTCTCTTGCAGCATCAGGATGGAAGGAACGGAGTGGTGGGCATATTGCAAGTCTGCCGTATGCCTAATCTTATCCAGGAGTCTGTTAACGTTCCAGGACATAACACTTTACAAGGCCATGGGAGGATTGGAAGCATTGTTTGCGGCCATGGTCGGCCCTTAGGCCATGTGTGGCAGGACCTGCATGTCACAGCATTACAATACGACTGGTTATTTGAGGACCATTGCCAACGAGGCAATGCCGGCTCCATGTGACAAGCTGAAATAGAATAAACAGTGAACCAAAACATTATCTTGTCTAAGACAACATAACATCCCAACTCCCCCACCCCATACTTCCCCCTTAGAAGCATCTGTCACCCTACAAATTAAAACCCAACTAGGAACCTCAATAGGCTAAACTAGACATGGAGTGGTGGCCCCCACCAGATAAAAGGATCACTGCAATGCGGTGCCCGCATGTGTACAGGCCAAGTACCTGCACAGTCCTAGTACGCCGATAAAGTCTCTCATTCAAAACAGATCTCAAAACCACCAAGTTTATCAGGTGAAGGGAGGGGAAGTTTGACTTAGCCGCTCCTTGGCTGCAAGTGGTCATTGGTAATCACTTCCAATGTCCAATAACCGATTTGAGCTCTGAGACGGTGGTGGGGCAGAAGAGCCAGAGCTTGGAAAGTGAAGCATTCTGGGCCCTCCGCCGCCCTCTTCTTGATTGTGTATTGGATCTTTTCGAGCAGCTATCTCCCTGTGTGTTGCATGTGGAAGAGAGTTGCATTGGCACCAGTGAGGACTGGGGCCGCAGGGGGAGCCGCCGCTCTTCTGTGAGCCAGTCCCAAGCCGACTCTATTTTTTAAACAAAAAGTTGGTCTTCTCATATATAACTTTGAGTCGTGCCGGGAATATTTTCATTTCCACCGCTGTTTGTATATGAGAGTTTAAGGGCTCGAAGTTTTTGCTTGACTGCATCGTACGGCCAGTGCTTGGCCTTGATTTTCCTTGTGTAATCCACAAAAAGAAGGATTTTAGAGTTCTGATAGTGAAGATTGGGGAGCGCTCTGGCTTCTCACAGGATGCAGTCTCTGTCTGTAAAGTTTAGAAACCGTGCTATCATGGGTCATCTCCGGGCACCTGGTGGATGCTTAGGAGCCAGCAGTATGTGGGCCCGCTCAATTGCAAACCAAGGGGACAGTTTCGCAGCTGGCATCCAGGATTTGATCCATTCTTTGAGGAATTCTGTGGGGTGCGCATGCTCCACATCCTCTGGAAAGCCTACAAAACGCAGCTTATTGCGCCTGGACAGTTTTCGGCATCCTCAGCACGATGGTGCAACTCAGATGTATGGGTCAACAGGTAGGCTATTTTAGTCTTAAAATCAACAACTTCGTCCTCAACTGCTTCTGTGATACGACTAGGGGCATTGCACAAATCCTGACAGAGGAGCGCCACATCCTCACACACCTTGCCTATTTTCGTTTCCACCACAGTTTGTGAGATTTGAATCACTTGGAGAACTCTGTCTAGACCCCCCCCCTCTGAAGATGTTGCCCTGTCAGGGGCCACTCCTCCAGTCAGACCAGTGGGGGTGGTAAACTGGTCTATTCGTTGATGTTGAGCAGAGGGGGGCTTCATCGTTTTTTCTTTCCCCATGTTGGTTCCTGAAACTCACCCGTTCTACAGGTACCTGACCCTCCTACCCCTGTCTGCATAGTATCAGCAGCTAGGCGTCAGTGGAGCCACCAGTCGATGCTGAAGAGGAGGGATAGATGAGTGGATGTGTCGTGTGTCAGGAAACCGGATGGTCTAGAGCTCCACTAGGAATACAACCTCTAGGTGCTGTAGTATGAGATGAGGGAGACCGTGTTGTGTCACAGGCTTCGCACCACACCCAAATTTTGGGTCATAGCAATTCCATGCCTAAGTTAGGTATGATGGAGGTCTCAGCCCCGGGGAGCCACCAAGAGGGGGGAGAGGAAGTGTCACCAAATCTAGTACCCCTTGAGGGCCAGGAAACACCCCGGTAACAGGTCAGGAAGGAGGGGAGTGCACACACAGGAGAGCGGACTTCCCTCCTTACCTCCACTGCACAGTCTCACAGGGCCTGCCGCCAGGGGGCGGCAACTTCGCTCCTCAATTGTCAATGGCAAGACTAAAATAAGAGCTGAAACAGTTCCTGGGCAGCTCTTGACATAACTTGCCCAATCCTCAAAATTCTGCTCTCCTCGAGCACCACGTGCATCAAGGTGCCAGCGGCCTGATGCCCCGACCGCCAGCAGCTCCACAGGTAGGGAATTGGCAGGCTGACCTCCCCGTGTGGTCGCGTATGACCGCCGAGCCAGAAGACTCAATGCAGTCAAGGGAGGCTGCGCTCCGACTCCACGCTGCCCCGCAGCACTGCTGAAGGTCCCATCACCGGCTCACCGCTGTGGCGGGTCCGTGCAATGGGGATGGGGTGAAGGCAGCAACCTCAGGAATGCAATAGGGCCCCTCCACCTCCAGTGGCAGTCCAACGTGCCGGGAGCTTGTGCCCCGCCTCACGGGGACTCCATGTCCATGGGCACACAGGGCCGGCACCTGATGCCATTTTAGTCCCCCACCGCTCACCTGGTACCAGGCTGCTGCTCACTCTGCCTCATCACAGCTCCCGGACCACTTTCAGCACTGTAGCTGCATGGCTGCCCACAATCGGAGCCCTGTCCTGGCAGCAGTTCTCCCTGCCTAGCTGCTATCAAACAGGAGCCGCCATCTTGCATGTCTGGCAGCCTCCGGTACAGGGCCCACCAGCGGCACCACGAGCCACCACAGACTGTGCCTCACAGGGAGTAAGGTCGTGGGGGGCTCAGGAGGAGGCCGTGAGCTAAAATGCAGCCCAGGCACAGCAGTAGATGGAGGTGGATGACGGAGGGGTCCGGAGCACTCTTAGAGTGCGACCACCCTCTTGACGCCTCAGGCCACGCCCCCCAAGTCTCAGTTTTATTCAAGATTAGATCAACTCAGACAAAAAAAGCACTTGTGTCATTCTATCTGCCCTAGTAGTTTTTCAAGATGGGGAAGATTAGACACTGCATGATTTGCTTTGCTTGTCCAGTTTTGTTTGGGTTGGCACCACTGTAGCCTCTTACCAAAGTACTTGATAACTTACCCTCTCTTAAGGATTGATTAATTATCTCTCTGAGAAGATGCATCCCTCAAGAACTGATGCTTTATTTTTGAACAGTCTTCCTGGTACCACATCACTCAGGGACCCGGAGACCATAACTATTTCCACCAACATCTCAGAAATGGTCAGCTTAAACGGGGACAGCTCATGTTCGAAGTCTTCAGCTCTGTTATGTGCCTGGGTTGGGCCCAAGTAACGAAGCTACAAATTTTCTTGCATTGTCCTAATTTTGCACAGTAACATTTCTGCTGTGACCTTTTGCACATATTGGCGTGTGTGGCAATGTTGGATTAGTTTCTCTCAAACTGCTTCTGTTTATACATCTGGCTTCACATAACATTATCACAATGCCTCGAACACCATGTACAAGGCCTTTTTACGCACAATGTACAAATCTCATTCTATCTTCATCCACGGGGCGACAGGGCTATCTACATATCCACAACATTGCTAATTTATATGTACATCACAAGGATGCTTTCTATTATAAATAATTAGCATCCCAAAAGATTGGCAGAGGAGGCAGTTCAGCTGACACTGAGGGTCTCTTCATGCTGAGACTTCACCATGCAGCAGTCTGACATCTCCGTGAAGGGGTGTCCAGTTCGTGACCAAGACTGGCTCCTAAATTCTCTCCCGCCAGATAATGAGGTTGGACTGTCCTTTGGGGGGATTCTTGGCTTCACACCTACACACACTCTAGGTACACACAGAGTAGGGTTTACATAGTAGGAGTACGCCTGATTACTATCTTGTTTTATATGCCTGCATATATACACTGTTTTAGCATCATGGTAGAACTATACCTACTATTCACTCTTTTGGTGCTTGTAATCACTTTCATCTGTTTCTTTCTACTGATTATCGCAGCACATGTATTCTGTGCAAGAATAACGTTGGCTCAATAAATATATTGAAAACATCCCACTGTGTATTCTCTGTATATTTTTCTGAGGACAAGTAAGCACGAGCAACTGAGTGAAAGGTTCTGATCTGTTTCCACGATCCCTGAGGGCTCAGGGTTGTCATGTTCAGTGGTTGCCATAAACCATTTGCTCCATGGTAGGGTTAGGGGGGCTTATGGAGGCACTGTGAACTAGCTGGTCTATAAGCCAACATATCCTGCAGGGGTGCCCAAAATCAATTTGGGCACCTCACCCAAAGTTTAGGTTGTCCAACAAAAGTGCAGATCCTACGGATTAGTAGGAACTACAGGACAGCTTGAAGAGTTTCCTAATCTATTTCTCCTTCCTGAATCTCCCCACATATTTTATCCACATATTTTATCAATGTTATCTAAGAATTATTTTACTATGGCAGCACTTCTTGGCTATGATTTATCTGTTTCATCTTGGAAGTAATTTTATTTGGTTAATTCTTTAAGGATTTTCCATATTCCTTTCTGGAGTCAGGAAGCCTCATTAATTCTTAAGTCATATTAATCCTTCTTTTCCATCCTAGCAGCTCTTTACATTAATGTACATTAATGTACTGAGCTCCTATAAATGAGTTTAATTTCTGTGTAATAATTAGGGCACATGTGCAATTGATCCCCCTTTTTGCATATGTTTCAGAAAATCATTTTTTATGCGCTTGCTCTGTCCTTGTTCACCATGTGTCCAACCAGGGTTTTCACCTGAATATCGAGGACAAAGTAAATATGTAAGTATATAGAAGTAATTATAGGTTTACTTAATTATATATGTACGTTTGTATACTTGTGCCCCGCCATGCACAGTATTGTCAATGATGTGAGTTCAGTTGTCAGCAGTAATGTTAGCAATGATGTCACATAAATGCATGAGTGTTGTAATATGTGAGTTCATAAGCAGTGCATGGCAAGGGCATGAGTTATAGTTAATTGAAATACCTATAACTGTTCAATTTCAGTGTTTTTTGTTAGTTTAAAATATTGCCTTTAAACTGACATTTTCACCTAACTAAAACTTTGGGGCATATTATCAAGACAATTATCGCCGCTTTAGTGGCCGTTTTCGGCCGAAAAGCGGCGATAATTCTATCGCAGTATTAACAAGGACACGCTAACAGGCTTTAGCGTGTGTTTCCTTGTGTTAGCACCCGTTTCACTAACGCCTTGCATCTCATCGCTAATGAGATGCAAAGTAGGCGTGCCTCACATTCACTACATGGGAAAACATCGCTAACGCAGCTTCGCGCCATTTGCAACGATGCCCCATACCCACGTAGCGACAATAAAAATCGTGCTCAGGCCCCATTAACGCTGGATTCTAACGTCAGAAAAATTTCTGACTTAGCTATATTACCCTATGGGAGGTGGATTGTCAGGCTAAATCCACCATGGCTTATTATCAAGGAATTCCCTATCGCTGTAATATTATCGCTGGATTACCAGCGGTATTCCAGCATTTCGCCGCTTTCGCTGGAATTTTTATCGCCTTGGAGATAGCCGTTGATAATAACGTGCTATCTTAGCGATAAATTCCAGCGATAGCCGGCGATAACTAAAATCGCGCTAAGCGCGCTTAGCGATATTTATCGCTGTCAGTTGATAATATGCCCCTTTGTTTTTTCAGTGAATTTTTGAGTTTTTTAATGAAAAGTACAGTATTATTACCATAGCTAACTATAACGTCACTTTAACCTTTGGTTTTTTCAGTGAATTTCCAGGATTTTATTCATTGTAAAATAATATTTTATTACCATATGTAATACCAACCAGACAGCATGCATGGAACTGGTCGTGTGTGGTGTTGGCTGCATGGCCAGGCCTGCGTCCAGGCCCTGCATTGACACCCCTTCAGGCAGCTAAGCCCCCACCACGCATGGCGTTCAGCCGTTGGCATCCAACCCCCGCGGGCAGCCAACCACACACTGTGCACAGCTTTTGGCGGTAGACAATGCCTTGCTGCACACAGCCTAAAGCCACATGGCTAACTGCCTGTCCGGAGGGACCCACCGCAGATACTCAGGCACAGCCCCTTTTGTTAAAAATAAGTCCATGATTCCTCCAAGCTCAACATCTTTGCCCTGGTCAATTAGACAAAGTCAAAGCCTTTATTTTGGTTGCTCAAGTTAAGGCTTCACTCACAGCATTCCTTGATTTATTTTGGTCTCAATCACTTGCCATGTAGAGAAACCCTTGATAGTGCTGGCAGGGGAACTATATACCACGAGGGGAGGGCAGGAGGGTACATTTACATTTCGCCCCTGACTCACATGTAAACTGCCCCTGATCTCCATTTTCATATTCATGTTATTGTATTGTAATTGCATCAAAGTGCTTTTTCGGCAAGTAGCATGCTACTCTGGAACACAATAAGGATTAGTGATGAATTAGTATAGGCAAATATTAAATTAATTTGAGTGGTGGACATGTCAGTCTGATATTTGGATTGAAAAGGATAGTGGAGAGACAGAAGAGGGAAGGGTTTTCATTTATATAGCGCTTGCTACCCCTGATGAGGTGTTGATGCGCTTTTCAGCAGGTAGCACGCTACTCTGGAACCCAAAGAGGATTAGTGGGGAATTAGTATAGGGTAATATGAAATTAATTTGAGCGTTGGACATGTTAGTCTGTTATTTTGATTGAAAAGGATAGTGGCGGGATAGAAGAGGTAAGGTTCTGGAAAGTTTTGTTTGGAGCTCATAGCAGTAGGAGGAGGTTTGGGATGAGTAAAGGGGAGGTAGAGGGGGGAAGAGTCAGAGGAAAGGGTTTAGAAAGGCTTGTTTGGGAGACCTGAATAGTAAAAGGGGTATGAGGTGATGCAAGGAGGGGTAGAGGAGGGAAGAGTCTAGAAAGAGTTATTTTGGGGATCATAGTAGTAGAATGGGGTTTGGGATGAGTGAGAGAGTGGAGGTAGAGGATATATTAAGATAGGTACAGGGTGAGAAATAGGGTAGTGCATTGGAAAGAGTAGTAGAATGAGGTTTGAGATGAGTTAGAGAGTCGAGGTAGAGGATATATTTAGAGAGGTATAGGGTGAGAAATCATGTAGTGCATTGGAGAGAGTAATAGAATGAGGTTTGAGATGAGTCAGAGTGGAGGAAGAGGATATATTGATAGAGGTATAGTGTGAGATATATTGTAGTTCATTGGAGATGCTGAATTAGAACAAAGTAATACATTTAAAGATACATAAGTACATGGAAGGTATATAAGTATACTGAAGGTAGTATATGTAGATTTAAGTTGTATTTAATAAACTCAGACTTTCATGTGTTGCTGTACTTTGTTAATTTATTTGTTTTTATTAATTTGTTTTTTGTAATTCAATATTGAAGCAACTGTAGAAAAATAGTTATGATAAAAGATTTACTTATTTATGCAGTCACCTATATACATGTTAAACATATAATAATATAACCATAAGTAATATGCACATTTGTTATGCAGAACTAATTCATGTGTATATATTTAAAAACATAGGGGGTCATTATGATGGCGGAAGGCCCGCCAGCAGTGCGGTGGCGGGCCTTCCGCCATCGGAAAGCAATTTTCCCCCCGCCACATTACGATGGCGGGAGGAATCTGACCGCGACCGTGGCAGGTGCAAAGATCGCCCGCCACGGATCCGCCACAGGCAATCGTTACGATTGCCTGGCGGAGAGGTCTGCATATGTAAAATGGTGGCGGTGCCTAACAGGCACCGTCCGCCAAATTAAGATGCTGGCTACAGCCAGCCATTCCATGGCGGTGAAACTGCCATGGTAAGGCTGGCGGGGATTGGTTTCGGGGGCCCGTGCGGGCACCCCTCGTGTTTGGGGGAGGTGTGGGTGCACTGGGGGGTACCCATGGTACCCCCCTACATTTCACTGCACTACGTGCAGGCACTGTGTGCAGTGAAATGCACAACCTGCATTTTTGACATCGCGGCGGGTGCTGCAGTCAGCAGCACCCGCCGCAATGTTAAATTGCAAGATGCGACCACCATGGTGGCGGTCGCATCCTAATTTGGTGTGCGGGACCGCCGCATGCATGGCAGGCGGTCCCGATCCCCACCACAATGGCGGACGGACTCACGTCCGCTCGCCATCTTAATGACCCCCATAATTACTATACACATTTATACAAAGCAATACACATATGTAGGTACACATCTATAGTCCAAATAAATGCTTATATACAGAGCGGATATGCTGTATATTTATGTTTGAGTATGGTGGTTATGTGGGGAAGAGACAAGTCTTGAGTAGTCTTCTGAAGATAAGGTAGTTATCTGTGGATCTTATGTTTGGGGGTAAACAGTTCCATAGTTTGGCTGCTTGAACAAAGAAGTATGTGCCACCTATGATTTTTTTCTTGTATGGTGGGATTTTGAGGGGAGGTGTCACTCTTGAGCGGACGCTCCTTTGTTGAATGTATTTGGTGATTTTATTCCCGATTAAGAGTGGTCCTGTTCCATCTATCGCTTTGTGGGTGATACAAAACAGCTTGAATGTGGCTCTTCTGGCAACCAGTAAACACTGTAGGGCTTTCAAGGAAGGAGAGATGTGGGCTTGTGGCTTTATATGTAAGAGTAGTCTGGCAGCAGAGTTCGGAATCCATTGTAGTCTTTTGATAGTTGTTAAAGATGATCCATGGTAGAGGCTATTGGCGTAATTGAGTTTAGACAGCACAAGAGAGATACAAGCCAGGACCTTGTGTGGAAATCCCAGGTGAGGGAAGATGCGTTGCAGAGTTTTTATAGTAACAAAGGTTAATCTGGCTAGTTTGTCCACATGGGCATTCATTGATAGCTTGGAGTCCATGGTAATTCAGAGGTTTCTTATTTCCTTTGATACTTTAGGAGGTGTTCCCATATCATCATGCCAGACGGCGAGTGGGTCATAATTTTTCCAATCGCCACACGTGAGTATTTCAGTTTGGAAGCATTCAATTTGAGATGGCTCTGTGTCATCCACTGCTCTGAGGCAACTGAAAACGTGTGAGTTCACAATGTCTTTGGGGCTTTCCAGTTGAAGGAGTACTTGTGTGTCATCTGCATAGTTATAGCATGTGAGGTGAAATTGATTGATCAGTGCCAGTAATGACTTCATGTAAATGTTGAAAAGCATGGATGAGATTATAGAGTCTTGAGGAACCCCTGCTTTTGAGAAGTACGGTTTGGATGAGAAAGGGGGGTATGGATGACATTAGTTCTGTTTTGAAAGTAAAATGTTGTCAAGTTGAGAGCAGTCCCCTCTATGACGGCTTCGTAGAGTCTTTGTATTAAGGTGTCATGGTCAACCATGTCAAAGATAGCTGAGAGGTCCAAGAGAAGTAGTGCAGCAACCCCGTTTTGTTCAACTGTGTTCTTAAGGTCATCCCAGATGGAACCAAGGGCAGATTCTGTGCCTCTTCCTGGACGGAATCCTGTTTGGAAGTCTGAAAGTATGGAATTATTTTCAATGTATGGGACATCTGGGCGAATGCTGCTCTTTCTATCAATTTGCCCAGGAGAGGTCCATTTGTAATTGGTCTGTAGTTGTCGGAGTTAAGTGGGTCCAGGTTTATTTTCTTTTGTAATGGGCGTATGTATTACTTTTGGAGATCTTCTGAAAATATTCCAGTAGTTAAGAAATAGTTGATGATTCTTCTAACTGGTATGACAACAGAGGTAGTTAGAAGAATTTCCTTGAAGGTTTGTGGTGGACACGGGTCAGAAGAACTGCCGGCAGACATGCTTGCTTTGACCAGGTCCATAAATTCAGTGTGTGAAATTTGTTGGAAGGAATGGAGAGGCTGGGTTAGCGTACTCTTGGATTGTTATTTTGGAAAAGGGTTGATCCTTGTGGTTTTTCTCTGTTTTAAAATAGGAGTCCAACGTGTCTGCTTTGGTCATGTAATGATTTGCCAGCTTGTCTGTGAATTATTGAGTAATGTTATGAGCTCCTTCTAGGCAATTAGGTTTATGAAATTCGGTGAGAATTTTATAGAATTCTTTATTTATATATTAAGCATTTTGGGTTCTGTCTGAATAGTAGTTTTTGTAGCTTTTTTGATTGCTGACTTGAATAATCTGTTAAGTTTCTGTAGGTGAACTTTGTCTTGATTGGTGTTTGTTTTCAGCCAGGTACGTTGTAGCTTTCTAATTTGTTGTTTTATCTCTTTTATCTCTGTATTTCTCCAAGGTGCCTGTTTTCTTTTGTTCTGTTGTGTCGTTCTTAGTGGTAATAGGATATCAAAAGCTTCCTGAAGCCACTCACATCGTTTGTGAATGGAATTTATTGTGTCTAGATTCGTACTGGATATTAGTTGTGTTTCTAAAGTGTTCAAAATTGTGTTTGTTCCACGGTCGATAGGTGGATGCACGTAAGGTGGTTTTAGGTGTGTTGCTTTGTGTTGTTTTATGTTAAAAAGGAAGCAAATGTTGGTCTGACCATGTGACTGGAGTCATTGTTTGAAAGGTAACTAGTTCTGTATTTGCAAAAATGACATCTAGGATGTGTCAGCAATGTGAGTAGGTTTGTGGATGATCTGATGTAGGTTGAGTGCATCTAGGCCAGGGATGATTGTGTTTGGATGGGGCATATTGGGTTTGTCAAACCAAATGTTTAGGTCACCCAGAATAGAAAAGGGTGGAGTGTAGTAGTATAAGGTTTGAAACTGTGTCTAGAAGTGTGTCTGTGATTGTTGCATTGCTAGGTGGAGGGCTGTAAAGGAGCAGTAAGATACAGGAGGAAGATGGTGTAGAGTTGCATCTGGTGAAGAGGGCCTCACAACCTTGTATGGAGACGTCCTCAGCTTTAGTGATATTTAATGTTTACTTGAATACAATAGCTAGGCCACCTCCTCTTTTGCCTATACGATTTTGTGTGATAGCCTTCAGGAACAACTTCATGCAAGACTGGAGCCATCATCTCCTAACCATGATTCAGTTATGAAGAGTAAGTCTGGTTGTGCGTCAGTGAGAAGGTCGAAGATGTGATGCTTGTTTTTAGAGAGTGATTGAACATTTATTAGTGGGCAGGTTAGAGAATGTGCTTTGGTGATGATGTGACTTTGTTTTGTAGAAAAGTGAGCAGGGTTTTGTGGGCTTGTAGCAGGTGTGTCTTTAGTGCTGGTATTAGCTATATGAGGATAGGAATAGTGTAGCTGTTCTGTATCGTGTTCCTCATCCAGCAGGCTAGGAAGGCATTTTGATGAGTTTGCGTGTGTAGGTGGTGGAGATGGAGGTTGAGGTGAGCTGTGTTGTTTTTGTAGAGTTGCCTTGTTGGCCAATAGACATGGAGATGCAAAGTTGTTAAGAGTAGCATGTTGATTATTTTGTTTGTGTCTGTTTAGGGTAGAAGGTGTATGAATTATGGGTGGTGGTGCAGCATGTGGGTCATGTTGTAAGGTTCCCTATGGGTAGATTGAATCATTTAGCCTATGCCGGGTTATAATGGACAAATGTTGCAGGGTTTACATTCCTTTGATTCAGATTGTCTTCATGTGGCAGTGCAGTGCTGTGGTTTGAAGTGTTGCTCTGCCTCTTTTGGAGGTCACACCAATATCACGTGCGTATCTCACAGCTTTGCCATGTACAGTGTACCTCCAAACTTAGTTTATATGGGGATTTGCTCTGACCCAGCTCAGGTGGTCTTACTTGCTTCAGTTGGTGGCTAAAACCAACTTTGAGTGGCCACTGAAAGCGCAAGCACAGAGACTATGGGTCTGATTTTAAGTTTGGTGGGTGGCCTGTCATCTGTCAGGGTGGTGGAGAACATTACATCTGTCACGCTGCCTGGACTCCGCCTGCCATATGCAGAGATCACCGCCAGCCCAGTGATGATTTCTGTGCCTTCAGAGGAACAGCAATTTATCTGAAGGCACTACGAGTTTAGTGTGTAGCTGCAGTCTTTTTGTTTACCATGCACCAAATGTTTTTGGTTTATAAAAACCAGACCTTAAAGCTGGAGTTTGCTAGTGAAAAACAAGAAAATAAATGACCTCAACACCCTGGGAGCTTTCTCCATAGAAACATGCCTCACACATACAGTAGGACGGAAGAAGAGGGTGTTCAAGTCGTGAAAACCACACAGATTTGCCAAGGAGGTTGAGTAGGCAGCATCCCCAACCTTTTATGCAGATAAAGGACTGCAACCCATGACTATCAATCAAATGCCACCAGCTCTCAATGATGACATAGCCTGTACAGGGAACTGTAGTCACACATTGTTAGAAATTGGGTTTCTGGTTGGCAGAGGTATGAACCCTACCAAGCAGGAACCATAATCCTAGTCAGGGTAAGTGAGGTACACACTAAAAGATCATATGTGCTCACCATCTGGTAGCTTGGCACAGAGCAGTCAGGCTAATCTAAAGAGGCAATGTGTAAAGTATTTGTGTATACACACACACACTAACACAGTGAAAAAACCACAAAATGTGCTCCACACCAGTTTAGAAAAATAGCCAATATTTATCCGAGTATAACACGACCAAAACGATAAACATTCAATATTCACAAGTAGAGATATGAATTTTGCAAGAATAAACAATACTGTAGTGCTTAGAAGCATATAGCACCAATCTGAGCAATCTGGTCACACTTGACTGGGGCGAATCCAAAAGTTCAGTCTGATCACAATAGAGCGCGAAACAGGATGTGGGCTGGATACAGGAGCAGTGGCGGCCGCCGCAAAAGTAAACTGAGGGGGTGGGTGGGGGAGGGAGGGACGGGGAATAACAATAATAAAAAAACGTACCTGTGGCCGACACGACGGACGCCTCTGTGTTTCTCAGCTCCCAGCGATCACTGTGAAAGCACAGGCTCCCCACCCAATCAAGACACTGCTCTCATGCTACACCTAGCATGAGAGCAGCACCAGGATTGGTCTGAGCGGCCTGGTCTGCCACTCAGAACGTGCATGGGAGTCTGTGCTGTTTCTCCAACCCGGCTGTGCAACACAGCTGGGTTGGAGAAATAGAAGTGGGCATGTCAGTTTGGCTGGCCTAAGACAGCCGGCCAAACAGTCATGCACACTTTACAGTGCCCATCACTCCTCCCACTGCCATGGCCCGGCCCAGCCCCACCTTACACTGGCATTGGCTCTGTCAGTCACAGAAAAAAATATTTTTGTTTTATTATCATTTTCATTTTCTTTGACTGACTGACCGGTGGGGCGATGCTCCTCCGTCCTGTACAGGAGTCAGGCAGGCCCACTACAAAGTACCTTGGTTGCGTCTAGGACGATGCGTCACTGTCGATCGTGGAGATGTAGGTGATTTGTAGTTTCCGAGCTGCGCAGAGTTGAGGATGCAATGAAGCTCAAGAAGGGATGTGCATCAGGGCGATGCATCGTCATTGAACCACAGGGCTGTAGGTGATGCATGCAGCACGAGGCGATGTGAAGACGCTGCTTCGGCAAAGTCGAAGATGAGTTGGGTTCCGGGAGCGGTGAATTGCGCAGTCGCGAACGATGTCCGCGGCTCTAGCAGCAGCTGCGATGCATTGATGTCGGCGGAACACTGTTGATACATTGCTTTCTTGGGTTGCAGTACAGAATACTCACTTCCAAGGGCCCAGGACTAGATTGGCACCACTTGGCAGACAGGACTGACAGCAGAGTTCAGGTGCTGGTAGCAAGATGCAGAGGAAGTCTTTGATATCACTGAAACATCAGAAACAGGAGGCAAGCCAACAAGCCCTTCCAGAAACTTAAGTTCTTTGGATGTAGAGAGTCAGGTTCAGTCCTTCTCACTCACAGGCAAGAAGCAGCAGGCAGCCGACCAACACAACAAAGCAAATCAGCAAAGGAGCAGTCCCTCCTGGCAACAGAGCAGCTCTTCTACCTTGTAGAATGTCCTCAGCTCCAGAAGTGTTCTGAGTACATGGTGTTAAAGGTCCAGTATGTATATACCCGTTTAAGCTTTTGAAGTAGGGATACTTCAAAGAAAGGTCTTTGTAATGCAGGAGACCCTGCCCTTCCTTGCCCTGACTCCAGACTCACAACTGGGGGTATGCAACCCTTTGTGTGGGGACAGGACACAGCCCTTTAAGGTAGAAGTGTTAGCTCCTCCCACTCATCCTGCTCAGGGAGACCCATCAACATGCAGATAACCATTCAGTCACACCTATCCTTCCTTTATGTGTGTCTGTCTAGAAGGAATGCAGGAAGCCAGACGTGTATTCCAGAGACAGGCAGAAGGCACCAAATGATTTAAGTAAGAAAATGCCAACTTTCTAAAAGTGACATTTTCAGAACTGCAATTTAAAAACCAACTTCACTAAAGGATGTGTTTTTAAATTGTGAGTCCAGGTACACTAAATTTGATTTTCCTACTTTTTCCCCAATTGGAAGCTACACTTATAAAATGTATCAAGGCATCTCCAATGTTAACCTATGGGAAAGATAGGCCTTGCAGTAGTGAAAAACGAATTTAAGAGTATTTTACTGCCAGGACATGAAAAACTAAAATAGTACATGCCCTATCTTTTAAGTACACTGCACCCTGCCCATGGGCTGTCCAGGGCCTACTCTAGGGGTGACCTATGTGTAATAAAAAGGAAGATTTGGGCCTGACAAGTAGGTTAACTTGTCAGGTCGAAATGTCAGTTTACAATTGCACACACAGGCTCCGCAGTGGCAGGCCTGAAACACGTTTACAGGGCTACTTCTGTGGTTGGCATAATCAGTGCTGCAGGCCCACTAGGGCATTTGATTCTCAGGCCCTGGGCACATGTAGTGTACTGTCGTAGGGTCTTACAAGTAAATCAATTTAAACCAAAGTGTTTACCTGTCTGCACTCTTACTTGGTGAACACCTGTGTGTAGTTTGTAGTTTTTAATTGTGTAAATAACAAGCACAGTGCCACAAAATGGGACGATGCAGTAAAGAAGGAATATTGTAACCACGTAAACATATTTGTAACCTGTTCCATTTGTGATTTCACCAGCAGCACAGGGCACACAGTCATAGCAGCAGGCTGGTTGTCCTTGTTGCTGAACCTTATGGAATCCTGGAGTGCAGCTGGCACTGCACACTGACTGGGGAGCCTATGAGGGGAGTGAAAAAGATGAACATGTAACAACAGTCACAGAATGTGTCATTTTCTCGTGAATTTCATATACTGGCATGCACTATTTATTAATTCATTAACATAACAATAATAATCAGTACCTTATACATGAAAATATCTGTTTGCAAACAGGTGGAGAAAACTAAACGTGTGAAATCAGTGCCTCACATCTGTGTTTGTCAAATACGTGCATAAAATAATTTGACAATCTTTTAATTATAAAGGATGTCCCAGAGTCAGGGAAAGCAAACGATGAAATGTGATAAAAGTGCATGTCTAGGAACTTCCACAAAATGGAACATGGAAAAAAATGCAAGTTGCAGTAGAAGGGATATTTAATTTGACTATTTACAGACAAAATATGAGACATGGCAATGGAAGACTAGCACTGTAAAGAGAAATGCTGAGCCAAAGGACATAAAATTACCACAGGACCTGTGGAAAACAGATATGCTGAAAGCATTTTGAGATATTATGGAAGTTCACAATGTAGTCCAATCACTGAGGTACATTTTCAAAAGAAAAATTAGCTGTTTAAAAGAGATACGTTTTCGCCCCCCCCCCCACCATACACACTACACAGCAGACCCAAGTTCCTCTTTATTTCGGGTTTGGTAAATTGATGCAAGATGTCAGGATTAGGCCTGGGCGGAGTTCACGGAGTCGCGCTACATGGAGCTCTGCAAAGTGATGAAAAACTCTGCCACGCTTTGCAGAGTTCTCCATCAGCAGAGTCCGGTACGTCGCACTGTTCATGTAGATTTTTAGCGCCAGGAGTTTCTCCTGCGCTGTAAAATAAGCACAAACGGCATCATGTGGAGCACCAGAGGGTGCTGCTTCTTTCTGCTGCTTCAGTAGATTTTGTACTCGAGTGGCAGTGATGGAGCAGGGTAAATGAAAAAACTTTAACCTCCTAATATTTTCGTAAAATAATTAATAAACATGTTCGTTTAAGTAAATAACCAACAATGTATGTTATATGTTAAGGGTTAAAGGTAACACGCCATTCCGTGTGCAAATTAATCAACTTATAATTGCTTACGTGTCTAACATAACATAACATTTGCGTACTAATGCAATAATAAACGCATGATCTGTGCTTTAAATAAAACGTGTGGTTGCAAAATAAAGCGATGGTAAGTAAGGGACAGCTTTATATGTTGCTTTTTGCTAGGTAATACCTAATTGGGGTACGTAGAAAGACGGGAGGGAAACGAAAGGGTTTACATTTCCTTGTTTTAACAATATTTTGTTTATCTTTGAAAATAGTGCGCTTAGGCCTGTCGAGCAGCAATATAAAATGGCCGCGAGTTGCTAGAGTACGCATGAGCGGGAGACCATGTGATAGAGGAGAGAGGCTGTGGAAAAGGGATGATCACGCGCTGATGCTGAGAGGCTAAGATGGAAGTATGGTCAAGGCTGTTGTGACCCTTCTGAGCAGATGTGTGCCAAGATGATCAGCAAGAAGCGTGAGAAGCCCGACTGAATCAATAGACGGAACTGTTTTACACAAAATGTAACAGAAAAAGATACAATTTGGACTGATCGAAACGTATGAGCAATTGCATGAACTGTGGGAAACGATGCTTGCATGGACATTCCACACGGAACTGGTTAAGACCAGGAAGTTTGATTAAAATGTATATGGGCCTGAGTTTTGACCAATGAGAAAGAATCACGCCATGAAGAAGAAACATTTTATGCTGTAAGCTAGAATTAGGGTATAAGAAGACCTACTCTTGGTGGGAGGGGTTAGAATGCTGTTAGAATGCTGCGGGAGATGCTGCAGAAGTTAGATGCTGCGTGAGTTAGATGCTGTAGATGGGAGAAGTTGCGGTTGCTGATGCTGACGAGCTGATGCTGCTGCTGTTATTTTCCTTTTCCAGTTGAGTACAAAGATGCTGCTTTAGGAGAACTTTTTCCTGATAGATTTTTATTAGAATTATTAGACTTTCCCCAGATAGATAGATAGATAGATTGATCTATAGAGTTCTTATTATGATAACCTTATTTTTCAGTCTAATAAATATGCATTGCAATTTCAAACTATTCTTATATTGATGATAAATGTAATGATCTGAATAATAAGCTTAACCTCATTTCCTGCATTCAAAACTTTATATAAACTTTATTATTCTTTAAACAAATGACTCAGTGATTCTTTAGCTCAATGATTAAAAATGAAATGTTAAGGAGTTTATTGTGATTGAGCTGGTCTTAATCACCATCAACTGATTCCTACTAGTTGGTCCATCGACCAATGAGCGGAATACCTTAAAAGCAAATGAGAAATATTATGTCATGATAAAAGAGGTATCCCGTCTCCTTCCAGCTAATCGTTTTTCTCCTAGGTTAATGACGGAGGAAATCCAGGGAATAAATGAGTAAGTGAATGCATATGCGGTGTTATGGGCCCCACCGTCATATGGATATAGTGTGTGTGTTAGAGGAATAGTTGCACCTGGATGACCAAAACATAATAGGAGAATTATTTTTATTGTTAGCGCTGGATCAGCAGCTTCCTCAACGTGAGCGGCAGCTTTCTCAATGCGAGCGGTATCGACCTGCCACGACCGCCCACATTCGGAAATCTCGCTGGGAGGTGGCCTAGCACGTGATTTCTATCACTCGCCAACTTAACGTTGGCGAGCCGCACAAGAGAAAAAAACTCAGCTTCAGCGCCTCTTCGCTGAGTTTTTTGGAGCATGGAGTGGGTAGAACTCCGCAAACTCTGCCAGCGGAGCGGAAATCTTCACCCACCGTTAGTCAGGACTAGTGGTAGAGGAGGTATGCTTTGGTGTCTGAGTGGGGGTGGGCAATTTTACTACTTTGTCCTTTGTGAAAAAAAGCTAGATATTCCTCGAATCAGCCTCCAACAATTGCCTGACTGGTTCTACTGATTGGATTTCTGTTGTTCTGGTCTCATTGTATTTAATAAACTTTACTCTATTTTCTAAATTGATTTGGGTTTTTTCTTGTGTTGTTTTTTCACTTTAGTACTGTTTGTGTGCTGTATAAATACTTTACACATTGCTTCTAAATTAAGACTGAATGGTTTTGCGCCAACCTTCCGGAGTGTTAAGCACAGTTTAATTTAGTGAGTTTGGGATGAATTTCCCTAAGGTGGAGGGTCATCTTTAAAGGGACAGATTGGGCTGGTGGGGCATGGGGAGAGATGGATTAAAAATAGGCGAAAAAAAGAAGGATACCGCAAATTGATTTAGAAAGATCATTACCAATTATCTGGGCACATTAGCATGTTACCCATTAGTTGAACACAGGCTGTACAAAATTAGGTAGACAAGTATTATTGTACCCAGGGGAATAAACTGTACCAGTGACATTTATTTTATATCATGCATAATGCAGGCTGCAGAATGTTTCGGTCTTTCAATAGACCTTTGTCAGACCATTATGTGATTGTAATCACATACTGATCCCCATATATGACTGAAAGGACACATAATAGATAATTGTTTAATATGGCCAAGATTTCCTTTGAGGGGTTCTGGTGACATTTGTAATGTTTCAAGAACCCCAGGATGACAATATAGGACAGTATTACACATGTTATGCTCAATTTTTCTATAGAACATGTTTATTTTGGGATAGTTAGCCTGAGAAAATAGATATTTTCCAAAATGCATTTACCAAAGGCCACAAGCTGGAAATAGAATCTTTAGATTTTGTTTAACTTTTTTAAATGAATTTTTGATAAAACAATGGACAACGGTGAAGCCCAGTGGATTTATGGAATTCTGTGGCTGCAGGGTAAAATTCAGATTTTTTTATTTCCCATATTCATCACATAATATGTCATATAAGGTGCATAATTTGGAGACGTCACAAAAAAATTGTTTCTTTTTCAAATGGATGAAAACAATACTGTTGGATATTGTAATGCATACTTTGCGTTTTTGCTGCATAATTTAATTAACTTTGCTGCATAATTTACTCCTCCCTGGTGTAACAGTCGAGTTGCCTAGCAATGGTAAAGCTCTGCAGAATGAGTTGGGACTGAGGGGGTAAAGGGGTTGGCTTCCAGCAGGGGCTCTGATGCAGGCTTCATGGATTACCACAAAACTTTCAAGGGAGAGCAGAGGTGGATGAGCTTTGTTTTTGGAAGGTTTTGTGAAGATTTGTCAAATGGCACCAAAGTTATAAGCAAAACAAAAAATGCTTTTCATGTAGAAATATGGTCCTAACCATAACTATAACTGACAGGTAGGACCATGTAGACAGTTCATTCATCTGACATTGGGGGAAGAAAGATGGCGGCTAAAGGATGAGCTGCTGCACTAGCTCCCCCACCCCACTGGGGAGACTTCGCCAGAATAGAGCATGGCTAATGTGCCGTCACCATAATATTGAAGTGTGAAAGAAGATGTGACATACCCTCTTGAATGTAATCATTCTTCACATAACGCGCCCAGTGAGTCGCCTTAAGCAGCACAAGAGTAAGGACCTCAGTGGATGCTTACTTGGGAGCATTATGGTAATCACTCATCGCTTCCCTGGCAATCTTGCAAGTGTGATTCCATTGGCTTCCTGGCAACCTGATCTCTCTTCTCAGAAAAAGAGGATGCACACTGCTACAGTCCGAGGTGGGGCCTATTGGGGCTCACACCCACATTTTTCCAAGCGGTCGCAGTGTAAGGACCCCCTTGCTGCCAGAGTCCTGCCCAGTTCTTGAGGACTGCCCTGCTGTGTGAGAAGGAAGACTGGACCTGCTTACCTTCAACCCAGGCAAACCTGAGAGACAGCAAGGGTCAGCTGGCACCAAAAGCCTCCCTGGAACTGCCCAGCTGACCTGCTGCACTGAACCTGCCTGAGCCTTGCTGGCCTCTGCTGGAGTGAGTCCTTGATCCCCAGGAGGTGCCTCCCCAGGTCCTGGACCCCTGGCTAGGATCAGAGCGCACTCCTCCTGAAGGAAGAAGATGAAATCTTGAAGTTTGGGCTCTTTGTGACTGTGAATGGGCACGTTCACTACAGCGACCGCCAGTGATCACTGGCCATTCAAGATGTGCACTTTGTGCTACAGCAATGATAGCCTGCAACGCACGACCAGCTCTTCGTGCTACAGAGATGACCATCAGCAATGCTCTACCTGCTCCTTGTGGCCTCTTCCGCCGTGAATGAAACTCTTTGCGACAAACTCAGAAGGTAACTCTTTAGTGGGACCAACCTGGTCGTCCCTGTTTCTGACCCATGCCCCATCGCAGTCAGCCTGAATTTTTTACTTTCTCCTGGTCTAGCACGACCAGATGACTGCCAGTGTGCTTTTGGTGCTATTTTTTACCCACAACTTTAAAAGTAGATATCTCTGGTTCTACTGATTGGATTTCTGTTGTTCTGGTCTCATTGTATTTAATAAACTTTACTCTATTTTCTAAATTGATTTGGATTTTTTCTTGTGTTGTTTTTTCACTTTAGTACTGTTTGTGTGCTGTATAAATACTTTACACATTGCTTCTAAATTAAGACTGAATGGTTTTGCGCCAACCTACCGGAGTGTTAAGCACAGTTTAATTTAGTGACTTTGGGATGAATTTCCCTAAGGTGGGGGGTCATCTTTAAAGGGACAGATTGGGCTGGTGGGGCATGGGGAGAGATGGATTAAAAATAGGCGAACAAAAGAAGGATACCGCAAATTGATTTAGAAAGATCATTACCCATTAACTGGGCACATTAGCATCTTACCCATTAGTTGAACACAGGCTGTACAAAATTAGGTAGACAAGTATTATTGTAGTTGCCTGCCACTATGCAAGCTATAAAACAACCTTGCACACTCGTTGGATGATGTAATCAGTGATGTCATCAATGATATAATTTGAGATGTCATGAGTGATGTTATAAATTATGTCATAAAACATGTCATGGCTGATGTCATATGTGAGGTCATAAGCAGTGCGTGACGGATGTGCAAATTATATTTGGTGCTGATAATTATAACTGCTTAAATTCTGTGTTCTTTTAAGTTTAAAACATTAATGTTGTCACTGAGAGATTCACCTAACTATAATATTACTTTTCAGTGAATTTCTAAAGTCTTTTTAAATGAAAACAGATATTTTTATTACACCTAACAATAGTGCTACTTTAACCTATATATATATATATATACATATATATATATATATATATATATATATATATATATACATATACACACACACACACACACACATACATGGACCCCATTGAAATGCATTGTAGTGAATTGCAGGTTTTGAGGGTCACAAAAGGAGCACATATAAAGGGTGATAGCAGATTTTAGTTGCAATATAAATCATTTGTAGTGTAAATTTACAGAAAATATGCTCTGCATTTTAGCTTCTGGAGCACCTTCCATAACCTCTATGAGAAAATCAAGAGAAAAATGTTTTTCTCAAACATGATTCATGAAATCCCAGCAGAAGGTCACCATTTTTCACAGGGTAAAATCACCTTAGAACACACCACAATTCCTAAAACTAGTATAGTACCACCAACAAATGATTTATATTGTAACTAAAATCTGTTATCACCCTTTATACGTGCTCCTTTTTGTGACCCCCAAAACCTGCAATTCACTACAATACATTTCAATGGGGTCCATGTCCCAGAGTCCTGTCACGGACTGTAATGTTGTGGCCAGCTATAAAGAGGGGGTCCCATTGGGACCTCCCCACATGCCCTTTTGGGGTCTGGGTGAGCTCACTCTGCCCCCTTACATATTTTCATTAATTCATTTACACAACACAGGGACCAAGTCCCTGAGTTTTGTAATGGCTGCCAAAACATCTTGTTCAGGTTGAAACCAACCAATCAGGATTGACTAGTCCCCTTTAAATTTGCCAATCAGAGCATATCTGGACACCAACTGTCCAGATATTTATATTTTTTTAAACCTTAATACACCAAATCACAAAAAGCACAATCTGCGTAACAAGATCTAGCTTCCTGCCAATTTGGTGTGATCCGTTCAGCCGTTTTTGCTGTATCCTTGTTTAAAGAAATTTATGGAATATGCAGGGGATTTTACTTTTTGGGACCCCTTTCTTTTTTTCAACCCCTGCTTGACAGATCACCCTCATAGTTTCCAGGCACAAACTAGTCAAAAAGTAGCACCTTTTTGGAAAGTTTTGTGGAGATTGGTTGAACGGGGCCCAAATTATTAGCAACACAAAATACTCTGGAAATTAACTAAAAAAAGAAAAAGGTTAAAGTAACAGTATAGTATGCTTTCAGTTCTCCACTTCATTCCATCAAGATGGCGTTCGGATGTGCCACACTTTTGGCATGAATTCAGAATGTTAGCACTCTAGTTGCTCATTAGAACACTGTGGTAAAGTGGCTTCTCACCAGGGAGTTAACTGGCAGTCTGCTACCGGTGTTGAAAGTGCTTGTTTCAGTCTGCACGTCAGAATGTTTTAATGAAATAGAGGAGGAAGATATTTGAGAACTCAGTTAAAATGTGTCTTAATTTTGTTTTCTACAGCTCTAACCATAATTTCTATGAAAAAATTAACCCCCTCATTTTGTTCCTTTATAAATGAAATGTTTTTGGTTTTACCAGTTTGATTCAATCAAGATGACTTCAGGTGTGCCATACGTTTGTCATAAGTAAGACTGTTAGCGCTCTAGTTGTTCTTTAGAATACTCTGGGAGACTGCAGTAGAACACAGGAATCAACTGACAGGCTGGTCCTGTTGGAAGTACATGTTTTACTGAGAATGTCAGACTTTATTCTCACGCAGCTGAGAATGCAAAATCTGAAGCCTCTGGTCCTGATATAGAAACAACTGACAGACTGCTCCTGATGTAAGTACATGTTTTTACTGGATGTCAGAATGTCAGACTTCATTCTCAACTGGCTGAGAAAGATAGTGTGAATTTACAGAAAATATGCTCTGCATTTTAGCTTCTGGAGCACCTTCCATAACCTTTATGTGAAAATCATGCCAAAACTGTTTTCTCTCAAACATGATTCATGAAATCCCAGCAGAAGGTCACCATTTTTCACAGGGTAAAATCACCTTAGAAGACACTACAATTCCTAAAATTAGTATAGTACCACCAACAAATGATTTATATTATAACTAAAATCCGTTATCACCTTTTATACGTGCTCCTTATTGTGACCCTCAAAACCTGCAAATCACTACAATGCGTTTCAATGGGGTACATGTCCCAGAGTCCTGTAACAGACTGTAATGTTGTGGCCAGCTATAAAGAAGGGGTCCCATTGGGACCTCCCCACATGCCCTTCTAGTGTCTGGGTGAGCTCACTCTGCCCCTTACATATTTTTTTAATTCATTTACAGAACACAGGGACCAAGTCCCTGGGTTTTGTAATGGCTGCCAAAACATATTGTTCAGGTTGAAACCAACCAATCTGGATTGATTTGTCCCCTTTAAATTGGCCAATCAGAGCATATCTGGACACCAACTGTCCAGATATGTAATGTTTTTAAACCTTAATACACCAAATCACAAAAAGCACAATCTGTGTAACAATATCTAGCTTCCTGCCAATTTGGTGTGATCCGTTCAGCCGTTTTTGCTGTAGCCTTGTTTAAAGTAGTCTTTGGAATATGCATGGGGTTTTTACTTTTTGGGACCCCCCTTTCTTTTTTTTGGCCCCTGCTTGAAGGATCACCCTCATACTTTCCAGGCACAAACTAGTCAAAAAGTAGCACCTTTTTGGAAAGTTTTGTGGAGATTGGTTGAATGGGGCCAAAATTATAAGCAACATAAAAAAAACTCTGGAAATTCACTAAAAAACAAAGGTTAAAGTAACAGTATAGTTAGGTGCTGAAATGAGGTAAAAACTAATATTTGAACAACAAAACAAACTCTGAAATTCACCACTTATAGTTCATTGGCTAACTATAACTTTGGCCCCTGCCATGCACTGCTTATGACCTCACATATTAAGCCACTCATGGCATTTTACATGACATCATTGATGATATCTCAAATGAAACAATTGATTGATTGATTGATTGATTGATTGTTTTGATCACTTCCAAAATGCACTATTACATGAATGAGTCACAGATGGATGGTTACAATCTAATTAAGTGGGTCGTATCAGGTTTCCCGAAACAGTAAGAGAAGGTGTGAAATGGAGAGCAGACAGGCAGTTATTCCAAGCTTAGGATAGCAAGGATTTTAGAGAAATAAATGTAATGATAAAATGACACCAAAATGAGGAAAATCGGATGTAGGGATCAGGACTTATTTAAAAACAAACAGCATCCCATCATAAAACAACTGGAACTCAAAAATCGATATAAGTCACTGTGGTGCAGTTGACTGGAGCCTAGGCATATGCCAAGGATGACCAGCAATGGAGCATGGTTGGATACAAGTTATTGGTCTATCATACTCTTATGCCTTATACATGCTTACCGGCTATAAAATAAAAACATCTTAGTAAAAACATCAAAGCGGGACAAATATTCATATGATAACAAGTATCTGTCTTACTGACTGTTAGAAATGGGGTTTCTGGTTGGCTGAGGTATATACCCAGGCCAGGCAGAGCCCACCACTCTAGACAGGGTAAGCTAAATACACAGCTAAAATAACCTGTGCTCACCCTCTGGTTGCTTGGCACAGAGCAGGCTGGCTTATCAAAAGAGGCATGTGTAAAGTATTTGTGCAACACACACACACAGTAACACAATGAATACACCACAAAAAGACTCCACACCGTTTATAAAAATAGTACACTTTTTACTTAATAAAACAAGACCAAAATGATAAAAATCCAATAAGTACTTTTAAAGACATGAGCATTTAAAGTATGCAGGTAAATACAGTGCTTCAGCAACACTCACGATTATGAATTACATTCGACTGAGGAGCAATGGCCCCAGTATAAGGTAGGAAAGGCTCCAAATCCCTTCCGCTAAATATTGTGGCCAAAAACAGTATTTCCAAAGAGGCGCTTGAAAGAAAGCGCTCTACGGTCCCTCAAGACCGGTGGGTTTGATGAGTCTCGGCTGCCTGCTGGCGCGCAGCTTGGTTTACAGGACCTCCTGGGTCCGACTCACGCCCACAGTACCTTGTTTCTGGAGCCATGGGGTGACGGCCTCACGGTTTGCGGCCAACATCACTGGGGAGGGGGTCTCTCAGGCAGAAAGGCGGTGTGGCAAGGGGCCAGCTGTGAAAGGCACACGGCTGCAGAGATTTCCCTCAGGGAACAGGCGAGCAGCTGGCATCGGCTTCTATTCTTAATTTGTAAATAAATAAGTGCCAGGGCTCTCCTCAGGAGACCACTGCAGCTTGTGCCGCACATTGCCCCTGCCATGTTGCCAGTGATAGTAACAACACAACTACTAACCATCACACTCCTACAAGTGTGACAATTCAGACTATCACAGGCCCCTAAAGCATAAGAATTGCTTGGGCGGCAGGTAATAGTCATTTTTAATGTATATTGAAATAATAATTGACTGTTGCTGGGGTCATCAGAGGCAGCGCCATCTTGTGGCAGACTGTCACAAGCACCGGTGTTGACAATTATGTGCCGGTGCCGAGCACCGGAAACCACAGTCTCAAAATAAGCACTGGTCGGCGTGCAGCGTTAGTTCTGCTCCTGTGGGTGGGAGGAGCTGATACCTTGATGCTGAGGTGACTCCTGTTACCACAGCAACACGGCGAGGCTGCGCTGACAGGGCTTCCCTCTGCGCTGCGGCGTGTTTGTAATATCAGACACAGGGAAGATAGTTGCAGGTCTAAAAGCAAAGTGCTGGGCCTATGCAGAGTTAGCGATCAGGCACAGCTGATCTTTGTCGAGTTTGGGCTGCCAGACTCACAAGTTGGAGCGTCCCCAAAGACATTGAGAGAAGGAGTGATGAGAGGGCTGCAAAGATCTATAAACCTAATTACTGCGGAATCCAGTAACTAAAAGAGAAGGAACACCATGAAAGGGAAGGAGACAGTGTGAAGTAATCAAGACCACTAACAGGATTTGCGTGAAATGGAAAACAACGAGATAGTACACGCAAGAAGAGCTGATAATGATTGCTTCAGTATAATGTGCCTTTTTGATGTTTTACTAAACATTGATAAAGTTGTGTTATCTGTTTTGTTCAGCATCGCCTGGGAATGGGAATAAGGCTTTCCTGAAATGCATGGAGCACAAAAATAATGTGCGCATTAAATAAAAGATGAGTGAAAAAGATTAAATGAACATTAGGTCTGAAATATGAATATATTTGACCAATTAATATTTTCCAGAGCTAGTGTCCTATTCGAATTAAACAGGAGTTTTAATTATGTGAAGACATTTTCACCCTCAGTTGTTGGTGGGAAAAAAGGTGCAAGAGCGACAATAACTATTTGGGTTAAAAAAAATGGTGTGCAGCAACAAGCTAAATGGTGTTTGTGTCCATTCCGACCTTTCACAGAGAGATTAAAATCATTCTCTCTAGTCTCTAACTGTATGATGTCTTTGTTTCTGGATCTACAGCTAAGTGAGATTATTATGTCACACCATGTTCCTTTTCTAGTGGAGCTTCAATGCCAGGATGCAGAGTTAGGACACTGTGCATGTATCTGTCTCCACACATTAATAAAAAGTTCTGCAACCAAATATCAAAGACTTTTTCTTCTTTTAGCTATCAATGACGATTCAAAGTAGCATTTTGCTACAGCATGAGATGTGCTTAATCCCCCTTTGGGGGGGATGTTGTTATGCGTCAACAAAGAGAAAAATATTAAGAAAGAACAGGCTTCTTTGGAGATAAACTATTAAAAAAAACGTTTATGAGCAGCCACAAAAAGATTTTAATCTACATGAGCAGGAAAAACCATGCTTCACATTGAACTTAATGATCACTGAATGAGCAGAGCACAGTTTGTACTTAAACAAGCTCATTGGGAATCAGGTGATGAAGTTGACAAGGTCCTGACCAACAGGGTTAAAATGTTGCGTAAACTACAACTATGGCGTAGTTCTACAAGGTTTGCTTTCCAACCCACAGGTGAAACAGGTGGACTTGGTTCAATGCACCAACAATGAATGTGAAAGACAGGTTATTGTAGCCCCGCAGAACACTAATTAATGTATTATTGAAATAGAGTTAAGACTTTGGGTTACTAACAGTCCCCATAAAGGGATCAGGGACACAGTGGTAACAGTAACAAACTAATTTTGTTGTTCACGATATCACACACACACTGCACTAAAAAGAATAGCGCTTTTAAGTAAAAGTATGTATTACTACAGGAACAATCTGCTCCTTAGTGTGTCTAAAACAACAACACAGAATATTATAAAAACAGCAAGAAGGCACATTATAAATAACGAGAATAAATTGAACATTTCTAACATGTTTAAAATGTCATCCAGAACCTATTACCCTAACATCTACTTCTATGCGCTACACTAAGAGAGCAGGAAAAGCAGAGCAACTTGAAGTCTAGAGTTTCTGAGGGAGAAGAGTTGCACTGCATACCTTGTTGACAGCAAAGGCCGTTTTTATCAGGGGATGTATGAAGGCAGTGTTCCCTTTGAGGGCACACACATGCTGCGGTAATGGTCTTCCCCCGGGACTTGGCTTTATCAGCTTCAGGTGAGAAGTAGCATTTGCAAAGTGCACTGGCACTAGGTGAGACCGTCTGTGGCAGAATCTTGTGTGAAAATCTGAGCAAAGGTCCTCTCCTGACAAGTGGTAGTCCTTATATACGAAATCTAATCAGAAGTTGGAATTTGTGACATAAGTTTAGGAATGTCTGACATAGATTATGTGCATCAAGGAGCGCGCCCCAGATGTTTCCTTATGAAAATATAAGGTAAAAGGACGTCAATTCAGACTACACAATTTCGGCTATATATTTGCATATGTTCTTTTTTAACCTTGTCATGGTGAAAAGTACACACTTGTCCCAGACTAATGTTGCATCAGGTGTTATATCTATGTCATTAGTCAAAAGAAAAGGCCAGACAACATCTGCTTCAAATGGCAGACATGACTTTGATTCTTCATAAATTCAATCAATCAATCAAACAGCATTTGTAAAGCGCATCACTGTCACCCCTTGGGGTATCTAAGCAGTGTGGTCCCAATTGGAGGTGTCCTTCCTGAAAATCAGTAATTCAGTTTTGTCAGAGTTGAGTTGGCGCCAGTTGTCTCTCATCCATTTGGCTATGTTGGCCATGGCGTTGCAGAAGTTGGTTTTGTCCGTGGGATTTGATGACGTCTGTGAGGGAGGTCATTTAGATGTTGAACAGAGTGGAGCTGAGGGATGATCCTTGTGGCATGCCACATATGATGTCTTTAGGTGCAGAGGTGAATGGAGGCAGTTGGATGCTCTGTGTGCATCCTGTAAGAAAGGAGGAAATCCACTTGAGGGCGTCATGCTGTATGCCTATGTTGTAGAGTCTGTTGATGAGGGTGTTGTGGAAGACTGTATCGAACACTGCAGAGAGGTCGAAGAGGATCAGGGCCACAATTTCTCCACAGTCGAGGAGTGTTCTAACAATCAGCGCGGTCTCAGTGCTGTGGTTGGCACGGAATCCAGATTGAGAGGCGTTCAGTAGGTGGGTTTGTTCCAGGAATTTGGTGAGCTGCTGGTTGATGGCTTTCTCAAGAACTTTGGCCGGGTAGGGGAGCAGGGAGATGATAACTTTTGTGATTGTTGAGGTCAGCGGTGGCTTTCTTTAGGAGGAGTCTGACGTCTGCGTGTTTCTATCTGTCCAGTAAGGTTGCTGTGGAGATGGAGGTGTTGAGGATGCTAGTGATTTGAGTGCTGATTAGGCAAGGTTGTAGAGGTGGTAGGAGGAGGGGTTGGTGGGCGCCCCATAGTGGATGGCTGAAGTGGTTAGGGCGGGAAGCGGTGACCAGGTGGTGATGGTTTAGCTGGTGTTTGCAGGTTGGTTGAGGTCGTGGGGTTGAGGGTAGCGGGTTGGATGATGGATGTTGAAATTGTTATAGATGTTGGTGCCCTGCTGTGGAATTAGTCTGAGAGGGTATCGCAAAGTTCTTGGGAGCGGTGGATGGTGTTCTCTATGGCTGTCAGGTTGGAGAATTCTTTGAATATTTTGAAGAGTTTGTTTGTGTGGTTGGCTGCTTTCTTGGATTCTTTGATGTGCTGGTGATAATTGCTGAGGGCTGTTTTGTGAGCTACTCTGTCTGCGGGGCTCTTGATGGTGCGCCATCATTTCTCCAGTTGGTGGCAGTTGCGCTTTGTGGTCCTGAGTTCTGGGGTGTACCGGCTGGCATAAACATAGTATGTAATATACTTATAGCATAAAACAAAAAGCTATCAATACATTCTATATATATATATATATATAAATGATAAAATAAGGCATATGTAGTACATTTAGCTAAGGATGAATACTTTTAAGCCTTGCATTGTTTCAGATGATGAATAATTATCCTAATCTAGCTGAAGGGTTTTATGCGTGTCAGCGGTCTAATATACCAATGATGATATCAAATATGCCAGATTAAAAATATACGATATAAAAATCACAAAATTAAGCAAAAATGGAAAAAGAGTCTGTACAAAAGAAAAAGTTTTCTTCAGTTCATAGTTCATGTAGGCTTTAGTGGTATCTTTACTTTACTTTACTTTAATTTAGTTTTATAAGGCGCACAGCTACCCAACAAGGGCTTCCCGGCGCCAGCCTGAAAGGAATCAAGAGAGAGTCAAATTATTGGTTAAACAACCAGGTTTTTAAATTTTTTCGAAAGTTTCCATACACAGTTTCGTTACAGAGTGACATAGGAAGGGAATTCCACAAAGAAGGACCCAACCAGGCGAAGGATCGGCCACCCATCCGCGACAGTCTGATCCTAGGGACTGAAAATTTAGCTTGAGTGGTGGACCGAAGAGAGCGGGAGGGTAAATAAGGGCAAACCAGAGCTTTCAGGTATTGGGGAGCCGAGCCAATTTTAATCTTAAACATGTAGCTCAAGGCTTTGAATTTAATCCGACTCTCTAGCCTGAGCCAGTGAAGATCACGCAGAGAGCTGGAAATGGAGGCCGCTCTGGGAATTTGGCAAAGCAGCCTGGCAGCTGAATTCTGCACCACTTGAAGCTTACGGATCACATCCCTGTTTGACCCTAGGTAAAGAATGTTACCGTAGTCCAGTCTCGAAGTGACAAGGGCCTGGACTACGGTTCTCTGGGTGGAACGAGGGAGCATCCAGATGATTTTTTTAAGCCATTTAAGGATGGTGAAACAGGTTGCGGCAACCTTCACGGCTTGTTGAGGCATAGATAGCTTATCGTCAAAGATGAATCCTAAATTGCGGACTTGGTGGACGGGTTGGGGCAAAGTGTCCATTTCCGCAGGCCAGTGATGCGGACCCCAGAGATCTTTCTTTTTCCCAAAAATTAGGACCTCAGTCTTGTCAGCATTGAGTTTAAGTAGGTTGGCTTGCATCCAAGATGCGATGTTCCTCAACCCAACTTGGAGGGAAGATGATTCAATCTCCTTCCCGGCAGAGAGTGAGAAAATAATCTGGGTATCGTCCGCGTAGGAGAATAGGGACAACCCAGATTCCTCTGCAATCTCTGCCAGAGGTTTAACACAGATATTAAACAATAGGGGGCTAAGAATAGACCCCTGCGGCACCCCATACGGAGAGGGATGAATTTCAGAGGTAAACATAGAAGAAAAGACCTGGAACGTGCGGTCAGTAAGGAAGGAGGTAAGCCAGTTTAATGCCGATCCAACAACGCCCAGAGATTGAAGAGCTTGTAATAACACAGTGTGGTAAATAAGCATCGTTGGCCGACTCAAATTTTTGTTTTCATTCCTCATCAGAGAACATGTTGACATCATTGGGTGCGCACGGAGCATACATGTGATCTTTACAAAAACCTTGTAGAGAATGTTCGAAGTTAACAATCTGTGTATTCGATGGACCAGCAATTGGTTGCTCATCTGAGGCACTCAATGGTAAATGCAACTCCTCTCCAGGGGGCTCTACAGATAACAGTGAGTCAAGCCACACATCAAGAACTGCGTTGAAAAGTGCCACTGGTGACATTGCTCTGTCTTAGGTAGCAACTTGGAGAAGGGACAGATGCATTGCTCTGCATTGTCTCTAGTGCTCATGTAGAGGTTGAATGACTGTTTCCATATCGAGATAAGCCACTGGGGACTGTTCCAGCTGTAAGTCCAAGATGTTTTAAGTTGGACAGTTTATGCACCAGAACCCAAGTTTTACTTATGTAGCATCCATTTTATGAAATGTGAGCATCCAGTGCTAACTGAGTTCAGATAGGCAAGAAGGGCACCTGTAGCATGGTTGAGTTTCTCTGCAGTTTTTTCAGCTGGATAGGTGTACTCCATGTTGTTGATTTCCTTATCAGAACAGGAGAAAGATGATGATACCATAGCTGATTAGCATCATGATGATCAAAAATCCATCAAAAAGGCTGGAGAACAGAGAATGAGAAAAAGATGGAATCAGTCCAAATACTGCTTTAAACCAAGTCACCAGACCAGATCCAATGATCTTAAAAAGATGCATAACACCAGTTGTCAAAGATGAGTTAAATATCATTTGTATGATATCGGCAGAGTGTGTTGGGTATTGTTTGTGTAGCAGCCTCTGAACCTCTGAAGCAGTTCTGTCTGTCTGCAGATTGTAAGTTTCAACCGCTGACGTTAATGGGACTTCTTTTTACACTAAAACAGACAATAGCTTGTTTAGATCATCAAACACAAAGATTTCATGTTTATACTAGGCCAAGGGATGTTCCTAATGATATTTTGAGGTGCCGGGTATAAGGTCCTTCCAGAACACTATTGTTTCTGAAACTGTTATCAGGTATGGCTGGCCGGATTCCAACCCGCAGCAAGTAAAGTTTGTTAGAAATACATGAGAAGTATTATTTAAGACTTCATGATGTGTGGGAATGGATGCAATGGGGAAAATGGATAAAACACAACTTAACCCAGGCATCAAAGCACTACACATCCCATGTAATGATATGGTGTCACACAGAAGGGAGTGTGTCACACAGAAGGGAGTGTCCAAGGGGATTTCTGCAATTTGCTGTACTAATATACACAGGGTAATCTTCATTTTCATTTTAACAGATGTGGGAAAAGGAAAATTTCTGTGAATGGAACAATTGTGAATTTGCATAGTTTAAAACCAGCCAGTGGATTTCAATTTTGAGAGTCAGAAAAATGAAATGTTGTAATGGGCATGAAAATAATACTGTGTATAAGCCAGGTAATAGGTGGAGTGTCACAAACCGTAAATGGCACATCTTCAGCTTGTTCCAAATTTAATAGTGTGTAATTGGATTCTTTCTTGTCTATTGTTTTTCGAATGAGTGTCAGATTATATGGTTCAAACATGGCTGTTTTATTGAGAAGTTGCCAAGGCTAGAAACCTGATCTGAGTGTTGGTAGAGCCTAATTTAATTGTCAAATCACTCTTAAGTGAGCCTGCCCATGTTGTAATAAATCTAGGTCTCCTTTTATGCGGTCTAACGCTGAAGACAGAATGTAATTTAATGAGATACACTTGGAGAGCATGTGCATTCCACTATCAATAACTTTAAAAACTGTTTGCAAGTTTTCTTGATCTATTTGCCTAATTCTTTCTTTGAATATTTGTTTAACTCATTAGAGAAAGTTTATATTCCTGTGGAAAGGAATCTTTTATTTCTTTTAGGAAGTAGTCTCAGAAGAAAGTCAGAAAAATCCATGTTTTCATTAGTTACGGAAAGTGTTCCTTCACCGTTGAAAGACTAGAATGATCTAGCCCTCATTGGCATAGCTTACCTACACTATATCTGGTAACTACTACAGGTGTTTGTGTATTATAATGTGGGTCAGGACGATTAATTTTAGACCCAGGAGTGTTGGAATGAAAACACTACATACAAGTGTCAGAATTATAAGGCCAAACCTTTGAGAGAATTGAGCGGAATTATAGGCTCCAATTTATATCATATAATTTATGTCTGATTCAGACATATTCATATGGAATTGCCAACTATAGAACATGGTCAAATTGGCTTTTGGTATAGAAGGTGTCCTTAAGTCCGTAATTGTTCCAAATCCCTGACATGTAGCCTGTTGGATAGTTTTGTTTAGAAAGATCATCTCTTTAGGTATTATATGGGCCTGGAATAAGGCTTCTTTGCCTTGGATCTGACAAGATTTGGTTTCCCAAATACTTTTTTCATCCACATTTTCTTTCCAATATTCATATCCTTGAATAGCCAGGTTTTGACTAACGTCAATAGAGTAAATCAATTTGTTGGTAGTGATTTGATTTTTTAGAAGCTGCTGTGGCATCTGTTTGAAACAGAAGGCTGAAGGGTGTGATCTGTCAGCGTTCTGAAAGTGAGGGAATTTCTTTAAAAAGTTAGAATTACTATTGGGAGACAGAGCCCTCACAATGTTCCCGTTGTGTGTAATTGTGAATTTCTCTACGATAGCTAGTCCTATATATGTAATATTGTACATAGTGATGAAAGCAATACTTTTGTTTGTAACTTTTCTGAATTTAAATAAGGATCTTCACTATTCAAACAGCATATTCCTGTATATCAGACAACCTTCTTTTAACAGTCTCAATGTCCCAATCATCTGAAATAGAATTGGGTATTTCAATACCTTTCATTCAAACTTTTATCACATAAGGCAATTTCAATGTCTTTATGGGTCCCATAATCAGATATGGAATCTTTTACCATGCTATGCCCTTGGGCACAGTCTAAGCTGTAATGTTCAGGCTCTGTGGGATGAGGAGTGTGGTTGTAGTTCACAAACTACAGGTGATGCAATTGTTCTTGTAGGGATGAAATGTCCATTAAGTAGCAGTAGAACAATGAGTATTGTTGACAGCCACAGGATTAAAAGAAAAGTTCCCAAAGTGGTTCAGGCATAGGACCATGGAGTAATCAAATAGTTGTCATGAAACCATTGGCAGGCATGAAGCAGTCTCTGGCGATGAGTGACTCTAGAAGGGATTGAAAAATCTCCTGTGAAATATTAAGAGTAATTTTCAATGTTGTTGGTCTCTCAAGACTCATGAAAGGGCACCAGTTCAAATGATGTAGCATTAGGTGGAATTTCATAGTAAACCATGGAATTATGTTGGATAGTAGCCACTTTCATTGTGGCAGGATCAACTGTGTTTGTTGAACTCAAGGTTCTGCGTAGAGTGTTCTGCTCAAATATCCCGTACTGGGAACTCGAGCCAGAAATGTTACTGCTTCGTTCAGGGGGTAGCGTATTTAGAGTAGGGAGAGACTCGGAGGCACTACTCTTAATCCTTCTCGGTGTATGCAGTGCTCGGCTGCAGAGAATTGGCCACATAATGCATTTTAACGTGGTTGATAGACACCTGTCTTTTTTTCCTTGAGCCAGGCAGAGGAGGCAGAATGACAGTTCTTTGCCTTTTTACCCCAAGAACCGTAACGGGTGGTCTGCTTGTTTGTCATGGATCTTTTCCTTAACTAGGCCCCCAACTTTGGAAACCCACTTACCAGCAGCAGTGATAATATTCCCTTCACCGGTGGCGGCAACAGAGTGGCTCACATTAGACAGCTTGTCTCTGACTTCTTGGATATACTGCAAAACATTCAAACATTTCTCCCAGTCAAATTCATCTTCATCCACCACCTCCCAGAATTATCTAAGCCAGGCACATAAATAGGCACTCCGAAGAGAATCTTGTATGGAGTGCGTCCTCTCAATACTGGTCTGGGCAAGTTATTTAATGCCCTCTGAACTCCATACAGGTTATGGTAACAACTAAGACCTGAACTTAAGACCCCTGCAGTCAAATCTTGTTTAATTATGCCGTGAGCATGTTCTTCAATGTCATTCCATTTAGCTTTAAACCCCTGTAAGCCTTGGAGGCGAACGCAGAACTGTTAGCTGAATGAGATGAATGAACTGCTGTTGTATGGGCCTTAGGCCTCTGGGCAGAGTCACGTCCATTTTGTAAAATGCTCATGTTTAAAGTTGACATCTTTTATACTGAGATCTTTTACACAATAACCTTTTGCACACATTTGCTAGTGCATCACAACACAATAATTCACTGAGAATGCATTTACATACATTTCCAATTCTTGGTAGGCACTATCATCGTCTCCTAGAACATTCTGTTTAAGAGACCAGATACACTGCACAAATTATTGTTATTTGTCTGGACAGAGACATCTATATTGAGCTAGGATAAACATACATGCTTATCCAGGGCTCAGGCATTAGAACCAATGCGGACCATTTAATATATAAACAGGCCAGTTCCTGGATATGGCAGAGGGGCACTTTGAGACAGATTGTCAACATCGTACCATGGCTGAGTACTAGTCCAGCTGAATTCCAGACGTATGCAGAGAGAGATGCAGTCTTAAATCACCAGGATGAACTACCAGATGATCTGCTCACTGACGTAATGGGAGTTAGACGATTCAGGGTATCTTTGCTGATGCAAACACCTATATCTAGGTTAGGATAGGATGCTATAAGTAGGATTACTTTTACATGTATGCATATAAATCAATACTAATGTACAATAGTAGAACTGTTCATTCTATTTACCATTTTAGTAATGCTGGTCCCTCTCCTCTGTTTCATTTTATCTATTATTGCTGCACACATATTTTAAACAAGATTACAATTTTCTCGATAAATATATTGAAATTTGTAATGGTATATTTCTTGTGTATCTCTTTAGGCAATGTCTGAGTTACTAACGAAAGGGTTAGATTTGTTTCCATGGTTTACTTGGGGAATTAGGGTTTGCAGTGCTCTAGAGGTTGCAGATGCCATTCGGTGCCCTGACAGGGTAAGGTCCTGATGGTGCACTGTGAGCTAGCCAGGAAGGACAATATACTCTGATGGTATGGAAGGGCTTAGTCCCCCATAGTTTTGAAGTTTATGTTTCCCAACAAGCACAGTCTTACCGAAAGGTAAGAACTGCACAACACTGCCCCAATCACTACCAGGACTTGCAAATCATTTACTACTGCTAAAGCATTTGCATTTCTCTGTGCAAAACCCATAGGAATTGGGAACATGAATCCATTGTCACCAATATGTATTTATATCAGTTGGCTGAGTGAAGGGAACCAATGTGATCCAAATAAATCACTTGGAAGGGGATATTTGAAATCATTGGGTGAGTGGGCAAGGGTTTTTTTTTTACAGTGGAAGATTTAATCTCCTCACAAATGCCATACTGCTTAACAGAATCCCTGGTTTGTCTATATAAACTAGGCTACCTGTAGAGTTGCTGTAGTATTGCCACAGTGGTGGTAATTCCTGCATGAGCAGATGCCAACTCCTCATGGGTTTCTTTGATTAAATCTAGTCTAGACAGATTATCAGGTATTATTCTGTCTCTCACTCTTGGAATTATGACTTCAGGAATGTTATCGGAATTAAGGGTGTAGGAGTATTTGCTTGATTACATTTAATGGCTGTTAAGATATCTGTATTGATCTTTGTTTGAGATCTGGTTAGGACTGCTACTCTAACAGTCTAAAGCAGCCTTTGCCACTAGGTCGGCTGCACAGCTCCCTTTGACGTGAATACCATCACACTGATGACCCAAGGTGTGTTTCACATGGACCAAAGGAAGTTTATCTTGTAAGACAGCTACCTTTCCTCAAAGCTGTTTATTCTTAATAGGTTTTCCATTCGAATCCTTGAATCCATTTAGCCGCCAATGTGGCAAGACGACATTGTAACCTTGCACACAAAAAGATGAGTCGGACAGAATATGTGTGGGAACTGATGAATCAGTCTTTTGCACTGCAAGCAACAGGCCATGTAATTCTGTCTGCTGCTCAGTACTATCACCGAAGAGTTTTGTATGGGTGTGCTGTGGGATGAATTCACCATCCTTTCCTATACCTTATACTGCCACACAGGCTGCGGAGTGTTTGTGTTTTGATCTAACGCAGGTTAGGCAGAGTCATCCATGTAGAATATGCTCTGGTAAGACTCAATAGGTAAAGTGGTTGGATTTGGAGCAATGTGTTGTTCATATTGGTGAAAAGACTGGGTACAAAGAGTAGGATTAATCTAAAAACTTTACATTCACTGCACTTAAAGAAGAGGCCCACTGTACCCATCTCGGGTGTAGGATGCAAACATTAGGAATGCTTGCCTTGGTGGCTTCTAGTGCTGGTATGGGAGAAACGACAATGATCTCTTTTCACAGTGCCAAAGGGTACTCCTTTAAAATAGCTGTTTGCACAGCTGTCAGGATCTTTTCAATGGAAGCAAAATGTGCTTCACTTAAAGAATACAAGTGAGACTAGTAAGCAATAGGGATAGTCTGTCCTTCATTGTAGGTCACATAGGTATAACCATAGTGACTGTGTATGACTCTGATAACTTGGTTGGTTTTATTATCCCTAGTTTGTAAATATTTAGTCTCAAGCATGTCTGCCTGTAGAGCACACAAGACATCAGTGTGTGTGCTCAGCTATTGTTTAGATGAAAATGTGGGAGAAATCAGGTAATACAAGGGCTTCACTCTGTCAGCATAGTGAGGTAAATAAGTATGTCCAAAGTTAAGAAATCCCATCAGGGATTGCAACTTTTTCAGTGTATCTGAAGACTGCAAGGTAGGGCACTTTTGAAAGAAGTCCAGAGCCAGACCCTTGCCCTAGGCAGATTTCTCCTGGGAAGGTCACCATCAGGTAGGCAATCTTCAACTTCCTCAAATTAATTTGTAACCATGTGATGTTAATATAGTCACTACTCTGTCTACCCTGGTTAGTTGTAGACTTAAATCATCACCTGTAAGATAGATATCATTAATGTATGACAATACTTCGGGATCTGGTTGTAAGATCTCCATGATATCTGCTGAAAATAAGCCAGGACTGTTCTTAAAGTTCATGGGCAAGCGTCAGAATGAAAACTGCTCTCCGTCGAACCTAAAAGTGGTTAGATACTCACTTTCAGGCGTATGTTATGGCTAAAACACCTAGTGAAAATATCTAGGAGCGTTTGGTATTTTTTCCGCACCAGTTGTTCATTAAACCTTTGCTATGTGCGTTTTGTACTGTGTAGGTTTGTGTATGTGAATTTAAAATCCTATAGTCAAAACAACTGATATATATGAGCCATCTGGTTTTGAGACGGGAAAAAGGGGTGTGTTCATTGGCAATAATCAAAGCTTTTTTATGCCCTGGTACCGCAACTGATCTTATATTGCTTTTATTATGTGTTTGGCTTCTGGTTTTAGATGGTATTGTGCTTGTGGTTGAAGTACGCAGCGTAAGGGAATGATATGTGGACTGCAGTTTTTGTCCTACCCCGCTTGATTTCTGTATAAGGCTGAAGCCTTTCGCACAACCCATTCATCTGTGTAGATCTCCCTGTTATCCTCAGGTACTATGGGGGAAAAAGCTACCCTATCGCTTCCTTCCCCCTGGGTGTTTCCCTGATAATGACTGGAGGCAGCCTTCTTCCGCTAGAATGATATCATAATCACCAGACAATTGTGACCAAAATACTGCTTTGATGATACGTGGTATGTCCCCTTAAATTTGTATGTTTAAATAGTAAACCCTATCAGGAGAATTTAAATGTTTATCTGGAGTCTCTATCTGTATAAAGACATCAGTTGGATTCACATTCAGAAACCTCTGAAGCACCTGATGTACTATCGTGACTTCTGTCTAGAAGCGCTCTCGCCCAAGTGCTATTTCGCAGGAGGCCCTTAGCTGCATCGGCATGTTTCTTAGAAAGTCCTGCTACTTACTTCTTCTTTATTGGGGTTTTAGAATCCAATTATGTTTTGTCCCTCTTTACACTGACGTCAGTCTCATGGCATTTGGACATAATATCGAGTCATAAATATCGAGTGACACAAACATCGAGTTTTGAATATTGTGTCACATAAATATCATGATGCAGAAATATCGTTGACAAAAATATTGATTTTTTAAGGTAAGTAATATCATTTTCAAGAATATAATTTGCAATAATATAGTTGCAAAAAATAGCGTTTTTTAAATAATCCTTATGTGTTTTAAATAATATTTTTTTGTATACGGTATATATTTTGTTTGTATAATTTTTGTTAATGTTTTTAAATATAGTTAGCAATTTTGAGTTATTTCTAATTTTAATTTAATTGTTAACAGTACTTTATAGTGTCGTAGCGGGTTGTGAGGTTTGCAGGGGGTACAGGTTGGGAAGTTAATTAAGTATAATTAATGAATAATTAATTTTTAAATAATATTAATTATTTAATTGATAATTAAATCTGAAAATTCTGTTACTGTTTTCAAGTTTTAAATGCGGGTTGTTGGGTTCATAGGGGTTTTGGGGGGAAGTTAATTAAGTAATGTATTAATAATGAATTTATTTTTAATTATTTGATTGATAATTATATGAATTGTGTAATTATTATTTTTTCAAGTTACATTTTAGATGCAGGTTGTTGGGTTTGTAGGGGTATAAGGTGGGAAGTTAAGTAAGTAATCATTGATTAATAATCCATTATTAATTTATTATTAATATTTAATTTATAATTAATTAAGTAAAATATGTGATTATTATACTTGAGTTATATTTTAGGTGTAGGTTGTTGGGTTTGTAGGGGTATAGGGTAGGAAGCTAATTAAGTAATAATTGATTAATAATTAATTTATTATTAATTATTTAATTGATAATTATGTAAATTGTGCAATGATTATATTTTTAAGGTATATCTTAGGTGTGAATTGTTGGATTTGTAGGGGTAGAGTGTGAGAAGTTAATTAAGTAAATATTAAATATCAATTAATTATTAAGTTTAATTAAAATATGCAATTTATTTATAATTATGTAAATGGTTTAATAAATACATTTATGTTATATGTTAGGTGTGTGTTGTGTTTTTAGGGGGACAGAGTGGGAAGTAAATATATATTATTATTATGTGTTTGTGTATTTAATTTTGCATTTTTTATATATAGAATTTTAAAATATTTGCAAGATATTTTTAGTAAAACTTTTTTGTATTGTTTACTTTTTTATGCATACTTAAATTGCCAATTTTAAAAACATGTTCTAGTTTATTTATTACTTTTTTTTACTATTTTTGTATATGTATGTGTATATATATATATTTGCTATATTAGCAAATTAAAAAAATTAAGAATCATAATATAAATTAAAATGAATATTTTTTTATAAACATTTGACATTGTATATGTGTATATAAACATTCACACATACATAAATGTGTGAGTGTGTGTGTGTGTTTGTTTAAATTAGTATACTTTTCTATATATTTTCAAATATTATTTAAACATAATTAATTTACACTATATTAATGTTTCATGTTAAAATATTTAAAATGTACTAGTTTTAACTATATATATATATTAAAAAAACTATATTTTGTATATATTTTTTCGATAGTGTAAAACGCTATCTTTTTCAATGTTATTGTACTTACTGTCGTGTGCATGGGAGCGTGTCTGTCACGAGCGTGGCATTCTTGCCACAGCTCGTGGCTGCTTCGTGCCGAGCATAGTTGTTATGGTTCAAATATATGTGGAAGGTTGGGAGGTGGGATAGTTTGCCGTTTGTATCATTCTACTTGTAACTTATCTATGAACAAGACGTATTTCCTGAATAAACCACGTCTGAAGAATACATCTTCTTTCTGCCTGCTTATTATCTGGATTGGATACTTTTTGTTACACTGGCGACGAGCGGGCATGGATTCACTGCCCTTATATGATTTTATTGGTTTTGAGGAATTTTATTGGGATTACTAAACGTGTTCACAGAGGACTTTCCTATCCCTCAAGACAGTGTATGTGTTCTGGATTCATAACGAACCTGACTATCTGCGGATTTTTGAGATATATATATTTTACGCATATTTACGATATTTCCTTCTACGCAAAGTTTTGGAAGCTGCGATCCTATTTCACGCCCTTGCTGCGTGTATCGTTTGGACTGAATCAAGGAATTTTGGCTCTTTCCTGTTCTTTGGAAGAAGTGTTGAGGTGTGCATTATTCAACCTTTTGAGCCGTTTCCCTTACCTTCCATTTAATCAACTTTGGCAACCGGAGTCCTCGGAGCACCTTGGCAACTGGAATGGTTGTTGTATCCTGACAACCGGATATCCACGTTTCCTAGCAACGCTCGGAACACACAGCTCATCTTCACGCATCTTCGTAAGACACGCGACTACGTGAAGTCTTTCCTTGACCTTACGTGCCGCCATTTTGTGTCTTACCGATTCACGAACCTCTACTATTTTCAACAGCCAACAAAGATACTTGTACTCTGTGTCGGTGATACGCACACCATGGGGCCGATTCAGGCCGGAAATCTCTCCGACCGAGCCGGACCCGGAGAGATTTTCGACCGAATCGGACCCTGGCAGTTCGACCGAACGAGTACGATGCGCACGCATACAATCGGACTCGAGTCGGTCGGACTCCCATTGAAGTCAATGGGAGCCGGTCGTACAACGCGTACGCGGGCTCCCATTGACTCAATGGGTGCGAGGCGAACAAGGGCGCCCCCTACAGCGGGTACGCATCGAAGTGGGTCGCGCCGTACATGCACAGGTAGGGGGGACCCATGGGTCCCCCCTGTGTGCGACTCGCACGGCTAGGCGTACAGGGGGGTCCAACACAGACCCCCAAAGTGCGGCTCCGACTGCTCTTTTGAGCCAGACGGCGCGAGTCGGTCGGACTGCTCGAGGCGCGCATCGTACTTACCCGGCCGGGGAACGTCTCCATTGCGCGGTGCGAGTCGTGTCCGTGCGAGTCGGTCGGAGCGGTTGGGTCCCGCGAACGAGTCGGTCGGCGATTTCGCGAACGCTCGCATCGTACTCGCTCGCCCGGACGCACGTCCGAATCGGTCGGGAAACAGGGCTCCGAATCGGATCCGGTAATGCCGAATCCGATTCGGAGCCCTACCGGCCGAGATCGGAATCGGCCCCTATGTGTCTGTCAAAGGTACATTTATTACAAGACACTTGTACCGTGTATTCCAAAGGATTTCTTCGGTGATACGTACACCGCGTGTCTTTTAAGGTACATTCATATTTATCGGTGACACGAACACTTTCCATTTTATTCCAATTCTAGATATAATATTTAGTTATTATTTTTTACTGGTTACAAATAATTTCTCTCTGTTATTGTGGTCTTTCGCTCATCGCACTCATCTTATTCCACAAGAAGGGATTGTTTACATCATTGATTGTGTTCTCATAAGTTTTGTTATCTTTTCTTACATAACCATGTCAGGAATTCTTCCTCCTCCTCCTTCTTTTCTGACCTCTGCAGGTGAACCTCCTATGGAATGGGAAGTGTGGGAACCTGTTTTTTAGCTTATGTGGAGGTATTGGAGGGGGAAGGGTGTGAACCTGAAAGGAAATTTGCAAAGCATTGTCTGGGAGGTATCGGGTTAAAATAATTCAAAACCTTACCTGCATTAACCAATCCTGGTAATATCAATGTTTATCAGTATGCATCTTCACAACTCAATTTACGATATGGTAAAAAGAAAAATGTTGTAATGGAAAGATTTATTTTTTATTCACGAAAACAACAACCTGATGAGCCTATTGAGGATTTTGTATCAGCACTTAGATCGCTTGCTGTTACATGTGATTTTGAGCATATATCGTATGAACAAGTCCTCAGAGACCAAATCCTAATGAGGACAAATAACAAAAAGGTTCAAGAGAGATTATGGACTACGTCCGATATGTCTTTGAGTGCTGCCATCGACATTGCTAAGTCTATAGAACATTCTGAAAAATGTGTTAAAGAAATTAGAGGTAATGATAAAGGTGATGTATTCAATATTACTAAGGAAGCTAAGGAAGCAGATAAACAAAAGAAACCATTTCCTCATAGAAATGACAATACTGCAAAATCCGAAAGTAAATTTAGGAATACAAAGGGTGAAAGAAGAAATATCCAGTTACTTTGCTACAGATGTGGGAGCAACTGACATTTGGCCAACTCTAAGTTATGTCCTGCTATTGAAAAAATGTGTTCCAAATGTAATAAGAAAGGTCATTTTGGGAAATTTTGTAAATCAGTTCCAAAAAGAGTGAATTATATACAAAATTTGGATGATTGTGACAGCTCCTATGACAGCAATGAAAATGAAATTAACACTGTTATTAACGTTTGTGGAGATGAATGTTTCACTAAATTTCCTTCCTGTTTCATCTCTGTAGATGATGTCAAATTAAGATTCCTGGTAGACTCGTGTGCATGGTACACCATCATTTCTTCAAATATTTTCTATGACAAGTGGCCTAACAGAGTTCTTTTTCCCCCTGATGTGTCACCCGGGACACAAAATTGATTTAGTAGGTTTTTTTTGGGCCAATTTAGTATTCTCAAGTCGTCACACATTTAGCAAAATATATGTTGCTAAATCAGGACAGTCACTTTTGGGATGGCCACACCAGGAGCAATTGGGCATTATACTCGATCCCAGGGTTGATCCTCCTGTTTATGTTGTCGAAACCCATAAGACCATTCATCAGGAAAACACAAGCTGCATCGATAACTTAATTGAACAATTTCCCAGTGTTTTTAGCGGGACATTAGGAAAATACCAAGGTTTTGAGCATGTCATTAAGTTACACGATAATGCTGTACCTGTCCGTCACAAAGTGAGAAATGTACCTCTTTCCTACAGGAATAAGTTAAAGGACATGCTTAAAGCCTTGTGTGAAAAAGACATTATTGAGCCTATTGAGTCACTACCATGGGTTTCCCCCATTGTTATTTCTATTAAATCTTCTGGCGAACTTAGGCATTGTGTGGACTTACGCAGTTTAAATAGTGCCATCTGGGTAGATGCTCATCCCCTGCCAAATTTGCATGAGATGGTATCAACTCTGGCCGGTGCGCAAGTATTCTCGTGCATTGATTTAGCCAGTGCGTACCACCAGGTTGTCCTTGCCGAGGAATTAAAGAACTTAACTGCTTTTATTACTCCAGAAGGTCTTTTTAGGTACCGCCGTATGCCTTTTGGTTTTGCCAGTGCCGCTTCAGTCTTCCAAAGACTAATGAGAGACACTTTGGAGGGTCTAACTGGTGCCATTGCATTCCAGGACGACATACTTGTATATGGCAAGAACAATGAGGAACATGATTAGAACTTAAAAAGAGTCATAGCCGCTTTGTCTGAAAAGGGTCTTACTCTTCGCCTTGATAAATGCAAAATCAAGGCGATGGAAGTAGAATATCTTGGGCATACTATTAGTGGAATGGGCATCAAACCTAAACGTAAACATATTGAAAGTATTATTAATGCCCCGTTCCCATTTCCAAGGAACAGTTAGTGGCTTTTCTTGGCCTAATTGAATTTTACGCCAAATTTATACTTAATTTTGCTTCCAAAGTAGGTCCTTTCAGATGCCTTCTCAAGAAAAATGCAAAGTTTTCTTGGACTGATGACATGTCCCATGCCTTTGAGAATTTGAAGAATTTCATTGTCAATGCTCCATGTTTAAAACCATTTGTGTGCGGGAAAAGCTGCATCATTATGGTGGATGCTAGCAATACTGGTTTGGGTGGTGTATTGCTACAGAGGGACAATGGGAAAGAGTGGATAGTAGCATATGCATCCAGAGCGTTAAAAGATGCGGAAAAGCACTATTCCGTAATAGAAAGAGAACTGCTTGCTTGTGTTTGGGGGGCTGAACATTTCAGGACCTTTTTATGGGGAACCAAATTTACCATTAAAACCGATCATAAACCCCTCGTTTTCCTGATGGCTCCAAGTGGAGGACGTACAATGTCTGCACGCCTTGCTAGATTAGCTTCCAGGTTGCAATCTTTCCAGTACCAGATAGAATATGTACAAGGAAAGGCCAACATACATGCAGATTGCATGTCTAGATTACCTGTAGCAAGTTCGGAAGAGGGCCAAGAGGAGGATTGTGAAGTAGCATTCACTACACATGATGTTAATTTATTGTATTGTGAACAAACTAATCTTCGTGAAGATGTTTGGCTCCTAGAAATGTAGAAAGATGTTGAATTAAATAAGGTAAAAAAACACATAGTACAAGGATGGCCCGAACAAAGGAAACTGTCAGGAGATATGATGAGTTAATTTAAGGTACATGATGAGTTGGGGGTTGAGAACCGTTTAGTTATGAGAGGTGACAAAATTATCCCTCCTTTTTCTCTGAGAAATACTATTGTGGAAATTGGCCATGAAGGACATTTAGGGATCTCTTTTACTAGAAGACGCATTAGAGAAATTTTTTGATGGCCTGGTATCGATGTATGTGTTGAGCATTTTGTGCGTACATGTGTCAAATGCTCGAATAGTGACAAGTCGGCTGTTGTTTTGCGCCCTGAGCCTCATCCTGTAGATTTTGCCTCTGGTCCGTGGTGAAAACTGGGTTTGGACATTATTGGTCCATTTCATGTCTTACCCAAACATGAAATGTTTGGTATTGTTCTCATTGATTACTTTTCGAAATGGCCAGAAGTCAAGATGGTTAAGGAGGTCACTTCACAAAGTGTTATAGAGTTTCTAGATGACATTTTTTGTAGAGAAGGGATTCCCCAAGAAATTGTCACAGATAACGGACCCCAATTTGTTAGTAAGGAAATGGAATGCTTTCTGGAGAAGTGTGGAATTATCCATAGGAAAATAGCTGTTTTCCATCCTGAGGCCAATGGCCAAGTTGAGCGCTTCAACCGTGTAGTGAAGGAAGCTATTCAACTCTCAGTTAAGGGTGGATTGAATTGGCGCAATGCTTTGCAATCCATGTTATTGGCATACAGGACCTCGCCCAATTCCGTTACCTTGGTTAGTCCATTTGAACTTCTGAGAGGACGCAAACCGAGTACGAAACTAGCTCCTTGGTGGTTGAAGAAGAATCTAGGCGAAAGCAATAATGTTACTAACGTAGACTATGAAGTAGTACGATATAGAGTTGAAACTTACAAAAAGAAAATGAAACAGGTCATGGAAAAGAAATTAGGTACTGTGAGTAAACAAGGGATTGTGGTTGGTGATTTAATTTGCATAAAAAAAGGAGGGCGTTGCCAAGGGTTTTACTGTTTGGTCACTTCCCAAAAGGGTCATTGAGGTTTTCAAAAATGCTGTCAGAGTCGAGGGTGGCAGTGTCTGGAATCTTAACAGAGTCTCCTTGTTCAAAGGTGTAGTAATCCCACAAGAAGACTCTAACAGCAATGTATTTCTAGATGTTGGGCAGCATGATGATCCAGGGAATCATGATTTTCCTCTTATTAACCACAGGAATTTTCCTGCTAGGATTGCACAAAACCATCGCCTTCCCGCGAGGTTCAAGGATTTTGTCATGAAATAACTTGGTTTTTTTTCTATTGTTTTTTTGGTTTGTTTTCTTTAAGGGGGGAAGGTGTGTCGTGTGCATGGGAGCGTGTCTGTCACGAGCATGTCATTCTTGGCACAGCTCGTGGCTGCTTCGTGCCGAGCATAGTTGTTATGGTTCAAATATATGTGGAAGGTTGGGAGGTGGGAGAGTTTGCCGCTCGTATCATTCTACTTGTAACTTATCTATGAACAAGACGTATTTCCTGAATAAACCACATCTGAAGAATACATCTTCTTTCTGCCTGCTTATTATCTGGATTGGATACTTTTTGTTACACTTACTTTTATATGTATAGGAAAACAATATTTTTGTGATGGATATTTTTGACACGATAAATATGTATCACAATATTTGTGTTTTCGATATTATGTCAGTGAATCCAGTCTCGCATCCTGCTTCACTTTTCCTACTGTGATCCTCTTTTTTTCGCTTCTCGGATTGACTCCTCCTCTCTGTTCTGTTACCGTCAGTGTCCTGAAACCAACATAGAGAGCGGCTATCAGAATACTGATACCGTTCAGGTTTTCTAATGCCTGATTTCTGAGAAGCAGGTGATCCAGTTCACCTTTTTCCTTTGTCTCGGTTTCTTCTTCCCTTCCGTTGTAGGGAGGTGTTTTAGCACTCGGAAATCATGCTAGGGGATGCAAATTCTTGCTTGCCAACTTAACGTTGGTGAGCCACATGAGAGAGGTGTGAAGAGTTTTGCCGGAACTTCATGTTCCAAGCAGTACGCGAAGTGGGCAAAACTCAGCGAACTCGGCCGGCGGAGCGGAATTATTCACCCACCCCTACTCTCAATGTCATTTTTAGGTTTTAAATGTGGCTTAATAAATGTAGCTTAATGAGTCAAGTACCCAAGGTATCTCTACCCACAGAGTTATAAAGTTCTGCGATTATTTTTGGTGGTTTCCTTTCACGATCTTGAACTAGAACAACTTCCAGTATCTGACATATAGCCAGAACTGAAGCCTCTCTCTTAAAATTGCTTAGGATGATAGAGGACACTGTAGAGACGTTCCCCATTAACTTCATTCCTAAGTCCAGAGCTGGTGCAGCTCCATGCTCATTCTGTACCTGTCTAAGTACATCAGGGAAAACTGCCAATGAAGGCGTGCCAAGTGCGCTAGTGTAAATGCATGCAGAGATGTTTCCCCAGGTATTGCACTCCTCTGCGGGTGGCACCATTCCAAGAGGCAGACACTAAGGGCCTTATTCTGACTTTGGCGGTGTGGGAGCTGAACCACCATGCCGCCGCTCCAATCACACACCGCCAATGCCAAAATAGACTGCCCTCCAGATTACGATTTTTTTTGTATCTGGTGAGCGGTTCTTTGGCGGACCCACTGTGGTGTCTATGAAAATGAAACCGCAATGGGAGTGTCAAAGGCAGTTCCTGCAGGGCATGCAGTGTCGTACTGCTGTGTCATGTCTTTCATCATTCATGTATGAATGTGTGGATGAATGTAGGGACAGTGATTTCCCTTACGTCAATGATGCTCATCTAGTGGGATGCCAGTCACAGTGTGCTACATTGCCGATTGTGTTTCGGGTGCCGTAGACACTACAACAGGGACACACGCATTAGTCACTTCCTTGTCCGGACATCGACTGAACCACGCCCAGAGCCCCCGAGTCATTGTTGCAAGCCCTGCGCTGGTCTGGCATACGCAAGGCCAGAGCACTCTGCTTACGCTCCGAGGGGGGCCCACATAGCTACATGTCGCAGGCGTACACGCTGGTGGTATGCAGGTCACTGGTCTAGTTGTCAGCATGTCACGGCCACTCCCTGAGGGCAGGTTTGCACACACACCACACACATCTGGCACAGGCGTCACAGGGTTAGTGGCACCCAAAGCCTTGCGGCCGTCACGGGCCTACCACCACGTGGCGCTGACTGGGGTTGCACAGGGTTAGTGGCACCGAAATAGCTGAGCGGGTGTGCAGCCTGCGATGATGACGTGTGCACTGATGTGGTCTCTGCCATTGATGCCTCAGGACTCAGCATCATGTGTGGGACATGCTGGGCCGCGGGGCGGGTCCGCATGATGTGGACCATGCCATGGTGGCGGGACCGGGGCCTGGAGCTTGCACGGGCACGTGGTGTGCCCACTGGTGGACACACCGTTGGCGGCAGGTGAGCAGTGGGCCCGGGGTGCACAAGTGCAGACAGCCAGCGCTGGCCGGCGGGAGGGGGTGGGGTGCTGCTGCATGCGTGCGCAGGGACGGACAGTCGTTGTTGCCGTGTGCTGTGTGATGGACTCTGCCATGATTGACTCTGGCCTCGATTACAGATTGCAGACCTGGTGGCTTGCAGTGTATCCCGGCACGTGGTTGGAGACACACCGGTGGCAGCAGGTGAACACTGGGGCCTGGGTGCACAGGGGCGGCGGTGTCTCTCTCCCTCTCCCTTCCTTCCCTCTCTCTCAATCTCTCTCTCCCTTCCTTTCCTTCTCTCTCCCTCACTCTCTCTCCTTTCCTTCCCTCTCTCTCTCCCTTCCTTTCCTTCTCTCTATCACTCTCTCTCTCTCTCCCTTCCTTTCCTTCTCTCTCTCTCTCACTCTCTCTCCTTTCCTTCCCTCTCTCTCACTCTCTCTCCTTTCCTTCCCTCTCTCTCTCACTCTCTCTCTCTCTCTCTTCCTTTCCTTCCCTCTATCACTCTCTCTCTCTCTCCCTTCCTTTCCTTCTCTCTATCACTCTCTCTCTCTCCCTTCCTTTCCTTCTCTCTATCACTCTCTCTCTCTCTCCCTTCCTTCCCTCTCTCTCACTCTCTCTCCCTTCCTTTCCTTCTCTCTCCCTCACTCTCTCTCCTTTCCTTCCCTCTCTCTCAATCTCTCTCTCCCTTCCCTTCCTTTCCTTCTCTCTCTCTCCCTCACTCTCTCTCCTTTCCTTCCCTCTCTCTCTCACTCTCTCGCTCCCTTCCTTTCCTTCCCTCTATCACTCTCTCTCTCTCTCCCTTCCTTTCCTTCTCTCTATCACTCTCTCTCTCTCTCCCTTCCCTTCTCTCTCTCTCACAGTCTCTCCTTTCCTTCCCTCTCTCTCTCACTCTCTCTCTCTCTCGCCCTTCCTTTCCTTCCCTCTATCACTCTCTCTCTCTCTCCCTTCCTTTCCTTCTCTCTATCACTTTCTCTTTCTCCCTTCCTTCCTTCCCTCTCTCACTCACTCACTCACTCTCTCCCTTCCATTCCTTTCCTATCTCTCTCTCTCTTTCACTCTCACTCTCTCTCCTTTCCTTCCCTCTCTCACTCTCTCTCTCTCTCTCTCCCTTCCTTTCCTTCCCTCTATCACTCTCTCTCTCTCTCCCTTCCTTTCCTTGTCTCTCTCACTCTCTCTCCTTTCCTTCCCTCTCTCTCTCACTCTCTCTCTCCCTTCCTTTCCTTCCCTCTATCACTCTCTCTCTCTCCCTTCCTTTCCTTCTCTCTCTCTCACTCTCTCTCCTTTCCTTCCCTCTCTCTCTCACTCTCTCTCTCCCTTCCTTTCCTTCCCTCTATCACTCTCTCTCTCTCTCCCTTCCTTTCCTTCTCTCTCTTTCTCTCTCTGCCTTTCTTTCATTCTCTGTTTCACTGTGTCTCGCTCCTTCGATGTGCGCATGGCACACGTTCTGATTTTGTGCTTTATTTTCCAGGCTGTGATGTCGAAATTGTCCCTGACGGACCCGATAGGAGTTTTCCGCATAGGTGTTTTGTGTTGTATTTCAATAAAGTTTTTGGATGTTACTTCAGTGCTGTGTGACTGTTTCTCGTTCTTCTGGCCACACGTGTGTTTTTTTTTGGCAATGTGCGTCATCATGCTCTTTTTGTGGATCTTGTGCCGTGCACGGTATGTGTATGTCCGGGGGGGTGGGGCCGGGGAGGGGGCTGGTGGGGGTGGCGGTGGGTGTTGTGGCCCTCATGGGTATCAGATCTGCATGATCATTGCCTCCATGGCATCTGTGGGTCTTCAGGTGTGGCTCTTGGCTGGGCTCCCTTTCATGCTGTGGGTAGTCGTCCTGCTTAGCACCAGCAAAAGGCAGGTGTTAAATCCCTGGTGCTACCGCGGCTTATCGCCTGTTTTTGGTTCGCATCGCAGATCTGGCAGTTCGTTGTGAAAGTGGTGTTGTGGTTTTTTCGTGTGTTTTTGCACGGGAACGCCTACTCTGCATCTCATTAGGGTTAGTTGGTGGTGTCCACCGTGGAAATAAATTTTGGGGCAGTTATCTCGGGAATACTGGCGATGTCTGCAGTTTGCACCCGCTTGTGAATGGGGTGTTGAATCTATATCCACTTTTGATGAGTTAAGGTGGAGATAAATCGGAGCTAGGTCCTTGTGAATATCCCCCACAATTGTATCTTTAAACAAATCGATGTATTTAAGTCTGGGCTGTCTGTCCCAGGCTGCCTGTCCTGCCTCGCTCTGAAGCAGGAGACCGAAGCCAGGCAGTAAATCAACTTTCTGCACTGATGCACAATGCAGGTCTTACCTTTCTAAAGCCTTTCATTGCCATTCTGATTTATGCTGGTATCCACGGTTTTGGGCATTGGAATCTGCATCCCTGTGTGACGCCAGTCGTCTGTATTTCACAGGCGTAGAACCTACCCTTTTCCATTCGTCACTCGTAGGAGTGGATGCAAGCACATGTGATTTGGTGCCTGAGTAATGGTAAGTGTTAGAATGCTAATCGTGTGGTATGTATTTTGTGCTGATAGCCTTTGTCATGATAACCACCCCCACAGTGACACCCCAGGCCCTGTAGAAGTGGAGCTGCTGTATTTGTTCCCCTGCAAAATTGATCCAAAAGACGAGCAGGGTTCTTGTTCCCTTGGGAAGTTGATCCAAATATACTGGTCAAGCGCAAAGCAGGTAATAAGTGCTTACAGTATAGTTATCTACTGTATGGTGTTAAAACTGGCTCTGTCTTCATGCCCCTAACATTAATGCCAAAAACATGGATTAATTTACAAACAATGAATGTTAAAAACATGAAATGAAATGAAGAATGTATATAGCGCTACATATACCCGGAGGTATTGAGGCGCTTAATCAGCTTACAGATGATACATAATACAGTGGAGGCACCCTAAAATAGCCAGGTTTTCAATCCCTTCCTGAATTTAAGCAAATTGGGTTATTTTTTTAGAGATACAGGAAGGGAATTCTAGAGCTTAGTGGTAGTATAGGCAAAGCTTTTTCCCCCATTTTACTTTCAGTGCCTTGGGGTTAATCAAATCACCACTGTCTGAAGATCTAAGTGGTCTGGCTGGAATGTAAGATTTGAAAAATTGTGACAGTTGCCACAGACCAAGGCCATGTCTAGATTTAAAAGCTATACATAATGCTTTAAATTGAATGCGTTTGCAGATGGGCAGCCAGTGCAGCTGCGTGAGAGCCATGGAGACCGAATCATAGTGAGAAAGCCCAAACAGGACCCTCGCCGCAGCATTCTGAATCATCTGAAGTTTGTCGATGCTGCGCTTACTCGCACTGGTAAATAAGGCATTACAGTAGTCCAGCCCAGATGCAATTAAAGCTGTGACCACTGTTTTCCTTAAATCAAAAGGAAAAACAGAAGTACTTTTTCATTATTTTAAGGATAAAAAAGCATGTCGATATGGTGTGATTGATCTGAGTTTCGAATGACAGCTTAGGGCCCGATTCCGATCTCGCTTGTAAAGCCCTCCATACGACTCGGATCCGTAGGGCTTTACTAGCGAATCGTCCGAGCGAGCGAGTACGATGTAATCACATGCTTACAGACTCGGTTCGCTCGGACTCCCATTGAACTCTATGGGAGCCTGTATACTGGACGCGTAGACAGGCTCCCATAGCAAAAAGGGGTGGGTGGGGAAAAGCGTACACCCTGTGGCGGGCATGCCATAGTGCCCGCCACACTGTGCATGCATGAGAAGGGGTACCCATGGGTACCCCTACGGGTCCGAATCGGAGGGCTCCATGTGGTGGGGGGGCCTGCTACGGGCCCCAAAAGAACGATTCCTGCAGCTTTTTCGATCCGGACATACCGATTCGTGAAGGCTGTCCGAATCGTGCATCATACTTGCTCGCTTGGAAACAGACTCCATAGAACTGTACGAAGCGTCTGCGTACGAGTCGTACGGACAGGATCGGGATGGGAAACGATTCGGTCGGCGCGTACACGATCTTTGCATCGTACTTGGTTGTTCGGACCTGTGTACGATTCGGACGGGAAAAAGGGCTACGAATCGGATCCGCAAAAACCAAATCCGGTTCGTAGGCCTTCCGAGCAGGATCGGAATCGGGCCCTAAGTGTCAAAGAAAACCCTAAGGTTTTTCACTTTATTAGAGGATGTCGGGAGAGGGCCCATGTGATTGGGCCACCAGCTGTTTGACCAAGTTAGCGACGGATTTCCAAGAGCATAACTTCTGTTTTTGATGAATTAAGTTTTAAGCAATTATCTTGCATCCAATTTCCTACGTGGCCCATACATTCTTGGAAACGAGACGCAGTATCCGTGGACGAGCTGTTGATTGACACGATGATCTGTGTGTCATCCGCATAGGACACCAAAGTGAAACCATAGTTTCTTATTAACTTAGCCAAGGGGGTGACATACAAGTTAAAAAGAGTGGGGCTCAACGATGAGCCCTGAGGAACTCCACAAGGAAGTGAGAAAGCTGGGGAGACAAATTCATCATGAGCCACCGTTTAAGATCTATATGACAGAAATGAACTAAGCAAGAGGAGGGCTTTAGCCCTGATCCCCAGCGATGCGAGACGGTCAACCAACACATCGTGGTTGACCGTGTCAAAAGCCGCTGAGAGATCTAAAAGGATAAGTGCAGCCCCCCCCCCCCCCTATCGAGAGTCTGCCTAAGCTCTTCCGTGGCCGTTAATATCGCCAATTCAGTACTATGATGGGCCCGAAATCCATATTGTGAAGGGTCCAGGATGTCGCCTTCCAAAATGAAGGTAGATAATTCTTCATTTAGAAACCTTTCTATTATGTTTGCTGGGAAAGGCAACCTAGAGATGGGTCTATAGTTTAAAGGGTCATTAGGATCCAGATTGGATTTCTTCAGAAGTAGTAGAATGGAAGCTTTCTTCCATTCGGTGGGAAAACGCCCTGAGGATACCACAAGATTAAAGATAGACCAGAGCGATGAGGCCACAATCTCAGGGACTAAGTGAAGAACCTTCGGTGGACAAGGCTCCAGGGGAGATCCAGATTTTACTAAAGGAATTAGTTTAATAATCTGGTCAAGAGTGAAGGACAAAAAAGAAGAAAAAGTGGGTATAGAAGAACTATCCGGGTTAGAATGAGATGCAGAACTATAGCCAGAATTCAGGGCGCTGAAGATTGATTCGCTTGGGGCAGAAACGCATCAAAGACCTGTTTGACCTTATGTTGGAAGGAGTCTGCTAACACATTACAAAATTGTTGGCTCCTTTCATGATCTTGGGATTCTGGGAGTTTAGAAAGTTTTTTGATAGTAGTAAATAGTGTTTTTGAGCAGCCATTAGCTGCTTCTATTTTTTCTTTAAAGTAAGCTGACTTTGCCTTCAAAATGAGGTTTTTATATGTTTGAATAGCTAATCTGTAGTCTGTTTTAGTCTGAACATCGCTATCTAGCCTCCATTTCCATTAAGGTAATGCATGTAAGTGATTTAGTTCCTCTTATTTCACGTTTTAGTTAATCTTGCATTTCCCGAAAAAGTTAGGTATTTCATCATGTTGTATTTTTTTTTTTTTTCATACATCTTATTACTCTTGTATAGTGCATACTTTGAGTTGTGCAAGGTGTTGATGAGGAACTTTGATTGAGAGTGCTCGCTTGGAGGCTGAAGGCAAAGCAAAGTGCCTCTTAGTGAGTTAGCATCTCTGCAGATCACACAGAACAATGGGCATGTCTGTCCCAGGCTGCCTGGCCTGCCTTGCTCTGAAGCAGGAGACAGAAGCCAAGCAGTAAATCAACTTTCTGCACTGACGCACTACGTAGGTCTTACCTTTCTAAAGCCCTTCATTAACGGCATGGTCTATGCTGGTATCCACGGTTTTGGACGTTGGAATCTGCATCCCTGCGTGATGCCAGACGTCTGTAATTCACAGGCGTAGATTCCACCCTTTCCCATTCGTCATAGGTAGGAGTGGATTCAAGCACGTTTGGCATCAGTTGCCGTCTAAATTCCATGTAAATGTGTGTGAAGGGGGTACACAGATGTTAAAATATTTACAAGGCAAAAACAAAAGGAAATAAAGTGCTCAAATGTGAGTGAGTGCAGTGAATGTTTGGAGGTGGTGAAATGAGGGAGATGCGAGGAAGTGCATTTGGGGGAGAGTAAAAAGAGGGTGCTAAAAAGAAAAGAGAGGAGGTTGAAAATGTGCAGATTAATGAGGTGAACAAAGATAAAGGGCAAACATCTCTAACATATAGCACAGGTAACTGAAGGCCAATAATCGTTCCACAATAATATTTAATTCACAGTCTCACAATTTCAGAATTGAAACATTTCCAGTGTTAATTATTTATAACAAATCATTATTGTTACTCATTTATTTTAAACAGCTAACAACCATAGGCAAAATCAATTGTACTGCCAGGTTTTAGGTGTATGTCAGTTGCTGAGTTATACGTGTGGATGCAATAACATCTGAAAGAGAAAATAAAATACCAGTGGGGTGGCACACTAGGGAATCACCGACATTTATTTTACAAGTTCCCTTATAGAGGGCCTCCACTTATTTCTGCACTTATTTCTATATGACTGGTCGCAGCCAGCAGCTGTGGTTGCTTCCTGAAGCCTAGTTAGAGCATCTTCCAAAGTTGATGCTGCATGCAGTGCAAGACACTGGGCAAGTACACACTTTAACAGGCTTGAAGTTGTTGTGCTGTACAAAGTGCACATTAAAGTACTGTTGAACATATTAATGCAGAAAGAAAGGGGGCAGTTTTTAATATGTTTAATATTTCAAGACGATATGTTCCCACTGCTCTATAAACCTTGCTTTCCCACCAAATTCATTCATTTTCAAATGCACCATTTGTCAAGTTTTTTTCAAATATTTCTTGGGAGGAGAACCCATCCTGAACCCCACATTTGTCCACTAAGATTGCTTGCTTTGCCCGCTACATAAAAGTCATACCCAACTTTTATGTCCCACCACTTTCAAATGTCACCAACCACCACTGTATTTAACCTTGATATAGTGAAAAGTAGACACTTGTCCCAGACTAATGTTGCATCAGGTGTTATATTTATGTCATTAGTCAAATGACTTTCACAGTTCTTAGAAAGATATGGTCAGACGAAATATGTGTCAAATAGCACACATGACAATGATTCTGCAGAAATCAGGAAAGATGATGACTTCCATTGATTAAGATTGAGAAGATGTCAGCCTCCATTATCTTAGATGGAGTCAGGGCCTACATAAAATTGAGTCGGAATTTACGTCAAAAAGAGAAGAGACATAAACAGCGATCATAGCTGTAAAAGACACTCATGGGGTTGTGGATCGCAAGAATATTAATTAAATATTTGCCCAATTCCATAAGCTACTTGGTTTTGTGATTGTCTTTCTCAGAACAATTGACTCAAAACAGTGCTTAGAAGAGGTTGAGCTGAAAATAATTATATAAGAGGGGGGCGTGGCTAGCAGATAACGAGAATGGCCGCACACTAACGCGGCTCCGGAGCCCTCGCCGATCATCCTGCCAAAATCCTGATGTTTCTTTAGTGAAATTACCCACGAGCCGCCGGCCCCCGATTCCAGTAGCACAGCTTGTGCGCAATTCCCGGCTGGAAGAATACACGGGCGGCGTAGAAACACTAGCGCGCCCGGAGCCCCGCAGAAACATGGCGGCGATCCCCAGCATGACGTATTGAGGACGGAGGACCGGCGGTGTGCTGCAACACGCGCCATCCGTACCGGAGCCCGCTGCGGTAATCGGAGTAGCCGCGACGCCGCGGGTGTGCAAGCGTGCGCACCGAGTGGATATCCTGATACTCCGGAGCGGGAGAGGCGGGCTCTGGTCGGTGGCGGTGCGGGAGGCAGACCGGCTGCTGCAGCAATGGAGGCCCCGGCTCGCGGGGCCTAACCAACAGCATCACTGATGGCCCGGAGGTGGTGCGACAGCGGGCAATAGACACTGTAGGGAGAATTCTGGGGGCGCCCACCGAGCCCGGCAAGTCTTTTGGAGACCTAGGGGGAAGCCAACATCTGCTATAGAGGAGATTTAGAGCAGCGGGCCCGCACTCTACTGACGGTAGGCCTTGAGATCGGCCTGAGGCCCGGACGCACCGACAGCGGTGTACTACATCGGCGCAGCAGCAGGCAGCACTCCGCCACAGTCAGTCCCGGGCCTGTGCAGGGGAATATCAACGGGCGCAGCGGGAGTTTGGGGCAAGGCGGTACTCCTCCATCTTTGGTCCTGGGAGCAGCTTGGTGGCCATATCGGCGGAGCGGTCAGGGGACGCTCCCCCAGACAGACAGCACAGATCATTTTTGAGATCGCGTGGCGGCGGCGGTAGCCACGCCGCACATCCACTCCTGCTAGACTTTGATCCCCTCCCCTGAGGTGAGCGGCGGAAGGGGGAGGAGAGGTGGCCTTGGCTGCCATATTGACCTAGGAGGACTCATCCGGAACTCAGACTTATCACCCTGAGTCGCACTTACTCTGGCTCACTCCTCTGCTACTAGGGGGTCAGCTGCCCAGGAAACCCGATAGGCCGCTAGAGGGTATTAATCCCACCCTAGGCAGGCAGCGGCGACTACTGGAGCTGATCCCCGAATGCCTGGGTCTCACCCTGCTCTTGACGAACGACAATGGCCAGCTGAAAGGGGTCTAAAACAGTGGCGCAAAACAAACTGGCCAAATTTGCCTGGGCTAAGGCTGGAGGAGAACAAGACGCTGCGCCTCTGGAGGATCCTGACAAAGGGCAAAACCCTCAGACGCAGCAAGACCTGACGCTCCAAGATATAATGGCAGCAATCACGGGAGTGCGCACATCCCTGGAATCGCGCCTTGACACAGTAAACATCGAGGTCTCTCTCATCAGAGCGGACCTCAGAAAGATGGATGCAAGAGTGAAGGACGTGGAAGACGTCATATCGGAACTGAATAAAGATACTGCCCTACTTAAACAACAAGTGAGTCAATTGCAGGAGCAGCAAACCAAAATGGAAGGGCAGCTTGACGAGTATGAAGGTCGAGCGCGCAGGAACAATATACGTATTCTAGGGGTCCCGGAGCGTGCCGAAGGCCCTGCGATGGATCTATTTGTGGAGGACTTAATTCTGAAGCAGCTGCAACTAAAGCGACTCTCGAACTACTTCTCTATTGAACGTGCTCACCGCGTCCTGGGGGGGAAGCCTAGACCAGGGGCACCCCCACGGCCGATCATAGCTCGAGTCTTTAATTTTAGAGATTGGGATGTCATCCTGCAGGCTGCACGTGCCAATCCACAGCTCAAATTTGAAAATAATGTGATCACATTTTTTCCAGACTTTACCACAAAAGTCCAAAATCAACGTCGAAGCTTCCTGGCGGTTAAGCAGGCGTTGCGAGAAAAGGAGGTGAAATATGCCATGCTTTTCCCAGCGAAACTTCGAGTAGAAGCCAACGGCAAGGCGTGGTTCTTCTCCTCCCCTGAAGATGCGTGGGAGTGGCTGGAGGGCTGGCGTCGAGTGGAGAAACCGCGCAAGGAGAGGCATGATGGACCCCGAAACAACAAACTGGACCATGGAGCTGGGCACCGGGGTGAGCTTGCCATCACGCAGCTGACAGCTCACCGCTCCTGGTCCCGATGTGACCATATTTGCTGCAGATAAGTGACTCTTAAGTGGGACAGAAGCGAAAGGGGATAAAAGTGGGGTACTCCTTCTAAGCGTAACCTTATATGAGGGACCTTGATATGTCTACCCAGTATAGGACACATTGATAAATTATGTACCAGCAGTTATAACTGGATAGGGGGCCGGGATCCACCCCAGAGATTCTGCTTATATAAAGCAACTTTTGGGTTTAGGTTGGGGGGGTAGGGCTGTAAACCAGGCACCTTTTCATTTAAGAGGGAGGGCGACAGGCACTCTGCCTTGTTGGGGAGTGGGTAGTTTGAAATCCACTGGCCGGGGGGCAGGGAGGGGGGAGTTCAGGGGTCAGGGAAAAGGGGTAATGTTTTTTGTGTGTTTTCAATTCACGAAGCATGGAGAGTTATTTTCAGCCATAGGTATTCTTCCTATAAATGCAGGAATTGTCGTCATGTTGGTCTTTAAGGAATGTACGCCCAACCGTCCATTAATGTCTATATATTTGAATGCACTATCGAACGCTGCAGTTGTTGCCACTCATGATGTGCCCCACAGATCCTATGTTTTTTGTTTACCAGACACATGGCAGGGACTATGGTAGAACAGTCACTTTCCATTATGACCTGGAACGTAAACGGGATGGGGGATAAAGTAAAGCGAGGCACTGTGTTACAATATCTTAAGAGACACGCCCCTGATCTAGTTTTGCTGCAAGAGACGCATCTAGTGGGAAATGAATGATGAATGAATGAATGAAATGAAATGAAATGAAATGAATTTGTACTTGTAAAGCGCACTGCTACCCTGAGGCATCCTGGCGCTGAACGCATACCGCTGTGGAACCCTTCCTGGCTTTTCCCTGTGAAATGTCCACTCCTGGGCACCCCCAAGGTGAAGCCAGGCATCCCAGCGCTGGTGGGGCTGTTGTGGAGATTAAGCAAGCTATTGCCCAGAGTTGCAGAGTGGGACCCATGATTAGAATAGGCACCGAGGCGAGAATTATCAGGTCCGAGGAAGTTGAGCACAAGACCCGCCGAGGCAGGAATTGAACCCTGGTCCCGGGCCAGATCTCTGCATCAGGGTCTGCCGCTCTAACCATTGAGCCACACTTCTCAAATAAGTGTAAGGCACTCACACGATGGGGATATAAATTACTGGTTCACGCGGGGTACACTTCGGGATCAAGGGGCACGGGTATCCTAGTCCGGAAAAGCCTTGCACTCACCCCAACATGCACGTGGGCGGACCCCCAGGGGAGGTTTGCAGTTTTAGAGGCAACTTGGGAAGGGAAAGTGCTGAATGTAGTTTCGGTGTACCTTCCACCAGCGTTAGGTAAGGAGGCGCTTATAGACCTGGGGAAAATCATGGTGGATCTCCCTATAGGCACCCTTATTCTGGGGGGGGACTTCAATATGACCATGTATGACCACAAAGATAGACACTCACAGCCACCCCAAATGCGCCCCAGTACCCGAATGGAAGAGTTCACGAAGGCCATGGGCTTAACAGACATATGGCGCTCTCTACAACCAGATATGACCTATTACACTTACCATTCTAATGTGCACAAGAGCATGTCCCGAATAGACTATTTTCTGACACATTTAGCGGGTATCGGGAAGTTTCGTAATCCGCGTGGCCTGCCACGGGGCATCTCAGACCACTCCCCAGTATGGATTATGAAGCTTACATATTATACCCAGCGACAGCGTAACACCTTAGTTTTGAATCCCTGGTTGCTCAAAATTCCGGATATAAGAGAAAATTTGCTCACTCAGACCGACAACTATTTCAAAGAGAATGTTGGCTCAGTAGACTCCGCGCAGACGTTGTGGGAAGCTTTTAAAGTGGTGCTGAAGGGGCAGGCACAAGCGCTCAAAGTGGCTTATAATAAGCAACAACAAAAGCAAGTACTGCAATTAGAGAGTGAACTTAGCTGAAAACGGACTGTGCTGGGTCGCCGAGCGAGGCTTTCACGCACCAACTAACGGTCAAGCAATTAGAATACAGAGCCTTGGCTGGTGAGCAGATGAGGGCCAAAATACTGCAAACACAACACAAGCTGTACAAGATGGGGGCAGGGCGGGGAAAATGCTAGCCTGGCTGGAGAAAAGGGAGCAGGGAGAGCGATGGGTACCCATACTGACCCGAGAGGACACAACGCAGATTTCCGACCCACAAGAAATAGCAGAGGCTTTTGCAGACCACCTAGAGAAGGTTTATACCTCCTCGACCATGTACACAGTGGAGGACTCCCGTCAGCTGCTGGCAGATATGCATCTGCCCACCCTGTCAGCGGCAGATAGGGATGCAATGGAAGCGGACCTTACGGATGATGAAATCCAACAGGCAATTGGTAGTGTTCAGGCAGGGAAGGCAATGGGACCTAACGGAGTTCCTATTGAATTTCTGAAAACAGTGGCCTGGCACTTTGCGCCCCACTTAAAAGATATGTACAACGAAAGCTTCAAAAAGGGAATCCTGCCGGAAGACCAACGTCTTGCTTGCCTTAACCCCTTCTGCATGGGACAGCACCTGGTGGCCGACTGCCTTTAGAAGCCCACCTACTCCCTCAGACCACGCCAAGAACCTCGGCATCGTACTCGACTCAGCACTCACCATGAACCAACAGGTCAACGCCGTCACCTCCAGCTGCTTCAACACCCTCCGCATCCTCCGCAAGACCTTCAAGTGGATCCACCCTGAGTCAAGGAAGACAGTCACCCACACACTCATCACCAGCAGACTGGACTATGGAAACGCACTCTACGCCGGCATCAACAAGTCCCTACTCCGCAAACTCCAAACAATACAGAACACCGCCGCCAGACTCGTCCTCGGCATCCCCCGACACGAACCCATCAGCCAACACCTACGAAGTCTCCACTGGCTCCCCGTGGAGAAAAGAGTAACTTTCAAAATCCTCACTCACGCCTACAAATGCCTACACAACAACGGACCGAAATACCTCAACGACAGAATCAACTTCCACATAGCCAAAAGAAACCTCCGATCTTCCAACCTCGCACTGGCCGAAACCCCGCGCATCCACAGAGCCAGAGCAGGCGGAAGATCCTTCTCTCACATTGCAGCCAAAACCTGGAACGAGCAACCGGCAGACATCAGACGCGCCCCCTCCCTGAACACCTTCAGGAAGACCCTCAAGACCTGGCTCTTCGGCTAAACAGATCTGCGGACCCCCCCCCCTCAGCGCCTTGAGACCCTCACGGGTGAGTAGTGTGCTTATAATTCCCTGATTGATTGATTGATTGTTGTCCTTCGGAAGCCAGGGAAACCCGCCAAGAGTTGTTGGTCTTACAGGCCGATCTCGTTAATTAATGTAGAAGCAAAAATCCTGGCAAAACTCCTGGCCTCTCGCTTGATCTCTATACTCCCGTCTTTGGTCCATCCCGACCAATCGGGTTTTGTGCCAGGGAGGAACACGGCATTGAATATCCGCCGCCTTCATAATGTCTTGGGGAGACAGAAATATATAGCAGAAGATGCAGTAGTGTTGTCCCTGGATGCCGCAATGGCATTCGATTCTATAGAATGGCCGTATCTCTTTGAGGTGCTACGGCACCTGGGGTTCGCCCCCAAATTTTTGGGTTGGATAAGACTGCTTTATACCGAACTGAGGGGCCAAGTCATGGTCAACAACCGCACGTCCAGAACTTTTACGCAAGGGAGAGGCACCAGACAGGGTTGCCCCCTCTCCCCCCTGATTTTTTCCTTGATGATGGAACCACTGGCACATTGGGTAAGAGGTGACGTTTTGCTTAGAGGGCTGAAATGGACGGACAGTCATGAAGACAGGATATCGTTATATGCGGACGATATTCTGTTATACATAGCGTCCCCCAAGAAGTCAGTGCATAGAATATTAAATATCTTTACCAACTTCGGCAAATACTCCAGTTATTCTATCAACTGGGCCAAGTCAGTGCTTTTTGTCCTTCGAGGTCCTGATCCTCAACTTCCCCCAGGGTGTGAGGTGGAGATAGCCTGTGACGGATTCCGCTATCTTGGGGTTTTTATAACCCCAGACACTCAGCTCTTCCTTGACAAAAACCTAGCTGTCCCTTTGAACAGACTACGCAGTGAAGTTAAACATTGGAGATCCCTGCCTCTTTCTTTGTTGGGTCGAGCTGCCCTATTTAAGATGTTGGCTCTCCCACGTTTTTTGTACATCCTTCAAAACTGCCCATGTAGAGTTCCTGATTCCTATTTCAGGAGTGTGGAGGGGGAAATCAGGACGTTATTGTGGAATGGTGGTGCGCCCCATATAGCGCTAACTAAACTAACCAAGGGGTGGTATGATGGGGGGATTGCCCTCCCTGATATCCAACTTTATTATTGGGCCTCGCAGCTGGTGGTAGTCAATCACTGGGTATACCGCTCTCCCATAGACCCTGCATACATGCTAGACAGATATCAGATGGTTAGGGACGGTTGCCTGGGAGCATTATATGCGAAAGCCCAAAAAGGGCGATACCTGGGCCCGATGGCTCATACGGTGGAGATCTGGAGCTTGGCGACTAGACCTTCTTGGCTGGACAGGTGTGCTGACCCAAGCTACACCCTTGTGGTCCACTCAAAGACTAGGACGCCTGTGTCATCAACCGGGGTTTGATAAATGGGACACAATTGGAATATCGACTATAGGTCACGTAGTGAAAAAGGGCAAAATCCTCACGTTTAAGGAGCAACAGGGGAAATACGACTTAGCCCCAGGGGAGGTTTTTCGCTATCTGCAGGTTTGTCATGCACTGACAACAGCACTCCCAGACTAAAGCAACATACCGGAATCATCCCCCTTAGAAGACAGATTGCTTTCTGAACTGATTTTAAGCAATGCTATATCTTTAACATATCGTAAGCTATGTAATAACCTACCAGACCCGTTTCACACTCTCCGGAACAGGTGGCAGGAGGACATAGGACACATCAAAGATGATGACTGGCAAACAGCACTCATGTCTCCAAGAGAGGCGGCTATCACTTTGCGCCTCCGTCTGATCCTGTTAAAAATCCTACATAGGACATATCTTACTGGGGTGACTCTAGCGAAGATGGGTGCCAGGCAGGATACACTATGTCTGCGCGGTTGTCACCAAGAGGCAACCTTTTACCATACCATATGGGAATGTCCGCTAGTGAGATCCATTTGGGACCGAGCGACCACACACATGCAGGACGCACTAGGGAAAAGGATAACCCTTACACCGCCGCTGGGGCTCCTCAACATCTGGGAGGCCACAGACCTAACGGAAGTGGAACAGCAACTGGTCACATTGGGGTATACCTTGGTGAAGCGGGCAATAGCAATGAAGTGGGGAGTCGCGGATAGGAACCTGGTCACACAACTTAGATAAGTGTATGATTGCAGAGAAGGAGGTGTTTAAATCTAGAGGGTGTCCCACGAAGTGGGATAAAAAAATGGGGCAGGTGGAATGCGTACCGGGGAGACCTGTGTGTCTCCCCGACTAAGGAGATGGAAATGTCAAACCACAATGTGTATTCTCTTGAACCAAATGACTGAATATCTACATCATGTCCTGTATTTGTATACTTGCTGTAATAAGGCTGCGACTTATGGCGACCACTGTATGTGATTTGTTGTTTAAAATCAATAAAAATATATTTTTTTTTTTAAATGATATAAGAGGACTCATATTGTAAGTGACCTGAGGCCATATGTATGAAAGGATTTAGCATTTCTTAACAGATCGAATAGCAATTTCGGTCCATTAAGAAATGCTAAAAGCCTTTCACTGAGTACAAATGCCAAAACTTGGTCGTAAAATGTGATTTTTACACAGTAGAAATCGCATTTTGCGATTCCTAAATAGGAAATCGCAATTAGGGATTTCCTATTTGCGATTTCCTAACCTCATATACATAGCATTTCCTAAATGCGAAATGGGCATTTAAGAAATGCTATTACCATCAGATTCAATCTTATGGTAACTAGGTGCAAAATAAGGAAAGGCACCCATAATGGACATATGCAGAATGATAGAGGGCGCAATAGCCCCGAGGCCATTGGAGTGCTCTACATGTACTGCATGTTTTAAAAAAAAAAATAATAATTTAAGGGGGACTTTAGGCCCACATGTATGAATAGTTTTGCATTTCCAAAATTGTGATTTCCTATGAGGAAATTGCAATTTTGGAAATGCAAAACCATTCATACATATGGGCCTAAGGCCCATAGGTACCAATGGTTTTGGATTTCTAAATGTGCGATTTCCTACAAGGAAATCGCACATTTTCGATTTCCTAGTAGCAATAGGAATCACTATTAGGAAATCACAAATTTTGTACATTCCAATTTGCATTTCCTAAATAGCAATTTCTTAAGAATCGCTATTTAGGAAATGCAAAAAGGAACCTTTGTAGAATATGGCCCCTGGTTACCAAAGCAGTAGTGGCCAAGCCATCAATGAAGAGACTCCAGATAAAAGTCATGGGCTTGATGGAGTTCCACTATACCTTCTCTAACATTCCTTACGAAGTGCTAGCAAGGGTATACAAAGGAATGCATCAGGGTGGTTGCAAGCCCAATTCCACTGATTTGGCTCCAATGACACTGTCCCTGATACTTGGTGAGTGCCCAGAGTATCTTCTAAATTAAAGGCTAATTACTCTACTAACGTGTGATCTAAAGGTCCATGGTCATTTGCTGACTTTATATCTTGAAATGATTGATCCATAATCCATTCATCACACTCAAATCTGTTTCATTAAAGGTTGACACAGTTGCACAAACAGCAGACAGTGGACATGAACATGCATAAGGAGGTGCCAAAGGGGGCTTTTTGCCTAGACAGTGAGATTGTCATTGACCCACTCAACTGGTCATATCTACTGAGGGTTCTGGATCATTTTGGGTTCCTCTCTATCTGCATTAATCTTGGGGTTGTGATTTATTACAACACTAAGATACAATTCCTAATAACAAGCTTATTTTCAAAATAATTTCTATTCATGTGTGTACTTGACAGGGTGCCCTTTGTTTTCACTTCTGTTCAATCTTGCCTTGGAGACACGTATGACATTGATCTGTGGATTTTTTTTTAATAAAGGTAATCACTCACACTAAATCACTAATTGGTGTGGTGTTCTAGATCATAAAATAATATAATAAAGATTAGGCGTTCAAACTGAATGTTCAAATAATTGAACTTTTACCAATCCTGTTTTGAGGAATGGGATCTGAACTGGTCCATTAGTCACATTAAATACTTGGGCATCAAGAAGAAGAAGAGACAAGCACATCTGGCAGTGTTGAAATCCAAAGAACTTGTAGCCCTAATCAGATTGGACAGTGCTAAATGGCTGTCAGTTGGTCTGAGTTTTTCGGCCACTATCAATTTACTGACCATCCATGTGCTACTTACAGTTGTCTATGTTTTCATAGATTTGATATAACTCCTTGCAGAAAAGTAGCAGATGGGAGTGCACTGTTACCTGAGTGTAGTGGAACTGGTATTCATGTGAAAGACAAGTGAAAAAAGGTGGTTTTAGGCTTCCTATCTACAAGAACTTTGTCTCCTTCACTTGACAAGTTGGCTTTCTTTTACATAAATATCTGAGATATTATAGATGAATTTAGAGTGAGACGAGATTGAGCCATGTGTACTGCTGAAGCAAAGTTAACAAGGCAACCCAATAAATGCCTCAGACTAGGTTATGGATAGGATGATCTAATTTCCCCTGCTTCTTCCTTGTTGGGCTTTGCCCTACCACCGTTGCTCATTATTGATGGCATATTAGCCATTACATTCATTAACCCTTTTTAAAACATTACAAACTTTTCCGAAAAGTCATTATTTCTCCTGGAATTCTATGTGTGACAGCTGTTACTTCTGTTGTGCTTCAATGTGTCATATGGAAAAGGTTTTCAGAAGAAACTTTTTGTGGGAGTTTTTTTTTTATTCCATCAGTAAATCAAATGTTTCCAATAAAAATGTGAAAACCTTACAAATCGATTTAGCAATCGTGAATCAGATTGCTCTTTATACTTATGAATATTAAAGGAGTTCATCAGACCTGTCTTTTAAATATACCATAGTAAATTGAGATATAATTAAGACCCAGCAGGTCTTAAAGTGACACAGGGTCAGCTGTCCTGTAGTGGTTCTTTATTACCAGCCCGAACATAATTTGCTCATCGTAGATAACTATACACTATTACACCACCTAATAGGTAATTATAATTGACTATTTTAGTATATTGTAGGTACTATATTGTAAGTTTCATCATGCGTTATTGGATGCAATGTTTGCAGAAAACAATGTTACAAACTGCAATTTAAATGTAGCTTCTCATTTGCTATGGCTGCTTATTTATTGGCACATGGCTTTTTAAAAAAAAAATCTGTACGTTTTAATAATCTAACACCACTTACCTGTAACTTACTCTGAAAAATGTTTGCAACGCCTCTACTTAGTCACCACCATTGAAATAACACCTGACACTCAACTTTGAAACTCATTGGCAAGGTCTGCAGCATAATATCATCTTGATAGCACAGAGAAAGATGCACTATTCATACCTCTGAGTCATTGGTGTTCCAAATGATGGCCTTTGTGTTGATTGTAAATTCATGTCCCTGTGGCGCTCGATTATCAAATGTGCCCACTTTCACATATTTATAGGACCCATTGGAAAATATTTGCCAATTCAGAATATCTAAGACAGCAGGAGGATCCCCATTTTCATCAAAGAAAATCTCATCTCCAAAAGTAGTAGCAAAATGAACATTTCTTAAATGCTGAAGGACCTAAGGATTAATAATAAATTGATGTTTTTTAAAGTACAGGTCACAGAAGCCAAAGAGTTCATGAGATACAAAAAATCATGCGCTGGAGTTTCCGGGGCAAAAGAAAATGCGCCCACTTTAATGACAAAACAAGGAGGAGTTCATGGTCAAAGCACAGTGCAGTTAATGTGCAGTATAATGCATGCCTCACTAACAGATATCATTTCGGTCCCTACCATTCTACTATTGTATTTTGAGATAGAATGTGCAATGTAACCATGATGCGGGGAACTCATCAGTTTGGTGTTGATGAAAAACACAAAAACGGATTGCCACCCTACCAAAATATAACTAATGAATTCATGCATATGAAAATGTTCTTCTTAATAGCTTCCTCAGAGTTAACAATGTAACTGTGATGATCCCTTAGGCCTCCATCGCTCTCTCTTCCATCACCTTTCTTGTTCCATCTCTCTTGAATGTCTTTACTTTTTCCTCCCTTTGCTTCCCATCTTTCTCAATTTTTAGCAGAAAAAAACCGACCTCCACACGGTTTCTCCACCCGCCTTCAATTCTGCTATATTTTTGTTGTTTCTCCTTTGTTTTATATGCCCTTGTTGATTCCCATTTCCCATTGCTTCACTCAGTGCCACTGACCTATTCATTCCTCATTTATGTTTTCTTTTCCCGCCTCTTCTGACTTCAGCCTTGTCCTACATTACTTCTTCCATCTAGGGTTGTAGTAGAAAAAGGAAACAGATGTTCTTTCTTTCTTTGCCCTTTTTTGCAAAGACTTCCATTTCCTCATTTGTACTGATTGTAAGATGTCTTTAAATATTTTCTACGGGGTACCAATTTGGCTATAGTGTTTACTAATGATGATGAAGCTAACGTGAATAATATTAATAAATGGCTCCAGATGCTGTATTTGAAGTGCCTTCCCTTTTTCTTGCACTACATTTCTTTTTAAACTTAATATCAGGTGCGTGTCCTTTTGAAAACTTTCTCAAGTTGTTTACAGGGACCCTGCAAAAACGTCTTGCATTCAGAGCAGTATTTTGACCCGACACTCCCTGACCTGCTTGTTAATACCCTTCTTAATGTGTCCGGTGGGAAATTGTTCACCCTTAAGAGTAGGACCAACTACACCTCTTTGAATAGCTGAGTACTTTGAAAAGACATTGGGTGTGTTTTTTCCAAGAATTCATATTCAACGACGAAATACAATTTTGATTCAATTTTGTGTAGTTGCACAATATAACACTTGTTGCAAAAACTTTCAGCGTAACAAATTTACAATTTTTCATAAAAGTTCATCATACATTATTTTTCAAGGTCATTAATGAATTGCATCATTTAGAACTTTTTCAGCTTTTGGTGTTGACATTTTTCATATGGTGTATACCAAACGATGTCTAATATATTTATTTCCCAAGTATTTTACATAGATTCCTCTGTAGCCTCATGCTAATTCCAATATAATTATTTCTGAGATATGCTAGTCTTCCATTTATTTGAGAACCAGCCAACACATGTTTTGCCCCATATGTGGCTTTCAAGCCTGGGGCTTATTTAAGGCTGTGATAGCAGAAAGAAAGGTAATGCTGCAAAAAGTACGTATATTGTGAAGTTCTATTTAGTGCCCAGACTAATTGTGAAAACTACTGCAAGTGATGCACCTTAGATGAATCCTGTCATACATGAAGGTGGTTGCTTGACTGTTTTTAATTTGACTTGGAACATAGTACTCTGATATGGAGTGGTGTTTAACAACAATTGTATCCACATCACCCACGAGTTTTATACATATGCTTTCTGTATAACACTTGCGCACTTTAATTCACTCATTTCACTTTCACTGTACCATTGTATTTTTGGACCACTTTATTGCAATGCAATGTGTTCGAAAAAGGTGTCTTTTGCCTTATTGTTTTTAATGAATTGAATAATTGATTGTTGTTCAAACCAATCTAGTGATGGTCATGCATGGTTGCTGGGGAAGTTGAGGCTCACATGTCCCCCTTCGGTCCCTAAAAATAAGCGCCAGTGGATCCCACCTGCCCCAAAAATGACTGCTGGTGGCCCCCTCAGGCAACCACTGGCTCAAATAACGTTCTGCCATTTCATAGTTGGCTAATATTTCCTAGTCTACTGGAGGTTTTTGGAGAAGAGCAGTAATTGAGGCATGTCGCCAGCAAAAAAGTATAGTGGCCATGGCCAGCAATGGGTTGCATAGCAACTCCACCCCTACCGTAGCGGAAAACGACGACCCCAACGCCGCAGCCCAAACCCTGCACAGATGGATCACCGACAGCGCCAACACCTTAGCCCCCCTCAAGAAAAACAACAACACCTACGCCAAGAAAGCTAGATGGTTCACCACCGAACTTCGAGAGTCCAGACGCACCTGCTGCCGCCTCGAAAAAGACTGGAGGAACACCAAATCCACAGAAGCCCACAACAACTTCAGAGCCGCCACCAGAGTCCACCACCAACTCATCAGAAAAACGAGAAAAAAAGCGATCAAAGACAGAATCTCCACCCACGCACACAACAGCAAAGAACTCTTCAACATCATCAAGGAGTTCGCCAAACCTACCAGCGAGTCCGCCAACATCCCACCCTCACAAGACCTCTGCGACAAACTCAGCACCTTTTTCCACCACAAAATCAAGAGCATCTACGACAACTTCGACGAAGACAACCAACACACTGAACCCTCACCAACCACCCCCGACACCATGAAGCCAACGATCGACAACTGGACAGTCCTCACTACCGAAGACACACTGAAGACGATGAACTCAATCCACTCCGGGGCCCCCACGGACCCCTGCCCCCACCACATTTTCAACAGAGCCACCGAGACCATCGCACCCATACTCCGCCACACCATCAACCGCTCCCTGTCAACCGCATCGTTCCCCAATGACTGGAAACACGCCGAGATCAACTCCCTCCTCAAGAAACCCTTGGCGGACCCCACCGACCTCAAAAACTACAGACCCATCTCCCTGCTCCCCTTCCCAGCGAAAGTCATCGAGAAAGTCATCAACAGCCAACTCGCCACATTCATCGAAGAGCACAACATCCTCGACTCATCCCAATCCGGCTTCAGAAAAAACCACAGCACGGAAACCGCCCTCCTCGCCGCAACAGACGACATCCGCACCCTACTGGACAAAGGAGAAACTGCAGCCCTCATCCTCCTCGACCTCTCAGCGGCGTTCGACACAGTCTCTCACCGCACCCTAATACGCAGACTCCATGACTCAGGGATTCAAGACAAGGCCCTCGACTGGATCCGCTCCTTCCTCTCCGGCAGAACGCAGCGGGTCAGACTCCCCCCTTTTCTCTCGGACCCTACACCAACAACCTGCGGAGTCCCCCAGGGGTCATCCCTCAGCCCCACGCTCTTCAACGTCTACATGGCTCCGCTCGCCCCCATCGTCAGAACCTACTGACTCAACATTGTATCATACGCAGACGACACCCAACTCATCCTCTCCCTATCCAACGAACCCAACACCGCCAGACACAATTTCCGAGAAGGCATGGAAGCCATCGCCAAATGGATGAAAATCAGCTGCCTTCAACTAAACACCAACAAAACGGAAGTACTCATCATGGGCCCACACCCCGACGCCTGGAACGACACCTGGTGGCCCCCCGCCCTCGGACGTCCGCCCACCCCCATGGACCACGCACCCAATCTGGGAATCATCCTGGACTCCGAACTCAAAATGGACTGCCAGATCAACGCCGTCTCGACCTCCTGCTTCCACACACTCTGCCTCCTACGCAAGACCTTCAAATGGATCCCCCTCGAACACAGAAAGACCTTCACTCACGCCCTGGTCACCAGCAGACTCGACTATGGCAATGCACTCTACGCCGGAATAAACAAAAACCTCACACACAAGCTACAGAACATCCAGAACGCCGCCGCAAGACTGGTCCTCAACCTGCCAAGACACTGCCACATCTCCCAGCACCTGCGCACACTCCACTGGCTCCCCATCGAAGCTAGAGTCACCTTCAAGATGCTCACCCACGCTCACACGGCCCTCCATGACACCGGACCAGCAAACCTGAACAGCCGACTCAAATTCCACGCACCCCAAAGGACCCTACGATCAGCCCAGCTCTCCTACGCCGTGGTCCCCCGCACCAGAAAGAGCAGATCAGGTGGCCGCTCCTTCTCCTTCCTCGCGGCCAGAACCTGGAACGCCCTACCTCTCCACCTCAGACAGACAACATCTCTTCCTATCTTCACAAAAAACCTCAAAACCTGGCTCTTCGACAGACCCCCTCCTTGATGGACTGGAACCTGCGAACCCCCCCTCCCCCAGCGCCTTGAGACCCTCACGGGTGAGTAGTAGCGCTTAACAAACACGTGATTGATTGATTGATAGCTAAGTTATGGGGTTGGCGATATAGTCAGAAATTGAAGCTATGACATAAGGTGGATAAGGGTCGAAGGAGAGCTAGATTTGGCCAATGTAGGAAGGCTTTTCATCTCATTAGTGGATCTGTGATTAAATTCTGATATTCTTGCCTTCAAAGTATCAAATAGAGTTCTAGTTTGTCACAAAGGGTTCACTGATAGAATATCGATGACAAAAACATTGATGTTAAAAATATCCCCAAAAACATATATAATACAAAAATATCGACTCCCATACCTACACAGGTAAGTACAAAAATATTGAATCAAAAATATTGATGTAAAAAATATAGATGTAAAAAATATCAATTTAGATATATATATAAAATAAAATAAGATATATTAAATATATTAAATATATTTAAACTGTATATTTTTTAAATGTTTGTTTGTGTATTTTGTTTGTTGCTTTTATGATTCTTGTAATCGAAATAAAGCATTTGATTGATTGATTGATATTAAATATTAATATTAATTTTAACAAAATAAATAAAATTTAATATACATTTTAACAAAATATAACAAATAAACTTAATAAAAAAATAAATAAACACACAAACATAATAATTTATATATATATATATATATATTTACTTTAAAATAATTAATAAACTATTATCTTTAATTTATTTTAAAACTTTAAAATTATATAAAAATAATATATATGTATATATATATCAATAATGTAAAATATAAAAAACAATTCTACAATAATTTAAAACATTAAACTATTAAAAAATATTTAAACTTACATTTCCCAATACAATCAGTGCAACAGTAGGGAAAGTGTTGGATAGCAAAATAATTAAATTTACTATTCCCACTCCAGTGAGAGCAACAGTAGGGAAAGTGTTGGATAGCGGAGGGGAAAAATTACTATTCCCACTCCAAAGAATGCAACAGTAGGGAAAGTATTGGATAGCGGAGGAGTAAAAATTACTATTCCACTCCAAAGAGTGCAACAGTAGGGAAAGTGTTGGATGGCGGAGGGGTAAAAATTACTATTCCTACTCCAAACAGTGCAACAGTAGGGAAAGTGTTGGATAGCGGAGGGGTAAAAATTACTATTCCCACTCCAGTGAGAGCAACAGTAGGGAAAGTGTTGGATAGCGGAGGGGAAAAAATTACTATTCCCACTCCAGTGGATGCAACATTAGGGAAAGTGTTGGATAGTGGAGAGGTAGAAATTACTATTCCCACTCCAGTGAGTGCAACAGTAGGGAAAGTGTTGGTTAGCGGAGGGGTAAAAACTACTATTCCCACTCCAGTGATAGCAACAGTAGGGAAAGTGTTTGATAGTGGAGGGGAATAAATTACTGTTCCCACTCCAAAGAATGCAACAGTAGGGAAAGTATTGGATAGCGGAGGAGTAAAAATTACTACTCCCACTCCAAAGAGTGCAACAGTAGGGAAAGTGTTGGATAGCGGAGGGGTGACAATTACTATTCCCACTCCAAACAGCGCAACAGTAGGGAAAGTGTTGGATAGCGGAGGGCTAAAAATTACTATTTCCACTCCAGTGAGAGCAACATTAGGGAAAGTGTTGGATAGCAGAGGGGCAAAAATTACTATCCCCACTCCAAAGAGTGCAACAGTAGGGAAAGTGTTGGATAGCAGAGGGGTTAAAATTACTATTCCCACTCCACTGAATGCAACAGTAGAATAACTGTTGGATAGCAGAGGGGTAACATTTTTTATTCCCACTCCAGTGAATGCAACAGTAGGGAAAGTGTTGGATAGCGGAGAGGTAAAAATTATTATTCCCACTCCAGTGAGAGCAACAGTAGGGAAAGTGTTGGTTAGCGGAGGGGTCAAAATTTCTATTCCCACTCCAGTGAGTGCAACAGTAGGGAAAGTGTTGGATAGCGAAGCGACAAAAATTACTATTCACACTCAAACAGTTAAAACAAAAATAAAAAAACATAAAAAATGATAATAAATCATAAAAATAAATAAACAATATTTAGAAATGGAAAATCAAATATATAAAAATTAATAAATATTATAATATTAATTACATATAAAAACCTATAAATAATGTTTAATATAAAATAATAAATACATTTATAAAATAAAATTCTTTTAAACTAGAAAATATTTACAAACAAATAAATTAATACATAAATGTATTTATTGTATTTTCTACTCTATAACACCACACCAATAACAAAACACTTCAACATTTCTAATTAATTTTCTTCCAAAATTAACATAATTAATAAATAAATGTAAACATTTTTATTAATTAAAAAAACTAATAAACATTAACTGACTACACACACTTTAACACTATGATATCCACAACACACACCTAAATTAAACTCTAAAATAATAAAACACAATTAAAACATATTTATAAATTAAAAACTATTACTATTAACAACTAATAATAAAGTAAATAAAATGTATTTAGTACCCACCCTTTACTCCTTTAAAAGTAAAAACAACAGACAAAAAATTTAACAATTACCCAAAATACATATCAAATAATTAACATTAATTAACAACTATATATTAATTGATTAACTACAAATTACTTCCCACCTTTTACTCCTATAAACACCAAAACAAACACCTAAAATTAATTACACAATTACCATAATTAATTACCAATTAATTAATTAAAATTAATTAATTATTAATTCATCAATTAAACATAAATTACTTCCCACCCTTAACACCTATAAACACCACAACACACACGTAAAATTAATTACACAATTACCATAATTAATTACCAGTTAATTAATTAAAATTAATTAACAGCCAATTATTAATTCATCCATTAAAAATAAATTACTTCCCACCCTTAACACCTATAAATACCACAACACGCACCTAAAAAGAATTACACAATTACCATAATTAATTACCAATTAATTAATTTATATTAATTAACAACCAATTATTAATTAATTAATAATAAATTACTTTAAACATTTAACACTATAACATCTCAATTAAACAAATATTAATAAATACAAAATAATCAATAGTTTTAATATAATTAAATTACTTCCAACCCTTTTCCCCTATAAACCCACAACCCACTACGGAACTAAAAACGTAAAATTCAAATATTTTTTTTTATAACTACTAAAAATTTAACACATATCTTAACAATACAAACAATTCTTATAGAAAAAAACATACAACACATACATAGAAAATAAATACCAAAATACATAACATTAATAAACAAACGATATTTTTAACAACTATGGGGCATATTAGCAAGACCCACGTTAAAATTATCGCCGTTTAGCGGCAGGAAACTGCCGCTAAAACGGCGATAATGGGCTTGCTAATATGCGTTATAGAATTTCAATAGAAGCCCAGGTTAGATGTGCAGGACATCTAACCTGGGCTTCTATTGGAATTCCATAACGCATATTAGCAAGCCCATTATCGCCGTTTTAGCGGCAGTTTCCTGCCGCTAAAACGGCGATAATTTTAACGTGGGTCTTGCTAATATGCCCCTATATTTTTGCAAATGATAATAAACACTTCGATATTTTTAACATCGATATTACTTACCTAAAATTGATATTCTTGACCGTGAGAATATGTATGTCGATATTTCTGACCCACGATATTTGCAACTCGATATTTGTGCAAGTCAATATTTTTGATTTAATATTGTGTCTCTGCACCGTCACAAAGATCTTAAGAGGGGTATATATTAATGTCACAGAGGGGCTGACTTGTGACTTTGGTGCTTGCCTGGGACAGAGTGGGCTACACCTTTCAGGCTCTATCTGGTGGAAGAGGAAGAAGGAGGAGGTGCAATCAGTCCTCAGCACCATCTTCCATGTTCTCAGTTCCCACTGCGCGGGCTGGCTGGTCACTTTGCTGCTTGAATGGGTGTTACATTTGGTGCAAGAGGGAAAAGGAGCTAACCCTCAGCACTAGATACTGCATTCTCTGCTCTTGCTGTGCAGGGATGGCTGGTGATTTTGGTGCTTGCCTGAGAGGGAGAGGACTGAATTTCTCAAGCTCCATTTGGTGCAAGAGGAAGCAGGAAGAGGGGCAATCAACCCTCAGGACCAACTACCATGTTCTCTTTTGCCACCGCGCGGGCTGGCTTGTCACTTTGCTGCTTGCCTGGGTGGGAGAGGACTACGCCTCCCATGTTTACATTTGGTGCAAGAGGGAGGAGGAGATATATAATGTGTTCTTTGCTCCTTCTGTGTGGGATACACCTGGGCTGTTCCCGGGCCAAGTCCAGACCCGTCTGCGCCCATGTACTCCCATCCACCCCCCAATGAGGCTAGGCCCTGTCTCTTTGGCCCCTTTTATAGACACACTTTGCAATGGGTAGTAGGAAAGCAGAAGCAGCAGCTCCCAGAAAATGTAAGAGGCGGCCTTCGACTACATTTTTAATGAAATTTTAACAAAATTAGTGGCCACTTTAAATGTCATAATTGACTGTGTGGAAGAGCAATTCGGTTCTTTAAGTAACTCCTCAGTTGATCCTAATTATTCCGGTCTAAGAGAAGAGCCCCCTTCCCATGTTACCTTAGGCTCAAGTGGACCAACAAACCCTTGTATCTAATTTAAACCTTTGATCATTGAGATTGACATCCACAACTCAATGATTTTATTACCTCTTGCCAAGAAAAAGAAGAATTACAGTGTGCGAAATGCAACTAACAGGAACAAAAAAACTGCTGTAGGTTGCAGCAAATGTAAAGAAGACTCAGCAATTAAATCAGCTCAACAGCCTGCAATCACAGAGTCCTTATTAAATAAACTAGAATTACAAATTATCAGTTGGTTTGACAGAGTGTATAAAAGGCTGTCAGCTATTGAAACTAATATTTCTCAGATTTTGACATCTCTTGCTACTTGTAGTAAAGTATCTTTGAACCATTCCTCTTAGTTTGCTCAACCAATGGAACCCATTTCTCTGTCATCAGGCAATGATCTTTTATTTCCTAACCTGATCAATTTTTTCTCTGAAATACAGCGAACTATATCAGAACCTATTTCTAATCTATGTGACCCTGACGCTTTAGCTCCCTCGTAGACCATGTTAGGGCCTTCCAATGATACTTCTTGTGTTTTGCCGGCTCTTTCATAATTTGCAACACTTCCAATTACAGATGCCAGCACCTCGCCTCCACCCATTTCTGTTTTCCCAATTCTTTACCCAAAATCCACCTGCCTCTTGAGGCTAGTGCTTATGTAATAATAATAATAGGCAGATTTATAAGGCGCATGGCTACTTCATTGAAGTGTCCCAGTGCTAAGGCGCAGCTCCAGTAAAAACGGCACAAGTGGGAACATTAATAACCTGAGGTGGAAAAACGGGTTTTTAACTGTTTCCTTAAGGAGGCTTCGGGTGGAGTCTGTCGAATTTTTGGGGGGCAGGGAGTTCTAGATCTCAGGAGCCAGATAACTAAAGGAGCTTCTGACTTTTTTAAATTTAGGAACTGCAGCTAACGTGGCATCAGATGATCTTAAATTCCATAGGGTTTCATCAGAGATTGAAGGTACCGTGGACCAACATTAGATAGAGTCTTATTGCAATAACAAAGAGCTTTGAAGGCAATAATCTGCTTAATAGGGAGCCAGTGGAAATTGCTCAGGACAGTCCCAATAGGAGCATGTTTGGGAAGTTTGAGCACCAGATGTGCAGCAGAATTTTGAATGCGTTCTAGTCTAATGAGTCACGATTGAGGAATGCCAAGGAAAAGGGCATTGCAATAGACCAACCTGGAGGTGACCAAAGCTTGAATAACGGGTTTCAGGGCTGACACAGGTAAAAACCCAGGATCTTCTTGAGGATTTTCAATGTCCCAAAGCATTTTCCAGCTGGAGAGTTGACTTGGTTGTCAAATGATAGCTTGTGATCGAGCCAGATGCCAAGATCTTTTACTTTTTGCTTTGGTAATGGTAGAGGACCCAGACTGGCAGGCCGATATGCAGTTAACCAGGATCAGCATATCAGTCTTCTCACCATCTAACTGTAGGCAGTTGTTGTCCATCCAGATGGCTCCTTCCAAAAGGCACAAACACAACTGGGAAGCGGGGTTGTTACTGATTTCCATATCATCCGCATACGAAATGATGGTAAAGCCAAACATTCAATAACCTCAGCCAAAGAGCAGACGTAGATGTTAAAGAGAGTTGCGCTCAGGGAAGATCCCTGAGACACTCCTTGACACAATGCAAGCGTTTTTGAGTGGAATGGTTTTTAAGAAACCTGAAAGGTTCGATCTTTCAGAAAAGAGGCGAACCAGAACAAAGCTTATTGCCAATAGTGCTTTCCCCATAGTCTTTTTAACAGAATAATCTGAGTCCATGATTCAACGCACGGATTCAGTGGCTAGCAACAAAGCAGATTCAGCACTATAGGATGGACATAACCCCAAATGGGTCCTGTGAAGCAAATCATTGCTTTCTAAAAAGTTGAAAAGTTGTTTGTTCACATGTTTCTCAGTGATCTTGGAGAAGAAAGGTAAAAGAGAGATTGGTTGATAATTTTCCGATTTCGAAGGATCAAGCAGAGGCTTCTTTAATAATGGAACTACCTTTGCATGTTCCCAACTCTGGAAAATAGTGCCTGTAGCTAAAGAGTGAGTCAAAAGATCGCACAAAACAGGATAGACCTCCGCAGAGTCCAGCTCCAAAATAGAAGGAGATACTGGCTATAAAGGGGAGCCAGATTTCACATTGGAACATAGCAAAGCCATATCAGCCAATTCAATGGCATCAAATTTCAGGAGCCTAGAAGTATCGTCGGAAGTATTGAACCAAACACTCAAATGTGGAGAGTCTCTGGGTGCGGCAGGAAAGCATGTTGTGTACTTTCTGAGAGAAAAAGAAAGCTAAATCATTGCATCTTTCAACCGAGGGCGAGCTTGTGGAAGAAATTGATGAGAGTGAGGTTAGTGATTTAAGTATAGAGAAGATCTCACCAGAGATATTGGTGGCTGACTGAATTTTGGTTGCGTAAACTTCTCTGCGAGATTGCTTAATAGAATGATGATAGTCTTTTAAAGCTGCTAGATAGTCTACTTTGAGAAGTGGCTCATAAGATTTACACCAAAGAGGTTCAAGGCATTTACATTTCTGCTTCATCGCAAGTAGATCTTTATTAAACAAGCAGGTTGAGAGCCTTTGCTTATGAGAAACCTGCTTTGTAAGAGAGGCAGTCCGGTCTATGGCCCCTCTAATCCATTCGTCATTTTCTTTCTTGGCCTTATCCACATTCCTATCTAGGATGGGTATGCTATTTTCAAGAGCTCGACAAAAGCTTGCTGGGGTAAGTTTAGCCCACTGACGTGACCAAACTGCTATAGGATCAGAGCCAGCCAGCACCCCTCTGACCTTTATAGATAAGGGAATGGCAAAATTATCAGACCAATTCAAAGTAAGTGGATCTTAATCTCAAGATTATCTAGATTAGAAAATACTGGATCAAGAGTGTTTCCAGACCTGCATGTGCGATCATATACATGTTGAATAAGTTGCAGGCTCTCTAGGTCACCTAACAGAGGGCCTGATTTAGATCTTGGCAGACGAGTTACTCCATCACAACGGTGACGGATATCCTGTCTGCCGAAATATAAATCCCATTATATCCTATGGGAATTATATTCCAGCGGACGGTGTATCCGTCACCTTTGTGGCAGAGTAATCCGTCTGCCAAGATCTATGGGGCCAATCACGATGGCGGGCGGATCGCCCCCGCCGGGCCGGCGGTGGTCACCGCTGGCCCGGCGGGGGCGATCCGCCCGCCATCCAGACAACAAAGACCCCCCGCCATATCATGATGGCTGGGGGGTCCGCGGCGGGCGGAAAGACCGTCCGCCGCTTTTCCGCCGGTCGACTCGTCGACCGGCGGAAAACGTGTTGAATATGGTGGCGGTGTCTGGAAGACACCGCCATCCATATTACGATGCTGGGTGTTAGCAGCCTTTCCATGGCTGCATTGCCGCCATGGAAAGGCTGGCGGTTCCTGCTGTTGGGGGCCCGTAGCGGGCCCCCATATAGTTGGGGGGTGGGAGGTGCACATGGGGGGTACCTATGGTACCCCCCTGCTTTTGCATGTACAATGTGGCAGGCACCGCGTGGTGCCTGTCACGTTGTGCATGGAAAAGCATGCCATGTTTATTTTACAGTGCGGCGGCTGCTGCTTGCAGCACCGCCGCCACAATGTAAAATATAGAGGATCCGCCCGCCAGTGTGGCGGGCGCATCGCAATTCGCATTGCGGGACCGCCGCACCTATGGCGGGCGGTCCCTTTTGCAGTTGCGATGGCGGGCGGACTTTGTCCGCCCGCCATCGTGATCGGCCCCTAAATCAGGCCCAGAGTTTTTACCACAAGGCAACTGATGTCATCAAAATGTAGATTACAATCACCTACTAGTAGAAACTTAGAGTGATGTAGTACTGGAGGAGATATAGTATCAGCTAAATACGTGACAAAATTAGACAACAGTCCCGGAGGGCGATAGATCAAGGCCACTGACAGTGAATACTTTTTTGTAACTGCTACGGAAACGAGAGATGCTTCGCAGTCGCCTATCGTTAGTTAAGAAAAAGAGCAATGCAACCCCTTTCTCAAAATCACAGCGATCCCTTCCCCTCTTTGGGCAATTCTATCCTATCTAACAACAGTGTAGCATGAGGAATAGCTTGCAGAATATCCAGAGCTGAGCCATCTCTAAGCCAAGTTTCTATTAAAAACACAGCATCTGGTGAATGCTCGTTATTGGAGTCGTAAACATCGATTTTATGCTTTACTAACTTATGCTCTGGTATTAGCCAATGTTCCGCCCTTAAAGTTTAACAGCTCTGAAAGTCACACTCAGCTAATAAATAACGCTGTCCATTGGATATTTTGTCAGATGGGTGGGGAGGCAGGGGGGTCTATATAGCAGGTATGTTTTCTGCATTGGCTCAGAAACCAAATCTCTATCAGCAGGCTGTATTGTGGTGAACTTCAAACAGTCTTGGCAATATCCTGTTTAATGTGTCCTGTACCCAATTTCAGTTAAACAGAATCAAGGTCTTTCATCTGGGGAAGTTTATAGACCAAGGACTATCATTCAGGCTATGATTGGTCCAGTGAGTTGATTTGTGATTAAATTACATCTTAACAAAGTGGTTTCCTGACTCACAACACATTTAAACCTCTATCGAACCCAGATAGCAATGATTGACTTCATCTGAGCTTTATGTTAACATTTAACATCATTTTTCTTGAAGAAACTAGTCCTCAGAAGAACTTCTTTTTGTATGGACTTTTCTTCCAGCTACTCCTTAAACCTCCAGCAGGGTCAAAGGAGGGCTTGTGATGTTGATAGCTCTTTCTTTCAATTGTAATGCTGCTTGCGTTGAGACCAAGGGGCCGATTCCGATCTCGGCCGGTAGGGCTCCGAATCGGATTCGGCTTTACCGGATCCGATTCGGAGCCCTGTTTCCCGACCGAATCGTACGCGGGTCCGGCCGAACGAGTACGATGCAAGCGCCTGCGAAATTGCCGACCGACTCGTACGAGGCTTCAACACGCTCCGACCGACTCGCACGGACACAACATGCACCGCGCAATGGAGACGTTCCCCGGCCGGGTAAGTACGATGCGCGCCGCGAGCAGTCCGACCGACTCGCGCCGTCCGGCTCGAAAGAGCTGTCGGAGCCGGACTTTGGGGGTCCGCGTCAGACCCCCGTGTACGCGTGGCCGCGCGAGTCGCACACAGGGGGGACCCATGGGTCCCCCCTACCTGTGCATGTACGGCACGATGCGCTTCGCCGCGTACCCGCTGTAGGGGGGCCCTTGTTCGCCTCGCACCCATTGACGACCGGCTCCCATTGACTTCAATGGGAGTCCGACCGAATCGAGTCCGATAGCATGCGAACGCATCGTACTCGTTCGGTCGGACTGCCAGGGTCCGATTCGGTCGGAAATCTCCCCGGGTCCGGCTCGGTCGGAGAGATTTCCGGCCCGAATCGGAATCGGCCCCCAAGTCTCCGATATCCCATGCCACTCTATTACACCTCAGGGACCACCAGTAGCTACCTATTGTGAATTCCTATATTGGTAACTTCAACCAATATAACCCTGGCATTATTAATTAATTGGACATTATGTTAGTTGCATTTAGGAATTCTAATAATTTATATTTTTCTATTATACTTATGGTGGATTTTAATTTGCATTTATGTTTGCTTGATTGCCGGTTTTATGATGATTTATCGGGACCGATGTTTACTTCTTGGCTACACTTTATTCATAAATCCAGAAGGGGAAGCGATGAAAGAGCTCCTTCATAAGGCAAACCTAATGTACACCTTAGGTTTATGTGATCACTTTAACATTAATCACCCCAACGTCTGTGGCACAGTCCTCAACAGTATCATTAATTATGTTTATCCCTGTTCATCTGCATAATGTTCTCGCTAATTTTAAAATTAAGATAAGCAACTTAGAGACCACAACCCACTTTCTGTATTTTTAAATTAGGTCAGTTGTAAGCAAACTGTGTCCAAAACCTAACCTAAGACAGAATCCATTCAGGATCAGAGCTGTCGGCTCTGTTGTGATAATATCAATCCAGAGCATTTCTTTAGGAGTTTGATGTCCTGGAGTCAGAAGGATTTTTTCACTGTCTCAAAGCGAACATCAAACCAACTGATGTTCTAGCTTCTTTAAACTCTTTTGTTTAAATACTAAAGTCTCCAGACTATGACACTAAAGAATAAATCAGTGACAACTCCAAAGTGGTTAAATCTTTGTTGTAACTTTGCTCTAATTCTGAAGTGACGTCATGTAGACTAGGCTATGAAAAAGCAATTAAGGTTTGGAAAACGGCCATTAGGGAGGAGACTTGGGATCAGCTGGATTTGGCATGTCCCTCAAGAGATTGTGGGGCATTTTGGTGAGTAGTTAAGACTTTTTTAAAGAAGAACAGCATCATCCCATCCATTGGGTTGTTTATTTAAGTGAATATTTGAGCTTTGCACTTCTCTAAAATATATGATGCCAGTTTTTCAGATCCACACTCAGACTTATCTTTTCATATTGCTTTATCCTCATTGATTTCTTTCACCTATGAGGAAGTGATTAGGCCATTTCTAAGAGCTCAAACGAGAAGGCATCCAGCCCAGGTGGGATTCCTATGGCTGGATGTAAGCATAACCTCACCTCTAGGCGCCCTCAATTACTGTTACTTTAAATTCAGTTACCATCCTCCTGCTCACATTCTCTGATTGTCCTAGTTTTTAAAAAGGGTAACAAAAACGATTCCAGCTGCTACAGACTGATCTCTTTGATTGACTAAATTGTTAAGATCATGGCCGAATTCTTATGGACAGACGTACTACCTGGGCCATTAATGTCCTCTCAGATTTTCAGAATGGTTTTAGAGTGGGTTTGGGTACAATTGAGCAATGTTTTAATGTATTGATGATAAATATATACGTTTGCCAAATTAGAATCGATAAATATGACATTTATGGATCTTAGATCGGCCTTTGATTCCTTTGAGGTCTATTATGTTATTAGTTGTAGATTACAACATTGTTCACTTTCTTTATGAATTGCATGTCAATCTTACCACCAAGGTTAGATATGGGGCAAAGAGGAATGCACTGGTTCTTTCAAACTCACCAGAGGAGTGTAGCAAAGTTGCGTAATTGCCCCATTCCCCTTCATATTTTATTTTAATCAGTTATGGAATATCTTGGTCACACATGGGCAGGAAACTGTTAGTAGAATCCCATCCTATCCCTTCCCTCCTCGATGCAAATGGTGCAGTTTCACTTTTAGACACTTTTCTTGTTTTTATGGATAACTTGGAACTTAGCACCAACTTTGCTAATATGCATATTCTGACAGTTGGTCCAAAATCAACCATGTCCAGGGTGTTCAAGCTTAAGGATAAGATTATTAGCAAGGTAGATTTCTTTCCAGCTGGGGGTGCCACTTGATTCATTAAACACATAGCACCATTTACAGACAGTTAAAAGGAAATTATTTTGTAGATCTATATGCTCAAATTTTGATTTTGGTTGAGGATGGGCAGCAAACCAGTCCTAGGTATGCTAAAGATATATCATTCTAAATGTGTCCAGATTGCTGTTTATGGTGAAGGAATTTGTGGTTACATTAATGCTCATAACATGCAAATAGAGGAAAAGAGCCTTTTTAGATGCCTAGTGTCAATGCCCCACAGTTGTCATGAAGTGCTGGGTCAGTGATATATTGAGAATACTAATAAATTGCGACCATTGATGCTATGGCTTTCTGTTTGGGTTAAATCGGACCCTGGGCTCAATCACTCTATTATCAAGGATTGTTTGAGCTTTGATGCCGCCATGAAAATAGTCGGCGAAGTTCCCGCCCCCTACAATTGTGCTATATCACGTTTGGCCACCATTGCACTCGGAGTGGCCCAAAGCCTCTCCATACCAGTCAAATCAGTGGGTTCCCACACATTAAGGAGACATCTGTTAACCTCCGGGCGTATGTCTTTGTGTAATACTTCCTGTATGACCTCGTGTAGCTCCCGCCAGTACTCCTGGATTTGTTCACACTCCCAAAGTATGTGCAGGAAGGTGCCCACCTGACCACAGCGTCTTCTACAATCTCCCCCCTCCCCCCTCCCCATATGAACCAGCTGGGGCCCAGTGACATACGTTCTATGCAATATTTTAAGTTGGACCAGTTGCAACCGAGCGGAGATCGCCACCTCTCGGGGCGAGGCCACCGCCTCTTGCCATTCCTCGTCGTCAAGCTCAAGGCCATCCCTTTCCCAACACTCACGTAGTCGTTCAAGGGGGTCCGGGGTATTGTTAATCAATTTTTTATAAGTTAACGAAATTGCTTTCTGTAGGAGGTATCCATCGAGCAATCGGATTCTAACGGTGAAGACTCAGGAGGGGAGGAGCCCTTCTGTAGGGTTGTTACAAGAGCATGACGGATTTGCAGATAACGGAAAAACTCCAAGCCAGAGAGCTCGTATTGCTGTTGGAGAGTGTCAAACGCAATCATGTCACCCTTCACCCAGAGGTCACCTATCCGGGAGATACCGATGAGATCCCATTTGTGAAATCCCTTTGAGGTACGCAGGTTGCCCAGCTGTTCCGAGTCCCACAGGGGAGTTGCCAATGTGAGCTTCCGGTCCCAACCTAGACTTTTATTAGTTGCGTGCCAAACCTGGACAGAGTGTTTGGTTGGACCAGTTAAAGGGAATTTCCTTGGGTTCGAATACAGGGCTCTATTGTAGTCCCTGCCCGGCAGCAGCCATCTATCCATGGTAAAACCTGGATCATCCGGTCTTCAGTAGGTGCCCTGATTAATTGCGGCAAGGTGGGAAGCCCAATAGTATTTCCTAAGGTCGGGGAGACTTATGCCACCGTCATACCAGTTTAAGACCAATTTATTGAGTGCTATTTGGGGCCTCCCATCCCATAGCAACTCCCTCTGCAAGCCTTCAATTTCCCTAAAGTATCTCGCAGGGACCAGATCGGGGTAATTTTGCAGGGCGTACAGGAAACGTGGCAGGGACATCATTTTGAATAAAGCTGCTCTGCCCAGCAATGAGAGTGGGAGTGCCTTCCAACTGGCGATATCCCGCCTCAGCCTCTGCAAGGGCGGGAGCAGGTTTCTCTCATAGCGGAGCTTAGAGTCTGCGGTGATAAAGATCCCAAGGTAGCGAAAGCCATCCCTCATTGTTTGCAGTGGGCAGTCCCTGGGTAAAGCAGGAGAATCGCTTCCGAGGATATACAGGAGAGACTTACTCCAATTAATCAAGTAGCCAGAGTATTTACCAAAGGTCGTAAAAATGTCTAGTACACGTCTTAGAGACATTTTGGGGGAGGCTAGGTAGAGGAGTATATCATCTGCATAGAGCGAGATGCGGTCCTCCCAATCTGCCGACCACCGCAGCCCCCGAATCACCGGGTCCCTACGGATCCAGGTCGCCAGTGGCTCCAGTGAGAGGGCAAATATCAGGGGTGACAGCGGACACCCCTGACGGGTACCGCGACTCAGTTTGAATGAGTCTGATCTTTTATTGTTGACCACCACCTGTGCCAATGGCTCAGAGTAGAGGAGTCTAACCCAAGCTGTGAAGACAGGTCCAAACCCCATTTTGGTGAGAACAGCGAGAAGGTATGGCCATTCGATGGTATCAAATGCCATAGAGGCATCTAAGGACACAATCACGGTCGCCTCCCTAATGGTGTCAACCCTCCCCAGCACTCCATGCACCCTCCGCAGATTTAGGGCCGTGTTTCAGTGGGGCATAAAGCCCGATTGATCAGGGTGCACCAGAGTACTTATCACCCGAGTCAACCGAGTGGCCAAGAGTTTGGCAAGGATTTTAGGTTCTGCGTTGAGCAGGGAGATGGGTCTGTAGGAGATACAGTTATTTCTAGGTTTACCCTCTTTATGTATCACAACCAGTGACGCAAGACGCTGGTCCGGCGGGAGCGACCCCACCCTCCTACGCTCTTCAAATATGGCTCGTAGATGCGGTGCTATTTTATCTGGACGTAGTTTATAAAGTTCGATCGGCAGTCCATTGGGGCCTAGCGCCTTCCCCGACCGGAGGTTCCTGATGGCCTGGGCTACTTCATCATTGGTGATGTCGCTTTCGAGGAAACCCTTATCCTCTTCAGAGAGGGCAGGGATGCGGATATCCCGGAGGAGATCCATGGAGTCCTCCTCGAGGAATGACGAGCTTGATTGATAGATCACGCTGTAATGCGCGGCGAACTCACCAACAATTTTTAGGGGGTCTGTAATTGTTTCGCCTGCCTTGTCCGTCAACTCTGGGACAAGCCTGTTGGCCCTTTCTTTCCTATCCAGCCAGGCCAGCAGCTTCCCAGCTTTGTCTCCCCATTCATACACTCTACCGTCTCTATCCCTTCCCCAGGTTCTAGCCCTGTCAGTGGCAATACCTTTATATTCATCTCTCTTTAATTTCAAAAGGTGTAGTTTTTCTGGACTCATTTCCTCAGCGAGACTGCCCTCCAACCGGAGGATCTCATCCTCCACGGTTTCAAGATCTTTTTGTTTTTCTTTCTTGACTCCTGCAATAAGTGAGAGAGCCTGCCCCCTGATTACCGATTTGAACGCCTCCCACAATATTTGGGGGGATTCGACCGACCCCTGATTTTTCTGAAAGTAGTGGTCTATGGCGAGCAAAAGCTCTTTGTGAACCACAGGGTTGCACAGGAACAAGGGACTTATGGTCGCGACCGTTCCCACCCGCATGTCTCCCAGGACCAACCGAGCCCATACCGGGGAGTGATCGGAGATACCCCTTGCCAAGTGCCCTATCTCCTGAATGTGGGTGAGTTGAGACACCGGGGTAAGGAGGTAGTCAATTCGGGAAAAACTGTGATGCGCCCCTGAGAAAAAGGTATGCTGAATGCTGTTAGAATGAAACGCCATACATCCGAGAGGCCAAGGGCCTCAAGGAAGTCAGGGAGCCAGCAACACGAGGGGCCTATGTCGCGGGGAGGGTGAGGATCCAGGGAGCCAGAGGCCACCACATTGAAATCCCCTCCCACCAGTAAAAGACCTTCAGGAAGCGAGAGCAGTTGGGTACCCAGATCAGTGAACATTTGGTTCTGTAACCCGGGCGGGACATAGACCGACATTAAGGTTAGTGTGTTGCCCTCCCACTGCCCCGTGATAGCGATGTATCTGCCCCACTTATCGGAGCGTGTGGACTGGATGGAGATGGGGAAGGAGTTTTTGATCATGATGCCCACTCCCCTGGAGCCAGAAGTAAAACCGGAGTGGGCCACCAGCCTATATCCCCATCTGTTTAGTGCTTTACAAGTGTTACCGACCAGGTGCGACTCCTGGAGGAAAACCACCTCAGGGGAGCGGCGTTTGAGGTATTGTAGGACTAAAGGGCGTTTCACCTTGTCTCCGAGCCCATTCACGTTCCAGCTGAGTAGCGTAAAGCTCTTATCCCAGTGTGTGCTCATGATGATTTTCAGTTGTAATCCTGCCTTCAAGTGCCATTATAACCGTTGCTGCCGATTGAACCATAACAAGTGAACACCCCCTCCAACCCAAGACCCGACCACCCCCCTCCCTGCTCCCCTGCACTCTGGGCCTAAAACTACCCATGAGATCAACTTTGCAGAGTGCCTGTCGCCCAACCTAAGAGTAGCTAAATGTGGGGAAAGGCGCTCCCACCCTCCGCCCCACCACCCATTTTCCCAAACAAACCAGGTTTATTCCCAGAGTGGGACAGTCACCAGTGTCTTTGAAAACAGGAAACGTGATACGACTCAACCAGTCAGAGTTCTCCAGGACCTCCATCACCGCCCAATGTTCCTTCTCGTCCCAACACTGGGCAAAGGGCGAAACAGGCGTCGGAGCTCACCAAGCCAGGGAATGTCTCGTAGTCAGAGTTCCATATTGGCCAAGTGTCAGCGGGTATTGTGTTCCTTTGCGTCTCTCCATCTCTCCAGCTAATCCGCCACTGCCTCCGGGTGATCAAAAAAACCAGGCCTTTCCATCTGCCTCAACCCGTAGCCGAGCCGGGAAGAGCATTGCATACTTCAGTCCTTTATCTCTAAGTCTCTTCTTGACAGCAAGAAAGGATCGCCTCTGTTTTTGTACGGCTTGTGTAAAGTCCGGGAAGAAAGAGATGACTGCATTTTCATATTTGAGTGGTGGCGCCACCCTAGCGCTCTGCGAGATCACGTCCCGGTCACAAAAGTTAAGCAGTCTAGCCAATATGGGACGGGGTGGGGTGCCGGGTTTTGGACGCCCCCCGCGGACTCTGTGGGCCCGCTCAACCACAATCACAAAGAATTTCGACAGACCCTTAGGGCGTAAATGGTGGAGTATGAGATCCTCAATGAACAGATCTGGTGCCTGTCCTTCCACCTTCTCCGGCACCCCAATGATTTGCATGTTATTTCGTCTGGAGCGTCCCTCATAATCGTCCAGCGAATTTTCGGAAGGTTTTCAGGTCCTGGATTTCGGTTTGGAGTTGTGAGACGTCGTCGACAAGACTAGTCGAGGTCACCTCCAGTTACTTGACCTTTTCGCTCATTTTGGTGAGGTCTGCTCTGATGAGCGTCATCTCCACTGTGATTGCGTCTGTCCTCTGCTCCATAGATGTTCTCACCCCGGCTATCGCCTCCATGACGTCTTTTAAGGTAGGCTCAGGGAGGTTTCCCTCCGACCCCCCAGCCGGCCCATCCCGGGAGAGGTGCTCGGGAATAGCTGCCTTTGGACAAGTGTATCGGTCCAGCTTCTTCTGCTGCGTCGGTTTTGAGCCTCTCCCGCTCGACATCTTGCCCCACCGGGCGGGATCTCTCTTCTCTGTCACCCGCCCCTTGGACCCCACTGGCTGATTCAGTGGATACTGTCGCTATTGGGTGGGGGGGGAACACCCAACACTTCGTGAACTCCGGGACGGTGAGTAACGGAAGACACAGTACGTGTACCCTCTCGCTGCAGCACTCCAGGCCAAACCACAGCGGAGAATGAGTACCTGCACCACCTCTATCTCTCACCCGAAGGGGGGAGTGTCCAGTGTCAACGTTCTGGGGGAAGGCCCCTCACTCTCACCCTGAGGTACACGTTTGTGGAGTCTCACGCCTGAATGCCGATCATCCGGGTGCACCCTTTCCCATCAAGGCCCCTCGAGCGCTGGGTCCCACCTTCACCATGCAGGCCGCCCGGATCACAGGACGTACAGGGACATCACGCAGCTCCGGGGTGTCCGGTGCCCCACTGAACCGGAACCCACCATTCACTTGGGGACAGTCAGGATCTGTTGACGTCCAGCCGCCACCACTCAGCATTCACTATCTGCCAATGACACCACTCCGGGAGGACAGGCCGCGCCGGCGAGGGGAGGTACTCACTGCCCCCCACTCTTACTTCAGGGCTGGAGGACTCACCGCAATGCGGGCTCCAGGGGTCTCACCCCTCTGCTGTACACGTTGGTGGGGTAGCATGCCTGCCCTCCGATCGACCTGGTGCGCCGTTATCACCAGGGCCCCTCAAGCGCCGGGTCCCACCTTCACGATGCCGGCCGCCCTGGTCTCAGGCTGCACAAGGATCTCTCGCCGCTCCAGGGAGTCCGGGGCCCCACCAATCCGGAACCCAGACACCCGCTTGGGGGCAATCGGATCTGGTGGCATCCACTCGCCACCACTCAGCAATCTCTGCCCGCTGGGGACAGCACTCCAGTAGGGCAGGCCACGCTGCCTAGGGGAGGCACTCACTGCCCCCTGCTCTTCTCTCCAGGTCTGGCAGACTCACCACGATACGTGCCCCAGGGATCTCTCCACTCCGCTGCAGATATCATGGTGGGGGGGAACACCGCCCCCGCATCAACGCCTCCCCCTCCTCTCGGGACTAGGCCACCAGCCTCGATGTTGCAAGGCGCGCCAGCCGCACGCTCACGCGCCCTCCTCGTGTCCGCCCATCACAGCAGGTCCCGGCTTTCCGCTCCGGGGAGGCCGCAAATCACGGAGCTCACCACTCGCCCTGCGCTGGCTCGGCGGGCTCGACTGCAGGCCTGGTCGAGTCCGGAACACACCTGGCGGCTTTACCCGTGCTCAGGGTACGGATTACTTAGTCGGATCTGTGGTTTTGGGGCGAGGGATTCGGAGCTACTCCATTACGCGGCCATCTCGCTGCAGAGCGTAGCCACGCCCCTGAAGTTTGTTTTTGAAGATTATGGCTAAACCACCCCCTATTCTGTCAGGTCTGTCTTTTCTAAGGATGGAGTATCCGGGGGGGGGGGGGAGAGTAGGTCAAGTATGCTCGTTGAGTGGTCATTGAGCCATGTTTCCGTGAGGAACGCAATGTCAATGGATTAGCTTAGGATAGTTTCAGAAATTTCAGTGGCATGTCGGATGGCAGATCTACAGTTCACAAGCATGCAGGCGACGGGTTTGGGGTTGATTTTGGGGGGTGGGCAGGAGTGGATAGTGGTGAGTTGAGGAGGAGGTCTGGGGGAGACGGGAGAGGAGGGGATTCTGTTAGTCCCCAGAGTAACGGGGATGTTAGAGTAGGGGAGTGGAGGAATGTTGATTGATGAACTGGGATGGTAAGAGTTGCTTTTGGGGGGTGGGCAGGAGTGGATAGTGGTGAGTTGAGGAGTGGGTCTGGGGGAGACGGGAGAGGAGGGGATTCTGTTAGTCCCCAATATAACGGGAATGTTAGAGTAGGGGAGTGGAGGATTGTTGATTGATGAACTAGGATGGTAGGAGTTGCATAGGTCGGAAATGTCGGATGTGGAGAGATGGCTCAAGGTGCGGCGTGGTCTGTGAATACGGCAGCAGAGAGGGGTAGTTCTCCAATGATTGTAATTAGTGGGGTTTTTTCAGCTGGAGTAGGGGGAGTTTGCAAGGTTGAGGAGGGTTACGGTGCTGAGGGAATTAAAATCATCTCTAAATCGAGAGAGTTCAATCGTCAACTTAGAGAGATCGCGTTCTATGTTCCGTAGAGTCTGGGTTATTAGAGTGAGGGGGAAAACTGTTGGGGAGGAGGAGGGGGATGGGGAATGGTCTGTGTTTGCTGCGGGGGGAGGACTGTTGTGTGTTGGGTGTGAGAGATCAGTGGGGGAGGGATGTGGAGTGTTCAGACTGCTGGGCGTGAGGGGTGGCGTGATGGGGAAAGGAGATTTAAGACATCAGGGGATGAGGTCAGAGATGTTATAAGGGCGTGAAGAGTGTGGAGATAGACCGCGTCAGGGTTTAGGGGTGGTGTGTAATTTGGGGGGTGGGATAATGGATTCGGAGGGGGAGATGATGGGGCTGGAGGGGCACAATAGGTGAATCAGGGTGGAGGGGTAGGGATTCAGGTTGGGGGGGGCGGGGAGGACGGATAGGGGTTTAGAATTTTAGTAGGGGTTGGAGGGGACAGGTCGTTGGAGTGCGTGTGTGATTGGGAGAGCGGGTGTGCCGTAGGGATGACAGGAAGAGGGAGGGTCATTGGGGGGAGAGAATATTTGGATGTCAGTGATTGGGGGATGGCGTTGGCTGTAGAGAAGTCAGGGGAGGGGGAGAGTGATGTCGGTGATTGGAGGATGGTATTAGCTGGAGGGATGACAGGGGGGGAGAATGGGGTCGGAGGTAAGGGAAAGACCGGGAGGGCGTTGTGTGGTTGGGCAGACGGAAGGTTAGGAATGGTTTTGTCAAGTTGGAGAGACAGGGTGCTGAAGTGGTGCTCAAAGATGGTGAGTTGGGGTTCAGCAGCTTGTATGAGGTTGTTACCCGTTTTGAAAATGGAAATGTCAATTTCACCTAGAAAGGCTGGGGAGGGAGTAGTGAATAATTTAAATCCATAAGAAATTTTAGTTGAGTTAATGACTGGGAGATGTCGTAGGAAGATGCTTTTCCATTTGGAGGGGCGTATGGAATAGAAGATGTAGTTGGTTTTAATGGGGGAAGTGAGGCTGAGGTAGTTATCAACAATTCAGGGTTTTGAATGAGTAGTTTGTGTTTAAAGTTTTTTTGGGTGTTTTTAGAGAGATTGGGGGGTAAAGAATGGTCCATGAGTTGGGGCCATGTTTGGAGAGAGTAGCGTCATGGGGGATGTGGGCATGGTTGAGGGGGGCATGTTGGGTCAGTAATGGGATGGAGAGAGATGGAAGGAAGCAATGAGGGCAATGGGGGGTAAGGCAAGGGGGGGTGATGAATCCGGGGGAGGGGAGTCGAAGGGGGAGGACCGTGCAGGGGGGGATAAAGAGGCAGGGTGAGGGGAGGGGGGAATCCTGGAAAGGAGTAGGAGGATGAGAGCGAGGTCACTGCTAGAGGGGCGACCGGTGGGAGAGTTAGGTAGGGGACGGTGCGGGAGTTCGCAGTCACAGAGGGCACAGGAGGAGAGGGGGGTCAGTGTTATGGGGGGCGAGAGAGGGGACAGGTCGGCGAGTTCGTTAGGAGACGGAGAAAAATTAACAATCATAATGGGCATCAGAAAAAGAGGGGGGTCGATGGAAGGAGAGGAGAGGGGGGGATGGTGCAAGGGGAGGAGAGAGGGGGGCAGTGGTTAGGGGGAATGAGGGGGAGTGTATATAGAAAGGGAATTAGCAGTATGTGTGAGTGTAGGGCAATATATTACACAAGCATTCACAGGCAAAGGTAATAGTTGAAATTGCAGGCATAGATAATAATAAAAATTACAATAGAGGGCCTAGTAGGTCAACAACGATGAATTAGTATTCTGAATATTCTGTAAACAGAGCAGAGTAGAAATTACAGGCATAGAGGATAATAGAAATTACATTAGAGGGCCTAGTGGGTCATCAACGGAGAAATAGTATTCTGAATTGTGACAAAAAGTTACAGTGTTAAACAGGATTGTTATCAGCAGTTAGAACCAAATAGGTAAAATCAACATTGGACAAGGCACAGTAATTTCGCCCTGGCTGAGGCAATATGGGCGCCGGGGAGGGCATGGTCAGGCTAGTTAATGGAGAGGTCGTGGGGGTAGAGAGGAATGACTCGCTCTGGCCTAATTGCCTGGCCGCGACGTTAGACATCTTGGGGTGTGGTGTGGATCCTCGCCATATTGGAATTGGCGGAGTACCACCATTTTCAGGAATAGGTTATTTTGTTGAAGTTGGTGATCAAAGTAAAACGAAAGAGGAAGCTGAGGAAGTCTACTTATCGCCGGTGACAAGGGCCGTGCGGCAGTGCAGCGTCAGATTCACTCATAGTCTGCAACACCAATATTGGTAGGGATTATTGCAGAGTCCGCCAAGGACGGGGGGCTAAACAGACAACAGCATAAATAGGGTGGGTGTGGACGATAGCCGAGTGGCGGTCTGTGGGTTCACTGGGAATCGGGAGTGGAGGCCAAGAAACCACTCATCGAGACCAGTGATGTTGTACTGGCGGTCCTCTAGCGGTGGTTCCCCGATGGCAGTAGACCACCACAGAGTGCTCTCAGCAAAGCATCAGAACAGTGCCCATTGGATGGATTCAAAAACAACACAGCTGATATCCATTGGCCAAGTTGACACACCTGCAAATCACGCTATAAAACAAACCCCATCCCAAACCATGATCCTTTGCCTCTCCACTGCAGCACAGCAAGACAGACGCCACAATTGTTTGTTCAGATAAGGCAGCCCTTTTTTCCCTATTCCATTTAACACCCTCCACACACTTTTGTGCATTTATTGCTAATATCCCTGGGTGTTTTTTGTTAATCATTGTCACCCACTTTAATTTTCACTTATATTACGTAAATAAAACGCTTTAATCAGAGTCTGAGATGTCGGTCATGGCGGATGAAATCATAAAATCAGAGCCACAGTTATTTGGAACCCAAGTCCAACATACTCCTCTCAGTAGGAAAATAGAGATGTGGTCCTGTATAGTCGACAAAGTTTATGCGTTGGGTATCACCCTGTGCACAAAGGATGAAATTGTAATAAGGATGAGGTGGTGCGACCTGAGGGCGAAGGAGTGTTCCCTGGTCTCGAAGTAACACCTGGAGGCCCAGAAGACTAGCGGTGGTCCTTCCAGCACCCCATTACAACTCTTTCCCTGGAAGGAGAAGGTCTTGGCCATCCTGCATTCTGAGGGCATGACAGGAATACCTGGGGGAGTGGGGTCTGGTAAGTTACATCTCACTAACTGTCACAACACTTCAATGTCCTGTTTGCTCTCATCTCACCTTTTGCTATTGTGTTCTCTATCTACTTTCCTAACATGCAGTACTCAAAGTATCAGAGATGTTTGATTGTCAGTTTCAATGTGTATTGTTGCATATAAGATCACATGTATCAATCTCCATTACATGCCACATGTTGGAATGCTGTCTGTAAGTGTATTACTATGAAATTATCACCCCAGGACCCATTATATGTTTCAATATGTAAATGTATGTTCCAGCCCAACTACATTTTGGCAACAGGTATGTAACACTAACCATTTGTCAAGTGTTGGCAAGAAGAGATTGAAATGACTACAACTACCTTGAGGCCCTGTTTCTCTAACTCAAAACAAGATGAACTAGTGATTTTGCCCAGTTTTCACTTGTCTCACGTTACAACTGTTCATTTCTCATGGACTTAGCCATTTGTCAAGTGTTGGCAAGTAGAGATTGAAATGACTACAACCACCATGAAGCCCTGCTTCTCTAACTCTAAACAAGATGAAATTGTGATTCTGCCTGTTTTTCACTGGTCTCCCATGCAGTGGCGGCTGCCACCAAATAGTACGGGTGGGCGGGGGATAGAAAAATAAATGTTAAAGTTATTTACCTTCGTGCAGGCCGCCACCTCGCCTCACCTCCGTCCTCTTTGGTTCCTGCTTGAAGCAGGAAGCACACACAGGCCCCCCTAAGCCAAACACGAAGCTGCTGTCACCATGACAGCAGCCTGGTGATTGGTCTGAGCGCCGTGGTTCAGCGTTCAGATGGGGACTATGAGCCTGTGAATGTTCCTGACCAGGCTGTGCTTTCCAGCCTGGTGGGGAACATGCAAAGTGCGCATGATTGTTTGGCCGGCCCAAGATGGCCCGCCAAACCATCATGCGCACTTTGGTGCCCCAACCACTCCTCCCCTGCTGGCTGTGATGACAGCCAAGCGCCACCCCGCCCGTAAACCTGCCTCACAACGGAAAAATAAAATGATAATAATGGTGTTATTATCATTTTATTTTTCCTTTTTCCGCTGCTCAGAGAGCAGTGAGGCAGCACTTCTCCGCCTTAGTGGAGGAGCCGTCGCTGCTCACATGTTACAACTGCTGGCCCTTTCTCATGGACTTAACCATTTGTCAAGTGCTGGCAAGCAGAGATTGAAATGGCTACAATTACCATGAGGCCCTGTTTCTCTAACTCTAAACAAGATGAAATAGTGATTTTGCTCAGTTTTCACTTGTATCACGTTACAACTGCTGTTCATTTCTCATGGACTTAGCCATTTGTCAAATGTTGGCAAGTAGAGATTTAAATAACTACAACTACCATGAGGCCCTGTTTCTCTAACTCAAAACAAGATGCAATAGTGAGTTTGCCCGTTAGCATTTGTCTCACATGTTACAACTGATTTCCACTTTTCATGGGTTGAGCAATCTACACACAATGATCTACTCAGAGACATTTCTGCCTACTTAGCTTGATGTTGCCCTGGTCTCCTCAACTGAACCCCTGATGGCATGAGTGACACCATACCAAGTGTGTAGGTCAAATATTTGTAAAGCATTAGGGAAACTCAGCTGATTACAAGTGGCAGGTGACACATTGACTCTGCACTGCTCACATGATGACTAATGCTAATTATACAACCAAGTTGTGTGAATGCCTATATTGTACACAATTAGACCTTGGAATGGTAAAATACACATGTTACTTCTCCACTGTGTTGCCTTCACTGTTTGGGAAATGTCATGCTCATTCCTTAATTCAAAATGCAACATGTCAGCCACATCTATTGAGCTGCTTAATTCTAGTATATGTATTAAATGTCTCCAAATGTCTTCTTAACAAGTTCTATACCAGAGAAATATATCACAATAGTAATCTCTGCCTATTTTGTTTTTCCTAGGTCTTTACTTACTGTGACACAAAACATTTGGATGTAGATACCACACTTTCACCAATAACAATGTTCTCTATTTCTCAACAGGTCTATCTGGCACAGCACCTGCCCAGAGCTTGGCCACTGAACAGACTCCCACTCCAACCCTGGATGAAGCCCTCAGTGATGACAACACTCCTGGAGATGTGGGAGTGAATGACCATCCTGGCTCATCTGGTCAGCCTGGACAGACGGCAACAGTGAGTCTCATTGTGCTCACAACAACTACTCCCACCCCGGCTGCAACCCCTCAGCCAACATCAGTCCCCCCATCCTGTGTACCTAGCACAGTCACTAACATCTTGTGCCCCCAATCCTGGATCCTGAGGTGACAATCACCAACCCAGTCACTGAGGAATCAGGAACCAGTGGGAGGGTGCACCCTGGACCAAGGGCACAGGCCCATGGGGGTAGGATTTGTGGGAGGGAAACTGTGGGCCCGCTGAGTGAGGCCACTGGGGCTACTCACACCCAGGCCACCATCGACCAAGTCTGTGTAGCTAGCACAGTCACTAACATCTTGTGCCCCCAGTCCTGGATCCTGAGGTGCCAATCACCAACCCAGTCACTGAGGAATCAGGAACCAGTGGGAGGTGCACACTGGACCAAGGGCACAGGCCCATGGGGTAGGATTTGTGGGAGGGAAACTGTGGGCCCGCTAAGTGAGGCCACTGGGGCTCCTCACACCCAGGCCACCATCGACCAAGTCTTAGGAGCCTATCAGGAGTCCCAGGGCATGATGGGCCAGGTACTAATGGAAATCCGTGAGATGAAGCAGCTGCAGAGGGACATACACCAGGAGCTGGCCACCCACAACACCAACATGGGCCAGCTCATTGGGGTGCTGCAGGACATCCATACACCCCTCTGAGGGCTTTTCCATCACTGTCTACCTCTTCCTGTGGTCCAACTACATCTGGCCCCTCTACATTTGCGGCAGCCACAGGAAGGGAGGTCCTGTCAGAGTAAGATACGTCTGCAGACAACCCGGTTTCAGCAGCAGTGGATTCCCTTGCACTAACAAGCAGGGACACCCACGCAAAAATCCGAGAGGTGCGGATGGCAAGACACTCACTACCACCAATAAGAAACCTCAACCTTAATTTCCTCCAGTGTATGCAACACATTCACTTTGTGGACTATTTCTGGACACCTTTTCCCTTTCTGATGGGAGTAGTATTTTGGACTTCAAACAATTTGACATCTACAACTATGGTTTCATTCACCATGAATGACTTCTTCACTTTTGGTTTTCCCTGTTTGGTTTTGCACAATGTTTATTTTCTCCTTGTGCTCTGTAATAAATACACTAGTCACAAACTCATTGCCTGCTGTAGTATAGCTCACATCTAGCAATGTATATATGTACTCCCATGTGAACTTTACAATGCCAAAACAAGCTACTTCTGCAAGCATTGATATGTTGCATGTACACATTGTTTAACTCAGGTTCACAACCATGTCACACCAACACATTCATAGCAGTGTCTTGTCTTATAACATCTTTATTCCATAGTTCCAATCACAGACTAGCAAGATGTCAGAAACATAGCAAATCATACATGACTAAAGAATTCAGTGTCAGTGATCACATTTTCAGGTGCATACCGTAAACAACATGGAAGGAGGGGATACATCAGACAATTTCCTATTGAATAGGCAAACATTGATCTATGTCATCAGCTGAAGCCATATATCCTACCTCACAAAAAGAATCCCACATCATTTAAAACAATACACAGACACATAACAGTACAACCGTTTCTGATCACAGGCTCATTCCAATCCAGTATTGCACTATCTAGTGGATTGTCACAAACAAAGGTCAGTGATGTGCCACAAACATTTCGGCCTTCAATGAGAAGACATATCAACAGCTACATACAGTTTATACACAATGAGGACTTAGCCAATGTGGAGGGAGACTAGCATGATTTGGACCTACAACAACATTTTGTTGAAACACATGATGCCACACATATTGCATTAGGGTACCACACGATAAGGAACAAGTCCAATGGATTCCTCTTAACTTCCAGCCTAAGTCTGTGACAGTCATTCCCAGAAACAATCCATGTCCACTTCAAACATCCAAACAGCATCATATAGCTGCTAATGTCACAACTCTGAAAAGTCCAAATGAAGACGCCATTGTGAAAGTACCTAAAACAGACCAAAACAAAGAGATTAGCTATGAACCATACATATGACACAATTCACATAGTCAACTTCTGAAGAACACAGTCAATGACAAAAATCAAAGCTAAACAAAGCAACACCAACAAAGTGAGCATGTGTCAAAACATTCCTCCACAAACACCTTTCACCAGATATTGTCAGAGCTTTAGCTTCCTATATTTTCCTTAAACATACTCCTCACATCATCACAACAAGAGTTGCTTTAATAGTCAAGTCAAGTCAAAATCTCACAACATACACTCATGAGAAGAAGTTGTCAATGAGATCTTGAAGCAAGTCAGCTCGTTTCTCTTTACCACTATCATCATCATTTGGCATTTCAGGTTCCTCACCCGGTGGCACTTCATGGTTTCCATCCTTTGCGATATAAGGGATGTTCCATCGTATGGTGATGTTGTGAAGCATGCAGCAGGCCAAAGTGATTTTACACACCTTCCTGGAGGGCTGCTCCAGTCTTGTCCAGACATCTAAATTGGGCCTTCAGGAGTCCAAAAGCCCGCTCCACTGGCTGGTGTGTTCTTCCATAGGCCTCAATGAAGCAGACTTCCCCTGGCGTAGTTGGATTCCTCAGCGGTGCCAACAACCAGGGATGGTTGGGATATGTTGAGTCTCCTAGATGGAAGACAGACATAAGTTGCAACAATAAGTTTCACACTTTGTGATTATACAACCTTACATCACCCACGCAAAGTTAGGACAGATCATACTTACCAACAATTTAGGCCCTCTCCTGTAGCAGTTGTGACATCAGCTGGGGTATGGTGCTGTTCCGCAGTATGATGGAATCATGGGCTGATCCTGGGAACTGGGCACAAACATTTGAGATGTACAGATCCAGTAAGCAGACAACTTGCACGTTAATAGAATGGAAATGCTTCCTGTTCCGGTAAACTTGTTCCCTGGCTTGCGGTGGTATTAAGGCAATATGGGTGCCATCAATGGCTCCAACCACATGTGGGAGGCAATCAAATCCATAGATATCACCCTTCACATTGGCAAAATCTTTACGTCTGGGGAACTGGATGTAGCTGTCAGTGTGTTTCATTATTCCTGAAGCACGTCTTGTAGTACACCACTGAACATTGGTTGTGACATACCACCAGATATAGCCACAGAGTCCTGGAAGGAACCTGCGGCCTGAAAATGATCAGGCTCCAACTGATGACGTAAATCCTGTATTAAACTTCCAAATATCAATGAGACCCATATCTGCCACCAACTGTTTCAGGGCCATTCTCATATTAGGTGTCGCAGCAGCTGCCCTCTTGGATGTTGTATCTTGGGCTGGGTCTATAACTACGTTAAAATCACCTCCCAGTATGATAGGTTCATTTATATCTACTAACTGGAGAAGTAAGGCACCAAGAGGGACTGGGTCATCTAAGTTGGGCCATAATATCCCACAAGGGTCAACCAAACACCCCGAACTCTGACCTTAGCTATTACCCATCTACCAAGGGGGTCGACCACGCATTCCCCTAACGTAGCTTGAATAGACTTTTTAAAAAGGAGCGCAACCCCCTTTACACAGCACGACTGAGTGGTACATACACAGTGATCTATCCGCGTTTGCCCTTTGAGTATCTCCGCCCATTCCTCTTTAAGTAAGTGGGACTCCTGTATTAAAAAAACATCATTATCTGAGCGTCTTAAGTACTCCAGAATTTTCTTTCTTCTCGGAACAACTCTAAGGACATTAACGTTCCAAGATAACATTTTCAGATGACTAAGCTTATCTGAACTTGCCATAATTAGGGTACACCTTAGCCGAAAAACCTGAATTTACCAGACATGGTTGTAAACCTGGCACATCTAGGGGAACCACTTGGCCCAGATTAACTAATGAGGACATTTTTTTTGTTTTTTACCCACATGCTCTCCCACCCAGTGAAAAAACAAACTGTGATTTTTTTTTTGTATTTTCTTTTTGTGAGTGACCCACCCATCCCGGGGAACCCTCCCAAATAACTAAAGGTATTCTAAGTGACTACCTCAATTGAGCTCTCTCGCTACGTTATGGCAATATCGGAAAATTTATTTTTGCTGTGCTTTGATCTGTTCTATCAACATGCTAACTTCATTAGGGTCTCTAAAATTATGCATTTTGTTGTTCCACATTACCTTCAAGGAGGCAGGGAAATGTAGATTGGCAGTGACCCCCAGCTTCCTCAACTCTTGAATAAACTTCCCGAGCTCCCATTGCCTGTCTTGCGTGGTGCGTGAAATGTCCGATCTGATACGGAAAGACCAGTCTCCTTTTTTATATATTCCTGCATTAAGGGCCCCGGCCAGGATTTTTTCTTTTAGCGAGTACGACTTAAAATTCACCTAGATCCTTCTAACAGTTCTTCTTCCCTGTTCGTCTTAGAAAGGGGTCATGGTGAACTCTTTGAATGTCGTCCTCTAAACTGCGTTCATAAATCCTGTATTGTTTGCCTATTTAAATGAAACTTCTTGATGACATGCCATTTTTCTATGGTCTGAAGGTCTAGAAATAGGCAGTACACAGGAGGCTGTCGTCTCCTCCCTCTCACAGGGTACTTATGTGTGGAGTCGAAACAATTTTGAACATTGGTTACAGTGTTCAGTGTAACATATACGTAGAGTAAGCCAAAAGTCAATTGAGCAAACATAACTGCTTCAGAAAGCATTACACATAATTCACATAATAATTGTCTACTGTCCAACATCCACCTATAATCCCCATTGTGGTCTTCACATGTGGTGTCTGTAACAGAAATGTGCACATTACACAGCCAATAATGTATCATGAACACCCTAATATTATAAGTTTGAATTGTACTTCTAATATACCGTCACCGTCGGTGTACAGTGCACCGCTGTAATATAGCGTTTATGCGCGGTAATACAGTACACTGATGTTTGTGTAAAGGAAATTACAGAGCAATGGAGCAAAACATCATCTAAACATGTTACAACACATTTGAAGTGGTGGTGAAGCATTTAACAGTCACCAGTACTGTAGTTTCAACCGCTAAAATGGCAGGTGCCTGACCTCACATATAGGACATTCTGAACCTGCCAACGCTGGTGGAAGTCAACAGCCCGGTGGGTGGTTTCATCTACGGTGGGCACAGCCATAGGCTAAGATTGGTGATTGTGAAGGTCGTGGGCCATGGCTGTGTCCGTCTACGCTGATGACCCTGTAAGTGGCGATACTGTATGCTGCGGTGTGAAAAATAATTCACTTGCCTCTTGACACTGCTGCTATCAACACCTCCTCCATTTTAGCTGCTGTTTGCCTCCTCTGGGAGCAATCATGCCAGGCCAACCAGGTGTGAAGGCCCCTGCCTTCTATCCAGAGGAACTGGAGAAACTTATTGAAGATGTCTTTCTCTTGTACGACCAGCTCTATGGCTCACCAGAGGAGCAGGTAAATATCTCACATAGATTTCTTACTCTGTTTAACTCCATCCTTTCCATTCCCAATGGCCACAATGTACCTCTGAGTCCCAGAGTGAATTCAGATTACGGTTGTGCCATTTTGTGGTCCCTAGATAGGACAATCATGTAATGGATTGTGTATGTAGTGTACTTTGTATGCTTAACATCACCATTGTGATGTGTGTTGTGTGATAAGCCCTAGATCCCACTTGTGTTTCATGCACATGTCTATGCATGTGTACTTTTCATGGTACCTATGATATATTTGCTAATCAGATCATGGTAAATGTACAAAAAAATGTCTAGGCTTTACAGCATGAGCTGTGTATGTATACTGTAAGAAGCAGTTGAGGATGGTGTTAGTTATGTGTACAGTCCCACATATCACCCAGATCAGGGCTCACCAAACTGTTGTCTGGGAGCTAGCTCTTCCTCACATATCCCTTCAGAGTGACACACAACCTTGAGGTCACTTATTGGATGGCCACAAGATGTACTGTTATGTATTGCAGTGGTGGAAATGTGATGTTAATGTGGGATAAGTATGCTCAGCCCGCAGAAAGCAAGGCCTGACAGTGAGTTGTGCCCAGTCTGGGCAGTGGTCCAAGCTGGGGCAGAGTTTCTGTGGCAATACAACTGATGCACAGAGTAATCTCCCTGTAGACCTGCAGATCATTGGATGTTTCCAAAATGTGTTTTCTGAACCAATATTAGCCCTGATTGCTTTTACATGGACTACATTTGGAGTGGTGACTGAGATAACCCCCTGATCTGATACTTCTTTCCATTGACCCACATTGTCAATGTGTGACACTTACTAATGACAGGCCCCTTACTCCCACAGGTCTGTTGTCACTTTTCCATAAGTCATGGTTGCATTGTACAGGCCTATTGCACATGTGAAACATTATTAACAGTGCAGATAGTTGGTTGCTTCAGAAGAGATTTTGATATATGAATCACCAGTGTTGGTACAATCATCAAACAAGACATACAATGGTGTGTTGAATGTTATCCCTCTAACAGTGCCACATATGGCAAAAGGTGTGTCCTGTGATGGCAGAACATATCACACAAACCCAGTCAGACATAGTATGATATCCCAGTAAGTAGTCCACATGTCCACACATCCCCAGAGGGGAAGCTCTCAGTGACACACATGCCAGCCCTGTCATTGTGACCTAAGTCTTAGGATGTAGTCTATACTATGGTGCCAGCCTATATGGACCATATGCATCAAGTCAATGGGCCTGGTTGTACAGGTGCCTGTACAGTTGTTAGAAATGGGGGTCAATAGTTGGCAAGGGTTTGCTCCTTTGTCCAAGTAGGGACCCTTCCTTCTAGTCAGGATAAGGGAGTTACACTCCTAAAATAACCCCTGCTCACACCCTTGGTAGCTTTGCACGAGAAGTCAGGCTTATCTTAGAGGCAGTGTGTAAAGCATTTGCACATAACCATCTGTAACACAGTGTAAGCACTACAAAAGGACACCACACAAGTTTATAAAAATATCCAATATTTTTATATACTTTAGACAAGACCAAAAACGATAAAAATCCACAATACAGTACTTTAGAAATCTTCAGTTATCCAAATAAACTTGAAATAAAGTTCCTTGAAGTCGATAGCTCTGTCTGGGGCTATCACGGCATCGTGAGCAACAAATCCAAACAGTTCTGGCTGACGGTGTCGGGAAGACCCGCAAAACAGTACCTTTAGAAATGCAGGGCGTCTGCGAACTCTCGTTCAGCTCATTAAGCACGGTGTCCGCAGGCGTCGGTTCTGGAAGTCGGTGCAGGAGTCGTCGGGCCCTTGAAGTCACACGCGTTGCAGATCGAACTCCTCGAGGTTGAAGTCAGGAGTGCCGGCGTCAGCAGGCGTCGGGTGCTGCAGTGCGAAGTGCAGCGGCGTACGTTGCCCTCAGGTCGCGGTGGAGGCAGCGGCTCGGTGATGGTCGTCCAGCGGTGTCGGTGAGACCAGGGCTGCGGTGTGAAGTGATGCGGTGCTCGTCACGGTGCTGGCAGGTCACGGTGCAAGCAGCGGCGTCGTCGTTGTAGAAGCGCTTTCGTCGGCTGACGAACTGGAGGCGATGGCATCGGTGGTCCAAGGCTGCGGTGCGGGATGAGGACGGCGCATCGTGTAACTTATGAGCAGTGCCCTCGAACCACGGTGCAAGCAGCGGCGCCGATCTCGGTGTGGAGCGGCATCGTTGGGGATACCAGGGCGACGGAGCGAAGCGGTGCGGAGTGCGATGCCCACAGGTCGTGGTGCAAGCAGCGGCTCGGTGGCGGCATCAGGTGGCGTCGTCGGTGAGACCAGGGTTGCGGTACGGTGTTACGGCAGTGCCCTCTGCGGTGCCTTCAAGATACGGAGTCGGCAGCGGCGTCATATACGTTGTCGAGTTGCTTTTCTTCTGTTGCAGCACAAGACACACATTCCACAGTGCTGATGGCAGAAGAACTTGAAGTCTTTGCTGTTCCTGAGACTTCTTGAACAGGGGGCACGCTCTACCTCAAGCCCTTGGAGAAACTCAATAAAGAAGTTGTATGAAGTTCAGTCCAGTCCTTTCACTGCCCAAGACAGAAGCATCCACTGCAGGCCAACACAGCAAAGCACTCAGCAAAGTGGTAGTTCCTCCTCACAGCTTCTCCAGCTCTTCTTCTTGGCAGTCTTCTTGGTCCAAAAGAGTTCTAAAGTTTAGGGGTTTGGGCCCCACTTTTTATAGCCCAAAATCCTTTGTCCTCTCAGGCAGAGAGTGTCTGTGCCCAGCCAGAACCAGTTCTGTCCTCTCTGGTGCAGCTTCCTGGCAGGATGTGGAAACGGCATTGTCAGAGGCAGACCAGGCCATTTCAGGTGAAAGGAAATCTCCTCCCCCTACTCTAAATGCAGGCCAGGTCTATTCAGCCCATCCCTGAACCATCTAGACTCTCTGGAGCCACTGCTCCTCCCCAGCCCCTGTCATCCCAAAGCCAGACAGTCAATCCACAAACCCAGCAGAGGCACACTGGATGGCTGAGCAAGAAAATACCTACTTTCTAAAAGTGGTATTTTCAAACACAGAATGTAAAAATCACCTTCACTAAAAGATGCATCTGTAGATTCTGAGTTCAGGCATACTAAACTTTATTTCTCCAGGTTGTTCCCAGGGCCAGTTATGTTTTTAATATGTTATAAACAAACTCCCCATTCTGTCCTATGGAAACAGGTAGCCTTGCAATAGTGAAAAACTAAATTGGCAGTAATTCACTATTAGGACATGCCACACATACCAGGGCATGTCCTACCTTTCACATACACTGCACCCTGCCCACAGGGGTACCTTGGGCCTACCTTAGGGGTGACTAGCATATAAGAAAAGGTAAGATTAGGGCCTGGCAAGTGGGTACACTTGCCAATTCGACATGGCAGTACCAGACTACACACTGGCTCTGCAGTGGCAGGTCTGAGTTACCTTATCTGAAAGAAACAGTTAGTTATAGATTCCTTACCTTAGAATTACCCCCAGGCGTCAGACTGGATCCGAAAAGTTTTTCGTCAGCAGTACCCCTGCGCGTCGAAAGGTGGCATCGGTCGGCTCCGCGTTCGTCGTTGGTGTCGTGGTCGCTGGGATGACGTTGCGGTAGCTACTTAGACGCCGCCCTCGCGCGCTGATGTCAGTTCTTTCTTTTTCCGCGCCAGCCAGCGCAGATCCGGAGAGAGCAGTACCTCCAGTCACTTTTTGACTGACTTTTTCTCGACTTTTGTCAACACCGTTTTTGCTGAGTCTTTGACTCCTGGTGCACGAGGGATGCCCGGCTTCAAGGCTTGCAGTTCCTGTAACCGACTGATGTCGGTGACGGATCCGTGCCGCGTGTGCATATTTTGCCTGGGGCGCGACCACGACCCCAAGTCGTGCTCCGACTGCCGGACCATGAATCCAAAGTCTTTGCGGGAGCGGTCCCGAAAGCTTCTCGAGGCCCGGCAGTCGGCTCCGTGCAGTTCGAGGTCCCGTTCGCGTGGGAGGTCGAGGGACCGGTTGCAGAGCCACCATCATCATTCTTCGTCAAAGTCTTCGCACTCGGGGTCAAGTAAATCGAAGCACAAGAAGAAGTCAAAGAAGCATCGTTGCTCTTCGACTTCTCCCCGTCCGTCGGGACGAGAAATGCTTGCGGTGCCCCTCCCACGGCTACGCGTGCGGAGCCTGATGGGTCGACTCTGGCGTTCCCCCCCTTCCCGGGACCCGGAGCGACCCCTGCTCAGCTTCGTCAGTTTTACGAAGCGATGCATGCCATCTTTGGGCACCCAGACTCTGCCGGCATGCCTTTGGGCCCCGCGGACTCGGCTGGGGACCCTGGGCCTTCGATGCCGGCAACTCCGGCGTTCCCCCCCTTCCCAGGACCCGGAACGACCCCTGCCCAGCTTCGTCAGTTTTACGAAGCGATGCATGCCATCTTTGGGCAGCCCGACTCCGCTGTCACGCCTTCAGGCCCCGCGGACTCGGCTGGGGGCCCTGGGCCATCGATGCCGGCGGCTTTGGCCCCGGCACTGCAGGGTCCCCTTGGATCCAGGCCTGGAACCGGTTTGGTGCCGGTCGACCTTGTGACACCTCCCCCGGCGCCGATTCCACCGGCACCACGTCCGCAATCGGCGTCGGCTGTATCCCCAGCCGACGTCGACCTAGGCCTCCACCTCGATGTAGATGCGGAGCCGGACCAGCGTCGACCGTCGCCGGATCCGGCGCCAACGGGTACTTTTGTGCCCCTATTCTACCCTGGCTCTTTTAGACCAGATTGGCAGCCAGAAGAGGGTGAGGAGGACTGGGAGGGGTCTGGGGACCCTCTGACTGACCAGTTAGGCTATGAACCGGACTGGAGAGAGGAACTTGGGGAAGCCAGTGGTCTGGATACCTCACCAGACCTTGGCATGTTGTCTCCTCCTACCGTGGCTACGTAGGAGGGAGCGTCTTAAGTCGTGGTGTTGCGTAGGGCGACCGAGGCTCTCCACCTCGAGCTACCTACGGTGGCAGCCAGGACTAACCTCCTGACAGAGGTGCTTCAACTGGCAGCGAGCTCTTCGGAGCCCTTGCTACCGTTTAATGCAGCCCTCACTGACATCCTTTTGGGCACCTGGTCCAGGCCCAACACAGGTGCTCCTGGAGATAGGATGATTGCCCGACGCCACCGCCCAGCTCCGGGCAACCCATCTTTCCTCTCCCAACACCCCACCCCTGAGAGCTTGGTGGGCCAAGCTTCCACCTCGAAAGGCGCATTCCCTAACACACCACCTGAATGGGAATCCAAAAAGCTGGACCATCTTGGGAAGAAGATGTTTTCTTCCTCCAGCTTGGGACTGCGGTCGGTAAACACCGCATGTCTGGTGGGCCGTTATACCCACTCTGTGTGGGATACGGTGGCGCAAGTGCTGCCTCAGTGCCCGGAGGAGGTTCGGGTCGTACTCTCTCGTGCAGTTGCCGAAGGGAGAGACGCAGCTAAGTTTATCATCTGCTGTGGGCTGGATACCGCCGACTCACTGGGCAGGATGATTTCCATGTCGGTATCCCTTCGGCGCTACGCCTGGTTGAGGTCGACTGGTTTTTCAGGGGATGTCCAATCCACTCTAATGGACATGCCCTTTGATGGCCGTCGCCTTTTTGGCGACAAGGTAGACAACACGCTGGAGCGCTTGAAGGACTCTCGGGTTACGGCCAGGTCCTTGGGCCTCTCCACCACCCACTCTGTGCAGTCTGCTTTTCGCCCCTTTCGTGGCTATGGAAGGGGTGCCCCGCCACGTCCCGCCCAGAGCCACAGGCCAGCGCAAGCTGTTCAGTCCCTGCGCGGCCGGGGATGTGGGAACCACCGCTGTGGTTCTAGGGGCCAGTGGGCGGGCCAGTCCACCACAGCCCCCTCTGCCGCAGCCTCCAAACCCTCCTAGTCCGACCTTTCAGGCCCACCAATCACCAGTGGGCGGCAGGATTCACCATCACCTCCCCCACTGGCGCACCATCACATCAGACCGTTGGGTTTTGCAAATAGTCCGAAGGGGCTACTGCCTCCCCTTCGAGGCTCCCCCTCCATCCATGCCACCTCAGTACCATCGCATGTCAGAGGTTCATCTGGCCCTTCTCCAACAGGAAGTTTCGGCACTCTTGGCCAAGGGTGCCATCGAGCGAGTTCCTGTCCCAGAAGTAGGTCGTGGTTGCTATTCCCACTACTTTCTGGTGCCCATGAAGGACAAAGGCCTGCGTCCTATCTTGGATCTGAGGAAAGTCAACCGCTTCCTCCGGAAGGAGCGGTTTAAAATGTCGATGCTAGCTCAGGTCCTGTCTGCCCTCGACCCTGGAGACTGGTTGGTAGCGTTGGACTTGCAGGATGCTTACTTTCACATCCCCGTCCTGCCGGCCCACCGGCGTTACCATACGGTTCACGGTAGGCCACAAGCACTTTCCGTTTACTGTGCTCCCCTTTGGCCTTACCAGTGCCCCATGGGTGTTCACAAAAGTGATGGTGGTGGTCGCAGCTCATCAGCGCAGATCAGGGGTTCCAGTCCTCCCCTATCTCGATGACTGGCTGTTGAAGGCAGGCTCACCCCAGGCTGTCTTCTCCCACCTCCAGACTACGGCCGACCTCCTGCATTTGCTGGGGTTCTCCATCAGGGTGCCAAAGTCCCACCTGACTCCCTCTCAGAAGCTCCTCTTCATCAGAGCGGTTCTGGACACGACGCAGTTTCAGGTCTATCCTCCCGAACAGAGAGTCTGGGATATTCGGGCTATAATTCCGATCTTTCAGCCTTTATCCCGGGTTTCGGTCAGGATGACCCTCCGGCTACTGGGCCTGATGGCCTCCTGCATCCTGCTGGTGGACCATGTCCGATGGCATATGCAGGCTCTGCAGTGGGACCTGAAGTTCCAGTGAGCACAACATCAGGGGAACCTGTCCGATTGCGTCCAGATCTCGGAGGGCACTGCCCATCAATTGCAGTGGTGGCTAACGAACCAGGATTGGGTCGACAGCAGATCCCTCTCCCTTCCCCAACCAGAGTTCACAGTGGTGGCCGATGCATCACTTCTGGGATGGGGCAGCCACATGGGGAGGCAGAGATCAGAGGCCTCTGGTCTCCGGCGGAGTCCGGGCTCCACATCAACCTTCTGGAGCTTCGGGCGATTCGTCTTGCACTAAAAGCATTGCTTCCCTCTGTCCGGGGAAGAGTAGTGCAGGTGTTCACGGACAACACCACCGCCATGTGGTACTGCAACAAACAAGGCGGGGTGGGGTCGTGCCCCTATGTCGAGGCTCTCCGCCTCTGGACAGAGCTGGAACATCAGGGCATATCCCTGGTGGTTCAACACCTGGCAGGTTCTCTGAACGCCATGGCAGTCGAACTCAGCCGCAGGTGCATGATGGATCACGAGTGGCATCTTCACTCGGAGGTGGTGCACGGACTCTTTCAACAGTGGGGAAAGCCTTGGTTAGATCTATTCGCCACCGAAGAGAACGAGCAATGTCAGCAATTCTGCGCGTTGGAATTTACAAGCCGGCACTCGCTAGGTGACGCTTTTTGCCGCGAGTGGAGTTGCGGTCTTCTATACGCCTTTCCGCCTATACCACTTCTGCCCAGAGTGCTGAAGAAGATCAAGCGCAACCGGGCCCAAGTCATTCTTGTGGCTCCGGATTGGGCACGAAGAGTCTGGTATCCCGAGCTGCTACACATGGCTATCGATCCTCCGATCAGACTGCCTCTTCGAGAGGATCTTCTGTCGCAGCAGCAGGGGACGGTCCTCCACCTGAACCTGTCCAGCCCTCACCTCCTTGCGTGGAGATTGAGCAGCAGCAGTTGATGTCGTTTGACCTGCCTCCCGAAGTCTGTGATGTTATCTTGGCAGCCAGGCGTCCCTCCACCAAGACGGTATACGCCTGTAGATGGAACAAATTTGTGGCATGGTGCGCAGAAAAGGCTGTGGATCCCCTTTCTGCCCCTCTTTCTGAGGTTCTCTTGTTCCTCCTTTCTTTGGCCCAGCAGGGCTCTGCTATGGGCACTATCAAGGGCTACCTCACGGCCATTTCAGCCTTTCTTAGGCTTCCTGATCAGCCTTCTCTTTTCAAGTCCCCTGTTGTAAATCGCTTCCGTAAGGGCATTACTCATCTTTTTTCTCCTGTTCCCTTCGTAATGCCCCAGTGGGACTTGAACTTGGTTCTTACCTATCTTATGTGCGCTCCCTTTGAGCCGCTACATAACTGTCCTCTCAGGCTTCTCACTTTGAAAACTGCCTTCCTAATGGCCATCACCTCTGCCCGCAGGGTTAGTGAGCTCCAAGCTCTTTCTTCAAAGCCTCCTTTTCTGACTGTCCATCCGGACAAGGTTGTCCTTAGAACTCGTCCATCCTTCCTTCCCAAAGTTGTTAGTCCTTTCCATATTGGACAGACCATCATTTTGCCCACCTTCTTTCCGCCTCCACATCCTTCCAAAGAGGAAGACAGGCTCCACCGTCGGGATCCAAAACGTGCGCTTTCATTTTATTTGGATTGCACAAAGCAGTTCTGGGTGGATGACCAGCTCTTTGTTGGCTACGTGGGTGCTAAAAAAGGACGGGCCGTGCATAAATGGACCATCTCTAGATGGGTCGTTTTGTGCATCAAAGCTTGTTATTCATTGGCAAAGAAGGAGCCTCCAGTGGGGCTACGCACCCATTCCACCAGGGTGACGGCAGCTACCACTGCTTTGGGACGCGGAGTCCCCCTTAATTTCATCTGTCAGGCAGCTACGTGGGCATCGATGCACACGTTCACTAGACACTACTGCCTGGACAGCCAAGTCCGGAGAGACGGCTTTTTTGGCCGTTCTGTTCTCCAGGACTTTCTGGTGTGAACTTGGTTCACAGACCCACCTCCGGGGTTGGTATTGCTGGGGTATCTATTCTAAGGTAAGGAATCTATAACTAACTGTTTCTTTCAGATGAACAAGTTACTTACCTTCGGTAACGATATATCTGTAACGAACATAGGTTAGATATAGATTCCTTACCGCCCCACCCATCCTCCCCGTTCTGCGAACTGACTTCTAGGGTTAAGGATTTCCTTTCAGGGCCCTCGTTTTGTGCACCAGTGGTCAGTGTCTTGCATGGCTCTGCGCTTCTGGCGTGGAAAGTCATATACAGAACTGACGTCAGCGCGCAAGGGCGGCGTCTAAGTAGCTACCGCGACGTCATCCCGGCGACCACGACGCCAACGACGAACGCGGAGCTGACCGATGCCACCTTTCGACGCGCAGGGGTACTGCTGACGAAAAACTTTCCAGATCCAGTCTGACGAATATATGACGTTACAACGCAAACAAATACAATGCATGCTTTTACAACGCAACTTTTACAACGCAACTACCATTACATCGCAAGTTTTTGCAATGCATACCATTACAACGCAAATGTAGTATAAGAAATTGAATGATCCATTACAACGCATACTACAACAATGCACACATTTACAACGTAATATATATATATTTTTTGTATAATAAACCCCTGGAGCGGGATGCAGGGAAAACAGGGGTTTTGGGTCGGGAAGTGTATTAAAAAGTAAATAATTAAAATTAATACACAAGCATTAAAATTAATACTCGAGTATTAAAATTAATATTCGAGGTTAATATTAAAAATGTAGATAATAACATTTATATACATTTATTAAAATAATTGCTACAACACATACTATTTTATAACACAATATTTATTTAAATTACCTAGGGGCCCATTACGATGTCGGGCGGAAGCACTACCGCTGTGCTGTCGGAGGCAAAAACCGCTAGTTACCGTCTGCCAGCAACGGGCCACACACCCACCAAATTAGGATGTGAAAAGTCAGCCAAACACCGCCCGTAAGCCTGCGACGCCGCCCGCCATCAAAGTGCGCCCGTCTACGTAGCGGCGCGAGCCAATGGAGACACACCGTCCGACGAAATGACGTACCGCCCGGCGTACAAATTACGATGCCATAACCAAACAGCCTCACCGGCAAAGAGACACCGCACGAGATACCAAGGCGGAAACCCGACTCTACAGTACGGAGACTAAAAAGGCGGCCCACCCAGAGATTAATCCTGCACACCAGGCCATCCCCATGCTCTACCTGATGCACCACCTAGGAGTGAACGCGCCATGACGACGCAGGTAGGCAGACACACAACAAGGGCACGCAAACACTGCACACAATGCAAGGGCGAAAAAACTGTACATGGCCCCCCCCGACACCCCTGAGTGGACAGGACACATCCACCACTGTACCCACACATGTCCCACCTGTCAAAATAAAACAACTCGCAACATCCTGGGCACCCACTACCCGGGACCAGGAAGTGACGTCCCCGTCACGGCACCGCAGTGCAGCGGCGATGACGCAGGTACACATGCGCACAACACAGAGGCCAACGACAGCGCCACGCATGGGCTGCACACAAACACCACAGGGTCACTACTACACACCCCACACCCCAGCCCCACCCTGAAGGCACATGTCACGTGGCCTTCCTGCATCAGTCATGTCCCCAACCGACAACTCACAGTTGTCAACTTGATGACACACAAGTGTCCCGAACAGGGGAGTAATGTGATGGCAAAATAGGACACACCCATGTGTACAAAACATGGAGAAGCACACGGCGGCTGCCACATAACAGCGCAGAATATCGACAATGTCCGCAAAAGGCACGCCAGTCTCATCAAGAAAAACCTATATCATCCTGCTCGCAATATCAACCTATGCAATGTACAAAATAGAAAAAACATGCTGCCTGAGAACAGGTGTTCCCAATCACTACACCCACACAGAAGCCTCAATGTACAGCGGCAATGGAGTGTCCCGCCCACACACGCGAGAGCAGATAGCACTGAATGGCCTTCCATTCCTACTCCGAAATCACATTGCAACAAATTATGCAGGAGAATGGAGCCATTGTACCAACAAGAGGCCAAACATAGCCATGCAAAGTAAAACGTCCACTGGCAGATAGCGCCTAACATGAAAGAAAGATAATACCACAAAATACAATAATACCACTCCTCCATGTGGGCCAAATGCAAGTAATCTGGAAAGAGGCAGACACCACTGGCCTTGACTATTCATAGAAGCATGTGGGATGAGGGTCTGTGTCCTCCGCCCAAGCTATACCCCAAGTCCTGCCGCCGTACATCCATTCCAGAATTCCCTGTATCGTCGGAGGCTGCACTCTGCTGACTGCTCAGGCAGCCGGAGCACGCCATCACATCACCCTGTAGCAATATGGCTGTTGCACCAGTGCTTCTCAACTACGCCGGACAGATCAAGCTGTACAGTGACAGCTTGCTACACATAGTGGGCTGTTCAAATCTGGCAATGCTGAATGTAAGTTACCGAGTAACTTACCGCATTGCAATGTTCATCTGCATCATCCCCGTTTTTTACTGTCGGAGGTGTCCATTCCACTGGCCTGTGGATTTATGTCTCTCCAACCCGGCATGTCCAAAGGCGGACTTGGTATACTTGTTTGCACCCCTGGACGCACACGACAGGATCTGTTCAGTGTATGGGGGCATGGCATATGTGGCAGCAATCGGGGACACACTGCAATGGGACCAGAGTGCCTCCACACAACGTCTCCTGGATCACAGTTTCATCGAATGTCATCCAACATGTCCCATCAGGATTCTACAAGGGACAACTTACGACGAACACGTTGCTACCCACCATCCGCTTCATTGGATGACAACCATGTTTACCATCAATGGGTTGGATGCCCTGCTGGAAGGTATCGCATACACGACAACATGTCAATTCATGGGTCCCCGACTCAATACCCCCAATTGAACATTGATGTCCAACACCGTACCCATGCTTGGCTTTCGCAAGGAGTGGGCAGTTAGCTGTACAAGAACTATACCATATAATCTGCTACTAACACCTTATCATCAACTCCACTGCCATGACATCTGACACATTCGGGACATGCACTCAGTTCCTCACCATATCCCGTGTCTCTGCATGAACAGGGGGAGGCAGAGGTATGGGACTTGTGTACAGCAACCACATGGCCAATGCAGCACGAACAACTATGCCATAATATGTATTCTGCGCACCTGGACCCATGCACCTGTCAGTGCACACTTATCTGTCTGCTGTAGTACGTGAGAACTGTCACCTCACCTTTGTCTGTACTTCCGTGCCAGGACTTCTGCATGGACAACAAATGCAACCCCCTACAACATGGCCCTAGTTATTGTGTCATGTTCAGTAGCCACCACATTGCAACAACTTGTGAGACGCTGCTGCATGCATGTAGGCTCATGCTCTGATGTCACCTCTGACGCAGGTGTGTCGGAGTCACTATTGTAGTAATCCTGTACCATGGAACTGAGATGTACTGTGCCTATGATGTCAAGCTGGCTGGTAGGCAAAATGAATACTGTCTGTGTCAAAGTCTAGAGCTCTTCAGTAATTAACAAATGTACTTTAGCATAGCAAGGGCAAGGCAGTTGTAACTCTGAAGCCTTCATTCCACAGTCAACAACTAATCACATCTACCTGTACCCCCTTTTGTATGTGTAATCATGCTAAGTATATCCTCCACATGCATTTCGCTGCCAGTAGAGTCCACTATACTGCATCACAGAGGAAGTTAAAATACATGCCTTGAAGCAAATATGTGACTCTGTAGAATTATTCATTGAAGACAAGTACGAATGAGAGAGGATGAGTGTGTGAAGTACACGAGAGTCGTGAGATGACCATGTAGTCTAGTGTCATTGGATGTCAATGCATATGAGTTGCCGCCACAGTGGACCTAGTGAAATACCAGAGGTCGTGGGCCTTGGCTTGTCAGACTCTGACGTGGGCCAACAGATCATCACATTAACACTGACGGCCTGGTCACTACAAAGCACAGTCCCACATATGTGTACAATTACCTTCACAGTCTGACATCACACTCATCAAGCAAAATTAGGAGCTACGCAAGAAGCATGCTACAGCAATGCATGACAAAACACACACACGATATCAGTGTGGGTGGGCAGGGCTGCACAGTGAGTACGAACTGCAGAAATACACATACATGCTTAATTAAACAAGGCACAATGTTGACAGTCACACACCCTGCAGACCCACAATGGCCAAAACATATCAAGTAGAAGTCATCCTGAACTGCAAGGACACACCCACACACTGCACACTGTGCAACATACAATACACACATGTGCTCACATTCACAGACCTGAACACAGATACAAACACCCACCATGCCCCTGGGTAACACATGTGTGTAGTCGACATTGCCAGAGTGCACACACACACACCAACACTACCCCAAAGTCACACCCTTGACACCACACACACCTACACCTCCCAAATGCACACATTGAAAGTAAGCCATGTGCCCAGGCTCAATGTTCATCACAAGATTAACATACACCTACACTGCTGGCCACACAGAAAGTAAGCTCACACATACCCGCACACTCTGCACATGCTACCTGTCATCCTGTGGCTAGACTCACACCCTGTGCTTTGCTTGCACGCAAACATGACACGTACACATCTTTCCAGGAATAGCACCAAATACATGCAGACAATCCGTCTCACAAAAATACATCTTCATCACACACACAAGTAGCAGAGTCTGAAAGAAGTGAAGTCCCTGCCACGTGTAAAACACATTGGAATGTGAGACCAGACATTGCAATTGTTGAGGTACCATACACGGCATGTGCCTCACTTAACTATGCACACACAGTAACAACTGCAATCAGCAACTACACAGACACAACCGACTACAGGAACAACAGCATCCAGTCACAGAATACATAGACAGGCGGCAATATTGTTCAACACCAGGGACAGTGGCCAGTCCGATGTGCAGAGTTGTGATACGAAAAGCTGCGTATGCAATGTGCAGACCCTCCAGTTTTTCGCGATTTCGCGATTCGCAAAATAATCGCGAAATCGGCAAAGGAGCGCGATTACCGCGATTTTTACCTTTTTGGCCGCGAAAAAGGTCTTCAGCAGGCATAAAAAAAAAATGATGACATCTTATTGGCTGTACGCGCACACGTCACTACGTGGCGCCGTACAGCTGTAAATACCTGCCTGCTTCTTACTGCGGCCGGCATTAGGGATTACAGAAATTAAAAGTACAGTCTTGTCAGTGGGCCCTGCCCATTGACACGATTGTACACCTTAAGAGGCTGCATTCTCAGCTGCGCATGCCTCTCTCTTTTACCCCTCGCCGTGACAGCACCCCTCCCCTTAATAGGCTCCTTCCCACTTCTCTTGCTGTCCCTTCGCTCTAGCCCCCTCCTTCCCTTTCCAGTTCCTATTTGCCCGTGTCAGAAGGGGTGCAGGGGAGGGGATAGAGAAATGGAGGGTGTAAACAATTCTGTATGGCTGACAAGGTCCATCGTTTCGACTTTGTTTTACATGGAGGTTTGCACACCATATATGTAGGGAATAAATGTACTTCAGTGTTGATTCCAAACACAAAATAGATTCTGCAGTTTGTCAAACTTTAATCATCTTCATAAAAAACCCTTCCAGCCAAAACGTTTCTTCTTTTGGATATATAACCCAGCAACTTCTCCAGGCTGGTAAAGAACACAAACATAACTCAATAAAACTCCTGCAGATTAATTTAAAATTATTTGCTTCACCCTGATAGAAAGCAACTCGTGCCAATTCAAGAAAGACAAACATGTGACTTCACGGGGCCAAGGGGATGCTTTAAAATTAGTACAGAGAGACCAACAAATGATGACATTATGAGTAAAGTCTGTTTGTTGAAAATTATACACGACCGCATAAATTATACCAATTACGTATGAACATAGTCCATGTTGACATATGTTGGAGTCTAACTCCAAGAGTAGCTGTTTCCATAATGTCAATATGTCAAAGCCGTTAAGATATATGGTAACTAATCCCACCTATGTGAGCAAATGGCGTAAAAAGTAAAGAAAAAACATAAAAAGGAGTAAAATATATTATCTCCTGAATTGAGGACAGAAGAGAAAATTAAGATCACAGTTTAGTGATATTCAATGTGAAACCCAAAAGGACTGCTAAAATGTTGTAGCAATCCACCAAAGTGTGAACGTTAACTCCTAAAAAAATTCAAAGAAAAATAACACGGTGTTGTAAATATGTTTTTTTTCCTGCAAGTACAAGGTAAGAATGTCAGGTAAATATGTGGTACAAGACTGATGTAAAGAATTTTAATATCATGCTAAAGTTGTCAGCCACAAATCATTCCTAGGCGAGGTGCAAATAGGTTAGCAGTTGCCTGGGTGAACAAATAGAAAGCAAGTGCTCACTTTGAATTCATAGGCAAAAGGAGGTTACACATTAAACGGTGGTCATTTGAGAGCTATGAACAGATGGTATTTTAGTACTACCTAGCTTCCTCCTGGCCAGGTGCCCACTGCAATAGCAGTGGGGCGTCATTAGTTGCTTCCTGTGCAAGCGCCAAGGTGGAGGAGTCCCTCGTTCGTTTCTCCTCAAAGGAGGGTCGCGCGTGATGTCATCAGGTGGCGCCCAGAACGGCAGCATATAAGGTATCATGAGGCCCGCGATTGGCCTCTTTACTAAGTGCAGATTTTTAGCTAAAGTGTTTTAAGGCACGTCCTTAATTACATCCGCCACACCCCTATGGCAGACGCCCCCAGTTTTTTCATCCTAGTTAAAGCCCTACACACACCCCTCTGCTGTTACTTAATTGCGGACTTCATTCCAAACCTAAGTCACGTTCAAATAGAGACGTGCAGATTGGCATAGAAGAACATTCACTCTGGCCCTGAGGCACACACTCCTCTTGACCCACAGGTGTAGCACATTCTGGACGGGTTTAAGAGGCAGCGGTGCCCCGGCAGAGGTGCATACATAGAAAAAGGGCCCCCTCTCACGAGGTGCAGATTGGACACTTTAAACATGCCTATTTCACAGTGGAATGCTCTGCTAAATCAGTTTACATTGATTTAAGGCTGAAAAGGAATTATTACGAGTAAAATAAAGTGCCGCAATAATGCCGCAAAATTTCCATTTTTGTGCCGCTAAATTTCCATTTTTGTGCCGCTAAATTTGCAAATCTATGCCGCAATATCCTGGGGGGTCTGAATGTGTGTGAGTGTACCCTGCCATGTCCAGCAACACTGCCATGGCAGTCACAATAGCCATTACAGCCACCACTGTGTCACAGGTAGTTGTGTGAAGGTGCCTACCATTCAAACAGGATGCCAGTCCGACTCGGTGCTGTCTGTGTGCTACGGGACAGTTAGAGGTCTGCCCCTGAGAGAGAAGCACAACTGTGGAAGACACACATGTGGCATGTGAAGCGGGAGGGCTGCTTGGCCCACGTGGGTGGGTGGCATGGGTAGGTGCACTCATGCAGTGTTGAAACAGACTTTGTGGGGCGGATTCCGGAGGGGTAGATTTCCAATGTGTTGGGTATTTGGAAAGCCTACCTGTCTGGGGATGAATGTGAACACGTGTGGGCACAACAGGCAGGCACACGATTAATGCTGCATCAGGTGTAGACGTTAGCCCTCCCTCTGGGGACATGCTGGATACTGCTGTGCGTCTGCCAGGCCCTTGCCAAGGCACTTACATCCCGTGTCCTCCAGGTGTACCCCCACATTGTCCATCTGCACAGGCTACCCAGGGCACGGGATGGCAGTGGAGCTTGGTGTGTGGGAGGTCATGGCGCCCTTCTCCTGGTCACATCTCACAGGCAACACATTCTCAGTGTGCAGCAGGGCACAAGTCAAAAATAAGAAGTGGGGGGACGCTGACGTCACGACAGGGAGTGACGTCACGAAAGGTGGCTTGCACCATCAGACTCATTGCCGCCCCTCGCCCACCCCTTAGATGCGATTGCATTAGAGAAGCCAGCGCGTGAGCAGCAGCTCCAATCTCGCCCCAGAGAGGCGAAAGAGTGAATGTGTGGCTCCATTAGCTCCAGTTATCGAGCTCGCTGTAAAATGAGTGGGGGGACGCCGTCCACCCGCGTGGTACCCCGACTCGAGCCCTGGTGTGCAGGCAAAGTGTCCTATTGTTTAGCAATATGTGTGAGTTGCATGACACTCGTTGGCGGGGGATGGCTCGGAGTCCCGTCATCCTGAGGCCCATATCTCACTCTATGGGCCCCTTGTCAATGGCAGCGGATGTAATGACTATGCGCGCCGAGGTGGGTCTACCTTTCGTCTGGGATGGTGTTTGCGGCCTGACCCGCTAGGGCAGCTACAGCTTCTGTGTGTTGCATGTGGTGTATCCGGACTCCGCAGACTGTCATGCATTGTCACTGTTGTCCAGGGCTCGATTCGGGGTACCACGCGGGTGGACGGCGTCCCCCCACTTAATTTACCGCGAACTCGATAACTGTAGCAAATGGAGCCACACATTCACTCTTTGGCCTCTCTGGGGCGAGATCGGAGCTGCTGGTGCACGCGCTGGCTTCTCTGATGCAATCGCATATAAGGGCTGAGCGAGGGGAGGCAATGAGTCTGACGGTGCAAGCCACCTTTCGTGATGTCACTTCCTGTCATGACGTCAGCGTCCCCCCACTTCTTTTTTTAGGACTCGTGCCCTGCTGTTGTCAGATGTGCCACTTTCCAGGGGGGTTGAGAAAGGGTCAGGAATGTCAGCCTGATATTGGCCCAGTTGAAGGACCACCTTGACTGGGGAGGACAACCATTGGACAGTCTGGTGTAGCCCACCCACGCGTACATGTAGGCCCTCCATGAACTATGTCACCTGCGGCAAGGTGATGTCATGGGCAATGAAGTAATTGAGGACAGCCGTCTGCCCCATGCAGAGATGCCGCACAAGCTCAACAGACCCAGCACTGAGGGCAGCAGGGGTCACATGTGCAGGGGCAGCTGTGCCTGGTCTGAAGGACACTCTATCCTTCATCCTTGTGCCGACACGTGTTGCACCAGTGGAAGTAGATGGGAGGGCGGGCATTGGCCTCCGCGTGGCTGAAGAGGAGCCAGAGTCCACGTCCCCTGTGCTAGCAAACATGGATGCATCACCTCTGTCCTCAGATGACGCAGAAATTGCCGTCTCGGCCTGTGATTCATCCAGCACACATCTGGCCCCTCCGAGGCGCTGGTCACATCTGTCTCACTCAGCTCCTGTGCAGCTGCTTCATCCCATGCCTCACCACTGTTGACCGTCCCCTGTCCCTCAGCACCCACGGGAGATGCCACATGTGAGAGAGCGAGGTGGCATCACTCATTTGGCATCAATTAAACAGACATGTGCAAGGGAAGCAGCAGAGAACATTCCCAAACCCACATGTTGCACGATACCTGTGCAATCTTATACAGCCACCACAATCAACACGTAATGGCTGGTGGACAGAAAATGAAGCCGCTAATAAGTGGCACATGTGTTGTGCACATAGCACAACACCCGGCCTGTGTCACCCTGCGACCATAGCCACAAATCGCTGTGTGCACACCCACTGTCCTGATGGTGGCAAGGATGACCACTACGTAATTAGGCCAAGGACATACCTGCATGGAGCAGAATGGGACACCACTCACACAGACTGCTACATGACAGTCCACAATGGTCATGTGCCCATGCCTTCCACCTGTCGTTCGCACGAGCACAACTACTGTTGCACAGTGTTCCGGATGTGTAAGTACCAGGAATATGAGGTGAGGCATCGCACACATATGTCCGAACGAAATCAGAGTAGGCACAGTGCCTCAAACATACATGTGAATTGCCACTCCAGCCTACTACAGGTTGTTCCTGAGGGCTACGACTCTGAATGCATTGACAATGCAGAGTGCTCTAATTACATCTTGGACCCCAGGAATCGCATATGCATGTCAGATGCACCCAGCACAGAGTACACTTACAACCCACTGCATCACACAGCAAACATCACATTACCCAGATTATGGGTAGGCTGTGAACACATGCTGCCTCTCACACCAAAAGACACCATCCCACTATACTGTACACTTGCTTGATGCTGATGCCCCTACACACGTGCATCCGGCACAGGCTGTCTGACTGTCAAGATGCAGACCATTAGTGGTGAAATGCAGCGCCGTGCTAACCTGACAATATGAGGGGGCATCCCCCGATTCGTCTCCGCCACGTAGTCGCTCATCCGGCAGATGACGTCACACCCTTTGTGGAATTGGCTGCACTGTCGGTTACACATACACAGAGGCATCAACTTGGATGCAATGGCTCATCACAAGGCCTTGGGCTGGAGGACTTCCAACTGCAGGGATGGTACACAAGAGGGTAGGAATATCACTCATACACTTCTCATCATCACCCACATCCACCAATCACAGTGGCATGATGCTGACCCATCCAATATACTCAGAGATGTGTAACAGCGCCAAGAAGTACTCGGACATGGCATTACAGCATGTGTACACCACACGTGAATGCATGCTGGTGGGAGTGTGTACACACAGTACCTGTCCATCCCATTCACATGCAGGATGCCAGCACATTGAGCAATGTGTAGTCTGCCCACATCTACTGTCCATTGTCAGGTAAACCAACACATAGATCACAAGGCAACACATCTTTGTGGGTGGACTCACTGTGTCCAACACTGCGCAGTCCTCAACGTACTCGCCCTGTGAATGGCTCACCCCGCAATGGAGGCCACATTCAGTGCCACTATCTCTCACACACATCCCTATCACAAGGCCTGGAGTGTTCAATCGAGAGGGCTGAGTATGCGCATTTCCGGAGGGTTGTGAACTAAAGACACATGTAACCCACTGTACAGTCAGTGTTGTTTCCTTCTAGTATTGGGCGGTCAATGTGCAGCCCAGGTCTGCTGAGACTGAGAAGGCCAGCAGGGACCCAGCCAGCCATTCACACAAGCAATAACTGCCCTGAGTCCTGCATTGCCAAGTGGCTGCGTCACTGGATGTCTGACATGTAAATGCCATGTACCACCACTCGGGAGGGACATGCATGGGAAAGCGCCAGTGAGCCTACATACCCCTTCCACCTGTAGCAAGCATGGTAAGCAGTGCATGTTGGAACCCCACAGGCTCTGACTCATAGTGCTGCGGATCAACGACATGTGTGTCCCCCACATGCACTCCCACACACACTGTAGTTGTCTTACACACACAACGTTTGCAAGACATAGCCTTGGGCAGTGTGCGTGGAGCTCGGAATCCAGGATCTCCAGCTCCTCGCTGGTGAGTGGACCTGGACATATCTTCCGAGTCGTCGACATGAAGGTGGACAGGTGGCAGCAGCAGCAGGTGTTGTTGAGGGATGCCAGGCAGCAGTCCCTGTAAGCTGTGGTAATGCCGGTCTCCCTCCCACCCTCATATAGCCCCCTGGGGCTGTCTCAGTGGGGCCAAGCTGCTGCGATTGGTGTACCATGTCTGCCTACTTCAATTGCACACAATGGCCTGCTCCGAGCTGTCCCGGTACGCTTACCTCTATAGTCGAACAGGCAGGATGTAACCGCGAGGGCCATTAGAGTTGGCCTCAAGGGCATGGTCCATTGCGGTTACAGTCCGCTGGTGCCATGTGGAATACACAGTTTAATGTGCGCCATGCATTTGCAGGTGTGCCCATGATTTGTGTGTGGGAGCATGTCCACACTAGACAGGGCCACTTCATACTGTGTGCATAGGCATTGACGGACAGTGCTCAGCCTCCACATGTCTGTTGGCACATCATCATGTACACATTAGCATGGTAGCATGGGATGTGCATATGCACACACATGCCATATTTCTCAATGTACATCTCCCACTTGGCACGTGCAACGTTACGTGTCACTTGTGATGTGTGTTTGCATTCACACAGCTGTGTTGTCATGGAGTTGTCAATGTGTACACCTGTCAATGTGTGTTGGAGGTGTGATGCGTACAGTGCTGTACATTGGGTGAACTAGGGACATCATTGACTGTCTCATATCCCGTTGTGCAACAGGACCCACTTGTTTGGGCCGCTCAGCCTGTGTACATTGTGTTGTTGGTGTGTGCCATACTCACCCAGCCTCGGAAGCGGTGTCAGGCACAGCAGCTAGGTATATTGCTGTGGTGTTGCCGCTTCACACATATGCAGTCTGGAATGATCATCATGCCTTTCAAGCTATTATGGCCTAAATCCCCATGTGCATGCTCATAGCAATGGTTGGTGTCAGTGGTCATTGCCATTGGTAAGGGGACCTGTGTAAGAGTATTGTAGCTGTGCTGTCCCTACTTGTCAGCTGTACTGTGATTCCATAGTTTTGTCAGTAATTTTAGTTTTGTGTATGTGGAAATGCCATGTGGTGTGTTGCATTGACATGTGTCCACTTCCATCTGTCCTAGGAGGAGACCAAACATACATCGCCCCTACCAATTGCTGGCAGACATGGAGGATGTGGAGGTTAAAAGGAAATTCCGTCTGGACCGACCCACCCTGCATCACCTATGTGCAATGTTGGAACCCCACCTTCGTCCTCGCAGGGTGTATCCTACAGCATTCACCCCCACGGCTAAGGTGATGGCTGCACTGCATTTTTTCGCTACCGGATCTTTCCAACACATGGTGGGCAGTGGAGGTGGGATGTCCCAGCCCATGTTCAGCATGGTGCTATGGGATGTCCTGTCAGCTATGATGCTGTACAGGAACCGGTACATCCGATTCCCCTGGGCTCGTGATTTGGCGGCAGTGAAGGGTGCTTTCTATGCCCTTGGACGCATCCCCCACGTTGTTGGTGCAATTGATTGCACCCATGTTGGCCTTGTAGCACCACAGGCCATGGAGCACATCTATAGGAACCAGAAACATTTCCACTCCCTGAATGTGCAAGTGGTGTGCCTGGCGGACATGATAATCACACACGTGTGTGCGAAGTTTCCCGGATCCGTCCATGACTCGCACATCATGCGCCACAGCATCCTCCCACGAATGATGGCCAATCTTCAACCGGACCGTGCATGGATTGTTGGTGAGTATGCATACTCGTGTAGCGTGCTGGGTGTGACATGCTGTCTTGTATCCTGTTGGAATTGCAACGATTCTCTGTGTTTCTCACACCCAGGTGACTCTGCATATCCTAACGGGCCTTGGCTGCTGAGCCCACTCCGTAATCCTAGGACACCAGCTGATGTCAGATACAATGAGGCACATGGGAGGACCAGACGTGTGGTGGAGCGGACTTTTGGACTCCTGAAGTCCAGATTCAGATGCCTGGACCGCACCGGGGGTGCACTGGCATACTCCCCACAGAAGGTGTGCCAGATAGTTGTGGCATGCTGCATGCTGCACAATCTCGCGATTCGCAGGCTGATCCCCCTGATAGTGGATGACGGTGATCAGCCAGGGCCCCCGCCTGCAGACCAAGCTGTGTCCAGTGACGAGGACAGTGGAGAGGAGGAAGCAGTTAATGAGCGTCAGCAGCTCATCGCCCGCTACTTCACTTGACGGTGAGTGACCATGTACGACGGCTGATGTTGCTGTAGTTGTGTAGGTGTATGTGTGCATTGTCACGGCGGCCTATTGTTCACTGAGTGCTGTGTGGCAATGGTCCATGTCCAGGGTAGTATGCCACTGACAGTGGCTGTAGCATTGTGCCCTGTTGCTCTGTGAGATGTGTGTACATTGCTTAAACTTGATGACAAGTACTGTGTGATGAGTGTGTGACACACACATTCAATGGACTCTTGTTCTGTTTTTCACCCCTAGGTCCCTACAGCCTCTCCTGGCCTATCGACATTCCACACTACAGATGCATTTCTGATCATGGTGACGGTTGCACATCCTTGATTAAACACAGAGCAGATAAGACAGAATGTGATCCAGGTGTATTTATTTAAAGCGGTGACATGTGATTGTGGGCAAAGTGGTGCATGCTGGAACAATGAGTTGACGGACATGTCCGCGTGATGGTCAAGGTGTACCCATGTTGTTCTGGGTCCACAGTCCGACAGACACATGCCATTCACATGGCAGTGTGGGGTAGGATAGTAGACCAAGTGAATGCAGTAGATGGCCACCGTGGCTGGCTGACTCACTGGCGTTTGGAGCGTGCGAAGTCTTCTCTGGACACCTGTTTCCTCTTCGGACGACCCCTTCCACGTTTGGGAGGGGGGTTGTGGTTGTGGGCTGCTGGTGGTGGCTGAGGATTGCCCACTCGCTGTGGACGCAGGGGAACTGGATGTTGCACGACCCTGCGCCCCAGCAGGTGGTGGCGGAGGTGGTGTGGTTGGCCTTGATTGGGCCCTCACCGCCACCACTAGCTGGCCCATGAGGTCGACTAGTTGGCCCATACGGGTCACGAATTGGCCCATATGGGCGTCCATGGACCTCAACACCCCAAGGACTTTCCGCGTATCGGCAGATGAGCGGGCCCATTGTCCCTGGGCCTCTTCATAGGCCCCAAGGACTCTGGCGATTTACGGCAGGGCTTGGCTCCCAGGCTCGGATGGCGTTGGCCTGACCCTGCTCCTCCCACCTGTACTGCTGCCACCGACCTGCCCACTCGCCACAGTGGTCACCCGGGGCCTCGTTGTCGCTCCCAGGGTCGATGTCAACATGCGTACAACACCTTGCGCAGGGTGAGTGGTCAGGGAGGCCCTGGTGGTGGTTGCGGCGGTGGTGGTGGCCGCAATGACCGTCGCAGCAGGGGCCTGGGACTGGTCACCAGCCCTGGGAGATGGGTTGGTTGGTAGGAGGGGTCCTGGGGAGCGGTTGCACCCTGCCACACCAGATGTGCCTGGTCGGGTGTCCTCGTCCGAAGAGGTGTCCAGGTCTTCCACATCCGTGAGTCCGGGTGGAGGGCTTGTGGACTGGCTGTGATGGCTGCTGTCTCCCTCTCCAGCATCATGCTGTTCGTCACCTGTGGGGCGGAGACGAAAGGTTATTGTGTTGCACCTTGCAAGGTTTGTGTTCGATGTCTGACATTCACAGTTTGTGCACAGTTGGTCACTGATTTCCCAGATGCATGTGTATGGCTCTACAATGTGTGTGCGTGATCATGGCAATGGAATAGTGTGATGGGTGCATATGGCATGGGACGGATTTGTAATGCAAATCGGTGTGTGTTGCAGTACCCCTACATTTTGTGGCTTTGGTGGACATGGGGTACAGCCCCATGTAAGCTTTTGGGATGAAATATGGTTTTGTGGTACATACTGTGACATATGGGTGCGGTAGGGGACATGTGTTTTGGCCACACGACACTGCAGAGACAAAGGTGTGTGTATGTCTGACATACCCAGCATATCTGCTCACTGTTATCATTTGGGGACATTACACTGCAAGCATTGTGGTGTGTGAGTGATGGTTGTGTGCCACACAACGTATTGCAGATGGGAGATTTCCTTGGTGTGCGTGCTAACCTCAGCCATGTGCGGCAATGCAGTGCTCTTGGTGTGTTGACTATTTTAGGTATGTTGTAAATCACAGTGTGACGTGCGCTTCAGACACTGCAGACACATGTTTGGTCATCGGCAGGGATCTTTGCTGTACTACTGTATATGGGACAACTGTTTAGATGATATACCTTACATGACACTGGGGCTGAAAGATGAGATGGATGAGATTTTGAATGTGCATTGTGTAGCTGTGTGGTTCATGGGTCCAGTGGTGTATGTGACATTACTGGGGTCCCACTCTGTTACATTGAGACAAGATAGACTTACATGGGTGATGTTGTACAATGTCAACGGAACAAGCAGACACGACTACATGGACAAGACTTCGATGGTGTTGCTGATGTGTGTGATGATTGGCACAGTGCACGCCATGTGGGTCAGTACTCCAGTGAGACTTGTGCATGCAGACGTGACTCCTTACGTTTTACTGTATTTGACATGGCTCATGTGGGCTATGACTCTGTAATTCATGTCCGTGTGCACATTAGTCACATGGTTATGACAGGGAGCAGTGCTACCTGTTCCTCTGCTACGTGACATGTCCCAAATGTTAGTCGTAGTACAGCCCTCATGCCTACAGACACCCCGCCCTGTACAGTAGTCTACCTACTTGTTGGTTTGGAGGGTGCAATGCAATGGCTACCACATGGTTATGGGAGAGTGGGGTGCTCCATGTTGCTGGTCTGTGGGAGTGGGGGCCGTGTTGTGAGTTGTGGTGATGGCTTACCACCCACAGACACCCCTCCATGTAGGGAAACATATCTACCTGTCGGGTGAAGGTGTGCACTGCAATGGCTGACACATGGGTGTGGGGAGTGCTCCATCTTGCTGCGCTGTAGGACTAGGGGCCTGGTGGGGGTTGTACTTCTGCAGTCCCCCCTCCGATACACGGACTTAGTCGTAATGCTACTTACCTGTTACTTGTTGGTTAGTGCAGCTATGGCTGACACATGTGTGTGGGTGTGGGGAGTGCTCCTTCCGGCGCATCTGGGGTACAAGGGGACCTGGTGGGAGTTGTGGTGCTGGCTGACTGTACACATGCCCCCATGGTTTTGTTTGTTGGTACCTTTGGGCTGAGTGTGTGGGGGTGTCTGTTGCATGTGTGAGAGATGTCTTGTGTATTGTGTACTGGACATGGGGGTGTTTGGGCCTCGGGGCTATGGCATTCTGGTAGTGCATGACAGTGCATAGCAGTGTGCTGGTATACATTTGTTTGTACTTACCAGCCTCCACTCCCCTGGTATTCCGGTGAGACTCTCCGGATGTAGGATGCCTCGCACCTTCTCCTCCCACGCCTTGAAGGTCTTGAATGGCGCTGGATTCCCGCCGCCAGTCCTGTCAGCCAGCTCACGATTCTTGGCCTCCTTCTTCCTGACCACGCGTTTCAGGTCGTGCCACCTCTTTGTGATTTCACCCCGGTTGCGTGGCACGTTCCCAACTGCATTCACCTGGTCTACTATCCTTCTCCACATTCTGTTTCTGGTGGCTAGTGGTGTCTGTTGGACCTGGTTCCCATAGATTTGTGGGTGCACCTTGATGATCTCGTTGACCATGACCGTCAACTCAGTGGCAGTGTACATAGGCATTCTTTGTGATGCCATGGTGTGTGGTTTGGTATTTGTGGTGCTGGTGTGGTGGGTTGTGGTGTGTGATGTGCAGGGTGTTCGTGGTGCCGTTGTTTCAGTGGTGATGGTGGTGATGTTGTTGGTGATGGGTGTGATGTGTGTGTGCATGTGGTATGCTGCTTTCCTTTGTGGCTCTCTGTGTTCTCTGATGGCGTCTTGGCTTTGTAGTGGTGCAAGGGATTGTGGTCTGTGAAGGGGCTGCTTTTGTACTTACCGATGTGGGTGTGTCATGTTGGGCTGTCGTTTTCAGGTGTGTTGTGTCTGGTGTCCTGGGATTTGTAGTTTTTTTGTTTTGCCAGGGGGGATGTATCTTTGGGATGTGTTCTGTGTTTGTGTATTTTTGCGTAGTTTGCTGTGTGGACTTGTTGGCCATGTCATGTGTGTTTCTTTGTTCCGCAAATGATTTCCGTGCATGGACGTGGGCGCCAGGCCATCCGCCGTGTCAGTTATTCATCACTGTTGTTAACGGTGGCGGGCGGGGAATATGTGGATTTTCCGCGCTCATGTCGGGGAGATCATAATTTCACTGTAGTTGTCTCGGTCGGCGGGGCGGGCGGAATTGGGTTTTCGGGCGGGATTGCGTCCGTGGCGGACGGATGATCTTCTTCTCTGGCATGGACGGGCGGAATTCTGTGTGTTTTTTCCGCCGTGGGCGGGTGATTGCTTCGCGACATCATAATTGCTCGGTCGGTGTTCCCATGGTGCAGGCGGGTGTTTTTTTCAGGCTGTGGTGGATGGCGGATTTTTTAACCCCCGTTATCGTAATGGACCACCTAATGTTAAAAAAAAATACTCGGTTAACAACATTAATACTCGAGTACTTTTTTCAGATTATTTTTTTACTTTATAATTTTAATAAACATTTCCAAAATGCATAATACACATATAAATTAAACATAAAACTAAATTAATATAAACTAATTTATTTACGACATTTTAACATAATATACATTTAACCAACATTTTAAAATATTTATTATGTAAACACAAAAAAAATACACAAACATGAAAACACTACTTAATAACACAAATTAAACTACTATTAATAAATCGTAAATTTTCACATAACAAAAACAGTATAATACACAACTAATACCAACAACAACAAAAAAAGTTCCGTTTTACAAATACGAAAAAAAAGTCCTACAACTCTTTCTATTAAATTACTGTGACCCGGAAATAGCCAAAACGAATGTTAAAACCTACTAAAATAAAAAGATACGAAAAGTAACATAACAAAATAGTTATTTATATTCTCACACACCATTAAAAACACAAAGAAAAATTAAACGCAAAACATATTTTACTTTCAAATAACGTTCAAGACAACAAAACGTATAAAAGGAGCCATCCACCATTTTTAAAATTGTAGTTGCCTAATTACTAGAGACTGCACGCGGGATTACACTTTGCAAATTCTCCTCGTCGAAGAAAGCCAGCTAAAGCTCAAAGTAAGTACAAACTATAGAAATGTATAGCTACTTAACAAGTTTTTAGAGACGCAAATAAACTAAATTCCAACATATTATTTTTTTTTTCAGTTTGTTACAAAACTTTACAACCTCCAACCAACTTTACTAAATACTCTGTTTGGGACAATATATATCAAAAGTAAGTCACAACATATTTTTTTTTGTCGTTTAAAACAAAATGTAAAATAGTTGTTTTATAGTAAATAATGCTAAAACGAACGAGACTACACCCAAAAAAATAATTATTATTCACTTTACAAGATATATTCAAACTTAAAATAATGTTTCCGTTTAAACATTTTTTTACACTTGATTATAAAAATGTGCAGGATAATAATGTATTTAATTACTATTCTTACTCCAAAGGGTGCTTGCCTGTGAGAAAATGCTGGATAGTGTTTAAGTTAAATTAACTATTCCAACTCCAAAAAGTGTTTGATTCAGAAAATGTGCAAAAAAGGGTGCTTGCTTGTGAGAAAAGGCTGGATAATGTTTACATTAAAATAACAATTTCAACACCAAAAGTTGCTTGATTCGGAAAATGTGCATGATAATAATGTATTAAAATCACTGTTCTTACTCCAAAGAGTTCTTGCCTGTGAGAAAATGCTGGATATTGTTTAGGCTAAAATAACTATTCCTACTGCAAACTATGCTTCCCTCTGAGAAAATGCTGGATAGTGTTTAAGTTAAAATTAATTTTCCAACTCCAAAAGGTGTTTGACTCAGAAAATATGCACAACAATAATATATTAAAATTACTATTTCTACTCCAAAGAATGCTTGCCTCACGGAAAATGCTGGATAGTGTTTAGATTAAAATTACTATTCCAACTCCAAAAGATGCTTGCCTAAGAGAAAATGCTGGATAGTATTTAGGTTAAAATAACTATTCCAACTCCAAAAGGTGCTTGATTCAGAAAATGTGCAGGATAGTAGTAAATTAAAATTACTATTCCTACTCCAAAGGGTGCTTGCCTCACAGAAAATGCTGGATAGTGTTTAGGTTAAAATTACTATTCCTACTCCAAAAGATGCTTGCCTAAGAAAAAGTGCTGGATAGTGTTTAGGTTAAAATAACTATTCCAACTCCCAAAGGTGCTTGCCTGAGAGAAAATGCTGGATAGTGTTTAGGTTAAAATAACTATTCCAACTCCAAAAGGTGCTTGATTCAGAAAATGTGCAGGATAGTAGTATGTTAAAATTACTATTCCTACTCCAAAGGGTGCTTCCCTCACAGATAATGCTGGTTAGTGTGTATGTTAAAAGTACTATTCTAACTCCAAAAGATGCTTGCCTAAGAGAAAATACTGGATAGTGTTTAGGTTAAAATAACTATTCCAACTCCAAAAAGTGCTTGATTCAGAAAATGTGCAGGATAGTAGTAAATTAAAATTACTATTCCTACTCCAAAGGGTGCTTGCCTCACAGAAAATGCTGGATAGTGTTTAGGTTAAAATAACTATTCCAACTCCAAAAGGTGCTTTATTCAGAAAATGTTACAGCAAACAAATGATGGACGGAATGCTGACAATGCAAACATTCTCCCCCAGTCAAAAGATCTGGGTTAAATCCATCGTTCTTTTGCCCACTACGCCACCCCAGTTTGGACCCAGCCATATGCAAATCAGTCTTGACCCTGTGCCCCATGGGAACAGTCCAGACCGGAACTGCCAGGCCAGGTCCTCCCTGGACCGGAAACAAGCATCCTGGGACCGGTTTCAGGGTATTCTTCAGCCAGGCTAGCTTGAATCCAGTGGCGCAGGGAGCAAGGGACCCACGTCTGGGCATACCCATCCCACTTAGGGCTAAAAGTGTTACAGCAAACAAATGATGGACGGAATGCTGACAATGCAAACATTCTCCCCCAGTCAAAAGATCTGGGTTAAATCCATCGTTCTTTTGCCCACTACGCCACCCCAGTTTGGACCCAGCCATATGCAAATCAGTCTTAACCCTGTGCCCCATGGGAACAGTCCAGACCGAACTGCCAGGCCAGGTCCTCCCTGGACCGGTTTCAGGGTATGTCACTCTTCTTCAGCCAGGCTAGCTTGAATCCAGTGGTGCAGTGAGCAAGGGACCCACGTCTGGGCATACCCATCCCACTTAGGGCTAAAAGTGTTACAGCAAACAAATGATGGACGGAATGCTGACAATGCAAACATTCTCCCCCAGTCAAAAGATCTGGGTTAAATCCATCGTTCTTTTGCCCACTACGCCACCCCAGTTTGGACCCAGCCATATGCAAATCAGTCTTGACCCTGTGCCCCATGGGAACAGTCCAGACCGAACTGCCAGGCCAGGTATTCAGAAAATGTGCATGATACTAGTATATTTATATTACTATACCTACTCTAAAATATGCTTGACTCAAAGACAATGTTGGATAGTGATGAGATTAAAAGAAATATTCTTACTCCAAAAGCTGCTTCTTTCAATAAACATGCAGAATATTAAAAAGTTAAAATTACAATTCCTACTCTAATTTTTTTTTATATCAACAGATTACTGCAATACAACATCAAAAATAAACAACATCTCAACAAAGAAATCTCAAAATCCACTGGACAGCAGCAAAATCATATACGAAGGTAATTCTCTCAAATATAACCAACTAAGAAGAAGCAAATAAATGAGAAAACATACAAACACAAAATACATCATCAACATAAAATATTAACAATGTTCAAATTTTTTTTCCAGCTTTCAAACTTTCAAACAATAAGAAAAAAACAGACCAAAGCAAGGTAATTTCCACATCAATAATTATTTACATTTTAAACTGTACTGAAATTTTGTTCCAGAAAATAATATTTTATCTCCCACACAAAAAGATATATAACAGGTAAATAAATTGATTATACTTGAATAAGAAATGTTGACAGATAAACACAAATTTAAGTCTTGGCATCAAAAAAGTTAATTGTATATAATTATAAACACGATTATATTGTCCCTTAACCAAAAATATGGTATTATATTTCAGAGAAATTAGATAACAAATTTTTAAGACACTAACATTAATTTTCTGTAATCTTTTTCAGACCACAAAACAACTCAAAATATTAAATAAAAGGAAAAACAACCTAACATTTTTTATAAAGGTAAGATTACAAAAACAAAAGCCAACAAATATAAAGAAATATTGTATTCTCACTAGTAAACTTCACCAGTAAACTACATATACCTAATAAAACTCAAAATATATTTTTATTTTCAGAAACACAGAAAACCACAACTAATTTTCCAAAACAAAAGAACATTGCAACATCTAATTCAAAAGTAAGATAAATTGATTTGTTTTCCTATACAATTAATTAAATTTCATTCCTCCCAATAAAGCAGGTTTGTTTATGTTGAAATACAACAAAAATAGAGATACATCAAAATAAAAACAATAACCAGATATTAAAAATGCATACATTGTAAACTATGAAAAAACTAATATAAACAGACTGTCATTTTCCCTCTAAACAGGTATATATCACTACATTTTAAATAAATAACATTGTTTATTTCTTTCTTCTCTTTACAGGAAAAAAATGGCAACACCATCCAAAGAAGCAAAATACATCCAAAGCAAAAGAGGGAACAGGCTGCTGAACCATAGTGGGTATGTTTATTGTAAGGAGAGACTATCTGAACCCATTTGTCATTGGAGGTGTGTGCAATATTACTCAACCCATTGCACAGGCAGAGCGGTTACTCTTGGTGACACTGTTTTAAGGACCACAGACCATAACCACTCTGCCTCTGCAATGGAGATTGAAGTTCGTGAAAGAATAAATGAAATTAAAGATATTGCATCCACCTCCAATGAACCCTGTGGTTCAATTTTAAGGGAGGTATCACAACAAATTCCCCCACATGTTGCAAGAAGTATGCCCACAATACCTAATTTGAGAAGAATTATTCAACATCAAAAACAGACAAGTAACCCACAAAGAGTAACACCCCAAACATACTCTGACATTATAATTCCACCTGAACTCTCTGTTACTGCTTCTAATGAACCTTTCCTATTGCATGATAATGAAAACCCTCAAAAGAGAATCCTAATATTCAGCACACCACAAAATTTAGTACGGTTAGAAAACAATGATATTTGGATGATGGATGGAACGTTTAAAAGCACGCCCCATCCATTCAACCAAATATACACTATTCACGCATACATTAACAATACAGTAATTCCCTTAGTATACAGTTTACTGCCTGATAAACAATTCTCAACATACACTGAATTTTTATCAGTGATAAAATCTAAAACATCTCAAAAAAGCCCTAGAAAAGTAATAATTGACTTTGAAATTTCTATGATTAATACAATTACAAAAACCTATCCAGAAACCCAAATTCAAGGATGTTTCTTTCACTTTTCTCAGGCATATTGGCGCAAACTTCAAAAAACATCCTTAATTGAGGATTATATATCAGACAGTAAACTACAGTTTGAACTCAAAAACTAACTGCACTTTGCTTTGTTCCTCCTGACAGTGTAGACGAATACTACACTTCAATTACTGAATCTGAATATTTTACAGCAAATGAAGATAAATTGGCACCTATACTAAATTATTTTGAAGACACATGGATTGGCCATCTAAGCAGGTCGGGTCACAGAAGGAGACCATTTTTCCATGTGGACTGGTGGAACTGTTACTCGACCTGCTTAGGGGCCGATTCCGATTCAGGTCGGAAATCTCTCCGACCGAGCCGGACCCGGAGAGATTTCCGACCTAATCGGACTCTTGCAGTCCGACCGAACGAGTACGATGCGGCCGTATGCTATCGGACTCGATTCGGTCGGATTCCCATTGAAGTCAATGGGGGCCGGTCGTACGACGCGTACACTGGCTCCCATTGACTCAATGGGTACGTCGCGAACAAGGGCGGCCCCTACAGAGGGTACGCGTCGGTGCAACTCGCACCGTACATGCATGTGTAGGGGGACCCATGGGTCCCCCCTGTGTGCGACTCGCGCGGCTACGCATGCAGGGGGGTCCGACACAGACCCCCGAAGTCCAGCTCTGACAGCTCTTTGGAGCCAGACGGCGCGAGTCGGTTGGACTGTTCGAAGCGCGCATCGTACTTGCTCGGTCGGGGAACGTCTCCATTGCGTGGTGCGAGTCGTGTCCGTACGAGTCGGTCGGAGCGGTTCGGAACCGCGAACGAGTCGGTCGGCGATTTCGCGTGCGCTCGCATCGTACTTGCTCGCGCGGACGGATGTTCGAATCGGTCGGAAACAAGGCCTCCGAAAAACAAACAATGCCATAGAGGGATGGCACAACTCCTTCAACAAAGCAATTGGCAAACCTCACCCTAATTTCTATCATTTTTTGGAAATTTTGAAGAAGGAGCAAAGTTTCCAAGAAATGAGAATGGCGCAATCATTAACAGGTAGTCTGAACCCACGTATTTCTACCAGAACTAAGGAAATGTCAGAAAGACTATTAGGTGTAATTCAACAATTTTCGTTGACAGTGGCTTCAGACTACCTTGATAATCTTGCACACATCCTACACTTTTAAAACACATTTATTTTACTTGTCTGTTTTACCCTAAAACAACTCCTACTAATTCAATTGATCATATTCAAAAAATATTAAAATTAAAAATAAAAGTAGGGTCTTCTTACCGTCAGAAGTTTTCTATCTTCAACTCTTGGACTTACATTCCATTCATTACTTCACCAAGAGTCCTTTTTTCTTTAATCCATAGTAAATAACAGCAAATCCATTTAAAAAAAACATCACCGGATGAAAAATATATTAATATGCACACTAAAATTAGTGCATATGTTAAAATACGCACCCAAAAAACAAATTCCAACGTTGCAATCCACTTCTAATCAAAATCCAATAACATTTCGATATCGCTAGAAATCCAAAATAAGGAAACCCAAGAAAAAATCCTGAAAATATTTATTTTTTTACATAGAAAAAAACGTAAAACAAATTCCAAAAATTAAATCCATCTAGAGCCAAAGTCCTGTAGAAAAAAATTTATGAACACATCCAAAGTGTATTACAGTTTAACCAAAGTTTAAATACATCTAACCACGAAACTGATAAAAATGTGTTATTTATTAAACAACGTACCGCTAAACCAAAAAGGTACACATCTCAAAACACTTTTGTTTCATTAAGTGTTTAATATATATACCATTAACCACTTAACCTAACAAATGTAGTTTTAGAAATAAAAACCCCAACGTGGAACTACTACTGCAACATGTAATGGCGGAAATTAGTTTGTGAAAACACATGAAACCAACGTAAAACACATTTAGTAAATAGATATACCTCCCTCATCTCTCCTTACAATAAACATTACCACTACACTATGGATTTTAAGAATGTAAATGTATCTTACCTTAACGCAGCTCTCCCTTGCTTCTGTTCTCTCCAGGGACGATCTCCGTAATGATGAAACTTACGTCTACGCGTCGACGTCATATATTTTACTAAAAATGAAAAAAGGACATTTTCTCTCATTGAAAACAATGGAAAAGCGTGAGAAACTTATTAAAAAATGTATTATAAAATGTTACTCTACATAATAAAATACAAAACTATTTTAATAAAATGTGTTAATATATACTCTATTTTTCTATATATTTTTCTGAATTTATTACAATGATTCTAAAAATGTTAAATTAACAATAAATAACTCTAAAAAAGAAATTACCTGTTTCCTCTTTCTTTGTACGTTTATTTACCTTTAATAAAAAGATAAAATACCAAATAATGATTTTTAAATTTAAACTTTTTTTTATATATATGTATTATTTTTTTACATTTATTAATATTTAATTCCATATACTTTACATTAAAATATATATATCATTAATCACAATTTACTATTAACAATAATAGTATTTAAACCTAACATTAACTTTATTTTTCACTATGTACTTTTTTAATTTAAAATATTGATTAATATTTAATTAGTTTTTAATAATACTTTCTTTAAGTTTTTACAAGACAAATAAATACTTATAAACATTATTTATACCTGAGTATTAATTTACTAATAATTTTAACCTAAACCTTAAAATTAAGTAAATAATTATTATCATCAAAATTAAATATTTACCCAAAAAATTAATACCTGAGTATTATTTTATTTTTTTAATCTTATATTTAAAAATAAATTTTCTGTAAATGTGTCCATAATAATTATAACAGTAGCATTAATATTAATACCTGAGTATTAATATACTCAAAACTTATAACTATTCCAAGAATTATATATTATTAACAAACATATTAACTCTTAAATAACAATATAAATATATGAAAACTAATGAACTATAAATAAATTATTATATTCTATAAATAAATATTACTTAAATTATTTAACATGCATTATCTAAAAATATAACAAACACTTACCATACAATACTTACCAATGCGTTGTACCTATATATGCGTAATAATGGCATGCGTTGTAAAATCATGCGATGTAAGTGTACCTGCGTTGTAATGGTTGCGTTGTAAAGCCATTGCGTTGTAATGCCTGCGTTCTAAACGATGTTTCCCAGTCTGACGCCTGGGGGTAATTCTAAGGTAAGGAATCTATAACTTTACTAGGGGCTTACCAGTAAATCAAATATGTCAATCATGGAAACACCAATCCATAATACAAATTTCGCAGAGAGCATATGCACTTTAGCACTGAATAGCAGTGGTAAAGTGCCCAGAGTCCTAAAACCAACAACAGCAGGTCAGGAAAAAATAGGAGGAAGAAGCAAAATGTTTGGGGATAACCCTGCAAAAAGGGCCATTTCCAACAACAGTCATGCACAAGTACTTTACCCTTCAGAAGGTCACAATGGTGGGTTGTGTTTCATAGTAGCTCACATCACAGTACACGTAGGATGGCTCTGGGCTACAGAGTGGCCTGGCTTAGTCAGTGTAGGTCATGACCAGGGTTGAGGATAGTCCACAGAGGACTACAAAAGTATGTATTCATCTCTTTGTAGTGCTTAGCATGTGAGAATGACATATGTAGTGTGTTAACTATTGATTAATGTTTGTGCTAGGAGTATACAAAATGTGTGTCAACCAAACAGATATCCTAAAACTTGCAGTTATAATCTGTTTCTTCATCTCTTGTATCCATACAGGTCAAGGCCCATCAGAAGCAATCAATTTTGAAAGCCATCGCCCGGAAGGCGCTGGGGATCTATCTCCGACGCAGCGTCCATTGCTGTAAGAGGTGGGGGGACCTGAGGTGCTGGACCCCGAAAATCACAGAGGTCCAGCTGTGGCTGTCCTCCCAACGTAGACGGGCCAGGCGCCGGATCCTGACCCCCCTAATGGCCCTCATACTGGCAGCGGCCTACCCAGAGCTTGACGGGCAGTTTAGGGCCCAACAGCAGCGACAAGGGGGTGAGTCCTAGCCAGAGTCATACAAGTTACTTTGCCAACTTTGGGGCCGATTCCGATTCGGGCCGGAATTCTCTCCGACCGAGCCGGACCCGGAGAGAATTCCGACCGAATCGGACCCTAGCAGTCCGACCGAAAGAGTACGATGTGCACGCATGCTATCGGACTCGAGTCGGTCGGACTCCCATTGAAGTCAATGGTAGCCTGTCGTACAACGCGTACGCGGGCTCCCATTGACTCAATGGGTGCGAGGCGGACAGGGGCGCCCTCTACAGCGTGTACGCGTCCATGCGCATCGTGGCGTACATGCACAGGTAGGGGGGACCCATGGGTCCCCCCTGTGTGCGACTCGCACGCCTACGCGTACAGGGGGGTCCGACGCAGACCCCCAAAGTCCGGCTCCGACAGCTTTTTCGAGCCGGACGGCGCGAGTCGATCGGACTGCTCGCGGCGCGCATCGTACTTACCCGGCCGGGAAACGTCTCCATAGCGCGGTGCGAGTCGTGTCCATGCGAGTCGGTCGGAGCATGTTGGAGCCGCGTTCGAGTCGGTCGGCGATTTCGCGGGTGCTTGCATCGTACTCGCTCGGCCGGTCCCGCGTACGATTCGGTCGGGAAACAGGGCTCCGAATCGGATCCGGTGAATCCGAATCCGATTCGGAGCACTACCGGCCGAGATCGGAATCGGCCCCTTAGTGTGTTACACATAGGCATTTACCATTCTTTATTGGGGGTGGGCCATGTGCGACGCACAAGAAGAGTTATTGTTTATGTAGGTCTGGTAGTAGGTGCATGCTGATGTGCAATGCCAATTGTTTTTATGACCAGGAACACAGCAGAGTCCAGTCCACTATAATCTTTCTGTCTTGAGCAGACACATGGCAGAGTAAAGCGATTAATCATCTCATGTTGTTTGATGTTGTGGGTGACAATTGTATAAACAGGCCACTTGTCTGCAGCTTGTCAGGAGTGATGCTCCCTCATACTGTATCTCATGTGATGGTGGCCCTCTTACATGTGGCATAGCATACAGTGCACTTTGGATGCAGTGACTGAGCAATACTTCCCCTTATTAAGTGGGGAATGCACAGTAACATGAGATAGCAAACATTGATTGGTGCCATCAGTATTAGTGCCTACATGTTGGCATGTGTACCTTTCTTTGTTGTAATATCATCTGCACTACTGTTTCATACCTGATCTACGTGTCTTCATAGGTTGATGTCAGATTCCATCACAAATGTGTGTGTAGGCCACTTTGTTTTTGACAACAGTTATTTGTGATGGGTATACAGTTAATGTGTTACTGCAGACAGGAGTGTGTAGACACTGGTGGGTGGGTCACACATACCCTAAGCCATTACTCATTGTCATTAGTCAGGTCCAATTAATGAAGCAATGAAAAACATTACAGGTAGACTTATAGTGATCTCTCACAATGTGAATTTCCATGCCATTGATGTGGGAGCATTCAGTTATGTGTATTGCACATGTTGTTTTGTCAAGGTTAATTCACTGGTTACAGCATCAGGGAGTGACATGGAGAAATGTAGGGATCATATGTGAGTGTCTACACTCAGTAATACAATGGAATTTGTGTTTGTGAGACAAAAAGGTACTGTGATGTGCCCTTCCATTAGGAGACAGGTTAAACCACCTCTTCATGCAATGGAGATTCCCTGAGCCTCAACAACCTTCAATGCTCTAATGGCTTTTAGGTAAGCAATGTAAGAATGGTGTTCTCACTAGTACCAATCTGGACTAGGGATGTCCCTAGGCCTAACTGATTAATTATGCTGTGGATATTTATAGACAAATCTCCCAGATATTTGGGCCAGATTGTCTCCAGTCTACTTTGATGTGCTACATGTGATACATAGCGAATCTACTTAAGTACAGCTTTCATGAGACTATCCTCACAGTGGACATATGAGGAGGTTTCTATTAGGAAGCATCAACAGTGTGAAATGAGCATTTCCATGTCACCTTTTTACTGCTACTGCACATATTGCTGCAACATAGCTGTATTAGTTGACCATCATTTCATCATGATGTGGTATTAGGTATATGACCTATTGCTGATTTCAGGGCCTTGTGTGGAATCTGTAGGAAAGAATTTGTCATTGCCATCCTATTTGATGACATCAGGTTGCTAAGGTATACTACAAGAGCCAACCTATACAAGTTGATCAAGTATCCTACTAGATACATGAGGATGGAGTTGAGACAACTTCACTCATAAAATTAGAGTTGTCTGTAGTTATGACTTCACTGTGAGCAACTGTTAACAGGTCATGTAGCATGCATGCATGTGCTCATGCTAATGTTGAAGCCAATATAGTGGACCTTGTAGCTGTAGTCTTCTGTACACTTTATTAATGTTCTGTGATCAAAGCTGTTGGTCAAGTGTGTTCTGGCACATGCAATAAACATAGTTGGGGAAGCAGCTGGCCGCACGGAGGGAGCCAGTGGCCCAGAGGGTGGGGAATGCCACGGAGGACAGAAGCTCGTTCTTCATCATCAGAGTCATCCTCCAGTGGACACTCCAGAGTGGTGGTGGACCCCACAGGACTTGTATTCACACTATTCTTGTCCGCCACCCCCAGTTCCATCTCCACCCTCCCTGTTGCTCCCCACCTAGTTGGGCGGGCCCACTCCCCTAAGATGGGAGCTATCTCTTTTGCTCTAGGCACCTTAGCCTCTGCCCCTGTTACCACGCTACCCTGAGTGAGGAGGCAATTGACCTCCTGAGAATCATCTCTGTGGGTCAGACGGCACTACTGAATGCCATCCAGGTGCAAGGCAGCCAACTGCAACAGATGGTGGCCGACCTGGAAGGCATCACAGTGCTATGTCTGCCCTACAGAGATCATCTAAGGCTCTGGCCTCCTCCCTCATGGCAGCCTTCCACCCATCCCAAACTTCCACCACACCTCCTGCCTCTTCCCCATCCAAATTCCCTATTCCCATGCCTGTCCCAAGCATACTCACCCATACGCATGCACCCACTTCAACATCCCCAAGCAGAACACGCAAACATAAACCCAAGAAAACACAGACGCAGGCATCCACTCACATGACACCCACCCCCTTCCCCACCATATTAACATTACCCTAGATACCACACCCCCATCCACATACTCATCCACAACCCCTAGCATAACCCCAAACACCACACCCGCACCCACAGACTCATCCGCAACACCCAGCATTACAACAGACACCAAACTCGCAACAACCAGCATTACAAGACACCACACCCACACCCATAGACCCATCCACCACCCCCATCATTACAACAGACACCACACCCGCACCCACAGACACATCCACAACACCCAGCATACCCAGCACGTCCACATCACACATCACCAAAAAAAGCAAATGCACACTCACCCACACAACAGACACATACAAAACACGATCAAGAAACATCAAACACACAGACACATGCACCAACATCACACCCACCCACACCTGAAACCTCCACTCCCTCTACCTCCTAACCCCTACTCCCTCCTGAACATCTTGCCTGTATTCCCAGTGAAAGTGACTTATTTGCACTTGCCCTTACCCCTGTCAAATCCAACCCCCTCCCAAAGCCAAAAGGACCTCATCTTCACCCCAACCCATTCCTTCCACATCCCAATCTACCCCTGAGAAACCTGATCCCCCACCACTAAACCCAGCCGTACCCCTAAAAAAAACAAAACCCCTCCCAAAACCAAAGACACTCCTCCCAAAGTCAGAACCACCCCTCCCGAAACCAAACCCACCCCTCCCAATACTGACCCCATCCCTCCCAAGTAAGGTCTCCGAGGTGCATGCAATGCCCAATGGATGCCTCTTTATAATGAGGTTCCCTGGCAGTGTCATGAAGGGCACGTTTGGTGACACAGTAGTGTGCTGACCACCCATTTTGAAAATGGACTGGCCATTGGCCTTTGCTTTACTTCATTGTTTAATTTTTGACAAATAAAAAACTTTTCTTGATTTCGTACACATTACCCCGAATTCGTAATCAGGCCCTTAGTCTCCAGCTCTGTCCTGTCTTATCTTGATGTATTTCTCAGTATCCTTGTTCTCAGTTTACTTTGATACCAAGCTCTTCTATGCTGGATACCGTTGTTAGGTTCCTAGTGTTTACTCTGTTCCATTTGATCTCCATTTTGCCTTTTAATTTTGCTAGTCTCATGATTCCATTCCAGTTTCCTCTTCCTTATATGTGCTTGTTTAGCAAGGCCCTGATTATGAATGTGTCAGAGGATTAGGTGCTATTCACTACGCCTGATAAAATCCGATTCCCTTGGGATCAGAATATGAAATTATTAGCATCCATTCTAAGGTGCTGTTTTTGATGTGTGTGTTAATGTGGAGTAAAATGCATTTTTGGAGGCTGAAGTATTTCCTGCAGAATCGGTATTTGCATGCTATTTTGTTCCTTAGGAAAGTGTCTTTAACCTGCCCATTACTCCAAAAACAGTTTATCTCCAAAAATCTAGAGATCCTTCCATGGTTACCACAACTGTTGGATTTTCCCCCAAATTAGTTATTATGCATCTAATTTTGATCCCACTTACCTACAGTTTTCTAGTGTTAACTTCATTTTACTTCACTGACAAGATTTGTGGCCATTTCATCTCTGGAAACTAGTTATATCTTTGTCTTTTGTGTATTTTATCACAGAATACACTTTTATCAAAATGGCAGCCACAAATCACTGACATAATATCGCCAGACACAATATCGACCTACATTTTTATCGACACAAAAATATCGACGACACTAATATCGATAGCCTATACTTAATTAAAAAAATACACTATTATCGACCCCAAAATATCGTCATTCAAAATTATCGATAACATTAATATCGAACACATAATTATCGTTATCTAAAATATCGAACATCCTTAAAAAATATACAACATGTCAAAAATATCGATCACAATAATATAGACAGCAATATTATCGTTTTTGGAAAAATATTGACAACTCAAAAATAGATAAAACACACAAAATTAAACACCATAAATATAGTTAAATAAATAAACATACACTGCATATAAAATACAAGCAAATACATATTTTTAGCAAATAGTAAAACATATCTTAAAACATTAAGGGGCCGATTCCGATCTCGCTTGGTATGCCCCCAAAGAGCCGCTCGTAGGCTTACCTTCCGGCCGACACGTACCAGCAGGCGATCCATCCGGGCAAGGAAGTACGATGCGCAAATGTGCTCAAAATCCGAACGAGCCGTACGCTCCGATCCCAGCTACAGTTCCCGTACGAGCCGGATCCGTAAACACCGAATCGAGTCGCACGGAAGCAAATACACAGCAGTTTCCGGCCGGACAAGTACGATGCGCACTTCCTACGCGCCGAACGGGTCGCCACTTCCAGCACGTCACAGCATCCGGGAGAGCAGTATTATAGGCACGATTCGCGCTACAACACGATCCACTGCCACGAGACGGACCAACTAGCAACAGGTACGAGACGGAGCAACAATCAGCGTGTACGAGACGAAGACAGCATGAATCCCATCGCGCAGGTCATCCCACTACTTTACATCTATAACCGGATCAGGAACAGATGCCTACGTCGGAGACGGTAAGTCAGACACCCACCACAGAAACAAATGACACGTACCCGCAATAATTCACACACACATAGGGATGTTGATATGCCATACACTAGCAACACCACTACCATAGGGGCATGAAGCCCATCACTACCAGTACCCCCTACCCATAGGGGGCTGGATGCCTAGCACTACCAGTACCCCCTACTCCCAGGATGCTGGATGACTATCACTACTACCATCCCCACTCATAGGGGGCTGGATGCACATCACAACCAGTACCCCCACTCATAGGGGGCTGGATGCCTAGCACTACCAGTACCCCCTACTCCCAGGATGCTGGATGACTATCACTACTACCATCCCCACTCATAGGGGGCTGGATGCCTACCACTACCACCAGTGCCCAGCCCATAGGGGCTGGATGCCTAGCACTACCAGTACCCCCTACTCATAGGGGGATGGATGCCTACCACTACCAGTACCCCCTACTCCCAGGATGCTGGATGACTATCACTGCTACCATCCCCACTCATAGGGGGCTGGATGCACATCACAACCAGTATACCTACTCATAGGGGGCTGGATGCCTAGCACTACCAGTACCCCCTACTCTCAGGATGCTGGATGACTATCACTACTACCATCCCCACTCATAGGGGGCTGAATGCCTACCACTACCACCAGTGCCCAGCCCATAGGGGCTGGATGCCTAGCACTACCAGTACCCCCTACTCATAGGGGGCTGGATGCCTACCACTACCAGTACCCCCTACTCCCAGGATGCTGGATGACTATCACTACTACCATCCCCACTCATAGGGAGCTGGATGCACATCACAACCAGTACCCCCACTCATAGGGGGCTGGATGCCTAGCACTACCAGTACCCCCTACTCCCAGGATGCTGGATGACTATCACTATTACCATCCCCACTCATAGGGGGCTGGATGCCTACCACTACCACCAGGGCCCAGCCCATAGGGGCTGGATGCCTAGCACTACCAGTACCCCCTACTCATAGGGGGCTGGATGCCTACCACTACCAGTACCCCCTACTCCCAGGATGCTGGAAGACTATCACTACTACCATCCCCACTCATAGGGGGCTGGATGCACATCACAACCAGTACCCCCACTCATAGGGGGCTGGATGCCTACCACTACCACCAGGGCCCAGCCCATAGGGGCTGGATGCCTAGCACTACCAGTACCCCCTACTCATAGGGGGCTGGATGCCTACCACTACCAGTACCCCCTACTCCCAGGATGCTGGATGACTATCACTGCTACCATCCCCACTCATAGGGGGCTGGATGCACATCACAACCAGTACCCCCACTCATAGGGGGCTGGATGCCTAGCACTACCAGTACCCCCTACTCCCAGGATGCTGGATGACTATCATTGTTACCATCCCCACTCATAGGAGGATGGATGCACATCACAACCAGTACCCCCACTCATAGGGGGCTGGATGCCTACCACTACCACCAGGGCCCAGCCCATAGGGGCTGGATGCCTAGCACTACCAGTACCCCCTACTCATAGGGGGCTGGATGCCTACCACTACCAGTACCCCCTACTCCCAGGATGCTGGATGACTATCACTGCTACCATCCCCACTCATAGGGAGCTGGATGCACATCACAACCAGTACCCCCACTCATAGGGGGATGGATGCCTAGCACTACCAGTACCCCCTACTCCCAGGTTGCTGGATGACTATCACTACTACCATCCCCACTCATAGGGGGCTGGATGCCTACCACTACCACCAGTGCCCAGCCCATAGGGGCTGGATGCCAACCTGTACTAGCAGTAGCCACACACAGGATGGGGGATGCACAACACTACCAGCATCCACACACATAGGGTGAGTGTGTATGCAAAACACACCACCCATACCATCATGGCAATAGTGGGTTTCCCTTGTCAAATGCCTACAACAGTGAATCTGACAGTGAACAGACAATGTACCTCCCATCACATGTGTGACCAAAACCTGAGTGTGTGTTTCACTATTCAAGCATTACATGATCACTGTGGTAATGGGGTCTGGACCCCCACTCACCTTTGTGGTCAATCACACATTGTAAGATGAGTGGGATCCCAACAGATCAATGTGACACAAGCTGGGCGGAACATCAACCAACACAGCAAGAGACACAACCACCATAGCACTACCCTCAGGGACCCCACAATGTGGTGACACTAGCATGCATAGTAATTCCCCTGTGATGACAAATGTAGATGTTGCACATACTGTGAAGCACAGTCACCTGTGCACACTGGGTCATGAGTCCTGACCAACAAACTGCCATCACACAAACAGAAACCACAGGGCATGGCCTGTGATGCAAGGCCCAAATGGAGGTAGGGGCCTAGCTACAACACAACTCACATTTGGCCACTCCAAACACCACACACCTGGATCTGCACCAATGTGCATCAGTGAAGCCCACATGGACTGGTGACACTGCACATGCCCCCATGACAATCCCAGGGGTGGGGGTGGGGATCTAAGGTACCCATCATTCATCACACGTGCCCAGTCAACAACCCTCGTGAATGTCTGACACACTGCACAGTATGCGGGACATTGCCATGAGCTGAAATGTACAAGAATCATTGGGATCCCTGCCACAGTCACACACCAATTAAGAACCCAAGGAGACCCATATTGAACACATGCTAACACCTTCCAACATTGCACCACTGTACCTGAGGAGTGGGAGCAGTCACACACACATACACGTGTCACAATCACTGAAAGATACCACATAGTCATGACAACATGATGGCGGAAACACAAAATGGCCTTGGGGAATCCTGAATGTGTCCCACGTGCGTTTGCCCACATCCCAGGACCTCACAACAAACACACCTAGGGATGACACCCTAATGACCAGTAGTTAGCCATGTACCAACAGCCAAGAAAACCCTGTCCCAAGCTGTGAGATGAACACAGGACAACTCAGCAAGTACCACAAACTGGAACATCTGTAGGGAATACAGCCTGTGTAGTAAAAAGGAATGGAAGGGAACACACACAGACAAGCTCACAGAACACAACCCATGGGCTCAGGCAATGTCACGGAATAACACACTGCCATGAGGTGACTCCACTCCTGTGGAAGGTCAGCTGTGCCAAACGTTGTCTATGCAGGGCTCTGTCATGTCACCATAAAACTTGGTCACTGAGCCAACATTTACAACACAATGAAGGCTCTGGTCACATCAGCCTGTGTATGGGAGAGTCCCTCAAGTCATCTGCACATACTCAATACACATGTTTAGCAAGTTGCACTGATTACACAGTAGACTTCCACATCATTGATGCGCAAACCTGCATGTCCAGTGGAGATGGGCCCACAGTCAGGGAGATAGACAAATTTAACAATGTTGAGCCCAACAGATGTGCATGACTGTAAGCCACAAATGTCATCTGGCAAATGAAAGATGAAAATCCCTGTGCCAAATTTGGTAAACATGACACACTCAGATTGCTGCAAAGGATGACATGGATACAGACCACAATTGGACACATATCCCATGGGCCACATGGAGTCCATCACACCAACACTTCACTTTCCTGATCTCAACAACAGTATTACAACAGCAAATGCATGATAATACTCATCAACATCATGTACATCAAAAGCAAAACCACTAGATACCAATAGAGGCTTTATTCAGCAATTGGAACTTTTAAACTGTGAAGTCCAAAGTAAACAAAGGCCAATGGCCAGTCCATTCACATAGTCCAAACAGGGTGAAATGTGACAAATGTCACCCATTGCTTGCCTGCACTGCTACCGACAGGGGACATCCCCCTTGGAGGTGCATACATATGGGCCGGCCAGGCACCGCAGGGACAGATCAGGGGATAGCAGAATGAGGCAGGGGAGGGGTGGTGGGTGCAGGAGTGTCACTGGCAACTGCAGTGGAGGTGTCTGATACAGTGGGCACCGTCACCACTGCAGGGCTCAAGCCAGATGTGGTGGGTGCCGGCACCAATGCAGGGCTCAAGCAAGATGTGGTGGGTGCCGGCACCAATGCAGTGGGCAGGTCAGATGTAGTGGACGGGTTCTCCACTGCAGTGCCCAAGTCAGACGGGGTGGATGTGGACTCCACTGCAGTGCCAATCTCTGAAGGAGTGGAATGGGGTGCAGATGAGGTGGCTAGGACAGAGGGGGGGGACACGGTCTCCACACCAGTGGCAGGAACAGACTGAGCGTGTGGGGTTGGGGTGGAAGTGCATGTGCCAGGGGGGAGGGCCTGATCATTTTGGGGATGTGGTATCGGTGTGTGTAGGAACCTGGGGCAGGGTGTGGCGGGGGAACCTGTGGAGTGGTGGCCTGGGGGCTGGAGGATGGAGACTGTGTGGTGGAACTGTGTTATTTTGGTGGGGTCTTGCTCTTCCTGGTCCGGGGGGATTTGCGTATGGGGGCCTCAGTGTTACTGCGCCTGGGGGAGGGTGTCCGTGTGGCAGGGGAACTCCCCTCTGTGCGTGGTGACTTCCTCTTCCCCTTGTGAGTAGGATCAGATGGATCTGTGGGGAAGAGGCCAAGGTCACAGAGGAAGAGCTTCTGGGAAGGTGGGGTTGCATGTTAGGCAAGGGAAGGGGTTTTGGAGGGAGAGGTATCTGAGGACTGCGGAGTGCTCATGGATGCCTGTGTGTGTGTCTGGGCCCCATCCCCTGTGTGTGTGGTATCAGTCCCCTGAGTGTGCGTGCGTGTGCGTTGGGATTAGGGCTTGCGTGGCCGTGTGCTGCTCGTGTCTGTGGTGGTCCTTGCCTGTGCCGGTGTGTGTGTTGGACAGGTAGGGTAGTGGGGATTGTGGATGGGGCAGAGGTAGGAGGGGTGAGGGACTGTTGGAGGAGGGACACTGCTGCTGTCAGTGAGGAGGCCATGGACTGAATGGTCCTCTGTAGGGCAGACATGTTAGATGAGATGCCCTCCATGAAGGACACCAGTTGTGTCAACAGACTGGTGTGAGCATTGAGGACACTCAGCACCGATGTCTGCCCTACATGGAGCCGCTTAAGCAAGTCCACAGACTCCACACTCAGGGCAGCAGGGGAGACAGGGGCAGGGGGTGCGGTGCCTGGCACAAAGGAGATATGGGCCCCAACACGGGACCTTCCACGGACCTCAGGGATGGGAGCAGATGGGAGGGTGGTGATGGTGGTGGAAGTGGTGGGGACAGACTTGCTAGCTGGTGTCTGGTGGCTGCTGACACCCGCCTCCACAAGGGAGTCATCATCCAAGCTGCTGTGTTCCTCAGCTGAGGTGGATGGCGCTGAGGTCTCCTCGGTGTGGCTTCCCTCACCCTCCGTGCCACTGGGTTCCTCTGACTCCCCGGCAGCTGACCCAGTCTGGCTCTGCGGCTCCTCCTGGTCCGTGGAGCTGTCTCCTCCTGTGGCCGTAGATGTATCTGCAAACAATCATGAAAAACAGATCCATATCAGTCACCTGTATTGACCTGACACACCACAGTAAGTACAGCACATTACAGATCAAGCCTTGGCATCAGTTGCTAAACATTGCAAAAAGTGCTGACACATATTTGAACTAGCCACTTGTCGGCCTGCCACTCAACCATGCCCCTCATATCCCTCATATCCATGGAGCCATCTATGTGGTGCATGTAGGATGGAAACAATCATGTGTGCACACATGCACCACATAGACCGTTGTCCAACTTCCAAGAGTTAAGATTGAAATGTGTCACTACACACATATCCCTTCTCCTGCCAGTTACTCAGTACATGTGTCAGGGAAAGGGATGGGCAGAGTCATTGCCGATAGAATGGTTCGTCACTCATCACCAGATACCATGATGGCTTCATGTCTTGATAGTCAATGTAAAAATGGGGTGCATGCATGACATCTCACAATACTTCAGGATACACCTTTGCAAGTGGTATGCCATGGCACAGCCATGTCTGACAAATCAGTCATCACTGGCTCCTGTCACAGGGGCAGTGCATACCAAAAACAGCAGTCTGCACTGTGCCACCATCATGGATGTTTTGGGAATGCAAGCTCGGTAGCTGTCAAGTGCACATGTACACCCCCTGCTACCCACATCATTAGGACTCTGATGCACCCACATCATTCACATGTGACATCTGAGTAAGTGCAAACACAACTCTGTACACATGTACACATCACAGGCTGATGAGAACGATAATGAGCTGCTTGCACTTGAATGTTGAACTGACCATTGGGCACACTCAAGTCATGATACACCTATGTTTTACCCCATGTGCTGACTCAACAGCCACATCTCAGATGGCTGCACACCCCAAACTGTGTCACACTCCAGTAGTCCGAAAAGCTAGGCCAGTACACAATGACACAGAGGCAGTCACCTGAGTGCACATTACACAATGTCCAACATGTTGGATGACACACAGGAGTAGGAGAGCAGAATGCTAATTATAGCCGGAGAGGGTATACCTGTCCTGGTCCCTGTGCAACATGGGATTACCCTGAACACTAGGCAGGTGGCTATGCATGTGTGACACACATGATGTACATTCTTCTGTGGCCCCAAAATTAGTCTCACCTGCTGCATGGGTGTGTTGTAAATACCCCAGACACATGTGGTGAGTCAGATCAGCAGTTGGACACATATAAATGGACCACACACAGTACATGTCAGATTTTGGAAAATGTGTAACCAATTGACCCAGTCATGAAGCCCACAACAAAGTCCCTGTAGCAGATGCTGTCCCCAACTTTAACCTTAGTTAACAGCAAGGACACAGAACCCAAGTGACAGAAGTCACAGACTGAAAGGGCCACACCTGTGTATCAGATGAGGATGGGGCATAACACAATGGAGGAACATGACTCTTGTTGTAGCAGACAGACACACTGTGGGAGTGTAACCAGCCTAAAGGAGTGCAAACAGCATGTGAGACAAAGGTCACAGAAAAGGCTAGCACTTACCCCCTCCTTGCTGCTGTCCAGCCTTCAACTGCCCATCCAGGTCAGGGAAGACCACCGCCAGTATCCGGAGCATGTGGGGTGTCAGGTGCCGTCGTCCGCCCCTCCTGCGAGGAGGCGACAGCTTCAGCTGGACTCTTGCGATCCGCCGGGTCCAGCCACGAAGGTCCTGCCACCTCTTCTGGCAGTTGCGGATGCGGCGCCTGCAGACCCCCACAGATCGTACTGCCTGGGCGATGGTCAGCCAGATCTCCTGCTTCTGATGGGCATCAACCTGTGAGGATGACAAAGTTAAAAGAGCATCACTACACATGCAACATATTTGTGCATCACACAGTTGCAAATACATGTCTCTATCACAGGGGCACAAGATGTACACAGGTAGTGCAACCATGGTAATGGACAGTTGTCCAGCAGTTACAACATGCAAACATTGCCTGGGAATGACAAACTACTCAATTTGCACTCTGTCAGCACAGTACCTGTTCAGTACATGTAACTACACACCTTGGGGGTGACAGCTACTCAGTGAGCATGCTAGCCACTGGTGTACACAATGCTAGTACTGCTAGTCAGACAACATGCACAATGAGAAAGGATGTGGTTTGCACACTCACCTGCTCCCCTGGTTTCCTATACAGCTTGCTGTACTGTGGAAGGAGGCTGTCCAGCAGGGCCTGGTTCTCCTCCTCTGTGAAGGCTGGGGCCCTCTCCACAGTACGTGCCATTCTTGAAGCCAGAGGATGCAGAGACAGCAGCAGTGGTAGCAGAGATGTCAATCTGGAGCATGTAGTGCAGGCAAGTGAGCTCTCAGGGCCACACACAGCCTTATATCTGTGCTGCAGAGTCAGAATCTGTCCCATGCGTACAATGCAATTGGTCCGACACATTTGCATCTAATGAATCTGGCCAGTCCATGGAATTGCACAAGTCGTACACGCCTTCCGCATCGTTTAAAATTTCAACTTCAGAACACCATTGAAATTGCCACATTGCTGTGGTGAGCCAACTGAATTTTCGGCTCACGATTCGTACAAGTTTCGAATCCGCGTCCGTCTCCATGACAGGCCATAGCCAATGCGTATGCACGGCTCGGTCCCTGGGTGTACGACGCGTATTTCGTAAAACAACACGCACCCGTCTCCATGACAGGCCATGGCCAATGCGTATGCACGGCTCGGTCCCTGGGTGTACGACGCGTATTTTGTAAAACAACACGCACCCGTCTCCATGACAGGCCATGGCCAATGCGTATGCACGGCTCGGTCCCTGGGTGTACGACGCGTATTTCGTAAAACAACACGCACCCGTCTCCATGACAGGCCATTGCCAATGCGTATGCACGGCTCGGTCCCTGGGTGTACGACGCGTATTTCGTAAAACAACACGCACCCGTCTTTATGACAGGCCATGGCCAATGCGTATGCACGTCTCGGTCCCTGGGTGTACGACGCGTATTTCGTAAAACAACACGCACCCGTCTCCATGACAGGCCATGGCCAATGCGTATGCACGGCTCGGTACCTGGGTGTACGACGCGTATTTCGTAAAACAACACGCACCCGTCTCCATGACAGGCCATGGCCAATGCGTATGCACGGCTCGGTACCTGGGTGTACGACGCGTATTTTGAAAACTCACCCGCGTCTCTCCCCATTACAATCTATGGGCCAGGCATGCGCACGGATCGGTCTCGTACTGTACGACGCGTCTGTCCTGAAGTCACCCGCGTCTGCCACTGTTGGTGTCACTGACTAACGGATGCCACCCACTGTTACTTGCCAGGGACTCAGGTGCACACCTGCAACACCACAGCCTGTGACACAGTGTATCCAAAGGCATGTAAGGCTGCAATACCTGTGTGTGTATGGGGATCAACATATGGCTTGTTGTGTAGCACTTTGTGGCAGCCACTCCCAGACTGTGCAAGGGTTCATGGGGACAGCTTCCTTTGTGTGTTCTGCACATTACCACTGTAATAGACAACTGTACAGTTCAGAGCTTGAGGCATGTACACAGTTCCAGGGGGACTTTGTGTATGACATGTTACATACACCCTGACTCTTTGGTGGGATGGTATGTGTGTCACAGGGTGTTCCAGTGCCACAATTGTGATGTACATCCACAGTCTGTGTGCATATTGTGTTCCTGATGTCTCAGATCCCATGTGCCCAATGGTAAACAGTCTCCACATCCATGTGGTTTGTGCATGCACATTGATGTTGTGTCTGTGTGTCACAGATGTCCATGTAAGTCCTGCAGAGACATCAGGGGCCACTTCCTGTGGGAGTCATGGGCGTGTAGTGGTGTGTACATGATACGCCACATCATGCCAGTGTCTGTGTGGCAATACAAGGTCCCTGAGTATCTGCCTGTCAAGGAGCTGTGATGCAGGGAAGACATCTGTACTCACTTGTCACTGTGGTGTGTGTTTGGTATGTGACATCAGTACAGATGTAAAGGTGACACAGCCCATTGAGTTGACACAGCACAACATGGAACTTGTTGTGTACACATGTTGAGATGAGATGTGAGATGATGGGCATGTAGGTGACATATGTGTCCATACACAACAGCACACACATAAGGCACTTGTGTCTTTTTGTGATGTCTCATGTGAAATTTAGTATGGTCAGTGCCACATAGGTAGGGGAACTTACTATCTTGCTTTGCTCACCTATGTACTGCAGGAGACCAGCTGTCCATAGACCGTTCCCTGACCTTGCTACCATGGTTGAACGTGACTGTATCTGATGGTACCGCTTCACCAGGCCACTGATTGAGGATTTGGCGGAGCAGTTGGCCCCACATTTGCAATCTGGCCGGCTATACCCTACAGCGCTAACCCCAAGGTGAAGGTGATGGCTGCCCTACACTTCTTTGCCACCGGTACCTTTCAATACACTGTGGCGTCTGCTGGTGGGATGTCACAGACTATGTTCAGCCGTGTGCTGCGCGATGTGTTGGAGGCAATGTTGACTTTCCTGGACCTCTACATCCATTTCCCTAACCCACAACAACTCACTGACATCAAGAGTGACTTCTATGCACTGGGGAGGATGCCACATGTCATCGTCTCCATTGATGGGACACATGTGGCTTTGGTACCACCACATGCACATGAGCTGCCATACCGGAACCGGAAACATTTCCATTCAATTAATGCTCTAGTGGTATGTCTGGTGGACATGTCTATTTCACATGTGTGTGCACGATTTCCCAGTTCTGCGCACGATGCGTACATCATGAGGATTAGTCGCATCCCGAGGATGATGGCACAGATGCAGAACCAGCGTGCCTGGCTTGTCAGTGTGTACTGACTGTTTGACATTGTGTGTGTTTGGCAATGTTGTTTTCCACGCTCTTTTCAAACTCAGCTAATGTGCAATTGTCTGTATGTAGGTGACTCCGGATACTCCAACATGCCGTGGTTGCTGACACCCCTCAGGAACCCTGTGACACCAGCAGAGATGCGCTACATTGAGGCACATGGTCGGACCAGGAGAGTGATCGAGCGGACCTTTGGTCTCCTGAAGAGCCGCTTCCGCTGCCTGGACAAGACAGGAGGGGCCCTCCCATATGCACCTGCTAAGGTGTGCAAAATCATCATAGTCTGCTGCATGCTACACAACCTGGCAGTGAGGAAGGAGTTGCCTCTCATCCCGGATGACGATGATCAACATCCGCCACCTGTGGAGGATCCTGGCCTGGGCCACGATGCCAGTGATGATGATGATGAGGGTGATGTCCGCACACAGCTCATCAACAACTTATTCGCCTGAATGTGAGTCTACAGGGATGTTTTGTCAATGTATTGTGTGTAGGAGAGTAGGATCTGCTTCACATGGGTACCCCCACTTTTTGCTGATGCTTCACTGTTTTTCGACATTAGTCTGGCTGGGGCCCTGCTAATCAGAACCCCAGCCTAGCTGCTTCCTCTCTAAAATGGTTTCCATGTGCCTTAGGCACATCACTGATTGGGATCTGGAGTGCCCTTATAAGTCCCTAGTATATGGTATACTATGTACCAAGGGCATAGGTACCTCAGAGGCCTGCCAGGGGCTGCAGCATGTATTATGCCACCCCTGGAAGGCCATCCAAACTGACACCACAGGTCTGCTACTGCAGCCTGGGTAAGGTGGTGCATGCACCCCTTACTGTGATATAGGTTACCTATATCACGAAATACATACACACATATAAACCTATAAGTCACTCCTAAGGCAGGCCTTATCAATCCTAAAGGCAGAGTGCATGGTTCCTATGTGAGAGGGTGCCCCTGCATGAGCAGGGCCCCTCTGCAGCGTTCGGAGACCATCTCTGATGCTGTTTGTAGTGCAGCCTGACCATATACTCTTAAGCGCATTATATCCTCGCGGTAAAATGCTAACTTTGGAATGGCTGCACCTAAACATGTCGTGTTTGGTGTCAAACATCTTGGAATACTACCCCCCGCCAATCCTGGCGGCGTGGGTAGCATTCCACCCTTCTAGAGGGAAAGACATGTTAACTCTGACGAGTCCGGTAATTTCTTTCCAGAGCCCTGGCATCACAAAATGGATGCTGCTGCCACAGACACGAGTCTGGCCTCCTGCTGCTGGACGAAACTCCGGCAGGGGAGGCCTGGACAATAGGTTTCCTGTCCCAGGGAGGTGTGACCACCTCCCAGACAGGATAATGTGTATTGGGGCTGGGCGGGAGCACTTTCGGGTGCTTTGAAGACCTGCACTGGGGGCACATTTGGTGTCCCTGTGCATACCCCAGTTCAAACCGGATCAGGGGCTTGCAGCCCCTGCTTTGGCGCGAACTGGACAAAGGGAAAGGGGTGTAGCCACCCCTCTGCCCTGACCCACCCATAGGTGGGGCCACAGAGTAGTCCAACCCCTATTTTTAGAATAAAGGTAGGAACCCAGTCCTTAGGACTTTAGATTATACCTGGACAAAACTCTGAAACTGAATCCTGGACCTTCGACGCTCTACTCACGATTAGAGGACTGAAGAATCTCCCTTGGGGTCAAGGAGTGACTCCCCTGCTTGGCAGGCACCAAAGAAGCATCTGTCCAGTTCGCATTTCTGAAGCTCCCGTCGGACGCCGAAGTCATCACATCACCAGAGGTAGATTCTCAGACTTCCCCGAGGCTACCCTGAGTCCCCAGCAAAGCTGAGGCCCGTGGCTATCGTGGGTGACTTGAGACCATGACCCCTGGACACTGAGCACATTTGCAAGTGCATCATCTTCTGGGTCTCCCAAGAAGTCGTGCTTTGGGCTTCGAGTAGCCCTAGCCTCCAGCACCACCTGCACCGAAGATCACTGGCCCCCACTCCACGAGTGTCCTGTAAGCCAGATCCACGTGCGGCATCACGAGGCTCCTTCGCGGTTGCTAGCCCGTTGGCTAGTAGCCCTTAACGAAGGCCAATCCTTTTCTAACTTGGCATCCTGATTGCTCCAGGCCTGCCCTCACTTATCCTCGCTGGGTGAGTTCCACAGATCTTGCTGGTCTGCACCATCGACGATCTACATCTTCACCAAGACTTGCCGTTGCCAAGGCTTGTTGGGTCCAATCCGGTCGCTGACACCTCAGCACTCGACAGACATCGTGTACCAGCCCGAATCCTGCTCCTGGTTGCCGACAACGCCTCCTGGACCTCGTGGCTGAAGAGTCAAGACGACCGTCAACGCACCTGAAGCACTCGACATCGGTGGGCATCTGTCCATCGCCTTCCTGGTCACTGGCTAGTGACCCAGACTCTGTCCCCTCTGCTTTCAGGTTCTTCAGAACTCCGATCCACTCTTGGATCCACCCGGACACTTTTCTCTTGGCCGCCAGCAGCACTTTGCAGCAGATCGCCATTCGAATCGACGACGAAACCCGACCCCGAAAGGCACCTATGCACCCGGCTTCCCTGGGTGAGATAACACGAGTACTCCAGTGCTCCCGTGGGTAGAGACACTTCAAAGTCCTAGATCTCAAAGGGTTTTGTCCTAGTCCTCTTTTAAGTGTCCCTTTTCTCTATTTTCCCGATCCCGACTTTCTCCATAGAAGTCAACGGCGTATCGCGGTTGTGTATTTACACTGCACGCGTCTCCCGTAGGTCCCCTGTGTCACTACCTTGGGTGGTTCCTTGTGGTCCAAGCACTTCTAGAGGCTCTAGGCCTAGTGTCTAGTTCAGTCGTGGTTCGCATACCACTTTATTGGTATATGGTTTGGTACGCCCCTAGGGCCCAAACGTGTATTTGTGCTATTACTGTGAATTAATAACTTATAACTTATGTATTTCGAACTCTAGCCTCATAAAGAGACTAGAGGGGTGTGTTTAGCAATAAATACATATATTTTGAATATATACCTGGTGTGGTGCTCTTTCATTTGGTCACTCAAGAGATTATAGACTGGTAAAACAAGCTGCTTTACATTCCTTCAAGACTTAGCCTGAAGGCTGCACTCCATAGCTACCACTAGGATAGCTTTCAATAAAGGTTGTCTTTAACCTATCTCCAATAAGGGGTTGTTTGGACTGGTGCAAGGTGCCCACTATAATTAGTGGACAGCATATGCTAGGCCAACTTCTCACATTGTGTTTGCCTGATATGTGTTGGTGGTGCTCAGTTGCTGTGTGAGTGTGGCTGTGTGCTACTTGACTGGATGCATGCAGTGATATGTCCTTTCAGGTAGTCTGTACTCCTCAACAGTGTTGACATGATTACGTGGTTTTGTGTGGGTATCTTGTGAAATGTTTCGGGCATGTGTATTGCTGTTCTATCGTGTTCTTCTGTCCTTAGGGTACTTTGGCTGTTTGTTCAACTCTGACCCCGACTCCCAGAATCCAGTTCCAGGGTGGAAGTAGTCGTCTACCAACAAGTGATGTGCCACACACCCCTGGACTTTCATTATTCCACACTTGGTAACTGTGTGGCCACTGTCACGTGTGATTACCTTGCATCTGTGGTGGCATCAACATGTTTCAAATGTGTAATAAACCTGTGCTTCACTTTGGGATGTGCGTTGTCGGTCTCCACACATCCAACATTCATTTGCATGCTGTACCTGTGGGCATCTTGCCACAGACTCAAGAAGGGTGTTGCGTATATGCATCTCACTGCATTCTCTGTTCACATAAGTTAGGACGATGAGTTAGATGTGCATGTTAAGTATGTGTTGTGTTGACGTAGTGGGGTGTCTACCTCATATGTGTCACATCACCTTGACTCACATGACTGTGTTTACATAGCTGTAGTAGTTCACATGCACAGACATCTTTTCACAGGTCATCCGCTCAATAACACAAACCAAGTTTCAGTCACAACAGAGGCATGTATTGTGTTATAGTGAATTTATTCACATGCATGTGTTTGTAAGTTATACGTAAGTGAAAGTGCTGTACAGTGTAATAGGAATCCCAAGCTCACAGTGCAGTTGGTAGTGTTGATTGATGAAATTTCTAGAGTAAAGTCCACAGTCCTTTGGAACATTGGTCCAACTTAGTCCCTCCATCACATGTGTGGGAGTTTAGCAACAGTCAACAAGGTGAACGCTTTGCACACATTGGATGATGTCTAGAACAGGTAGTCACGTCCTGGTGGGTATGCATGGCCATCTGCCTCTTACTTGTCCTTCTTCGGACGACCCCTCTTCTTCTTCTCAGGGGGACCCTCAAGTTCAGGCTGCTGCGGTGCAGAGGACTCTCCGCCAGAGTCCACCTCCCTCCCTGTGGCAGTTGCTGATGTAGTGGCAACTGGTGTAGTGGGCACACAGGGAGGTGTGGTCATGTAGTTGGCTATCTGGCGGAGGCATGTCAGTATGTCCCTATGCACGGCCGTGAGTTCATCAATTGTGTCCATTTTGGACTCCATCCGGGTCATGTGGGAGTCCATTCTGGCATGATGTGCAGCCTGCTGCTGTTGCATGTCCCTGAGGATCCCCACAACCTGGCCAAATCCTCCAGTGCTTTCCTGGTACGCATCGATGATGCGTCCCAACTGCGGATCTTCCTGCAGTCCAGCCCCATCTGCAGGCCGTGGCCTCACCCTGACCACCCTCACGCCACCCCTGCCCACACGGGCAGGACCTGTCCTGGCAGGCACAGGCGACACTGGGCCCCTGTCTGTGTTGGCACTGGTGTTGTTGTCCGTCAGCTCCTGGGTGCCCTGTGTACCTGTGCCGTCGTTGTCCTGTTGCCTTGGTCTGGCTGTGTTGGCAGGGGCAATTGAGGTGTTCGCAGGTGGTCCAGGAGTGGTGGCAGGGTGTGCTGATGTTGCAGCTGCTGGGGCTGGGAGCGGGGCCACACCGGAGGTGCCAGGTTGTTCATCCTCGTCCGAAGAGGACATAGAGGCATCCACACCGGGGAGGTCAGGGTCATCCAGAGTCTTGGGCTGGGATTCGTCTTCTGTTCTTGCTGGGTCCCCAGCATCCCCTGTGGGTGTAAGAGTCACACAATGTATGTAATGTTTCTGCACACATCAACGGTTCGCACACATTAGTTGCCACTGCACATCGTGATGAGTGTATTTATATTGCATTGTCCTACATTGTCAGTGACGGGTGTCTATTTTGGTTTAGCACAATGTCATTCGATGCTTGAGCATTTTGATGGGCACGTAGGGCTGTGTGCATGAACATCTCTTTTCATGATTGTTTGACTGTACATAGGCATTGCTACTCATGTGCCCTCATGTGCCTGACACAGGTGTGTCCCTCCTCTCAACATTCGTACTTTAACAATAACATACATGCACTTACACTTGCAATGTGTAGCACGTTTGGACGTTGTGTGCTGGCATTTGTGCTTGTATTTGTGAGTAATATTGTTGTGTCTGAACAACATGGTCACAGTACGGTATGGCTGCATTCACTGTGAAGTTACTATTTTGTTGTGTGTGTCCCCAGTTCACATCTCATTTCACACATTGGATGGTGTTATCCGTAGCTGATGATGTTGGGGCAGAGTTCTGTGCGTGATGATGTCATTTATGTGGTCAATGTCCTCCATGGTAAGGGGTATTCACAATGGCAGATCGCAGACTATCCCATGCTCATGATAGAGGGACAGAGGTTTGTGTGTTTGACTTATGCTGCTGTGAGTTGTATGCCTACTCCTGCCCAGGCCAGGTTGCTCCTTGTGTTTCAAGTGTCAATGACAGTGAGGGGATTGTTGGGTGAGGGATGCAATCAACGCTGCATGATGTAGGAGTGGAATGCAGATCACCACAGTGCCTTGTGTAAATGACACCATGCTAAGGTGTCAGCTATGTTGCTGTGGCCATTCCATTCACTATCATGTGTCACCTGTGAATGGTGTATATGTGGTTTGGGGTGTGGCTTTTGGTATGTGCTATGCCTACTCCTCCCCAATTGTCATAGAGGGCACACACCTTCACAACCAGGCCAGGGGGCACCCCTGCCACACTGCAGGACCAGACAGTGAGAGGATACATACAGTTGTGATGGCTGTCAGTGTGAAGGGGTTTGAGGGGGCAAGTGCATTGGTGTGACTTGCAGCCAATTCATACGTCTGGCCAATGTGCCAGGCATCTCGCATGGTCATTTACTTTTTGTGTGAGTGGTCCCAAGGGGTGTATTTGTTCCTGCTGTGGAGGTGTGTGTATTTGCGGGATTGCTGGTATTTGGTGTACTTGCAGGCCCACCTTCTCCCACAGGGGCCAGCTAATCCCCCCTGTAGGATGCTTCCATTGCAGGGATTCCAAGTTAAAGTTCTGGATGTCAGGCAGTGGTGTCCTGTTGTTTGTTGGAGCACAAGTCCCAGCAGGGCCTTGTGGTCCCCACAGCAGAGCCCAGCGTCAGCCATCTTGGCAGTACTTTCCCACTCCCTGTGAGGTGAACATAGTTCAGGGTGGACTTGATGGACCGTGTGGGAGGAGGTCTGGTGTCTGTGACTACAACTCCCATCAAGCTTTTGGCTACACCCACCCTCCCAGCATCCCTGACCTTCCTTCCTGTGACTCAGCTTCCCTGTGAGGTGGTGTAACAGTGCTGGCAAGATGGCTGACAGTGGTGTCCTGCTGTTTGTATGAGCAGCACTCCCAACAGGGCCTTGTGGTCCCCACAGCAGAGCCCAGCGTCAACCATCTTGGCAGTACTTTCACACTCCCTGTGAGGTGAACATAGTTCAGGGTGGACTTGATCGACCATGTGTGAGGGGGTCTGGTGTCTGTGACTACAACTCCCATCAAGCTTTTGGCTACACCCACCCTCCCAGCATCCCTGACCTTCCTTCCTGTGACTCAGCTTCCCTGTGAGGTGGTGTAACAGTGCTGGCAAGATGGCTGACAATGGTGTCCTGGTGTTTGTATGAGCAGTACTCCCAACAGGGCCTTGTGGTCCCCACAGCAGAGCCCAGCGTCAACCATCTTGGCAGTACTTTCCCACTCCCTGTGAGGTGAACATAGTTCAGGGTGGACTTGATGGACCATGTGTGAGGGGGTCTGGTGTCTGTGACTACAACTCCCATCAAGCTTTTGGCTACACCCACCCTCCCAGCATCTCTGACCTTCCTTCCTGTGACTCAGCTTCCCTGTGAGGTGGTGTTACAGTGCTGGCAAGATGGCTGACAGTGGTGTCCTGGTGTTTGTATGAGCAGTACTCCCAACAGGGCCTTGTGGTCCCCACAGCAGAGCCCAGCGTCAACCATCTTGGCAGTACTTTCCCACTCCCTGTGAGGTGAACATAGTTCAGGGTGGACTTGATGGACCATGTGTGAGGGGGTCTGGTGTCTGTGACTACAACTCCCATCAAGCTTTTGGATACACCCACCCTCCCAGCATCCCTGACCTTCCTTCCTGTGACTCAGCTTCCCTGTGAGGTGGTGTTACAGTGCTGGCAAGATGGCTGACAGTGGTGTCCTGGTATTTGTATGAGTAATACTCCCAACAGGGCCTTGTGGTCCCCACAGCAGAGCCCAGCGTCAGCCATCTTGGCAGTACTTTCCCACTCCCTGTGAGGTGAACATAGTTCAGGGTGGACTTGATGGACCATGTGTGAGGGGGTCTGGTGTCTGTGACTACAACTCCCATCAAGCTTTTGGCTACACCCACCCTCCCAGCATCCCTGACCTTCCTTCCTGTGACTCAGCTTCCCTGTGAGGTGGTGTAACAGTGCTGGCAAGATGGCTGACAGTGGTGTCCTGGTGTTTGTATGGGCAGTACTCCCAACAGGGCCTTGTGCTCCCTACAGCAGAGCCCAGCGTCAACCATCTTGGCAGTACTTTCCCACTCCCTGTGAGGTGAACATAGTTCAGGGTGGACTTGATGGACCATGTGTGAGGGGGTCTGGTGTCTGTGACTACAACTCCCATCAAGCTTTTGGCTACACCCACCCTCCCAGCATCCCTGACCTTCCTTCCTGTGACTCAGCTTCCCTGTGAGGTGGTGTAACAGTGCTGACAAGATGGCTGACAGTGTTTGTTTGTGTTTAGGGCCAATGCCTTGCTGTATTTGTTGTTAGGTTTTTACATGTTATGACCTTGTTCGATATTACTCTGAGATAGCAGCTGTTGCTTTGTGTAACTGGCATACACATCACAGAATTACATTTTTTCTGGCTTACTTTGAATTTGCTGACGCTACTTGTTTCCAATGTCCCCTTGGCAGTGATGTGTGTGTGTTGCCACACAATATTGACTAGATTGGTTGTGTACTCACCAGGCTCTGGTATTCCTGTTAATCCATGGATGCACTCCAGTGGGAGTATGGCCCGCACTTTCTCCTCCCAGGACGTGAAGTATGTTGGTTTTGCAGGTGGGCCACTGCCAGTGTGCTGGCTCAAGGCATGGTCTCTGCCTATGAGCTTCTTGACCCTCCTGCGCACATCATAATACCTGTTCTGGATGACATCCTTTGTGCGCAGGCAAGGTGCTTGTGCATTCACCTTGTCGACGATCCTCTCCCACATCTTTGTTTTCTGTGACATGGGGGTCTGTTGGACCAAGGTTCCAAATAAATGTGGCTCTACTTGGAGTATTTCATCAACCAGGACTACCAACTCACTATCTGTGAACTTTGGATTCTTCTTTGGGGGCATGGTGCTGGGTGGTTGTGGTGGTTGATGTGTGTGTGAGGGTGTAAGTGAGGGTGAGTGGGTGTCAGTTTCTCTTGCTTGTTGTGAGTGTGTTTAGGAAGTGGTAATGGTGTGGATGTTGTGTGGTGGGTGAGGTGTGGGTGTTGCTCAGAGTGCTGTGTAGTTGTCTCCTCTGCTGTCATGTGTTTGAAAATAGCAAGGGATCATGGGAGTGGATTTGGGCCTTTATGTAGGTGGAGTTGTGGGTGTGTCTTTGTTCCATGTTTTTTTATTTTTTTATTTATTGGCTTTGTCATTGCTTGTTTGGTCCTTTTTTGATCTTTTTTCCTTAGGTTTTGGAGGGCGTGATGGAGACGTTCATTTGACCGGGACGGACACTGCCAGTGGCTCTTGCGGGGTAATCCGAGTCTGTCACACTGACATTCTGCTGTGTTTCTTCGTTGGCGAACGAGTTGGACGCAAAGAAGTCTACTGTTTGGTAGTCACTGTTTTCTGTACGTCTCGGTCTTCCGGATTGTGCTCCGTGCGAGTCGGCCTCGTTTTACACGCATTGCATCGTATTACGCGGGTCGTACAGCGCGGGTCCGTGTCGGTCGTGTCCATTCCTGATGCGTGTCGGTGGGTGCGGTTCCAGGTCCGTTTACTGGCGAATCACTGTTTCCCGTACGGTTCGGTCGTGCGGCTTGTGTTCAGTACGCGTCGCTTGTAATTCACACGCATTGCATCGTACTGCGCGGATCGTACTGCGCCGGAACGTGTCGGTCGGTCTCCATTACAGGACCGTGTCGGTCGGTACGGTTTCCGACCCGGATCGGAATCGGCCCCTAAATGATAAATACACCATTAATAACCATTTAAATTTTATACTTACATTAGGTACACACATTGTTTAACATCACATATAATATAATACACATTTAAATAATTCAACAAGTGAATAAAAAAATAAAAAGAAACCGACTCTTAATTAGCGTTTTCCATATATAGAAAACAACTACCAAAACAATTAAAACAATAAATATCAACCAATAAAAACACACAATATTAAAATTAACCAATGAGGTTAACCAAACAATTAAACAAACACTATATACAGAAGTAAAACTTATTCTTATTTTACACCTTAAACCAAAAACAATAAGGAAGCCAAAACCCTGCCGGATTTCTACCAGAAGCAAGGACTTCATCAAAGAAAAAGCTATTGCATTCTTCAAAAAGTAAGTAAATTACCATCTATAAAATAACAGTAATGCTAATCTTCATAAGCTAATATTTATCATACTCAAATAATTAATATATATCTGTTTTCTATTTATGTCTCCTCTACAGATATTTCTCAAATCATCAAAAAAATAACAGATCACCTCCTAAAACCATCTTACTAATAAAGTAAGTATTCAGCAAAACGCCTTTTAAAAACATGTAAAACACCAAACCCCAACTCCATCCCAAACACCCACCCCACCCCATATAACAAAATTATTAACAATATGTTTTACTCCTACTGCAGAAAAATCCACAACTTAACAGGATTCAACAAACAAAGAAAGAACATCGCCATTTAAAAGCATCTCAAAACCAACATTGTAAGTATATTTATAAAAATGTGTATTTATTAAGACATAAACATGTATTATATTCATTTTAATAATTTTAATATACATTTGTTGTAGAATTTACCACATCACAATGACAGAAGGCGCCCAATTTATAACATCCCAAAAAGGAAAATCTTTGCTATGTTACATGGGGTATGTCTATACCCAGGAAAAGCAAAGTGGACTAAAAGTCAATTGGAAATGTAGCAAGTACTATTCAAATAAATGTTATGGTCGGGCAACAACTCGAGAAACAACTGTTTTGTATACAAGGGAGCATAACCACCCTCCAAATGTTACTGAAATAGACGTTAGGAATGCCCCTGATGACATTAGAGAAGCTAGCACTAGCTCACAGAAACCTACCAGTCAAATACTGAAAGAAATGCTGCCTAGAGTACCTAAATATGCTACTGGGCAAATGCCCTCTATTTCTTCCTTAAAAAGAACTATAGCTCACACCACAAAATCCACAACAACTACCACACCTACTCCAAAAACATTTGAAGAGGTGGTAATTCCCCAAGAACTATGTATAACTCATAATGAAGAACCCTTTGTTCTCTATGACAACAAATGCAAAGAGAAAAGAATAATTATGTTTGCTACTGCAAACAATTTAATAAAGCTTCAACAATCAGAAACATGGATGATGGACGGGACTTTTAAAATCTGTCCCAAACCATTCTATCAATTATACACTATCCATGCCCTATATCAGAACACCAACATCCCCTTTATCTACGCCTTGCTACCCAATAAACAAAACTCCACATATATGGAAATACTAACTAAAATTAAACAAGAAACAAATAATTATTTTCCACAGAAAATAATAATATATTTTGAGCAGGCAATGAAGTGCAATTCTAAAATCCTACCCACACACATCAATTCAGGGATGTTACTATCATTTCAATCAGTGTCTATAGAGACACCTTCAGAAATCAACACTAAGGGCCCGATTCCGATCTCGCTCGGAAGACCTACAAATCGGATTTGGCTTTTACGGATCCCTTTTTCCCATCCAAATCGTACACAGTTCCGAACGACCAAGTACGATGCAAAGATCGCATACGCGCCGACCGAATCGTTTCCCAACCCGATCCTGTCCGTACGACTCTTACGCAGATGCTTCGTACAGTTTTATGGTGTCTGTTTCCAAGCGAGCAAGTATGATGCATGATTCGGACAGCCTTCACGATCCAGTATGTCCGGCTCGAAAAAGCTGCTGGATTCGTGCTTTTGGGGCCCGTAGCAGGCCTCCCACTGTAGTGTAGTTCCTATTTCCCTAATAGGCTCTGCGCATTGGAATAATATAACCTATAGGCTTGACATAGGACTAAGGTCGATATGTCCCTATCGAGTATATTAAACTTAATTACTTGTGCCAGCTAGCTCAGAGGCCACTAGAAACTCCTTGAGAACAAGAAGGGAGTAGTTTCTGGCAACTGAAAAACATGACAACTTTGTTTCCCTTTAGAATCGGAACACGTCTCAGAATCGTGGAAACAATAGATAACAGTTTCACTCAGTCAATCGTGCATGCTTAGTTTCTACAGAGTTACACAGAAAGGAAAGACGGGCGTGTGAGAAAGTGCCATCTTTCTTACATGGTATGCCCCCACTTTTGCTGAATGGCTGATGTACTTTGACTGAGTGTGCCCTGGGCTCCTGCCAACCAGGTACCCAGGGCCTGTGTTCCTTCCCTAAAATTGCATTGATACCTACACCCAATTGACATCCCTGGCCACAGGTCAGCCCCTGGTAAATGGTACCATGGGTACCCAGGGCACTGTGACCAGGGAAGGCCCCTAAGGGCTGCAGCACTTGTTGTGCCACCCTTAGGGACCCTGCACCTTACACACACACACTGCCTTTGCAGGCTGCGTGTCTTGGTGCAGAACAAAGTGAAGAGTCGACATGGCTCACATCCCTGTGTGCCATGCCTACAAGCCACTGCCCTGGCCTAGGTCAGCCACCCCTCTAGCTGGGTGCACTATGCCAGTGGTGAGGGCATAGAGGCATGAGCCCTGTGCCTCTACAGTGCCCAAGTCCATTCTTGGGCATTGTAAGTGCAGTGCTGCCATTAAGAGTATATGGTGCTGGGAGTCTGTCATTACGAACTCCACAGCACCATAATGGCCCCACTGAAGACTAAGAAGTTTGGTATCAAACTTCTCAGCACATTAAACCCCACTGATGCCAGTGTGGGATTTAATGTAAACGCACTCCAGAGGGCATCTTAGAGATGCCCCCTGAAACCAACCCGACCTCCAGTGTCCGGACTGAGTGGCTGCCCAGGCTGCCACCACCAGACATGTTTCTGGACCCCTGGGTCGAGAGCCTCTGCTCTCAGGGGCCTGAAACAATGCACATCCCGGGACGAGGTGCCAAAGCCTCCTCCCCCAGGATGGGCAGGGGAGCTTCAAAGGCCTGCCGCCTTTGGAGTTTCCCCAGACCATTTGCTGCTTCCAGCAAACTGGTCCCCACTGGTTCTACCCCCACTCCTGGCGGGAGAACCGGCGGGAAAACCAGAAGCAGGAAATGGGTTGTGCCCACCTCTGCCAACTCCACCCCTAAGGTGGGGGAGGCGAGGTGAAGCACAAGCTCGAGTCCCCGCCATCTTGAGGATGGGGGACCTGGCCAACCAGGGACAGGCTCCTGTCCCCTCCCACTGGAGAGGAACAGAATAGGGGTGTACCCACCCCAGGGAAGGGACCCATTGGTCCCTGCCCTTACCTACCTGTAACCACCCCTAAATTTAGTATTTAGGGGCTCCCTGAACCTTCCTTCCGCAGTTCCCAAATCCGAAAACAAGAAGAGAAGACGAAGCAAGAAGACCAGCCGTGCAGCTGCTAAAAAGGAGGCGACAACAACTGACTTGGCCCCAGCCCTACCGGCCTGTCGACCTCTGAACCTGCTCCTGCGGAATCCCGGCCTCAGCAACCTCACAAACCCCGGAGGACCTGACTTCTGTGCTACAGCCTTCGACCCAGGGACTCCCACGAGCAGTGGTACTGCTCAAAAGAAAACCTACCAAAGACCCGGCCCTGGCACGGAGCCGCGAAACCTGCACACTCTGCACCCGCCGAGTCCAGCCTGTGCCTGAGTGACCAAAGACCTCGAGGACGACCCCCGGCGATTCTGACCTGGAATCCAGTGGCCAAGGACCCTCCTCGACGACCCAGACGACGCCTGCAGCCTCAGGACAAGGGACCCCTCCAACCGCGACCAGCAGGGGGTAAGATTTCCCGACCTCAAAAGACACCCCTGCACCCGGCGCCCCACGGCCCCCTGTGCCCAACTCCTGGGTGTCTACCTATCCTCCAAGACCCCAACTTACCTCCTGAAGTGTTGGTCGTCCCTGAAGAATCACCGTCCCCGAGCCTGCAGCCTTTCTTCACCTTTCACGACCTCTATTGTTTAACATTGAGCGCCCGACGGCTCAAAGCACCCTGCACCCAGCCGCCCGAGTGCCCCTGGAAGTGCAACCTCTATCCTAACCTACTTCCCTACTTGCCCTGAGCAAGTGACCAGGAGCCCAGCTCCCACAGTCGCGTGGCCTGCTTGCCAGCAGCCACCAACCCGGGGCCCCCGCCTGCCATAGGATAACATTGGGCCTTCTCACTCTGCACCCGGCCGCCCCTGTGCCGCTGAGGGTGTAAAAACTGTACTTACCTGATCCTGGGGGACCCCTGAGTCTTACCCAGAACCTTAACCCTGCCAGTCAAGTACTTACCCGAAATCCGATAACTCACTTTTCTTCCATAGGGTTCCATTGACTGATTTTCTGCGAAATTTCTTCTAAGTGTGGAGTTCTGAAACTTTAGAATATTCACCAAAAATCAACCGAGTCACGAAAACGAAAATACTCACCTAGTATTAGGAGGGGCCTCAGTGCTGGACCCGAGTGCCCAACACTGGCCCTAAAAAGTAATCGCAACGTTACTTACCGTTAACTCACTTTTCCTTCATAGGGATCCATTGACTGGTTTTCTGTGAAATTTCTTCTAAGTGTCGATTTCTGTATTTTACAAATATTCTTTAAAAATCGAACAAACTACAAAAACGTAATTACTTACCTGTTTTAAGTAAGGTCCCAGTGCTGAACCTAGGAGTCCAGCACTGGATTACAAAAGTAACGTAAACATACTTTGCTTGCACACTGTATTTCCTTTCATAGGATAACATTGGTAATTTTATCCAGAAAAGTTTCTAAGTGTCAGCTTTTGAAATATAGTAATATTCTTCAAAAATCACTACAATAACCAAAACGCTTTTTCTTACCTGTTTACAGGAAGTGTCCCAGGACTGAATCCAGGATCCAGTCCTGTGGTTAGAAAAGTGCTCTGTAAAGTAATCAATTGTAATTAAGCATAATTTTCCATTGAGCTCAATGATTGCATTGAATTTGACCCTGTGTTGCCTCTTGCACCAACTGTGATTACCACTATCTAAAAAGTCTATTGCCTATCTGTAAGGTGAATAACCAAAGCATCTCATACTGAGAAAGTATATTTTGACCCTATTGTTGGTTCTAAAATAAAACAAGCATATATTTTTTTATATACAAACCATTGGCCTAGAGTTCAGTTCTTGAGTGTGTGGCTTCATTTGCTGACTGAGTGTGTACAACAAATGCTTTACACTGTCCTCTGATACTGCCTTACTGCTCGACCAAGCTACCACTTTGGAGAGTAAGGTTATATCTAACTTTAGCCTCTGTCAACCCTCTGGGGACTGTGGACTCTGTACACCCTGAACCTTACTTGGGTACAGTATATACAGAGCCACTTTCCTACATTGGTGGATCAGCGGTGGGATACAAACTTGCATTTGTTGGACTACTTGGTTACCATCTGATCACACGACAGAACTCTTAAATTGCCTTTAGAATTCTGATTTTTTAATTGGCATTTTTTTTTTACCAAATTACTAAAAGTCTTGTTAGGGCCTTGCTTAAGTCCCTGTAGCATCTTAGAAAATAAAAAGTCACTATAGCCAAGGTTAGAGGGGTTAGAATTTTTTTAAAAAAATGTCTCAAGACAAGAACCCAGCTACTAGTGAAGATAATAATGACATACAGGAACTGGTTGAGGAGCTCGACCTCACCCCTTATCTTCATTTGTCTTTCAAAGAGATAAGGTCCTTATGCAAACTTAAAGATATACCAATGGGCCAGCATCCAACCAAACAAGGGCTCCAGGAGCTCCTGGCTGAGTATGCTAAAGCCCACCCCTCTGAGCATGGTGATGACCCAACAGAGGAGGAAAGGAATGAGGAGGATGGGGATGGTAACCCACCTCCATCACTTCCTAGGGAAGATAGGGTCCCTGCACCCTTAACTCCAAGAATAGACCTCTGGGGACCTAGGGGCCACCTAGGTGGTCCTGGTCCCAGAGAGGACACTGAGGATACCCTCAGTGAGGAGGACAACTTGTTAGCCAGGTTGGCCAAACGACTGGACCTAGAGACCAGACTCCTGGCTCTAGAGAAGGAAAGACAGGAGATGGGTTTAGCACCCATCAATGGTGGCAGCAATACTAAAAATAAGGATAGGGAGGAAACTTCTGAACCTAAAATCCCCAAAGGGATTGTCCCTAAGTTTGAGGAAGGTGATGACATCACCAAATGGTTCACAGCCTTTGAGAGGGCTTGTGAAATAAGAAGAGTAAAGAAACCTCTGTGGGGGCACTCCTGTGGGAACTGTTCTCTGGTAACTGCAGAGACAGGCTTCTGACCCTCTCTGGGCCAGATGCAGGGTCCTATGACCTCATGAAGAGTACTCTGATTGAGGGATTTGGGCTCACTACTGAGGAGTATAGAATTAGATTCAGGGGGCTCACAAAACCCAGACCCAGTCCTGGATTGACTTCGTGGACTACTCAGTAAAGACACTGGATGGCTGGTTAGCTGGACATAATGTGCATGATTTTTCTGGACTTTACAATTTGTTTATGAAGGAACACATACTAAGTAATTGCACAAATGAAAAGTTGCATCAGCATTTGGTAGACCTAGGTCTAATTTCTCCCCAAGAATTGGGAAAGAAGGCAGACCACTGGGTCAAGACTAGGGTGACAAGGACAACCACTGGGGGTGACCAAAAGAAGGTGGTCACCAAACCCCCCAGGGGAAAGGTGGTGAGAATCCCCAAGATAAAAAGTCTGAGTCTTCCAAAGGGCCCCAAAAACCTGTTCAGGGGGTGGGTCCCAAACTACTCCCTATGTGCCTCAACCCTATAGGGGGAAGAACTTTGATCCCTTGAAGGCCTGGTGTAATAACTGTAAGAAGTCAGGACACCTCACTGTAGACAAAACTTGCCCCCACAACAAAGCCCCTAAGGCACCCAGTACAGCTACTCCTGGGGCAGCAAGTTTACAGATGGGATCAGAAGTGTACCCTGAGCAAATCTGGGAACCCACTGAGGCAAGTCTGGTCTCCCTAGGGGAAGTGGAATTTGCCACTGTAGCTGTGTGGCCACCCAACTTAAAGAAGTATTTGCAATACCCCTGGGTGAATGGAACTAGAGTAGAGGCTCTGAGGGATACAGGTGCCAGTGTCACTATGGTGAGGGACACACTGGTTTCCCTGAGCAATACTTGATTGGGAAAACTTACCCAGTCACCAATGCTGACAGTGTCACCACTAGTCATCCCATGGCCATGGTGACATTAGGCTGGGGGGTTACTGGCCTGAAGCAGGTAGTGGTCTCTCCGAAGTTACCAGCTGCATGTCTGCTAGGAAATGATCTGGAAACCTCAGCCTGGGCAGAGGTGGAGCTAAAGGCCCATGCAGCCATGCTGGGCATCCCTGAATTGGTGTGTGTAAAAACAAGAGCACAGAGCAAAAGGCAGGGTGAAGAAATAGTGTTGGAGCCTGAAATGATGGCCCAGCCTACCAAGAGAAAAGGAAAGAAGACTGGCGGACCAGCTTCTACACAGTCACAAGAGCAGGACCCCTCTCCTCAGGGAGAGAACCTGGAAGCCCCAGAGGGAACTGAGCCCCTAGAGCTTGACCCTTACCAGGTTGAACTCTTGGGCCCAGGGGGACCCTCTAGGGAAGAGCTGTGCCAGGGACAGCAAGACTGTCCCACTCTTGAAAGCCTGAGGCAGCAAGCTGTTTCAGAAGCCAAGGGAGATGTCAGTGGTACCCACAGAGTCTATTGGGAAGAGGGATTACTGTACACTGAGGCAAAAGACCCCAACCCTGGAACCACCAGGAGAGTGGTAGTGCCCCAGAAGTACCGGGAGTTCCTCCTAACTTTGGCTCATGACATCCCCCTAGCTGGACATCTGGGCCAAACCAAAACTTGGGAAAGGCTAGTTAGCCACTTTTACTGGCCCCAGATGCACCAAAAGGTGAAGGAGTTTGTCAGCTCCTGTGTTACCTGTCAAGCCAGTGGCAAGACAGGTGGCCATCCAAAGGCCCCCTGATACCACTACCTGTGGTGGGGGTTCCCTTTGAAAGGGTAGGTGTGGACATAGTGGGTCCACTGGAACCTCCCACAGCCTCAGGGAACAAATTCATACTGGTGGTAGTGGATCATGCCACTAGGTATCCTGAGGCTATTCCCCTTAGGACTACTACAGCTCCTGCAGTAGCCAAAGCCCTCATTGGTGTCTTCACCAGGGTAGGGTTTCCTAAGGAGGTGGTTTCAGACAGAGGTTCCAACTTCATGTCTGCTTACCTGACCCACATGTGGAAGGAGTGTGGGGTGCAGTACAAGTTTACTACACCCTACCACCCACAAACCAATGGCCTTGTTGAGAGGTTCAACAAGACATTGAAAGGCATGATCATGGGGCTCCCTGAAAAACTCAAAAGGAGATGGGATGTCCTACTACCATGCCTGCTTTTCGCTTACAGAGAAGTGCCACAGAAGGGGGTAGGTTTCTCACCCTTTGAACTTCTGTTTGGCCATCCTGTGAGGGGACCACTCTGTCTTGTAAAGGAGGGCTGGGAGAGACCTCTCCAAGAACCCAAACAAGATATAGTGGACTATGTGCTTGGCCTAAGGTCCAGAATGGCTGAGTACATGGAAAAGGCATCCAAGAACCTTGAGGCCAGCCAGGAGCTTCAGAAGCACTGGTATGACCAAAAAGCTGCACTGGTTGAATTCCAACCTGGGCAACAGGTATGGGTTTTGGAGCCAGTGGCACCAAGGGCCCTCCAGGACAGATGGAGTGGCCCTTACCCTATCCTAGAGAAAAAGAGTGAGGTCACCTACCTGGTTGACCTGGGCACCAGCAGGACACCCAAAAGGGTTATCCATGTGAACCGCCTAAAACTCTACAATGACAGGGCTGACATCACCATGCTGATGGTGACAGATGAGGAACAGGAAGCTGAGAGTGAACCTCTCCCTGATCTCCTCTCCCACAGCCCAAAAGATGGGTCAGTAGATGGAGTTGTCTTTTCAGACACCCTCACTGCCCAACAGCAGACTGACTGCAAGCAAGTCTTGCAGCAGTATGCTGGGCTCTTTTCCTTGACCCCTGGTCTGACAAACTGGTGTACCCATGATGTGGACACTGGTGACAGTGCACCTGTCAAAAACAAGATCTATCGTCAGTCAGACCAAGTTAAGGAAAGCATCAGAGCTGAAGTCAGCAAGATGCTGGAGCTAGGGGTTATTGAGCCCTCTGAGAGCCCCTGGGCTAGCCCAGTGGTTCTGGTCCCCAAACCTCATCAAAAGGGTGAAAAGAGAGAGATGAGGTTTTGTGTGGACTATAGGGGTCTCAACTCTGTCACCAAGACAGATGCACACCCTATCCCAAGAGCTGATGAACTGATAGACAGATTGGGTGCAGCCAAATACCTGAGTACCTTTGACTTAACTGCAGGGTACTGGCAGATTGGCATGGCCCCAGGAGCCAAACAGAAAACAGCATTCTCCACACCTGATGGGCATTTTCAGTTCACTGTTATGCCCTTTGGTTTAAAGAATGCCCCTGCCACCTTCCAGAGGTTGGTGAATCAAGTCCTTGCTGGGTTGGAGTCCTTTAGTGCAGCTTATCTTGATGATATTGCTGTCTTCAGTTCCACCTGGCAGGATCACCTGGTCCACCTTGGGAAGGTTTTAAAGGCCCTGCAAACTGCAGGCCTAACTATCAAGGCATCCAAATGCCAGATAGGGCAGGGCACTGTGGTGTACTTGGGCCACCTGGTTGGTGGAGGCCAGGTACAACCCTTACAGCCCAAGATCCAGGCTATCCTGGACTGGGTAGCTCCAACAACTCAGACCCAAGTCAGGGCATTCCTTGGCTTGACTGGGTACTACAGGAGGTTTGTGAAGGGATATGGGTCCATTGTGACTCCCTCACAGAACTCACCTCCAAGAAGATGCCAAAGAAAGTAAACTGGACAGTTTGTTGCCAAAAGGCTTTTGACACTCTGAAAGAAGCAATGTGCTCAGCACCAATTCTAAAAGCACCAGATTATGCCAAGCAGTTCATTGTGCAGACTGATGCCTCTGAGCTAGGGATAGGAGCGGTCCTATCCCAGACCAATGATGAAGGCCAAGACCAACCTGTTGCTTTTATAAGCAGAAGGCTTCTCCCCAGGGAGCAGCGTTGGAGTGCCATTGAGAGGGAGGCCTTTGCTGTGGTCTGGTCCCTGAAGAAGCTGAGGCCCTACCTGTTTGGAACTCACTTCCTAGTTCAAACTGACCACAGACCTCTCAGGTGGCTAATGCAAATGAAAGGAGAAAACCCAAAACTGTTGAGGTGGTCCATCTCCCTACAGGGAATGGACTTTGAAGTGGAACACAGACCTGGCACTGCCCATGCCAATGCAGATGGCCTTTCCAGGTTCTTCCACTTAGACAATGAAGACTCCATAGGGCAAGGTTAGTCTCATCATCTTTCGTTTGGGGGAGTTGTGTGAGAAAGTGCCATCTTTCTTACATGGTATGCCCCCACTTTTTGCTGAATGGCTGATGTACTTTGACTGAGTGTGCCCTGGGCTCCTGCCAACCAGGTACCCAGGGCCTGTGTTCCTTCCCTAAAATTGCATTGATACCTACACCCAATTGACATCCCTGGCCACAGGTCAGCCCCTGGTAAATGGTACCATGGGTACCCAGGGCACTGTGACCAGGGAAGGCCCCTAAGGGCTGCAGCACTTGTTGTGCCACCCTTAGGGACCCTGCACCTTACACACACACACTGCCTTTGCAGGCTGCGTGTCTTGGTGCAGAACAAAAGTGAAGAGTCGACATGGCTCACATCCCTGTGTGCCATGCCTACAAGCCACTGCCCTGGCCTAGGTCAGCCACCCCTCTAGCTGGGTGCACTATGCCAGTGGTGAGGGCATAGAGGCATGAGCCCTGTGCCTCTACAGTGCCCAAGTCCATTCTTGGGCATTGTAAGTGCAGTGCTGCCATTAAGAGTATATGGTGCTGGGAGTCTGTCATTACGAACTCCACAGCACCATAATGGCCCCACTGAAGACTAAGAAGTTTGGTATCAAACTTCTCAGCACATTAAACCCCCACTGATGCCAGTGTGGGATTTAATGTAAAACGCACTCCAGAGGGCATCTTAGAGATGCCCCCTGAAACCAACCCGACCTCCAGTGTCCGGACTGAGTGGCTGCCCAGGCTGCCACCACCAGACATGTTTCTGGACCCCTGGGTCGAGAGCCTCTGCTCTCAGGGGCCTGAAACAATGCACATCCCGGGACGAGGTGCCAAAGCCTCCTCCCCCAGGATGGGCAGGGGGAGCTTCAAAGGCCTGCCGCCTTTGGAGTTTCCCCAGACCATTTGCTGCTTCCAGCAAACTGGTCCCCACTGGTTCTACCCCCACTCCTGGCGGGAGAACCGGCGGGAAAACCAGAAGCAGGAAATGGGCTGTGCCCACCTCTGCCAACTCCACCCCTAAGGTGGGGGAGGCGAGGTGAAGCACAAGCTCGAGTCCCCGCCATCTTGAGGATGGGGGACCTGGCCAACCAGGGACAGGCTCCTGTCCCCTCCCACTGGAGAGGAACAGAATAGGGGTGTACCCACCCCAGGGAAGGGACCCATTGGTCCCTGCCCTTACCTACCTGTAACCACCCCTAAATTTAGTATTTAGGGGCTCCCTGAACCTTCCTTCCGCAGTTCCCAAATCCGAAAACAAGAAGAGAAGACGAAGCAAGAAGACCAGCCGTGCAGCTGCTAAAAAGGAGGCGACAACAACTGACTTGGCCCCAGCCCTACCGGCCTGTCGACCTCTGAACCTGCTCCTGCGGAATCCCGGCCTCAGCAACCTCACAAACCCCGGAGGACCTGACTTCTGTGCTACAGCCTTCGACCCAGGGACTCCCACGAGCAGTGGTACTGCTCAAAAGAAAACCTACCAAAGACCCGGCCCTGGCACGGAGCCGCGAAACCTGCACACTCTGCACCCGCCGAGTCCAGCCTGTGCCTGAGTGACCAAAGACCTCGAGGACGACCCCCCGGCGATTCTGACCTGGAATCCAGTGGCCAAGGACCCTCCTCGACGACCCAGACGACGCCTGCAGCCTCAGGACAAGGGACCCCTCCAACCGCGACCAGCAGGGGGTAAGATTTCCCGACCTCAAAAGACACCCCTGCACCCGGCGCCCCACGGCCCCCTGTGCCCAACTCCTGGGTGTCTACCTATCCTCCAAGACCCCAACTTACCTCCTGAAGTGTTGGTCGTCCCTGAAGAATCACCGTCCCCGAGCCTGCAGCCTTTCTTCACCTTTCACGACCTCTATTGTTTAACATTGAGCGCCCGACGGCTCAAAAGCACCCTGCACCCAGCCGCCCGAGTGCCCCTGGAAGTGCAACCTCTATCCTAACCTACTTCCCTACTTGCCCTGAGCAAGTGACCAGGAGCCCAGCTCCCACAGTCGCGTGGCCTGCTTGCCAGCAGCCACCAACCCGGGGCCCCCGCCTGCCATAGGATAACATTGGGCCTTCTCACTCTGCACCCGGCCGCCCCTGTGCCGCTGAGGGTGTAAAAACTGTACTTACCTGATCCTGGGGGACCCCTGAGTCTTACCCAGAACCTTAACCCTGCCAGTCAAGTACTTACCCGAAATCCGATAACTCACTTTTCTTCCATAGGGTTCCATTGACTGATTTTCTGCGAAATTTCTTCTAAGTGTGGAGTTCTGAAACTTTAGAATATTCACCAAAAATCAACCGAGTCACGAAAACGAAAATACTCACCTAGTATTAGGAGGGGCCTCAGTGCTGGACCCGAGTGCCCAACACTGGCCCTAAAAAGTAATCGCAACGTTACTTACCGTTAACTCACTTTTCCTTCATAGGGATCCATTGACTGGTTTTCTGTGAAATTTCTTCTAAGTGTCGATTTCTGTATTTTACAAATATTCTTTAAAAATCGAACAAACTACAAAAACGTAATTACTTACCTGTTTTAAGTAAAGGTCCCAGTGCTGAACCTAGGAGTCCAGCACTGGATTACAAAAGTAACGTAAACATACTTTGCTTGCACACTGTATTTCCTTTCATAGGATAACATTGGTAATTTTATCCAGAAAAGTTTCTAAGTGTCAGCTTTTGAAATATAGTAATATTCTTCAAAAATCACTACAATAACCAAAACGCTTTTTCTTACCTGTTTACAGGAAGTGTCCCAGGACTGAATCCAGGATCCAGTCCTGTGGTTAGAAAAGTGCTCTGTAAAGTAATCAATTGTAATTAAGCATAATTTTCCATTGAGCTCAATGATTGCATTGAATTTGACCCTGTGTTGCCTCTTGCACCAACTGTGATTACCACTATCTAAAAAGTCTATTGCCTATCTGTAAGGTGAATAACCAAAGCATCTCATACTGAGAAAGTATATTTTGACCCTATTGTTGGTTCTAAAATAAAACAAGCATATATTTTTTTATATACAAACCATTGGCCTAGAGTTCAGTTCTTGAGTGTGTGGCTTCATTTGCTGACTGAGTGTGTACAACAAATGCTTTACACTGTCCTCTGATACTGCCTTACTGCTCGACCAAGCTACCACTTTGGAGAGTAAGGTTATATCTAACTTTAGCCTCTGTCAACCCTCTGGGGGACTGTGGACTCTGTACACCCTGAACCTTACTTGGGTACAGTATATACAGAGCCACTTTCCTACAGGGCGTTTCAATAAAAAGGGTTTTATTGAACAGTCTTGTTTCTCGTGTAAGAGATATGTGCTGTTATGATCACAAGACAGTATGCAAGATAAATAATGTACAGCGTAAGCAGTAGAAATAAATAATACTGCGCTAGCATTATCTTTTAGCATATATTCACGTACATAAATAACATGAGCTAAAAATGCGAGTACTCATACGATGCGTCTCTAAGCTAGTTCTACCCCAAGGTACCTAACCTAATCTAGGTGTAGGGAAAGGTAGAAGTAGGTGGAGTATTCTCTAGTCTGGTATACTAAGAGTATGTTAAGTATAGTACGCCAAGTCTAGTATGCCAAGAGGCCCTCTAGGATCTAGTCAGCTCCATACCTTGAGAATGAGAGAGGTGGGAATCTCTTGCCGGATCTGGAACTCTAACTCCCCGCGAAGGGAGTCAGAACACTGGAAGCTGGATTCGTCTGCGTGCATGAATGACAGCGTCTTCTCAGTGCGTCAGGCCGGGATACGGGCTCCTCTGAAGTCGAGGTCTCCTCTAACTTGCTTGGGCAAGGGAAGGTATATTTATACCTGATAGGTGCCTCGGAATCTTAGCATTGACGTGAAGTCGGACAGAGGAAGACGTCAGAAATGAACCCTTAAGGTATAACGGTTCATACATAATAGATGAGTTCTTGGAGAAATCAATAGTCCTGTGCTAGGGGAACTCCCGAAGCTTAAGGGTCTGGTTTCTAAGAACTCGTTGTGACGTTAGGGTGGACGGTTAATGCCTAAATAAGGACAGGGATTCTATGCCTATATAAGGGCAATGCAAATTGTGCCTATATAAGGACATGATTCAGGAAAACCTATATAAGGACACCTAAAGCGGAATACAACACCCACTCCACTTTCGAATGAACGATAATACTAAATGCTAAACATTTAAATACTAAACATAAAATTGAGTACCACATGTTGCTAAAACCATTTCTAAAAGCATATTAAAAGAAGCTTAAAACTGTTGAAGTGCAATAGGTACTGTACATTTAAAGCAACGTTATCATTCTAAGCATATAATGGAAGTAAATGCAACATGAATGAATAAACAGAAATATATACATATGATGAAATGGTTGATAAGTTTTTAAAAAATCAAAGCCATTGCATATCATGGAATAAAAAATGAAATGTTAGACAAGTAAGGTGACAATGTGTCCCTGGAAGTATTCAAAGAAGTCCGTTCTATAAGACTAGTTCCACTGTAAGCAGATTGTTCATTTGCCATGTCATTTCCCCCCCCCCAATTTTTTTTTAAAAGAAAAAAGTCAATTCTGGGAAAAGTTCCAAGTTTTGAAAATTATGAAGGCCAAATTTCATTGTTGCCCTGGTACACTGTGAGCCGAATCAAAGTCAGTGTATGGGTCTGGCGTAAACATTAGATCATCTATTTCCGTAGCCAAAATATCGTCCACCGAAGTTGGCGACATTTGGAACACCTCGTTCAGAAGGTTAATTGCACAGAGATGAGAAACATCGCCTTCAGCAGAAGATGCAATGTTCGCGTCCGTTGTTACCTGTGTGCCTGTTGATCCATCTCGTACCTCAGCAGCCGGAAGCGTCTGTGAGATCTCAATGAATGCCGTCATCAGGATTGGTAGCCTCTGGGGACAACACAGAGCATGGGCCGTTATCGGGTCCAGCAGAGTATCGATATCCGTTGGCATGACTGATGGGAGTGTTAGACAGGTGTCTAGCTGGGTAAGAGGAAATTTGTGGATCCACGCAGATTCCAGAACTTTCCCACACAGAAATTTGACAAAAAAAGTGAATTTTTCGGCCAAATTTGAGGTTTGCAGGGGATTCTGGGTAGGAGAATGATGGGGGACCCACGCAAGCCATACCTCGCTGGACTCCCCGGGTGTCTAGTTTCCAGAAATGTATGGGTTAGGTAGGTTTCCCTACATGGATGCCGAGCCCCGGGCCAAAACTCATGGGACTCCCATGCAAAACCAGGTTGGTTTGTGATATGTAATTTTGATGTCGCCTCAATAGCTTTTGGGGCCTTGCCTGTCGCGGGTCCTTCACCCACCCACGCAAGTGAGGTACCATTTTTATCGGGAGACCTGGGGAATGCTGGGTGGGAGGAAATTTGTGGATCCACGCAGATTCCAGAACTTTCCCACACAGAAATTTGACAAAAAAGTGAATTTTTCGGTGAAATTTGAGGTTTGCAGGGGATTCTGGGTAGGAGAATGATGGGGGACCCACGCAAGCCATACCTCGCTGGACTCCCCCCGGTGTCTAGTTTCCAGAAATGTATGGGTTAGGTAGGTTTCCCTACATGGATGCCGAGCCCCGGGCCAAAAACTCATGGGACCCCCCCATGCAAAACCAGGTTGGTTTGTGATATGTAATTTTGATGTCGCCTCAATAGCTTTTGGGGCCTTGCCTGTCGCCGGTCTTTGACCCACCCACGCAAGTGAGGTACCATTTTTATCGGGAGACCTGGGGGAACGCGGGTGGGTGGAAATTTGTGGATCCACGCAGATTCCAGAACTTTCCACCACTTAAATGTGGGGAAAATGTGGTTTTTTTGACAATTGTTTAGGTTTGCAAGGGATTCTGGGTAACAGAACCTGGTGGGAGGCAGTCAAGTCACCCCATCCTGGATTCCCCTGGGTGTCTAGTTTTCAAAAATGTATAGGTTTGCTAGGTTTCCCTAGGTGCCGGCAGAGCTAGGGTTCAAAAACTACAGCTATGCACTTTGCCAAAAAAGGGTCATTTTTCACTGCGAAATTGAGGTATGTCCACATTGCGTTTTGCGCCGTGTCCTGTCGTGGGCACTAGGCCAACCCACGCAAGAGAGGTACCATTTTTATCGGGAGACCTGGGGGAACGCGGGGTGGGTGGAAATTTGTGGATCCACACAGATTCCAGAACTTTCCAGCACAGAAATGTGGGGAAAATGTGGTTTTTTTGGACAATTTTTTAGGTTTGCAAGGGATTCTGGGTAACAGAACCTGGTGGGAGGCAGTCAAGTCACCCCATCCTGGATTCCCCTGGGTATCTAGTTTTCAAAAATGTATAGGGTTGCTAGGTTTCCTAGGTGCCGGCAGAGCTAGGGTTCAAAAACTACAGCTAGGCACTTTGCCAAAAAAGGGTCATTTTTCACTGCGAAATTGAGGTATGTCCACATTGCGTTTTGCGCCGTTTCCTGCCGCGGGCACTAGGCCGACCCACACAAGTGAGTACCATTTTTCTCGGAACACTTTGGGGAACGCGGGGTGGGTGGAAATTTGTGGATCCACGCAGATTCCAGAACTTTCCACCACAGAAATGTGGGGAAAATGTGTTTTTTTTGACAATTGTTTAGGTTTGCAAGGGATTCTGGGTAACAGAACCTGGTGGCATGCATTCAAGTCACCCCATCCTGGATTCCCCTGGGTGTCTAGTTTTCAAAAATGTATAGGTTTGCTAGGTTTCCCTAGGTGCCGGCAGAGCTAGGGTTCAAAAACTACAGCTAGGCACTTTGCCAAAAAAGGGTCATTTATCACTGCGAAATTGAGGTATGTCCACATTGCGTTTTGCGCCGTTTCCTGTCGCGGGCACTAGGCCAACCCACGCAAGTGAGGTACCATTTTTATCGGGAGACCTGGGGGAACGCGGGGTGGGTGGAAATTTGTGGATCCACGCAGATTCCAGAACTTTCCAGCACAGAAATGTGGGGAAAATGTGGTTTTTTGGACAATTATTTAGGTTTGCAAGGGATTCTGGGTAACAGAACCTGGTGGGAGGCAGTCAAGTCACCCCATCCTGGATTCCCCTGGGTGTCTAGTTTTCAAAAATGTATAGGGTTGCTAGGTTTCCTTAGGTGCCGGCAGAGCTATGGTTCAAAAACTACAGCTAGGCACTTTGCCAAAAAAGGGTCATTTTTCACTGCGAAATTGAGGTGTGTCCATGTTGCGTTTTGCGCCGTTTCCTGTCGCGGGCACTAGGCCAACCCACACAAGTGAGGTACCATTTTTCTCGGAAGACTTTGGGGAACGCGGGGTGGGTGGAAATTTGTGGCTCCACGCAGATTCCAGAACTTTCCAGCACAGAAATGAGGGGAAAATGTGTTTTTTTGGACAACTTTTTAGGTTTGCAAGGGATTCTGGGTAACAGAACCTGGTGGGAGGCAGTCAAGTCATCCCATCCTGGATTCCCCTGGATGTCTAGTTTTCAAAAATGTATAGGTTTGCTAGGTTTCCCTATGTGCCGGCAGAGCTATGGTTCAAAAACTACAGCTAGGCACTTTGCCAAAAAAGGGTCATTTTTCACTGCGAAATTGAGGTGTGTCCACGTTGCGTTTTGCGCCGTTTCCTGTCGCGGGCACTAGGCCAACCCACACAAGTGAGGTACCATTTTTCTTGGAAGACTTTGGGGAACGCGGGGTGGGTGGAAATTTGTGGCTCCACGCAGATTCCAGAACTTTCCAGCACAGAAATGTGGGGAAAATGTGTTTTTTTGACAATTCTTTAGGTTTGCAAGGGATTCTGGGTAACAGAGCCTGGTGGGAGGCAGTCAAGTCATCCCATCCTGGATTCCTCTGGATGTCTAGTTTTCAAAAATGTATAGGTTTGCTAGGTTTCCCTAGGTGCCGGCAGAGCTATGGTTCAAAAACTACAGCTAGGCACTTTGCCAAAAAAGGGTCATTTTTCACTGCGAAATTGAGGTGTGTCCACGTTGCGTTTTGCGCCATTTTCTGCCGCGGGCACAAGGCCGACCCACACAAGTGAGGTACCATTTTTCTCAGAAGACTTTGGGGAACGCGGGGTGGGTGGAAATTTGTGGATCCACGCAGATTCCAGAGCTTTCCACCACAGAAATGTGGGGAAAATGTGTTTTTTTGGACAATTATTTAGGTTTGCAAGGGATTCTGGGTAACAGAACCTGGTGAGAGGCAGTCAAGTCACCCCATCCTGAATTCCCCTGGGTGTCTAGTTTTCAAAAATGTATAGGTTTGCTAGGTTTCCCTAGGTGCCGGCAGAGCTAGGGTTCAAAAACTACAGCTAGGCACTTTGCCAAAAAGGGTCATTTTTCACTGTGAAATTGAGGTATGTCCACATTGCGTTTTGCGCCGTTTCCTGCCACGGGCACTAGGCCGACCCACACAAGTGAGGTACCATTTTTCTCGGAACACTTTGGGGAACATGGGGTGGGTGGAAATTTGTGGATCCACGCAGATTCCGGAACTTTCCAACACAGAAATGTGGGGAAAATGTGGTTTTTTTGACAATTTGTTAGGTTTGCAAGGGATTCTGGGTATTAGAACCTGGTGGGAGGCAGTCAAGTCACCCCATCCTGGATTCCCCTGGGTGTCTAGTTTTCAAAAATGTATAGGTTTGCTAGGTTTCCCTAGGTGCCGGGAGAGCTAGGGTTCAAAAACTACAGCTAGGCACTTTGCAAAAAAAGGGTAATTTTTCATTGAGAAAATGTGGTGTGTTCACGTTGGGTTTTGACACAACACACTGTGGGGCGGCATCTCGCCCCAATCCAGTAGCACTGCTAGACGGGATGATCCCAATCAATCTGCTATACTTTCAACCATATTTAGGCCATATTAATCCAAGTTTGCCTTAATTTTTCATCGTACTCCATTTTATAATCCACGTGTATGGTGTCATGCTGTTTCACAAACTTCACATGCTCTGGATGTGTCCATCCGGACCTCGTTCAAGAACACGATGGAAACGCATGGTATGTTCAAAGCAGTGTTCTTTTATTAAACCCAATGCATTTCGGGCTCTTCAGGGGTAACTGTAAATGAACAGACATTCACTATTATGATATTGTGCTCAATTTACATAAATAACACTCTGTACAGACCATAAAATCTTGTTTTGTCCCAAATACCTAATTATTTCTATGTGCAGCTCAAACCTTATAACAATCTTCATTAATATTTTATCGCATCCCCCACTGTACCCCACTAATATCAGTCACTCAAATTTCACCCACCATAATCCTAAATCTAACCTGTCGCCACCCTATCCTATATAACACTTTTTCAACTCACTACCTTCCTGTCATATCACTCTACTATTACCCAAACACCTATATCTAATACATACACTAACTCAGGCATCCCAAGACATACCATATTCACATCCATACACTCCAAACTTTTCTCATACACGCACTTTAAACCAAAACATTATCATCCCGTCTAGCAGTGCTACTGGATTGGGGCGAGATGCCGCCCTCACAGTGTGTTGTGTATTAAGCGCGTGCTAATAGGGCAAGGCACGAATCCAGTAAGCACGCCTTCGTTTGAAGATTAACGTTGATAACAATGGTTTAATAGAGAAAAGTAAGGTGTGCATCCAACTCCACTTATGTTGAATTCTGATGAAATATTGCCCTCCGTTGGATTGCACCCAGCGTTTAAAATGGATAACTGAACTTATTAACATCACCACGTGCAAGGCGAAAATAACCAAGTTCTTTAAGCAAGTTCGAGTCGGCATTATAACGAACATTTATCAAGGCATTCATATTTTTTTGTGGAAATGTTATATTTTTTCGTGGAAATGTTATGTTTAAAATTAAATTCATAAGAATAAGCAACTTTGTAAATCCATTTCAAAATGTTTTGACCATTTACGATTAATTGAGCACAGAGGAACGGGATTTCAGTGCACTATGGGAGTTGTATTTTTTGTAAATGAGGCTGCAATGACGCAGTCATGGTGATATCAGGTGTTTCGTTTTGAAGCATAATGAGTGAGCCGTTAGGGCGGGTATTTGTGGTTTAAAAGTAGGTGATGTCACGGGGGTAGTAACGTCGTTTCGAGAAGGGAAGTCGGAAGCGATTTTCTGGCAGGTACGGATGAACTGGTAGTGGGAATATCGTTAGGGTGTTGAGTGGGTCGGGAAATGCGCGAGTGAAAAAAGGAGTGATTGCGGAGTGAAGTGGGGGAGATTGATTGAGAAGTGTTGAGTGCAGTGTGAGTAAGAATGTGATATGGGGGATAGAATGTGTGAGTGGGAAGGATTTTAAATGATAATGTTTTGGTTTAAAGTGCGTGTATGAGAAAAGTTTGGAGTGTATGGATGTGAATATGGTATGTCTTGGGATGCCTGAGTTAGTGTATGTATTAGATATAGGTGTTTGGGTAATAGTAGAGTGATATGACAGGAAGGTAGTGAGTTGAAAAAGTGTTATATAGGATAGGGTGGCGACAGGTTAGATTTAGGATTATGGTGGGTGAAATTTGAGTGACTGATATTAGTGGGGTACAGTGGGGGATGCGATAAAATATTAATGAAGATTGTTATAAGGTTTGAGCTGCACATAGAAATAATTAGGTATTTGGGACAAAATAAGATTTTATGGTCTGTACAGAGTGTTATTTATGTAAATTGAGCACAATATCATAATAGTGAATGTCTGTTCATTTACAGTTACCCCTGAAGAAGGGCCTGTAAAGCCCGAAATGCATTGGGTTTAATAAAAGAACACTGCTTTGAACATACCATGCGTTTCCATCGTGTTCTTGAACGAGGTCCGGATGGACACATCCAGAGCATGTGAAGTTTGTGAAACAGCATGACACCATACACGTGGATTATAAAATGGAGTACGATGAAAAATTAAGGCATACTTGGATTAATATGGCCTAAATATGGTTGAAAGTATAGCAGATTGATTGGGATCATCCCGTCTAGCAGTGCTACTGGATTGGGGCGAGATGCCGCCCCACAGTGTGTTGTGTATTAAGCGCGTGCTAATAGGGCAAGGCACGAATCCAGTAAGCACGCCTTCGTTTGAAGATTAACGTTGATAACAATGGTTTAATAGAGAAAAGTAAGGTGTGCATCCAACTCCACTTATGTTGAATCACGTTGGGTTTTGAGCCATTTCCTGTCATGGGCACTATGCCTACCCACACAAGTGAGGTACCATTTTTATCGGGAGACTTAAGGTAATTCAGATTTGTAAAGCAACTGTTATTACCTATTGACTTTCGATGCATTTCTGCCTTCCAAATGAAAGACATTGTGTAAAAAAAAGTCATTTTGAAAAAAGACCGATAATTCTCATGCTAGTATGAGTATTCCCAATTTCAAAAATGTGCAAATATCTAGTGTTTCTAAACTCTATAACTTGTTCCCATTTCAGAAATACATAGGTGTCGTTCATACCGATTTTTCCATGTATACATTTTCCCACAATAATTGCTATATACCCGGTACATAATAAAAAGCCATTGCAAATTGCTGCTCAGTTTTTTACTCTGGGTTCGTCGGGTTCTTGGTGAACCTACAAGTCCTATATATCCCCACAACCAGTAAGGTCCAGCGGATGTAACAGTATATTGATTTCAAAGAGCTGTCATAATTAGAAGAAGTTACAGGTGAAAACGTTGACACAAAAGGCTGTTTTTTTCAACTAATTTTCAATTTTTCCTATATTTAACTGTACGTTTCTATAAAGAAACCTTGATGGATCTACACAAATGACCCCTTGTTGAATTCAGAATTTTGTCTACTTTTCAAAAATGTATAGCTTTCCAGGATTCATTATTGCTTTCATACCCATTTCTACCATTAACTGGAAGGAGGTTGAAAGCACAAAAAATAGCAAAAATATGCCAAAACTGTGTAAAAAATGTTGGTTTTCTGACAAAAGTCTGTAATTCCCTAAAAGCTGGGAAAATGGTGATTTCAGCCCCACAAACGCTTTTTGGATACCATTTGCAGGGAAAAACCCAGACTCTTTCATTTGCAGCCCTTTTTTCCTATTTTTCCCAAAAAAAACAAAATTTAGCTGTATTTTGGCTAATTTCTGGGACCCCTCCAGGGGAATCCACAAACCCTGGGTACCTTTATAATCCCCCTGATGTTGGAAGAAAAGGACGCAAATTTGGCGTGGATACCTTATGTGGTCAAAACGTTACAGGGGCCTAAGCGCGCACTACCCCAAACAGCCAAAAAAAGGCTTCGCACAGGGGGGGAAAAGGCCTAGCAGCGAAGGGGTTAAACCAGAGCTGTTGCTCCTGGTATGTTAGTGGAATTTCAATATCCTCGAAAGGAATATATTCCTCTGGTGGTTCATCTTCTTTGTAGAAGTGAAACAGTCTTGTTACTGAATTTGATTCAGGAAATATTACCCATGAATAGAATACCTCTGTCTGAAAGGATTCGTGTGCCTCTATCACGAAAACTGCTCTACTGCCTCTTGGTGGTAGGCCATGTTTTATAAGTTTTAGAGTGATGGCTCTTCTTAAGTTTGGATTGATGTCTATAACACCCTCCTCAGGTTCATTTAAACCTGTAAAGTTAAAAATTGCTATGGCTGGGTCAGCCGCAGCTCCACTGGTGTCGGTGGCATTGTCCCTGTTGGACATTTGTTTTTTGAAAAATGCAGAACAAGTTTCAAGGAAACAAAAAGATAAGGTGCACAATATTTTGGAACACTGTATCCTTCAACGTTGAGCAAACCAAACAACTAATATATAGGGTGCTTTCCTATTTAGCTTTGGCGGATATTTAACCCTACCCACTCCAGACGTCTTATGTAGTATGTGAGTAGGGGTCTCTGAGAAAAGCACGACTGAATTACTCAGTATCTAGCGTTAAATTACTGCCTTACCAAACGTTTGGGCGCCATGTAGTGTAGTTCCTATTTCCCTAATAGGCTCTGCGCATTGGAATAATATAACCTATAGGCAGGGGCGGTGCGTCCATTGGGGCGTTGGGGCGTAGCCCCCCCGCCCGCAGCTCCCTCGGCGTTTTTGAACCTAAGTAAACTGAATCAGTTTACTTAAGTTCAAAGACGCCGAGGGAGAACTGACAATCATGTCAGTCAGCATGACGTTGGACCGCCCACCCCCTTCAGAGTCTGAAGGGGGTGGGCGGTCCTGCGTCATGTTGACTGACATGATTGTCAGAGGGACCAGGGGCAGCAGGCAGCACTGAAGCACAAGTGCGCATGAGTGGGGAAGGGCAGCGAATTTTCGCGCCGTGCCCAGTCATGCGCACTTGTGTTTGCACTGGCTTGCGCATGCCCATTAGGAGAGCGAGGGTTGAGCAAAGGCTCAAACCTCGGTCTCCTAATGGGCAGGCGGGCGAGAGGTAACCGTGCCCTAAGCCAATCCTGGCGCTGCCAGCAGCGCCAGGATTGGCTGAGAGGGGCTATAGGCGCAAAGGAGTCGGACCCGAGGCGGCGCGGACGGCGGACCTGCTCAGGTAGGATTTTCTTTTTTTTATTACAAAACACCCCCGGGACCCCCGGCACACCCCCCCCCCCCCGCGAGCCCCGACTGGAATACCCATGCGCCCCTCAGAAAACGGCCGCCCTGGGCTTAAAGGCCAGCCCTGCACCTGCAAATAGTGCAATGGAACACCACAGTCTTTATAATTTTAAACATATGATGGTTTGGTGGCTACAGCGCCCACAGTATTCTGCGTTACGTCCTCTGTACGCTTCCACGTGTATAGCGCCAATTTACCTAGTTCAAATATAGGTGCACTTTGATAACAGAACGTCACTCTACCAGTATATGTTCTGGGCATTGATGAGTTGGCATTTGATTTTTAAAACTTCCAAACACTAACAAGAGGCGCCTTGACGCTATAAGTATATGTATTCGGCGCTACCACGTTCAGAGTTCTGCTCTGACTGCAACTGGGGTGCCCATAATCCCGATTAAATGATATACTGAGTCTGCCGGCATAGGGGAGCACCGGCCGCACTGACATGTTCCGCATGCCGCCACAGCCCAAGCTTCAGGCGAGAGACTATGACACGGAGCGGGGGTAATGGGGGCATAAGACGTTCGATATAGTAATCAGTTTAAACGCAATACCGCTTTAAGAACAGACGCACATTGAGGACAGAGGCGCCATTTTAAACAGAGTGGGATTAATGATATTCACAGGGTAAAGGAGTTCAGGACACATGGGGTTGCCGGGTTGGTTCTTAAAACCCAATAAATGAGTCACATATTTGTTTACAGTATTTATTGCCGCTGTTGCACTAGGGTGACGCTCACCAGTCACCAGTAGGAAGCGTAGGACCTGGCAATGAACACAAAAGGTAAACATATAACCCAGTATAGATAAGAGAGAGGACATACCTCTCAAGTCCCAGACGAGGAAAGGGGAGAAGAGGGTGATGTGGACAGGAAAGGAAACGATGGGTCTTGAGTAGGCCTTTTTTGCGTGAAATGTCTGCTTGCATTTGTTTTTGCACACAGGGATGCATTCTGTGCTAAAAATGTGGCAAAGAATTGCTTTGACACCACCAACAGCACACGCGTTCTGTCCCTTAACGTTGTCTCCGTGCTCCTGACAGGATTTTCAGCTGAACTCAATCAAAATTACGTGATGTGGCTTTAAGCCATAATTTTGGATATTTCCCATGACAAGAGTAATGCGAAATGGTGGAAATTATCCAACATTATGCTGGTGTAAACAAGATTTTGCCCAGGCCTAGTCTTGAGTGGCTCTCACCAGGCAAAGAGCGCAGGATGCAAACATGGATCTATTCTGGTAAAAATTCCCATGCTCTTTAGATGAACAAGTGATCGCTTGGTCCTAATGTTCTGGTATCAGCGTTCAATCCTGAGCTGGCTCCCTGTATGGAGGTTTCCACAGGAATAGCCCTTTCTAGCTGATGCAGCAAACCCTGAGGGTGATCCAAGCCTCCAAGGGAGGGAGAAGGTCCGTATCTATTTATGCAAAGCCAGCAATGCACACTTTCGGTCCATGCCCAGCTCCACGCGCCTAAAGCTCTCTTCTTCACAGGCTTCAAGCATTTCCAGGTCTCGGGGTTCGGAGGAGAGGCGAACCTAGCAATACTTATTTTCTTAAGGCATACGAGATTTTTTACCCCTTCGTTTTATACGGGACATTTTTCACATTTGGTAGTAGGACCAATTATTTGAAATCTGTGTTTTTTTGTAAATAGATGTATGGCGGTTTTATTATTTTTATTCTGTAAAATATTTATTGATAAATACTATTGTAAAAAGAACTTGGGAGATATTAATGTACGGTTCCTCATTAACACTCGTCACAGTCTATGCTAATCCATGTTTAAAATTTCATATGTCACGGGCCGGCGCAGGAAATTATTCGGTAACTGTTTAACTGTAATCTTATTTTGGAAACACCTTATGTTGGGAGAATTACGTGCTTGTATTATTCAGCTGTGGTTTGCTTTACAGTTGTCAGGTCTGCTTCCCTGATGCCGGCAGTGGCTGGTGGCTACTATTTGTCTTTCTCATTAGAGGGTGAGGGAAGGTGAGGGAATGGCGTGGCTCGTCAGCACTATGTCTTGGTTATTTTGGTAAGGTGTGATTGGTTGTCTGGTTGAAAATGAAAAACTCTTATTCGCATGTTCGCACCATGCTTGCGGGAGGCTGCTAGGTAGAACTCGCCGCCATGAAGAATGTGTACGGCACATACCCGGGCAGCCTCGAGCTTCGTGTGATTGAGAGATTGTTATTGCAGTATTTTATTTGTGTATTCGTTTTTAACATGTGCCCTGGCAGCCCCACCCAACCCCTTGCAAGTGAGTTGTATGTAGTGTCACGGGTTAGATGAAGGGAATAAGCTGTACTTACTGGCTGAGACAAAGTGTCATTTTTTTTATTGCTTCATTAATGAAATTTACCGCAGGTGGAGCCCGTGCCATTAAAACAGAGAAAATAAATTAGATTGACTGTGACTGCCAGATGAGTGTAAAACATATCTATGTGTTTTAGGGGGCATGCTGCACGCCTGGGGAGGGGCAATGGGTGGGATCACAGCCTTAATGGCATGTTCAGAACTGCTCACATGCCATTTAACACTATCTGGATGGTTGTTAGTTTTTCCTGTCGTTGCTGGGAACAATAAGCAGCAATTGCTCTATTGCCAATATCATTTTCGTTCGAAGTTTGCATAGAATGTTTGCATCAGGATGCTGAACCGTAACCAGTTAAGCAATGAAAGGTTAACAACTTTGACGGTTACAAAATGTAAATAGGAAGGCAAAACATTACTATTAGATGGCCCGAGACACAATGCGTTTCTAAAATGTTTTATGACCCTGCAGGACAAGCTAGCAGTTCTCCCCAGATAGCTGTCTGTAAGCTCGAAGCGCAGATATCAGCGAGGAGTGTTCAACACGACGTGCTCTACACTGTCAGATGAAGCTATTAAACTGATAGAGCGCAGGTTGTCTGAGGGCTTATGAGGAAAACTCATATAGATTCATCACAAGGCTGATATAAATGCAATGAATTAAGGCCTTTGTGCAGATGGGGAACTGACCCTTTATAACTATCAGAATCTGGGCCTCTATACATATCAGGCAGGGGCGTAATGCAGGCACATGCAAATGTGCTGAGCAGCTTGATTTGTTGCAATCAGTGATAGAAGACAGTGTCTGTATAACTTGTAAGTTATACAGGTAATATATAAGATGTTGAACAGTTTTATTTCAGAAAGATATGGAGCATTTTTATGTGTTTCAGTATTTTAAGTCTACCCTTTCACAATTGCTTTATAAACCTTCGTGCTGTCTCAAATTTGCTTAAAAATGCACCATTTGCCCATTTCTTTTTCATGACTTTTAGGCTCATCCTCTGCGCTGACTCGCCGCAGGGCAGTCATCCTGAACTTTTATGCCCTACCACTTTCAAATGTCACCAGCCACCACTGCCTATAGGCTTGACATAGGACTAAGGTCGATATGTCCCTATCGAGTATATTAAACTTAATTACTTGTGCCAGCTAGCTCAGAGGCCACTAGAAACTCCTTGAGAACAAGAAGGGAGTAGTTTCTGGCAACCGAAAAACATGACAACTTTGTTTCCCTTTAGAATCGGAACACGTCTCAGAATCGTGGAAACAATAGATAACAGTTTCACTCAGTCAATCGTGCATGCTTAGTTTCTACAGAGTTACACAGAAAGGAAAGACGGGCGTTTCAATAAAAAGGGTTTTATTGAACAGTCTTGTTTCTCGTGTAAGAGATATGTGCTGTTATGATTACAAGACAGTATGCAAGATAAATAATGTACAGCGTAAGCAGTAGAAATAAATATTACTGCGCTAGCATTATCTTTTAGCATATATTCACGTACATATATAACATGAGCTAAAAATGCGAGTACTCATACGATGCGTCTCTAAGCTAGTTCTACCCCAAGGTACCTAACCTAATCTAGGTGTAGGGAAAGGTAGAAGTAGGTGGAGTATTCTCTAGTCTGGTATACTAAGAGTATGTTAAATATAGTACGCCAAGTCTAGTATGCCAAGAGTCCCTCTAGGATCTAGTCAGCTCCATACCTTGAGAATGAGAGAGGTGGGAATCTCTTGCCGGATCTGGAACTCTAACACCCCGCGAAGGGAGTCAGAACATTGGAAGCTGGATTCGTCTGCGTGCAGGAATGACAGCGTCTTCTCAGTGCGTCAGGCCGGGATACGGGCTCCTCTGAAGTCGAGGTCTCCTCTAACTTGCTTGGGCAAGGGAAGGTATATTTATACCTGATAGGTGCCTCGGAATGTTAGCATTGACATGAAGTCGGACAGAGGAAGACGTCAGGAATGAACCCTTAAGGTATAACGGTTCATACATAATAGATGAGTTCTTGGAGAAATCAATAGTCCTGTGCTAGGGGAACTCCCAAAGCTTAAGGGTCTGGTTTTGACGTTAGGGTGGACGGATGTCGGTGACCATGCCTGTATTTGGAGTGCACGGTTAATGCCTAAATAAGGACAGAGATTCTATGCCTATATAAGGGCAATGCGAATTGTGCCTATATAAGGACATGATTCAGGAAAACCTATATACGGACACCTAAAGCGGAATACAACACCACCACCTGGAGCCCTCCAATTCGGACCCGTGGGGGTACCCATGGGTCCCCCCTTCCCATGCATGCACAGTGTGGCGGGAACCATGGGATGCCCGCCACAGGGTGTACGCTTTTCCCCGCCCACCCATTTTCGCGATGGGAGCCTGTGTACGCGTCCAGTACACAGGCTCCCATAGAGTTCAATGGGAGTCAGAGCGAACCGAGTCTGTCAGCATGTGAATGCATCGTACTCGCTCGCTCGGACTCCACGTGCACGATTCGCTTGTAAAGCCCTACGGATCCGAGTCGGACGGAGGGCTGTCCGAGCGAGATCGGAATCGGGCCCTAAGTGTAGAGTATGCAACAAACAGTTCATTTTCATACCAAATAAAAAAACGTATTGCACTGGCCTACGTCCCAGTAACTGACGTGGCCGAACATTACAACCTTTTACTAGAAAGTCCTTACTACCAGCAACACGAACAAAAATTAAGTCCCCTCCTAGACTATTTTGAAGATACCTGGGTGGGAAGACTACATAGATCAGGCCATAGGAGACAACCAAAATACCAAATACCATGGTGGAATGTCTACCATAGCACACTAAACCAAGAGGCAAAAACCAACAATGCTGTTGAAGGTTGGCATAATGCCTTCCAAGCATTAACAGGACGAGGTACACCTACTCTACAAAAACTCCTACTCTCCCTCCAAAAAGAACAGAGCTACCAACAGCTAAGAATGGAGCAATCTGTTACACAAATTAGGCCTAAACTATCCAAACAAACTAAGCAAATGTTTCAATCCCTACAACAACAAGTCAAACTATACCCTACAAGAGGCCTAGAATACTTAGCAATAATTGCCAAAAGCCTACTCTAAACTCTCAAAGCAGTGTAATATATAATACTTTTTTGTTTAAAATATTAAAATGCATGCAAAACAATTTTATTTTTTCACAAAACTAATTAATTTGTCTAATATATTTTTATTAATAAATAAATATATATAGACACATTAATTAGATATTTGAAAAAATAAACAACAACAATATTAAATTTCATAATATTTCCTTCCCACAATAAATAATTAAAATAACTTACCGTTTCCATAGCTGTAGACAAAAATCCCACATCTTGTAAAACAATCCAGGTAGCTCATAATCCAAATAGCTTAAAAATTTCCCCCCAAAAAATGAAAAAATCCAACTGTTCCAAAAAGTAATCCTCGGTCCGTAAATCCACAATCCAGAAACCATAAAAAACCCGAAAATGTTTTTTAAAAAAAGAAACGCTCCATGAAAACCCAAAAATTAAGGAAGTGTAAAATAATTATTAGTTACTAAAACTAATACACACTTCCTTAATTAAAAAAACGCCATGTTCCGAAAACCGCAACTTCTTTCTAATAAAACCTGTAAAAAGACACACAAACATTCCCACCCACACAAATATACACATAATATACAATATAACAGTATTACAAACATTATACACAGGATAATAAGACATATCCTACCATACTTTAAATTTTCTAAACTAGGCCTCAAAAACTAACGATACATAAATCGTCAAAACCTAACGTACGCATAAAAAACACCATAACTTGTAAAACCTAACTGTACACACACTAACTACAACTTAACTACCTTCAAATTTAATTAAAAATGTAGTTTTAATAAAGAAAAGTAATCTTCCCTTGCTCGACGTGAAGCAGCTCCCAACCGCGACCTTCTCCCCTTCGAAATAACCCAAAACAACCGCGAGCGGTTACAAAATACAAGCCCCAAACAAATATGGCAGCTTTAAACATATAAAACAAATGCAATTTAATTTTAAAAATGTTATTACGTGATATAAAAATTACTATCATATGTAATTAAAATACTACAATTTGTATCTTATTTGTTTAAATGTATTATCATTTTTTTGGGCATTGTAAAATTATAATAATAAATATTATAAAACACATACTATTTAATATTATAATTCCATGTATTTACATGTTACATACAACCATTATTAAAAAATTGTAATATTTTTTTTATCTTTAAAAAATGTCTACTTTAGAAATAAAGGGGCCCATTAGCATGGCGGGCGGAAGCACCACCGCCGTGCTGGCGGATGCAAAAACCACCAGTTACCGCCCGCATGCCGCAGCCCACACGCCCGCCAAATTACGATGTGAAAAGGCAGCCAAACACCGCCGGCAAGCCAGCGACGCCGTCCGCCATCAAAGTGCGCCCGCTCACGTAGCGGCGCAGCCCAATGGAGACACACCGCCAGACGAAATCACGTACCGCCCGGCGTACAAATTACGATGCCGCAAACAAACAGCTCTCACGGCTAAGAGACACCGCATGTGAAAGTGAGGCGGAAACCCGAACGCCGAGCACAGACACCGAAGAGGCGACCCCCCCGAGCATGAATCCAGCACTGCAGGCCCTCCCCATGCTATACCTGATGCACCACCAAGGAGGCAACGTACCGCGGAGACGCAGGTAGGCACACACACAACAAGGGCACGCAAACAGCGCACATAGTGCAAGTGCGGAAAAGGAGGACATGGCACCCCCCCAACACCCCTGCGTGGACAAGACACATCCACCACTGCACCCACAAATGTTACACAGGGCAAATTGCAACATCTCGCAACTATCATGGGCACACCACCTGGGACCAGGAACTAATGACCCCGTCACGGCACCGCAGCACAGCGGCGATGACGCAGCCACACATGCGCACAACTCAGCGCCCAACCATAACGCCATGTATGCGTCGCACACAAACAACACAGGGACACAACCAAGCACCACACACACCAGCCACACCCAGAACGCACATGACACGTGACAGGCCTGCCACAGTCATGTCCCCAACGCCCAATTCACGGACAACACCCAACGTCACACAACCGACGCCCACATGTCAGTGAAGTCACGCAACATCAGGACACACCCCTGTGTGACAAACACGGCGAAGCACACAGCGGCGGCAACACCACCCAGCAGAACATGGGCCCCGTCGGGAAGAGGTACGCCAGTACCACACAGAAACACCCATACCACCCTGCACCCATGAACCAGACATACAAAACGGAACACCAAAGAGTCCGGGGACCGACAACAGGTGGACCCAAGAATGACACCCACACACAAGGCCCAACGCATAGCGGAAACACAGCCTGCCGCCCACACACGGGAGAGCAGTCAGCACTGAATGACCTTCCATTCCAACTCCGAAACCACAACCCGACTAAACAAGCCGGAGAATACAGCCATTGTCCCAAAAAAGACCAACACAGGCATGCAGAGGAAACCGACCACAGGGCAGATAGCGCATATCACCTAAGAACATACCGAACGGGAAAGAAAAAGAAAAAACTCCCCCATGCCGTTCCCATGCAAGTTATCTGGAAGGAGTCACACACCACTGACCTTGAACATTCAGAGAAGCACGTGGGATGAGGGCCCGTGTCCTCCGCACAAGCTAACAGAACACAAGTCCTGCCCCCTACGACCATCACAGACCTCACAGCAACCTCGGAGCTTGCACACTGCAGACTGCACACACAGCCGGAGCACGCCACCACATCGCCCCGCAGCAAAATGGCACCTTCAACACACCTACCCAACTACGCCAGACAGGTCAAGCTGTACAAACACAACCTGATACAGATAATGGGATGCGAACCCCTATCCCTGCTGAACGTAAGTTACCGACTGACTTACCGCATCGCATTGTTCAGCTGCGTCATACCCGTCTTCTACTGTCGGAGGTGTCCCTTCCACCATCCTGTGGAGTTGTGCCTCTCCAACCCGGCATGTCCAAGGGCGGACCTGCTACCACTATTCCACCCTCTGGACGCACACGACAGGGTCTGTTCAGCCTATGGGGGCATGGCGTATGTGGCGAACATCGGACCCACACTGCAATGGGACCACTGTGCCTCCACACGACGGATCATGGATCACAGCTACATCGAATGTCACCCAGCATGCCCCATCATGCTCCTACAAGGGACAAATTACGAACAACACCGTGACAGCCACCATCCGCTACATTGGCTGGCAAACATGTATACCACCAATGAAATGGAAGCCCTGCAGGAAGCCATCGCATACCTGTCAACCTGTCAATTCGTAGGACCCCGACGCAATCCCCCAATTGAGCCATGATGTCCGACACTGTACCCATGCTTAGCTTCCGCACGGACTGGCCAGTAACCACTACAACAGCCATACCAAACGACCTGCAACTGATACCACACCATCAACGACACTGCCATGACATCGGATGTGTCCGGGACATGCACTCTGTTCCCCATCACATCCAGGAACTCTGCATGTATCGGGGGAGGCAGTGGCATGGGATATGTGTATCGCACCCACATGGACAGAACTGCACGTACAACTATGTCAAGACATGGATCCTGCGCCCATGGACATATGCACCGCTCAGTGGACAGGAATCGCTCGGCTGGAGTATGTGAGAGCTGCACCCCTTCTCCCCCTCCCCGGAAATCCCGTAACAGGACCTTTGCATGGACGACAAGTGCATACAACAACAACACGACCCCAGTGACTGTGACATGTCCAGTAGCCACCATATGGCAACAACAAGTGGGACGCCGTTGCATGCACGTAAGCCCATGCCCTGATGTCAACTCACACGCACGCGTGCATGAGTAACAACAGCAGCACACCTGTCACATGGAACTGAGATGGACTGTGCCCATGATGCCAAGCGGTCTGGTAGGCTAAATGTATACCGTCTGTGTCAAAGTCCGCAGCACCGCAGCTATTTGCAAATGAACATTAGCACAGCAACGGCCAAGCAGATGTAACTCTGAAGCCCACATCCCACATGCAACAGCTAATCACATGTACCCCTACACCCTTTGCTATGTGTAATCATGCTCAGTATATCCTCCACATGCATTCCGCTGCCAGTAGTGTCCACTATACTGCATCACAGAGGACATAAGTCACAATACATGGTTTGAAGAAAGAAACTGTCTCTGCTGATTCCTTTCACAAGTACGAATGTGAGATGATGAGAGTGTGTGATGTACACGGCAGTCGTGACATGACTATGTAGTCCACTGTCATTGGATGTTAACGCAAATGAGTAGCACAACTGTGGAAGACACACATGTGTCGTGTGAAGCGGGAGTGACGCTTCGCTCAGGTGGGTGGGTGTGACGGGTAGATGCGCACATGCAAAGTTGAAACACGCTGTGTCGGGAGGGGTCCGGAACTGCACATTACCGCTTCCCTGGGCAATGTTAAAGGCCACCTGTCGGGGGGATGTGAACACGTGTGTGCACAGCAGCCGGGCACACGACCAATGCGGTATCAGGCGTACACGTCAGCCCACCCTCTGTGGACAAGCTGGATCCTGTTGTGCGCCCGCCAGGCCCTTGACAAGGCACACACAGCCCCTGCCGACCAGGTGTATCCCCAACATTGTCAACCTGCACAGGCAATCCAGGGCACGGGATGGCAGTGGAGCATGGTGGGGGAGAGGACTCGGCGCGCTCTTCCGGGACACATCACGCAGGCAAAACATCCTCAATGTGTAGCATGGCACAAGTCATATGGAAGTATTGGGGGACGCACACATCACGAGCAGGAGTGACGTCACGGAAGGTGGCTCGCACCATCCCACCCATTGCCTACATCTCCACACACGTCACATGCCGTTGCAACAGAGAAGCCAGCGCGTGCGCAAGCACCTCCGAGCCCGCCCCAGTGAGGCAAAAGAGTGAATGTGTGGGTCCATCAGCCCCAGATGGACACGGCATGGGCCGCTAGGGCAGCTACAGCCTCTGTGTGTCGCAGGTGGTGTATCCGGACTGCGGAGACTGCTATGCATTGTCTATGTTGCCCGGGTCTCGAGTCGGGGCCCCACGCAGGTGGACGGCGTCCCGCCACACATCATGCCGTGAGACAGACCACTCGTTCAACTGGACCCACACATACACTCCTTGGCCTCTCCGGGGCGAGCTTGGGGCTGCATCTGCATGCGCTAGCCCCACAGGTGCAAATGCATATTGGGGGAGCGAGGGGAGGCCATGAGGACAGGGACAAAGAAGACTGTATTACTGTCAGTGAGTTCAAGGAATGACCCTGATGTGGACAGGAAAAGACGTGCCCCGTGTGTATTGCAACTAGTCGCTAATCCGATCACCCTCCCATGTCCTGCATGTAAGCCCGCACCTAGCCCCGCCCAGCCGCCACATTGAAATTAGCACCAGCACAACATCATTCACATTCGAAGCACTGACTGGGGGTGACAACCATTGGACACACTTGTTGAGGCCACCCACGCGTACATGTGGGCCCTCCATGATCCATGTCACCTGCGGCAAAGTGATGACATGCGCAATGACGGAAGTGAGGAGAGCTGTCCGCCCCACGCACAGATGGTGCATCAGCTCCACAGACCCAGCAGCGAGTGCAGCAGGGGTCACATGTGCAGGGGCAGCTGTGCCTGGTGTGAAGGCACATTCAAATTGACAGCACATCGACCAATGTGTAGTCTGCCCACATCTACAGTCCATTATCATGCGGACATAGAAAATGAACATAGGGCAACACATCTGTGTGGGTGCACCCACTGTGACCAACACTGCGCAATCATCGACGTACTCGCCCTGTGCATGGCCCACCACGCAACGGAGGTCACATTCAGTGCCACCATCCCACACACACATCCCTATCACGAGACATGGTGTGTCCAATAGTCAGTACTGAGTTAGCGCCCATCTGGAGGGTCCTGAACAGGAGACACATGCAACCCACTAGGCAGTCGGTGCTGTCACCTACTGGCATTGTGCAGTCAATGTGCAGGCCAGGCCTGCTGGGACTGAGAGGGGCAGCATGGCCCAGCCTGACATTCACACGAGCAACAAGTGCACTGAGACCTGCATTGGCAATTGCAGACGTTGGCCTGCTCCCAGCTGGCCCGGGACGCCTACCTCCATAGTGGAACACGCAGGGTGCAACCGCGAGGGTCATCGGAGTTGGCCGTAATGGCCTGGCCCATGTTGGTGACAGTCCGCTGATGCCATGTGCACCACACAGTATGATGTGCGCACTGCATCTGCAGGTGTGGCCATGATGTGCGTGTGGGTGCAGGTGCACAATGGACGGGGCCACAACATGCCGTGTGCATAGGCAGGGACGGCCAGTGGCCGGCCCCCACATGTCTGTTAGCATGTCATCATCTGCACATTGGCATGGGTGCATGGTATACGCATATGCACACGCATGTCATCTCTCACTATGTACATCTGCCACTTGGCACGTGCAAGGTTACGTGTCACATGTGATGTGTATTTGCAAGCACACAGCCGTGTTGGCATGGGGCTGTCAATGTGTACACCTGACAATGCTTCTGGAGGTGTGATCCGTACAGTGCTGCACATAGGGTGCAGTGGTGACACCAATGACTGTCTCATATCCCCTCGTGCCACAGGTCCCACTTGTCTTGGCCGCTCAGCCTGTGCCCACATCGTCGTTGGTGTGTGCCATACTCATCCAGCCTCGGAAGCAGTGTGATGCACAGCAGCCAGTCATGTTGCCGTGGTGTTGCCGCTTGCCGAATATGCAGTCAGTCCCCATCAGCACGCCTCACAGGTCATTGAGGCCTGGATCCCCATGTGCATGCACATAGCAATGGTTTGTGTCACTGCCCATTGCTATTGGTGGGAGACCTGTGTAAGTGTATTGTGGCTGTGCTGTCCCTGCATGACAGCTGTTCTGTGACTCATGTTCTTGCTCTGTCATATCAGTTATGTGTATGTGAAAATGCCATGTGGCGTGTTGCTTTGACATGTGTCCACTTCCATCTTTCCTAGGCGGAGACCAAACATTTACCGCCCTTACCAATTGTTGGCGGACATGGAGGATTCTGAGGTCATCCGGAAATTTCGTCTGGACCGACCAACCCTGCATCGACTATGTGCCATGTTGGAACCCCACCTCCGTCCTCGCAGGGTGTATCCGACAGCATTCACCCCCACGGCTAAGGTGATGGCTGCACTGCATTTTTTCGCCACTGGGTCATTCCAGCACACAGTGGGCAGTGGAGGTGGGATGTCCCAGCCCATGTTCAGCATGGTGCTGAGGGATGTACTGGCAGCCATGATGCTGTACAGGAACAGGTACATCCGATTCCCCAGGGCACGTGAGTTGGCGGCAGTGAAGGGTGCATTCTATGCCCTTGGACGGATCCCACACGTCGTTGGTGCCATAGACTGCACCCATGTTGGCCTTGTCCCACCACAGGCCACTGAGCAGCTCTTCCGCAACCGGAAGCACACGCACTCCCTGAATGTGCAAGTGGTGTGCCTTGCGGACATGGTCATTTCCCACGTGTGTGCAAAGTTCCCAGGCTCGGCCCATGACGCGCACATCATGCGCAACAGCATATTACCACGACTGATGACCAATCTGCAACAGGACCGTGGCTGGATTGTCGGTGAGTATGTGGAGTTGTGTAGCGTGCTGGCTTAAGGATGCTGTCTACTGTCCTGTTTGAATTGCAATGGTTCTCTGTGTCCCTCAAGCCCAGGTGACTCGGCTTACCCGAATGGGCCCTGGCTGCTCAGTCCATTGCGAAATCCTCGGAGCCCAGCAGATGACCGCTACAATGAGGCACATGGGAGGACCAGACGTGTGGTCGAGCGTACCTTTGGCCTCCTCAAGTCCAGGTTCAGATGCCTGGACCGCACCGGGGGTGCGCTGGCGTACTCCCCACAGAAGGTGTGCCAGATAGTGGTGGCGTGCTGCATGCTGCACAATCTGGCCATTCGAAAGCAGATCCCCCTAATTGTGGATGACGGAGATCAACCAGGGCCCCAGCCTGCACACCAGGACAGCTCCAGTGAAGAGGACAGTGGAGAGGATGAAGCTGTGAATGTGCGTCAGCAGCTCATCGCCCGCTACTTCACTTGACGGTGAGTGACCATGTACGACGGCTGATGTAGCTGTAGTTGTGCAGGTGTATGTGTGCTCTGTTACTGGGGCCTTTTGTTCACTGAGTGCTGTGTGTCAATGGTCCATGTCCAGGTTGGTATGCCACTGTCAGTGGCTGTAGCATTGTGCCCTGTTGCTCTCTGAGATGTGTGTGCATTGCTTGTAGTTGGTGACAAGTACTGTGTGATGAGTGTGTGACACACTCATTGAATGTACTCTTGTTCTGTTTTTCACCCCTAGGTCCCTGCAGCCTCTCCTGTCCCATCGACATGCCACACAGCAGATGCATTTCTGCTCATGGTGGCGATTGCACATCGTGGAATAAACCCAGGACACATTAAGCCGATTGTGATCAAGGTGTATTTATTAACAGCGGTGACATGTGATTGTGTGCAAGGTGATGACAAATGTGGTGCATGCTGTGACAATGAGTTGACGGTCATGGCTGCATGATGGTCAAGGTGTACCCATGGAGTTCTATGTCCACAGTCCAACAGACACATGCCATTCACATGGCAGTGTGGGGTAGGATCGTATTACAAGTCAATGCAGTAGGTGGTCAAGGTGGCTGGCTGACTCACTGGCGTTTGGTGCGGGCGAAGTCCTCTCTGGACACCTGTTTCCACTTCGGACGGCCCCTTCCACGTTTGGTAGGGGGGGGTGTTGATGTTCCGCTGGTGGTGGTTGAGGAGTGCTCACTCGCTGTGGACGCAGGGGAACGCGATGCTGCACGAACCTGCGCCACAGCAGGTGGTGGCGGAGGTGGTGTTGCTGGCCTTGCTTGTGCCCTCCCCCCCACCACCAGCTGGCCCATGAGGGCCGCGATTTGGGCCATATGGGCGTCCATGGACCTCAACACCGCAAGGACCTCCCGCGTGTCGCTTGCCGACCTGGCCCATTTGCCTTGGGCCTCTTCATAGGCCCCAAGGACTCTGTCGATTGGCGGCAGGGCTTGGCTCCCAGGCACAGTTGGCGTTGGCCTGGCCCTGCTCCTCCTACCAGTACTGCTGCCACCGACCTGCCCACTAGCCACATTGCTCACCACGGTCCTCGCTGTGGCTCCCAGGGTGGACCCAGTCGGCCGGACCACCACTTGCGCTGGGGCTGGGGCCAGTGATGACGTGGTGGTGGTCGCGGCGGTGGTGGTGGTTGCGGCAGTGGGAGTGGCCGCAACGACCGTGGGAGTGGCCGCCACAACAGTGGTAGTGGCCGCTACGACAGTGGCAGCAGGGGGCTGTGAGTGGTCATCAGCCCTGGATGATGGGTTGGTGGGTAGGAGGGTGCCTGGGGTGCGGTTGGGCCCTGCCACACCAGATGGGCCTGCTGGGTGGTCCGTGTCCGAAGAGGAGGACAGATCCTCCACATCCGTGAGTCCTTGTTGGGGGCTTGCAGGCTGGCTGTGCTGGCTGCTGTCTCCATCTCCAGCATCCAGCAGTTCGTCACCTGTGGGGGGAATGAGATATGTTATTGTGTTGCACCTGACAAAGTATGTATAGGTTGTCTGACATCCACAGTTCGTGCACAGTCGTGCGCAGGTTTCCCGGAGCCGTGTGTGTGGCTGTGCTATTTGTTGTTGTGTGGGCATGCCAATGGGACTGTGTGCTGTGGACATGTGGCATGGGACGGATTGGCAATGCCGATATGTGTGTTGCTGTGCTCCTGCTTTTTGTGGCTCTGGTGTATGCGGACTCCAGACCCATCGTGGAGGTTGGTTTGTACTATGCTCTTGGGGTTCAAATGTAACGCTTAGAAACGCAGATGGCAAAATGGGGGTCAGCCCCCTGAAACGCATTTGAGATGAACTATGCTTTTGGGGTACATACTGTGAGCCATGGGTGCAGAACGTGACATGTGTTGTGGCAACATGTCAGTGCATGGTCTGAGGTGTGTGTATGTCTGACATACCCTGCATATTTGCTGTCTGTTGTGATTTCTGGCCATGTAATTGGACGCATTGTTATGAGTGAGTGATGGTTGTGTGCCACACGACGTATTGCAGATGGTCCAATTCCTTGGTGTGCGTGCTGCCCTGTGCCATGTGCATCAATGCAGTGCTCGGGGGGTGTGGCCCATGTTATGTGTGTTGTTGCTCACAGTGTGACGTGCGCTTCATTCACTTCTGGCACATGATTTGTCATGGGCATGTTTCTTTGCGTGACTACTGTATGTGGACCAGCTGTTCGGATGACATACCTTTCATGTGACTGGGGCTGACGGATGAGATGGATGGTATGTTGTATGTGCATTGTGTGTCTGTGTGTTTGATGGGTCCAGTGGTGTTTGTGTGCATTTATGTTGTTCCACGCTGTTGCGTCTAGTGTGGTATGTCTTACATGGGCGTAGTTGTGGGATGTGTGGTTGACAGGCAGTAGGGGCTACATGGACAGGACTTCGATGGTGTTGCAGTTGTGTGTGATGGGTTGCACTGTGCCTGCCGTGTGGTTCTGTAATCAGTGTGACTTGTGCATGCAGACGTGGCTCCTTGGGTGTTGCTGTGTCTGTGATGGGTCATGTGGGGTGTGACTCTGTGGTTCATGTCCGTGTGCACATTGTTCACATGGTTGTGACAGGGAGCAGTGCTGCGTGTTCCTCTGCTACTTGACATGTCCCATGTGTTAGTCGTAATTCAGTCCTCATGCCTCCAGTCACCCCGCCCTGTCCAGTTTCCCACCTGCAGGTTGTTTTTGAGCGTGCACTGGACTGGATGCCACATGGTTATGGGCGGGGGGGTGCTCCATGTTGCCGGTCTGTGGGGGTGGGGGCGGTGTTATGGGTCGTGGTGATGGCTGGACACCCACTGACACCATTTGTCCTGGGGCGGGATGTCTACCTGTCGGCTGCCGGTGTGCACTGCAGTGGCTGCTACGTGGGTGTGGGGTGTGGGCTGTGCTCCTCCTTGCTGTGCTGTGGGACTAGGGGCCTGGTGGGTGTTGTACTTCAGCTGTCCCCCTCCCACCCACTGCACTTTGTGTTGCTGCTACTTACCTGTTACTTGTCGGTTAGTGCAGCTACGGCTGCCACATGGGTGTGGGGGTGCTCCGCCTTGCTGTGCTGTAGGACTAGGGGCCTGGTGGGTGTTGTACTTCAGCTGTCCCCCTCCCACCCACTGCCTTTGTGTTGCGGCTACTTACCTGTTACTTGTCTGTTGGTGCAGCTACGGCTGCCACATGGGTGTGGGGGTGCTCGTTGTGGCGCTTCTGGAGTACTAGGGGACCTGTTGGTAGTTACGTGGCTGGCTGGGTGTACACATGCCCCCATGGTTTTGTTAGTTGATATGTTTCGGCTGTGTGTGTGGTGGTGCCTGTTGCATGTGTGAGTGATGTGTTGTGTATTGTGTACTGGACATGGGGGTGTTTGTCCCTCGGAGCTATGGCATGGTGGTAGTGCATGTGAGTACATAGCGGTCTGCTTGTATACATTTGTTTGTACTTACCAGCCTCCACTCCCCCTGGTAATCCGGTGAGGATCTCCGGATGGATGATGACTCGCACCTTCTCCTCCCACGCTTTGAAGGTCTTGTAATGCGCGGGATTCCCTCCGCCAGTCGTGGCAGCCAGCTCTCGATTTTTGCTCTCCTTCTTCTTGACCAGGCTTTTGATGTCGTTCCACCGTTTGTTTATCTCTCCTCTGTTTCTGGGTACGGTCCCGACTGCATTGACCTGGTCTACAATTCTGTTCCACATTCTGTTTCTGGTGGCTAGTGGTGTGTGCTGGACCTGGTTGCCATAGATTTGTGTGTGCACCTTGACGATCTCGTCGACCATGACCGTCAGCTCAGTGGAAGTGAACTTGGGCATTCTGTGTGATGCTATGGTGTTTGTGGTGCTGGTGCAGTGTGTGATGTGTGATGTGCAGGGGGTATGTGGTGCCGGTGTTTGGTGGTGGTGGTGGTGGTGGTGGTGGGTGTGATGTGTGCGTATCTGTGGTGTGCTGCTGTCCTTGCTGTGTCACTGTGTCCTCTCCTCTCCTCTCTGCTTTGCATGTTGCAAGGGGTTGTGGTCTGTGGAGGGGCTGCTTTTGTACTTACCTATGTGGGTGTGTCCTGATGGTCTGTTGTTTTCAGGTGTGTTGTGGCTGGTGTTTTGGGCTTTGTAGTTTATTTGTTTGTCCAGAGGTGGTGTGTTTTCGGGATGTGTACTGTGTCTGTGTATTTGTGCGTGGGTTGCTGTGTGGACTTGTTTGCCATGTTGTGTGTGTTTGTTTGAGTCCGCGGCTGTTTCTGTGCAGGGACGTGGCCGCCATGGCTTCTGCCGTGTCCATTTTCTTCAGTGTTGTTTACGCTGGCGGGCGGTGTATTTGTTGTTTTTCCGCGCTCATGTTGGTGCGATCGTAATTTCACGTGCGGTGTCTCGACCGTGAGGGCGGGCGGTTTTGTGTTGTCGTGCGTCTTTCCGTCCGTGGCGGGCGGTTTGACTCCGACTCGGGCAAGGGCGGGCGGTATTTTGTGTGGTTTTTCCGCCGCTGGCGGTTTTCGGTTCGAGGCATCATGATTGCTGGGTCGGTATTCAGACGGTGTAGGCGGGCGGATTTTTGCCGCTTTCATGGGTGGCGGATTTTTTTACGCCCGGTATCGTAATGGGCCTTAAAATGTATAAAAATTAAACTATGTAATAATTATTAATATTACTATTTTATATACTAATATTAATAATTAAAATTTATTATGTTTTTTTTTTTTAAATAACTAACTTTATATTTAAAAAATGTATTTAAAAAATGTTAAAACTGTCATATTATTAAGTTGTTACAAATATATGTAACTAAATAAAAAATGTTAATAATACCAAACTAAAATTAACAACTGTTAAAAATATATATTTATTTTTGAAATGTATCTAAAGAAATGTAAAACTACATTATCTGATATTACAAAATGTACATAAGTGTTTAAAACAATGTACTAATGTATTACATAATTTTTCATTAATTATTACATGTACAAATTTACATATGTACAAACTATGTTGTTTTTGTATAATAAATGTAATTTCCTATCTTTATGTATTTGTTTTTTTACATATATTTAATAAAAGATATATTTCTTTTTGATTTCATAATATTTTACAATAAATAAACCAATAAAAAAATTAAAACGTCTAATTTATTGTCTACCATTTTATTAATGTTAGATTCATTGTTACATATTAAATTTATTTTTATTAAGTATACTGTATAAAATAATGTTTTAATTAAATATATATACAATGTTATATTTTTTCCTTCACAACTGTCTTACTACTTTAAACTGTAATAATGTTTTTAAACTATAATTAAAAACACACTTAGCTAAATTATTATTCTCACTCCAGTAGGTGCTGGACACTAATCTTAAATAATTTACTATTCCCACTCCAGTTACTATTAATTAGGGGTAGGTGCTGTACACTAAACTTAAATAATTTACTATTCCCACTCCAGTTAGTATGAATTAGGGTAGGTGCTGGACACTAAACTTCATTAATTTACTATTCCCACTCCAGTTAATATTAAATTGGGGTAGGTGCTGGACAACAAACTTAATTTACTATTCCCACTCCAGTAAGTATTAATTACGGGTAGGTGCTGGACACTAAGGGGTCGATTCCGATCTCGGCCGGAAGCGCACCTAACACTATTTGTCCGGTAAAAAACCAAGCCGAACGCGTGTTTCCCGACCGATTCGAACACTCGTCCGAACAAGCAAGTACGATGCGCATAACTGCTCAGATCCCGACACAGGCGTACGTACCCATTCCAGCTCCTGGTCCCCGCCCGAGCCGGATCCGTAAACGCCGAATCGAGTCGCACGGAAGCAGATATCCAGCACCTTCCGGCCGGACTAGTACGATGCGCCTTCCGTACGCGCCGAACCCGTCGCTACGTCCGGCACGTCAGAGCATCCGGGAGAGCTGCACATAAGCTCCGATTCGCGCCACAAGACGATCCACGGCTACGAGACGAACAAGCCAGCGACGAGTACGAGTCGAAGCCACGAGAAACCCGAACGAGACAACCCAACCATGAATCCCATCGCGCAGGTCCTACCAATACTCTACATCTATTACCGGAACCGGTACGGACGCGTACGGCTCAGACGGTAAGTCAAACACCCACAACACAAACAAACGACACGTACCCGACATATGTCACACACACATAGGGATGCAGAAATGACGTACACTTGCAACAGCAGAACCATAGGGGCGGGATGGCTATCACCAATGCCATACACACCCATAGGGGCCTGATGGCTACCACTACCACCACCCCTACTCAGGGGGGCCTGGATGCCTACCACCACCACCACCCCTACTCAGGGGGGCGTGGATGCCTACCACCACTACCATCCCCACTCATAGGACGGGTAATGCATGACACAACCAGCATACTCCAACATAAGGAATGTCAGAAAAAGACATCACCCCAACATCATGACAAGCGTGTGTAGTCTGTGTCAAATGCCTACAACACTGAACATGACAGTGAACCTACAATGTGACCCCCTATCACATGTGTCACACATAAATGTGTGTGGCTTCCACAATGCAAGCAGACCATGACCACTGTGGCAATGGGGTCTAAACCCCCATCATCACAGTGACCAAAATGTAAGTGTGGGATCCATAGCTGAAGCACATTTTGAACATTGTGGCAATGGGGTCTAAACCCCCATCATCACAGTGACCAAAAGGTAAGTGTTGTCATGGAAAAAGCTGCAACTGCCAAACAGCATGGATGATTCCTGGTCACACAACAACAAACACATCAGTGGCAAAGTAGTGCTTGTGTCCCATAGCAACATAGATTTGGTGAGGCAAACAGTGCAGTGCAAATAAGACATACCTTTGGCCATGTGCAGACAAACATCACCCATGGGGGCTGACATTGTCAACATTTATCAATTACACAATGACAGAAGTGACCATCATAATGCAGACCCACATATCTGCACCAATGGACACACAAATGTAGATATCCTGTGGAGACTGTAGATGTGAGGTGAACAAATACCATACCATGGCAGCAATGGGACATACAAACCATGATAATTGTGCAGACTGATGACCTAGGAGTCCCAGGGACAGCAGGGAAATCCACCAAACAACATACAGCCAATGGCACACTAAAGATATGCCAATGCAGTGGTGCAGATGCACAAACACAAACAGGCAGCCTCACACTGCATATCAAACACAACAGGTGATGGGGGGTGTGCCAGTGTCCCCAGGCAACCACACAACACATGAGGAGGCCTGAATCCCAATTACACAGATGTGTATACAGTGCCACACAAAAGTAACTCATGGATCGGATTCCCCTATGTGGGCAATCAGGCATTGTTAGATGAGAGGGAGCCCAAATTACACATGTCACACAAGCTTGTAGGAACAGCAACTAACACAGCAAGAGACAGACCCACCACAGCACTACTCCCAGGGACCCCACATTGTGGTGACATTAGCCTGCATGATAATCCCACTGTGATGACAAAGGTAGATGTTGTTCACACTGTGAACCACAGCCATGTGTCCTGAGCAACTAACTACCATCACACCTACACAAGCACAAATCAATCAGCACGGCCTGTCAGCCAAGGCCAATATGGAGGTAGGGGTCTAGCCGTGCAACAACTCACATTTGCACACACTCAACACCACACACCTTGATCTCCACCAATGTGCAGCTGTGAAGCTCACATGGACTGGTGACATTGCACATGCACCCATGACAATCCCAGGGGGGGTGGTGGGAACTAAGGTACGAAACCCATCACACATGGACAGTCAACAAGACTCGTGAATGTCTGACACTCTGCACAGTACGCCGTACATGGGCATGATGTGAAATCCACCACAATCATTGGGATCCCGGCCACAGTCACACACCAATGAAGAAGCCAAGGTGACCCACAAAGAACACACATAGACAACTTCCAACATTGCAGCTCTGACCCTGAGGAGTGGCCGCAGTCACACACACAACGTGTCACAATCACTGAAAGCTACCACAAACTGTAAATTACATGACTTGTGTAACCAACAAGTGCCAAGGGGAATCCTGACTGTGTCCCATCTGCGTTGGCCCACATCCCCAGCCCTGACAACAAAGACAACTAGGGATGACAACCTGATGAACATTAGTTTGCCATGCACCCACATCCCGGAGAAACCAGGTCCAAGATGCTGGATGAACACAGGACAACTCAGCAAGCATCACAAACAGGAACATCCCTAGGGACACAGCCTGTGTAGGAAAAGGGAAGGGAACACACACAGACATGCTCACACAACACACAACACGGGCCCAGGCAATGTCACAGGATTACACACTGCCATGAGGGCACTCCACTCCTGTGGAAGGTCCGCTGTGCCAAACCTTGTCTGTGCACGACTCAAACATGTCAGCAGAACACTCGGTCGGTGAGTCAACAACTACAACACACTGAAGGCTCTGCTCACATCAGCCTGGGTACAGGAGTGTCACATCAGTCATCTGCATACACCCTAAACACGTGTCAAGCAAGTTGCACTGTATACACAGATGAGTCCTTCAACATTGATGTGCTAAACTGCATGTCCAGTGGAGATGGCCACACAGTCAGGGAAATAGAAACATTGAACAGTGGTAAGCTCACCAGATGTGCATCAGGGTAAGCCACAGATGTTAATTTACAAATGCAAAACGTACATCCCTTTGTCAAATGCTGAACATTACACCCTCAGACTGCAGCAAAGGATGCTATAGATCCAGACTACATTAGGACACATATCCCATGGACCACATGGAGTCCATCACAGCAACACTTCATTTTCCTGATCTGAACACTATTACAACTGCAAATGCATGATGATACTCATCTACATCATGTACATCCAAAGAAAAACCACAAGTAAACAAAAAGAGGCTTTATTCAGCAAATGTTAAATTAAAATTTGAAGTCCAAAAGAAACTAAGGCCAATGGCCAGTCCAAATACACAGTCCCAACAGGGTGATACGTGACAACTTGTCACCCATTGCTTGCCTGCACTGGTACGGACAGGGGACATCCCCCTCGGAGGGGCATACAAGGGGCAGGCCAGGCACCACAGGGACAGGATCAGGGGATGCCAGAAGGAGGCAGTGAAGGGGTGGTGGGTGCAGAAGTGTCACCGGCAACTGCAGTGGAGGTGTCTGACTCAGTGGGGGCTGGCACCACTGTAGGGCACAACTCAGATGGTGTGGGTGCTGCAACCACTGCAGTGGGCCGGTCAGATGGAGTGGACTGGGTCCCCACTGCAGTGCCCGAGTCAGACGGGGTGGTTGTGGACTCCACTGCAGTGCATAACTCCAAGGCAGTGGAAGGGGGGCAGATGAGGTGGGCAGGACAGAGGGGGGGGGACCCGGTCTCCACACCAGTGGCACAAACAGGCAGAGCGTCTGGTTTGGGGGTGGAAGAGCAAGTGGTAGGGGGGAGGGCCTAAGCAGTTTGGGGATGCGGTATCGGTGTGTGGGGGAACCTGGGGCAGGGTGTGGTGGTGGAACCTGTGCAGTGGTGGCCTGGGGGATGGAGGAGAGAGACTGTGTGGTGGAGCTGCGTGGTATGGTGGTGGGGTCTTGCCCCTCCTGGTCCGGGGGGACTTTTGAATGGGGTCCTATGTCTGCCTGTGCCTGGGGGAGGGTGTCCGGGTGTGAGGGGCACTCCCCTCTGTGTGTGGTGGTCACCTCTTCCGCCTGGACTTCGTGTCAGGTGTATCTGTGGGGAAGAGGCCAAGCTCACAGAGGAAGAGCTTCTGGGAGGGGGGGTGTTGCAGGTGAGGCAAGGGAAGGGCTTTTGGAGGGAGAGGTATCTGAGGACTGCGCAGTGCTCGTGGATGCGTGTGTGTGTGTCTGGGCCCCATCCCCTGTGAGTGAGGTATCAGTCCCCTGAATGTGCGTGCGTGTGCGTCTGGATTTTGGCTTGTGTGTCTGTGTGCTGCTTGGGTCTGTGCTGGTGTGTGCTGGTGCCGGTGTGTGTGTGCTTTGGACAGGTAGGGTGCTGGGGATTGTGGATGGGGCAGAGGTAGGAGGGGTGAGGGACTGTTGCAGGAGGGACACTGCTGCCGTCAGTGAGGAGGCCATGGACTGATTGGTCCGATGTAGGGCAGACATGCCAGATGACATGCCCTCCATGAATGACACCAGTTGTGTCAAAAGACCCGTGTGTGCATGGAGGACACTCAGCATTGATGTCTGCCCTACATGGATCTGCTTAAGTAAGTCCACAGACTCCACCCTCTGGGCAGCAGGGGGACAGAGGCAGGGGTGCGGTGCCTGGCATGAAGGAGACACGCTCCCCTACACGGGAGCCTCCACGGACATGTGGGATGGGAGCAGATGGGAGGGGGGAGATGGTGGTGGTGGTGGCGAGGACAAACTTGCTCGATTCTGTCTGTGGTCTGCTGACACCCACCTCCACAAGGGAGTCCTCACTGGAAGTGCTGTTTTCCCCAGCCGAGGTGGTCGTAGCTGAGGTCTCCTCAGTGTGGCTCCCCTCACCCTCCGTGCCACCGGGTCCCTCGCTCTCCCCTGCAGTGGACCCAGTCTGGCTCTGCCGCTCCTCTTGGTCCGTGGAGCTGTCTCCTCCTGTGGCTGTGGATGTATCTGCAAACAATCATGATAAACAGAGCAACATTAGTCACCTGTACTGACCACACACACCACAGTAAGTACAGCACATCACAGAGCAAGCCCTGCCATCATTTGCTAGACATTGCAATTAGTGCTGACACTGATTTGAAGAAGCCCATTGTCTGCCTGACAGTCAGTCATGCCACACATATCCTACCTGTACATGCACCCATCTGTCTGCTGCCTGTTGTATGCGACTAATCATATGTGCACACATGCACCACATACACAGTTGTTGGACATCCAAGAGAATAAATGGAAATGTGTCACTCCAAACACATGCCATCTCCTGCCACTGACTCAGTACATGTGTCAGGAAAAGTGATGGGCAAAGTCTCTGTTGATATGCGGGTTTTGCTTCCATCACCAGACACAATGATGTCCTCATGTCCTGATAGACAATGCAACAATGGTGTGCATGCAGGACATATCACAGCACTGCTGGATCACCCTTTGCGATTGGAATGTCATGGCACAGGCCTGTCTGGCAAGTCAGTCATAACTGTCTCCTGTCACAGGGGCAGTGCATACACACAACACCATTCTGCACTGTGTCACAATCAGGGGAGTTTTAGAAAGGTAAGCCCTGTAGCTGACAGGTGCACATGTGCACCCCTGGCCACCCACATCATGAGGACTGAGATGATCCCACGTCAATCAAATGAGACATTTGAGTGACTGCAAACACAAATCCATACACATGAGTACTTCACCGTCTGATGAGAATGAACCAAAGCTGCCTGCACCTCAATGTTTCATACAACATTTTGCACAGTCAAGGGATCAGAGACCTATGCATTGACCTATGTGCAGATCCCATAGTCACAACTTAGATGGCTGGCCACCCCAAATTGTTAAACACTCCAGGAGTCCAAATAGCAAGGCCACACCACGGTGACACAGAGGCATACACCTGAGTGCACTCTTCACAATGACCAATATGTATGCTGACACACGGGAGTGGGAGAACAGAGTGCCTTCGATGTACGGAGTAGGCATGACAGTCCTGGTCCATGTGCAACATGGTATTACCCTGAACACTAGGCAGGTGGCTATGCATGTGTCACACACATGATGTACATACTTCTGAGGCTCCTACCTTGGTCTCTGCAGCAGCATGGGTGTGTGGCACATACCCCAGACATGTGGTGAGTCAGAGCATCAATTGGAACACATATTAAAGCCATACCCAGAGTACATGTCAGATCACAGGCATTGTGAGCAATTGTACCACCCATGCAGCCCACCACAAAGTTCCTGTAACTGATGCTGTCCCCAACTTGAACCACAGGTAACTGCAAGTACACAGTACCCAAGTGACCTAAGTCACAGACTGTAAGGGCCACACCTGTGTATCAGATGAGGAGGGGGCATGACACAAGTGAGGGACATGAGTCCAGGATGACATGACAGTTGTACTGTGGAAGTGGAACCAGGCTAAAGGAGTGCATAGAGCATGTCAGTCATAGTACACAGTTGAGGCTAGCACTTACCCCCTCCTTGCTGCTGTCTGGCCTTCAGCTGCCCATCCAGGTCAGGGAAGACCACCGCCAGGATCCGGAGCATGTGGGGGTCAGGGTCCGGTGTCCGCCCCTCCTGCGAGGAGGCGACAGCTTCAGCTGGACCCTTGCGATCCTCCGGGTCCAGCCACGAAGGTCCTGCCACCTCTTCTGGCAGTTGCGGATCCTGCGCCTGTAGACCCCCACAGATCGTACTGCCCGGACGATGGTCAGCCAGATCTCCTGCTTCTGGTGGGCATCAACCTGTGAGGATGACAAAGTGAAAAGGCCATTACTACACATGCAACATTTCCGTGCATCACACAGTTGGATATACATGTCTCAATCACAGGGGCATATGATCTACACAGGTAGTGCAACTATGGCTATGAACAGTTTGCCAGCAGTTACTAAATGGTATCATTGCCTGGGAAGTCAAACCTTGTTGGAATGCACTGTTACTGCACTATACCTGTTCAGTGCATGTGACTACACACTTTGGGGGTGACAACTACTCAGTGAGCATGCTAGCCACTGGTGTACACACTGTACGTCTTGCTAGTCAGACAACATGCACAATTAGTAAGGCAGTGGACAGCACACTCACCTGCTCCCCTGGTTTCCCATACAGCTTGCTGTACTGTGGAAGGAGGCTGTCCAGCAGGGCCTGGTTCTCCTCAGTGCTGAAGGCTGGGGCTCTATCCACAGTACGTGCCATTGCAGTAGCCAGAGGATGCAGAGACAGCAGCAGTGGTGGTAGCAGATGTCGTCCTGGAGCATGTAGTGCAGGCAAGTGAGCTCTCAGGGGAACAGCGAGCATTATATGTGTGCTGCAGAGGCAGATACTGTCGAATGTGTCCAAAGTGATAGGTCCAAGTCGTTTGCATCTTCTGAATCTGGCCAATCCATGGAATTGCACCACTTATGCACGCCCACAGCATCCTTCAAAAGTTCAACTTCATGACACCCATGAATTTGCAACATTGTTGTGGCTGGCCAACTGAATTCACTGCATCCGACTCGTTAAAGCTTCGAAAACGCATCTGTTACCATGTCAGGCCATAGCCAATGCGTGCGCACCGATCGGACCATTGCTGTACGACGCATATTTCAAAAAACAACACGCATACGTTCACATCATATGCAATGTCCAATGCGTGCGCACCGATCGGTCCATTGCTGTACAACATGTATTTCGGATGACAACATGCATCCGTTCACATCATATGCAATGGCCAATGCGTGCGCACCGATCGGTCCATTGCTGTACGACGCGTATTTCGAAAAACAACACGCATACGTTCACATCATATGCAATGTCCAATGTGTGCGCACCGATCGGTCCATTGCTGTACAACGCGTATTTCGGATGACTACACACATCCGTTCACATCATATGCAATGTCCAATGCGTGCGCACCGATCGGTCCATTGCTGTACAACGCGTATTTCGGATGACAACACGCATCCGTTCACATCATATGCAATGTCCAATGCGTGCGCACCGATCGGTCCATTGCTGTACAACGCGTATTTCGGATGACAACACGCATCCGTTCACATCATATGCAATGGCCAATGCGTGCACACCGATCGGTCCATTGCTGTACGACGCGTATTTCGAAAAACAACACGCATACGTTCACATCATATGCAATGTCCAATGCATGCGCACCGATCGGTCCATTGCTGTACAACGCGTATTTCGGATGACAACACGCATCCGTCCACATCATATGCAATGGCCAATGCGTGCACACGGATCGGTCCATTGCTGTACGATCCGTCCCTGTACAAGTCACTCGCATATGTCACCATGGTTGTCACTGGTGAACGTATGCCAGCCACATTTATTTGCCAGGGACTCAGGGGCACACCTACAACACCACAGCCTGTCCACACTGTATCCTAAGGCATGTAAGGCTGCATTACCTGTGTGTGTATGGGGGTCAACATGTGTTTTTTTTGGTGGCACTTGGGGGCAGCCACTCCCAGGCTGTGCACGTGTTCATGGGGACAGAATCCTTTGTGTGTTGTGCACATGACCACTGTGATGTGCAACTGTTCAGTTCAGAGCATGTGGCATGGTCACATTTCCAGGTTGTGTATGTGTATGTCATGTCACATACACCCTGAGTCCCATGTGGGAAGGTATGTACGTCACAGGGTGACCCATTGCCACAATAGTGATGGTCCTCCACAGTCTGTGTGCATGTTGTGTTTCCGATGTCTCTGATTCCATGTGCACAATGGGAGACAGTCTCCACATCCACGTTGTTTGTGCATGGACTTTGATGTTGTGCGTGTGTGTGTCACAGACGTCCATGTCTGTCCTGCAGAGGCAACAGGGGCCACTACCTGTGGGAGTCATGGTTGTTTTGCTGACGTGTACATGATACGCCATGTCATGCCAGTGTCCATGTGGCAATACAGGGTCCCTGGGAATCTACCTGTCAATGAGCTGTGATGCCTGTGGCACATCTGTCCTCACATGTCACTGTGGTGTGTGTTTGGAATGTGACAGCAGTACATGGGTACTGTGACACAGCCTAATGATTTCCCATAGCACAACCTGGAAAAAAAAAATCGAAATCTTATTTATTTAGATTTTTTACATGGGTACTGTGACACAGCCTAATGATTTCCCATAGCACAACCTGGAACTTGTTGTCAACACATGTTGAACTGTGATGTTAGATGTTGGCCATGTAGGTGCCATATATGTCCATACAGAATGGCACACACATCAGGTACTTGTGTCTCGTAATGATGTATCATGTGATATTGAGTATGGTCAATGCCACATATGTGGGGTGACTGACAATCTTTCTTTCTTTAACTATGCACTGCAGGGCACCAGCTGTCCATAGACCATTCCCTGACCTTGCAACCATTGTTGAACGTGACTGCATCCGACGGTACCGCTTCAACAAGCCGCTGATTGAGGAATTGGCGGTGCGGTTGGCCCCACATTTGCAACCTGGCCGGCCATACCCTACAGCGCTGACCCCCAAGGTGAAGGTGATGGCAGCCCTACACTTCTTTGCCACCGGTACCTTTCAACACACTGTGGCGTCTGCTGGTGGGATGTCACAGACCATGTTCAGCCATGTGCTACGCGATGTTTTGGGGGCAATGTTGAGATACCTGAACCAGTACATCTATTTTCCTAAACGTCAACAACTCACTGACATCAAGAGTGACTTCTATGCCCTGGGGAGGATGCCACATGTCATTGGCTCCATTGATGGGACACATGTGGCTTTGGTACCACCACAGGCACATGAGGAGGCATACAGGAACAGGAAACATTACCATTCGATCAATGCTCTGGTGGTATGTCTTGCAGATATGAGCATCTCACATGTGTGTGCCCGTTTCCCCGGTTCTGCACACGATGCCTACGTGATGAGGAGTAGTCGCATCCCGAGGATGATGTCACAGATGCAGAACCAGCGTTCCTGGCTTGTCGGTGTGTACTGACTTTGTACCATTGTGTGTGTTCTGCAATGTTGTATTCCACCCTCTTTTCCAACTCAGCTAATGTGCAATTGTCTGTATGTAGGTGACTCCGGATACCCCAACATGCCGTGGTTGCTGACACCCCTCATGCACCCTGTGACACCAGCCCAGATGCGCTACAATGAGGCACATGGTCGGACCAGGAGAGTGATCGAGCGGACATTTGGTCTCCTGAAGAGCCGCTTTCGCTGCCTAGACAAGACAGGAGGGGCCCTCCCATATGCCCCAGCAAAGGTGTGCAAGATTGTCATCATCTGCTGCATGCTACACAACCTGGCAGTGCGGAAGGAGTTGCCTCTCATCCTGGATGACAATGACCAACATCCGCCACCTGTGGAGGATCCTGGCCTGGGCCACGATGCCAGTGATGAGGGTGATGTCCGCACACAGCTCATCACCAACTTCTTAAGCTGAATGTGAGTATCCAGAGATGTCATGTCAATGATGTGAGTTTGCATTATATGTGTTGGTGGTGCTCGGGTGCTGTTTGAGTGTGGCCATGTGCTACTTGACTGGATGCGTGCAGCGATGTGTCCTTACAGGTAGTCTGTACTCCCCAACAGTGTTGACATGCTAACTTGGTTTTGTGTAGGTATCTTGTGACATGTATTGGGCATGAGTATTGCAGTTCTGTCCTGTTTTTCAGTGCTTTTGACTGTGTGTCATGTCTGTCCTTCACAGGGTACTTTCAGAGTTGTTTGGTCAACTCGGATCCCCCGACACCATGATTCAGCTTTCAGGATGGAAGCAGTCGTTTCCCTACAGGTGATGTGCCACACACCCCTGGACTTTATTTCTTCTACACTTGTTGACTGTGTGGCCACTGCCACGTGGGATTACCTTGCATTTGTAGTGGAAACAACATGTTGCAAATGTGTAATAAACCTGTGCTTCACTTTGGGATGTGCGTTGTCTGTGGTCACACATCTGACTGACATTTGCTTACTGCACCTGTGGGCTAGTTAACACAGACTCTGAATAGGTGTGGTGTCTGTGCATTCCACTGTATTTCCTGGCAACATCAGTGTAGGCGATGAGTCAGATGGCCCTGGTGTCTATGTGTTGTGTAGCCCTAGTGGTGTGTCTCCCTCATATGTGTCACGTCGCCATGACTCACATGACGGTGTTGAACTTGCTGTAGCAGTTAGCATGCACAGTGTCATTTAGCAGATCATCATCTCCATGACAAAAACAATGTTGGAATCACAACAGAGGCAAGTATGGTGTATTAGTGAGTTTAGTTACATACATGTGTGAGGATAGTGCACAGGATGGTGGGTGCTGCTCATTGGGATTGGAATCCAAAGTTCCCAGATGAGTTGGAAGTATTGGTAGCAGAAATGTCCTGAGTAAAGTCCACAGTCATCTGATACATACATTAGTCCAAATTAAACTCCCCATGTCATGTGGGAGAGTTGGGTTGCATTCGACAGGGTGAACAGTTTGCACACAAAGGAGAATTTCCAGAACAGGTGTTGGGTTCCTGTGGGATGTACATGGCCATCGGCCTCTCAGTTGTCCTTCCTCGGACGACCCCTCTTCTTTCTGGGGGACCCTCACGTGCAGGCCGCTGCGGTGCAGAGGACTCTCCACCAGAGTCATCCTCCCTCCCTGTGGCAGTTGCAGTTGTTGTGGCACCAGATGTTGTGGGCACACAGGGAGGTGTGGACATGTTGGTGCTAATCTGGCGGAGGCATGTCAATATGTCCCTCTGCACCGCTGTCAGTTCTTCCAATGTGTCCCACTTGGACTCCATGCCAGACATGTGTGTCTCCACACGGGACATGTGTGTCTCCACACGGGACATGTGGGAGTCCAAGCGGGCATGATGGGCAGCCTGCTGCTGTTGAATGTCCTTGAGGATCCCCACTACCTGGCTGACCTCTCCGGTGCTATTCTGGTATGCATCAGCAATGCGTGCCAGTTGTGGGTCATCATGCAGTCCAGACCCCTCTGCAAACAGCGACCTCTGCCTACCACCCCTCCCACCACCTCTGGTGACACGTGCGGGACCTGCGGTGGCACGCACAGGTGACCCTAGGCCCCCTTGGGGGTTGGTACTGGGGTTGTTATCCGTTGCTTCACGATAGGCTGGGGTCCCTGTGCTGTTGTCATTGAGTGTCCTTGGTCTGTCCGTGTCGGCGGGGGTGGTCTGTGTGTTGGCAGATGTTGGAGGAATGGGTGCAGGGGGTGCAGATGGTGGTCCTGCTGGTGCTGCATGATGACTCACACCGGAGGTGCCAGGTTGGTCTTCGCCATCCGATGAGGGCAGAGGCTGTTCCACACCAGAGAGCTCAGGGGCCACCGGAGCCTGGGAAAGGGACTCCTCCTCATCTGCTGCTGTGTCCCCATCATCACCTGTTTTTGGAAGAGACACACGATGTATGTTATGTTTCTGCAGGTATCAATGGTTCAAACACATGACAGTTGTGACTGTACCTCTGGATGCGGCCCTGTACATTGCATTGTCCTAAGTTGTCACAGTCAGAGGTTGATATTGATGTGGCTCATTGTCCTGCCAACCTGATGCATTTCAATGTGGATGTTGAGGTGTGTGCATGACCAGCATTGGTGGTATTTGGTTGACATCCGGACCTCCTTCTCCCCCAGCCCATTTATCCCACCATGAAGCATGCCACCCTTGCAGTGGGTGCAGGTTAACTCTCAGGATGCCAGTCAGTGGTGTCCTGCTGTTGGTTGGTGCCCAGTTCTCAGCAGGGCCTGGTACTCCCCACAACAGAGCACCATTGTCAGACATCTTAGAAGTGGCTTTTCACTCCCTGTGAGGTGTGCATGCTTCAGTGTGAGCTTGCTGGGCCATGTGGGTGGGGGATGTTGAGCTGTGACTACCACTCCCATCATGCTATTGCCTACACCCCCTTCCCAGCATGCCCATACTTCCTTCCTTTTGACTCTGCTTCCCTGTGGGGTAGTGTGCCTGTGCTGACAGGATGGCTGACAGTGTTGTCCTGGCGTTTGTTTGGCTACAAGTCCCAAAAGTGTCCCTGTGCTTCACACAGCATAACCCAGTGTGGTTGTTCTTTGTGGGATATTTAATTAGAGTGTGAGGCATTGCATTCTCCCAGGTGAGTTGTGTGGAGTTTGTGTTAAGGGGGGGTGTGAGAAAAGCTGCTTGTGACTATGGTCAGAGCTGTCAGTCCTCCTTCCCACCCAGCCAGATATCCCACCATGGAACGTGCTTACATTGCAGGGAGTGCAAGTTGGCTTTCAGGATGTCAGTCAGTGGTGTCCTGCTGTTGGTTGTTGCACAGTTCCCAGCAGGGCCTTGTGCTCCCCACAGCAGTACCCAGTGTCAGCCATCTTGTCAGTTCTTTTCCACTCCCTGTGATGTGAGCATCGTTCAGAGTGATGTTGATGGGCCAATTGTGAGGATGACCAATATCTGTGACTACCACTCCCATCATGCTATTGCCTACACCCCCCTTCCCAGCATGCCCATACTTCCTTCCTTTTGAGTCGACTTCACTGTGTGTGAGTGTGACAACAATGGCAAGATGGCTGACAGTGTGGTCCTGTTATTTGTTGGTGCACAGTTCCCAGCAGGGCCTTGTGCTCCCCACAGCAGTGCCCTGTGTCAGCCATCTTGTCAGTTCTTTTCCACTCCCTGTGATGTGAGCATGGTTCAGAGTGGTGTTGATGGGCCAATTGTGAGGGTGACCAATATCTGTGACTACCACTCCCATCATGCTATTGCCTACACCCTCTTCCCAGCATGCCCATACTTCCTTCCTTTTGAGTGGACTTCACTGTGTGTGGGTGTGACAGCAATGGCGAGATGGCTGACAGTGTGGTCCTGTTGTTTGTAGGTGCACAGTTCCCAGCAGGGCCTTGTGCTCCCCACAGCTGAGGCCAGTGTCAGACATCTTAGAAGTGGCTTTTCACTCTCTGTGAGGTGTGCATGCTTCAGTGTGAGCTTGCTGGGCCATGTGGGTGGGGGATGTTGAGCTGTGACTACCACTCCCATCATGCTATTACCTACACCCCCCTTCCCAGCATGCCCATACTTCCTTCCTTTTGACTCTGCTTCCCTGTGGGGTAGTGTGCCTGTGCTGACAGGATGGCTGGCAAAGTTGTCCTGGCGTTTGTTTGGCTACAAGTCCCAAAAGTGTCCCTGTGCTTCACACAGCATAACCCAGTGTGGTTGTTCTTTGTGGGATATTTAATTGGAGTGTGAGGCATTGCCCAGGTGAGTTGTGTGGAGTTTGTGTTAAGGGGGTGTGTGAGAAAAGCTGCTGGTAACTATGGTCATAGCTGTCAGTCCTCCTTCACACCCAGCCAGCTATCCCACCATGGAACGTGCTTCCATTGCAGGGAGTGCAAGTTGGCTTTCAGAATGTCAGTCAGTGGTGTCCTGCTGTTGGTTGGTGCCCAGTTCCCAGTAGGGCCTTGTGCTCCCCACAGCAGTACCCAGTGTCAGCCATCTTGTCAGTTCTTTTCCACTCCCTGTGATGTGAGCATGGTTCAGAGTGGTGTTGATGGGCCAATTGTGAGGGTGACCAATATCTGTGACTACCACTCCCATCATGCTATTGCCTACACCCCCTTCCCAGCATGCCCATACTTCCTTCCTTTTGAGTCGACTTCACTGTGTGTGAGTGTGACAGCAATGGCAAGATGGCTGACAGTGTGGTCCTGTTGTTTGTTGGTGCACAGTTCCCAGCAGGGCCTTGTGCTCCCCACAGCAGTACCCAGTGTCAGCCATCTTGTCAGTTCTTTTCCACTCCCTGTGATGTGAGCATGGTTCAGGGTGGTGTTGATGGGCCAATTGTGAGGGTGACCAATATCTGTGACTACAACTCCCATCATGCTATTGGCTACACTGACTTCACCAGCATACACATAATTCCTTCCTTTCAGTGAGCTTCCCTGTGAGGTGGTGTTCTAGTGGTGGCAAAATATCTGACTGTGTTTGTTGGTTAGATTTGTGCCACTGCCTTGCTCTATTTGTTGTTAGGTTTGTACAAGTCATGACACAGTTACATATCACTATGAGATGGCATGTATTGTGTTTATCTAACTAACATACACATCTTGGGATGATTATCTTTTGGTTGCTGTGGATTTGCTAAGGGTGCATGGTTTGACTATCCCCTTGACAGTGATGTGTGTGTATTGTCACACAATATTGGGTATATTGGTTGTGTACTCACCAGGCTCTGGGATGTTTGATAGTCCATATACGCTCGCTGGTGGTAGGATGGCCTGCACCTTCTCCTCCCAGGGCCTGAGGTATACTGGTTTGGCAGGAGGGCCACTGCCGGTACGATTACTCAAGGCATAATCCTTCTTGAGTAGGTCCTTGACCCTCCTGCGCACATCATACCACCTGTTCTGGATGTCTTCCTTTGTGCGCAAACATGGTGATTGTGCGTTCACCCTGTCGACGATCCTCTCCCACATCTTGGTTTTCTGCGACATGGGGGTCTGTTGGACCAATGTACCAAACAACTGTGGCTCTACCCTGAGGATCTCATCTACCAGGACTTCCAATTCACTGTCTAGGAACTTTGGATTCTTCTTTGGGGGCATGGTGATGGGTGGTGGTGGGGATTGATGTGTGTGTGAGTGTGCAAGTGAGGGTGGGTGAGTGTCGGTTTTGCTGGGTGTATGTGAGGGTGCTATTTGTGAGGTGCTAATGGTGTGTGGCTTGTGTGATGGATGAGTTGTGAGTGTGTCTGTGGTTGCTGTCTGATGGTGTTCTGTGCTGGCAGGTCAGTTGAATTTGCAAAGGATCATGGTAGGGATTTGTGGCCTTTATATGGGTGGAGTTGGGGGGGTGTCCTTGTTCCCTGTTTTTTCCCCCCTGTATTTATTGACTTTGTCATTGTTTGTTTGTCCCTTTTTTGTATTTTTTCCTTTGTGTTTTTTATGCATGTAGGAGACATTCTTCGGATCGAGTAGGACGCTGCAGATGGCTCTGAGCGGGCTTCTCCGAGTCTTTCAAGCTGTGTTCCTGATGGGTTTCATGTGCGGCGTACGCGTCGGTCGTGGAGTATTGAGTTGCTTCGGCTGTGTTTTGTATGCGTGTCGGTCGTACGGCTTGGGCTCCGTGCGACTCGGTCTGGTTTTGCACGCATTGCATCGTACTGCGCGGGTCGGAGTTCGCGGGTACGTTTCTGTCGGGTTCATTCCTGGTGCGTGTCGGTCGGTTCGATTCGCATAGTTTCCCGGCCGGATGGCTGGTTTCCGTGCGGTTCGGTCGTTCGGCTTGTGTTCCGTACGAGTCGGTCGTGATTCACATGCATTTCATCGTACTACGCGGATCGGGAAGCGCCGGTACGTGTCGGTCGGACAACATTCCCGTACCGAGTCGGTCGGTATGTTTTCCGTCCCGAATCGGAATCGGCCCCTAAATTTAATTAATTTACTATTCCCACTCCAGTTAGTATTAATTAGAGGTAGGTGCTGGACACTAAATTTATTTAATTTACTATTCCCACTCCAGTTAGTATTAATTAGGGGTAGGTGCTGGACAACAAACTTAGGGGCCTATTACGATGGCGGTTGGAAAACCTCCCCGACCGCCATGGTAGCGGGAAAAGACCACCGCATGGACCGCAACATCACCGCCGGTCGAATTACGATGACCCACGGTCGAAATCCGACCGCGGTGGTCGGATCGCGGGCCTTAACATTGCGGCGGTTGCTGCTGCCCGCAGCACCGCTGCGATGTCCAAAGGAGCATGTCCTGCCTTTCCCTGCACTGCGTGGCAGGCACTGCTCAGTGCCTGCCACCTGGTACAGGGAAATGTAGGGGGGAACCATGGGTACCCCCCCAGTGCACCCACACCCCCCCAAAACATTGGGGGCCCGCAACGGGCCCCCGGAAGATAATCTCCGCATGCCTTTCCATGGCGGTCTGACCACTGAGGAAAGGCTGGCTACCGCCGGCATCATAATCCTGACGGCGGAGCCTGCTCTGCACTGCCACCATTATCCCGGTCCTGCTCCGTCCACCAGGCAGGAGTGAGGATGGCAACCGGCGGAAAAGCGGCGGTCGGAATTTCCCACCGCCGCGGTCACCACCGCCATCCTAATCTGACTGTCGGTTTTCTGGCTTGCGATCGCGGTCGGATGTCTACCGCCGGTCCGGTGGGCACCACCGCCGGCCCGGCGGTGGACATCCGACCGCCATCGTAATAGACCCCTTAATACATTTACTATTCCCACTCCAGTAACTATTAATTAGAGGTAGGTGCTGGACACTAAATTTAATTAATTTACTATTCCCACTCCAGTTAGTATTAATTAGGGGTAGGTGCTGAACACTAAACCTAAATAATTTACTATTACCACTCCAGTTAGTATTAATTTGGGGTAGGTGTTGGACACTAAACTTAATTAATTTACTATTCCCACTCCAGTTAGTATTAATTAGGGGTAGGTGCTGGACACTAAGGGGCCGATTCCGATCTCGGCCGGTAGGGCTCCGAATCGGATTCGGCTTTACCGGATCCGATTCGGAGCCCTGTTTCCCGACCGAACCGTACGCGGGTCCGGCCGAGCGAGTACGATGCGAAATCACCGACCGACTCGTCCGGGCGTCCCGACCGCTCCGACCGACTCGCTCCCGGCTCGAACCGCTCCGACTGACTCACTCGGACTCAACTCGCACCGCGCAATGGAGACGTTTCCCGGCCGGGTAAGTACGATGCGCGCCGCGAGGCAGTCCGACCGAGCCGCGCACTCCGGCTCGTAAGAGCTGTCGGAGCCGTACTTTGGGGGTCCGTGTCGGACCCCCAGTACGCGTAGCCGCGCGAGTCGCACACAGGGGGACCCATGGGTCCCCCTACCTGTGCGTGTACGGCGCGAATCGCTTCGCCGCGTACCCGCTGTAGGGGCGCCCTTGTCCGACTCGCACCCGTTGAGTCAATGGGAGCCCGCGTACGCGTTGTACGACCGGCTCCCATTGACTTCAATGGGAGTCCGACCGACTCGAGTCCGATAACATACGGACGCATCGTACTCGTTCGGTCGGACTGCACGGGTCCGATTCGGTCGGAAATCTCTCCGGGTCCGGCTCGGTCGGAGAAATTTCCGGCCCGAATCGGAATCGACCCCTAAACCTAAATAATTTACTATTCCCACTCCAGTTAGTATTAATTAAGGGTAGGTGCTGGACACTAAACTTAAATAATTTAGTAGTCCCAATCCAGTTAGTATTAAATTGGGGTAGGTGCTAGACAACAAACGTAATCAATTTACTATTCCCACTCGAGTTAGTATTAATTTGGGGAAGGTGTTGGACACTAAACTTAATTAATTTACTATTCTCACTCCAGTTAGTATTAATTAGGGGTAGGTGCTGGACACTGAACCTAAATAATTTACTATTCCCACTCCAGTTAGTATTAATTAGGGGTAGGTGCTGGACACTAAACCTAAATAATTTACTATTCCCACTCCAGTTAGTATTAATTTGGGGTGGGACACTAAACTTAATAAATTTACTATTCCCACTCCAGTTAGTATTAATTAGGGGTAGGTGCTGGACACTAAACCTAAATAATTTACTATTCCCACTCCAGTTAGTATTAATTAGGGGTAGGTGCTGGACACTAAGGGGCCGATTCCGATCTTGGCCGGTAGGGCACCGAATCGGATTCGGCTTTACCGGATCCGATTCGGAGGCCTTGTTTCCGACCGATCCGTACAGCCGTCCGCGTGAGCAAGTACGATGCGAGCGTACGCGAAATCGCCGACCGACTCGTTCCCGGCTCCGAACCGCTCCGACCGACTCGTACGGACACGACTCGCACAACGCAATGGAGACGTTCCCCGACCGGGCAAGTACGATGCGTGCCTCGAACAGTCCGACCGACTCGCGCCGTCCGGCTCCAAAGAGCAGTCGGAGCCGGACTTCGGGGGTCCGTGTCGGACCCCCCTGTACGCGTAGCCGTGTGAGTCGCACACAGGGGGGACCCATGGGTCCCCCCTACACATGCATGTACGGCGCGAGTCACACCGACACGTACCCGCTGTAGGGGGCGCCCTTGTTTGCGACGTACCCATTAAGTCAATGGGAGCCCGTGTACGCATCGTACGACCGGCTCCCATTGACTTCAATGGGAGTCCAACCTAATCGAGTCCGATAGCATGCGTCCACATCGTACTCGTTCGGTCGGAAATCTCTCCGAATCCGACTCAGTCGGAGAGATTTCCGGCCCGAATCGGAATCGGCCCCTAAACCTAAATAATTTACTATTCCCACTCCAGTTAGTATTAATTTGGGGTAGTTGTTGGACACTAAACTTAATTAATTTACTATTCCCACTCCAGTCAGTATTAATTAGGGGTAGGTGCTGGACAATAAACCTAAATAATTTACAATTCCCACTCCAGTTAGTATTAATTAGGGGTAGGTGCTGGACACTAAACCTAAATAATTTACTATTCCCACTCCAGTTAGTATTAATTTGGGGTAGGTGTTGGACACTAAACTTAATTAATTTACTATTCCCACTCCAGTTAGTCTTAATTAGGGGTAGGTGCTGAACACTAAACCTAAATAATTTACTATTCCCACTCCAGTTAGTATTAATCAAGGGTAGGTGCTGGACACTAAACTTAATTAATTTACTATTCCCACTCCATTTAGTATTAAATTGTGGTAGGTGCTGGACAACAAACTTAATTAATTTACTATTCCCACTCCAGGTAGTATTAATTAGTGGTAGGTGCTGAACACTAAACTTAACTAATTAACTGTTCCCACTCCAGTTAGTATGAATTAGGGGTAGGTGCTAGATCCTCATTTTAACTAATTTACTATTCCCACTCCAATTAATATTAATTTGCAATTAGTACTGGTCATTAAACTTAATTATTTAACTATACACACTAAAATTACTGTAAAATAAATGAAATTGCCAGACCTTTAAATAATTTTTTTTCTTTTCCCATTAAAATTACAATAATATGACTAACTACACTATACATAAAGTTTTTCTGTATTTGACAACACCTATAATAAATTACTACACTATATAATATAATAAATTTCATTATTTTTATAATTTATAAAACAAAATTATATACATTTTATTTTTAGATATTTATGTTTTATTAAATTTAAAATATCACATATAATTAATATATTATCTACTTAAAATTTAATTTAATTTGCTTTATAAATTTATCTCCTAGATTAATGTTTTTTTAATTTACACATTTTATTTCAATTCTAAAGTTTTCATTCTTAACAAATGAAATATTTAATAATTTCTATTTATTATATTACATTTTCTATCTTTTTATAGTTTATTTATTTATAATACACATTTCAATATAAATATTAAGAGATTAATATTTTACACTGTATACACATTTTTTTAAAATTTTAGTAATTTCTTTTTTCCTTTTAAATTTCGAAATATTTCAACAAAATGTATAAAACTGTAACCAACATTATATCCTATAAACACAACTCCAAACTGATTAAACAATACATTCAATATACAAATAAAATATAACCAAATTGAGTATAGAAACTTCCAATTTTTTGGACATTTCATTTAATATTTTTCAAACACTCCCCACCCTTATCCACTAGAAACTCAACATCCCACTCCTAAAAAATTATTTCAAAATTCGATATAATATTTTCTAAATTATAAATTAAAATTTAGAAAATATAATAAATTAAAATACAGTATTTTAAAACACTCCCCAGCCTTATCCCTATAAACCCAACATCCCACTCCTAAAAATTATTTTTCTAAATTCGAAATTCTATTTTCTAAATTCTATTTTTAAATTTCGAATTTATTATAAATTAAAAACAATTATTTTAAAACACCCCCACCCTTATCCCCTATAAACCCAACATCCCACTCCTAAAAAATAATTGTCTAAATTCGAAATTATATTTCGAAATTAAATATTAAAATTTCGAATTTAATCTAAATTTAAATCAATTATTTTAAAACACTCCCCACCCTTATCCCCTATAAACCCAACATCCCGCTCCCAAAAAATATTATACAAATTAATTTTTTCATAACATTAACTAACTGATATTATACTACAAACAAACTCTAAATACATTAAAATATAGTACAATAACGATATTTTAACATAACGATATTTTAACAGTCGATATTACAAACTTCGATATTTTTAACAATACTCAATATTGATATTTTTAACATTGATATTTAATACTATCGATATACTAAACTCGATATTTATGTATATCGATATTCAAATTTCGATATTATGTCTACTTACCGGCAGCCACAGAAGCAGCTTTGTGGAACAACGTTTTACATGTTGTGCAGAGACAAGTGCCTGTTTCAGTACGTTTCTTAAACATTAAGTGCATATAAGAGCAAAATAAAGATCTTACAAGAAGTTATCAGGTATCTCTTTTATTATTCATCAAAAGTGATAATCGAACATATTCAATCAAACCAAAGTCAGCGGCAAGTGGCCTGTTAAACAATGTACAATCAATAGGCAGTTGCACTGTGCATGAACAACGTAGCGTTTGAAACCTGCAACTACTGTAAGTGGCAAAAAACCTGCACCTTGCAAAGTAAACAACTATAAGCACATACATTGAATTGTACATGAGAGACAACTTAAACTCTGCAACATTCATGCAACCTTTATGAGGCCTCAGTAACATTTAGCAGGAGGCATGCATTGCAATAACACAAAACAGTCATTGTTACATTTAAAACTTTGATTTCTTTGGAGCAGGTGTAACATATCTACACTGATTACGTAGCAAATGTGAAGTTGGCAGGGGAACATTAGAGACCAAAGTAAATTTAGGTTTGTACTTTTGTTGACTAATAAGGTCTGTTTTCTTTAGACACTTTCACTGTTCGTGCAAGTATGTCTTTTATGGCTTCCATACCTTTGGTGTTACTGTCAATGCAGTCTTTCAAATTGGCCTGTATTGTAATTAACTGTTTCTGGATGTTTGTGTTACTGTCTACATATTTTGTGACTGACTTTGTCAGATTATCAATACTTTTACCTATTTGCATCAACTCATGCAATGTGGACAAGCTGTACACATTAGAAGTCATGTGGTCTTTTTTCATTGCAACAGTATGTCTATTTATCAAACGATTTATTGACTCCATCAATCGACACTGCTTGTCAGTATTTTGCACTAATTTGTCTTGACTCTCTGAAACATTGACCACATTAATTTCATTGTCTATTTGACCCTCCATGCCCTTTTCAATCCTCTCATTCATTCCAAACAGCTGACTGTTTCTACCTGTTCTGCCCATTTCGCCAGTGTCACCCAGATTTCCCTGACCCTTTCTACCCTTTGCACTACTTGGATCCCTAAGCCACCTCACATCCCTTTCATCTTTCTGACTTACTTCACTAATTTCACCCACTACACCTTGTAGATTGTGTACAATTTGAGCAAGGTCTTTAGTTTCATGATTGTCAACATTCCTTACAGGGTATGCGTCTTGCACCATTTCCAGTTCTCCATTATCACAACAATCTGGCAGGACTATTTCATTCTCAAAGTCTACAACATCCTGTACATTACCCAGAACAGTGGTACTTTTTTTTTTTTTGTAACAAACTTTATTGAGTTTTTTAATTAGCACTTCATTGGTACATTTGGTGTTTCTACTGAGACCCGATTGCGTATACATGTATACCGCAGTGCAAAAGGTTACAGTTACATGACACAATGCAGTTGCTTGCATCCGGGTGTGGTCATACAGTTCCATGGTTTGTCTCCATTTTCTGTATCTCTGTCCACAACATGTCTTCTAGATTTAGGGGCCAATTCCGATCTCGGCCGGAAGCGCACCTAACACTATTTGTCCGGAAAAAAACCAAGCCGAATGCGTGTTTCCCGACCGATTCGAACAATCGTCCGAACAAGCAAGTACGATGCGCATAACTGCTCAGATCCCGACCCAGCCGTACGTACCCATTCCAGCTCCTGTTCCCCGCCCGAGCCGGATCTGTAAACGCCGAATCGAGTCGCACGGAAGCAAATATACAGCACCTTCCGGCCGGACTAGTACGATGCGCCTTCCGTACGCGCCCAACCCGTCGCTACGTCCGGCACATCAGAGCATCCGGGAGAGCTGCACATAAGCTCCAATTCGCGCCACAAGACGTTCCACGGCTACGAGACGAACAAGCCAGCGACGATACGAGTCTAAGCCACGAGAAACCCGAATGAGACGACCCAACCATGAATCCCATCGCGCAGGTCCTACCAATACTCTACATCTATTACCGGAACCGGTACGGACGCGTACGGCGCAGACGGTAAGTCAAACACCCACAACACAAACAAACAACACGTACCCGACATATGTCACACACATAGGGATGCAGAAATGACGTACACTAGCAACAGCCAAACCATAGGGGCGGGATGGCTATCACCAATGCCATACACACCCATAGTGGCCTGATGGCTACCACTACCACCACCCCTACTCATGGGAGGCTGGATGCCTGTCACTACTACCATCCCTACTCATGGGGGGCTGGATGCCTGTCACTACTACCATCCCCACTCATAGGGGGAAGGATGCCTACCACCACCACCACCCCTACTCAGGGGGGCCTGGATGCCTGTCACTACTACCATCCCCACTCATAGGGGGAAGGATGCCTACCACCACCACCACCTCTACTCAGGGGGGCCTGGATGCCTGTCACTACTACATCCCCACTCATAGGGGGATGGATGCTTACCACTACCACCACCCCTACTCATGGGGGCCTGGATGCCTACTACCACCCATACTCAGGGGGGCCTGGATGCCTACCACTACCACCACCCCTACTCATGTGGGCCTGGATGCCTGTCACTACTATCATCCCCACTCATAGGGGGATGGATGCCTACCACTACCACCACCCCTACTCATGTGGGCCTGGATGCCTGTCACTACTACCAACCCCACTCATAGGGGGATGGATGCCTACCACTACCACCACCCCTACTCATGGGGGCCTGGATGCCTACCACTACCACCACCCCTACTCAGGGGGGCCTGGATGCCTACCACTACCACCACCCCTACTCAGGGGGGCCTGGATGCCTACCACTACCACCACCCCTACTCAGGGGGGCCTGGATGCCTACCACTACCACCACCCCTACTCAGAGGGGACTGGATGCCTGTCACTACCACCACCCCTACTCATGTGAGCCTGGATGCCTGTCACTACTACCATCCCCACTCATAGGGGGATGGATGCCTACCACTACCACCACCCCTACTCATGTGGGCCTGGATGCCTGTCACTACTACCATCCCCACTCATAGGGGGATGGATGCCTACCACTACCACCACCCCTACTCATGTGGGCCTGGATGCCTGTCACTACTACCATCCCCCACTCATTGGGGATGGATGCCTACCACTACCACCACCCCTACTCATGTGGGCCTGGATGCTTGTCACTACTACCATCCCCACTCATAGGGGGATGGATGCCTACCACTACCACCAACCCTACTCATGTGGGCCTGGATGCCTGTCACTACTACCATCCCCACTCATAGGGGGATGAATGCCTACCACTACCACCACCCATACTCATGGGGGCCTGGATGCCTACCACTACCACCACCCCTACTCAGGGGGCCTGGATGCCTGTCACTACCACCACCCCTACTCATGTGGGCCTGGATGCCTGTCACTACTACCATCCCCACTCATAGGGGGATGGATGCCTACCACTACCACCACCCCTACTCATGGGGGCCTGGATGCCTGTCACTACTACCATCCCCACTCATAGGGGGATGGATGCCTACCACTACCACCACCCCTACTCATGTGGGCCTGGATGCCTGTCACTACTACCATCCCCACTCATAGGGGGATGGATGCCTACCACTACCACCAACCCTACTCATGTGGGCCTGGATGCCTGTCACTACTACCATCCCCACTCATAGGGGGATGAATGCCTACCCCTACCACCACCCATACTCATGGGGGCCTGGATGCCTACCACTACCACCACCCCTACTCAGGGGGGCCTGGATGCCTGTCACTACCACCACCCCTACTCATGTGGGCCTGGATGCCTGTCACTACTACCATCCCCACTCATAGGGGGATGGATGCCTACCACTACCACCACCCCTACTCATGGGGGCCTGGATGCCTGTCACTACTACCATCCCCACTCATAGGGGGATGGATGCCTACCACTACCACCAACCCTACTCATGTGGGCCTGGATGCCTGTCACTACTACCATCCCCACTCATAGGGGGATGAATGCCTACCACTACCACCACCCATACTCATGGGGGCCTGGATGCCTACCACTACCACCACCCCTACTCAGTGGGGCCTGGATGCCTGTCACTACCACCACCCCTACTCATGTGGGCCTGGATGCCTGTCACTACTACCATCCCCACTCATAGGGGGATGGATGCCTACCACTACCACCACCCCTACTCACGGGGGCCTGGATGCCTGTCACTACTACCATCCCCACTCATAGGGGGATGGATGCCTACCACTACCATCACCCCTACTCATGTGGGCCTGGCTGCCTGTCACTACTATCATCCCCACTCATAGGGGGATGGATGCCTACCACTACCACCACCCCTACTCAGGGGGGCCTGGATGCCTGTCACTACCCCCACCCCTACTCATGTGGGCCTGGATGCCTGTCACTACTACCATCCCCACTCATAGGGGGATGGATGCCTACCACTACCACCACCCCATCTCATGTGGGCCTGGATGCCTGTCACTACTACCATCCCCACTCATAGGGGGATGGATGCCTACCACTACCACCACCCCTACTCATGTGGGCCTGGATGCCTGTCACTACTACCATCCCCACTCATAGGATGGGTAATTCATGACACAACCAGCATACTCCAACATAAGGAATGTCAGAAAAAGACATCACCCCAACATCATGACAAGCGTGTGTAGTCTGTGTCAAATGCCTACAACACTGAACTTGACATTGAACATACAATGTGACCCCCTATCACATGTGTCACACATAAATGTGTGTGGCCTCCACAATGCAAGCAGACCATGACCACTGTGGCAATGGGGTCTAAACCCCCATCATCATAGTGACCAAAATGTAAGTGTGGGGTCCATAGCTGAAGCCCAATTGAACATTGTGGCAATGGGGTCTAAACCCCCATCATCACAGTGACCAAAAGGTAAGTGTGGGGTCCATAGTTGAAGCACATTTTGAACATTGTGGCAATGGGGTCTAAACCCCCATCATCACAGTGACCAAAATGTAAGTGTGGGGTCCATAGCTGAAGCCCAATTGAACATTGTGGCAATGGGGTCTAAACCCCCATCATCACAGTGACCAAAAGGTAAGTGTGGGGTCCATAGTTGAAGCACATTTTGAACATTGTGGCAATGGGGTCTAAACCTCCATCATCACAGTGACCAAAATGTAAGTGTGGGGTCCATAGCTGAAGCCCAATTGAACATTGTGGCAATGGGGTCTAAACCCCCATCATCACAGTGACCAAAAGGTAAGTGTGGGGTCCATAGTTGAAGCACATTTTGAACATTGTGGCAATGGGGTCTAAACCCCCATCATCACAGTGACCAAAAGGTAAGTGTTGTCATGGAAAAAGCTGCAACTGCCAAACAGCATGGATGATTCCTGGTCACACAGCAACAAACACATCAGTGGCAAAGTAGTGCTTGTGTCCCAAAGCAACATAGATTGGGTGAGGCAAACAGTGCAGTGCAAATAAGACATACCTTTGGCCATGTGCAGACAAACATCACCCATGGGGGCTGACATTGTCAACATTTATCAATTACACAATGACAGAAGTGACCATCATAATGCAGACCCACATATCTGCAACAATGGACACACAAATGTAGATATCCTGTGGAGACTGTAGATGTGAGGTGAACAAATACCATACCATGGGAGCAATGGGACATACAAACCATGATTATTGTGCTGACTGATGACCTAGGAGTCCCAGGGACAGCAGGGGAAATCCACCAAACAACATACAGCCAATGGCACACTAAAGATATGCCAATGCAGTGGTGCAGATGCACAAACACAAACAGGCAGCCTCACACTGCATATCAAACACAACAGGTGATGGGGGGGGTGGTGTGCCAGTGTCCCCAGGCAACCACACAACACATGAGGAGGCCTGAATACCAATCACACAGATGTGTATACAGTGCCACACAAAAGTAACTCATGGATCGGATTCCTCTATGTGGGCAATCAGGCATTGTTAGATGAGAGGGAGCCCAAATTACACATGTCACACAAGCTTGTAGGAACAGCAACTAACACAGCAAGAGACAGACCCACCACATTGTGGTGATACTAGCCTGCATGATAATCCCACTGTGATGACAAAGGCAGATGTCGTTCACACTGTGAACCACAGCCAAGTATCCTGTGCAACTGACTACCATCATAACCTAGACACAAGCACAAATCAATCAGCACGGCCTGTGAGCCAAGGCCAATATGGAGGTAGGGGTCTAGCCGTGCAACAACTCACATTTGCACACACTCAACACCACACACCTTGATCTCCACCAATGTGCAGCAGTGAAGCTCACATGGACTGGTGACATTGCACATGCACCCATGACAATCCCAGGGGTGGTGGTGGGAACAAAGGTGCGAAACCCATCACACATGGCCAGTCAACAAGACTCGTGAATGTCTGACACACTGCACAGTACGCAGTACATGGGCATGACGTGAAATCCACCCCAATCAATGGGATCCCGGCCACAGTCACACACCAATGAAGAAGCCAAGGTGACCCACAAAGAACGCACGTAGACAACTTCCAACATTGCAGCTCTGACCCTGAGGAGTGGCAGCAGTCACACACACAACGTGTCACAATCACTGAAAGCTACCACAAACTGTCAATTACATGACTTGTGTAACCAACACGTGCCAAGGGGAATCCTGACTGTGTCCCATCTGCGTTTGCCCACATCCCCAGCCCTGACAACAAAGACAACTAGGGATGACAACCTGATGAACATTAGTTTGCCATGCACCCACATCCCGGAGAAACCAGGTCCAAGATGCTGGATGAACACAGGACAACTCAGCAAGCATCACAAACAGGAACATCCCTAGGGACACAGCCTGTGTAGGAAAAGGGAAGGGAACACACACAGACATGCTCACACAACACACAACACGGGCCCAGGCAATGTCACGGGATTACACACTGCCATGAGGGCACTCCACTCCTGTGGAAGGTCCGCTGTGCCAAACCTTGTCTGTGAACGACTCAAACATGTCAGCAGAACACTCAGTCAGTGAGTCAACAACTACAACACACTGAAGGCTCTGCTCATATCAGCCTGGGTACGGGAGTGTCACGTCAGTCATCTGCATACACCCAAAACACGTGTCAAGCAAGTTGCACTGTATAAACAGATGAGTCCTTCAACAATGATGTGCTAAACTGCATGTCCAGTGGAGATGGGCACACAGTCAGGGAAATAGAAACATTGAACAGTGGTAAGCCCACCAGATGTGCATCAGTGTAAGCCAAAGATGTAAATTTACAAATGCAAAACGTACATCCCTGTGTCAAATGCTGAACATTACACCCTCAGACTGCAGCAAAGGATGCTATAGATCCAGACTACATTAGGACACATATCCCATGGACCACATGGAGTCCATCACAGCAACACTTCATTTTCATGATCTGAACACTATTACAACTGCAAATGCATGATGATACTCATCTACATCATGTACATCCAAAGAAAAACCACAAGTAAACAAAAAGAGGCTTTATTCAGCAAATGTTAAACTAAAAATGTAAGTCCAAAAGAAACTAAGGCCAATGGCCAGTCCAAATACACAGTCCCAACAGGGTGATATGTGACAACTTGTCACCCATTGCTTGCCTGCACTGGTACGGACAGGGGACATCCCCCTCGGAGGGGCATACAAGGGGCAGGCCAGGCACCGCAGGGACAGGATCAGGGGATGCCAGAAAGAGGCAGTGAAGGGGTGGTGGGTGCAGGAGTGTCACCCGCAACTGCAGTGGAGGTGTCTGACTCAGTGGGGGCCGGCACCACTGTAGGGCACAAGTCAGATGGTGTGGGTGCTGCAACCACTGCAGTGGGCCGGTCAGATGGAGTGGACTGTGTCCCCACTGCAGTGCCCGAGTCAGACGGGGTGGTTGTGTTCTCCACTGCAGTGCATGACTTCAAGGGAGTGGAAGGGGGGGGCAGATGAGGTGGGCAGGACAGAGGGGGGGACCCGGTCTCCACACCAGTGGCACAAACAGGTAGAGTGTCTGGTTTGGGGGTGGAAGAGCAAGTGGTAGGGGGGGAGGGCCTAAGCATTTTGGGGATGCGGTATCGGTGTGTGAGGGAACCTGGGACAGGGTGTGGCGGTGGAACCTGTGGAGTGGTGGCCTGGGGGATGGAGGAGAGAGACTGTGTGGTGGAGCTGCGTGGTGGTGGTGGTGGGGTCTTGCCCTTCCTGGTCCGGGGGGACTTTCGAATGGGGTCCTCAGTCTGCCTGTGCCTGGGGGAGGGTGTCCAGGTGTGAGGGGCACTCCCCTCTGTGTGTGGTGGTCACCTCTTCCGCCTGGACTTCGTGTCAGATGTATCTGTGGGGAAGAGGCCAAGGTCACAGAGGAAGAGCTTCTGGGAGGGGGGTGTTGCAGGTGAGGCAAGGGAAGGGGTTTTGGAGGGAGAGGTATCTGAGGACTGCGGAGTGCTCGTGGATGCGTGTGTGTGTGTCTGGGCCCCATCCCCTGTGAGTGAGGTATCAGTCCCCTGACTGTCCGTGCGTGTGCGTCTGGATTTTGGCTTGTGTGTCTGTGTGCTGCTTGTGTTTGTGCTGGTGCGTGCCGGTGTGTGTGTGCTTGGGACAGGTAGGGTGCTGGGGATTGTGGATGGGGCAGAGGTAGGAGGGGTGAGGGACTGTTGCAGGAGGGACACTGCTGCCGTCAGTGAGGAGGCCATGGACTGATTGGTCCGATTTAGGGCAGACATGCCAGATGACATGCCCTCCATGAATGACACCAGTTGTGTCAAAAGACCCGTGTGTGCATGGAGGACACTCAGCATTGATGTCTGCCCTACATGGATCTGTTTCAGCAAGTCCACAGACTCCACACTCAGGGCAGCAGGGGGGACAGAGGCAGGGGGTGCGGTGCCTGGCATGAAGGAGACACGCTCCCCTACACGGGAGCCTCCATGGACATGTGGGATGGGAGCAGATGGGAGGGTGGAGATGGTGGTGGTGGTGGGGACAGACTTGCTTGACGTTGCCTCTGGTCTGCTGACACCCGCCTCCACAAGGGAGTCCTCACTGGAAGTGCTGTTTTCCCCAGCCGAGGTGGTCGTAGCTTAGGTCTCCTCAGTGTGGCTCCCCTCATCCTCCGTGCCACTGGGTCCCTCGCTCTCCCCTGCAGTGGACCCAGTCTGGCTCTGCCGCTCCTCTTGGTCCATGGAGCTGTCTCCTCCTGTGGCCGTGGATGTATCTGCAAACAATCAGGATAAACAGAGCAACATTAGTCACCTGTACTGACCACACACACCACAGTAAGTACAGCACATCACAGAGCAAGCCCTGCCATCATTTGCTAGACATTGCAATAAGTGCTGACACTGATTTGAAGAAGCCCATTGTCTGCCTGACAGTCAGTCATGCCACACATATCCTACCTGTCCATGCACCCATCTGTCTGCTGCCTGTTGTATGCGACTAATCATATGTGCACACATGCACAACATACACAGTTGTTGGACATCCAAGAGAACATATGGAAATGTGTCACTCCAAACACATGCCATCTCCTGCCACTGACTCACTACATGTGTCAGGAAAAGTGATGGACAAAGTCTCTGTTGATATGCGGGTTTTGGTTCCATCACCAGACACAATGATGTCCTCATGTCCTGATAGACAATGCAACAATGGTGTGCATGCAAGACATATCACACCACTGCTGGATCACCCTTTGCGATTGGAATGTCATGGCACAGGCCTGTCTGGCAAGTCAGTCATAACTGTCTCCTGTCACAGGGGCAGTGCATACACACAACACCAGTCTGCACTGTGTCACAATCATGGACATTTTTGAAATGTAAGCCCTGTAGCTGACAGGTGCACATGTGCACCCCTGGCCACCCACATCATGAGGACTGAAATGATCCCACGTCAATCAAATGAGACATTTGAGTGACTGCAAACACAAATTCATACACATGAGCACTTCACTGTCTGATGAGAATGAACCAAAGCTGCCTGCACCTCAATGTTTCATACAACATCGTGCACAGTCAAGGGATCAGAGACCTATGCATTAACCTATGTGCAGATCCCATAGTCACAACTCAGATGGCTGGCCACCCCAAATTGTTAAACACTCCGGGAGTCCAAATAGCAAGGCCACACCACGGTGACACAGAGGAATACACCTGAGTGCACTCTTCACAATGCCCAATATGTATGCTGACACACGGGAGTGGGAGAACAGAGTGCCTTCGATGTATGGAGTAGGCATTACAGTCCTGGTCCATGTGCAACATGGTATTACCCTGAACACTAGGCAGGTGGCTATGCATGTGTCACACACATGATGTACATTCTTCTGAGGCTCCTACCTTGGTCTCTGCAGCAGCATGGGTGTGTGGCACATACCCCAGACATGTGGTGAGTCAGAGCATCAATTGGAACACATATTAAAGCCATACCCAGAGTACATGTCAGATCACAGGCATTGTGAGCAATTGTACCACCCATGCAGCCCACCACAAAGTTCCTGTAACTGATGCTGTCCCCAACTTGAACCACAGGTAACTGGAAGTACACAGTACCCAAGTGACCTAAGTCACAGACTGTAAGGGCCACACCTGTGTATCAGATGAGGAGGGGGCATGACACAAGTGAGGGACATGAGTCCAGGACGACATGACAGTTGTACTGTGGAAGTGGAACCAGGCTAAAGGAGTGCATAGAGCATGTCAGTCATAGTACACAGTTGAGGCTAGCACTTACCCCCTCCTTGCTGCTGTCTGGCCTTCAGCTGCCCATCCAGGTCAGGGAAGACCACCGCCAGGATCCGGAGCATGTGGGGGGTCAGGGTCCGGTGTCCGCCCCTCCTGCGAGGAGGCGACAGCTTCAGCTGGACCCTTGCGATCCTCCGGGTCCAGCCACGAAGGTCCTGCCACCTCTTCTGGCAGTTGCGGATCCTGCGCCTGTAGACCCCCACAGATCGTACTGCCCAGACGATGGTCAGCCAGATCTCCTGCTTCTGGTGGGCATCAACCTGTGAGGATGACAAAGTGAAAAGGCCATTACTACACATGCAACATTTCCGTGCATCACACAGTTGGATATACATGTCTCAATCACAGGGGCATATGATCTACACAGGTAGTGCAACTATGGCTATGCACAGTTTGCCAGCAGTTACTAAATGGTATCATTGCCTGGGAAGTCAAACCTTGTTGGAATGCACTGTTACTGCACTATACCTGTTCAGTGCATGTGACTACACACTTTGGGGGTGACAACTACTCAGTGAGCATGCTAGCCACTGGTGTACACACTGTACGTCTTGCTAGTCAGACAACATGCACAATTAGTAAGGCAGTGGACAGCACACTCACCTGCTCCCTGGTTTCCCATACAGCTTGCTGTACTGTGGAAGGAGGCTGTCCAGCAGGGCCTGGTTCTCCTCAGTGCTGAAGGCTGAGGCTCTATCCACAGTACGTGCCATTGCAGTAGCCAGAGGATGCAGAGACAGCAGCAGTGGTGGTGGCAGATGTCGTCCTGGAGCATGTAGTGCAGGCAAGTGAGCTCTCAGGGGAACAGCGAGCATTATATGTGTGCTGCAGAGGCAGATACTGTCCCATGTGTCCAAAGTGATAGGTCCAAGTCGTTTGCATCTTCTGAATCTGGCCAATCCATGGAATTGCACCACTTATGCACGCCCACAGCATCCTTCAAAAGTTCAACTTCATGACACCCATGAATTTGCAACATTGTTGTGGCTGGCCAACTGAATTCACTGCATCCGACTCGTTAAAGCTTCGAAAACGCATCCGTTACCATGTCAGGCCATAGCCAATGCGTGCGCACCGATCGGACCATTGCTGTACGACGCGTATTTCGAAAAACAACACGCATACGTTCACATCATATGCAATGTCCAATGCGTGCGCACCGATCGGTCCATTGCTGTACAATGCGTATTTCGGATGACAACACGCATCCTTTCACATCATATGCAATGGCCAATGCGTGCGCACCGATCGGTCCATTGCTGTACGACGCGTATTTCGAAAAACAACACACATACGTTCACATCATATGCAATGTCCAATGCGTGCGCACCGATCGGTCCATTGCTGTACAACGCGTATTTCGGATGACAACACGCATCCGTTCACATCATATGCAATGGCCAATGCGTGCGCACCGATCGGTCCATTGTTGTACAACGCGTATTTCGGATGACAACACGCATCCGTTCACATCATATGTAATGTCCAATGCGTGCGCACCGATCGGTCCATTGCTGTACAACGCGTATTTCGGATGACAACACGCATCCGTTCACATCATATGCAATGGCCAATGCGTGCGCACCAATCGGTCCATTGCTGTACAACGCGTATTTCGGATGACAACACGCATCCGTTCACATCATATGCAATGGCCAATGCGTGTGCACCGATCGGTCCATTGCTGTACGACGCGTATTTCGAAAAACAACACGCATACGTTCACATCATATGCAATGTCCAATGCATGCGCACCGATCGGTCCATTGCTGTACAACGCGTATTTCGGATGACAACATGCATCCGTCCACATCATATGCAATGGCCAATGCGTGCACACGGATCGGTCCATTGCTGTAAGATGCGTCCCTGTACAAGTCACTCGTATATGTCACCATGGTTGTCACTGGTGAACGTATGCCAGCCACATTTACTTGCCAGGGACTCAGGGGCACACCTACAACACCACAGCCTGTCCACACTGTATCCTAAGGCATGTAAGGCTGTATTACCTGTGTGTGTATGGGGGTCAACATGTGTTTTTTTTGGTGGCACTTGGGGGCAGCCACTCCCAGGCTGTGCACGTGTTCATGGGGACAGAATCCTTTGTGTGTTGTGCACATGACTACTGTGATGTGCAACTGTTCAGTTCAGAGCATGTGGCATGGTCACATTTCCAGGTTGTGTATGTGTATGTCATGTCACATACACCCTGAGTCCCATGTGGGAAGGTATGTACGTCACAGGGTGACCCATTGCCACAATAGTGATGGTCCTCCACAGTCTGTGTGCATGTTGTGTTTCCAATGTCTCTGATTCCATGTGCACAATGGGAGACAGTCTCCACATCCACGTTGTTTGCCCATGGACTTTGATGTTGTGCGTGTGTGTGTCACAGACGTCCATGTCTGTCCTGCAGAGGCAACAGGGACCACTACCTGTGGGAGTCATGGTTGTTTTGCTGACGTGTACATGATACGCCATGTCATGCCAGTGTCCATGTGGCAATACAGGGTCCCTGGGAATCTACCTGTCAATGAGCTGTGATGCCTGTGGCACATCTGTCCTCACATGTCACTGTGGTGTGTGTTTGGAATGTGACAGCAGTACACGGGTACTGTGACACAGCCTAATGATTTCCCATAGCACAACGTGGAACTTGTTGTCAACACATGTTGAACTGTGATGTTAGATGTTGGCCATGTAGGTGCCATATATGTCCATACAGAACGGCACACACATCAGGTACTTGTGTCTCGTAATGATGTATCATGTGATATTGAGTATGGTCAATGCCACATATGTGGGGTGACTGACAATCTTTCTTTCTTCACCTATGCACTGCAGGGCACCAGCTGTCCATAGACCATTCCCTGACCTTGCAACCATGGTTGAACATGACTGCATCCGACGGTACCGCTTCAATAGGCCGCTAATTGAGGAATTGGCGGTGCGGTTGGCCCCACATTTGCAACCTGGCCGGCCATATCCTACAGCGCTGACCCCCAAGGTGAAGGTAATGGCAGCCCTACACTTCTTTGCCTCCGGTACGTTTCAACACACTGTGGCGTCTGCTGGTGGGATGTCACAGACCATGTTCAGCCGTGTGCTACGTGATGTTTTGGAGGCAATGTTGAGATACCTGGACCAGTACATCTATTTCCCTAAACGTCAACAACTCACTGACGTCAAGAGTGACTTCTATGCCCTGGGGAGGATGGCACATGTCATTGGCTCCATTGATGGGACACATGTGGCTTTGGTACCACCACAGGCACATGAGCAGGCATACAGGAACAGGAAACATTACCATTCTATCAATGCTCTGGTGGTATGTCTTGCAGATATGAGCATCTCACATGTGTGTGCCCGTTTCCCCGGTTCTGCACACAATGCCTACGTGATGAGGAGTAGTCGCATCCCGAGGATGATGTCACAGATGCAGAACCAGCGTGCCTGGCTTGTCGGTGTGTACTGACTTTGTACCATTGTGTGTGTTCTGCAATGTTGTATTCCACCCTCTTTTCCAACTCAGCTAATGTGCAATTGTCTGTATGTAGGTGACTCCGGATACCCCAACATGCCGTGGTTGCTGACACCCCTCAGGAACCCTGTGACACCAGCCCAGATGCGCAACAATAAGGCACATGGTCGGACCAGAAGAGTGATCGAGCGGACATTTGGTCTCCTGAAGAGCCGCTTTCGCTACCTAGACAAGACAGGAGGGGCCCTCCCATATGCCCCAGCAAAGGTGTGCAAGATTGTCATCGTCTGCTGCATGCTACACAACCTGGCAGTGCGGAAGGAGTTGCCTCTCATCCTGGATGACGATGACCAACATCCTCCACCTGTGGAGGATCCTGGCCTGGGCCACGATGCCAGTGATGATGATGATGATGAGGGTGATGTTCGCACACAGCTCATCACCAACTTCTTCAGCTGAATGTGAGAATCCAGATATGTCATGTCAATGATGTGAGTTTGCATGATATGTGTTGGTGGTGCTCTGGTGCTGTTTGAGTGTGGCCATGTGCTACTTGACTGGATGCGTGCAGCGATGTGTCCTTATAGGTAGTCTGTACTCCCCAACAGTGTTGACATGCTAACTTGGTTTTGTGTAGGTATCTTGTGACATGTATTGGGCATGAGTATTGCAGTTCTTTCCTGTTCTTCAGTGCTTTTGACTGTGTGTCATGTCTGTCCTTCACAGGGTACTTTCAGAGTTGTTTGGTCAACTCGGATCCCCCGACACCATGATTCAGCTTTCAGGGTGGAAGCAGTCGTTTCCCTACAGGTGATGTGCCACACACCCCTGGACTTTATTTCTTCTACACTTGTTGACTGTGTGGCCACTGCCACGTGGGATTACCTTGCATCTGTAGTGGAAACAACATGTTGCAAATGTGTAATAAACCTGTGCTTCACTTTGGGATGTGCGTTGTCTGTGGTCACACATCTGACTGACATTTGCTTACTGCACCTGTGGGCTAGTTAACACAGACTCTGAATAGATGTGGTGTCTGTGCATTCCACTGTATTTCCTGGCAACATCAGTGTATGTGATGAGTCAGATGGCCCTGGTGTGTATGTGTTGTGTAGCCCTAGTGGTGTGTCTCCCTCATATGTGTCACGTCGCCATGACTCACATGACGGTGTTGAACTTGCTGTAGCAGTTAGCATGCACAGTGTCATTTAGCAGATCATCATCTCCATGACAAAAACAACGTTGGAATCACAACAGAGGCAAGTATGGTGTATTAGTGAGTTTATTTACATACATGTGTGAGGATAGTGCACAGGATGGTGGGTGCAGTACATTGGGATTGGAATCCAAAGTTCCCAGATGAGTTGGAAGTGTTGGTAGCAGAAATGTCCTGAGTAAAGTCCACAGTCATCTGATACATTAGTCCAACTTAAACTCCCCATGTCATGTGGGAGAGTTGGGTTGCATTCGACAGGGTGAACAGTTTGCACACAAAGGAGAATTTCCAGAACAGGTGTTGGGTTCCTGGGGGATGTACATGGCCATCGGCCTCTCAGTTGTCCTTCCTCGGACGACCCCTCTTCTTTCTGGGGGGACCCTCACGTGCAGGCCGCTGCGGTACAGAGGACTCTCCACCAGAGTCATCCTCCCTCCCTGTGGCAGTTGCAGTTGTTGCGGCATCAGATGTTGTGGGCACACAGGGAGGTGTGGACATGTTGGTGCTAATCTGGTGGAGGCATGTCAATATGTCCCTCTGCACCGCTGTCAGTTCTTCTAATGTGTCCCACTTGGACTCCATGCCAGACATGTGTGTCTCCACACGGGACATGTGTGTCTCCACATGGGACATGTGGGAGTCCAAGCGGGCATGATGGGCAGCCTGCTGCTGTTGAATGTCCTTGAGGATCCCCACTACCTGGTTGACCTCTCCGGTGCTATTCTGGTACGCATCAGCAATCCGTGCCAGTTGTGGGTCATCATGCAGTCCAGACCCCTCTACAAACAGCAACCTCTGCCTACCACCCCTCCCACCACCCCTGGCGACACGTGCGGGACCTGCGGTGGCACGCACAGGTGACCCTAGGCCCCCTTGGGGGTTGGTACTGGGGTTGTTGTCCTTTGCTTCACGGTGGGCTGGGGTCCCTGTGCTGTTGTCATTGAGTGTCCTTGGTCTGTCTGTGTCGGCGGGGGTGGTCTGTGTATTGACAGATGTTGGAGGAATGGGTGCAGGGGGTGCAGATGGTGGTCCTGCTGGTGCTGCATGATGACTCACACCGGAGGTGCCAGGTTGGTGTTCGCCATCCGATGAGGGCAGAGGCTGTTCCACACCAGAGAGCTCAGGGTCCCCCGGAGCCTGGGACAGGGACTCCTCCTCATCTGCTGCTGTGTCCCCATCATCACCTGTTTTTGGAAGAGACACACAATGTATGTTATGTTTCTGCAGGTATCAATGGTTCAAACACATGACAGTTGTGACTGTACCTCTGGATGCGGGCCTGTACATTGCATTGTCCTAAGTTGTCACAGTCAGAGGTTGATATTGGTGTGGCTCATTGTCCTGCCAACCTGATGCATTTCAATGTGGATGTTGAGGTGTGTGCATGACCAGCATTGGTGGTATTTGGTTGACATCCGGACCTCCTTCTCCCCCCAGCCCAGTTATCCCACCATGAAGCATGCCACCCTTGCAGTGGGTGCAGGTTAAATCTCAGGATGTCAGTCAGTGGTGTCCTGCTGTTGGTTGGTGCCCAGTTCCCAGCAGGGCCTGGTACTCCCCACAACAGAGCACCATTGTCAGACATCTTAGAAGTGGCTTTTCACTCCCTGTGAGGTGTGCATGCTTCAGTGTGAGCTTGCTGGGCCATGTGGGTGGGGGATGTTGAGCTGTGACTACCACTCCCATCATGCTATTGCCTACACCCCCCTTCCCAGCATGCCCATACTTCCTTCCTTTTGACTCTGCTTCCCTGTGGGGTAGTGTGCCTGTGCTGACAGGATGGCTGACAGTGTTGTCCTGGCGTTTGTTTGGCTACAAGTCACAAAAGTGTCCCTGTGCTTCACACAGCATAACCCAGTGTGGTTGTTCTTTGTGGGATATTTCATTAGAGTGTGAGGCATTGCATTCTCCCAGGTGAGTTGTGTGGAGTTTGTGTTTACGGGTGTGTGTGAGAAAAGCTGCTGGTGACTATGGTCAGAGCTGTCAGTCCTCCTTCCCACCCAGCCAGATATCCCACCATGGAACGTGCTTCCATTGCAGGGAGTGCAAGTTGGCTTTCAGGATGTCAGTCAGTGGTGTCCTGCTGTTGGTTGTTGCACAGTTCCCAGCAGGGCCTTGTGCTCCCCACAGCAGTACCCAGTGTCAGCCATCTTGTCAGTTCTTTTCCACTCCCTGTGATGTGAGCATGGTTCAGAGTGGTGTTGATGGGCCAATTGTGAGGGTGACCAATATCTGTGACTACCACTCCCATCATGCTATTGCCTACACCCCCCTTCCCAGCATGCCCATACTTCCTTCCTTTTGAGTCGACTTCACTGTGTGTGAGTGTGACAGCAATGGCAAGATGGCTGACAGTGTGGTCCTGTTGTTTGTTGGTGCACAGTTCCCAGCAGGGCCTTGTGCTCCACACAGCAGTACCCAGTGTCAGCCATCTTGTCAGTTCTTTTCCACTCCCTGTGATGTGAGCATGGTTCAGAGTGGTGTTGATGGGCCAATTGTGAGGGTGACCAATATCTGTGACTACAACTCCCATCATGCTATTGCCTACACCCCCTTCCCAGCATGCCCATACTTCCTTCCTTTTGAGTCGACTTCACTGTGTGTGAGTGTGACAGCAATGGCAAGATGGCTGACAGTGGTGTCCTGCTGTTGGTTGGTGCACAGTTCCCAGCAGGGCCTTGTGCTCCCCACAGCAGTACCCAGTGTCAGCCATCTTGTCAGTTCTTTTCCACTCCCTGTGATGTGAGCATGGTTCAGAGTGGTGTTGATGGGCCAATTGTGAGGGTGACCAATATCTGTGACTACCACTCCCATCATGCTATTGCCTACACCCCCTTCCCAGCATGCCCATACTTCCTTCCTTTTGAGTCGACTTCACTGTGTGTGAGTGTGACAGCAATGGCAAGATGGCTGACAGTGTGGTCCTGTTGTTTGTTGGTGCACAGTTCCCAGCAGGGCATTGTGCTCCCCACAGCAGTACCGTGTCAGCCATCTTGTCAGTTCTTTTCCACTCCCTGTGATGTGAGCATGGTTCAGAGTGGTGTTGATGGGCCAATTGTGAGGGTGACCAATATCTGTGACTGCAACTCCCATCATGCTATTGCCTACACTCACTTCACCAGCATACACAGAATTCCTTCCTTTCAGTGAGCTTCCCTGTGATGTGGTGTTCTAGTGGTGGCAAAATATCTGACTGTGTTTGTTGGTTAGATTTGTGCCACTGCCTTGCTCTATTTGTTGTTAGGTTTGTACATGTCATGACACAGTTACATATCACTATGAGATGGCATGTATTGTGTTTATCTGACTAACATACACATCTTGGGATGATTATCTTTTGGTTGCTGTGGATTTGCTAAGGATGCATGGTTTGACTATCCCCTTGACAGTGATGTGTGTGTATTGTCACACAATATTGTGTATATTGGTTGTGTACTCACCAGGCTCTGGGATGTTTGATAGTCCATATACGCTCACTGGTGGTAGGATGGCCCGCACCTTCTCCTCCAAGGGCCTGAGGTATACTGGTTTGGCAGGAGGGCCACTGCTGGTGCGCTAACTCAAGGCGTAATCCTTCTTTATTAGGTTCTTGACCCTCCTGCGCACATCATACCACCTGTTCTGGATGTCTTCCTTTGTGCGCAAACATGGTGATTGTGCGTTCACCCTGTCGACGATCCTCTCCCACATCTTGGTTTTCTGCGACATGGGGGTCTGTTGGACCAATGTACCAAACAACTGTGGCTCTACCCTGAGGATCTCATCTACCAGGACTTCCAATTCACTGTCTAGGAACTTTGGATTCTTCTTTGGGGGCATGGTGATGGGTGGTGGTGGGAATTGATGTGTGTGTGTGTGCAAGTGAGGGTGGGTGAGTGTAGGTTTTGCTGGGTGTATGTGAGGGTGCTATTTGGGAGGTGCTAATGGTGTGTGGCTTGTGTGATGGATGAGTTGTGAGTGTGTCTGTGGTTGCTGTCTGATGGTGTTCTGTGCTGGCAGGTCAGTTGAATTTGCAAGGGATCATGGTAGGGATTTGTGGCCTTTATATGGGTGGAGTTGGGGGTGTGCCCTTGTTCCATGTTTTTTTCCCCCTGTATTTATTGACTTTGTCATTGCTTGTTTGTCCCTTTTTTTTGTATTTTTTCCTTTGTGTTTTTTGGGCATGTAGGAGACGTTCTTCTGACCGAGTAGGACGCTGCAGTTGGCTCGTGCGGGCTTCTCCGAGTCTTTCAAGCTGTGTTCCTGATGGGTTTCATGTGCGGCGTACGCGTCGGTCGCGGGGTATTGGGTTGCTTCGGCTCGGTTTTGTATGCGTGTCGGTCGTACGGCTTGGGCTCCATGCGACTCGGTCTGGTTTTACACGCATTGCATCGTACTGCGCGGGTCGGAGTTCGCGGGTACGTTTCTGTCGGGTTCATTCCTGGTGCGTGTCGGTTGGTTCGATTCGTGTAGTTTCCCGGCCGGATAGCTGGTTTCTGTGCGGTTCGGTCGTTCGGCTTGTGTTCCGTACGAGTCGGTCGTGATTCACATGCATTTCATCGTACTACGCGGATCGGGCAGCGCCGGTACGTGTCGGTCGGACAAAATTCCCGTACCGAGTCGGTTGGTATGTTTTCCGGCCCGAATCGGAATCGGCCCCTTAGTTGTTATACCAAGTGTTCAGAATTACTAACGCTTATAAAATACAATCCTAGTTACCCTCCACCCCCGTAAGTTAACTACCTGGGCAGCACAAGGGCAGTCTATACAGTTACAAGACAAGCATACATTTACCTGCGGCTAGGAAACAGATTTAGGAGCGTGTTCCTGCATATTACACACTTTAATCAGACAGTAGCGCTTGCTGGACTTTTCGTTACTGTGTATCTGATACAGGGCAATGCAATGTCAGCACTCCAGTATATTAATGATATGGCTAGTTTGCGTGTCTATCTATGCGGCAGTCGCAACAGCTACTACATTCGTATGTGTATTCCCCTCCCTTGCTTTGAAGGACTCCCGCAGTATATCCCAGGCCATTGCTTGTTCCTCCCTCCAAATTGCCGCATTTTCGGCCAGGCCCCATTTCTCTACCTCTTCTTTCCATGCATCAATCGTTGGCGGTCTCGCTGCCTTCCACCTCCTTGTTATAAGTCCCTTGGCGATTACTAATGCTATATCCGCAAAGCGTGCCTGCACTTTACATCCCTTTGGATGTGGGTAGATCCCAAGCACACAGCTTCTGGCTGTATTCCATGTCTGCCCACCCACCACTTCAGTCAGTATTTGTGCTATCTGCGCCCAGTAATCAGCTAATGCGGGGCATGCCCATAGCATATGGACAAAGCCCGCATCTGTCTCTTGCTGTGGTTGTAGGGAACATCTTATGCAATCTGTGCGGTGTGAGGTACGCCCGCTGTGTGATCATGTATTAAATGAATTTGAAGCGCGCATTGCGCGAGTCCACTTTAGGATATGCTAAAAGGGGTGCCCACTCACCATCAGTTAGGTCCTCCCCAAATCTGTGTTCCATTTGGCTCGCAGAGCCTCTAGCGGTGAAGGTAGTGTAGCTCTTATACTTGTATACAACCATTTCGTCAGATGCCTGCCTGTACCCATCAAATACAGCATGTGCACTTGGTCGTGTGTTGGTGGCTCCTGCCCGTCCGGGGCCCATGCATTATTGACATAATGCACCACCCCAGCATGTAGCAAGAACATAGTATTTGGTAGGCCCTGGGTGTGTATGAAGTCTGTATGCAACAGTAGGATGCCCTCATTGAATAATGCTCCCACTGTTGTTACCCCCCATCTTCTCACCCTATCAGTTGGTTAAGTGTAATTATTCCCATTGGATTGGGGAGTCCCAGCAGAGGGGTGTTTGGTGCATATGGTAGCCGTGGTGCTGTGTACTTCAATGCTTGCTTCCAGTAACGCAGGGCCACCTGTAGCAGTGGCAACCAGGTACTTTCAATTGGGCGCGTTCTATGTAACAAGGAGTGTAATTTCCCCAGGGCAAGCAATCTGGGCGTAAAGGCGATTTCCTGAAGATTGTGGCCAGCTAGCCAGTACGAAAGCCATTGCAGTTGGCCCTCCATACAGTAGGCTCTAAAATCTGGGGCTCCCATTCCCCCGGCGCTGGTTGAAAGTTGCAGTTTTTTCAGGCTGACTCTACATCTTGCACTGCCCCATATCAATTCCGTTAATATCGAGTCTAATAATCAGAATACTTTTGGGGGGATTATTATTGGGAGTGTAGTGAAATAGTACAGCACTCTTGGTAGCATAACCATTTTTGCTATAGCTAAGCGGCCTGCAACAGACAATGGGAGCGTAATCCAAAATGCTGTTTGAGACTGTAGCGAGGCAATTGTGTTCTGGACATTGCCATCCAACGTATCTTGTTGCGTTCTATATATCCTTACCCCCAGATATTTGAAAGTAGTTGGGGCTACCTTTATACTATCACTCTCGAAGCAAATCGTGTGGGGTAGATTAACTTCTCTGAAAGGAAAAGCTACAGATTTATCAAAATTTATACATAGACCCGACAGCTTGCCAAATTCGGTAAAGAGCGGCGCTACTTTATGGAACCCATTGCTCAAATCTCTAGCATACAATATAATGTCATCTGCGTATAGCGATAACGCATGGATCGTCGGTCCAACAGTTATGCCCCACTCCCCATGTGACATGCGTAGTTTTTGAGCCAATGGTTCTAGCGCTAATATAAAGAGCATGGGGGAGAGCGGGCATCCCTGCCTGGTGCCCCTGTGAATCGTCCATTCCTTGGAGACATATGCACCTGTTCTTGTACGAGCTGTTGGTGCGGCGTATAGTAGTTTGACCCAGTTCAGGTATTCCGAGGGGATACCGTATCTGTCCAGCACCGCCAGCATATATTCCCAAACTCAGTGTATCAAACGCCTGCCGGAGGTTCAGGGATAGACAGCCTGTGCACGGGAGGTGTTCTAAGGGGGCCCACATCACCTGATATAATCTTCGTACATTATGGGCTCTACTCCTACGTGGGACAAATCCACACTGGTCTACGTGCACTAGCTTCCTGAGATATGGTAATAGTCGGGTCGCTAAAATTTTGCTAAGTATTTTGTACTCCGTATTTAATAGCGACAGGGCTCCATATGCCGAGATATCAGTACTATCCCTGCCAAGTTTAGGCAGGGAGACCACAAGCGCCTGGTTTACAGTCGGAGGTAATGCGCCCGTGTCCAGCGCCGCCGCGTATAGTTTTTCCAACTGGGGTGTTAACTCCTTCGCATATATTGCATAGAACTCTGTGGGAAGACTGTTAAATAAACCCCGGGTTTTTATTTCGCGGAAGGTCCCTGATTGCCTCTTGGATCTCCACCGCCGTAATCGATAATTTCAGCGCTCCTTTATCTGTTTCCTCCAAGGAAGGCAACTGTACTCCCTGAAGGAAATCGCGCATCTCCTGTGTATGTGCCTGTGCAGGGGCTTTGTATAGGTGCTCATTGTATTCCTGGAATGTCTCATTTATTTTTACTTCAGTATCTGCTAAGGCACATAGGGGGGAACGGATCTTTGTTATTGGAACTGACGGAGGGGGATCCCGTATTATTCTTGCTAACAGCATGCCTGCCTTGTCCGCCTCTGTGTGGGTTCTTTGAACATATGATCTATAGTCCACCACTCGCAGCTTTTCAAGTAGTTCCACGTAGTCTACACGCGCCTTCTGTAATTTGTCTCCGCTATCCGGGGACTCAACTGATTCCTTCTCTAGTGTTCCAAGCTGGGATTCTACTTCGGCTAGACTGCACGCAATCGTTTGCCTTGCCCCTACTGTTGTGCCAATTGTTGTGCCCCTCATCACACTTTGAACGCCTCCCACTCTACCAGGGGGAGGAGGCAGTGCTGGCATTTTGGGAGAAGAAATTGTTAATCGCGCCCGATATTTGTGCTTTAAAGGTACCGTCCTCGAGTAATTGGGGGTTGAACCTCCACGTTGTGACTGGGGTGGGAACCCTACCCCATTGGAGAGTGAGCTCTAGAGAACTGTGATACGATAATGTTTTCCCTATGTATGCTGTGTCCAGCACCTGCGGTAGCAGGGCGGGAGAGCATAAGATGCGATCTATCCGCGTGTGCAAAGCATGCATCGGGGAATAAAATGAGTATTTGCGTGTTTCTGCATTTTTGCTGCGCCATACATTTGTCAGTGCCCATCCTCACGCCCATGTTTCTAGTGCTTTGGCCTGTCATATTGTTATTGCTTCTTTAAGTGTGGGGTGCGATCTATCTAGTTGTATACTTAAGACTGCATTGTAGTCCCCACCCAGAATCCACGGGTGCTGCACCCAGTCCGCCAGAGCAGCACTGACACCTCTTGTTCCGAATTTGGGGCATAAATACTACCCATCACTACCAACTGCTCGTCAAGTTCTCCTTTTAACAACACATATCTGCCTTCCCCATCTATACGCTGCTCTAGTTGGTTGAAAGGGACTCCTGCCCTAATCCGTACCGCTGCACTCCTTGCAAATGCAGAAAATATTGTGTTGTACAATTGGCCCCTCCGTTTTTTCCAGAGTTTACCGGCTTCGGCTGCATTTAAATGTGTTTCTTGTATGAATACTATTTGCGCCTTACGTCTGATTAGTTGTGCATGGACATGGTACCTCTTATGAACGGAGCCCATGCCCCGCACATTCCATGTGAGGAATTTATATGATGATAGTGTCGTCATTAGTGTTGTGTATGCATTCTAATATGATCCCTTGCGTTTTCGCTCTGTTCCGTGGCAGGTTTAGTTTTGTGCGCCCTTCGTAACTCCTAATTATGTGCGTCCGAACTACCCGAATATTTCGGTCCAACCTCAAACGTGTGTTCGACCGAACAGTAGCCAAAAGTGGCAGCAACTTAAACACAATACTTGCAATCGCCAGGCGGGAAAGTACGCCAGCGGAGGACAATCTCACCTCCAGACAGTTCTCTTGTGCTGCGTTTAGAGGCAGCATTGTGTTGAATATTCTGTGATTTAGGAGAAAGTAAGTGAGAGAAAAAAAAGAAAAAGGGAAGGAAGAAAAAAGAGAGAGAAGAGGGAAGAAGTGGTCTTACCCCCCGGAACCGGGGTCCGTCTCCCCCCACATCCCGTAAAGTCTGTGATTTGAACATATAACTGTCATCCGCACCTACACATATACCAACAGCGACCAGACACTGCCTCTGGGCCGTTCATCTTGTGTTTGTTCGTTTCTGTTTCGTGGTGATATAGGCGTCCCATTTTTGTCCAATTCAGTATTGTTTTGTTTTTTTGCAGTTCCTATACTGTTCCCCGTTATTGTTTGTCCTGTGCGTTTCCTTTGTTCAGTCCAGCAAATCCCAGGCAGTTTGTGGAGTCATAGATGGAAATAAAGGTTGGCTGTTCTCCGAGTTTCTTACTGGTATCCAGTCCGCGGATGAATCCCGTCTGTTGGCTTCTCTTGTCCTTAGTGCTGCTGCGGTTTTCAAAGCTGCTCTCCTGCTCTCTATTTTTTGCTCTACGGTAGGCGATCTCTCTTCCTTTAATCGCTGCCTGCAGTGTTCCTCTGCCCTGTACGCCTACGGCGCTGGCTCAGTTTTCGGGGCTGTCTGTGTTCTTCCAATATCGCCAGGTCCGGGAAATTAGTTTCTATCGACAACCAAGCTGCATTTACATCCTCAAAGAAGTGACTGGCGTTATTGTGCATAATCTTGAGCTTGGCAGGGAATATCAACCGTATTGCAGGTTCAGCTGCTGCAGGTGTTTCTTAACCCCAAAGAAGGCTTCCCTTTGTCTCTGTACCTGCACAGTATAGTCCGGGAACAGTGAGATCCCTGCGTTTTCATAAAGGAGGGGTGCTCATTCTCTTGCTTTGCAGAGGAGTATGTCCCTGTCTTTATAATTCAGGATTTTCACCACCATTGGCCTCGGTGGCAAACCGGGTGAACAATTCCCGGTGGGCACCCTATGGGCCCTCTCCACACTGAACATATCAGACAGTCCTTCAGACGCCACCGCAGTACGCATCCATTGCTCTATAAATTGCACTGGATCACGTCCCTCACTTTTTTCAGGCATACCTATTATACGTATGTTGTTTCTACGTGCTCGACCCTCTGCATCATTCACCCTGTCTTGCAGTTCTTTAACTTGTTGCTGCAGCTGTGTGGCCATTTCTGTTTGTGCTTTGCACCATGGAGTGATTTCTGACAGGGTCATCTAGTATTTCTGGACTTTCTCAGCCATGTTTTTATGGTCAGCCCACAGTAGACTCACATCACTTGTGAGTGTGCCCAGTTCCTGCTCCAACACTGCCCTAGATTCTCTTATTTATCTCAATATTATGTCCAATTTGTCTGGGGGTAGTACTTCTTGTACAGGGGTATCTTGGATCTCTTCCTGCGATAATGGCGAGTATCTCATGGCAATGGCGCTGGGGTCCCCTGCGGGGCCCTGTTCCGCCTGTTTCCCTTTCGGTCTTCCCATCATAGTCTCTCTCGGTTCCCAAAATGGCAGCTGGGACACTATTCTTTCATATCGTGTGGGGGCCCAATGCGCACTCTCCTCGCTGCAAGTTAGGTGTCTATGCACCAGGGGCTTATATATTGTGGCGGGACATGTGTTGCGCAGCTATGCAGCCTGTGCGTTGTAAGATGAGGGGGGGAAATCCACCCTATGTCCCTGTTTATTTCATTCTTCAGGGCCATGTTGCACTGCCGCAGTCTATCACTGCCGCCTCCCTGCCGTTCGGGCCCCCTTAGTTTTCCGCTCACCTTGATCTTCCGCAGTCTATACAGGCCCCCGGCGATCCTTCATGTTATCGCACAGCTAGGTCCCACCACATCCAGCGCTGCAAGGCCTTAATCCCGCAGCCCTGGTCGCACTGCACAGCTAGGCCTCACCATCTTCAGCATGACGCGGTTGCTCCGCATACCTTCACCACCGCAGTGCCCCCGGGAGCGCTCTGTTGTCCGCCGCGGGTTCCATTCAGTTCTGTCACCTCAGTCGGCTGCGATCGGCAGGACCCCTGCTCATGTCGTACCTATTAGCCGACCAGGAATTCGGGTGGTTCTACCACTTCCAGCGGCCTGTTGCTTCCGCCGGTGGAGCTAGGCCCCGATCCGCGGCCTTGCGTAGTCTACAGCCCAGTCACAAGTCGGGTCGCCGTCCACCGGTACAGCGTTGTCGTTTCCCGACCGGAAAAAATGTTGCTCCGTGCAGCTGACTCCTTCCTGCAGCCGCCGCTTGTAGGATTAGCATGGATGGATGTTTTTGTGGGGGACAGAGGAGAGAAATCGGCCCCGGCCCGGGAGCTCCTGAATTAGGTGTTCGCCATCTTCCGCGGCTGGCCACGCCCCCTCCCCCAGAACTGTGGTACTTGACAAAAGATTTCCCTCTCTGTCTCCGACTTCCAACATCATAACTTCATTTTCATTTAATATCATTTCAGATTCACTGCTCTGTTGAGGACCAGCTTCCAAAAATGCTTGTGCAGGCATGACTTCCTGTCAGATGCCTATCTGGTCTCTTGATGGTGCACAGGCTGCAAAAAATATGTTGAAGTCAGTTAACAAGAAATTTCATAAAGTGAAAGCTTTTGAAGAGTGTTTAAATGTATGTAGGTGTGCGTGAAATGTGTGTAATATGTTTTTATAATTATGAGAAATGTCTGAAAATTATATAAAATTATGCATAGTTACATGAAATGCAAGACCGACATTTGGCGCTTTATTATAGCCAGAGCCACTGGAATTATGCGGCAGGTGAGGGCCAAATTATGCGGCAGGTTAAGTAAATTATGTGGCCAGATAAGGCCAATTATGCGCGCATATTGCTGCAAATTTTGTAATAGTATTGCTTCATTATTTGGTCATTTTCAAACTTGGTAACACTCTCTGGGCATTGGTTGCACCTCATTAATACCAGTTTAACACTCATAGGCAACAGAAAGGTGACCAGTCCAGCTTTGCAAAGGGCCTTTCATTGAGTAGCAAAATGTGGTGTCGCATTTTCAGTAACTTTTGAACCGTTTGTGCTAGAAAATATCATTTTTGTTCAAATTTGCAGATTATGCGGCAGATGATTGATTATGTGGCAAATGCGGCAAACCTACAATTATGTGAAAATCTCCAGCCGCACAATCACATAATTCCAGAGGCCCTGATTATAGCAGAAATTGTGTCTTAGCCTCGATTTTTGATGAGTGGACGCATTGCTTGCTTGCAATACATAGTGCAAAAAACAGAAGCAGTGCAAATAGCAGCCATTAGAGTTCTGGTCATTCGCATTGTTCTCTGCTACATATTTGCTGCTTTTGATGCTTAATTTTGCGACATGAGATAATATATTAATTTCAGAAATGTTGCCTAAAAAGCAAAATGTGAAAATTACCGAAACTATGCAAGGTTACGCTCACGTAATGGACATTTCATAAAGTTATTTTAACAAAAGGAGAAGAGAAAAAACTTACCTCTCTGTTCATTTTCTGTACATTCCAAGGTGGTATCAATTCCATCTAGTCCTTCCAAACTAGTAGGATCCATAATCTTTTAATTCAACATTACTAAGGTTAAGCTCTAAAGGACACCCACCACCTGTCCCTTTAACGTGTTACTTTGCCTTGCTATAATCTTCGCACACTTTCTTGCGCAGGACATACCACCTCTCTTTAATATCTGTTACAAGGCATTTGGTAGTGGAGATGGCATTTATCTTTTGCAGGATACTGTCCCAGATACCATTTTAATGTGCAGAGATGTACGGTGGGACTGTGCACCAAATAATACATCCTAGTTTTCCAGGACAGAGTCAACAATCAGTCCCAAAGATTGTTCGGAAAATTTAGCCTTCCATTTTCTACATAGAATGCATTGGCCATGTTTGTAAATAGATTACCTTCAGCCGAGTAGCCTTTATTCGGATAACTGATCTGCCAAACAATCCTCTGAACAGAAAAATGTTTCAGTTATCTTCCTGAACTGGGCTTTTCCAGCAGCGGTTAAATTAAGAATGATTAATTGGCAGCAAAGTTCACAGGCCAGATTATCTGTCAATCTACAAAAATGCAAACACCCGTGACATGCTCTGCGTTTCACTCCACAAATCTGACTCCTCGGACACATTTCCGACTATTTCTAATGGTTGCTGGGCAAGCCCTTCTAAAATATCGACAGAACACCAACTCTCTACCGAGGACTTAATTGGAACCTTTAAAATAGGTTCATAAATAACTTTACACTTTGGGTGCTAGACTGTCGAAAGAGAAATGGAGATAATTCATTTCAATCTTCTCTTGAACAAAATCGGCACCTTAGTGTTTCTGTAATAACATATTGATTTAGGTGCATAGTGCACAAAAATCCATGTTACAGTAAAAACAGCACAATTTCCCCATTAAATTCTGACAGGTTTGTCCTGTCAAAATGTAATGGAGGTTGAGGCATTTAATGCACCAGAGCGCAGTAAATATCATTCACCTTGGAATTCCACAAGGGGTTTACGCAGGGTTTATGAAAACACCAAACGGCTCATTATAAGGGCCTTAGAGCAGTTTTCTCTCTGCTGCTCACCTTGTACTTGTCTTGGGCTCTAGGTCCTGATTTTGATGTGTGTGTTAATGTGGAGTATAATCCATTTATGGCAGCTGAAGTAATTCCTCCAGGATCGGTATTTGCATGCTATTTTGTTCCTTAGAAAAGTGTCTTTAACTTGCTCATTACTCCAAAGATATTGGAGGTGATTACATTTCCTTCACCTGCAGTTTATCTCCAAAATTCTGGAGATCCTTCCATGGTTACCACTGCTGTTGGTTTTTACCCCAAATGAGGTGTTATACAGCTAATTTTGCTCCCACTTACCTACAGTTTTCTAGTGGTATTTTAAGAGGTATTTTCCTCCAGGGAAAAGCTGGAGTTAGCAACTTCATTTTACTTCACTGACAAGGATTGTAGTCATTTTATCTCGGGAAACTAGTTATATCTTTGTCATTTGTGTATTTTATCATAGAATACACATTTATCAACATGGCAGCAATAGAAGCAGCTTTGTGGAACAACGTTTTACATCTTGTGCAGGGACAAGTGCCTTTTCAGTCTGTTGTTGGCAACATGGGATAATACATATTTAAAAAATGTTGCTTAACAAGCGTAATGTAAACATTACCTGAATTATGCAAGGTTACGATCATGTAATGGACATTTCATTAGGGCCTAAAATTATTTTAATAAAAGGAGAAGGGGTTTACGAAGCATTTATGAAAACACCAAAACCACTCATAATAAGGGCCTTAGAGCAGTTTTCTCTCTGCTGCTCGCCTTGTATTCATCTTGAGCTCTTAGTTGCTGATTTTGATGTGTGTGTTAATGTGGAGTAAAATCCATTTTTGGCGGCTGAAGTATTTCCTCCAGAATCAGTATTTTCATGCTATTTTGTTCCTCAGAAAAGTGTCTTTAACTTGGCCATTACTCCAAAAATATTGGAGGTGATTACGGGGCATATTAGCAAGACCGGCGATACAATTATCGCCGTTTTAGCAGCAGGAAACTGCCGCTAAAACGGCGATAATTGGCTTGCTAATATGCGTTATAGAATTCCAATAGAAGCCCAGGTTAGATGTCCTGCACATCTAACATGGGCTTCTATTGGAATTCTATAACGCATATTAGCAAGCCCATTATCGCCGGTCTTGCTAATATGCCCGTACATTTCCTTCACCAACAGTTTATTTCCAAAAATCTGGAGATCCTTCCATGGGTACCACTGCTGCTGGTTTTTACCCCAAATGAGGTGTTATACAGCTAATTTTGCTCCCACTTACCTACAGTTTTCTAGTGTTATTTTTGGAGGTATTTTCCTCCAGGGAGAAGCTGGAGTTAGCGACTTCGTTTTACTTCACTAACAAGGATTGTGGTCGTTTCATCCCGGGAAACTAGTCATTTGTGTATTTTATCATAGAATACAAATTTATCAAAATGGCAGCAATAGGAGCAGCTTAGTGGAATAACGTTTTACAAGTGCCTTTTCAGTCTGCTGTTGGCGACATGGGATAATACATTAATTTTGGAAATGTTGCTTAACAAGCGTAATGTAAAAATTACCGAACTTTGCGAGGTTACGCTCACGTAAGGGACATTTCATAAGGGGCTAAAGTTATTTTAACAAAAGGAGAAGGGGAAAGCTTACCTGGCTGTTCATTTTCTGTACATTCCAGGGTGGTATCAATTCCATCTAGTCCTTCCAAACTAGCAGGATTCATAATCGCCAACATTTTTAATTCAACATTACTATGGTTAAGCTCTAAGGGACACCCGCCACCTGTCCCTTTAGCGTGCTGCTTAGCCTTGCTATAATCTTCACGCACATTCTTGCGCAGATCATACCACCTTTTTTTAATATCAGTTACAAGGCGTTTGGTAGTGGAGATGGCATTTATCTTTTGCAGGATACTGTCCCAGATACCATTTTAATGTGCAGAGATGTACGGTGGGACTGTGCACCAAATAAAACATCATAGTTTCCAGGACAGAGTCAACAAGCAGTTCCAAAGATTGTTTAGAAAATGTAGCCTTCCATTTTCTACACAGAATGCATTGGCCATGTTTGCAAATAGATTACCTTCAGCTGAGTAGCCTTTATTCTGATAACTGATCTGCCAAACAATCCTCTGAACCGGGCTTTTCCAGCAGCGGCTACATTAAGAATGATTTATTGGCAGCAAAGTTTACAGGCCATATTATCTGTCAGCATGCAAAAATTTAAACACCCATGACACACTTTGCTTTTAACTCCACAAATCCGACTCCGACACATTTCCGTCTATTTCTAATGGTTGCTAGGCAAGCCCCTCTAAAATATAGACAGAACACCAACTCCCTACCGAGGGCTTAATTGGAACCTTTAAATTAGGTTCATAAATAACATTACACTTTGGATGCTAAACTGTGGAAAGAGAAATGGAGATAATTCATTGCACAAAATCGCCACCTTAGTGTTTGGTAAGTGTACTATTTCGTCCTCCCCGTGTATTAGTGTACTTCCTTCGTAAGTGGTAGGCTTCTAGATTCCAGGAGGCAATCACTGCCCCATCATTTGTCTTGTGTTGCATGTAGTCTTAATTATGACATTGTACGTAAGTACAATCATTGTTTGTGCCCTAGGGTCCAGATCCAGAATTACGTCTGGTGCTCTCTTTCTATTGTGTATGCAGAGAGACTATCTGTAACAATAATATGCACAGAGACATTGAGTTCCCCTATTACTCTCAGAAGTTCTGACACTTGTGTGTAACCTTTTTTTTACCTTGTTTTTATTGCAGAAAGAATATAGCACACGCCAAGTGTTAACACTTGTGTACAACCTTAATGATAAAACATGATTTCATCCAGTTATTGGTTGCTTTCCCTGTTTGTAAGTATTGGGGCTTTCTTGCATTCTCTGTCCTGCTCCTCTTGTGCATCCTTTTTGTGTCAACTCTTCCCTAGTGTATGTCATTATTTATTCATCATTATCTGTACACCAACTTATTGCTCTGCAGCCTATTTCATCACCTGAAGGGGTGCTCCAGCTGAGTCTCTTAAAAGGTAGTACATGGGAGAATGACACATCACACACTTTGCAGTGAATAATCTGAAGAGAAAACAACAAACAAATGTGGTAACAATATGTGGAAAAAGGAGAGGAGCCAGCAACCACACTCTAAAAACAAAATGTTTTTCTGATGCACGAGAAGCAGAGAGATAGCTGGTAAAATTGGTAGGCACGGATAAAAGTAGGAAAATAGCAGGTATGGAAGCAGAGATAGGTTTCAGAAAATAGAGAGAGAAAGTAGAGTGGGACTGGAAATAGACTTCTTCATACATTATCAAAAGCTCTAATGTCCAAGCAGTATACATTTCTTGAAGGTCAGCACTGAAAATATTAAATGTTCAACAACTTTACAAACAAATAGTTAAAGTGAACAAACTGCTCAGCTGCATACCTGATGTGGCTGAATATCTTTGACACGTCGGTAATGATCCCTATCAGGAATTGTCTTGTTCCAATAGTTAAGCAAATCATGCAAAGCATGTGCAAATGCATAGACAGCCAGGTATACATTATAAGTATACCTAAGATTATCCAGATCAAACAGGATTGGGTCCAAATTAACCACCTGTTCTTTTCCTGTGCAGACTTTTACATCCTCATCTTTTACAATCCCTTGAGCCAAGGTGGTGGTGTTGTCTTGCCACAGACAGCCAAACACCTTTTGCCAGAATGGTTTAATGAAGATGTCGCTTTGAAACCTGTCTGGGTGTATATTGTACACAAAGTCCTTGAACTCAGGCATGTCAACAACATAAAAGGCAGAAGTTATGGTGCCATTCAGCCAAAGCCAGGTGTCCACAGTGAAAAGATCTGGCGTGATAAAGAAGCCAGGCAACCCCAACCACACTTTCCCTTGAACTTTCCTTTTCGCAAGTGTCTCTAGTAAAAGTGCCATTGCACTCACATGACTGTGGATCACAACAACTTTGGCCTTTGATTTTCCTATTAAATCAGCAAGGCTCTCAATCCTTTCTTTAGACTGCTGAACAGACACTTTTTCAAAGAAGTCAATACATCCACCAGTCTTCTGTATCTCCTTTTTCAAAATCGCGCTGCCTTGGGTAAAACCATCATTATCCATTACTAAAACACCAACCCAAGTCCATTTAAAGAAATGTAGAAGTCTAGTCACTGAATAAATTCCCATTAGAGTACTTGGTACCATCTGGAACAAAGACGAAATTAGATAACTTTTGCTCTCAGAAGGATATAATGGCCCATAACTGATCTGTAAAGAATGGAAAAACCTTAAAATAATTTGTGATATTTAGGTTGGATCTTTTGTTGCTCCATGTGTCTGACGATGCACACAAACCCAAATCTCCAATGCAAAAGCTTACTGTATGCTATACAATGTACATATATCCCTTAGGCTGTACATATTTACAATATGTGACTTTACATTGTCTTTGCTACTCAATCTCTTAGGGCACCTTCCAAGTGCCCCGTAATTCTATTGTGGGCAGTAACCGGAGTTACCAGCCCCGCTGGAATTATGAGCTCTGTGGGAACACTAGAGAGCTGTTGGATTTCACTTGGACACTTCATCTGCTGAAAGCATATGAGACGTCAGGGTAAACCTTCAGGGGAAAATGGGGAATTACTGCAACCATTCCTAATTCCTCCAGTAGTTCCTCATTTCCCAGGGTATCCTCAGGAATCAATTTGTAATGCTGTTTTTCCTCCACCCCAGGAATTACTGAGGGCCACCCGGGATCAGTGGGACAGAGAATCCCAAACCAATTCACATTCATTCAATAATAGTCCCGAGCACAACCACTCCAATAATTGTCAAGTACAAAAAATGAGTCCATTCAATTCTTCTTGTGTTCCAGACCGCTTTATTCCTATGGTCCTTGTTTCATCGGTCGTCCCTTAAAGCCAAAGCCAACAGGCGTTTCGTCAGATCGATGCATTAAAATCACTGACTTCATCAGGGCTACAAATTAAATATATACATAATTAGAATGTCACGCAATTCATTTGCACCCATCACCCAAGACACCCAGGTGTTCAGGTTTCAGGGGAAAAGGTGCCCATTCTCAAAGTCCTATTCCCAGACAAAAGTATTCCTTTACAGAAGAAAGGAAAATTTCATCATCAGTCTTGTATCCGTTAAATAGGAACACATTGTCAATTTCTCCCAAAACTGTGATAAAGTTACATCTACAAAACAGTTATATCGGTGAAAAAACGCATCCTAGAGGGAAAAGAAAAAAAAGAACAGAAATACCCGAAGGTGCATCTCACTGTCACCCATGTGCGATTATCTGTATGAAATACAAGAGTTGTAGAATCTATGTTCAGGCTCACCTCATCGTCTATTAGCAGCAAAATGTATCATATTGGTACTGTGTGTAATTATCTACCTACAATCAAAAAGCACATCAAATATGAGGAGCTAGAATGTCACCTAGTCATCAAAAAGTTATGCGCCCTAGCCCTAGTTTAAGGGAAGTCATCTTACCTCCACAAATCCAGCAAATATCATAGCTCGGACATCTGTTCATTAGCTGTGTTATTCACCTGTAACCAAAATATCCCCACTCATTAGTTCCCTCATCGTATATTATTGTCTTATAACCTGTCTCTCTGTCGTATATGTCTAAAATTTCTTTGTACTACCAATAATCCGTGTTTTTACTAGTTATCTTATCAAAGACACTGCCAATTTATATCTCATGTGATGATGTCAATAAACATCCAAAAGTAGTATATATAAACACCTCAGCGCACCATCTATTAACTATGATACGTAACCCATAAGCTCTTCTCGCGCATTATAAATAGGTATTCGTGTGCATAATTTCTATTCAATATGACGTGCGATATTAAGTATCGGTTTGAAAGTGCTACACACGATAGTGTGGTGTCCGAAATCTTCATTTAAAATCCCAACCCTCAGTGTTACATTTCAAGAATACCCCATAGATCCCCAAACTCGTATTACGGAGATTCCAAATATAAATGCCACGCGTTCCCCAAGTTAATTTGTCAACCCAAAATCACCTAATGTACCTAGAGCTGACACTAAGACAATGTGAGTCATGCTGGATAATGACCTTGAAGGCTGTAGACAGTGGTCTTAATGTTGACAACGAAATGCAGTACTTTTTGGGTGCCTAAGTCAGGGATTTTGTGATATAACTGTGATATGTGATCCTTTCTCTCTTTTACAACAATATGTTAATAGTAAGGAGCCTATTAATAGCATGTATATAAGCAGACTGTAAATGATTACAGACATGAATGAATAGAAGAATTTAATTCATAGTGACTAGGTAACGTGTTAAGTGGAGATGTACCCAATGTGGATTTGATTACATGATGAGTATTAAGTAACAATGATAGCAATGTCTATGTGAGTGGTTTACGTTCAGGCTCACGCATCTAGACGAATACTTTCCAGTCTTGAGTAGGAGAGATATTTTTATGTAAGATTTGTTACGTTTGAATCCCCATTAAAATATGAATTTTTCATGTTTATTAATTATATACACATGCCAGATAATATAGGGGCAACGACATACAGTACCTGATCTGTAACCCCCCTCCCCCGCCCTGTATACTGTATTAATATATCACGAGGGATTTATACATCTGTACAGCATTGACAGTTCTTCCCATACTGTTATACCCCATAAATCCTGGATGCATTTTAGTAACTCCCTTTTGTACATCTTACACGTAGAGCCCGGTAAGGGAATAGTTGTATAGGATTAGAAATATTTGCGGAAAAATTCGTCTCGTTAACGACACCTTAGCATGGGGGCTTTTTAAGGTTATTTGTGTAATTGTGACATTTGATTTTAATTTTGGTATCTCTCGTTTACTCAACTAGGAGGATAGCCCCATACCATATCTTGTGCCAACTTTGATTGACTTGCTTTTGAGATGAGTGTCTTAATAATGTATGCTTGGACGGTTCTTAGAAGGATGGCCGCCATCTTGTGTAAACCTTCTGCACTAACAATGAGGTAGAGCGGCGGCCATCGTTGGTAAGGCTTTGAGTGTGTATAAGGACAAGACAAAAATGTCAGTTAGTCCACTATGAATATTGGCGTCGGATTGTGCTAGTGCATGAGACGATGTGATCCGACAGAACACCGGTCAGTCATTTTGGGATTGCTAATTTTAGTAAGGTGATTGTGAACCACTATATAAGCCTGATCCAATATGGCGCTGATCTACCACGCCGAGATGGATGTACGTAGGAGCACTCTCCTGCATGCAGGTACGGATACGATATAGGCATTTTCGTTGAAATAAGGGACCCTTTTTGGTACATTAGGTGATTTTGGGTTGACAAATTACCTTGGGGAACGCGTCGCATTTATATTTGGAATCTCCGTAATACGAGTTTGGGGATCTATGGGGTATTCTTGAAATGTAACACTGAGGGTTGGGATTTTAAATGAAGATTTCGGACACCACACTAACTTGTGTAGCACTTTCAAACCGATACTTAATATCGCACGGCATATTGAATAGAAATTGTGCACACAAATACTTATTTATAATGCGCGAGAAGAGCTTATGGGTTACGTATCATAGTTAATTGATGGTGCGCTGAGGTATTCATATATACAACTTTGGATCACATGAGATATAAATTGGCATTGTCTTTGATAAGATAACTAGTAAAAACACGGATTATTGGTAGTACAAAGAAATTTTAGACATATACGACAGAGAGACAGGTTATAAGACAATAATATATGATGAGGGAACTAATGAGTGGGGATATTTTGGTTACAGGTGAATAACACAGCTAACGAAAGGATGTCCGAGCTATGATATTTGCTGGATTTGTGGAGGTAAGATGACTTCCCCTAAACTAGGGGTAGGGCACATAACTTTTTGATGACTAGGTGACTTCCTAGCTCCTTATATTTGATGTGCTTTTTGATTGTAGGTAGATAATTCCACACAGTACCTATATGATACATTTTGCTGCTAATAGACGATGAGGTGAGCCTATACATAGATTCTACAACTCTTGTATTTCATACAGATAATCGCACATGGGTGACAGTGAGATGCACCTTCGGGTATTTCTGTTCTTTTGTTTCTTTTCCATCTAGGAAGCGTTTTTTCACCGATATAACTGTTTTGTAGATGTAACTTTATCACAGTTTTGGGAAAAATTGACAATGTGTTCTTATTTAACAGATACAAGACTGATGATGAAATTTCCCTTTCTTCTGTAAAGAAATACTTTTGTCTGGGAATAGGACTTTGAGAATGGGCACCTTTTTCCCCGAAACCTGAACACCTGGGTGTCTTGGGTGATGGGTGCAAATGAATTGCGTGACATTCTAATTATGTATATATTTCATTTGTAGCCCTGATGAAGTCAGTGATGTTAATGCATCGATCTGACGAAACACGTGTTGGCTTTGGCTTTAAGGGACTACAGATGAAACGAGGACCATAAGAATAAAGCGGTCTGGAACACAAGAAGAATTGAATGGACTCATTTTTTGTACTCCACAATTTTTGGAGTGGTTGTGCTCGGGAATATTATTGAATTTGTGTTGCTGGGTTTCCCAGCCATTGTGGGAGCGAGAGTGGCCGCTCTCTCCCTTTGAGCACAACGTGACTTGGAATACGTCCAGTGACTTTGGGAAGAATAACTGGGTTTTGCGCAGGTGGCCCAGCCACATTCTACGTTTAAACAATTCACATTCATCTTTTAATAAGCCCCCTTTGTAGGAAACGTTCGAAGACAGCTTCAAAACACAAAATATAACACTCAGAACTAATTGATAATCATATCTTATACAGTATATAAACACCCATGGAAGACAGAAAAGTGTAATAAAATACAACTATACCATTTACTACATTATTTTGAGGAATACAAAATGTTGATCCACACACTCACAATCCTATCCTCAAAGAAAATGCTAAATTCACCTCTGACTAAAAAAATGTGATCTTTCTGGTTCGAAAAACACTTGCACAATTTTCACACCATCCAGGTGTATTATGTATTTATGCCTTTTAGATCCACTCCCTATTTCCAAATACGGAACTAAGATAAATGAAGATTAAGGGAATCATGGGGTGTGGCCAGGCTGCCAACCACAATGGTTGCTTAGCACTGAAGCTCCGCCGGCTTCCCCACAATCCTGGACATATACTGACCACCGATCCACCATCCCTACTAGATAGCTGCCTGACCTAGCTGCTGCCTCACTGTGGACTGCCTCGCAGGTGGGGGAGAGCAGTGTAAACAGCGCTGAAATTATTCGGACTTGCCACCGCGCAGTTGGAACCCGACCGTGGCCTTGCCTAACTCCTCTGCAGCCAAACGGGAGAGCTCTGGAGGTGCAGCCGCTGGTCCGGGGGGAAATTTGCAGCATAACACCAAGGGATCCTTCTGATGCCTGGGCCAGGACCGTCGCAGCTGGAGGAGATGCGTGTGAGGGAGCCTGCACTGCGGGGGAGGTGCCATTGGGCCTCGGCTGCTGCGGAGAAGAGGCGGGGCCAACGGACAGAAGCCACGCTTGTGAGAGAAGTGGCGTTGGGGCATGGCAGGAAGCCATACCGGAGGACAGCACATACGGAACCAGATAAGGCCAGGCCGTTTTCCCCCCCGGAGGCCCCGTAGTGACAGGGACCGCTGGTGAGCCTGGGCGGGTGGCCATCTGGCCGAGTCGGAGTTTGCCTGCTGAATATCTACCTCTTGCCCTCCCTTCTTCCGCATATGCCACTACCTCTGCCTGCACACTGCTAGCCCTTGTGTGAATGCTGATGTGGCCTGGGGCGACTGGACCAGATGTTAGGAGTCCGGAGCGGGGTCTGCTGTAGCGGAGTGGCTGACCCTTGCTTCCTGCAGCAATAGCCTTCCTACATCCAGCCTGGAACCCCTGCAGACCTATTGACTCCGCGACGTGGGGCCGGGGGCACACCTCCTGTCCCTTACTCCCAGATTGCCAGGCACCTCCCCCGTGACACTGCCGTCGGCCCTCACTAGTACAGGTGCACAGAGACCAACGACGTGCCCGAACTTTGATTAATTTCCCACCTGTTAGATTATACTCCACATGGACAAATAGGCCGCCCGTACCCTACAGAGGAGAGGATCCCTGCCCCGCCGCACTGCTGAGGACTTAATCTAGCTGAGCTAGATACCATTAACACCGCCAGGGTTGCATCCACATCTCCCGCAGCAACCTGGAACTGCACACACTCTCTTAGAGGACCGGCGGGTGGCTTCCCTGACTTCTTCAGCAGTGACACCCTCCCGGCATTGTTGCAAACCCACCTCCACCTTGGTGTGTATTGTTGGTTGCAGCAGTGTAACTGGCCCGGACCCGATTTTCATTGAACTTTACACTCATTACGGGATATGGTCTGCGGGGATCCAATGGAAAATGAGGATTTAGAGGCTAGAAGCAGGCAAAACAACATCCGTATTTTGGGGATACCTGAATCCACAAACACCGGACGCCTTGCCCAGTTCTTAGAACAACTCTTGTATGACATGTTTGGCAAAGAATCTTTCATGTCAACATTTGTTGTCGAGATGGCCCACGACTCTCTTGGTTCACACCCAAATCCGGTATGCCTACCGAGTCCGCTCATTGCTCGCCTGTTGAACTTCAAGGACCGTCACACAGCCCTACGTCTGGCGAGGGAAAGAGGTCCACTCAGCTGGGAGGGTTCCTCCGTCTCCCTGTTCCTGGACTTTACCGCAATGGTCCAGGACACACACCAAAAATAAACCAGTGTTAAGGCCACACTATGCAATTTAGGGCTTCGCTATGGGATGGTTTATCCAGCCCGACTTCGAGTGGAGGTGAATAGCAAACCGTGCCTGTTTGACACTCCAACAGATGTGCAGGACTTCTGTTGTCAATACTCCAAGGAGTGTGTTGCGCTGCGGCATGACTCCCCTGGAAGATCACCACCATATGTTCACTCCAGCGCCAGCACAGATCTCTTTTCTACTGGCTGAAACTCCCGGCTCTAAAGTGAAAATAACTACGCATTGGCAGGAGCAGAGGACTCGTGCACATTGTTTTTTTGTTGCTGTCAGTCTTTAAAGTGCCTCGGACAATGTTTATTTTTTTAGGATATGGCAATTCATAATGCTTTTTTCTTCCTACAGTATGTGGGGACCCGACATGGCATTGCCACCCCTGAGTGTCGTTCACAAACAAGTTCATTTGTTATCACTCTATGGTGAGAGGGATTATGTCCTTCGTAATTCTGTTAGGGTTGGGATCTCCCCGGCGAAATGAGCTTGGAGGCTCAAGGTGGAGGGGAAACGCGATGAGTATTGGGTATATTTGATACTTTCGGAATCACAGTTCGATGACAGTGCCATTCACTATTGTCATTAATATGCAATGACACCACACAACAAGGTCCACCCCTTCGCAGACATCACTCTAGTGACATGGAACATACAAGGGTTGAACAATCGGCGCAAGGGCAAACAGGTTCTACAATATTTACAACAACACCAGGCTGATATTGACTTTTTACAGGAGACACATTTATCCCCTACTCCATCACCTGCCTTTGCATCCACATGGGGGCCGCACTGTTTTTTCTCCAGCTATAGTAAATACGCAAGATGAGTCTCCATACTGATACATAGGAGAGTGCCATTTCAATTATCAGTGGTTTGTGCAGACACGGAGGGACAGTATCTATTAGTGGCGGGCCAGATTTTAGGATACCACTTCCTGTTAGTAAACATATATGCGCCGAACACCGATAGCCCAGAATTTTATCAACAACTACAGGCACGGATTGACCTAGTAGATGCGGAGCATATTTGTATGGGGGGGACTTCAACATACTGTTTAACCCTGGACTGGACAGCACAGCGAACGCCCCGAATACCAAGCCTCGCTCTCGGCGCGCTTTACAGGAGCTTTTCAATACGCATACACTAGTTGATGCCTGGCGTCAGCAGAACCCTCTCCAACCCGCATACACATATCACTCTGTACAACATAAAACCTGGACCCACCTTGACTACTGGCTCCTTGCGACCACCCTTACTCACTGTATCAATTCCATAGCACACCTTCCCCTCACACTGTCGGATCACTCCCCAGTAGTACTTAAGGTATATATACCTAGAGTGGGTGGGGTCAAAAGACAGTGGAGATTCCTGGGAATGGCGCTCCAAGATGAACTCTTTCGGTCGGAGCTCCGCACTTCTATTATAGAATATTTTGAAATAAATAAAGGAACCTTTGAATGCTGGGCCACCCTGTGGGAAGCCTTTAAGGCATATATGAGAGGGATTTGTATTTCCAAACACACAGGGATCCTGAGAGACTTAAGCAACACCCTGTCTCAAATTGAGAAGAAGCTAGCTGACCTGGACCTGTCCCAGGCGCTACAACAGTCGCCAACACACTTACACCACCGAGCTTCCTTGTTGGCCGATTTTGGCTGAGAGAGAAGCTCATTACCTTGGGAAGTACGTGACGACCCGGAGGTATGGAGAGGGAGAGAGGCGAGGTTCCACACTTGCTAAGCTGCTGTATCCCCCAGGTGTCAATCCTACATATCCGCCCTCCAACGATCAGATGGCACATATGTTACAGATGCAATGGGTATTCAGAATGAAATACTTACATACTATACTGATCTGTATACTTCCTGCATTCTGATAGAACTAAATATTTGGAGGAAAAAGCTATGGTGTGGCTTACCACCACACACCAGCAATTCCTTGGGGAGCCATTCACAGTAGAAGAAATAACTCAGGCAATAGAATCTACGGATGGCTCGAAAGCTCCAGGCCTCGATGGGTTCTCTGGGATTTTCCATAAATCGTAAAAACACCTGCTAACCCCACAGCTCTTAGAACTTTACAGGGAAGCACTGGAACACGGCATACTCCCGCCCACTCTCCAAGAAACGGTGATCATACTGCTCCTCGAACCCGGGAAGGACCCACAGCAATGTGGTTCCTATCTGCCGCTTTCGCTGGTAAACTTCAATAACAAAATACTAGCAAAATTGATAGCGACCGCCTATCTCTCCTAATGGAACAAATAATATCTCCCGCCCAGTCGGGAATTTTCCTGGCACAGATCGACGGCCTTAAATCTATGCACACTCTTCGCAGTGCTACACAGACTATCCCCCACTGTGCCAGCTGTGGCGGCACTATTAGAAGCTGAAAAGGCATTTGACTTTCCCTGGGTTTCGCATCCCTTATTACACTACTATATACGCAACCCACAGTGCACATTCGTCTGAACGGGACACTAACTGCTCCTTTCCCCCTATTACGGGGAATAAGACAGGGATGCCCTCTGCCACCTCTATTATTCTAGACCCCCTGATATGTCATTTACAGGCACACCACCTTCACAGGAGCTTTCAATTTAAAACCGTTCTGCTCCTAATTACACTCTACACTGATGATATTATTTTCTATGTGCGTCACCTGAGCAAAAATATGGCACCTATCCTGCGGGAGAAAATCCGGATACGAGCCCTAGCATGATTACATATACATTGGGGAAAATCTGATCTATTCCCCTTAACAGCTGCGACAAAACGGACTGACAGTGAATTCCCATTTCTTTCGTGTGACGCCTCTAACAAGTATTTGGGGGATACACATCCATAGAGACAAGTAACAAGTCTTATGTTTTAATTACTTCCCTGCTGTGGATAAATTGTCCAATCGAGTCGAACGATGCTTACAACTCCCCCTCTCGATGGTGGGCCGTATAGCCATCATCAAATTGATAGGCTTGCCCCAGTTTTTGTACCTCTTTCACAATATCCCTATCTTGCTGACTAATGCGTTCTTTGCGACACTTCATACCACCCTCACACGTCTCATCTGGGGAGCAGACAGCCGAGGATCGGATGGGACACAATGGTCCTCCGGTATGAGCGCGGAGGCTTCGGAGTCCCTAACCTCCACCTTTACTATCTAGTGGCACAATGTAGTTTTGCTTGGCATTGGTATCACCCTGATGCCCGGATACCCTACACCAGACCAGAGGTCGATTTGGCTGCCCCGACACCATTGGCAGCAATCCTACCGGCTGGATGGCCGCACGATCTGCTTGATAACCAAACTGTATCCACAACTAGTTGGGCCTGGAGGCGACTGATACGTTTGACGGGTGGCCATTTATTGTATTCCCCAGCATTCCCCTTGGCTGCTAACTGTTGGTTGCCTATTATATAAGAAGCACTGGTCCAACGCACCCTTTCCAGATACTCATTGAGCACAGTTGGGGACCTTTCCCCCAACTGACATGTATTCTCATATACAGAAGATACACACTTTGTATTGCTGCGTCTGCAGGGGGCGCTGAGAGCCCGGATTCCAAGCTATACCTTAGAACCAGCCAATTTTCCATCCCTGAAATTGATTATCAAAGACACTGACGGGGATCATTTAATCTCAAAACTTTATCATACCAGCCTGCCCTCACTCTCTACCCGAGCTGCTTGGGAACAGGATCTAGGACACTCCATATCCGACTCACAATATTTCAAATGCTGTGCACAAAGGCGATTAGTATCCCTTAATCATCGCCATAAATTATTACATTTCAAATTCTTTTGGCGTCATATGCTACACCCGCTAAAATATATCGTATAGATCCAACTCGCTCGCCTGAATGTCCCAAATGGCACTCCCCTTTAGCTGACTTTGCCCACATGACGTGGACCTGTAATAAGATTGCATCATACTTGCGGGATATTTTTTCAGAGTTAGCACTCACGACTCAACTCACCATTGAACCCTCCCCCTTACTAGCACTCTTAGGATACTTTCAGGACATTCCTACAACATCGCACCGATTTTTTGCTATTGCCCTACTTCTTGCCAAATGAGAAATTGCTATACACTGGGGCAGCAAAAAATCACCTTCTAGGAATGCATGGCTCAACAGCCTAATATTCTGTGACACAAATAAGGAGCTTTATGCAACTCTGCAGCCACCCACCTCTAGGCCTGTGACATCTGTCAACCTTTGGGATCTTATCTCCTCACACTCGACACCACTGCCAGTACACAATCCCGGTAACTACCTCTATTGCATGTACTCGTACCATGTAAAAAAAAAAAAGACCCGAGCACCACAGACCTGCTTTGAGGGCACCCCTGTCTTCTTTTTGTAGATTCTACATCCCTGATGTATATATGAAATAATGCACCTAAAGATGACTACTGATGACTGTACTAACTGAATGGCGAACCGGGAAACAGCGTTTACAACGCTGTCATTACATCGCTGTACCATTACAACGCGGTCGTTACAACGACCGCGTTGTTAGTACGTGATGCATTTACATCGCAAGTCATTACAACGATTTGCAATAGAGGGCGCTGAGGTATTGGAAATGAATTCCAACACCTACCCTACTGTTGCGCAAACTGGAGTTGGAATAGTAATTAATACTATTCCTAAGTCCAGAGCGCCCGATAGTGCAAGTCGTTGTATTGACTTGGGATGTAAATGCATCGCGTACTAACAACGCGGTCGTTGTAATGACCGCGTTGTAAAAGCACGCGATGTAATACATTGCGTTGCAATGTACCATATTATGGCGAAACGCAATGTATGTCATGTAGCTGTAGACTGCTTTGTGTATGGGTCATTAGGATATGCAGGGCACACCTCAGTTTCCTTTGTGTGAATGTTTAGAGTGAATGCTCGGAAGCTCAACTGTCACCCTGACCCCTACGTGTATTCAGAGCCAGGTAGAGGCACAGAATGGTTAAAGTAAGAAAATGCTTCATCATTGGGTTCCCAGTCGGGTAGCTGAGTGCTACCCAACTGTGCTTCGACACCTGATTATAGTGGAGCAGGTTTTTTGGTTTTTGTGTGATGACGTTGTGAGTGTAGTAACGGTCCATCAGTAGTAAAATTCGTAAATCATGGTATTTCCATGGCCATACGAGTCCAGGGCGGGAGGAGCTCCTACTAGGTACTTTGGTCTCGGTGCTCCCCCACGTCTCAACCTACTGCGGCGTCCGCTGGAACGAGATTCCATTTACTACTGATGGACCGTTACTCATGGTTAGTCCATCCCCGCATGATAAACACGCCGTAGCGCGTGTGTAAAAAGGCGTAACACATGTGGTTTAATTTTTACCACTCACTTTTGCACATTATTCACCATATAGTGAGGTCCTGAAGAAAGCTCCACTCATTTTTCTTGGAGAGCTGAAACATGTCGACCTAAGGATAATTCAGACACTTATTTGTAGTTCTGACATATTGTCCACTTCACCTTGTTTTTAAACATACCCTGGGCCACTGGGAATAAAACATTGAATAGTGAGTTTCCCAGAGGTATTTTTTAATGTCACTACACTCACAACGTCATCACACAAAAACCAAAAAACCTGCTCCACTGTAATCAGGTGTCGAAGCACAGTTGGGTAGCACTCATCTACCCGACTGGGAACCCAATGATGAAGCATGACACCAACCAGGTTGGTGTGTGGGGGTTCTTTTAAACAATTCCTGTGGTGTCAGACACTATTCAGGTTAACCAGTCACTCTCTTGTGGCCCGTCTCTGTTGTTTTTTTGAATATTACATTGGGACAAGGAGGGCACACTCATTCTCCTGACTCTCTCCTTTGGTTTTTGAAATAAAGTAAGAAAATGCCAACTTTCTAAAAGTTACAAGAACAAAAGAAATACAGCTGGAATGCACTCAATGTATAAGCTAATTCAAACAAAATAATCCATTCCTCTCAATTTCATCAAAATGAAAGTGTGCACCTGGTGGGGGGCTCTGTCAGCCTCCTGATACTAATGTAAGCAGTGAAACCTGGATGAATATCCAAGGGCTCCAAGTGCACTACTATGAAGTCGCTTAATCCTAAGCGTACAAAAAGTTACATGTGTCCAAATATATATATAATCATAAATGAATCAATCGTAAAGTTGCTCAACTGCAATTCAAACCATATGCTTCAAATCACTCCAAAATGATCAAGCGTGGAGAATGACGAGTAGTATAATCTGCTTTAATTCAGTCAAATTGCAGATGCTCTTCAGTAAGGAACACAATTATGCTTTTGATCAGCAATTCAAATCGGCGAGATACATCTTTCCCAATGCATTTCGGGCTATGTAAAGTCCTTCTTCAGGGTAATCTAGAACATGAATAATATACATGTCTCAAAAATATTGACTCATACACGAAAAACGATGGAAAATAATGGAAAATAGGGAAGGGCTCAAAAGAGTGAAATAAGAAACAAAGTAGCGCTGAATGTGACTACTGCGAAAGCACGAAAGCGTTGTGATAAAGACAGATTAGCAACAGTGGAAAAAAGAAAAAGAAGAAAAAACCATCGATCAAAGGTCACCCATCATGTGATACAGTTGCAGACACAATCTAAAAACGCAATAAATATACCTGCCGCAAAGCAGCCAAAGTAGAACACAGAGAAGATTATATAAACTCGGGGGCGCTAGGTGGCGCACGTCCAAGATGGCCGCACACCTGTGAGGCTCGGGACACTTGGCGATCTAATCCGCAAATAATCCTGACTTCTACCATGGTGGCGTACTAAATTCTACTATCGGATTGATCCTGGTGCTCTCCGCTCCCCCCGAGGCAAAAACTGCAGCTCCCGAGGCATCCTTGATCCGACTGCGGAGGGGAGAATATTGCGGGGTTGGCGGCGGAGGTGCCTGCTGGAGCCCGGACTCAGCTGCCGTGACTACTCGAGCCCCGAGGCCTACCACAAGGTAATAGGCCTTAACATCGCCCGAACGGGTCAGCGGCCCTGCTGCCTCCCGCTCGGCTCTTACCGGCTGCACCACCTTCTATCCTGTTGCCGCTCTCCCCATTTGCAGAGATTTGGTCTGGACGCGCGCGGCGGAGTAGCGCGGGCCGGGGAGGCCCGTCGTCATCTCCCGTGAAGGACGCCGCATTTTTCCCCCTGCTCCGGAGCCTCGACTTGACTGGCGGCTCCCGCACCAACCCGCCTCCATAGCAGCTGCTGACATCTCCGACTCTGAGGATCACGCTCACTGCGTGCAGCGGAGCGGTGCATGGGACGGCAGGGGGTCACTCACCCTCGATATCGGACGCGCTCCCGGATGCTGCTCTGAGTGACAAGGCGGATGCGTGAGTAATTAAAAAAAAAGGGCACTTTTGTTTGTCGTTCGCCAGCGTGGTGTCGCACATTGCGCTGCGCACTCCAACCCGTGCTGCCACTTGCCTCCCGCCTGCTCCTCTGCAAGCTTACAGGCATTGCCTTTGCCTTCATTTGGGACACATCACGCCGCTCTCTGCCCGCTGCACCGCTACCCTGGGCCTGGATGTATCTTGCCATTACCGTCGCCGGCGTTACCCAGTGCTCTAAACCTTGACATTGCCACAGAAGGTTGGGTGCATCTCTACTTGCCGGGGGAGACGCTCTTAGACTGCCCTGCTGCACTGTAAACAGACTGTAACCACCCCGCTGCCTTCCACGCTACTTGGAATTAGTATAATATCCCATAACGAGACTCTCCTGTGATACCTCTTAAAGGGGATGAGACACCAAGGGGGAATTTGACCACGCATACCAACACGTTGACAGCCCTCTCCGGTGTGCCCTTGCGCTGCCGGGAGCTGCCTCCTCTCTTTCGGTCATTCTGGACCCTTGTCTATTGGTGCAGACCTGCATACAACTGCTCCCGCTAGACAAGCACTGACCTGGGCGAGCTGTGGAGTTGCCTGCGAGTCCAGTGACTGCGATGGGTAAAACTGACGGACGCCAACCACGCTTAACCTTTGAATCCAAGAAAGCTGTGACGAGATCCACCTCTGCTGACGCGGAATCTGTAGCTATGGCGCGGGCACAATCCTCCCTACAATCCTCAGACGCCGATGTCAAGACGCTTCTCCTAGCTGTACAACATAGTCTATCAGGCTTGTCTGGTAAGATGGATACCATGAATAATCGCCTGGATTTTCTGGTGCAAAAGGTGGACAAGCACGACGGGCAGCTTAAAGAGGCGGGACGCCGCATATCTGAAAATGAGGACGTCACTAATCGGATGCAGTCTCAAGTCATGCAAATGGATAAACTTCTAAAGGTCATCGCGGCCAAGAACGAAGATATTGAAGCTCGAAGCCGCCGCAATAACGTCCGCATACTAGGTATTCCGGAAAGCGCAAATACAGGGCATATGGAGGAATACATTGAGCGTCTTCTGAAAGGTTCCTTTGGAGCGGAGTCTTTTTCGCCTCATTTGGTGGTCGAACGGGCGCATCCATCCTTGGGCCCAATCCCCCCACCCGGCGAGACCCCGAGGCCCATCATTGCTAGACTCTTAAATTACCGAGACCGAGATGTGGCACTCCAGAGGGCCCGCGAGTTGAAGCAGCTACAATTTGATGGAAACACGTTCACCATTTATCCGGACTTTACACTGGCAGTGCAGGAGGTGCGCCGGAAATTCCTCGCCGTTAAGCAAAAACTCCGGAAGGCTCAGATAGAATATGCTCCTCTCTGCCCGCACGGCTAAGGATAACACACAATGGCAGGCAGGTCTTTTGCTCGAACCCGCAACAGGTAGACGAGTTTCTAAAAACCATCGCAAGACGCACTACACACCGGGATGGTGTTTCCAGATCACCTTCTCCATCCAATGACTGACCATGCACGCGATGCCCACTGACTGTATGCTCAGCTTGCTTCCACTGCGACACACCCTCTGTGGGATGAGGATCTGATGAATAGCTGTCTTAACGCCTTGACGTGGATAGATCTCACGCCGTCTTGTCTTCTGCTACGCAATTACTCCTGCACAGACTCATGAACAGATAAGTGCCCTAGGAGGCTCTTTAATTGACTGCGCACCACATTACAATCTTTGTATTGCATGCTGCCTGCTAGGTAGATGTTACTGTCAACTCGCCAAGCACCCTTCCCCCTTTTTGCCACTCTTTCCCTATATGGGTTGACACCCTGGGGCTGCAACGCAGTTAGAGGTTGGTCTGGGAAGGGATAGTTGCTCACCTGGTGCCCCCCCTATGGGAGCTCCCCTATTTTACGGGTCTTTTCCTTATGTTTTCAACTGTTACAAAATGCTACTGTACTATTGGTCTCATTTGGTCGCAATAAGCCAGTTGTTTTTGTTGGCGTTTCTGGGGTGGGCTATAGTATGCCGGCACGATTGGGGTGCCGTTGTGGGTGGGGGTGGAACGGGGTATATTGAATGCTTGCGAGAACTATTTGTTGTAGACACTTATTGCAGGGGGGAGGGTATGGGTTGGGGTTTGTTTCCTCGATATTCGTACATATTGGACAATTGCAGCTGGACAGAGCCTTCATTCCATGAACGGGCACACGTCCCACGACATGGACAGATTCAAGTTACATTGTTACTGCACCTGCTGCGATGACACACACAGATATTCCTCTTATTAAATTGCTTACATGGAACGTCAGGGGAGTTTGTGATCCTCGTAAACGCAGACAGATATTGGCTTATTTAGACAGGCACCATATACAGATAGCTATGCTACAGGAGACACATATGGACCCTAGACGTTCTCCTTCCTTTGGCACGAGATGGTCCTCTATACGTGTATACTCTTCTTACTCCACCTACTCATGCGGCACGCTTATCCTAATTAAGAAAAACACACCATTCATAGTGGGAGGCACATATAGAGACTCTGAGGGCCGCAGCTGTATACTCTGGGGTTCGTTAGCCTCACAATCTGTTACTCTAGCCTGCAGTTATGGACCTAATACTGATGACCCTGACTATTTCACAACCCTATGGGGACAAATACTTAAAATAGGATCTACGCATGTTATATGGGGTGGGACTTTAATACAACACTCTGCCCTTCCCTGGACCACTCCAACCCCCTTCCTCACCATTATACTAACACACGGGAAGCCTTATCCAGCCTGTTTGAGGACTATGGGCTTGTGGATGCATGGCGATATGTTCACCCCACACGCAGAGATGGTACATGTTATACGGCGGGGCACGCCACGTGGTCTAGGCTGGACTATTGGGTCTGCTCCCGGGGAATGACACCCTGGATCCGCAGCGCTACCCACCTTGCACACACGCACTCTGACCATGCGCCGGTATACCTTGAGCTACTACCCCCCAACTCTTCTCTCACCCCATGGTGCTGGAGACTTGTACCTGAAGCGCTGCTGGAAACAGTGTTTCGGGAGGAATTGAGGGAGGAAATTACGGCTTTTGTTGCTAGAAATAGGGGCTCTGTTGATGACCTGGGCATCCTCTGGGAAGCTTTCAAAGTTACGGTCAGGGGTATCTGCATGTCTAAGAGCTTCGGAGTGCTCCGCGACATTAGGAATAGATTGCGCAGCCTCGAACTTGACATAAAGCAACTAGAAATGAATATGTGGGCAACTGACTCTAACATCCAACGGGCTACCCTCCGTGAGAAACTCACTGACTACATTGACACTGCGACTAGGGAGGTGAAGTTCAGAGGTAAATACTTCACTGCCCGTAGATATGGGGAAGGGGAACGACCGGGCCGGGCGTTGGCAAACGTTATTAGGAAACCCAGCTTTTCAAATTATGTACTAGATGTGGTGGACGGAGACGGGGTGCGACACAGAGATAGCTCTAATATACTGAATGTATCTGTTACTTATTATAGGGAATTATATAGCACACAACGCTCCTCCCCCTCTGACTTCGGCCCTTATTTACAGGACATCACCCTTGGCTGGCTAGGAGACTCCCAGCGGGAGTTTTTGGCAGCTCCTTTCGAAGATGACGAGATGCGGGAAGCTGTAATGCAAATGGCGTCGGGGAAGGGTCCTGGTTCAGACGGCCTTCCCATAGATTTTTACAAAACGTATCTTGATCAGCTGCTCCCCATACTGAAGGAGGTGTTCCTGGAAGCCCAAGAGAAGCAGATTTTACCTGCATCAATGCGGGAGGCATTGATTACATCATTACTGAAACCAAACAAACCTGCTAATCGGTGTGAATCTTATAGGCCGTTATCCCTTATTAACACAGATACTAAAATCCTGGCTAAGTTACTGGCAAACCGTCTCAGTCTGCTTATGGATAAGCTTGTACTTCCAGACCAATCTGGATTTATTCCAGGAAGGGCCACCTCCCATAATCTCAGAACATTGTTCTCCATTCTGCAGGCTGTGGATCCCAGATTGAAATTGGTGGCGGTGTTCCTCGATGCATCTAAGGCCTTCGATTCAGTGGTGTGGGATTACCTTTTTACCATTCTACAGAATATGGGTCTTCCTGTGGGTTTCATATCATGGATCCGGCTCCTGTACACCCGACCCACAGCAAGGGTTCTGATTAATGGACATACCTCCTCCCCAATTTCTCTTACCCGAGGCACACGCCAGGGATGCCCCCTCTCTCCTCTTCTTTTTGCCTTAATTATGGAACCCTTGGCGGCACAACTTCGGCAGCATTATAATCATATAGGCCTACGGTGTCTACTGCGCCCGATACTTATCTCACTATACGCGGATGATGTTACTCTATATGTCAAAGACCCATATCACAATCTTAATACACTGTTGCGGGAATTTGTCAAATTTGGCGGCTACTCCGGTATTCATATCAACTGATCCAAGTCACAGATATTCCCGCTGACCGACTCTGTTGTTCCCTTTGAAATGGACTATCTGCTTGGGTGGTGTGATGCTGACGTCAAGTATCTAGGTATCCGGATATCGACAGATAGGGATGAGTTAATGAGGATTAACTATGGGTGTGCAATGGAACACATCACCAGCTGCATTACACGATGGATTGCACTTCCGCTGACTATGGCTGGGCGCGTATCCCTCATAAAAATGGTGATACTCCCCAAGTTTTTATATCTCTTCCTTAATATTCCATATGACCCTGGATGACATTTCTTTGCCTCCTTGCGGTCTGAACTGATTCATTTGGTTTGGGGCGGCAAGCAGCCACGCATACAATGGGATACATTGATGAGACCTTACTCCCATGGTGGCTTTGACATACCTAATTTCGAATTATACTATCTGTGCGCCCAGGCACATTATGCACACTTTTGGTTTCATCCACCCCGGTACACTCCCTATGTTGCCACTGAACACTGGTTGGCTGATCCTATCCCTCTTGACGGTGTCCTTCTGTCCACCATCCCCCCGCGGGTGCGCTGCCCATCCTTGGTAGATTGCACGATCATGGCCTGGACCCGTATCCGGGATCACATGCATGCGCCTAGCCTATATTCCCCTCTCCTTCCGCTTACATATCATCCGGATATATCACTACTTCAGGTAGGCCTATTTAAAAAATAGCCCGCACACGAAACATTACATGCTGGGGAGACCTATATATCAATGGCAAATTTCGCACACTCCAACAATTGTTTTCTGATCCGACCCCGTCCATCATGGAAACGTTTTTATACGCTCGCCTATGCCATGGCATCCAGGCTAGTAACGCTACATACCCCTCGGAGCCTACAACACTGACCCCGTTACATCACATGCTACCGGCATCCACTGCTTCCCACTTGGTGTCTACACTCTACCATACTTTATATAGCAATGTTGAATACCCAGCATGCGCGGCGCGCACCAAGTGGTCACTTGAACTAGACCAGGACATTACTGACGCACAATGGCTCTTCTGCTGTAGACAGACAGAACAGATCTCTTCCAATAGTCGACTCCGCATCATACATTATAGGTTTCTGCACCGCAGCTACTACACCCCGGCTAAACTCTATAAATTTGGGTTGAAAGACACACATAGATGTGACAGGTGTAAAATGGAACATGCTGACTTTTTGCATCTATCGTGGGAGTGCCCCGATATTCACACTTACTGGAACCATGTCTTCACGGCTCTAGATACTATGGTTTCGATACCCATTTCGAGATCTCCACTAATGGCCCTATTGGGATATATGGAACAAATACCGGCCACACACCGTAAATTTGTCTCCTTTGGCCTCGCCTTGGCTAAGCGGGGACTTGCCTGTAGATGGGGTAGAGGCCGGGCACCTAAATTTAAGGACTGGCTCACAAGCATGATTCTTTGGCAGGATCAACTTAGCACCTATGCTGAATTATTACCACGTTCCTCTCGCCCACGGGACATCTGGGGTCCGTTACAGACATACTTATTGGACCACCCCGATGACAATGTGCAACTATCCTAGGTTCTAAGCTTGCTTCCCAAGAAATCTATTTACCAGGGTATAATGTGTTCCCCCTCACGATAAATATATTTGTTTCTATCTGTCTCCTTCACTAAAGGTGTGTCCCCCCTGGGGTTCCATGGCTGCTGCAGTTCGTGATGTCGCAAAGTGAATGTATTGATCTGTGAAATTATATCGCTGCGTGTGCTGATACTCCAAAAATTATATTTAATAGCTCTTCTGCACTGAATCTTTTCATGAGATATCTAGTATTTCAAATGCTCTAGCTGTATGATTGTCCTATTTACTGAAATGTCAAGTATGTACTTTATGAAAACTCAATAAATAAATTAATAAAAAAAAAAAAAAAGAGAAGATTATATAAACTCAAAAGCAAACAGACGGTCCGCTGCAAAAAAGAACAACAGAGCCAAATAAGCTTCAAGGATAGCGTGAAACCAATAACCGTGACCAACAGAAATTAGTAAAAGCGTACCTCTCGTGCTGTCTGAGAAAGCAAAACACGGGATAAAAGAAGCCTGTAGAATAAGAAACCATGGGCTAATGAATGCTAAGCGTAATACTGATATCAAAATAAAAATCAGAAAACCAATGAAACCCGGTTCTGTTTCATTGTAAACCCTTTTTTATTTTTTCACTACTTTGTCTTCACTTAAAACACTTTGCACTTCTAGTTGGGCTATATTGTTGTTTTTCCATTCTGGTGCCGGCACTGTTTTTCTTCTATTTCTGCGTCTATTGCACCATCCTCTTTCCATTTCCATGTCTACCTTTTACATAGGGCACGCACATCGCGTTCTTGCGTTTAAAATTTGCCGAACCGCACACTTGGGTGTAACGCTGGTTTTCTGTCATAGAATTCGGGGGCATATTATCAAGGGCTCTATCGCCGCTTTAGCGGGACTTTTTCCCGCTAAAGCGGCGATATTTTTATCGCCCTATCAGCAAGCTGTCGCTAACAGGTGTTAGCGACAGCTTTTAGGCGTTAGCGACTGGTTTGGGTGCCGCTTTGCATGTCAGCGATATTTATCGCTAATGACATGCAAAGGAGGCGTTCCCAACTAAAAGCGACAGAAAACAGTCGCTAACATATCTATCGCCTATTAGCAATACCCTCAAAGCGATAAAAAAGCGCGCGCTAACCCCGATTTGCGCTTGTTTTTTAGAACTGGTAAAAACATGACTTAACAATAATAGTCAATGGGAGGTGGATTCTAAGGTTAAGTCCCCAGCCCTAGCGCTAGGATTTTATCGCTGGATTTCTCGCATTAATGCAGGGTTTCGCCGCTATCGCTGGATATTTTATCGCAATGGAGATAAACCTTGCTAATAGCATGTTATTTCCGCGGTAATATCCAGCGATAGCCGGCGATAAAAAAACGTGCGCTAAGCAAGGTTTGCGATAATTTTCGCAGGTTCTTGCAAATATGCCCCTCGGTTCTAAAGCTGCACGGGAGTTTATATTTCCGCACTGGTAAGAACCGGGTTTCATTGGGTTTCTGATTTTTATTTTGATATCAGTATTACGCTTAGCATTCATTAGCCCATGGTTTCTTATCCTACAGGCTTCTTTTATCCCGTGTTTTGCTCTCTCAGACAGCACGAGAGGTACGCTTTTACTAATTTCTGTTGGTCACGGTTTTTGGTTTCACGCTATCCTTGAAGCTTATTTGGCTCTGTTGTTCTTTTTTGCAGCGGACCGTCTGTTTGCTTTTGAGTTTATATAATCTTCTCTGTGTTCTACTTTGGCTGGTTTGCGGGAGGTATATTTATTGCGTTTTTAGATTGTGTCTGCAACTGTATCACATGATGGGTGACCTTTGATCAATGGTTTTTTCTTCTTTTTCTTTTTTCCACTGTTGCTAATCTGTCTTTATCACAACGCTTTCGTGCTTTCGCAGTAGTCACATTCAGCACTACTTTGTTTCTTATTTCACTCTTTTGAGCCCTTCACTATTTTCCATTATTTTCCATCGTTTATCGTGTATGAGTCAATATTTTTGAGACATGTATATTATTCATGTTCTAGATTCCCCTGAAGAAGGACTTTACATAGCCCGAAATGCATTGGGAAAGATGTATCTCGCCGATTTGAATTGCTGATCAAAAGCATCATTGTGTTTCTTACTGAAGAACATCTGCAATTTGACTGAATTAAAGCAGATTATACTACTCGTCATTCTCCACGCTTGATCATTTTGGAGTGATTTGAAGCATATGGTTTGAATTGCAGTTGATCAAGTTTACGATTGATTCATTTATGATTATATATATATTTGGACACATGTAACTTTTTGTACGTTTAGGATTAAGCGACTTCATAGTAGTGCACTTGGAGCCCTTGGATATTCATCCAGGGTTCACTGCTTACAACTTTCTAAAAGTGCCTTTTTTGGACCTGCAATTTAAAAACCAACTTCACTAAAAGATGTATTTTAAAACTGTGAGTCCAGAGACACCAACCTCCAATTTTCTATCTGCTTCTAATGGGAAATTACACTTAGAAGATGTTTCAAGCTAATCCCCATGTTACTCTATGAGAGAGATAGGCCTTGCAGTAGTGAAAAATGAATTTAGCAGTTTTTCACTACCAGGACATGTAAAACACAGAAGCACATGTCCTACCTTTTACATACACTGAACCCTGCCCTTGGGGCTGCATAAGGCCTACCTTAGGGGTGACTTATATGTAATGAAAGGGAAGGTTTTGGCCTGGCAAGTGGGGGCAATTGCCAGGTCGAAATGGCAGTTTAAACTGCACCCACAGGCTCTGCAGTGGCAAGCCTGAGGCATGTTTGCAGGGCAACTCATGTGGCTGGCACAATCAGTGCAGCAGGCCCACAAGCATTTGACTTTCAGGCCCTAGGCACACTTGGTGCACTGGACCAGGGAATTACTAGTAAATCAAATATGCCAATCATGGAAAAACCAAATGTCATTACATTTTAGGGAGAGAGCATATGCACTTTAGCACTGGTTAGCAGTGGTAAAGTGCCAAGAGTCCTAAAGCCAACAAAAAGAAGGTAATAAAAATAGGAAGAGGAAGGCAAAATGTTTGGGGATAACCCTGCAAAAAGAGCCAGGTCCAACAGCCAGTCAATGGCATTGTGTGCTGTGGTATGCCAAATATTCCAGTAAATGCCATCAGGTATGACCTGAATGCATCGAATGCCAATCAATGCCAGCATGTGTCTAGATTGTTTTACTAGTCTTCCTGTTGCTCTTCCAGCACAATGGGGGCCTATTGACCCTCCCTGTCATGGGTATAATTACTTAGATTCCAATTGTTGGACTTGGCCCTTTTTGGCAGGTTCACCCCTGAACTTTTTGCCTTATATGTACCTTGGTGTTAGTAGTTTTAAGTCTCTGGGCACTTTAGCACTGTGGTCCAGTGTAAAGTGCGTGCACGCTGAGTGCGTGTGGTGAGATTGTCCTGCCCTCCCATAGGAATGCATGGGGGATATGTGTGTCCATGGTAATTCCTGGTGTGAGAGGAGTGCAGGGGCGAGTTTAGTATGTGCGAACTCGTGAGAATAAATGCTGCGCAATGGTGTGCGCAGATTTATTATGGCTGGTGTGGAAGTGCCACTTCTAGAAGTTGGCATGTATGTGTGCTCTGTGCCTGCCTGCCTGATGTGGATTGCATGTCTGGCTTTGTGAGTGACAGGGGCTGGGAGGTGTGTGTGGCTCCAGGAGGGGCAGGGTGAATCAGCGCAGGGCTGAATAGAGAGATCTGCATGTAGATGGGAGGGAGGAGTGCACCTGGGACCTGAATAGGGCTGGGCCTTCCCTCCACAATGCTGGCTCCACCCCCTGTGGTGCGTCTGATGTCCCTAGCCTGTCCTGTGAAAGGAGAGAGGAGCTGAGCAAAACAAAGCGCTCCAAAGCTCCCCCCAAACCAGTTGCATCTGGTTTTCCCCCAGCCCTGTGCTGGGTGACAAAGGAAAATGTCATATAAATATAGGGGCTGTGACCCCATGAAGTTGTTCAGTGTTCAGTTCTTGTTCTGTGCTTGAATCGGTGGGGGCGTGCTGCTGCTGGGGCCCAGGAGGGCTTGCCTCCCTGGGCCCAGCCTTGCCCCCTTGCTCCCTAAAGGACTTCCTTGCTGGGACCTTTTCTGTCCTGGATTCCCCAGGACCTCTGTGCCTCCTGCGCCCTGTGAGCGCTTTGCTTTTATTTTTACAGAGCACCTGGCTCTTGCTTGCTGACAGAGAGCGTGGGCCTCGCAGCGCGGCGCTGCAGCCCCCTTTGAGAGGTAATCCCGGCAGAGGGATTCCCCCGTGATGCCTAGAACGGCGGGTGCCCACCCCGCTTATTTTTATATTTAATCGTGGGTGCCCACCCCACATGGCCGCTTTGTATTTATTTTTGAATGCGGGTGCCCACCCCGCGTTCTACTTTTAGAAATCACCGCTGCGGCCCGGGCCAATGCCGAACAGGAAGTCAGGCGGCTTTGCCTGACTAGGGGCGGAGCGTGCAGGGCGTCCGGTGAGCCAGGAAAGGAAGTCCCGCCCGCCGGAGACACCGCGAGAAGGAGGTAGAGTCCCCGAGGAGAGGGGGCTCTCCCGAGCACGCCCGGGTGAAGTGCGGAGAAGTGTGGCAGCCGATCGGCGGGGCTCCCGTGAGAGGAGGGAAGCCCCGCACCACCAGAGGAGAGCAAAGACTGCCCCCGCTGCGTTGAAAGCCCGAGAGCCGGTGAGTGGGGGCTGAGTGTGGAGTGGTTCTTTTGTGCTCCCAAGGCACGGTTGGTGCCAGTGCGTGTTCTCTCCCCCAGCTGCACCGGTAGTGCAATTTAGATTTACAAAGTCCCGGAGTGGGCTTGGGGTCATTTCACGGCACGGAGAGTGCCAGTGCTCATCTCTCCTTGGGGGCAGTTATTGTTTAGGAGCCCCAGAGAGGAGCTTCATGGGTGGCCCATTGTTGTTTAAGGGCCCATAGGGGCCCGCACCCTTTGAGTGGCCATTTTCCCTACAGCTGCCCCGCTTGCTAGAGGGCAGCTGCAACGTCGAGGGGATGATTCCAGGCCAGAGATCCCAGTGGGGGTCCCCAGATCGGAGCACATTGTCGGTGCTCTTGCTCCTGCCTGTGGGCACATTTGTTTTCAGGGCACAGTCGGTGCCAGTGCCCTTATTTGATATTTACAGCTGCGCAGCACTTAGTGCCAGCTGCAGCGTTTAGGCCACAGTGCTTTGGGGGCATGCTTAGAGGTAGGAGTGGAACGCACTCCTTGGCCCCCTATCTTTCCCAGCTGCCCAGCAAGTAGTGGGCAGCTGCTACGTTTAGGTTTGCGCAGTTGCGCACCCTTGACTTTCGCTGCTTTGGCAGCGCGCCTGACTCTTGGGACATAGGGCATTTGAGCCCCTTTTGAGATGGCCAGTTGGCCAGGGGGACTATTCGAATTATAGGGCGCCAGGCCCTAAATGTGATTTATGCCTCTAATATGGTTTTTACTAGGAGGTTATTTGCTAATGTGATTTTGGTGCTAGGAAATGTAATTCATGTAGTATGTTTTGCGCACCCTGTGTTATACCTCTAACTGTGGTTTATGATTATGAAGTTGTTTTGCATATCATGGTTTATGCTAGTGAGATAATGTTTCACTGTGTGATTTACGCCCCTAATGTGAGTTATACTTAGGAGGTTAGGGTCTAATGTGTTTAGACTTATGAGAGGATTGCATAATGTATTTATGCTGGTGAGGTTGGCGCAGAATGTAATTCGCGCCTAATGTGATGCTGTGCATAATGTGGTTTATGTTACAGGCTGATGCTAAGTCCAGTGGTTACCAGTGATTACTGGTTGTACGTTTATGATGTGTTCTACATTTATTATAAGTGATACATATACTAAGTTCGCTTTGTGCTGGTTCTGACAGTGGTCCAGTTGGCCCTGTCAGGTGTAAATAATCCCTTGTAAATATGACCTAGTGCCAGGTGGCACGATGTATATTATGTGAGTACTATTCTAATGTGTTTTATGATAATACAAAGGCTATTTGTATATATAACCTTGTGTGGAGTTCCTTTTTGTGGTGTGCCTGGTATGTTGTTGCTGTGTGTGTGTTGCGCAAACGCTTTACACATTGCCTCCGGGATACGCCTGACTGCTCGTGCCAAGCTAGTACATTCAATTTGAAGGTGCACCGAAAATTAAGTATCACAATCTGGTGTTGGTTTGTTCTTCAACTTTTTATTCTTTATTTCATTTTCTTTTGCAACAGACAGCCAACGCGTTTCGTTCCCACTTCACAGTGTGTGGAACTTCGTCAGGGCTGTAACATATAACATAGATATATACACTTTAAGACACAGACAAAAAATAATAATATAATTTGTATATAACAAAAAAAATTATAAATATAAAATGGACATAACTCTTAAAATTAAAAGACAGCACAAATCATAAGGACCTATAAAATTGTTCTTAAATCAAATCAACAGACTAAATTATTAGCCCTAATACCAAATACGTGAAGAGATGCTCGAATTGTGAAAAAGAATATTTTTTTAAAAATATTTTTCTAAAAAGGAGAAGAGAAAAGAGTGCAGAAATTGAACAAATAGTGAGAAGGCTATAAGGTCAAGTAAAATCCCGAATGAAAAAGAGAATGAAAATTGAGAAAGCGAGCAAAGAGGCTCTCAGAATACCGCCTCACCTTAGATGAGATAAAATCAAAAGCGTAGTTTGATGGATGACCATAAGGAATCCCAGGATTAGTGGGTTTTCCCGATATAGGACCGGCCACCTAAAATAACAGTTTCATGGGATCGAACACGTTAAAGTAGACAGAAGAGGGGGGATAGAGAACTTACCCTTAGACAGAAAGAAGCAAAATGGATATGTAGATTACGAGCCATAAGCTGTGGCCATAATACGGATAATGAATTTCATTATTTTCTGAACTAATCAGTTTTTCAAGAATTTACCAATATATTTTTAATGTTTTTTAAATGTATCATGTTTGACTGCTGGAGGAACAATAGCTAGACTAAACTGTATTTTATAGAAAGTATAAAGACTATGGACTAAACATTGCTTTAATGAATGTATATTAATATGATATAAACCTCTCCGTTTATATGTACATCAAAAGGTATTATGTTTAGGATTTTAGAATTCTTTCCTAAATGTCTATATTTTCATATGTGGTTTTCCATTGTTTTCTCCCTTTGTATTTTTACTCTACTTTTTGTGTAAAATAGTATAGCGCTTTCTGATGCCTCTCTATGACTTACTATTATACTCCACAAACGACCTAACTCTCTGAAAATATAGTAAATATAACACACAAGGGCGGACCCGATACTATATGGGTTTCTCTATATAATACGACATGTTACCGATTAACCGCTCTATTTTATATATATATCGGTTTCTCTATATAATACGACATGTTACCGATTTACCGCTTCATTTTATATATATCTGCTTGTGAGCGCTTATTGTCGCTCATTATACAGATTTAGATATAAATATCATATGGTCAGTATCTCTGTAATAGTGGACCGACCATTTAAATATGGCCACCAAACTATTGCCTCATCTTCGAATTCCTAATATGGACCCCCTCGAAGGCGTCAAACTTTTAATTTTAAACTTAAAACTCTATTCTGAATGAATCAAAAATATCGTCTGGCCACTATAATCATGTTATCGATCAGCCACTCTATTCCATAGTTATCCAGTTGGAAGTGCGTATTGCCGCTTAGTATTTAGATCTATATACAAATAACACATTGCCAGTATCTGTGTATAAACAGACTGACCATTTAAATATGGCCACCAAGCTACCACCTCATCTCTAAATTTCTAAGATGGCCCCTCCTGACTACTATAAACTGTAAACCTTAATCGGAATGTATTGAATACATCGTATGACCACCAAAAACTTTTTTGCATTAGATTTTTTATTACGACATGGCCCCCAATCCATTGTTTCATTATTTCACCGTCTCACCGTCCATAATTCAAAGTATGGCCCTAATTCACCATTTCCAAACATCCAAAATGGCCACCACGAAAAGCCATCAAAAAATAACGAGTCTAGCGCTCTAACGCTTTGTATAATCAGGTGTGTTCATTTAGCGTCTGATCGGCACCCTTTAAATAGAAAGTTTGGGCGGGTAAACTTTGTTACATACACGAATCTAAGGAACTGACGACCGGTCCGCTTACCGAGGTATGTGGGTAGACAGCTATGGGGTGCTAATAAGATCGGAATCTATGCTAGAATTGTAAATAAGTACGGGTTGGCATTATAGTTAGGAATTTAAAGTGCACCAATTTGTTAGATAGTATATATTAGACGAGATTCGTCTACGCTTATCATTCCACAATATGACTGTATCTGCGACTCAGTGTTCCATCTTAGATGATGTCGGGTTTTCTAGCCGCAACAAACACCCGATTATGAAGCGTTGTCTCTTAACTAAGCTGAGACCGGGATTTACGATCTTTAACATGCGCGTACAGTATTTGCTGATCTAAGACTACTATTATACATGGCTGTCAGGCAGTATTTTAAAGCGCACTATTTTACGAACTGGATTTATACTTGAAGCAAATTATTTGCGCCTCACTTACTGTAATATCACTTCGGTAGCGAAAAAAATGCAACGCCTCAAATTAAATGCAGTTTTTAGCGACAACAAATGTCTAGCAACTAGACATTAGACATTGGTTCTGAAAAGGCTGTGATCAGCAGTTAGGATCTTCAGCATGTATATACATTTTGTTATGGATCGGTGACTTCAACTCTAAGGGCTGAGTCTTTTTGGGGTTAAGCTAGGTGTATGATATAGAAAACACTTGCTTTATTTTTGCATGCATAGATATAAGCCTTTAGACTACAATCGTCTAAAATATCAAACTGTTATTTTAGGTGGCCGGTCCTATATCGGGAAAACCCACTAATCCTGGGATTCCTTATGGTCATCCATCAAACTACGCTTTTGATTTTATCTCATCTAAGGTGAGGCGGTATTCTGAGAGCCTCTTTGCTCGCTTTCTCAATTTTCATTCTCTTTTTCATTCGGGATTTTACTTGACCTTATAGCCTTCTCACTATTTGTTCAATTTCTGCACTCTTTTCTCTTCTCCTTTTTAGAAAAATATTTTTAAAAAATATTCTTTTTCAAAAAATATTCTTTTTCACAATTCGAGCATCTCTTCACGTATTTGGTATTAGGGCTAATAATTTAGTCTGTTGATTTGATTTAAGAACAATTTTATAGGTCCTTATGATTTGTGCTGTCTTTTAATTTTAAGAGTTATGTCCATTTTATATTTATAATTTTTTTGTTATATACAAATTATATTATTATTTTTTGTCTGTGTCTTAAAGTGTATATATCTATGTTATATGTTACAGCCCTGACGAAGTTCCACACACTGTGAAGTGGGAACGAAACGCGTTGGCTGTCTGTTGCAAAAGAAAATGAAATAAAGAATAAAAAGTTGAAGAACAAACCAACACCAGATTGTGATACTTAATTTTCGGTGCACCTTCAAATTGAATGTACTATATGCTAATCTGTGAAACAGTGACACTGAAGGGTGACGAGTGTCGAAGTGTGCACGACTAAAGTAATACAAAAGAGGGGCACAGTGACTAGTGAGGTGCGATTCCTTTGGGTCCGTCATCCGATTCGCTTGTATTGCTAAAATTGCTCGTGCCAAGCTACCAAGGGGGTGAGCAGGGGTTATCTTTGGCGTGTAACTCCCTCGCCCTGACTAGAGTGGTGGTCTCTGCCTGGCTTTGGCGCAAGCCTTAGCCAACCAGAGATCCCATTTCTAACACCAATAATATGATTATGCGTATCCCCCAGTTAGGAAAATCAGCTTTTTTGTCATAAATGGCATCTGCAAAATCTGGTGACGATATGGTGATGATCAAGAGTCAATTGTGACTTTTTAGATCTCTTCTAAATGACGTTTTAAATCCAATAGATGAAATATTATTGGAATCTAAGTATGGTAAGGTTTATCAGGAGGTGACCTGTTACTTAACCTGGGATGCCGCAAACGTTTGCACTTTAGCTGCCTTATTTAGTTTATTCAGCTTTTTGAATTTTAGTACTGACTGACACAAAATGTACTGGTCCTCTGCATCATCGTCTTCGGCGTATACAGGCCAGTAGTGAGAAAATCATTAAATGTAGCTTATCTATTACTAATTACAAATACCAGAGTTCAGTAGCATTCTCCTCCTTTATGTAATTAATAATCACTACCACAGCCTCTGGACCTAAGTGAATCTGCTTAGTGGCAGCTTGATTTCTGGACACAAACTCCCTGCTTTCCTTTCCCTGGTACTTGTTTTTGTATCCTTCACACTGTTTACAATAGTCAAAGTCAAAGTCAAATTTATTCAAATGTTCGGTCTTTTAAAACCATGGTTTTAAAAGACCGAACATTTGAATAAATTTGACTTTGACTTATACTGTTTACAATAGTTTCTATAATACAGGCAAGACCTCCCTGGGCCTAATCTACAAAACTACTCAATTTACTGTGTTAGAGGCACTAGCCACCACAGAAGAAACAACGGTATCCGTTTCTTCTTAAATCCCATGTTTGTATGATTTAGTGAGATGACCCGTATTCAATGAAAAAATGTGACATTCCCATACACTTGCATTACTTTTAATGGATGGGCCCTCCCATTGTGCATCCCTGGCACGAAAATGCTCTATTTTCTAGAATCACTAGACTGATTAATCATCTAGCAGTAGTCAGTGTTAGAAGTAGGTAGACATTTCTGATATGCATCCGTTAGCTCTGTGGGCTTCGGTGTGCATCTGAAAGTGATCATCTAAGATATGGGAGTCCCATATAATTAAAGTTTTTCTTCGGCTTGTAAGCTATTTAAATTTGCTGAATTGCTAACCTCAGCATTGCTAATCAGCCGTGAAATTAGATCTCACTGCTCAGTTGCCTGTCTCAAATATGGCTGCCTGCTCCATGCCTTTGAGATTATGATCAAGCATCATGCTACTTAACAAAGGTTGCTGCTTTGCCGTTATTATTTTAGCTTTCAACAAATAGTTAGTGATCCTTGAGCCCAATTTCTCTCTGTCTTCAGATTTTTAAGGCAAACACTCCTAATCTGCCAGCCAATGATGGCACAGTAATTTCATTAGGCTCTGCTATTTTTTTTTGCTGGACTTAACGTTCTGTGCTTCTAAGCAGCAGTAAGGTAACTGTGCTACCCCTTTAAAAATGGATACATTGGCTTACCCTCATTGACTTTTTAAATTTGTCTTTAGGTCACTAGTATACAGTGTATACCATGTATAGCCTGACCACAGCAACCCAATAACCTGCTGTCAAACCTGTAAAAAAACACAGGCAGGAAATCCTGCTTTTAAATATTATTGTCACCCCTAAGTACACCCTGTTGTCCACAAGGCATGGCACCTGATATTAAAAAATTCAAACAAGTGTGAAATTAAAGTGAACATGCTCCTCCAGTGACTAGGCCCCTTGAACTGTTTTCACATTCAGGGTTGTAGCTGGATCCTAGAAAATGTCAATGCACAGATTATAAACTTTAAACTATAATAGGAAAAGGTTAAAATAGTCATTCAAAGACTAATTTTCATATTTATTAAAAGTCCAATTCATTGTGTAACTTACACTTTTAATACATTTTATCCCTATCAGCTCAGCAAGGTCAGTTGGGATGGAGGTAGGAACTTCATTAACTTGAAAGGGACAGAGGTAAGGCCTGCCCAGTCATAGTTTAGTGTAAGAAAAGACCTGAACAAGAGAAACCTTTGTCTCCAAAGTCCTCACCGTCCAGGATGGCCTCAAACCCAGTGGGAAGGAAACTGCTCCCAGAAACTAGCTTGCAGTGGACACAGGAGAGGAGAATGTTCACTTTCCTGGCCACATGTCTGGGTGGACACAAGAGCTCTGCACAAGGGCAGAAAGGTTCCCCTTTTAGATTTTAGGAGTGAGGGGCACTGTGGAATTGTTAGTAGAATGGCAAACAGGAACTGCTGAAACAGGCTGGTAGGGTTGCCCCTGGATAATTATAACCCATTGCGAGAAGCCAAGAGTTACTCCCTACCTTTAGCTTGTGTAAACCATAAATGTGGCATTTCAAAGCACCCTCCCCAGAATGCTTTCTGGACCTGCAGAAGATATGAAGAAAACTGGGCTCTGCTTGCTGTAACCTAAGAGAAGCCCTGAAGGATTGGACCTGCTCCCACTTGTACCCAGGACAGGAGAATGGACTCCAGTGGTCAGTTAGCTCACCACCTTGGTGGCTATAGGGATACAACAAGCTACACGAGGTCTTTTTCCTGAAGTGACCAGTATCGACTGGAGCTTGCTAGTGGCCTCTAATGAAGTGGTTCCTGCCCCCAAGTCCTGCCCCTGAGGTCCTAGGAGCTTTGAAAGTGACCTAGAGGAGCTGTTCCAGGAATCCTGCAAAGTTGGGGCATAGAAAATATTTGCACTTCCAAGATCTTCAGAATTGTCAGAGGGACCTGGTGGCAAATGTCTCTGAATTTATTGCATCTTCCTCTGATACAGCTTCAGGCTTGCCCCACTGCAAGATGCTGAGCTTCATAAAAAAGACTAAGGGCCTGATCTAGACTTTGGCGGATGGGTTACTCTGTCGTAAATGTGACCGATACCCTGTCCACCGTGTTACACGTCATATGATATAATGTAATTGTAATACGGCAGACGGGATATCAGTCACGTTTGTTACAGAGTATCCATCGCCAAAGTATAAATCGGGCCATAAGTCAGCAGGTAAAACGTTTGACTGGGACAAACCCGATTGGTATATCCAACTCGTGCGCCATCGCGCCTGAAATTACACATAAGTCCCCATCTACTGCTTCTATACACTATCATTGGCGCTTAGTCCTTTTTGGTGCTTGGTTTACTTAAAACTCTAAAAATTCAAACCTCTATTTCTCCTTGTTGGTTTTTTGTCATTTTGTTGTCATTTTGTTCATTAACATTTACTCTTTTTTCTTATTTGGTTTGGAATTTTTATTGTTTGGTGTTTTTACTTTGTTCCTGCTTTGGTACTGCATTTATACTTCACACATTTCTGTCTGTTAGGCCTGTCTGCTCTGTGCTATAGCTACCATGAGCTCAGGTTAATTTAGTGACTGTAGGGTTTACCTTGACAAGTTTGTGTCATTACTTTTTTGAGGTGGGTGAACGCCCACTTAAAATAATAATCCACTTTCTCATACTTTGCCTGCAGCTATTTTTGAAAAGCTCTCGAAGCCCCTGAGCTCCAGTGGTATTTTCTGGTACCGGAGGAGATGGTTTACAGATTTAATGGGTGACTTCCTGAACAATTATACTGATCATCTAGCGGTTTAATAACCGAAGACAGAGAATCCTTCCTATTGGAGAGCAGTGTATGTTTCTCACCCTTACCCTTCTTTGCCCCTTGGGGGCTCACAGTGAATAGTAGCTAATGATTCCATGTAGCCTGGAGGAAATTTGGGGATTCACAGCTGAACAGTTCTGGCCTGGCTACAGTAGTTCTGACAGGAAGGTATAATGGCAGAGATAGTTGAGCACTTTCCTCCTCACAAATGGGTAAAGAGCAAGGTTGAGGAAGAGTTAAATTATATTCTCCCTTTAATGGCATCATATCAGAGGTGGCTGCTGTTTCCCAACACTTAGCGGAAAATCTGCAACTTCTGGTGAAAGCGGAGTAATTCTGAGTCAGTTCTGGGACGGTCAAGCAGACTACCAGTGATTCAAGAAAAGAAGGTAATTCTATTATAGAAAAGGATGGCTGAAGACAGAGCATCATTGCTTATATTCCAGTATAGGTAATGCCTACTCGATAATGAGCAGCTGAAGCTTCACTAATTCTCGGTTGATATTAGATCCTCTGCATGTCAGCTCAGCAGGATTGTCATCTTTAATTACAGAAGAACTTTAAATATGGAAGTTGAAGATGGAGACTCTTCAGCAAAAAAAGATATGAGCAGGTTTCAAATCTAGCAACCTGTTTTATTATGTAGGTGATATACTTCTCCCAATTATTTATCAATGATTTTGGATCCATTCTACATCCAGAGAAGACTGTCTGAACTGTTGAATGGGCTGGAGGTGCAAGATAAATAGCTTTTTTATGCTACTTGTGAGATTCCCAAGGCCACAAATTTGCTTGTGTTGCAAGTGTGGCAGCCCCATTCCTGTTTCATCTTCATGAATGAAAGGCAAATGACATACAGAAGAATGGATTCCTGAAGTTGCCTTTCAAACACGTTAACCTTTTAGAGCTCATTCTGAAGCATTTATGAAACAAAACATGCCCAAGTGCTGAAAGAGAAAGCAAAGCCAATGTATACATTCAACGTGTCCTCTCACGGACACTCCACCGCCTATCAATACAATTTGATGATATTATGCCCATTAATGATCTAAAGGAGGGACTCGCTCTTCAGCTTTATTTACAAAACCTAAGCAGCCGTCATTACTAATTTCCCCCTCTTCCTTTGGATCCAAGAACTAAGAGCTTCAATATCAGAACCCTGGGAACTTGAAATCACCAGAGAAGGGCACATCAGAGACAACAGATCATTTGCTTAAAATTCAGGTGTGGTTGCCAGAATCATAAAAACAATTTCCATAGGGACTTTTGAACTTTGTGCAGAGAAATTCAGTGGTTTCCTTACACAAACGAGGGAAGCAGTGCTATTCAGTAGTACGTCTGCTACAGAAGTCCTCTGGAGACTACTGATTGACTATCAGTTGAAATTATCTCACTCAAAATATGAAGACAATTCATTAGAAGATGGAGACTCTCAAAAAGATCATTTCATTGATTTTGCCAGGGGGATGTTTGCCATTCATTGACTAATGCAAAAGGAACAAATGATGGACGGAATGCTGAACAATGCAAACATTCACCCCCACTCACAAAGAAATGGGTTTAATTAATCGTTCTTTTGCTCACCACGCCACCACAGTTTGGACCCAGCCATGTGCAAATCAGCCTTGATCTTGTTCCTCATGGGAACAGTCCAGCCCAAACTACCAAGCCAGGTCCTCCCTGGAACCAAACAAGCATCCTGGGACTGGTTTTGGGGCATCACCCCTCATCAGTTGCCGAATGGATGAAGAACAGCCGCCTGAAGATGAACTCGGACAAGACGGAGGTCCTCATCCTCGGCCCCACCCCCTCCACCTGGGACGACTCCTGGTGGCCGGCCTCACTAGGAGCTGCACCGACACCCACCGACCACGCACGCAACCTGGGGTTCATCCTGGACTCATCACTGTCAATGACCCAGCAAGTCAACGCCGTCTCCTCCTTCTGCTTCAACACCCTCCGCATGCTTCGCAAGATCTACAGATGGATCCCCACCGAAACCAGAAGGACGGTCACCCAGGCCCTCGTCACCAGCAGGCTAGATTACGGCAACGCCCTCTACGCGGGAATCACGGCCAAACTCCAGAAAAGACTTCAACGCATACAGAACGCCTCCGCACGCCTCGTCCTCGACATCCCACGCCACAGCCACATCACTGCCCACCTGAGAGACCTGCACTGGCTCCCCGTCAACAAGAGGATCACCTTCAAACTCCTCACCCACGCTCACAAAGCACTCCACGACGCAGGACCAACATACCTCAACAAACGACTCACCTTCTACACTCCCAACCGCCAGCTTCGCTCCGCTGACCTCTCCCTCACCACCGTCCCACACATCCACCGAACTACCACCGGTGGCAGATCTTTCTCCCACCTCGCCGCCAAGACATGGAACACCCTCCCCATCCACCTGCGACAGACCCAGGACCTGCTGACCTTCAGGAGACTTCTCAAGACCTGGCTGTTCGAGCAGTACCAGTTTCCCTCCCCCCCCCATAGCGCCTTGAGACCCTCGCGGGTGAGTAGTGCGCTCTACAAATGTTTGATTGATTGATTGATCAGCCAGTCTATGACCCCTATTGATGGTCTGTATGCTGGAAAATCACTGGCCGTTCCAAGCACAGCCATCTGGGCTCATCAGCCAGGTATGATTTAGCACAGTGAGCAAGGGACCTTGAATAAGGGCGAAACCAGTCTTGGGTTTCTTGTCCTCTGATTCGGGGAGCTACCGGCCTGGCAGTTTGGGCTGGACTGTTCCTACTGGGAAAGGGTAAAGACTGATTTGCATATGGCTGGATCCAAACTGATGTGGGATGTGTGGAAAATACTGAGGGACTGGGATGTAGCCCAAGTAATTTCTGTAGCTGAGATTATTTCAAGCATTCCATCCATCACTTTTTAGTATACTTCAGAGTGACGCCCTAAGTGAGCCGGATATGCCTAGACATGAGTCCCGTGCACACAGTACCACTGGAACCAAGCTATACTCGACTGATGAGCTCTAATAAGGGCAGAACCGGCCTTGGTTCTGCCCTTATTATTATTATTGGCATGGCAGTTGGGGCTGGACTGTTCCTATTGGAGCGGGGTCAAGACTGATTTGCATATGGCTGGGTCTAAACTGAAGTGGCATGTTGTGCAAAATATCAATGGACTGGGATGCGGCCAAAATTAATGACTGAGATTAATTCAAGCATTCCATCTATCACTTTTTTGTATACTTCAGTAATTATCTCCCTGGCTCCTTCTGATAGCCTACCAATTTTTTGGGCACCTTGGATGCCTCCTTTAGAAACCATTGTCTGACATATCTTTTAAATTCTCACAATGAGCTTTACTTTTAGTTGGTATTGCTTTAGCTTGGGAATTGTAGAAGTTAGACTCTGTCTAGTAGATCCCTCTATTTTCATACCTATCCTTATTAGATGGCTTTCATTTTTTCAGGCCCCCAGATAATCAAAAGGTGAAACTTGGCATGTATTTCTCTTTGGGGAACCATTAGAACAGTTCAACCTACCAATATGTTTAGAGGAGTCCACCCATTCAGTGCAAGAGGGTGGTGTGGTGGAAATCCATTTTATGCATATTTCTCTTCGTACAATAATCAAAATAGGGAGCAGCTGAGTTCGTAATTTCCCCAATTTGTGAGAGGCCACTTCACCAGCCAAACTTCCCAAAATAGTCAAAGCAAGGCTTACCTCTATGTTTTCCCCAAAGATTCCCGTTAGCACCTTACCCACATCTTGCCAGAAGAGCTGGATATCTGGACACTGCCATAGGAGATGGACATCATCTGCGTTCTCTAGCGCATTTAGGGCAGTACCTCTTCTTACTTCCTCCCATCTTCGAGAGCTTCTTGGGGGAACAATAGGCCCTGTGTAAGGTGAATAAATGATTTCTCCTAAGGGGTGCAGATCTCACCGTTACCCAGAGTGTAGACATGGATACTTGCCATTGATGTAGAATTTCGGATCCCAGCAGGTCCACCTTCCAGGTCTCCTCTGGTAGAGTTGGGGGAGTATCTTCACCTTGTACCAAAGCCCAATACCACTTGGACACCTCCTTTCTATATGCCTGGTTTCTCTGTATATCTTCCTCCATTTCTGTTTTAATCCCCATGTTGGATTGTTCACGAGACCAACTTACTAACTGATAGTATTTAAATCTGGATAAACTGTGGTTCCTGCTTTTTAATAGGGAATCCCATGACAACAAAGATCCTTGTTCCAATAGCTGATTGCACTATACCCGCGGTTAGCAGTGGAGTAGCTAAGATGTATTGTAGGCACTGGGGAGAGGGGGTCCCTGGGGATTTCCATATCGGGGCGCTACTGCTATAATATGGAATTCCGAGAATTCTTTTAACATGGATTTGCACGCTGTTGTTGAAACTTAGAATCTGATCTTCTTAAAATATTTAGGTTGTCTGAATTTAAATAGAAAGTAATTGCCTTCCTCAGGGAGGTTTTTTGTTAATGCCCTGAGTCGTAATGATGTATGTTGATTTTCATCCACAGCTATATTTTTCAGAAAAAAGGCCCAGTAGTATAATTGAAAGTCCGGGAGTGCTATCCCTCCACCTATTTTCTTTTTCTGGAGTTTTTTCCATGCTATCTTTACACTCTTGCTCCTCCATGTGAAGCTACTTAATTCTCTGTGTAATTTTATAAACCATTCTGTTTTAAAATGCGGTGGTAAGGTGCTAAAAATAAAAATACATTTCGGAAGAATCATCATTTTGACTATATTTGTTCTCCCTAAGATGGAAAGAGGTAGGTGGGCCCACAAATGCAAACGTTTTTTAGTTTCCAGCATAAGCCTATTAAAATGTATGTACACCATTTTCTCCAAGTCCTCAACCACGCTTACCCCCAAGTATCTAATTTCTGACTTTTCTAAAGGACTGTCAGATGGCCCGATGGTTCACCAAAGAGAAAGAAAATGTGGGACCTCTATATCTTGATACCAGGTTAAGCTGTTTATAGTAAGGCAGGGTGATCTGATCTCTTTAAAGGCCAGGACATAACCTAAATTATATCCATAAAAGTCTGAGGAATAAGTTGAGGAGGATGGCGGTGGCTACCACAAAACCCCCTCCTAACAAATTGATTGAAGGAGGCTTGATAAAGCAGTTTAAATCACTAATGGTTTTGCTGCCCTCCCAGGTCGCTCCCAGATTATATCTTCTGCCTATGTCATATATGAGGACTAAAAAAAAGAAACTTGCCATTTATATTTCTATGTCCTTAGATTGCAGAGCGAGTAAGAGTTTGGTTGTCAATTTAATTTTGTTTCATCTTTGAGAGAACGTTTCTACATTGACGTTGAGTCATGGATGATATTTATGGGTTGCCAGGGGTCACAAATGCGAACATTGACTTGCTTCTTACACTGCCTTTGTGACCCCAGGCCTCATGGTGGCAAAGGCAGTGCAAAGAACAGAAGGTAAAGAGTGCAGTGATGTGCACTGTTTGCTTTCTGTAGCACCAGCTGTGACCAAAGGCATTAACCTCGTAGCTCTGTAAAACAATAAATACAGTAGTGCAATATATACTCTCCTGAATACAATAGAGACTCTAAATTAAAAAATACACATTTTTAATCAAGATGTTGCTGATTTTCATTATTGTGAACAGATGGAAAATTATGTGTTTGAATAAAAACCACACCTATGTGTTTTAGTGAGCAATATTACCTTTCAAGTGATGCAAAATGTATTAATGCTAAGCAATAACTTAGGTCAGTATAATGGTTCGCATTAAATATATGCATTTCTTCAAGAAATACAGGTGGACAAAACTAATATTGGTGCTTAACTCTTTTTGTTTGTCTTTAATTAACCTGTACAATTTATGCTTGCGGTATACACTAGGGAAGCCATTAAATCATGGTAATTTGTGGCATAAATAATTTGGCATCCCAGTGTTGCTTTGTGTTTTTTTCTGGCACTATATTCTCCCCTCCCAACAAACACATCATTTTTCATGCAATTAAAAAGAGAAATGTGTAATGTTCCTATCATGTCAACACCTTATTTAAACTGTAGGTGGTATATGAAATAGAAATGCATCTGTGTTAGTAGTTAGTTAGTAACTGTTGTGTGATAGGCCTGTCAGGTCAGCCCTAGGATGGTCTTCACCAAACTTTTTCTCTTCTCCCCTCCTGTTTTGCTGAATTTGCATTTTGTTGGCCTTAAGACTCTGTGCACCTTATAACTGCTAACCACAGCTAAAGTGCTTGTGCTCACTTCCTAAAACATGATAAAACTAGCTTACACCAGATTGGACTAATTAATTTACTTCTAAGTTAATGGTAAAGTGGTATACCATATACCAAGGGCCAGTAAATTAAATGCTACTAGTGGGCCTGTAGCACTTATTGTGCCACCGACTTAAGTAGCCCATTAAAAAAACATGTCTCAGGCCTGCCATTGCAGCTTGTGCACTCTTTTAAACTACCAAATGAACTTGGCAAAAGAACCCTTTTACCAAGCCTAAAATTCCTTTTTAATATATAAAGTTCACCCCGAGGGTAGGCCCTAAACAGCCCAAAGGGCAGGGTTCACTGTATTTAAAAAGTTGGATATGTACTTTTAAGTTTTGCATGTCCTGGAAGTGAAAAACTCACAAATTTGTTTTTTACTACTGTGAGCCCTATCCTTCCCATAGAGTAACATTGGGATATCTAATAAGTGATAACGTTTGTTTGGGGGCACGTAGATATGTCATATTTGGTGCCCATGGAATTGTAATTTAAAAACCTCTTCAATGATAAAATCGGATTTTAAGTCACAATTCTGCCACTGCCACTTTTAAACAGTTTGCATTTTCTTGTCCTTACCATTTGGTGCCTGCAGCCTGTTCTGGGACACATGACTTGGTGTAGGTAGCAGTTGGCCTTTATGTACTCCTCCGTGTCATCCACTTGATGGGGGACTGGGTGTTGGCAGAATGGGGGGCGGAGCTGTGTGAAGCCCCACTTGCACTTAAAAAGCAGCTGCCTCAGCTTGCACAAAAAGATTTTCACACTAGTGTTTTGAGGCTCCACACATCCTGGAATCATGGCAGGGAAGCAGGAAGTTCCAAACACTTCTGTGGGGGAAGGAAACCCAGGACTTGCTGAGTGACTCCAAGGGCTAGATATCTGAACTCCTGATCAGAGCCCCAGGGACAGAAAAGGCTCCAACCATCTTGAAACCACACCTGGACTCAGTCTGAGTGAGTCCTGTCCCTCCAAGTTGTGCCCCTCCAGGCCTGGACCCTTGGAAGTGATGTTTAAGGTGTCCAGATAGCTCAAATCCCAAATTTAGTATTTGGAAAATTTTCAACCAAAAAGTGCCCTGAGAACTGATAGGAGACAGCTACCTACCTGCTCACAGACCCACCCAAGGCGCATCGCCTGTTGGCCTGACTCTGCGCTAGCTCCCGCTATGTTCTTCTCTGCAGCAGCAAATCCTGATCAGCAGCTCCTCGCAGAAGGGGTATCCAGCCTCATGGAGCCATTGTCGGCTAGAGCCTGCAGCTTAGTCTCACTAGCTATTTTCGACTTCAACAAAAGAGACTAGTCAGAAGGTAGAAATCATCACTGCGACTTCATCCAGCAGCTCCCCAACAACGACGCCTCCTCCTCAGACACTGCCAGCTGCCCTGACCCACTAAACTTTACCTTCTCAGATATTTTTTCTCAAAAATTCTTCTAAGTCTGTATGTAACTGGAAACCAGGCCCAATCCACTTTGTGTATCCAAACTGCACTCCATCGCGTTTAGCCATAACCTTTGACTTTGCCCCGGTCTCGCGCGACTAGATGTCCGCAGTTGGCGCTTTGATCTTTAAATGCTGTTTTTCACTTTGAACTTTAAAAACTCATAACTCTTGTTCTACTGATTTTTGTCATTTTGGTGTCAAATAATATATTAAATAGTACTCTATTTTTCTAAAATGATGTGGGATTTTTCTTGTGTTGTGTTTTCACTTTATTACTGTATAAGTGCTGCATAAATACTTTAGACATTGCCTCTAAGTTAAGCCTGACAGTTAAGTTAAGCAAGTTAAGCAAAGGTTAATTTTGAGACTTTTGTGGTTCACCCTGACTAGGTATGGGGCTGTTGCTTGAGAAGGGCTCACACCCCCTCAACCAAAAACCCAATTTCTAACATTGTGTTATTGTAAAATTGTCCACTTAAGAGGCTCCTAACTTCAGCAATGTCAGTTATTGTAATTTTCATCAGGATTAAGGTCAAGTGACATCACTTCCTAAGTGAATTCAGTGCCATATATCATGTGATATCACTCCCATGATGTCATTAGGTCAGAGGATGTTTAAGTGAGTCACTTCTGCTACCCCTAGCATTTTGATGAATGTCCACTCTGTCCATTACAAATGAATCATTAGATACCCCTTTGACCAGGCGTGGATCAATGGAAACCTACAAGTGGAATAGCAGCCTCCTGAGTCGAGCTACGAAGTGTCGCTATTGTAAACATCTTTGGAGGATCCTTACTTGGTTGGCTCCTTCTGTGTGTGCTTTCAGTTGTATGATGGAACAACGACCACTTGAACAACTACAGTCTAAACAACTACTCCTTAACCACTACTTGGTCTAAACCACTAAAGTTTTAACAACAACTATTTTTGACAACTACTATGCCTTTACCACGATTGCCTTTACCCCATTAATGTATCTATTTTACAGGTACGTATAAACCTATATATATAGATTATCTACTGGCGGTCGCCAGTAGATAGTTATAGTTAGGACCTATTATCCATAGGAAATCCGCGACATTCTATTTGAAATAACGTTGGCACCGGTTGACGAATCTTCGCCAAAGTTTCCAACTTGTTGGGGCGCTCCGCTCCTCTCCTACCCTGAAAGTCTCGGGGTGATACGTCAAGCGGGGGCCGAGAAAAAGGGAGTCCCAAAGCGCGTTTTCACCATTCATTTTTCCATAGGAACCTTTAGTCGCAGCTACAGCCCGAACTGCTGAACGGAATTACACCAAATTTGGCAAAGAGGTAGCCCTTGGTTCAGACTGGTGCCTTTTGCTTAAATGGTGTAAATCCGTTCAGTAGTTCCTGAGAAATTCACAAGTAAAGTCACATATATATCTATGGGCGCGTCGGATCCGCGTACCCTCCCGATCACGAGCTGTCTGCTAATTGGCTGTCAGCTGGCTGTCAACATTCCGATTCAGGAAGTGTTGGCAGCCATTTTGTCCCTCGGTAGAACCGAGGGACAGAAACAAGTGCGCAAAGCGCACAAAGGGAGCAGGGTAGAAACACCCTAACCCCTAGGCCTGCTCAGGGGTCCCACAAGGACCCCCTGGGCAAAAAAAAATAATTAGTTTTTTAAAAAAAATCGGCAGGATGCGCTCAGGGTGCGCGAATCCTGCCGGAAAAAAAAAAAATCGAAGCGCGGTCTCCCGCGCTTCGATGTAAATTGCCCCGGGTGGGCCAAGTCCCGGGGGCATGCTGAGGGGTTTATTTTATGTATGGGGGCCTCTAAGGGCCCCCAAGCCCGAGGACCACCACCCCCGGGGCTTTATCATAAATGGTGCGGGAGGGCTCTGAGCCCTCCCGCAGCCCGGGACCGCCACCTCCCGGGGCACTAAGAAAATTGAAAATGGGGGTCCGTTTTGGACCCCAAGCCCCGGGACCACCACCTCCCGGGGCTTTCAAAATGTAGGGAGGGGGCCGCGCGGCCCCCTCCTGGAGCCCTTGATGGCCCTGGGGACCGCCACCCCCAGGGCCGGCTCCTGCAGTGTCCCGGGGTGCCTACCCCGGGACACTGCTGTTTGCTATGACAGGACGGGAGCCTCGCGGCTCCGTCCTGTCATAGCAAACTTAGTTTGCATTTTGAAAGAGAGAGCAGGAAACCTGCTCTCTCTTTCAAAATGCAAACCAATTGCTTTCCACATGGGGAGCAGCATGTTAGCTGCTCCCCATGTGGAAAGCAATGCCGGCTCCCATAGGACACGGGAGCCGGCGGGACTGTGGGGGTTTGGGGACCCCCACAGTCCCCAACCAGAGGCCAGGCCCCGGGGGATGGGGTCCCGGGGCCATAAGTGGCCCGGGAGGGGGCCACGCAGCCCCCTCCCCAAATAAAAAATAAATAAATAAATAAATAAGGGCAAGGCCGGCCCCGAGGGATGGGGTCCCCGGGGCCTTAAATGGCCTGAGGAGGGGAGCCACGCAGCCCCCTCCATATTTTATATTTAAAAAGAGGGCATGCCCCGGGGATGGGGTCCCGGGGCCAATAGAGGCCCAGGGAAGGGGGCCACGCGGCCCCCTTCCCGTTTTTAATTTTTTTAAAATAAAACAAAAAAAATGCTCAGGCCCGGGGGATGGGGTCCCCGGGGCCAAAAGTGGCCGAGGAAGGGGGCCACGCAGCCCCCTCCCATAAAAAAAAAAAAAAAAAAACGCATCGTGCCGGAGGCTCGCCCCCCTCCCTGCAGTACTCTGCAAGCGCGCCCCCTGGCGCGTTTAAGAAGGGAAGTAATTCCCCTTGAATACTGGGGGTCCCTGGGGGCCAACTAGCCCACCAGGAACCTCCAGTATGCGCCAGGGGCTGCCTTGCAGAGAGGTGTACAGAGGCCACGCCCCTTTTACACCTCTCTGCAACGCAGCTCTGTGGCGCTTAATGGAGGTAGCTGGTGGGCTAGTTGCACCCCAGGGACCCTCAGGATTCAAGGGGAGTTAATCCCCAACTTAAAACGCGCCACGGGCGCGTTTGCACAGTGGTGAAGGGAGGGGCGGGGCCTGAGGTGACATGTGTGCAAACAGGCCCCGTGGCGCGTTTTAAGATGGGGAATTAAATCCCCTTCAATCCTGAGGGTCCCTGGGGGCCAACTAGCCCAACAGGTACATCCAGAAAGCGCCACAGAGCTGCGTTGCAGAGAGGTGTAAAAGGGGTGTGGCCTCTCTACACGTCTCTGCAACGCAGCCCCCTGGCGCATACTGGAGGTTCCTGGTGGGCTAGTTGGCCCCTAGGGACCCTCATGATTCAAGGGGACTTAATCCCCCAAATTAAAACGCGCCACGGGGTGCGTTTGCACAGATGTCACCTCAGGCCCCGCCCCCTCCCTTCACCATTGTGCAAATATTCCTCTAAAATCTGCCGAACTACGAATTCTGATTTACTCACCTGTTATCAGGAGAGACCTCAGTGCTGCATCTTTCAGCCCAGTACTAATCCTGAAAAGTAATTTTAACCGTACTTACCAGTAACTTGAATTTCCTTCCATAGGAATCCATTGTCTGGTTTTCAGCAGAAAAGTTTCAAAGTGTCGATTTTCACAAACTACAAATATTCCTTAAAAATCGCCTGTATGACTTAAACGCATTCTTTCAACTGTTTACAGGAGATGCACCAGTGCTGGATCCAGGATCCAACACTGAGTAAGAAAAAGTAACGATAACAGTTTTTACCTGCTAAGTGAATTTCCTTCCATAGGATAACATTGGTGATTCTATGAGAAAAAGTTTCTAAGTGTCAACTTTTAAAATACAATAATATTCCTTAAAAATCACTACTGTAACCAAAACGCTTTTATTCAACTGTTTACAGGAGATGTCCCAGGACTGAATCTAGGATCCAGTCCTGTGGTTAGAAAAAGTAATCCATAAAGTAACTAATTGCATTTAACTAGAAATTCACATTGAGCTGAATGTTGCATTGTGTTTGAAAATGTGTTGCCCATTGCAACAACTGTAACTACTGTACTTAAAAGTCTATTGCCTATGTGCAAAGTATTTAAACTAAAGTAATTCATTCTGAGAAAGTATTTTTTGTAATGTATAATGTAATTACAATGTAAAAAAAAATTGTTTCTAAAAATGTAGTAAATCAGTATGAAAAAAATAAATATAACAATTAATACATTTAAAAATTGTCATTTACAAAACCTTTGAAATTCACTGAAAAAAACGTAGGTTTCAGACATGTTATAGTTAGGAATTAGCATTTAAAAAACCTTTGAAATTCACTGAAAAAACCATAGGTGTCAGACACGTTATAGTTAGAAATTAGCATTTAAAAAACCTTTGAAATTCACTGAAAAAACCATAGGTTTCAGGCACATTATAGTTAGAAATTAGCATTTAAAAAACCTTAGAAATTCACTGAAAAAACCATAAGGTTTTAGGGACAGTTATAGTTAGTTGGACATTGCACTCGTACAAAACCCGTGAAATTCCCCCGTTATAGTTAGTTCAGGTAACTATAACTCGCGCCCCGCAATGCACTGCTGATGACGTCACATATTACATCACTCATGACATGGTCAGTGACATCACTGATGACATCACTGATGACATCTCAAATGACATCACTGATGACATCACTGATGACATCATCCATGTGAGAATTTAATGCATCTTCTCACACCCTAATATAAGTTTTGATACACCCACTCTAAATTACAGACTGCCATTCTCAAAACCATACACACTCCAATACCAATAAGTACATACCCACTCACTGATTCTTAGGTCTACACACACACATCTACTCATTCACCCGTACAGTCACTCATACTTACAGTCACTCAGTACAGGACTATCATATGCACTCATACACCTATATAAACACTCACACAATGCAACTCATCCATAGAGGTACTCACACACCTAGTCAGTCATGCAAATAATTAATCACACTCCAATTTACTCACCTATACAGTTATACACACCAGCTCACTTACTCATAAAAATACTAGCACATTCTTACGCTCCTATGCAATCACTGATGCAAGCACACACTCATCCATATAGCCACTCTCACAATCACACACCCTCACTTATAGCCATTTATATACTCCAACACACATATATACTGCCTTTCACATATGTAGTTACTCACACATGTACCACTGAGATATACATTCAATCACTAACACACCCATACACACACTCACCCACCCATACAGTCCATCACAGACGCACTCTTGAAACCATGCACCCAGTGAATCACCCACTCACACATCTATGCACAGACTCACACACACCCCACCCACACAAACACTGAGGCACCCATACAGATACTCAGAGAACCAATCCATAACCCATATAGACACTCATTTAGCTAGTCAGAAACCCATGCAGTTGCTTACACAACAACAGACAGACGGATACAGACATTCACACAGTTTAGTCACTCACCCATGCATCCAGTAAGATACGTTTAATCACTCACTTATAGACTCAGTCACGAACCTACTAAATCATCCATTCAGGCGCTTCTACACCCACTCATTCTTCAATACGCCTTTCCCTATATATATTAAACATATTTAAACTTTACAGAAACACACAGTCACTGGATGATGTCATCAGTGATGTCATCAGTGATGTCATTTGAGATGTCATCAGTGATGTCATCAGTGATGTCACTGACCATGTCATGAGTGATGTAATATGTGACGTCATCAGCAGTGCATTGCGGGCGCGAGTTATAGTTACCTGAACTAACTATAACGGGGAATTTCACGGGTTTTGTACGAGTGCAATGTCCAACTAACTATAACTGTCCCTAAAACCTTATGGTTTTTTCAGTGAATATATATATATATATTTCCAAAAGAAAACACGCACTGACTGAGTGCAATGTAAACAGGCCCAACAGACGTGCTTAAGTAAATTTAATTATTCCATGGCAAGATTACTGGCATAACGCGTTTCGACTTCTGAAAGTCTTAGTCATATGTAAACACTAATGGCAGACTCTCTTGATCTTTTAAAATATAGCTCAAACAGTGAAGAAGGACCAGGATGCTTGCACATTAGTCACGATGTTTTAAAGTGACAGTGGGTCAGTTCTTGAACAGTTCTTACACAATATAATGTTTGAACACAGCAATGTTTTCACTGTTCTTTTGCACAAACCGATCTTTCAGTAGAAAGCAATTGTAATTTTCATAGATTCCCCATGCTGTCTTCAGAGAAAAAAGAGAAACTAACAAAAGCAATGCATTATGGGCAGTGTGGTCCTTGTAATTGTGTGAAGTGCACAAAATGAAGACAGCATGGGGAATCTATGAAAATTACAATTGCATACTACTGAAAGGTCGATTTGTGCAAAAGAACAGTGAGAACATTGCTGTGTTCAAACATTATATTGTGTAAGAACTGTTCAAGAACTGACCCACTGTCACTTTAAAACATCGTGACTAATGTGCAAGCATCCTGGTCCTTCTTCACTGTTTGAGCTATATTTTAAAAGATCAAGAGAGTCTGCCATTAGTGTTTGCATATGACTAAGACTTTCAGAAGTCAAAACGCGTTATGCCAGTAATCTTGCCATGGAATAAAGAAATTTACTTAAGCACGTCTGGTAGGCCTGTTTACATTGCACTCAATCAGTGCGTGTTTTCCTTTGGAAATATTTGGAGTCAGATGCACCCGAGCAGACCCCGATCCGAGAGGCTGGGCGTCCCCAGCATCACATGCTTTTGGATCATATATATCTATATATATATATATATATATATATATATATATATATATATATATATATATATATATACATATATATATATATATATATATATATATATATATATTTATTCACTGGAAAAAACACAGGTTTCAGGGACGTTATAGTTAGAAATTACCATTTAAAAAACCTTCGAAATTCACAGAAAAAACCATAGGTTTCAGGGACGTTATAGTTAGTTGGACATTTCACTCGTACAAAACCAGAGAAATTCGGCCGCTTTAGTTAGTTAAGCTAACTATAACTCGCGCCCCCGCAATGCACTGCTGATGACGTCACATATTACATCATTCATGACATGGTCAGTGACATCACTGATGACATCTCAAATGATATCACTGATGACATCTCAAATGACATCACTGATGACACCACTAATGACATCATCCAGTGACTGCGTGTTTCTGTAAAGTTTAAATATGTTTTATATATATATATGCCAAGGTGTATTGAAGTATGAGTGGGTGTATGAGTGTCTGAATAGATGATTTAGTAGGTGCGTTACTGACTATATAAGTGAGTGATTAAACATGTCTTACTGAATACATGGGTTAGTGAGTAAACTGTGTGAATGTCTGTATTAGTCTGTCAGTTGGTGTGTAAGCGCCTGCATGTTAATGTTAATGTTAATGTTAACGAGATTTGTAAAGCGCACGAATACCCGGAAGTGTCTTGGCGCTGAGGACATAGTACGCCCACTGTAACGTCTAATTCTTAAACAGCCAGGTTTTTAATTCCTTCCTGAAGGTGGAAAGGGAGCTCGCAGCTCTGAGCACATTCGGAAGAGTGTTCCAGAGATTTGGAGGTGCCGTAGTAAAAGCTACGACCGCCCCAATGCAATGTTCGAACTCTGGGCACTTGCAAAAGTCTAGCCCCTGTTGAACGGAGGTGTCTTGTTGGTTCATACCAGACAAACAGGTTTTGCAAGAAGGAAGGACCTGTGTGGTTCAGAGCTTTATATGCCAAGCAAAGAGCCTTGAATTTGATGCGTTGTGACACCGGAAGCCAATGCAGGTTGCGAATCTCTTTCGATACAGAGTTTCCCCTGGGGATGTCGACCAATAAACGTGCTGCTGCATGGATTGGTGAGTAGGTACATGAGTGTCTATATGGGTTATTGATTGGTTGCCTGAGTATCTGTATAGGTGCCTGAGTGTCTGTGTGGGTGGGTGGGGGTGTGTGACTCTGTGCATAGATGTGTGAGTAGGTGATTCACTGGGTGTATGGGTTCAAGAGTGCATCTGTGAAGGGCTGTATGGGTGGGTGAGTGGGTGTATGGGTGTGTTGGTGAGTGAATGGATGTCTCAGTGGTACATGTGTGAGTAACTACATATGTGAAAGGCAGTATATGTGAGAGGGGGAGTATATAAATGACTATATGTGAGAGTGAGTGATTGTGAGAGTGACTGTTTCGATGAGTGTGTGCTTGTATCAGTAATTGTATAAGAGAGTAAGTATGTGTTAATATCTGTATGAATAAGTGAGGTGGTGTGTGTATAACTGTATAGGTGAGTAAATGGGAGTGTGATTGATTCTTTGCATGACTGACTAGGTGTGTGAGTAACTCTATGGATGAGTGGCGGTTTGTGAGTGTCTGTATAGGTGTATGAGTGCAAATGATAGTGCTGTATTGGTGAGTGACTGCATGTATGAGTGACTGTATGGGTGAATGAGTGGATGTGTGGGTAGACCTAGGAATCAGTGAGTGGGTATGTAGTAAGTGGCATTGGTGTGTCTATGGTTTCGAAAATGGTAGTCTGTATTTTAGAGTGGGTGTATCAAAGGTTATATTAGGGTGTGAGGAGGTGCATCAGATTATCACGTGGATGATGTCATCAGTGATGTCATCAGTGATGTCATTTGAGATGTCATCAGTGATATCATCAGTGATGTCACTGACCATGTCATGAATGATGTAATATGTGACGTCATCAGCGGTGCATTGCGGTGGCGCGAGTTATAGTTAGCTTAACTAACTATAACGGCCGAATTTCTCTGGTTTTGTACGAGTGAAATGTCCAACTAACTATAACGTCCCTGAAACCTGTGGTTTTTTCAGTGAATTTCTAAGGTTTTTTAAATGCTAATTTCTAAATATAACGTCCCTGAAACCTGTGGTTTTTTCAGTGAATTTCAAAGGTTTTTTAAATGCTAATTTCTAACTATAACATCCCTGAAACCTATGGTTATATATATATATATATATATATTAAAAACCAGTGGTGTTTGCCACTTTTTCATAGGAAAACATTATTTAGTTCGCTTATACCTTCGACGCCTTTTGACGAATCTTCACAAAACTTTCCCAAAAAAGTCTCATCTACCTCAGCTCCTTTTTGGAAAGTTTCAGGGTGATTTATCAAGCAGCGGCAGAGAAAAAGGGGAGCCCAAAATCCATTTTCTCCTTTAATTTTTCCATAGGTAAATTGAACAGTGATACTGCAAAAACTGCTAAAATAAATTACACCAAACTTGGCAGAAAACTAAATCTTGGTCCAGAAAGTGTCCTTTTAATGATTTGATGTATATATATTTGGTAGTTGTTTAAGAAATTGAGACTCAAAATGTTGTAGATATCATGCGGGGGTGGGGGGGATCTGAAGATCTAACAGATCTTAAGATAAGCTCTGATTATGTGGTCTGCCATAATGTATGCTTTATACTTTACCATCAAGGAAGAACCCCCCTCGTGCACCAGTTTTTTATTTATCGGAGTTTTATATAGCACGTGACCCGGTATCGGGTATCAGAGCGCTTTACATAGCACCAGTTACGTTACATGAGGACACATTCATTTTTGTTAGGCACGGGGAGATTAAGTGATTTGCTCAGAATCACAGGATGTTCAGCGTCATTGACGAAACTCGAACCCGGTTCCCCAGATTCGAGGTCGACCGCCCTAGCCGTTAGGCAAACTCCTCCTCTCCAGTAAGAACTGTTTACATTTATTACACTCGACATTGCCATAGTGTGTGCAGCCTCGCTCTGTAAGATACAGAGCACCGCGGTCGCATCTTCAGCAAATAGCGTATTGATTTATGTCTCACTTTTTGGCTCTGGCATTCTATGATAAATGAGCGATGGTGCCTGTGCTTGGCAATGGCCCACTCATAGTCATGCTGCATTTATGTCACACGAATGCTTCCGGACAGGAACAGAGAAAACACAGCCAAGCAGCAGGAGTCACGTAGAAACGTGGATGCCATGTGCGAGGCTGTGGTCCACTTTGTGGAAATAAATGACAATTCTCATTGGACAGAAGGAAAGCTTTTCAAGTAGGTGTATGCTCGTTGCGGTTGGTGTAAAACTATGCTTCATAAATCCCTTCCTCCGGAGAGCATTACTCTGTTGTCGAAGATGCAGAAATAGGTCAATGCCCGCGCACTTGAGTATAAATGTTAATGGGAAATATTTGCGATGCTCTATATGCCAAAGCCTGTATGTCTCCTGAAAGAATTCGCCTATATGCAGTATGCCTGTGAATGAGTCATAATTATAAACAGGGCGCACAGAGTACATTATCGCCCACAGCACCAGAAGTGAAGACGGGGGTGGCTTTCGCTGCGTAGGTACTTGGTGTACACCAGCACCTGGAAGACGGTGAAGAGGCAGACAGCGACAGGTGTGAAATGCAGCCGCGCTTTCAGATAATGCACTGGCTGGAACCTCTTCCGCCGCTACCAACCGGGTACCTTGGCTCTCTATCTGAGCAGTGTTTTGGGCAGGGTTTCCACATATATCGTCATCTGAACAAAACGCATTCAGCTTATAAACGTTTCATAAAAAGTGCATCGTGCAGAATTCCCCACCTTACTTCTTCAGCAATGGGAGCTTGAGGAATATAACAAATGATAATATTAACAGTTAAACGCCAAATAGAAAGAACCCTGTTATTGCGCTGGTTGACTCTGCAGATGCGCGCAAAAGATGTTCTGTATTCTAAAGTGCAGTTTTCGACTGCTGGGAGCGTCTGCACGCGCAGCACAGCGTGGGAAACGCACTGTTTACCTCCATGCTTCGCAGGTGGTACAGTCTGCTAATGAGGTACTAAAGAAACAAGCGTTTTTGGCTGTACTTAGTAAGGACACGTAGAAGAGAATGGAAATCTGCCTACACGTACACCATGCGCTGAATATTACAGGGGACCGACAAAGTGTATTAAAAAGAAAAGGCACGTACCTTGAGTTATCGTGGGAGACACTTCTGGCTGTGGTCTGCACTGGGTGTCACAAAAGCACACTGTGTGGGCAAATGAAGTGCAGGAACACGACGGCCGGAGAAGGGACTTTTAGATCGATTCTTGCTATGGCTGCCTCTGTGCCGGTGGAAATTGTTGAGGAGAGAGTGTGGCAGAACTCATAGTGCCAATATCGGCAACACTCCCTATACCACATACAGCAATATCATCAGTAAATAAACCACACGACACATTGTTTGTGGAGAAAATTGCTGCAGGTTTATTTGCATAACAAATATGCCAACATGGTGGGTTATCTTACGGGCGATCCAAGGGCAGGCAAGCCCCCCTACGCCGCCTGCCCGCCTGATGAGCCAAGTTACACCGTGGCCGTCACCAATCGGTGCTTACCAATTTTGGGAGGGGCCAACCCTCCCAGCGGTGGACTGCTAGTCCACGCCCGCCTCACGCCCCAAAGGGGGCGGAGCGTTCCAGGCAGCCTCCGGTTGCTCAGGCCCACAACCGCCCGTAGGATTAACGGGCGCCGTCGCTCTTCCAGGGGACAACGCTAGGACATCCCTGGGTACACTTGGCTTTTGCACCCTTGTTGTGCTCCTGCAGAGGGTACCCGTCTGTACCTTACAGCCTCTGGATCGCCCTGTAACTCCGCCACAGCTCTGGGTGTGGCCACCGTCACAACCAGGGCCCCCACCAAGGTAGGCATTCTTACCTACATCCTGATGATTCAAGGGCCTGTCCCAGGTCCCGCAAAACAAGTCCAAGCCCATACTGGACTGGAGGCCAGCATGCCCCTTCTGGACAGGTGCCCCCATCCTTTTAAAACTCCCTGTGGACTTTAGTATGCGGCCGGCCATGCCTGATAGAACCAAACCCCTCTGTTCAGGGCCTCTACACCTGGCACTCTTAACTCTCCTGCGTGAGTTTTCCATGGCAACCCCTGGCCGGGCCCCTCCCCTACTACATTGGGTATCTCTGACCATCAAACTCACATGTCCCCAATGGTTGCATAACTTACACCAGGAGGAATTCAATTCTGGCAGCATGACCCTCCTACCCTGGAACGTCAAATAATTGCTTCCCAGGTGTCAGACCACAGTGATGTGAGGGGAGACACCCCCCCGCGCCGCTGCTTCTACAGGAGCTGTTCCAGTGCCTGCACAATAACACTACCCCTCTCCAGGGTGGCTTACGGCCGGCTGTACCCTTAGACGCCTTGGGATTCCCATCGCCCAATCTGCAAGCATGTCCTGCCGAGTCTGACACTCGAGGGGGACCCAGTATCCGGGGCACTCACCTCGCCCAGCCCTTCAGTGCTGCCCTGAAAAGGAGAGACATAGTAGGATCGACCTGGCCCCCCCCATTTAGTATAATGGCAACTGCCAACCGGTGCTGTGGTGCCACTCGGGTGTCCCTACCCCCAGCGAGTGTATATGCGCCCAGGATGACCTAAAACCATTAGTATGGTGTTGGTTAGATGTTACATTGCCTGGCTGAAGAGCAATACCTTTGACCAGCCACTCCAGACAAGCTGTGCCAATGCGGGTAGAAGTAAGAGTTATCAAGCCCGCCTTACTTCCTCTCACCCAGTTATCTGTGTAAGCGCTTGTCGGAGCATGTCCCTCGAATTCAGCCAGCCACCACCCTAGGTGACGCCTTGCCCTCCCAAACTTCTGCTAGTACACCAGGGAGCAGACAAGACAGTGAACCAGAGGGGAACCATATGTATAAATGCCTGCCCTTTTTTGAATACTGGGAATGCCAAGTGTTCTTTAATCTTTTGCAGCCCTTTTGTGCTTTAACCCAGAGTTCCCCCCAATTTTTGGACCGTAGCCCACTCGATGGATGACAACTTCCACAACCTGCATGGCTGCCAGCCAAGGCTATAGGGCAGGAGAATTTACACATGTTTATTGTTACACAACTCAATGGTACTCGTTTTTTCGACCTCAGAAGGATGAAATGCTAAGTGGACCTACCAGGATCTGAACCTGCGACCAAGAGGTCGAACACAAGCCCCTTTCAGTTCTGCCGCTCCACATGCCTCTGCACTTGTATCCCAGGGCCGACTTCAGGCACCTTAACCCTTACTTGGACATGCCTGAGCTAGAAACCCACATCTAAAAGGCCTGCCAACCGGCTGAACACCAAAATGCAGTCCCAATGTTAGCCGACAACTCCCAAGGAAAGTTCGCTTGACTGAAGCAACTGGTAACATGCAATTCATTTTGCTCAGGGGACATGGAGTAAACCTATGAGTAATGTACCTGCATCCTCTTAACTATGACTGCAAAATGTGCTCTGGTAGTTGTCCGTATTAGTGCTCCCTCCCCTCCATATCAGCCCTATCAAGGTAAACCGCACCCTCTTGGGAATGGCACACTCACGCCCCAGCTGACAGAAAGTGCCTATTCGTGAGTAGCCCATAACCTTACGTTTTTTACTAACGTTATACCAGGATTATGCTGAAACCTAGCTAGCTTTATTGCTGAGTGCGCGTTGCACAATAACAGGTATGCCTATCTTTGCCTATTCCGTTTCTGGCTGCAAAGTTTGATGACCTTGCCAGCCCCAATCCCAGGCGAAATAAAAGGAAGCTATACTGCTGCCCGTGTGAGCCGCTGCTGGTGCCAATGATGGTCCAATAAGCACCGGTAAACTAGATGCTGTACTATAGCAATGGAGGGCCATTGCAGCACTTATTAAAAGTCCATGGCTAACCTACTCACCGTATGGCAGAGACAAGAGAGGCTGTAAATTTAAAGCCCATTGAGATGATCGATAAATAGACCCAACAGGGAGTGATCCTGTGAAATGAGGTAGCTACCACCACCACCACACCCCGCATGAGACTCAGTCCAGGTTTATTTTGCTATGTGCAGTAGTGCAGCCACCATTCGCCGGCATCTAACCTGTGCAGTGTCCTGTTCTGTGCAGTCCCCCTCATGAGCTTCCACTGGGCACCTCTGCCTGATGTGCGTGACCTAAGACATAGTCCCCTTGCCTGGCGGCCTGCCAGTGAGAATACATCACATACCCCATAAGTACCGCTACTTGCCTTCGCTAGATTCTTGCCTGGCATTCCTTCATGCCCAGAATGCCAAGCGATAATGCCTCTACTCGGTCAAAAGACCCGGCCACACATCAAACCCACAGAGACAAGGTGCGGCCCGTTACCCTGCCCCAAACTCTGCGGAAACAACAAATGAGCAGGATCTGACATAAATGAGGGGATCCCCAGTTGCACTTGAACATTTTTGTACTGCCCAACCCGATGTGCCCCTTTGAAAGATACCCCAACCGCTTTGGATTTGAGCCTCACCAAGCACAACCTTTTATCCTGGACCTACCTCCAACATGACGTGTATTTTAGCGCGCTGTCACCCTAGGGGTCTGCTGGCTCTGACAGAGCAGTGACAAGATGAAGCCTGCTAACCTGCCCTCAAACTCAGCGGAACACCTACATGTGCGAGCTTGCCACAAACGTCTGTAAAAGCATGCCAACCCATATAGTGTTTTACTTCCCTTTGCTCAAGAGGGGCGGGGGGGCAGTCCTGTCTGGAGGTGTGTGTATTGAACGACATGTGTCCTGGAGGTACCTATGATTACAGTACAAATGTCACTACTTCATAGTACCTGGTGTGTTTAATAAAACTAATAACAGGTCTAACAAATACATCAGGCATCCTCCGCTTACTTTAGGGATGTTGGATTGAGGGGATCCAGTGAAATCTGGAAGATATCTCCCTTGGCATGCCATCCCTTTAGCACAACATTTACTGCTTTTATGCATGTCACTTAAATCGTCTTGATCATGTGTTTAAGGCTAATTAGTTTGAGTTCTGCTCTTGGCAACATCCCTTCTAACCAACAGGTTGAGTAACCACTCATGTTTGTTTCTTGTACAAGTCGTCCCCGTTAACCTGGCACTGTTAGACCAAATGAAGCTTTTAACAAGCTTCCTATACACAAGTGTATCATGTTGTGGAACTTGGGACACTTACTTCATCACTACGTACGTTCAGGCATGAAAATACTGCCAAAGGTATCCCCACCTTAGTACCTGTTTAAATACTAAATAAATAAATACTGTATAAGGGAACAACAGATTTCCAGTGCACCTAGCCATGGGCCTTCCACTGCGTGTGAACCCCCGTCGATGCGTTTTAGACTGTTGCTCTGTGTGAGCTGTAACATCTATGACTTTATTTCATTTCACTGCAACTTGTGCTGGAGATGACGGAATTTGCCGCAGGTCCATGGATATAGGCCATAATGCGTGGCATTGCATAGTTCCAGTAACCTGGCTGGGAGGAGCTGCCTTACCACTGTTGATGGCACATGTAGTGCGAGGCTCGGTCGCCTCCCTCCATTAAAATAACTGACACAAAGTAAAGACCCTCATGTGCGCATGCAAATCTAGTTGCGCCCCCGCTTCTATTTGCCTCACGCTGCGTGGACAGCAAGGACTACTGCCGCAGCCAATGGGAATGATCCCCTATCCTACGCCTTGTATCTACACTTGTGACCACCAGTTGCGTGACCCAGGGACACACCCCTTACCTGTCACCCTGCTCGTGAACTCATCTTTACTAGCGATAACCACATACATTCGAGCTGTGTCCCAAAGCATTTAATCGCATATTCTGCTACCCAGCGCAGAGTTGCGAACCCCAGTTGGCAACAACGTTTAATTATCCTCAGGTGCACTCCTGTTCCCTTTTCTGGCTGTAGTTCGGTGGGTAGTAGTGCCCACCCCTTGTAGGAGTTACTAGAGGCATGGCTAGTTTGGAGAAATGTTCCCTGGGATACGCTGAGTTCTTCTCGGTCGGTCCCCGGGCGCAAGGCCAACTGCGCATCCCGAGCACGGCCCTCTAAATTCCGTTATCTACCTGCTGATTTACTCCGTGGCGATTACGAGAGCACCTATTTCTTGGACACGGCTAGGCTTCAGGCTCTACCGGCATAGTGGTGAAATTCATAGGTTGCAAAACAATCCAGCGCCGATCCCACTCGAAGCACACGAGGCGCAAGGGGATGTGATTATTTGGCGGGGGTATGCCCAGACGTGGGTCCCTTGCTCACTTTGCCACTGGATTCAAGCAAGCCTGGCTGATGACGGCTGAAATGCCAGAAACCGGTCCTAGGATGCTTGTTTCCGGTCCAGGGAAGACATGGCTTGGCAGTTCGGGCTGGACTGTTCCCATGAGGCACAGGGTCAGACTGATTTGCATATGGCCATGTCTGAACTGGGGTGGTGGAGTGAGCTAAAGAATGATGATGGATTAAACCCAGATCAGTTGACTGGGGGTGAGTGTTTGATTGGCTCAAACGTTCCGTCCATCATCCCCTTTTGTATCTCTTCTTGATTGCCGGCATTGTGTGTCCATCCCCCTTTATACACTTCGCTATAAAAGAATTTGTGGCTGCATCCGGAATCGCATCAGTTTAGAAACCTCTACAGTTCTACCCAAAATATGGGAAATGCTTTTTCGGCTGATTCAGAAAAGCGTCATGTGATGCATTACAAGCCAGAGAGAAAGGCACAACATAAGTGAGCGAAGCATGATGGTGCATGAATGTACAGATGTGCACAATCTAATCTTCTTGCACCTACTAGTCCCGTAGATGCTCGTCTACTAAACTCCCATATGGGCACTATCTGGTGCCCATAGACAGCAAAGCTTGAAACCTAGTACCACGACCATCTGAAACAATATAACAGTCCCATTTTGATCACATTTAGATGCCCACTAATAAGCCCCAATTCTTTGTAAACCAACAGCGGTATCACCCTCAGGATCAATAACGTAGTCCTAAGTGATGATGCAATGAAACCTGCCATCATGGCGGAGCGCGTGGCACCCTATGACTGCAGGAATTGAACACCCTACCCGAGGGTTGATGTGTAGGCCTTCGCCACTAGACCACCATCCCTCATTCACGCGTCTCACAAGTGTCTAGGGACCCACCAACATGCCGCCGCCAAACACCCCAGCCACCAGGGAAACCATGGCCCTGTGCATACAGCTTCTCGACATGCACCGGCTGTACCAATGCCGCGAGGATCGAACCAAACGTAGGCGACATGGGACGGTGGCATCATTCACCTCTTAATCCCCCTCAAATTCTACCTGCCAGCATTCCAGGTAACATCCCCCACGAAAAAGTCCCTAAAGCAGCTGCATGCGCGGTGTCCCCCTTGTGAATGGACAAGCTTCTCCGCAGCCACTGCACGCTTCCAATACATGCCTGCCGTTCCTAAAATTCCGCACCACCCTTGAGCACATGCCACTTGGAGCACCCCTGGTAGGTGCAGCAGACCACCGCCCCTACCGTCTTGGTCAAGAAATAAACAGCCCTCACTGAACGCAGCGGAAAACCCTGGAGCGTGGACAGCGAGCTCCAGTAAAGGGATCGAGCAGCGCTCCCGCTGTGAATAACCTCGTTGCGCCCGGCAAGCTGATCCTCTAATTGCCTCGTGCAGCAAAAGTGCCCAGCACCCTTGCGGCGCGCCCCTGCCTTGGGCTTTGCCACGTCCGGCCCGCCGCAACTCCATCAATGCTGCCCGCGCGCACCGTTGAGCACGCGTGAGCCCAGTGCCGCCCTCCGCCCATGAGAGAGGACATCAGATGGACCCAGTTCCCTGCCTCAACTACAACCGGATGAGCCATCAGGGCAACCGGGCACAGAGGGGCGGCAGGGGCTCACAAACTTGGACTCTTCCCCTGGGACGGGCTCCCAAATTCGGCAACCTTGTTGAACCATACATAAGAACAAATACGAGCCCACCGGTGACAACATTGGACTGGGATGAGGGGAACGCATTCGCTCTGCAACACCATGTAACAGGCCCCAGTGCTCCTAATGCAGCAAAGCTTACAAACAGTGGCATCCTCGATACATCCTAAATAAGGCGGGTGACACTCAGGGGTTACAAATATTACCCAAACCGCACCGGAGCGGCCAGGGCAGCTTACATGGGGCATGGTGCCAACCAGTCGCGGCCTATGCCGCACGACCAGGGCAGCTAACATGGAGCATTGAGCCAACCCGTTGCGGCCTATGCCGCACCCGGTGATCCTGCTGCAGGTTGCGGGGAGATGCGCTCCGGGTGCTTGGAGCTGAACGGGTAAAGCAGGCGGGCTGTATATGGGGAGCTGGGGCGTCCTGAACTCTGGACTGCGCCCAATGCTCTCGGTCAGCCCAGTATCCATGCCGATGCATCCCGGTTTCCCAGGTGCCAACATGGGAACGCGCGGCCTGCAACTCCGTGATCAGGCAGGAGAGTCTGTCGGCGCTGGCCGCCGCAGCCCTAATATTCCTCTCCCGCGAGCTATAGTCGGGGGCCCTGCTACGTGCTCTGTCTGTCCTCGCAGTCAAGGGGCCTCATCAGTATATACATATAACAGCATCAAAACAGACAACATCCTGTATGGGGCGTTCTGCGCCGCGCATCGTTGAACCCCGACATTGCGGAAGTGAAGCCGAGTGGCCCGACTGCTCCTGAAGGACACCGGAAGGGCCCGAAGGTGTGTTCCGAGCCAGGGGCGTCACAATCAATACTGCCGCAAAGACTGGAGATGCCGGCGGATGAACCCGGGGTCTCATACATGCGAAGCATGAGCTCTCCACTGAGCTACATCCCCACACAAGTGCAGTGGCAACGAGGCTTAAGGCCTACTTGCAATCAAAATATAGCTGGTACTGCTAACAAATTTGGTGAAGAGTGACCGTTTTCCTGGTGTACATAAGCATACCTGCCAAAATTTCAAACGAGCTACCCTGCGCTCCCGCAAGACCACCACCGGACCCCCGGAGACGCAACGCACCAGCAGCGTGTCCCGCGGGCAGTCGTCCCCAAGCAATTAAGATAACCGCCTGCATTGCTTGGGTCAAAACACAAATACTTTCAAACAACAAGGAAGTGCGCCCCTGAACTCGCCGAAATTATACCCTTGACGCTACACAGTAGGGACCAAGACCACAGGACAAACCAGAGCCCCTCCCCCGGGCAACCACCAGATCGGAGCCACGGGATTAAAAAGCACGGTGTAATGGCCCACACTTACCGCAACTAACCCGACGCCCGCCATATCTCCGACCAATAAAACGCCTCTACCCCGGTGGAAAACAGTGGGGGGAACCGACGCCAGACCAGGAACACGGCCAAACGGCGTAACGGGCAGCCAGAAAGAGGCCGCCAGATGGGCGGGGAGAAGCACTTATACTGCATCCCCCGCCCACCCCTTACTGGAAGTGACGAGGCACGCGGACCCATAGTGGGTCCCTAACAACTGGACTGACTCGTGTGCCCTGATGTGGCACTAAGGTGGCCGCCCTCTTAGGAGGGTCCCCTTCATGGACCACGGGCAGCCAACAGTCCTGCAGCGGCATCTTGCAGCGTCAGGGATCAGATCCCACGGAGCAACCTAGCAACATATCACCTTTAAATTATCCATCTGGGGGTGGGTTATTGAGCATTTCATCAAAGAAATGCAATTAAGAGCAGAAATCACAGGAACAAGCATTGGCATAGCCAATAGGTCTCGCTTTTGGGACCTTATAAGTGTTTAGCCATGCAACCGTTGATGTTGTTGCACAAAGGATATTGTGCTGCATAACTAAATACTTATAAGGTCCCAAAAGCGAGACCTATTGGCTATGCCAATGCTTGTTAATAAGTGCAAACTGTTAGAGTCCTGTAGTGCCATGAAAAGAACTCCTGGAAAGGGAGGTTCACACTCCTCGTGGACTCTAGCACTTAAAAAAACTAAAGGATGACACTCTCGCTGCTGAACGAGCACAGTATGTGGCTATCGAGAGGAATCGCTTGATGCGCATTGTTGCACCATCTTTGCCATGGACCACCAGCAGCTCTTCCTAGGTGAGGGTCAGTATAGTGTCTGTGCCACTGGAAGTGCAGGCACTTAACTGACTCCAATGAGGAAAACGAGGAAATTCTTCTCTTTGACAGAGTAAAACTGCAGCTCATCTATTGATCATCTTGGAGACACGATAGGATGAGTGAGGGTCTTTGGTGCTCGGGTCCAAGTGTTGTGTGGCTGGATTCTTTATGAATGGACTGGTGTTGTGCGGCGGGTTATTTATGAATGGACTGATGTTGCATGGCTGGATTATTTATGAATGGACTGGTGTTTCTTGGCTGGATTGTTTATGAATTGACTGGTGTTGCAGGGCTGAATTACTTATGAATGGACTGCTGTTGCGTGGCTGGATTCTTTTGAATGGACTGCTGTTGCATGGCTGGATTCTTTATGAATGAACTGGTTGTGTGGCTGTATTCTTTATGAATGGACTGGTGTTGCGTGGCTGGATTCTTTTGAATGGACTGCTGTTGCGTGGCTGGATTCTTTATGAATGGACTGGTGTTGTGTGGCTGGATTCTTTATGAATGGACTGGTGTGTGGCTGGATTCTTTATGAATGGACTGGTGTTGCGTGGCTGGATTCTTTTGAATGGACTGCTGTTGCGTGGCTGGATTCTTTATGAATTGACTGGTGTTGCGTGGCTGGATTCTTTATGAATGGACTGATGTTGCATGGCTGGATTCTTTATGAATGGACTGGTGTTGTGTGGCTGGATTCTTTATGAATGGACTGGTGTTGCGTGGCTGGATTCTTTGAATGGACTGCTGTTGCGTGGCTGGATTCTTTTGAATGGACTGCTGTTGCGTGGCTGGATTCTTTATGATTTGACTGGTGTTGCGTGGCTGGATTCTTTATGAATGGACTGGTGTTGCGTGGCTGGATTCTTTATGAATGGACTGGTGTTGCGTGGCTGGATTCTTTATGAATGGACTGGTGTTGCGTGGCTGGATTCTTTATGAATGGACTGGTGTTGCGTGGCTGGATTCTTTTGAATGGACTGCTGTTGCGTGGCTGGATTCTTTTTTAATGGACTGGTGTTGTGTGGCTGGATTCTTTATGAATGGACTGGTATGTGGTGTGCATGGATTCTTTTGAATGGACTGGTGTTGCGTGGCTGGATTCTTTTTGAATGGACTGGTGTTGCATGGCTGGATTCTTTTTGAATGGACTGGTGTGTGGTGTGACTGGATTATTTTGAATGGACCGCTGTTGCATGGCTGAATTATTTTGAATGGACTGGTATGTGGTGTGCCTGGATTCTTTTGAATGGACTGGTATGTGGTGTGCCTGGATTGTTTTGAATGGACTGGTGTGTGGCTTGATTTTTTTTTTAATGGAACGGTATTGCATGGTTGGATTTTTTATAAATTGACTCGTGTTGCATGGCTGGATTCCTTATGAATAGACTCGTGTTGCGAGGCTGGATTCTTTTGAATGGACTCCTGTTAGATGGCTGGATTCTTTTTGAATGGACTGGTGTGACGTGGCTGGATTCTTTGTGAGAGGACTGGTGTTGTGTGGCTGGATTCATTTTGAATGGTCCGGTGTTGCATGGCTGGGTTCCTAAAGAATGGACTAGTGTTGCTTGGCTGGGTTCATTTTGAATCTATTGGTGTTGTGTGACTGGATTCCTTATGAATGGACTGGTGTTGCGTGGCTTGATTCCTTATGAATGGACTGGTGTTGCATGGCTGGGTTCATTTTGAATTGATTGGTGCTGTGTGGCTGGATTCATTATGAATGGACTGGTGTTGCATGGCTGGATTCCTTTTGAATATACTGGTGTTGCATGGCTGGATTTGTTTTGAATGTACTGGTGTTGCATGGCTGGATTCGTTTTGAATGTACTGGTGTTGCATGGCTGGATGCGTTTCGAATGTACTGGTGTTGCATGGCCGGGTTCATTTTGAATGGACTGGTCTTGCATTGCTGGATGCGTTTCGAATGTACTGGTGTTGCATGGCCGGGTTCCCTATGGATGGACTGGTGTTGCGTGGTAGGATACTTTATGAATGAACTCGTTTCTGCTTCAGTGCAGCGACCAGCAAGAAGGCATTATCCAAGGTTGGGGTACCGTAATGTTCTAGACAAGGATACCTCTATGCAGTTCCCAGAAGGCGTATTCAAGATGGCCCCTCACCGGGCCATCCTTGCGAGTTGCGCAGCATCTGGTCTCCTAGTCTGACCTGGAGGTGAGAGGGTGCCTTGTGCTGATAACCCCTGGGTTATCTGTGACTGCTCTTCTCAATCCATGCTGGAGTCTGCAAGTTTATTGGTGGTGTTAATCAGTGAATCCTAATCTGCGTATTTCAAACAGATGTGACCTTCTCCTGCTTTTTGACTATATACTATATGACCTGATTTCCACCTAAGCTCCCAAGTTCAGACCGTGCACTTGCCTCAACAATTCTGAAAAGTGGCTGTTTCCATGAGTCTGCTGTTCGTTGTACAGTAGCATTGGGAGTGGGGGGGGGGGGGGGCTAGGGAGGGGAGAAAGAGAAGTCCTTGAATGTGAACATTTAAAATGAAGTACTATGACGAAAAAATTGATCTGATTCCAGGTGCCCCTGATGCAAACGATTTTGATACCTATTATTTTTTACTTGCATTTGAGGCGCATCGTCACGTTTGTATTTACTGCAGAGAGGTTTGTCCTTTTTAGTCCCGTGTTGGGAGTTTGTAAACTGAAAACCTCACAAACACAGGTGTGGATTGGAAGTGCTGAGAAGACAAACGTCTTCAGGCTAGTAGCTGTCATATCAATGTGTATTATTGCACTCTGCTCGGGCGTTAACAGAAACACAGAAACTGATGACGCTAACCACTCTTCATTTCCTATCCTGCAATTCTGGCCTGAGATGAAGGATACCTTATATAAAGTAGTTCTGGGCCAATCAACTCCTATTAATGCCTGACTGCGTGTATTCCATAAGGCTACTAACATAACTCTCACCTCGGCCCATGCCTGATAAATATCCCTGCTTCACAATCTCACTGAATTTAAAGAGGCCGTAAAGAGTAGTTCGCAGAAGCATTCTGATTGGCTGAACCAGGTATCCCTCCCTCTCCATGCAGAGTTATGATATGGAAACCTATTCCGTCACTGGCCCTGATCTTCTGTCTACCTTTACCTGAATGAATCCATACATGTTCGAGCACAGCAGGCCAGAGGTCTCTTTCACTGTTTGTTGGGGGTGGGAGGAGGTTAGAAACCTCCCCCACACGGGCTTCTGTTCGTTTGTATGTGAATATATGACGCTGTGCACGAGCACCGTTTGAAGGAACATCAGCCTTCAGTGCAGCCATATGTTTTCTGTATGGGAGGGCGGGGTGGGGGGAGTTATGATGGGAGACTGTGGGGGAGGCGCGGGAGTTATGATGGGAGACTGCAGCAGTGTGCGTAACTGTCACTACTGTTCGTGCGCTATAACAACCGGGTGAAAACAGCAGTAAATATTGTGCTATGCGGAGGAAAAGACAATCTTTAAACAAGAGAGGAGCGGGGGCGAGCGAGCGCGGCAGCCTGGGCTTTTGAAAGCTGACCAGACGCTCGTGCGTCATGGCCTTTTCCCTGCGATTACCCGCACGGCCGGCATGTGTTTCCAATTATTGCGCCCGCGTCTGGGCACGATAATTGAAACCACATGGCGCCCGTGCAGGTAACCGCAGGGAAAAGGCCATGACGCACGAGCGTCTGGTCAGCTTTTTAAACCCCCTACATAAAGTCTTGCCAGAAGCAGCGCTTGCGCGCTACTCTAGGCTCGACCTAAAAATACTTTAAGCAGAGAAGAGCTTAAGATGAAAGGTACGCTCCAGTCCGCTCTCAGTTGGAGGGTTTCTGGTTTTTGTTTGCGGATCAGCGCCATCTTCTGGCCGAAGGCGTTTATTATTATTTTATCTTGGCTCCTGTTCAAAATACTTCACATTAAAAATGACGTCTGTTACTTTCTAAACAAAATACAATGTCTGCCTTTCCAGACTTTACAATTAATAGATCGTCAGTTTGATTGTTTTCTTTACATTTTGAATTAAGCTTCACTGTGAAATTGGCGCGTTTCTAATATAGAAATGTCACCTGTTATTGCTTTTTTGCAATCACCATATTGACAAACACTTGTGTATTGATTTGCAGTGGCCACACTGGAATTCTGAGTATATGAATGCCTACGCTGGTGAAGCTTTTTTAGCATGCCATTGTCGGCGTCCTTCAATAATGTGTGCACAGCATGCATAACGCAGCTCTACGGAGTCGATGTGCGCCCGGATTACGCACTGAAGTACGCGCAATGAGGAGCATCTCAAGTCCTGCAGGTACCTACCTAGCTTGTCGAAGGCGCCAGACCTGCCTCATACTGAAAGGCTCGACATATATATCGGGCCAAGCCGCGCAAAGACCGCGTGAGAGCGTATTACCCTTCATATGTTTCTTTCAGGAATGTGCTCATCTTTAATCAATACGTTCATACACAAAAATATGGTACCTGACCTATAAGAAGGGGGAGCTCTCTGCACAGTCCTCTTTCCCACATATTGAGCCGAGAGCTTCTGAGCACAGAGATCCCACCGGGACGTGCATTCACTGCTAGACACAATGTTTACAGCTCCTCCGCCCTGTCGGTCTCAATGCAGCTTTAGCAGAGGTGTGAGATACATAGATGCAGGAGAAAAGCGAGGGGAACCGATGCACGTTATATACCCACTGAATGTGTTAGCACATTGTATTTTATTGTATTTTTATTGTAATTGCATTTATATAGTGCTTATTACCCCATACGAGGCGTCAAAGCGCCTTTTCGGCGAGTAGCACGCTACTCCGGGACCCATAAAGGATTAGTGTTGAATTAGTATAGTGAAATATGAAAGTAATTAAAGTGGTGGATAGGTTAGTCAGTTATTTGAATTCGGAAGGATAGCGGAAGGATAGAAGAGGAAAAAAGGTCTGTATTTATATAGCGCTTGTTACCCCTGATGGGGTGTTGAAGCGCCTTTTTTGACCCTACAAGTATACTAAGAGTTCATGGATCCATTGACAGGCAGGCACTGCCGTTCCACTGCACGCACCCAGAGTAAACCCAGAGTACAAGGAGTCATTGACAGACAGATATTGACCCTTCTGGTACACCCAGAGTACGAGAAGTAATTGACAGACAGATATTGACCCTTCTGGTACACCCAGAGTACAAGTAGTCATTCACAGACAGATATTGACCCTTCTGGTACACCCAGAGTACAAGGAGCTATTGACAGACAGTTATTGACCCTTCTGGTACACCCAGAGTACGAGGAGTCATTGACAGACATATATTGACCCTTCTGGTACACCCAGAGTACGAGGAGTCATTGACAGACAGATATTGACCCTTCTGGTACACCCAGAGTACAAGGAGTCATTGACAGACAGATATTGACCCTTCTGGTACACCCATATGCAAGGAGTCATTGACAGACAGATATAGACCCTTCTGGTACACCCAGAGTACAAGGAGTCATTGACAGACAGATATTGACCCTTCTGGTACACCCAGAGTTCACGGAGTCATTGACAGACAGATAGTGACCCTTCTGCTACACCCAGAGTACAAGGAGTCATTGACAGACAGATAGTGACCTTTCCGGTACACCCAGAGTACAAGGAGTCATTGACAGACAGATAGTGACCCTTCCGGTACACCCAGAGTACAAGGAGTCATTGACAGACAGATATTGACCCTTCCGGTACACCCAGAGTACAAGGAATCATTGACAGACAGATATTGACCCTTCCGGTACACCCAGAGTACAAGGAGTCATTGACAGACAGATATTGACCTTTCTGCTACACCCAGAGTACAAGGAGTCATTGACAGACAGATATTGACCCTTCTGCTACACCCAGAGTACAAGGAGTCATTGACAGACAGATATTGACCCTTCTGGTACACCCATATGCAAGGAGTCATTGACAGACAAGTATTGACCCTTCTGGTACACCCATATGCAAGGAGTCATTGACAGACAGATATTGACCCTTCTGATACACCCAGAGTACAAGGAGTCATTGACAGACAGATATTGACCGTTCTGGTACACCCAGAGTACAAAGAGTCATGGACAGACAGATAGTGACCCTTCTGGTACACCCAGAGTACAAGGAGTCATTGACAGACAGATATTGACCCTTCCGGTACACCCAGAGTACAAGGAGTCATTGACAGACAGATATTGACCCTTCTGCTACACCCAGAGTACAAGGAGTCATTGACAGACACATATTGACCCTTCTGGTACACCCATACGCAAGGAGTCATTGACAGACAAGTATTGACCCTTCTGGTACACCCATATGCAAGGAGTCATTGACAGACAGATATTGACCCTTCTGATACACCCAGAGTACAAGGAGTCATTGACAGACAGATATTGACCCTTCTGGTACACCCAGAGTACAAGGAGTCATTGATAGACAGATATTGACCCTTCTGGTACACCCAGAGTACAAGGAGTCATTGACAGACAGATAGTGACCCTTCTGGTACACCCATATGCAAGGAGTCATTGACAGACAGATATTGACCCTTCTGGTACACCCAGAGTACAAGGAGTCATTGACAGACAGATATTGACCCTTCTGGTACACCCAGAGTACAAGGAGTCATTGACAGACAGATAGTGACCCTTCTGGTACACCCATATGCAAGGAGTCATTGACAGACAGATATTGACCCTTCTGGTACACCCAGAGTACAAGGAGTCATTGACAGACAGATATTGACCCTTCCGGTACACCCAGAGTACAAGGAATCATTGACAGACAGATATTGACCCTTCCGGTACACCCAGAGTACAAGGAGTCATTGACAGACAGATATTGACCCTTCTGCTACACCCAGAGTACAAGGAGTCATTGACAGACAGATATTGACCCTTCTGCTACACCCAGAGTACAAGGAGTCATTGACAGACAGATATTGACCCTTCTGGTACACCCATATGCAAGGAGTCATTGACAGACAAGTATTGACCCTTCTGGTACACCCATATGCAAGGAGTCATTGACAGACATATATTGACCCTTCTGATACACCCAGAGTACAAGGAGTCATTGACAGACAGATATTGACCCTTCTGGTACACCCAGAGTACAAAGAGTCATGGACAGACAGATAGTGACCCTTCTGGTACACCCAGAGTACAAGGAGTCATTGACAGACAGATATTGACCCTTCCGGTACACCCAGAGTACAAGGAGTCATTGACAGACAGATATTGACCCTTCTGCTACACCCAGAGTACAAGGAGTCATTGACAGACAGATATTGACCCTTCTGGTACACCCATACGCAAGGAGTCATTGACAGACAAGTATTGACCCTTCTGGTACACCCATATGCAAGGAGTCATTGACAGACAGATATTGACCCTTCTGATACACCCAGAGAACAAGGAGTCATTGACAGACAGATATTGACCCTTCTGGTACACCCAGAGTACAAGGAGTCATTGACAGACAGATATTGACCCTTCTGGTACACCCAGAGTACAAGGAGTCATTGACAGACAGATATTGACCTTTCCGGTACACCCAGAGTACAAGGAGACATTGACAGACAGATAGTTACCCTTCTGGTACACCCATATGCAAGGAGTCATTGACAGACAGATATTGACCCTTCTGGTACACCCATATACAAGGAGTCATTGACAGATAGGTATTGACCTTTCCGGTACACCCAGAGTACAAGGAGTCATTAACAGACAGATAGTGACCCTTCTGGTACACCCATATACAAGCAGTCCTTGCCAGACAGATATTGACCCATCTGGGACACCCAGAGTACAAGGAGTCATTGAGGCGTAGATGGACAGTACAGTTTCCCAAGTTAGACATGATACAAAGTTCGGTGACATCATGGTTGATATCCCAGTGTGAGTGACAACAATGAGCCTCTGCTTAGGAAAGCTAGATCATGAGTGGCACATGAAAGGGCTTAGTGAGGTCAGTGGAGTCAGGAAGAAGTTGTGTACTTAGGACATCAGTACAGGGAGGAGTGGCAAAGGATGGGAGGGCAGGGGGCTCCCTAAGCTCACGGAACAGCAAATGCACCTCGATGTTAGTGAATGGGTGGGTTTGAAGAGGACCGAACAAGGTCACTTGTAGGCAGGGCAAGAGGGATATGGGTAGGGCGGGGGAGAGGGGGCACCCAGAGATCTATAGCCAGCAGGGAAAGGCGAAGGCTGATTCCAGAAACCACTTGGAGCTGTGTTCAGGTCAGCAGGCCTTCCCAGGAGATTGCACCCTGTTTGAAAGGCCATGCGCATCTAGTCCAGAAGAGGACAGATCTGCAGCGCTGTGTGCAGTTCAGAGGCAGCATCCGGAGCGTTGTCCAGATCTGGGCTGACAATGGCACCGACTCTCTCCCAGAGCTTTTGCACAAGGATAAAGAAAGACTAGCACGAATGATAGACGGGCGGCCGAGAGGTAAATGGTTAAAACAAACACTCCTCTGAATATTAAAGTCTACATCCATAAACTGGATTGAAGTACCGGGAGATAGAGAGACCCCAGACCTTAAGGAAAACACACAGAGCGGAAGAGCCGTCCTGTGTGTGTGGACCCGGAGACCACAATATAAGACCAATGCGAGGGATGGGCGGGGGAGTGTGAAGGGTGCAAGCTTCAGGGATATGATTTACTTTCAAAGCAAGAGTAGTCTTTGAAGGGTATAAGCTTGAAGCACGAGTGGTGGAAGCCACGAGTATAAACCTATGCAGAAGGCACGGAAGAGAGAGCACGGGAAGACTTGGGGCCATGGAGGGCTCGTGCACCGTAAAACAGCAGTAATGGCTGGCCTGCTGGCCCCAGCCTTCCTATGTATCCGTGACAATATGCGCATGACCTACAGCCACATACCAAGTATGACCATGGCACAATGCACATGACAGTGCTGCACGTGTGATGCTGTGCATTGCGCACATCAAGTAACCCCAAGTCACATGCGACACTGCCACACACATCAAGCTTGTGAATGTTACATTGTGCATGACACAGTGAGACAGGCGGACCACACACAAAACACCACGCAGCCCATGTCACTGCATGTCAGTGGAGCACACAAAATGCTCACATGACAAGGCATTGCACACAACACGGCGGGAAATACAATGTGCACACCAGGCAAGTTCATGCCACATTGGAGATATAGTTTAGGCTTGCAAACTAATCCCAGATCGCAAACCAAACAAATGTGTGTCATACAACCTGCACACATATACCTGACTTAATCTATGCACAGTGCGGATAGCACAGAGTGAAAGGCAGCGCACACACACATTTCTCAGATGGCGCCTACACATCGCTGCAAATAGGAAATGACATGCAGTGCCCGCCAGCACTCCCTGCCGTGACCCCACTACTCCTGACAGCGGCTCGTGCGCCCTCGCCCTCCGCACTCTCCTGTCTCTGTGCCTGTCTCTGGTCATGTTGCCTCTCTGTGTCGGTGATTTTGCAGCTCTGCACGTGCTTTGTGTTGTTGCCCCTTGCGGCATTGTACCCTCCCTCCCCATCCCCATACATAGTTGTCCATGTCTGTGTCCTGCTGCTGCTGCCCCATCATTGTGTCTCATTTCCCCTCTCCCTGCCTCCTGTTGCCTCTCGTTATGTCCTGTTACCCCTCTGTGTGACCAGCTGTGCCTCTCTCGGATTTTGCCGGGTTACTCCTTTCCCTGTGTCTCATAACCCACCCCCCACAGCCCCCTGGACCCTGTTGCCCCTCGCCCTGTGACCCTGGGGCGTGCCGTGTTGCCAGTCCCCGGTGTCATGCTCTGCCGCCGCTGCTTAACGCTCTCTCCCCCAGGGCCCTGTCTCTCCACTCTGCGCCTGTCTCAGTTGCCCCCTGCCAGGGTCCCGTCTTTGGAGCCTTCTGCCCAGTGAGCACCCTCTCCAGTCCCAGGCTCCCAGCCTGGTTCAGAAGGCTCTGTACCTGGCCGCAGTGCTGCTGCCGTACTCTAGTCGCTGCCTGTCCGGGGCTCCTGTGCCGCCCAGGCCCCTTCTGCTGCCATCTCCGCCCTCAGGTGAGGCGAAGAGACATGTACTAAATATTTCAAATCTATTCCACGAGTGCTTATGTCACCCCCACGCGAAACGTTCAAACGCGTTTCATGCGTGTATGTGTAAAACAAGCCCACTCGCCTTACAGTAATCGCCCCCAGAGTACTGAAAAAAAACGGTAACAATATATCGGTGTGTAATGAGCACTGCCAGCAGCTTGAAAGTGACCTGCCTTGATTAAGCAAACCCTTCGACATTGTGTGCAAGAGTTCCAAATTGTGGGGGCTTTAAGAAAACGTTTTTGTTTTACATTTTCGTCCGGATTCTGCAGATTTTTTAACAAAAACAATGTTTTTTTGGGCCGGGGAGTCCCTGTGGGACCCCCTGAGCAGGCCTAGGGGGTCAGGGTGTTTTTACCCTGCTCCCTTTTCTTGTTTTTTTATCTTTTTTCCACTGTTTTCTTGTGACTTGGTTGCCAAGTCACAAGATGGCTGCCAACACTTCCTGGTTTAGAGTGCTGATAGCCAATCAGATCTCACGATGAGATGTGTGGTTAGGCTCCGCCCAGATATCGATATTTTTTATTTTTGAATTTCTTAGAAACTACTGAACGGATTTACACCATTTTAAAAAAAGCATGCTTTCTAGACCAAGACCTACCTTTCTGCCAAATTTGGTGTAATTCCGTTCAGCAGTTCGGGCTGTAACCTGTTTCAAAATTCCTATGGAAATTAACATGGGGAAAACGCGTTTTGGGACCCCCCTTTTTTCTCGCCCCCGCTTGACGAATCACCCCAAAACTTTCAAGACAGGAGCTGGCGGACCGCCCCATTAGTTTTGAAAATTTTGCGAAGATTCGTCAAACGGCGCCAAAGATATTGGCAAATCAAAAAACACTTTTCCTATGGAAACTAGGTCCTAACTATAACTACCTACTGGCGACCGCCAGTAGGTAATATATATATATGTGTGTGTGTGTGTGTAATGGGTTTGTATGTACCTGTAAAACACTTAAATTTCCTGGTAATTGCAAGCTTTCCCATCTCCTCCATATTGCGAGAATCGTTTAGGTAGCCCTACGCGTTTCGAGGCCGATTAACCTCTCATCAGGGGCTGGCTGTTGCTCTCTCTGGCGCACGGAAGTCTCTTATGGGCGCCAGAATTAACAACATATTGAACAGCCCGAACAGCACAGCAGACCCAGCACCTACCCAGCACCTACTAAGGAATGCCTCCACATCGCGATCCTACCAAGGAACAATATGTTGTTAATTCTGGCGCTTGGAGCCCACTAATGGCGGAAAATAATTCTCTTAAGACTACATGTCCCAGCGTGCATCTACTCTTACAGCGCATTCAGCGCGGCACACCAGGGTGCAATTAATTATTATGCATGCCCATAAGAGACTTCCGTGCGCCAGAGAAAGCAACAGCCAGCCCCTGATGAGAGGTTAATCGGCCTCGAAACGCGTAGGGCTACCTAAACGATTCTCACAATATGGAGGAGACGGGAAAGCTGTCGCGTGACTCCCAAGGCTCGGACCATTGGATAAAATGTTGAACACGCCTGTCTCGGCGTGGGGAGAGCACCATTGCTAATCAAGGCAAGGCTGAAGGTTGGGACTACACCCAGCCCGAACAGCACAGCAGACCCAGCACCTACTAAGGAATGCCTCCACATCGCGATCCTACCAAGGAACAATATGTTGTTAATTCTGGCGCTTGGAGCCCACTAATGGCGGAAAATAATTCTCTTAAGACTACATGTCCCAGCGTGCATCTACTCTTACAGCGCATTCAGCGCGGCACACCAGGGTGCAATTAATTATTATGCACGCCCATAAGAGACTTCCGTGCGCCAGAGAAAGCAACAGCCAGCCCCTGATGAGAGGTTAATCGGCCTCGAAACGCGTAGGGCTACCTAAGCGATTCTCGCAATATGGAGGAGACGGGAAAGCTGTCGAGTGACTCCCAAGGCTCGGACCATTGGATAAAATGTTGAACACGCCTGTCTCGGCGTGGGGAGAGCACCATTGCTAATCAAGGCAAGGCTGAAGGTTGGGACTACACCCAGCCCGAACAGCACAGCAGACCCAGCACCTACTAAGGAATGCCTCCACATCGCGATCCTACCAAGGAACAATATGTTGTTAATTCTGGCGCTTGGAGCCCACTAATGGTGGAAAATAATTCTCTTAAGACTACATGTCCCAGCGTGCATCTACTCTTACAGCGCATTCAGCGCGGCACACCAGGGTGCAATTAATTATTATGCACGCCCATAAGAGACTTCCGTGCGCCAGAGAAAGCAACAGCCAGCCCCTGATGAGAGGTTAATCGGCCTCGAAACGCGTAGGAGCTACCTAAGCGATTCTCGCAATATGGAGGAGACGGGAAAGCTGTCGAGTGACTCCCAAGGCTCGGACCATTGGATAAAATGTTGAACACGCCTGTCTCGGCGTGGGGAGAGCACCATTGCTAATCAAGGCAAGGCTGAAGGTTGGGACTACACCCAGCCCGAACAGCACAGCAGACCCAGCACCTACTAAGGAATGCCTCCACATCGCGATCCTACCAAGGAAAAATATGTTGTTAATTCTGGCGCTTGGAGCCCACTAATGGCGGAAAATAATTCTCTTAAGACTACATGTCCCAGCGTGCATCTACTCTTACAGCGCATTCAGCGCGGCACACCAGGGTGCAATTGAGTATTATGCACGCCCATAAGAGACTTCCGTGCGCCAGAGAAAGCAACAGCCAGCCCCTGATGAGAGGTTAATCGGCCTCGAAACGCGTGGGAGCTACCTAAGCGATTCTCGCAATATGGAGGAGACGGGAAAGCTGTCGAGTGACTCCCAAGGCTCGGACCATTGGATAAAATATATATATATATATATATATATATATATATATATATATATATACACACACACACACACACACACACACACCCCCCAATACTCACTATTAATGTTATAAAATCTCTTTCCACCCAAAAACCTACACCCACCCCAAACCTTAAAAATTCCCTTTCCACCCAAAAACCCATACCCACCCTAAAATTACACTTGCCACCCAAAAACCCATGCCCACCCAAAACTTAAAAAATACCCTTGCCACTCAAAAACCCATACCCATCCTAACTCCTAAAATTACCCTTGCCACCCAAAAACCATACTCACCCTAAACCCTAAAAATACCCTTGCCACCCAAAAGCCCATACCCACCTTAAACCCTAAAAATACACTTGCCACCCAAAAACCCATACCCACCTTAAAATTACCCTTGCCACCCAAAAACCCATGCCCACCCAAAACTTACAAAATACCCTTGCCACCCAAAAACCCATACTCACCCAAAACCCTAAAAATGCCCTTGCCACCCAAAAACCCATACCCACCCAAAACCCTAAAAATATATAATATAATATAATATATAATATAATACACGTAAACTTTCCTCTAATACTTACCAAAATACTTACATTTAATTTAATTTTTTTTACTATGTATTTTTTATACATCTGTCATATACAATCCAAGAGAGCCATCTACTGGCCTTATGAGGTAATTTTAAACTCTATAATATAGGTCGTTGTTAAGACTTGGTAGTTGTAAATGCATGAGTGGTTAAAAGTCTCGTGATTCAGGTTCAGGTCGTTGTTAATGAGTCGTTGTTCAGGTCTTTCGTTGTCAAGGAGTCGTTGTACAGGCCGTTTCCCCCCTGAAATGTTAGCTTCATAAGTAGTCTTTCCATTTTTAATTAGAACTATTGCACTACATCGGGAGCTAATGGTGTCAAGATGTAACACACCAATTACTTGACAGTGCATTGGAAAGGTGTTTTTTCTTTTTCAAAGTAATGAAATATTTCCCTGCCTTCGATTGATCTCCATACATATATACAAGATGCCGTTCAGTGGGTGGGAAACATTCAATTAATACAAAACATACAAACAAGACACTGTCAACCTAGGTTTAATAAATAATTTCAAAAACGGCAGATAGCCAATCATTGCATATCTAACATGATCACATTGGATATATCAACCCAGGGAAGATATCAATGTTTTGTATATTCACACATTCACCAGCATCACCAGAGCACTGCGTCGTTTGCATTTTTTGGATACATTCATGTATTGACTATTGCAGAGATCTTGGATAATATGTCATCTAATGAAACCCTTGTCAGACTTGTTATTGCATGTATCTTAAACTGAGGATATTTCTCTATACTGTTATAATAATTGCATTGATTTTGGCATTCACAAATTAATTGGATGATTCCCACCCACTGAATAATGCCCACAGCATCTTGTATATATGTATAAAGAATTACGCTGATCTCCGTGGGCGTATAGGGTTGTCCTTGTTATATATGACATCCAATTGATCTCCACCATCAATAAAGATATGTTTGGGGACAGCAGGATCAGATCTGTGTGGACCCACAAAACAGCAAACACTCGAGCAATGAGGAGAAGGGCTAATAATAACAATAATTCCTATTTGTAAAGCCCCTCGAGGGTTTCAAGGCGCTGGGGAGATTAATTGAGCTATTGCCCAGAGTCACATGAAGCTGAGCTGCCGATCGAACCGTGAACCCCGCGCTCCGGAGTCAGCCGCTTTGGCTGCTGCGCCACACCTCTCCCTCACTAATTAAACAAACAGGAAAGTAGATCCTCAAACCAACCACCAAATCTCACGGCCTGTGAGATATATGTGCGTGGCATTCTGAACTTTTATGTATAATTAATACATAACCAACTGTATATATTGTCATTAACCAAACATACAGCAATGTATATATTTTATTTATTATAACATTTAAATAAAATTCTATCATAAATCGCAACAAAAATTTGCAATCCATTTTGCGAACATCAATATACGAAAAAAGGCTTGAGATCTAATTCATCAGATCAGTCATTAGAGTGTTTATAATGACTGGTTTTAAATGTTGACGGAGTGTTTGGCTTCTTTTGATTGATTTACTCCACCTTCCTCAGAGCAACAACACTATTGTACACCAATGCATTCAGCCTGTGCATCTGTCAAAAGGCAACCACATAAAAAAACACTCTCATGCAAAGGTTATAAGACTTGAATTTCCTTAAAAGCATTCTTCTTTGTTCATATTCATTGCAAGATAACCTACCCAACATTTTTTTTAAATGGTTTTTTTTTCTTGAGAGTTCAATTCACAGTTGTTCATATACAAAAATAAAGTGCTTGCAGTGTTCAATTTCAATTTTGGTTGGCACATTTCATACAAACATGGTCCATCATCAAAGCATATCGCCATAAGTAATGCTAATAAAAAGTATATAAAAGCACGTAAAAAAAAGCCACATATTGCACAATTTCCCTTTAATGTTTCGTTTTATCTAATTCGCTGACTAGCTTCCTATGGACTTCCAGCATTTCTCGAATTTTGTGAGCGTGCATGACCTTAGGGCATAGTGCCTCTCCAGCTCTTTAACTCTGTGCAATTTTGCCTGCCAGGCATGGAAAGTAGGTATAATATTACTTCGCCAATTCTGGAGAATTAGTGATCTCGCCTCAAGGACCGATATATATATAAACATTCCTCGTTGGTTTATTCATCGTTATGTTTGATGAACACCCTAGAATTGCAATATATCTATCAATGGTTAATGCGAGTCCTATCTAAGTTATAGAGTGTTTCTCAATTTCTTCCCATAGTTGCTTGATCTTTGGGCAATCCCAAACAATATGAGTCCAGGTACCTCCTCCCTCTTCAGAGCAACAAAGATATCTATGCACAATCTGAGGGTATATGTTATGGAGAAAGGATGGAGTCCTGTATATTAACAATTTTGTATAGAATTGCATTCTCCTAAAATTGGCGCCTCTTATTAATGTAACATTAAATGTGTTGATTCTATTCCAGACCACTCTTGAAATCTGGAGGTCTTCTTTCTCCTGCCATTTATCTCGAGCTTTTTCGTAGACAGTTGAGGTCTTATATTCATTAAAAATTTTCACCCAACTACTTATTGACCTCTTACTCCTCGCTGAGTTCTAGTCTTGCTCTTAGTGCTGTTGTATCAATATTTTCTAAAAAGTGCTTGATTTGAATACAACCACTTAAGCATATCTTTAGAGTGAAGCAGCCCATTCTCTATCTCTGGCCATTTTTTCCAGGAATCTGAATTGAGAAAGTCTCCTAACATGTCTGTACCCGTTCTCCTCCCACTTCTTTAATACACCAGGTTGTATCAACCTGTCTTCCCCGGCATATAGGTCGGCCAAACATGTATAGTCATTTATCCGAGGTATTGCATAGTACTTTGACAGTTGGGCTTTTGGTTTTAGAAACCACTGGAGAACCTTATAATGTACTTTCTTAGGGTTCTTCACTATCCTCATAGGATCTTCGATTTTATATTCGTTCATTATTTATATCATAACAAAATTATCTATATCTGGCGAATTAAAATGGTTATAAAATCTGTGTTTATCATGTGCAACATTTGCGTGGTAATATTCCCTCAGGTTTGGGAGAGCTAACCCTCCTCCCTCATTTGGGTAGCTTAAAGTGGCTAGTGCTAGTCTTGGTACCCCATTGGCCCATATCAAAGATGAGAATAGACCATCTAATTCTTTAAAAAAACACATTTGTAGTACACAAGGGATTGCTGAAAAACAAATATTAAATAGTGGTAAAATTGTCATTCGTAAAAGTGCCACCCAACCTATTATTGAAATTGGGAGTTGATTCAATTTTGCAAAATAAATGCTTAACTTTTTGCACTAAAGGGACATAATTTAATGTATATAGTTCATCCACACTTTCCGACTCATATATCCCTAAATACCTCTAAGGCCTCTTAGGCCTACAATTATATAATAACTGAAAATTTGGTAGTAGTATCTTGCCTGAGCAATTGCATAATAACATTTCTGTCTTAGCATTATTTATTTTATAGCCACCCAGTGCTTGAAATTCTGAAAAAATCTTTAATATTTCCTTTTGAATGTTCTCCCCAGGTTTGAGAAATAGAACGATATCGTCAGCATAGAGTTTTATATTAGTCATGCCTTGTGAAGGTGCAGTTTGTAGCGCTTTTTGCCTGATGTCTATTGCCAGGGGCTCTATGAATAAGGCAAAGAGAATTGGAGATAGGGGATACCCCTGTCTTGTACCCCTACTTATTCTGCAACTACCTGCATTTCTAGAATTAATTATTATTTGTGCCATAGAGTCCTTATACAGACTTTTCACTATGCGTATAAAACTTTCTGGAAAACCAAATCTAGCGAGAATTTAAAAAAAGACATTCCTAGGACACCAGATCAAAAGCTTTCTCAGCATCTAAAAACCACACCTGCGCCTCTATTTTATTCTTAGTAAAATAGTCCAAAGCTTCTATCAGAAAGTTTGTATTCGAGGAGAGTTGTCTACCTGCTACAAAACCGCAATGGTCCCCGTGTATTATTGATCCCACAATTTTATAGAGCCTGTTAGTGAGAAACTTTGTAAACATTTTATAATCAACGTTGAGAAGGCTTATTGGCCTATAGGAATTAATGTTTTCCCTGTTTTTGTCCTTCTTTAAGATGCTAACTACCACTGTAGTGTGAAAGGAGGCCGGATGTTCTCCCCCTCTTAGTATAAAATTAGCAAGATTAAGCAGTTGTGCATTTAAAGTTGGAGCGAACCTTTTATACAATTCTACTGGCAGTCCATCCTCCCCTGCTGCTTTACAATTAGCCATTGAACTCACAACTGTATCTATGTTTTCAATAGAGAACTCTGCCGTTACTATTTCACTGTGCTCTTTGCTCATGGATGGAATTGGTAGTTTGTCTAGGAAGCTTATAATACAGTCAGGCGTTATTTGTTAATCTGTCTGATATACTTTCTCATAATGTCTAAAAAAGGCCTCCCCGATTTCCAGGGTACTGGTTATCTGTACTTTAGAGTCCTCATCTATCAGCGATTGGATTTAATTTTGAACCTGTCTCTAATTTGCCTGCCCCGCAAGTAATCTCCCCGTATAGTCGCTCTCCCCATATATCTTCTGGAGGAAGGCCGTGTTAGCCATGTCACCTTGCAGATAGTAATATTCCTGCATTTCTAGCTTTGCCTGTAGCAACTCCTGTTTTGTTGCTAGATTTCTTTCTTTAGTGTGCTTTCCATTTGCCTGCTCAAGTCTAGACTCGAGCTCAGATCTTTTTTCACTTTCTGCCCTCTGTTGAGGGATTTCTTTAGAAGTAATAATCCCCCGTAGTGTAGCCTTAAAGGCATCCCACACTTTGCTTACCGTGGCAGTATCTGCGTTGTTAAGAAAAAAACTGTTGATTTAGTTCGCTACCTCTGTGCACCATTCCTCTCTCTCTAAATTAATTTTGTTAAAATACCATCTCCTAGGTGCTCTTTCAAGCCCTACCTCGGCTGCTTCCATTTTGATTAGTGCATGGTCTGAAAAGGCATTTGGAATGTATTCGTGAGTACTCACTTTCAGGCTATGCAAGATCAGGAAAAAGTCTACTCTAGAAGCAGTATTATATTTTGCCGAGAAACATGAAAAAGCTTGTTTCCCAGGGCGCAGAGAGCACCATGGATCTACTAGGTCTAGGTCCTTTTTGCAACTAGCCACAGCGATGGCCAACTGTGGCTTATTTTGTTTTTGAGTTTTAGTAGAAGAATCAACTAGTGGATCCTGAAGGAAATTGAAATCGCCACCTAAAATAATAAAGCCGGGAATGTTGGTTAAGGACTGTTTAAGCTGAAGCAAGGGGAGAGGGTTGTCTAAAACTGGTGTATAGATCGTTGCTATAATGAGATTTGATTGATTCAGTCTCCCATGTACAGAGGCCCATCTTCCTCCTGGGTCTATCTGCATGGCTTTTGCATGGAATGGTAAATGTTTACCTACGTAAATTCCCATCCCCTTCTGTGCACAGCCAGCATTTGACAAGCAATAGAAGCCGGCCCACTGTTGCAGGATCCTGCTCTCACTATTTGAATTCTTAAAATGATTTTCCTGCAGGAGTATAACGTCCGGGTTGTGGCTTCTGAGCCAGCTTTCTATTGCATAAGGTTTACGTTTGTTGTTCAGTCCATTGGCATTAAAAGAAAGTACTGTAAGTTCTTCTTTACCTATTACTTACTGGTAGCTGAACTAAAGTGCCTTGTACTGTTGTAAACAAATGTTGTAAACAAACAGACCCCCCAATCTCTTAGAAAGTGCTGCGTGCGTACATAGCTTCATATTTTGAATATATTCCATCCAATTAGGTACCATAGCAGCTAAAATATAACCCATATAGGTCTAAAGAGCATCTGAAATCCATAAAGTGACACAAGCATTTAACATTATTAAAGTGTATCGAGTGCTCTATTTGAAATAAAGTGACATGTGCCTTCTTTTTGCCCCTCTCCCTGTGTTTTCTATTCTCCGTTCCGTATGCCAACTCAGAACTTGACCCATGTGTCCTAATTCGTTTCATCCCATAAAGAATTTAAGCACTTATGATTGAACTCTCTTTTTTTGTTTTGCCTCACCCCCACAATCTCACCCTCTGCTTCCCCCCCTTGGAAAACGGAATTACCCACTATTCCCTCTTCCCCCATTTGTCGCTGGATGCCATTGTATTGCATCCTTTTGCGTCCTCCAGCTCTCCCCCTGCTGGCCCAGTGCTGTTAGGCACTCTTCCTCCCGCCCTAAAAATAACCGAACCTTTCAATTGAGACTGGCTAAGTGGATTATGCCCCTTCCAGGCTGACTCTCACTTATCCCCGCCAGCCAATTTTGATAACATCAATTGGGCTTCCTGAATATCTATAAAGACATGGAATTTTCCTTTAGCTAATACTTTAAGCTTTGATTGCAGTGGAGAAGGATCTCTCCATGATAGCAGTACTTAATATTCTTTCCTTGACCCTAAAATCTGCAAAGTTAAGTAATATAGTCTGTGGGAATTTTGCATTTGATTGTCTCTGCGCTGGGATTCTATGGGCTCTGGTGATCGTAAGGTCTCCTTCTAACTCCGGCATTACTTTCTTCAATAGCGAGTCAGCCTATTCAGCCACCTGCGCGTCTTCGCATCCTTCCGGAATTCCCACTAGATGGAGGTTTGAGTGCCTATTGTAGTTCTCCAAGTCCTGGAGCTTCAATTCCATCTGGCTCTTGCTTTTACCCAAATCTAATACGTCTTGCTGTACGGCAGACAACTTTTCCTCTAAATCAGAGATGCAGCTCTCTACCTCGTTTATTCTTTTTGGTGTGGTAGACATATTCTCCTCCAGTTTGGACAGCCTTTCATGTAGTGAAGCAATCTCTGAGGCCTGGGACATTTTTAGGTCTCTAATTTCGCTCAGTATGGTAAGCAGCATTTTTTTAATTGATGTTTCTCCGCTCTCCCTTCCTTCCGCAGTTCTTCCTGTCGGCACCTTCGGTCTAATCATTTCATCTCTTTCTTCATTTTTGCTAGCTGTCACCCATGCGATCCTTGCTGTCGGTTGAGCGGCTTGAGAGGGGGATGTACTATTAGGGGTGTTTTGAGGGAGATCGCTGTTTTCTTGCGCATATGCTGGAGAAAGAGATCTGACCTGTTCTCCTGTGGGCATGGCTTCATCTACTGGGGCGGGGGCTGTGGCTGTAGTTTGTTGCGTCTGATACTTCTGGAAGAGAGGGTATTGCTTGGGGTGGATAGGACTACCATTTGCGCCCTACGCCTCCATACTCTTGTCCCGTTCCATGCTACTCATTGTATCTAGCCGCGAATCAGGCGAATGATCGAGAACATCTTCATTATTTTCCACCTCTGATGTTCTCTCAGCGTCTGAAGGATCGCCCAGCTCGACTTGCTTTTTGATTTCGGCTAGCGCATCAGCCTTTAGTTCCATTCTCTGTAGCGCATTTCTCTGGCCCCTTCGTTTCACTCTATGAGGGGGCAAATTGGTTGGGCATTTCGCTGTTATCCTTCTTTGCTGTCCTAGGCCGCATTGTGTGCATTCTTTGTCTCCCCCTTTTGACAGAAGAAATGACAAGCTGACAAGCCCGAGTAGGGCTGCGAGTAGGACTACTGAGGACTGCTGAGGATCACCGAGTTTTTACAGGATTGTAAAAAAAAAAAAAAAACACTGGTCTAACGGCAGCGCCAGGGTTTACTGGGACTCTTAGCTGCTTCTTAAATACTTTCACTCACTGAACAAGCGTTTCAGCAAGAGCTCCCTCTCCCCCTCCCTTCCTGTCTGCAGTCCCAGCAGAGTAGAGGCAGCGCAGTGTTATCTACCAGCACCCTGTGCCAGAACTCCACCTTGTACCAACTTGTATCGCCTTGTATCTTCGCTGTTCTTGCTGCAGTTCAGTTAGTAATTGAGAGCAGGGCTCGAGCTATGAGTCGCAGGGAGCCGCAGGGAGCTGCAGGGGTCAAGTGTGCCACACAGTTTTCTGTCAGTGTCCTCGTCTGATTTACTTGATTTACCCCCACACCTTCGCTTACTTGTCACTCTCTTCGGCTTTTGCTGAAACCTCGGGACGCCGTCCTCGCTTGCGTTGAACTTGCATGCAGCCCGTCGCCTCTCAAACCAGTAGAGCCTCGCAAATTCCAATCTCGATCTGGGTAACGCTGCCGCTGTCACCCGAGCCCCCAGCCGCGACCCACGGACCACAAGAGGCTCTGTGGTCTCTTTATGTAAGCCTTTATGGAGGCAGGAGGTCTTCCACCGCCGTTTCGTTACTTCTACTAGCCGCCTGGATGACTGCGGCTCATTCTCGGCGTCTCAGCATCAGCATGGATCAGGAAGTGGGCAGGCATTGGGGGAGAGCTGGGATGCTAGCGGCTATGTGGTTGGCCGCACCTGCTGCTCATCCCTGGTGTTGTGCATTAACCCCTACCCAACCTTAATAAGTTAAAACCATTGTTTATAATGGAATCTTATCCTTTTGGTGGCATAATACTTGCAACAAACACCCCAATTTACAGCAAATCTCTATTGGATGGACCCTAAACGTCTGCCAAACAATATGGACTATACAAATTATAAATATCAATTATAGCAATTTCCTCATGTCCTCTTCAGAGGAATCATTTGCTTTCTCTGGCTATTTTCTAAACTGCTTTTGCTATACTTCTTCCTCTTTGGATGGCCACACTCTTACTCCGCTGTCATATGTGGAATACTACATACAAAAAGAACAGGGTGAGGTTATAGGAGTCTACATATGCGTAGAACCATAACAGTGTGAGATTTGTTGCCAGATCAGGTGTACATAACTGTTTATAGATTAATTGCCTCTGTGGTTTAATATAGGAGAGTAGTGGGGAAATAGAGGAGATCTAATGGACGGCTTTGTTCTCTTTTGGCAACTTTTATTTTTAATGACCTGTTTTATATGAATTGTATTAATTTATCTTAAACTTTTATGTACCAAGACACTTTATTCATTGACGGTATGGTAATGTATCCGAATATATTGCATGATTGACATTGTATTAAGAGGAAACTTTAAACTGTTTTGGATTTTATTGTGCTTTTATGGTTTGTTTCAAACCAAATAAAGTATTTTTGAACTTATTGCCATTTGTATGGCTCTGAATGCATGAACCTGCGGCAGAGTAAGTAGAAGACTGGGTTAGTTGCTTTTCCTTTAGGTTTATTTTATTTTATTAACCTGGTGCTTGGGGGAAGGAGGATACACCTCATCTTTTATTTCACTTTAACATCACTCCTTATTTTTCATTGCACACAAGAGTGTCAGCTTCATTGCTGACATCTTTGTTATTTGCAAAGCATACTTTCTGTCCCAGGACCACTAGAATGTCAAGGAAAAAAAGCAATGAAAAAGATAGACTCGGACAGTGATCCACAATTTATAAAGCCCTCTCTACAAAGTGAATGTGATTTAATCCCTAATCTTTGTCTCTTGTCACAGAGTAAGTTCTTAAACAAGATATTCTCCTAGAATGTACAAAGAGGTCCTTCCCTTTCATATATGTAGTATGTATGGAAGAGTGTGAAATGTCTTGTTGAATTTCAAATATAAACCCTCCATCATTCTTGAGCTAGTCCCAGATTCACATAAATTGAGATTGTCTGGGTAGCTGTAGATACTAAAATATTGAGTGTTTAATTGTTTTTATTATCAGTGGTTATTAATTGGTTGCCTAGTTACCTTATATTAAATGTTCTACAAAAAATACATTACATTGGAAACTGCAATTGTGTGTTGCATATTCTGTGGGCTTTTACTGGGACATGTTTTTGGTTACTGAACTTAATCGTAGAAATGCTTCTCTTTACTCCTTAATGCCAAATTAACCACAGGGTATAAATTCATTTCAATTTCACTTGTAAACCATAAAGCCAATGCGCTGTTAAGTACATCAAAAATCCAAAACATAGATTACAAAAGCACCCAAAAATTATCTGTTTAAAACATAACTACAATTACCAAAACATACAGAGAAATTCAACAGTTTCATTGCCTGATTTAATTGGTGGAGTAGGACATCTGCCAAAATATGACAGATTTCCTATTCCCTATATTTATTTGGCCCTTGAGATCAAATGCACTCTTAATTCGATGGACATGTCTAAATATGTCCATGCCTACTTGAGGAGCTATAAAATATATAAAACAACACCACTTCAACAGCCTACAGATGAATACGACACACAAAAATGTTCTTAAACAATCTGTAGCAGCAGCAGCAAGATATAAGGGTTGAATAAATATCAGGTAAATACACCAATATACCGCATAGCTTATAATGCATAAATAGATAGATGAAGTTAGAACCTTCTTTCCTGTATTTTTTCTGCAATAAGTAAAAGACATGCCACATCCTGACAAGTTCTAGGGTTGTTGGCTGATATGAAAAGTGGCAATGCGTCAAGTCAATCTGTCGCAAAAGGAGGGTAAATAACTAATACATAATTTCCTTCCAAAATGAGCAGGACAACATAAAGTGCATGGCGGTTTAAAGTGACAGTCATTCCCATACACAGATGATATTATTATCGCCCTCTCTTCACTCACTTACAAGTATGCTTGCCAGAATGAACCAAGCTGCATTGTACAGTAAGGGGTGGTACATGCAGGGTAATCTGGTGAGGTGGATTGAGGAACTAGAAAGAGGGAGCAAGTGATGGGTGGTCTGAGGGGAAAGCAGGGAGGGCTGTGGGATGTTACAGTATGAAGTGTGTTGGCAGATGTAATTAATATTAGGCATGAAATATGAATGTGGTGGAAGGGTTGCCAGGATCATCTTTCAGAGAGGTTTGGTTAGCAGGAGATTACGCTATGACGAAGTTTTGCTTAAACAGCAGGGCCTTCAGCTCTTTCCTCAAACTTAGGAGTTTGTGCTTGGCATATTTTGACTGTCCTAACGTTTTATGTGCGAAGGCTCCGTGCTCATAAAGATACTACTTGTTGTGAATAACAAACAATCATAAACTTACACAAAAGTGTAAGTTTACCTTTGTGAATCAGGCCCTCAGTGTAAGCACAGGGGCACCACTAGAGTCTCCACAGATTATTTAAACTTCTGTTATGAGAACAAAGCTATATATTACAACACTGTCCATGGTCTACTGCATACCCAAATACCAGCGTGTTTCTATATAGGGATAGCGCAAATATTTCAAAACCACATTACTTCCGAGGCAGCCATGCACTTTATAAGTATTTTAATCTAATCTAATCTAACATGATTACATTGATGCAAATGCATCATAAAATAGATTGTGTTGCAATTATTAAGCCCGGGCGTAGTTTGCATAATAGCACTTCACGTACGTGAAGTACAGCTACAACTACACATAGCTATGCAAATTGCATAGTGCGTAGCTGTGTGCTTGACTGCACTGTACAATAATTACCAAAAGCAAACTTGTACAGTGCAAGTTAAGATAAAATAAATATCTCTGTCTTTATATGCTAAAAATGCATATAGTCATTTCACTAAAGTGAAAACAAAAAGTTAACAAGCAGTGACAGAGGTGATGATTTTGGTATCCTCACTAACTTAGGGAGAGAACCAACAACCAAGCAGATGTCTTGAAAACAAAAAGCACATCTTATTGAACGATTCCTCCTAGGACCACCCCAAGCACAGTTATGGGCAAAAATACAATCCCAACCAAAGGCCCTGCAAAGCATTATGGGACGAGATTAGCAGTGGGCAGTGAATATTATAGTGTCCAATATCAAAATAATTCTACAAAGAGTTGCAGTTCAACTAGTCGTCACTGGGTGTCGTCCCTCAAGAGTGAAATGCAAAAGTATTGAAAACCTTTCATGAAGCTTTTGCATTTGACTCGTGAGGGACGACACCCAGTGACGACTAGTTGAACTGCAACTCTTTGTAGAATTATTTTGATATTGGACACTATAATATTCACTGCCCACTGCTAATCTCGTCCCATAATGCTTTGCAGGGCCTTTGGTTGGGATTGTATTTTTGCCCATAACTGTAGCTTGAGGTGGTCCTAGGAGGAAGGGACCACCATTGAATCGTTCACATGATATGCTTTTTGTGTTCAAGGCATCTGCTTGGTCCTCCCCTAGGTTAGGGGGACTCCAAAATCATCACCTCTCTCATTGCTTGATATTTTATCTCAAAATTCATTTTTTAGCTGTGTGCTTGACTGCACTGTACAATAATTACCAAAAGCAAACTTGTACAGTGCAAGTTAAGATAAAATAAATATCTCTGTCTTTATATGCTAAAATTGCATATAGTCATTTCACTAAAGTGAAAACAAAAAGTTAAAAAGCAGTGAGAGAGGTGATGATTTTGGTATCCTCGCTAACTTAGGGAGAGAACCAAGCAGATGTCTTGAAAACAAAAAGCACATCTTCTTGAATGATTAGGTGGTGGTCCCATCCTCTTAGGACCACCCCAAGCACAGTTATGGGCAAAAATACAATCCCAACCAAAGGCCCTGCAAAGCATTATGGGACGAGATTAGCAGTGGGCAGTGAATATTATAGTGTCCAATATCAAAATAATTCTACAAAGAGCTGCAGTTCAACTAGTCGTCACTGGGTGTCGTCCCTCACGAGTCAAATGCAAAAGCTTCATGAAAGGTTTTCAATACTTTTGCATTTCACTCTTGAGGGACGACACCCAGTGACGACTAGTTGAACTGCAGCTCTTTGTAGAATTATTTTGATATTGGACACTATAATATTCACTGCCCACTGCTAATCTCGTCCCATAATGCTTTGCAGGGCCTTTGGTTGGGATTGTATTTTTGCCCATAACTGTGCTTGGGGTGGTCCTAGGAGGAAGGGACCACCATTGAATCGTTCACATGATATGCTTTTTGTGTTCAAGGCATCTGCTTGGTCCTCCCCTAGGTTAGGGGGACTCCAAAATCATCACCTCTCTCATTGCTTGATAATTTATTGTCAAAATTCATTTTTGTGAATTGGTTATATGCTTTTTAGCATAAAAAATTGCTTTATCAAAGCATTTGAAGGAGTTTATTATATTCCTGCTACGCTATATTAGTACAGTTATTCGCGTTCGAAACTTAGCTTGGAAGTTGAAACTTATAGAGGTGATAGTAGAGACCCTAATGATTATAAAAATGTAGAAAGTATTTTGATAAAATGGTTTTTAAGAATAATTTAAATGTATGGATGTTGAAAAATGTGTGGCAGTAGGCCATTGTTAATGCTAATCTATTTTGTGTAATAATACATTAGTGAAACATTTATTATTATTCTTTTATTATGAAATAACCATTTATGGATTATATATGATTCCAATTAACTTTCATTCATTTAGCAGCTGATGTATGCATTTTAAGCTTTATACGTGTTCTTTCTTGAGCCTCAATTTTTCCCTTAGCAAGCATAGTAATTCATTGACATTTTTGCAAATGTTGCTTTATTTGTTCTGTGCATGTTTCAGTATACATACAAAGGACATTCTTTCGAAGTTCATGGTGAAATAGCTCAGTGGGAAAATCAGATCTCACCCGATGCCATAGTCTGTTACATTGTATATTTCCTACCGTTGACTAACCTCTGAGGCCCAGAAAGCCAAGTTGTTCACATGAAATGCTTGGGAAAGAATTCAGGAGTAACTAAATGTATTTTGTGACTACATACGTAAACTAATCATACGATGGACAGATTACTGGAGTGACACCGCGTCATTAAGGTGTCATAAGGACTAGAAAAGAAGAAACTCAAAAGGAGGGGCAACGCCATTATTTTTCTTCTCCTCTCAATGCAGGATGCCTTAGTTGCAAACATTTTCTATGGAACACCTCTCATTTCCTTTTGGATTTTAGCCTTTTATCGTAACGCCAACTTTTCCCTATAGTGAACTGCCCTTTTGCTAATGCTTCTGCATTCATGCATTCAACTTGGAAACCTTCTTTGCCAAACTAATTGAGTTTTGCTTCTTTTGCCAATGCTCATGGACTCGCCCTTAGAGGACTTTAAAATTGATTTCTTTACCCATTTGCTTTGAATCTTAAATAGAACTGAACTATTCTTTTGCCTTCAATGGTGGAAGAAGCCAGTAATCTCGTGTCTGATGTTTGTTTAAAACTATCCTTTTTTGGATTTGAATTTCCGACTTAGGGCCTCATTACGATGACACCGCTATTGCAATGCGACGGCACATGGTGCGGTCGCATACTCCCTGTTCTCTATGGTAGCTTGTGCTGTAGTCGTAAACTGGCCGCAGCACAAGCTCCCATAGAGAAATGGGAGTTTCTGTTAATCCCTGCACCGCGTGGCAGGCACCATATGGTGCCTGCCACGCGGTGCAGGGATTAACAGGCTCCCAACCAGAGGCCGCAGGGAGAAGGGGGTCTTGCTAGGGGTCCCCAAAGTCACTTTCCGACAGGCTTTCCATGTCAGAAATTATTTCCCAAAATTGGGAGAAAATCCAGTAGAATGGTACGTACAAATTGAAAGATTTGTGTAAATTTCGAAAGTAAAGTTACTGTGGATTGGCCTGAGACAGAACCAGAGAGGGATCCTAGAACAGGAGCACAATCTCTACAGAGAAATACCAGCAGGTGATAAATTACTTGAAGACTAAAATTTCCCCTAAAGAGATTGATTGGCAACAGATAAACAGAACAACACAGGAACTAAAAGAGATAGTACATGCTTATTATTAGAGATTGATACAGGCTTTCAAACAATATAGTGGTTTGGACACTGTCACTGAAAAGGATATTTGTTTACAGATTTGTGCATGGTTTAAGACCTGAAAATTCTAACATGATTCGACTGCAATTGCTTTGTTGGCAAAGTAAACCATTAGACAAGATTTTGTGTTATGCAAAATATTGTGGGGATGAGGTTGAGATGAAACACAAGAAGCTAAAGGAAAAATTGATGGTGGCTCAGATAAGAACAATGCAGAAAGGCCAGAATCGGATGGGCTTTGATAACATCTCTTCTGTACAGGGAGTAGATAATCAAATTCCGATGATGCAAGGTGTTAATGGTTCACAGCAACAGAATTTTCAGCCACAAGATAGAGGTCATAGTAATCCAGTTGATCTAAGAACTGGTGTTGATGTGTCACTTTACGTAAAAATTGAATCCATGTCATGCTAACGGAAAGTTTGGACATTGGAAACGTGAGTGTCAGACAATTGTGAATAACGTAGGCAATCAGATGCAGAATGTAGAATATGCACCGACTTAAGAGAATAACAAGGCACAGACTCAGCAGGAACAAAGTCAGAGAATGCAAAATTCTAATGTATCTTAGTCAATGCAAATGCCCCAAGCTCTGATGCTTCAACACAATGTACAGGTGCAAACGTATAATGTAAATCCGAATCAGCAGTTGAACAGAAATTCTTTACAGAACCAGAATGTATCACAACAGTATTTGATTCAGTTAGATGATTTTGAACAGGACCCATCAACTTGACAGTGCCTGAGGGGGGAAAGTATCCAAGTTGTAGGAGTTATAAACAAAAAGATGTCCACCCCAATTTCAGAACCTGTTTCAGTTAGAATAGGATTCTTTGAAGATCAACATTGATTTGTGGAGTGTGATACAAATTCAGTGAATTACTTTGACGTGATTTACTCTGGCAAAGAGGGGGCTGGCAAAGAGCCCCCTTGCAGCGCCCGCCCAATATGGAGCACGCCCAGTGACGAAACATGACATCCAACTGGGTGTGTGAGGGCACTTGCTCCTGAGGAGTTGCGCTCCCTGCTGACTCCCCAGGACGACACTGACCTGTAATTTAGCTCTATACTAGTTTTCACAAGGAACTGCATACCCTTTTCTCTCACAGTGTGAAAGCATAGTCATGGGACATACACTGACTGTATTTCTACCTCATTCAGTGGAAATACTGTTAACACGTACTTGTACACGGTATCTGACTAACAGTCGTCTGACCAGGTATTAACAGATATTGCTTGGTGCAGAGAATGTGACGCTCAAAAGATGCATGGTTTTAAACCCCTCTTTGATGCTATTACCTGGACATGAAAACGTGACTGATGAAGTTGAACATGATTGTTTAGATGTGACTGAATTATGTACGAAACCGCATACTGACATTTTGGATGGCTCCTGAATAAACTTCAAATACTGCAGAATGCAGCAGCCAGACTGCTTTTGGGCACACCTCGGTTTGCGCCTATTGCCAAGGAAATAAATAAACTGCACTGGCTTCTGGTAAGGAACCGAGTTCGCTTCAAAGTCCTTTGTTTGGTTTTTAAGGCGCTGCAGGGTTCAGGACATGACTTTTTAAAACAGCATTTCTGCTGGTATACACCGAAAAGACCACTCCGTTCATTAGGGGCCAGGCTGGTCTTAGTGCCACGCATAAAAAAAGTTCGATGGGGAGGCAAAAGTTTTACATACGGTGCGGCTAAAGCCTGGAACGAACTGCCGTTTCACTTAAGAAATATCACGAACCTCCTAGCTTTCAGGAAAAGCCTTAAGACCTGGCTCTTTGTCCAATAAACTTCTTCCTTTTTTTGCCACAGGAGATGTAACTAGCGCCAGGACACCTCCGGGTAACAGTTGTGCTGTATAAATTTCATTAAAATAACATAACATAACCTTTTTCTGAATCTGATCATGTGTTGTTTGTTGATGGATCTTGTTTGATAGACAAAGAAGGAAATCTGAAAGCTGTTTATGCTGTTTGCACAGTTGGAGATGTTGTGGAAGCATCATGGTTGCAAGGATTGTATTTTGCTCAATTTGCGGAACTTATCGCCTTGACATGGGCTTGCAGCATTTCAGAGCAACTCAGAGTTACAATTTACACTGATAGTCAGTACGGCATTGGAGTCGTACATGACTTCCGGCATTTGTGGTCACAGCGTGGGTTCATGACATCCTCTGGTTCGCCAATATGAAATGGAGAGTGTGTGAAAAACCTTTTCTGGTCCCTACTATTGCCTGCCCAAATTGCAGTCTTGAAGTGTGTTGCTCATAGGCAGGGCACTGACTATGTCACAGTTGGGAATCGATATGCCAATGAGATGGCAAAGTATTGTGCCTTAAATGAGCATACTTTTAATGAGGAAATCGTGAAAGAAACATCAGACATCATAGATTGCAATTTATTGTTGTCAGCAGTATATACCTAGGAGGAGGTGAGGAAGCTACAAGAGGAAGTGACAGAAACTGAACAACAAGGTTGGGTTTGAGCAGGATGTAACAAGAGAGAGGAAGATGTGTGGGTTTACACTGATGGCAGACCTGTTTTGCCCGACAGTCTATTACCTCATATGGCAAGACATTAACATGGACCTGCACATGTGGGAAGAGATGCAATGATGCACCTTTTCCAACATGTGTGGTTAAATCCTAGATTCAGTGTGACTGCAGACACATTGTGTCACAGGTGTGTAGTTTGCCAACAACCGAACCTCGGAAGAAAAACACAGGTTGTCATAAGTCACATTGGTAAATCTGCAGATCCCTTCAACTGACTGCAAATGGACTTCATTGAAATGCCCCTTTGCAACGGTTTGAGGTATGTTTGGTCATTGTATGCATTTTTTCAAAATAGGTTGAAGCCTGTCCTACATGCAGAAATGACAGTTTGACTATGCCAAAATTATTGTTAAGAGAGTTGATTTCGTTTGGAGCATCAAGATGGCGGTCACACTCTAAGAGTGCTCTGGACCCCTCCGTCATCCGCACCAAGATCCACCCGCATCGGCAGCCATCTGACCCTATAATCTACACCCAGTGCTCTGCCACAACCTGAGCCGCTTGACCGTGGTGAAGAAAGCTGCGATTTACCAGCGGGGTTCGAGTGCCACTCAACTTTTGCCTCACCATACCTAAAATGGTGGCTCCTGCTTCCCAATTCCCGGAGCTCTGACCTGTGCCCGTGGTGGTGGGGCAATCGGCAGTACCGGCCCACCCGTGACCTGGGGGCCCTGCGTGGTGACCGGTGGCCCCGGCGACTCACCTGGTGGTGACAAGATCTGGGACGGCTACTGCGCACCAGCGGCCAGGAGCTGGACGTCCGGCTGCGTGGCCCAGAGTGGGGCGTCCTTCCCGGGCCGCGTCCCTGGGGTTGCTGCGGGATCCCCTATGTGCTCCATTGCCACCGGCGACCACGAGAGAGTGCAACTGGGGAGTTCTCGTCACCTCAGGCGGCGGGGCAGACTTGCGATTAGGCCCCCCCTCCCTGAACGTGATTTTCCTGCGGCCGGGGGGCAGCTCGGGGCCTGGCCGGGCTTACAAAGCCTGAGTGTGGAGGCGACTGCTGCCGATGCCCCTCGGATGGATGGCCGCGGCTCCGGCGCTCCAGACTATGGCGTTGCGGTACCCCTCCTGGGCCCGGTGAGTGCTTGCGGCGCCGGCGTGACGGTGGGGGAGGACGTCCTATGCGGGGTCCCCGGCCTGCTGCGATCCCGGGGCCGCTTCGCAGCAGGACAGCGGCGGAGGGCTCGGCTGCACTGATCGGGCAGCGGGGGATCCAGTGACGGGGCTGCCAGGCAACTTCTTTTTTCCCCCACCCCTCCTCCTTCCCATCGCCACAGTGGGACTCTGGTGACCGGGCCCATTCCCGCGGTGTCCCCGCTGTCTGCAGCGGGCCGGGCACCACCTAGGGCCCATTCCTACATCGCCAGTTCCCCCTGACGGGCAAACCACAAGAAGACTGAGGCCGTCGGGGCCTGGACCATGCGGCGAGGCCCTCAGCTGCTCTGCGAGGCGGCCTTCACTCTGGCCTGAGGCGACCCCCTGCCAGCATCGGTGAGTGCTGTCTCCCTGTGGCGCTCTGCTGGACATCGGCCGTGGAGAATTCTGCCTCGACACTGCCCATTGAGGAGCTGCTGCCCCTGGCTGGCCCCGCGCGCTCCCTGGAGGCCCGGTCCCTTGTATTAGGAGCGACTGGCCCCTGCCTGCCCTGACTGCCTTGAGGGCCCTACCGAGAGGCTGTGGCCCCACTGCCCAACAAGAGCACAATCCACCTGGGCCACACCAGTCTGGGTACTACCGTGAGGAGGACTACTAGATTGGTGCCCCATGTGATCTACGTGCCCTGGGCCCTGTGTGGTGATTCTTGTGGGCCGCTTGGTCACCGGGCCTGCGGTGCCTGCCTGGAGTTCCGCCCTGCAGCTCTGTCAGTGCGGGGGGCTGGGGCCTACGCCTTGGACCTGGGTGGCGTTGTGCTGCACTCTCCGTGGACGGCACGCTGGATCCATACTCCGCCCTCCCCTCCTCCACTGACTCGGCTCCTGGATGAGAGCAAGACCCCGAACGCAGCATGGTGGCTGTGAACCTAGACCACAACTCGGCGCCTTGAGGCAGTGGGGTTCCCCCTGATCCCAGTTGGCTCTGCACATCAGCACTCGCCCTGGGAGGTTCCCGCCCGCGGCCGAGTTCACCTCTGCGGCTCCTGGGAGAACACACGCTCCGGGGACCTGGTTCTCAGACCCCTACTGACTCTTCGCTTGAAGCCAGTGGTGCCCACCTTGCCTCAACCGGCAGGGACCTATACCGGTATTACCCTGCTCCTGGCCCCCAGCGGGCACTCTCACCAACACTCGCCATCGGGAAAGACAGGAGCCCTAAGACCTCTACCACCCACACACAAATGAAGATCGACCAATTCACGACGGCTGACCATGATCCCCCGGGGCAAGCCGAGGGTGGCCCCTCTCTCTAGGGCAAGGACTTGGCTGCAGGCGATCAGCGCGTCACAGGCCTCGGTGGAGGGGAGATCGGAGAGGTCCGGGTTCACATGTCTCTTATCCGACAGGACCTGCGCAACACCACGGCCCGAATCACGGAAGCCGAATCTCGTCTCTCCACAGTGGAGGATAACGTTCATCAATTGAAGGAACAAGTGACCCGCCTACAAACTCGCACCAAAGAACTCCACAGACGAGCGGAGGATGCCGAAAACCGCTCGCGCCGCAATAATCTCCGCCTGGTGGGATTTCCGGAGGGTGCCGAGACAGAACAGATGTCCACCTTCATCGAAACCTGTCTCTCTTCCTGGATGCTCAAGGACACCCTTTCAGCTTGGTTCGCAGTGGAAAGAGCCCATCGATCCCTTGCACCTAAACCGCCGCCTGGAGCCCCGCACTGTCCCATAATAGCCCGGATCCTCAACTTTAACCCCTTCGATGCTCGTGACGAGCTCAGCTCGTCATGCTGCGCGGTCGTGCTGTGCGCATGACGAGCTGAGCTCGTCACGACCACACCCGCGATCGGAATGTCCAGCACACGAGCGGAATTCCGATCGCGGTCAAGGGGTTAAAGACCGGAATGCGATCCTGCGTGAGGCACGGTCTCTGGGGCCCCTAAAATTCCAGAACCACACCATTATGGTGTTCCCTGATTACACCAAGGAGGTGCAGGACCAGCGATGCTCCTACATAGACGTCAAGAAGAAGAAACGCACTCTTGGCCTTCAATAACGACTCCTTTTTCCGGCCCGCCTCCGCATCATCTTTCTGGGCAAATCGCAGTTCTTTGACTCGCCGCAGGCTGCCTGGACTTGGCTGACGGAGGAGCGCCCCCTTGGGCCACGGCCAAACTCTTCGCCCGTACCGTCGGGCTCCCAGACCTCGCGGCCTCGATCCCCCAGACAGCAACGCAGGAGGCGTACACAGTCCTGAAGGGGGTGTCAATCTCACAGGGAGGCATCGAGACCGCTGAGCCTGGCCGCCCACGAGCCCGGGAACACTCCCAGCCCCTCGGGATCCCCACCCCGCCAAAGGAACCGCTCTGCTGGAAACTCCTCCGGAGAAAGCCTCCCACTGGGTGCCCTGGAACTGGCGGCCGCGGAGTCGGACCTCTCCCGCAGCCCAACAATCTGACGCCCTATGAAGGGCGGTGACTGGGAGGAGGGGGTCGATTCCGCCTACTAGTTTCAGGTTCAGGCCGCACGATGTCTAGCAGTGGACTGCGATGTAATTCCAGGCGGCACTCTCACATCCGACGCTGGAAGAGGGGACGGCCTGCGCCTTGGAGATTGTGCGCCCTGGGCACCTCCTGCTCCCCGCGGCAATCCACCTTCACCGGCCGTGCTGGACTGTGATACGCCCTACCGGGCACGTCTGCAGTGTCTTGTTGACTCTGGGTTCCTCGCGGCCCGTCGCACCTGTCGGGACAGGCCAGACCAGTGCTGCATCCTCACTGTTTCGTCACCTAGGGCGCTGTTCTTGTTTCAATCCGGTATCTCTCTGCTGAGATGAACTACATCCGCATGTATGGAGGGGTCCTCCACGCAATCCAACCCGAACGTTTTAGTTTGGTTCCTTACTTGTCTAATTGGGACGACAGATGCTTCTGTTTCTGAAGTATAGGGTGGGGGTAGGGGATAGGGAGGGGGGTTGGGACCATTGTCCTGTTGTTGATGTTGTGTTAATGTGTTACTGCACCAGCCGTCTTACTGCTCACTATGATAGTCCCACGCACTGCTTACGACTTACAGTCCCAATCACTGTCCTGCATCCACACCAGACCCCAGTTGCACCCTCAGCTAACCCGGGCCTTGTGGCCTTCCGCTCCTACCTGCGCCCGCCATGATGTGTATGAGTGACAGCGGACTCTCCCTCCTCATACTATCCTGGAATGTTAATGGGCTTCTTGACAGGGTGAAACGGACGGCAGTCCTACGCTTTGCCCAGTGCCAGGCAGCTGACATCCTCCTACTCCAAGAGACTCACCTCATGGGCAACCACTGCCCCTTTCTAGCGAGATATGGGGACAACAGGGTCTGGCACTCCGGGTTTACCCGGGGTTCTAGGGGGGTGGCAATCATCATATGACGCAATCTTCCCTTCGTGCTCACGCAGGCCATTCACGACCCCCAGGGAGGTTTTGTAGCTCTGACTGGTACGTTAGCAGGTAATCCTCTTAACCTCGTCTCTATATACTCACCCCCATCGATGCTCACAACAACTCTTCAACACACCACCGACCTCATCGTATCCTTACCTCTAGGTGCAACAATAGTAGGGGGCGACTTCAATACAGTTCTCAATCCCCACCTCGACACTATAGTACAGGGTCTGCTGCAAGAGCCACGGACGCCAAACACTTGGCTAACTGGGCGGACTCCCTGGGCTTGTGCGACGCCTGGAGAATCTGGCACCCCCAGAGTAGGCAATTCAATCATACCTCAGCTGCACACCGCACCCACGCATGGATAGACATCATATTTGTCCCCCCTAATGACTGCCAGACGATTAGAGACATCAGTATCCTTCCCAGGGGCATCTCAGACCACTCACCGGTACTTCTACGAACCGGGGAGCCTCCTAACTCGACACGCCCAACTTGGCGGTTGAATGCGTGGTTCCTCCAGGACAAAGAGTTTAAAAAAGCGATTGGGGCGGAACTTCAGCAATATTTCCTCACCAATACTGGCTCTGTCCCCTCCCCGGGTACTCTCTGGGAGGCGAACAAAGCCACCATCCGTGGCTTCGACAAAGGCCAGCTTAAACTCAAGCGACAAGCTCAAACACATCAGATCACCCTGCGGGAGGCCCAGGCGTTGCTCCTCGAACAATGCCCTCCCAAGGACCGAGACGAGACTCAGGAACGACAACTCACATGCCTGAGGGGTGAAATCAAGCAACTCTCCTTGGATGCCGCCAAGGTCCTATGGCGTTCCTCTATAGCAAGGGTAGATGGCTGGGGTGACAAGAATGGGAACATCCTTCACAGACTAGCCACATATCCTATGGCCAATCGCATAATCCCGGAGGTTGTGGACCCGGACGGTATGGTACATCGTTCTACCCTGGCAATGGCCCGGGCCTTTGCCTCCTACTATCGCGAGCTATACTCAATGCAGCGCCCGGACACTTCTCTTTCGGAACTGCTCAGCTCAGGTAATCTCCATCTCCCGCACCTCAGCACAGCTGAGTCTGCTGATTTGGACCTCCCCATTACCCGTGAGGAGATCAATGACGCCATAGCGCACACCTCGCCGGGCAAAACCCCGGGTCCAGATGGTCTCCCACAGGAGTACTACGCTGCATATTGGGAGACCCTCATCCCGCACCTCTCTGATCTCTTCGCGGAGGCCCTCGAGAAAGGCTCCTTTCCCCCAGAGACAGATGTGGCCACCATTGTTGTTCTCCCTAAAACGCATCCGCCGTCGTCCAACTGTGCTGAATACCGCCCAATCTCCCTTATAAACACGGAGGTTAAAATCTTCGCCGTGGTCCTCGCCCAGCGATTGAAGCCCTATCTCACCAAACTGGTCCACCCCGACCAATGCAGGTTCATGTCATGCGGGGGACTAGACACTGCCTTCGTCGTCTCCACCTGGCCCTAGCACACCGCCATTTACTATCTCCTTATCTGGCGCTTCTTCTCATTGACTTTGAGAAGGCCTTTGATTCCGTGGATTGGCGGTACCTGGACGACGTGCTGGCTGAGATGGGTTTCAGTCCACGGTTTCGCAATCTGGTGAGGGTCGTCTACTCTCGGCCTCATGCACGAGTGCTAGTCAAAGGGGTGCTATCGGAGGCGTTTCCCATTAGAAGAGGAACGAGGCAGGGTTGCCCCCTCTCACCCCTCCTCTTCGCCTTAGCGATGGAACCCCTAGCGAGTCTCATTCGCTCGGACGACTGCATTGAGGGTTGGAAATGGCCCAACTCAGAAGAAGATAAAATTTCCCTCTACGCAGACGACATCTTACTTTTCCTCGCGGAACCAGCTCAATCCGGTCCCCACTGCCTCCGGGCGCTGCACTCTTTCGGGCAGACCTCCGGTCTGCAACTTAACCCCGGGTAATCGGTCTTGTTCCCCTACACTTAACCAGGGACTGCTTTGATTGGCAAACCACAATACCCATTAGGCGGCAGTCTTTTAAATATCCGGGGATCTGGATTGCATTACTCCCTGATCTCGCGTGGTCCCTCAACATAACCCGCTGGTGAAACGTGCTAAGGAGGACCTCTGCAAATGGCAGACGCTGCCGCTGAATCCCCTAGGCAGGGTCGCCCTATTTAAAATGATGATCCTCCCCAGATTCCTCTATGTTATTCAGAATACCCTCTTCTGCTTCCCACGGGCCTGGTTCAGAGATCTAGACAGCCTAGCCACTACATTTCTCTGGGGTGGCAGACGTCTTCGTATAGCCTTAGCTCGCTGCTGGATCCCACCCTTTGATGGGGGCATGGGAATGACCAACCTATACTTATACTATTTGGCGACCCGCCTACTCACATTGCATGATTGGTTTAATGGGGGATGGTCGGACCCGGCCTATAGACTCGAACTAGGGGAATTGGGCCTACCTCGAATTCAAACGATGATGTACGGGGGACCATACCTAGAACCCTGCCTGGAGTGACACAATCCGTTCTTCTGGCCTGGCGGGCCTCGCTGCGTCACACCCAATGGACAAATAAACTGGCCCAGCACACTCCCCTCTGGCATGGCAGGTGGCTAAGGGAGGTTAGCGCGCTAAAGGGATTTCGGTCTTGGGATCTTATTGGGATATCCCAACTCGGGGATGTGTGGACCAGCGACCACATACGCTCCTTCCAAGATTTGCAATCCAGGCACTCCTTGCACCCATCACAATTTTATATATACCTGCAACTACGCCATGCTCTCCATTCACACATACCGGACGGCACTACTCTGCCGGAATATAGCCCTCCGGAGGCGCAGACCATGATGGGGAACCTGGGGAAAGGGGGTATCTCCCATATTTATCGCTCGCTAACCAACAACACCCCGACCACACGAATGGCTTAGGGACCAGTGGGAGGGCTGGCTGGGCCCACTGGAGGAGGAGGACTGGAGGGTCGCACTGATGGCACCTAAGATGGTTACTACGTCGGCCAGGCTCCGCCTGATCCAACTGTACTATTTGCATGCTGCCTATTTAATCCCCACCCACCTCAACAGGGCCGGCCTATACCCAACTGCTTCCTGTACACAATGCGGCCAGGACCAGGCAGACTTCTTCCACATGGTTTGGTCATGTCCCCTCTTGGCGCAGTTCTGGGGGTATATAGAACAGGAACTTACTGAGGTCTTGGGTTGGGAGGTCCCACATGATCCATTACACACGCTCCTGGGGATCATGAACGGGCTGGACGGGTCAAGGAATGAGAAGCTGTTCTTTAATACGGCGATGATCGTAGCTAAGCGAGACATTGCCGCCAATTGGAAATGTCCTAGTCCGCCTAGCGTCAAGAAGTGGCGCAAGGGGGTTGACTGATGTGCCACACAAGAAAAGCCCCTGTATGAAACACGGGGCTGTCCAAAGAAATATCATAAGTTCTGGGGCAAATGGTTGGGCCAGATTGCTTGAAACTGTTTTGCTTGATTGACTATGTGTACCAATTGGGACCTCTCGGGGTCATGAAATATCATGGTTTACCACCTCATCAACTGTGGGATTTTACTATCGCTGTGCTGTGCTGTATTGCTGGTCTTTTTAATTTGTTTAAAATCAATAAACTTGTTTATAAAAAAAGAGAGAGTTGATTTCACGTTTTGGATTTCCAACCTCTCTTGAGTCAGATCGAGGAACTCATTTCAATAATGAGGTCCTGGAAATGTTATGTGCAGCCCTACAGGTTGAGTAGAAGCTCCATTGCATTTACCATCCAGAAGCTTCTGGCTTGGTGGTGCAAGTTAATGGCACATTCAAATCCATATTGGTGGAAGTGTGTGCTTCAACATCTTTAAAGTGGCCTGATGCATTGCCTCTTGTGTTGATGAGTTTGAGAAGTACACCAGACAGGAGGTCAGGATCTTCATCACCAACACCACTGTGAAGTACAGAGGTCTCCTGAACTGGGTATATGCAAGCCACACTCGCAGGGTCCCATGTCCCCTTGATGTTACAACAGCACCTCTTCCTGATGTACCGGTGGTTGCAGTGAGACATAGGGATCAGGTAAGTCAGGCTGTTGGAGATCAGCAGGCTGCTGGGACAGCACCTGTTTGGCCTGGGGGGGGTCCGAGAGAGTCAACTGTAGGTACTGAAGGGTCCAAGCAAACAAAGTTGACTGCGAGAGATACAGACCCTAGCGAAGAGCCTAGTGCAACAAGAAAGCAAACAGTACTGTTGGCCCAGAAGAGGTGAGATTCTGAGAAGTTGCTTAACAACAGGACGAGTACCACAAACTGTTCCCAAAAGGTCTGAGCAGTCTGAACAAAGTGATTCTGATGATGAGCAAATAATTGTGAGGAGATTGAGAAGAGCAAGAGGACCCAGTCAAAATTACGTATCTCCTGAATGACAGCAAATGAATGGGAAAGGGAGTTTATTACCCATTGTATTAACATTACAAATACACCCGAACCTCTTTGAAACAAACTTTGTTGTAGATCTGAATTTTAACCTTGGTGTACCAATTGAAGAACTGAAAAACATTTTCTTGAATATACTCATCAATGAACCTGATATGAGAATCTTTCTGCTTTGAAAGAAGCTGCTGAACTGTGTCTTAACATTGTTGTGCCAAACTTTGCTAAATTTGCCTAGTTAAACGATTTGAATTTTGAGAAGCCATGGGGTCCAACACTGGAATCTCTCCTAGATGCAAATATGTATATACTGGAATCTTTTCTATTATTTTTCAGATATTACTTGTTTTGCTTATTGTTTTAAATTTACCATATTATGTTCCTGCAAAAGATTCAAAACTTACAATCTCTACTGTGTTCATTCGCTTTTGTGTGGAACTTTTGTTTTGTTAACTTCCACTGGCTGCATGCATTTACAATACTTCTACTAAAGCTGTTCACACTGTTTAAGTGCTATTCACTGTCAAGATAAGATCTCTTCCCACGGAAAAGGCAGACAGCTTCTAAAAGAATCTCTACTACAATCTCTACTGAAACTGCAAAGATAAATACCACTGATTTTGTCACTTTGAATACTAAAGCCTTACATAATGATGTTACAATAACTGGTTTGTCAACAAATGTATATAATAGATTATTAAGAGAATATGCAAATATCAGGAATGTTGGTAATTGCTATGTATGTATGCAAATACCTTCATCAATGGCTGAGGGAGTAACCTATCATAGCTTAGCTCTGTCATATGGAATTTCATGCAGTGTAGTAACCCACTTATTCTACGGTCCGGGTAAACTACAGTATTAATATTCTAATCAAGATCTGATCTTTTCTGAGCTTTTGGTGTCAAAACTCTTAAATCCACATTATGAAGATACTAATGGTGAAACTATAGGCTATATATTTAGACTCACTCAAACTTTGGACATAGCTTATGCACTTAGAAATAACCTAACATGTAAATTAGCAAGACCTGAGAAGAATTTTATAAACCTACTTGAAGGTAGACGAGATAATATAATCTCAAATACTGATGCATTGCCTAAACTAACTTCTTGGAAATTAGCGCAAGAGGAAAATTAAAAACTAGAAGGAGTGGCCTCACTAGCTTTAGATTGGCAACATAAAGGTAAACTTTGTATATATAAGAAAAGATCAACTATTAACACGCATTTTGTAGATTGTAGCGAATGTAAACATACCTTTGAAATGAGTGAGAGCTGGGGAAGATACTTAGAGGGTGTTGATCCCATCTTTCCTGGAGTGTATTTTTTTTGTGGAAAGAATTATTTTTTATAGATTACCGAGAGGATGGTAAGGAAGTTGTAATATGGGAATAGTTTATCCAAAAATGTATCAAGGTAAAGATTTTGATAGAGAATTTGATATGGGAGAATGAGGAAAGATGTGAGTGCAAGTGAAATAGTAGGTGATATTTTTGGAGTTTTAATACCTTCAGTAGGAGTAGCATTAAACGCACATAAAATTAGTCAACTTTCTACCATAGTTGATAAATTAGCCACCAGAACAGCTGAAGGATTTTCTGTTATAGATGTAGAAATGATTTCAATAAGATCAATGGTAATTCAAATTCAACTTGCCCTTGATATCCTTCTCGCGAAGAAGGGCGGAGTCTGTCAATTATTAAAGGTTCGACACTGTTGCACCTATATACCAGATAAGAGCAGAGACTTAGAGCATTACATCAAAAACATCACTGATTTAAATGAAGATTTAAGAGATTTAAAAGTAGGTGGTGTATGGGAAACAATATGTAAGGGATTGGCAACTGTTAGCAACTGGTTAGGTAACAAATTGGTAATTTCCATCTTAAAACGTTTATTGGCGATCTCTTTGTGCATGATGTTGATGATATAATTTATCAACTTTTGCAAATATCAGAAAGACAAACAAGGTGTGAAAAGAACGAGAACTGATCTTGAAATAGAAGATGAACAATGTAAATATTATGATGAAATGAAAATCTTAGAAGAGAGTAGAAGAATGAGGTTAAAGGCAAACCAGTAATCTGTGATGAGATCTGATGAGTAGATATTGAGATGGTTTGATTCGCCATCAGAGGGACATTTATAAAGCGCTCATATCACCCGAAAGTCTCATGGCGCTCACAGGCAGCTCCAACTAAAGACAGCTAATAAAGGAAAACAGGGGGTCAGTTGTCAAAAGACCATGTTTTTAGTTCCCTACGAAAACGATGATGGTCAGCAATAGTGCGAAGGTGTAATGGCAATTTGTTCCAGAGAGTGGGGGCTAGGAACGAAAAAGATCTTCCTCCATTTCTAGTTGTACGAATTCTGATGGAGGTAAGAAGGTGCCTGTTGCTGGATCTGAGGGGCCTGCTTGGCTGATGGGCTTGATAGCGCAAATATTTCAAAACCACTTGACATGACACAAAAACCTGAATGTACACATTGCACAATATAGATGAAGTGATACAACAATAGAGACAAGTGAAGTAGCAGCACCGTAAAAGCATGCTCGAAAGAGTTAGAAAAGGAGACAATACATTGCTAAATAGTTATAACGCTTATTAATAGATTTTCATAAAAAGATTACTTATGAAATTATGTTTTAATTATTCATGTACGGTTGAAAACTAATGAATCTAAAGATGAGGTCTAACAGTTCTATTGCTTTTCATTGCAAAAGCATTATAAAATGGATTGTGGTGTAATTATACAATAAAATTAGCTAGGAAGTTTAAACTTATATAGGTGATAGTAGAGACCGTAATAATTATAAAAATGTACACATTATTTTGATAAAATCGTATGTTGGCAGGCACAGCACATACGGTCTGCCACTAACGCACCCACCAAGCCCCGCCACGGAAGTCTCTGCAGAGAGCTCGCCAAGACCCGATGGCAATGGCGAACAACAGTGGAGTGGAGCTCGTGTAATGAGCTACTGGTAAAGGAGTCTCGGGGCTTAACATGGCTCAACACGGAGTGGGGAAAAAATAACACTCCCCCCCCCCCTGGTTTTAAGAGGTGATTGCGGGCCACTGCGAGGAGTCGGGTGGGCCGTGGCTCACCTCCAGGTGGGAGTTCAGGAGGCCAGCAGTGCCACTTAGAGGAGCCCTAGAAGGTGAAGGAATGCTCTCTATTAAGGGGGACTGCAACTGTGTGTGAAACACAAGGGCATTTACTTCAGAGAGAGCACTTTAAGGGACTTAATAAACCCTGGTCGGGAGAAGCAGTTGTTGCCTGCCTCTCCCCTGCAGCTGTCATTTTAAAGTGTTCAAGGGGATTTTTCTTTGACATTTAACAAGCCATACACTCTGGGCTGACATTCGATCTCTTGGTAATTGAGTGTGGAGCAAAGGAAAATAACCAACTGCAGCATGCGAAAACAGCAACTTAAATCATCGCACATCACACCTGTTGCAATCAGCTAATCCATCCTGGCTCAGAAACTGAAACGAAGAGGGGGCTAACGGAAACCAGTTGCGGTTCAGGTGAATCGCAATACCCAACAAAGGATGGAGTCCAAAGTCAGAGAGCTCCTTGAGAACAGTGGTGGCCTCAGTAGTTGAACTGTGAATGAAAAAAGAATCAGAAATTGAAAGTGGGGGGAGTTTTCAGATCCTCAGTTGCTGGATTCCCCTTCAGGCCCAGAATGCACAGACAGCAACACCGAACCAGGGATTGTTATCACAGCAAATACAGCGGCAGCTGTTTTAAGTTCATCTGTGCCCAAACAATACCCCTTGTTTTTAAATCATTCAAAAGCCGGTACATAGATGGATGCTCCAGCATTATCCCAAGCACTAGAAAGTAGTGGGCACCAGGTTCTCACTCCCTCAATGCATATCTCCCTCGGTTACGGTCACCCAGTCCTCAAAACCTAATAATGAAACAGTTCTGATGCCAGGGGTATATGAAGTAAACCCAATAGAGCATAGTTGGCAGCAGGAAACCGGAGACAATTGTGCAACTGAGCAGTCCATTAAAAGTATGTTAGTAGTCGTCTTAACTGAGATTAAAGAGTTGAAAACATCTTAGGCAAAAGAAATTGTTGCTCTCTATGAGCGACAGTCAAAGATTAAGGAGGGCATGGCATTGGTCCCTGACAGGCTGAGGGAAGCTGCAACAAGAATTTCCAATTTGGATGTTTGGATCCTATCTATGCAACAGGAAGTGGAACAGCTTGAAAAAAATAAAGGTCTTTTTGAGAACCAATTCGAAGATCTGGAGAACTAAAATAGGCCGTTAAACCTTCGAATCGTAGGTGATCCTAAAGGGAAGTGAAGGCCAGCAGACTCTGAAATGGGTAAATACCCAGATGCGGAAGGCTATACCTGAGCTCACGGGCGGCTTGAGTACTACTAGGGCACAAAGGGTGCCACCTCCGAGATCTCCCAATGCCAAATTTCCCTATACAATACTGGTCAATTTTGCGGACTACTGAATTAAAAAATGTATTCTGTCTAAGGCTATAGAAAAAAGAACTTTCTCAACTCCGGAGGTGCTTCATTTTTTAATTTTTTCAGACATGCCCACAGCTACGGCATGAAGATGGCAGGATTTTGTCAGGATGATTGACTCCTTCAAATCTAGGAGCACACAAGCATCTATTGTACATCAAGCCAAGCTGAAAGTCTTGGTGAATGGACAATTTCATGTTTTATCAGACACTGGGGAGGCCCAGGAACTTGTTCAGCAGCTTTTGAGTTAGTCCTTAATATGTATGAAAGCTATTTTTCCTCAGGGGATCTGGGGTAATTGTATATGAAAAGGTTTATTTGCACCTTATTCTAATAAGTGCGACAGCTAGTACTGTATGATATGTTTTCAATATTTTAAACTTGGATGGGGTGGGGTCATTTAAGCCTGTATGGAAGATCTATTTCCAGAATTTTTGTTGTTTGTTTGAGGCGGGATGGGACGTCTGAGGTTTGAGTGCGGTGTGGTGCAGTGTCTGGCACCCAGGTGATTGGGGGGGCGGGAGTGGGGTCCAGCAGGTCACTCTTTCCTTGATAGGCTCACGGGGTGTCAAGAGGAGGAGGGAGGTCATGTGGTCTATGCTGATAAAAAATGATGATTATTTGGGGGTTTGCATTATCCAATGGCAATAGAAAACAATAAGAAAAGCAAAGAAAGAGGCAGACCTAGAAAGGCCAGTTATGACTGATGAAGTAAAATGCATTCAAGCACTTTAAAATTGGGAGGTGCAAGGTATAGAGCACTGCAATTAGGATGCCATTTGCACTTTATGATTTGCTGTATTTTAGAAAATACTTCTCCTATGGGAGGGGAAATTCCATTTGCTACATTTTTATTCAAAGCACAACGCACTTTGGTAGGCAAAATGAGATATATTTTTTTTATCTCTGATCATGGTAAAAATGCACTTTGGTATATTGCCTGCTGCAGAGTTTGAACTCCAGCCTATTAAGCATGTTTTACTAAAGCATGCTGCACTTTAGTTATTAAGAACACCTTTTAGCACATTGCCCTTTTTAGGTGTCTCCTGCATAGCATTTGCGCTGTGCTTGTGAAATCTCTTGTATTTAATATATCATAAAAGGGGGCTCTTATCAGTTCCCTTTGTTGAATTACTGTGTTCATTGGCTTTTGTTTGGAACTTTTTTTTGTTAACTTCCCTGGCTGCATGTATTTACAATAGTTCTACTAAAGCTGGTCACACTGTTTAAGTGCCATTCACTATCGAGATAAGATCTCTTCCCACGGAAAAGGCAGATAGCTTCTAACAGTATGCTGGAATGCTTGCTTTTTATTACTTACTTGTGTAAAGCAGATGCTTTAGCCTTAGAACGTTTGTGGCATTTCCTATTCATGCCTCAGTACCTTTCTTTGCACTTTGTAGGCATTATCGGATTGATTTTTTCAACTTAATCTATTTGGTCATTATGATCAAATTTCAAATGTTGTAATAAACATTGCACGTTAAAAATAAAGTTAATATACAATAGCTATGCTATATTTTACTACTAAACAGACAATTACCTTGCAGACAACAGGGTCATGATTTGAATGGTGCAGCAGGTGAAGTAGCACCGGGCCCAAAAGTTGTCAGAACTCCCCTAAACACATTATATTGCTATATTTGACTACTAAACAGGCAGTCAAAATTGCAGTTACTTTGCAGTTAGAAGGGACTTGATTTAAATGGTGCAGCAGGTGCAGTGGCACCAGGGGCGAAAGCTCTAGGGACCCCACTAAACCCAGATTATTGCTAAAATGAGTAACAAAACAGGGAGTCAACAGTACAGTTACCTTGCAGACAACAGGGTCATGATTTCAATGGTGCAGCCGGCGCAGTGACACCAGGACCAAAAGCTCTAGGCACCACACTAAACACATACAATTGCTATATTTTACTGCTAAACAGGCAGTCACAAGTGCAGTTACCTTTCAGGCACTAGGTCTTGATTTGAATGGTGCAGCTGGTGTAGTGGCACCGGGGCCAACAATTGTCATATGCTCACTAAACACCAAATATTGCTATATTGCTAGGAAGTTCAAACTTACAGAGGTGATAGCAGAGACCCTAATGATGATAAAATATTTTTTTAAGAATAATTTACATGTATTTATTTATTTATTCAATGAGTTTTATATAGCGCTGGCTAGACCCATAGGTATTAGAGCGCTTTACATAAGGTTCCACAAAATTACACAGTACATTAGATTCGGGTAACATCAGTTGCTAGAAAAACATTTCAAGAGCATGGAAGCGAAGAAGGGTAAGGGGGCAGGGAAGGGGGGGGTAGCTGGGTAGGTGAGGGCAGAGGGGAAGTCCGCGGCCCATCTCCTCTATAGCCATCATGTAGCTCCACTGGGCTTCGGCCAAAAAGCAAGGTCTCCACGGTTGCTCGCAGGTTCAGTGGCTAGATGGGTAGGCCAGATGGGGGCTATGATTCGAGTTCTGTTCGAAGTCCAGATTTAGCCCCTGAGTAGTAGTACAGGGCGGAAGGGTCCACTGAGGCAGCCATCTTGAGGTCATGTAAAGGGTTATGTCCATGGTGTTACATACCGCCAGTCCCCACTTAATCATTCTCTAAGAGAGGGGGGTGCTTGATGTGCACGCTTACTGCAGGCATCACGTGTGGTGTGTGCAGGAATGCACTCGTGGCTGCATCAAAGGCGCTATCTCCCCTGTGCCCCTCCACCGCTCGCTATACAAGACGATGTGCTCCCGGGTCCCCTTGTTGCCGCCGGGGGCTGCTAGGAAGATGTCAATAGTCTAGCAAGATCAGACTTCCGTACCTGCAGCCGCCGCGTCCATAGTCGCCGCAAATCGTATCACAGAGGTAGGCGCGGGCTGAGACCCCAGTCAAGGACCGGTCTCATGGGACGCTGCGAGTCAGGCTCGTGTGTCCCTCCCCCTCCAGCCGCACCCGTAACTCAGTGGCAGTGCGGGCAAACGAGTGGCACAATGTGCAGTAATCTCCCCGGGGGGGGGTCAGCCGGCATGTGGGCCGAGTGTTGGGGGCGTTTCTAGATGGGAAAAGACAGAGGTCAGAGGCATCCTGGAGCACTTCTTTTGGCCCCGGGAGCGTTCTCAAAGCTCCCCGAGCACCGGGCGCCATCTTTGCATCTTCATTGGCACGGAAAGTCACGGCTCATTTCTCAGCAAAGCCGGAACGGAGAAAGGCGATATTGATCTTCAAATGATCAGCCTGCAATCCGGAAGCTGAATCGTTGTTCCGGGAGGAATAGCAGTGCGGCAGAATGCCGATCTGGAGGCTGGTAAGATGGTTCACCAAGGAGCATCAGCTTCAAGCAGCCATGATGGGGTTGGCTCCTCCTCCTGAATCTCCTCCTGAAACCTCCTCCTGAAACTTTAATGCCACGAAGGGACAATAACAAATATACAGCCAATTATCCCGTCAGTTCTATGTTACGCAATTTGCTTTGTCCATACCATTGAACATTTTTTCACAACAAAGAATTTGCAGTCTGATTTATGTGCAAGTGTCAGTGCTGGAATGAAGGATCCAGTCAGATCTTGGATCAGGCAGCTATTGTATAAAATGTATAAGTTGTCTGCGTGACTGCTTTTCATGACTACGCCCCTCGTGACCCCACCCCCCTTTTGTTTCAACACCTTGACCCCCAATTTATGGGTTTCCGGAGTAAAGTTTTTCCAATTCCAGTACTGATAAGTAAGAGCCATCTTCAACTCTAGTACAAAGATGAAAAGGTCAAGCTCGAAGTCCAAGTTAATTAAACATGTTTTTCTTGATGCTGGTCGTTGTAGTGCATGTAAAGGAAAGCAAGGTGGAAATGTTTAGTTTGTTTAGGGAGTTAAAATTGTTTGGTGGCTTCCCAAAGTGAGAAGACAAGCGCTGCAAAACCGTTTTAGGATAGCCGTTCAGCGACACACTGAAATGTGCTTTTAGGCACGGGTCGCCGAAGCAGCCTGGGCATGGTTAGGCATCAAGTGAAAGTTTTACATGCGGGTAAGCACATCGAGCCTTTCGCAGCCTCTACCTAAACGGGTTCGATAACGCCAACAGTCTAAACATGGCGGCTTCAGGAGCGTGACATGTATGAATGTTGTAAAATGTGTGGCAGTAGGCCATAGATAACACTAATCAATTTCATGCAATAATACATTGGTGAAGCATTTATGATTATTCTTTTAATATGAAAGAATGATTTGATGCATTATATCTGATTCTAATTAAGTTTAATTCATTTAGAAGCTGATGTCTGGATTTAAAGCTTTAAACGTGTTCATTCTTGAGCTGCAAATATTTCCCTTAGCAAGCATAGTTATTCATTGACATTTTTTCAAATGTTGCTCTATTCGTTCTGTGCATGTTTCAGTATACATACAAAAGACATTCTTTCAAAGTTCATCGTGGAATGGCCTGGTGGGAAAATCAGCTCTAACCCGATGCCATAGTCTGTTACATTGTATATTTCCTACTGCTGACTAATCTCTGAGGCCCAGAAAGCAAAGTCATTCACTTGAAATGCTAGGGAAAGAATGCAGGAGTAACTAAATGTATTTCGTGACTACATATGTATACTAATCATACAATGGACTGACAAGTGGACTGATACCATGTCATTAAGGTGTCATGAGGACTATAAAAGAAGAAACCCCAAAGGAGGGGCAACGTTATTATTTTTCTTTTTTTCTCAATGCAGGACACTCTTGTCACAAACTTTTTCTATGGAGCACCACTCATTTTGTTTTGGATTTTATCCTTTTATTGCAATGCCTAATTTTCCCTATCTTGAACTGCCCTTTTTCTAATGCTGCTGCATTCATGCAGTCGACTTGGAAACCTTCTTTGCCTAACTAATTGATTTTTGATTCTTTTTCCAATGCTCATGGAATCACCCTTGGAGGACTTTAAAATGGATTCCTGTACCCATTTACTTTGAATCTTAGATAGAACTGAACTATTCTTTTGCCTTTAATGGTGGAAGAGGCCTGTAATCTCGTATCTGATGTTTGTTTGTTTAAAACTATCCTTTTTGGATTTGAATTTTCAACTAAATGTGTGATCACATACTACATGGTTTAATATGTTTGACTGAAATGCTTAAGAAATTGCTTATTTGTATAAATTTTGGAACATTAATACAATAACTAACTATCTAAATTGCCTGAGTCTATTATTGTGTCCTGATGTTCTTTATTTGAACTGTATTAAATTACTCTATTAATCTAAATGCGTTGTAGGGAGAATCAGCAAATCTTTTAGAATATCAAGTTTTGCTTCTTTTATTTGGTGTCGCAGTAGCAGAGCTTCTAGGTTGTATCATACTGGTTAGACTTAATTTCGTTAGAAGATTGAGACTCCCCATTGCAATGGTCCTGAGATTAGTGTATTTGAACCTTATTTCAAATTTGTGAGTTAGTCACCATTAATGGTCCTCATTGAGTGGCTAACTTTGTGTTTTAGATATCCTAATTCCCACCCCTCCTATCGGTGGAGAAAGATCCATCAGAGGACCATTCACCTCTGTGGTGAGGGTAATGCTGGAATCCATCTAAGTGTAGGGGTCCCAGTGCAGTTAGAGGGATAGATGAGTAAGTAGTGAAGAGATAATTAAACTTGAACTATTTATACCGCCTACTCTGGATCAATATTGTTCACCATAAACCAGGCACAAGGTAAATGCTTGTGAGGATGTGTGTCCCTTCAATACTCCAAAGCACATTGTCAACCGTCTGACCTTCAGGATGAAGCCTCCAAGTAGCATGCATGGACTCTAAACCTACTTCTTTGTTGTGGCAAAATAAAGCAATCCCATAGAGAGTGATGTGCTCCGAGTGTTTGTATATGCGCACTTAGTTCATTTAACAAATACCTCATCACCGATATGTCGATTGAGGTGGATATTCAAGGCCTCATGGCCCTAAATGGAGATACACTTTAAATCGGTTTTGGCTACAATTATAGGAACAAGTGCTCGGCTGAACACCATCATGCTCACTGCTGAAGGACACAAATGGATATCACACCACACTTTCAAAGAGGATGGGTACTAAGCGTATCCATAGAAGGCCACCAACAACAGTACGCCCATTCCAATTTCTAGTGCGAGACTCAATTCGAAATTGTAATTACTGGGGACCATATCCATTCTGACAATCAACAATAATTCTGACACGAAGGATAAGGAATAATACTAGTTACACAGGGCAGCAAACGTTTTTTTTTTTTTTTTAAACTTGTTTTTATTGGCATTTGTAGTATACAAAAACATGGTGCGTTAAGATACATTTGAATTACTTGCATTCTTTGCGTTTTATAGCATTATACATTGTTAATTGCGCAATAAATGGACATGTATCCTGCCATTATTAGGTCTAGCATCAAACTATTCCTACGGAGAACTGGGATGCGGAACTGGGGGGAGTATTCATGGGATCCTGGGAACTAATGTTACGTGGGGTATCGGGGCGATATGTGTCTCGCTAGGTAGTGCATCTGTGTGTCTCTGGGGATGGGGGGGAGATCTGGTCGGCCTTGCTCCAGCGTCTGGTCCTCGAGTGTCATGTGGTGTGTGCTATGAAGCGTGAGCGACGCTACGCGTGTGCTGCAGGAGGAGATCTAGTGCGCATGCTTGCGGTTTAGGCTTATGGGTGTGTGTCTGTCGGGTTGTGCGAGTGGTCATCTGGGTCGTCTTGAGTAGGCAGCTGTTTGAATTGGTGCAGCAGCATGGCCCACTCCATGGAAATGGGGTGTTTGCGTGTCCCCTTCACCTCCTCCTCTCTTAGTGTGTCTTCCTCTGCCACTGCCCATTTGTGTACTGCTCCCATCCATGCCGCAGTCGGTGGGCCTGTGGGGGATCGCCAGTGCATGGCTATACTCCTTTTGGCTAACAAAATTGCTAGGGAGACAAATCGGGTTGGTACTTTGTGTTGCTTTCGTTTCCGGAAAATACCCAGCGCACAGGCCTCCCACGTGTTCAGTTGTGTAAGCCCTGTAAGATCTTCGAGTGATTTGTGGACATTGTGCCAATATGGTTGCAGTGTGGGGCAGCTCCAAAACATGTGATGAAACTCTGCTACCTGTGAGTTACATCTAGGACAGAGGAACTGGGTGTCGGGGTAAAATCTTTGGAGACGTGCTGGTGTTAAGTATGCCCTGTGTAGGATATAGAATTGTATATTTTTAAACCGTGCATTTCTAGACACCTTCTTGGGGTATTCAAGGGCCATCTCCCATTCTTTCTCATGCAGTGGGCGTCCTAATTCTTCCTCCCAGGTGGCTCGTAGGGCCTCCAGGGGTCTGTTTGCAAGTTCTCGTATGGCTTTATAAAGCCACGTGGTCAAGTGTCGCCCCGCTCCCATATGTAAGATTGTGTGGGTGACCGGGTGGGTGGCAGGCTCTCCCGTCGATAGGTCGTGGTGCGATTGATAGCTTTCGAGGAGTTGGCGGTGAAGTAGGAACTGGCCAGGGGGGAGATCGTAGTCGTCCATAAGCCGTTGGAACGGTTTGAGCTGTCCGTTGTCAAATAGGGACTCCATTTCAGTGAGGCCGCTGGCCGTCCATATGTGGAGCATGTTAGGGGTGTAATAGTGTTCATGTTTGGGCCAGCCGACCAGCGGCAGCAGAGGAGAGTACGAAGGTTTCCCTGGCGACATACGGTGTATCTTTTGCATGCATTTGCGTGCCACTGCGACATGTATGGGATATGTGCGCCTCGGCTTGGTGCCTGGTAGTAATAGGCGGCATAATTCTGGGGTGGGCACTCGGCCGGTTGTGGTGTATGTTTCTCCTGTATGTCTGCCTGCCGTCCAGTAGGACAGCCACTGTAATTGTGCTGCCAGGAAATAGGATTCGAATGACGGAGCGCCCAGTCCCCCTTGCGTGGTGGGCAGTTGTAACTTCATTAGTGCTATCCTACGTCTGCCGGATCCCTATATTAGCGAACTAAGGAGAGAGTCTAAGTCTCGGAAGAATGCTTTGGGCGGTATTATCGGTAGATTTGTGAAGTAGTACAGCAACCGTGGGACTATTATCATTTTGGCTATAGCCACTCGGCCGATCGGGGCCAACGGGAGGTTCTTCCAGAATCCCACCGCTGATCTGATGCCGGCCAGTGCTTTGCGGTGATTGCCTTCAAATATGTCGGACGGAGAGTGGTAGAGACGGATTCCGAGGTATCGAGGGGCCTCCACACTCCAAGTCACTTTCTGGTTGCCCAACCAGATATCACAAGGGGGGAGATTCGGATGTAGCGGGTAAACTGTGGATTTGTCCCAGTTTACTTTTAGCCCGGAGGCTTCTGCAAATTCCGTCAGTGTTGCCCAAATAGGTGTGAGGTCCTTGGTAATGTCTCGAACATAGAGGAGAAGATCGTCGGCGTACATGGAGACGCTGTGTACGGTATCCGCTATGGGGATGCCCCAGTGTTCTCCTTCTCATCGCAGCCGTATAGCTAGGGGTTCTACCGCGAGGGCAAAGAGGAGAGGCGAGAGTGGGCAGCCCTGCCTCGTGCCTCTATGGACCGCGAATTCTGGCGATATATATCGTCCTATGCGAATACGCGAAGTGAGTTTTGTATATAGAAGTTGTGTATACGCTAAAAGGATTGGACCGAGTCCTGCTCGTCGTAGGACCGAAAAAAGATACTGCCATGTGAGGGTATCAAAGGCCTTCTCGAGGTCAAGGATAAGGCAGTCTGCTCTGGGGAACGTGTCGCCCACTTGATCTTGGATATGGAATAGTCGGCGTATATTTTGGGACGTGTTTCTGCCCGGGACGAAACCGCACTGGTCCGGGTGAACCAGGGGTCATAGGATTTGTGTGTATCTGTCTGCTAAAATCTTCCCTAGGATCTTACAGTCAGCGGATGAAAGCTTTATGGGGCGGTAGGAGGCCATTTGTTGCAGGTCGCGGTTTGGCTTCAGAAAAGTCACAATAACTGATTCCCGGAGGGATCTCGGTAACTCTCCCTTTTCTAACGCTGTTGCAAACATAGTCACGAGGCGGGGGACCAGCAGGGGGGAGAAGGTTGTGTAGTATTCTAGGGGGAACCCATCTAGCCCCGGTGCTTTGTTACGAGCTAGAGCGTGTAGGGCATGAATAACGTCGGTAGATTGTATCTCAGTATCTAATGCTATTCTGTCAGCCTTCGTGATTCTGGGGATCGTCAGTGGGTCTAGAAATTGATCTAGAATCTCCTGTCCAATCGGCTCTGGGCTATGATTAACCCCTGAGTAGTATTGATGGAAGGCAGTGAGAATCTCGTCCTGGGATCGTACTAGATTACCGAGGGGGTCGAACACTTCAGTTATGGGCTTTACTTCGGTGTCTTGTTTAGCTAGCCATGCCAATAATGTACCCATTTTATCTCGTTCCTTGTGCATCCGAGTTGTATACGCCCTGAAATTGTACCGACGGAGGTCGACGCAGGCAGCTAGGTACTCTGTTTTGGCTTTGGCCACTTGTGCCGCCGCTTCGTCAGTGAAGTCATTTCGTTTGGTAGCGGTGGCTAGTTGTGTTTCAGCTTTTGTGAGTGCCTGTTCTAACGTCCGTTTTACCCCTATTATTTGCTTGATACATTCTCCCCGTGCCACTACTTTGAAAGTGTCCCATTCCACTAGTGTTGAGGACGCTGTCCCTGCATTGTTAGTGAAGTAATCCTGTATGCTTTGTCCCTGATCGTGTTTGAAGACTTGGTCCGTCAGGCAGTCCCGTGGTAGTCGCCAGGTGGGGACCGGGGGGTGTGGGGGTCTCCAGTTTAATCGCAAAATATGGGCGTCGTGGTCAGAGATGATCCTACCTAGGTAGTCTGTGTGTTGAATTTTTTTGGGTAATATTGCTGTTGAGCATAAAAATCTGTCTAGTCTGACTCGTAGGTTATGTGGTATGGAGTGAAACGAGTATAGTCGAGTCTGAGGATGACGCATCCTCCATGCGTCTGTGAGCGCCCATTGTGTAACCCAGGCTTTGAACCGCTCTGTTTGTTTATGGGCTGAGGAGTGTGTGTGCGGAGGATGAGAGCGATCTAAGGTGAGGTTTAGTGTGCAGTTATAGTCGCCCCCTAATATCCATGGTACGGAAGCAAATTGGGCCAAAACCCCTGTGAGGCGATCCCAGAACCTGTCCTGCTCTATGTTCAGGGCGTAGATACTGCCCAAGAGTACTGATTGCCCATCTAGGAGTCCCTCTAATAAGACGTATCTACCCTCCTTGTCCACCACCCGTCGGAGTTCCTGAAATGGGGTCCCTGGTCGTACCCAAATCAGCGCTCCACGTGCGTATGCGGAGTATGACGTGGCACATATGGTTCCGCGCCATTTGGACTGTAGTTTGCCTATCTCGGTAGTGGTGAGATGCGTCTCCTGTAAAAACACGATCCTAGCGTTCTGGCGCTTCGTATATGAGTATATAGCGTAACGTTTGCTTGGTGTGCAGAGGCCTCTAGTGTTGAGTGTTAGAATGCTGATGTCAGTGTTCTGTGCAGTCATGGCCATGTGTTGCTGTTGGCATGTGTCAGGATGGCCTGTGTCAGCCGGAGCCCAGCGGTCCATGGATCCCCGGTAGCGTGAAGAACACATGTGATACGCGATGTCGCCCATTCGCGCCCTGCAGATACCCTTTTGTGTGAAGTTCCATGAGGGGGTGGGACTTTTTGGAACGGGGGTTGTAAACTATAAACTGGGGTCAGGAAACGGTCCCAATACCAAGGACCTATCGCTGGCCGCGATACGTCCAAACCGGCTCTCATAAATCCTGAGAGTGTAACAACATGTTGTGGGGGTGGCAGTGCATGCGTGCGAGGCGATTCGTCGGTCGGGCCTTTGTAGGATCATTGGGCGTTGTCTGGAGTGCGCTTAGTCTTGTCCGTACTACGTGCGCTCAGTGAGTGAGTCTTGGTTACGTAAGTCTGTGCAGAATTATCTGTTGGATTATCTCATGCCGAGAGAGTCTTCGTTTGCCCATCCAGTAAGGCATCCGCTGTCTGGGGGGTGACTAAGGGAGGCGTAGTTGAATCTGTTCCAGATAGTGTTCCATCGCTGTCGTCCTCTCCCTCCGACGAGAAGATGTGTGGAGCCTGATCCGTGTCCTCCGCGAGGGGGGAGTTCTGTAACTCAGTCACTGCTCGCAGGACCTCCCGCCGTTCCTTCATGATTTGCTCCAGGTCCGGGGAGTCTTGGGTGTGTGTCCCAGTTGTCTTACTTGTTCCGCTGCGTTGCTGTTTCGGGTTGCATCTCCTGGTGCGTGATGGTTTGAAGCTTGGGCCACGTGTGAATTCTGCCCTGGATTGTTGCGCAGTGTTGGTCTGCCCAGTCGTGCGCCTCTTCGGCGTTTGTGAAGAAGATGGTAGCGCCATTATGGATAATTTTGAGGCGGGCAGGAAAGAGCAGGGAATATTGTATAGTGTTCGACCGCAAGCGACGTTTGACTTCCAGGAATGAAGATCTTTGTTGCTGCACTGCTCGTGCGTAATCGGGGAATATCATTATCCGTTTGTTGTCGACATGCAAGGAGCCTGCTTGTCTGGCGGCTCGAAGTACCGCATCCTGGTCACGGAAGTGTAAGAATTTCGCCAGCATCGGTCTGGGGGCGGATCCTGGTGGAGGTTTGCGGGCTGGGACCCTGTGGGCACGTTCTATGGAGAAGAATGCTGTCCGGTCAGCTGCTGGAGTGAAGGATTTCAACCATGTTTCTACGTACTCCAGTGGGTTCAAACCCTCAATTCTTTTTGGGAGACCCAGCACGCGGATGTTACAGCGCCTTGAACGCCCTTCTAAATCGTCCGCCCGCTCCTCCATGGTGGTCAGACGGCGCAGGACATCTTGGAGCGCCGTTTGGTGCGCCTTGCCGGCGGGTTGTAGGTTGGCTAGTGTCTTCTCCCCGTCCTTCACTTTGTCGGCCAATTTTTGATGGTCATCCCGGATGAGGCTGATATCCGTCGTCAGGGTGCCAAGTCGTTCCTCCATGGACACCCTGGAGAGTTCGATGGCTGCCAATACCTGATCCAGTTTGTCCTAAATTGATGAGTCAGCTTGAGATGCGGTAGTCTTGGCCCATGTCCTGGTGTTCGGCATGTTCTCCGGTGCAGTCTCGGGTACTATGGAATGTTGTGATGCTTTCGGCTTCCCCATTGCGGTGATTGAGGGGGGGTCCCCTACGCTGCGAGCGTCGTCAGTGGCTGCGCGCTGTTGGTGCGGCTCGGTGCCAGGCTTGTTAGTCCCATGGGTAACTTGCGCTCACCAGGTGCTGCGTGAGGGTTGTACGGGTCTGTAAGGGTCTAGGCAGGAAGATACCTGCGGGCCAGTCGTTCCCTGAGCAGGCCCGCTTCCCTGCAGTTTTGGGAAAGGGCGGATACTGCCAGGAGGGGTGAGAACTGTGTGCTTTGTGCAGGAGAAGGTTCTTTGTAGAGGTCTTAGCGGGGGTCGCAGGCGCCCCCCACCCTGAACTGAGCCTGCAGGCCTATGCAGGCACGACGTGGATCACTGGATCATTGAGCCGCCATGTTGAGGTCAAGCATCATCCATCCCAGGTGCGCTCAGTTCCTGCAGTAATGGGAGGGGGGGTCGCCTTAACGTTGCCTGCCGATTCAGGGGGAGTCGCCTCTCACCTCTGTCTCATTGGCGCTTTGTGCTCTGGTGGCTCAGGTGACTCAGTTGCTCGATATTAGTCCTGTTGGCTGCCTCGGTCTCTGGGCGCCATTTTGAGGTCAGGCGGCACCGGCTGCGGATCGCCCCGTGAGCTGCAGTAGGGTCAGGGGTGGCAATCAGTCGCCTCTCACCTCCGTTTCGCTGGCGTCTTGTGCTCTGGTGGCTCAGGTGACTCTGTGGCTCGGTACCAGTCCTGCTGTCTGCCTCAGTCTCTGGATGCCATTTTGAAGTCAGGCGACATCGGCTGAGGATCGTCCCGTGAGTTGCAGCAGGGTCGGGGGGTGGCAATCAGCTCCCTTCCTCTGGGTTGCTGGAATCAGGGGCTCATGGGCTGGCACCCTCCGGTCCCGCTCGCTTGCAGCGCAGGTCTGGGGGTCTGTCTGAGCAGGGTCGCCATGTCCAAAATGGTGGGCCGTCTCTAGTCGTCACCACCTGTGCTTGTCTCTGCGTGCCTACTCGGGGTGGACGTCAAGAATCCCCGATGCCGGGCTGTAACCTTGCTGCCACCTTTGTCCTGGGCTGGTTGGTTCGCGGTACTCGTCTCCGGTGTGTGACTCCTGTTCGATCTCCTCCGGTCTGCCGTCAGGAGCGGGCGGGCGCCATCTTGCCTCCGAGGCTCGGGGTCCCGATATTTTGGTGTTCCGTCGGGAATAAGCTCAATTGTTAGAGGAATGAGGCATCACAGGGTGTTGTGGACGTTCCTACACCTGGATGCGGGCTCAGCGGTCCGTTACAACGCATAGAAAAGGGCAATGTGCTGGCCCGATCGCCGAGCCTCAGCAGGACACGTCTGCCATCGCAGCCTGCTTGGCCACGCCCCCCCCACAGGGCAGCAAACTTACTAATCTGCCAAACAAATTGGTGGCTCCGGCCCATGCTGCCTGCCATGACCGAATGAGAAGATACACATGCAGTTATTCCCGCTAAAATCAAAGTACAGAATCAACTAGACCGCTAACCAACAACCGCATCGTGCACATAAAATGAAAACAGCATGGCATGATCAACCAGTATGAATCCATCTGAAGGAGGGAAGGGCTAAGTTACATTTACCCTTCGCTTCAAGAACCAGCCCACACAGGATCCTGGCAGTGCGTGTGTGGTAATTGGTAACATCTTAATGTTAATGTTGTGGTTTTATTATGAGCAATGTGGAACATGATGGTGGTGTGTTCCATCTGAACTTTTGCATATTGACTGTTATGTATAGAATGTAATGTTTTGAAATGGGAACTGCAGCCTGATTAGGGAAGATGGCTGGGATGTTTCTCCTATGAATTGAACATAAACCTCATCTTCCCTCATGCAGGCATCTACCATGCACTTCATTGGGAGAGAAGCTACTTTGGAACAGCGTGCTCAAAAAGCAATCATGCAGTCACCCTCTACCAGTCTAAGGGCAGCTGAATGCAAAGCATACCAACACAACCATGCGTATGCCACAGTGTTGACATGATGTGCAACAAGAGACTTTAAACCATTGCAAAAACCTATCGGTCGCCATGTTATTCAATAACTGCAATAGTTCATTATGTCAATTTCAATCTAGTACCTAGTACTATGTGACTGTATGTAATGCTAATATCAAACCATGGTCATTTCATAGCTGCCAAGGTTTGAGATTGCGTCTGTGTGACATTTTTATGATTTCAGTGTACTTACGAGTGAAATTCAATGACCATATGGGTGACACTTAGAGTGACACTTTCTTGTGAGCAAAACCAAGCATTAAGTCCATTGCACATTCTCCTCACATCATTGCACATGTTTTTACTCCTCCGTTGACCACTACAGCTGAGCTGCTTGCAGTACCATGGACAATTTATAACATTCATTGGTTTCTCGAAAAAGTCAGTGTAAAATTGGCAGGCTATTGTAACTTTGCTACATAAACACCTTTTATCACAACTTAGAAGTTACATAACTACCACATTAGTGTGCTATGAATCTCAAATAGCACACTGACAGACATCACTGACTCACTCTTTCAGGGTGTGCATTATCACCAGTGGTATTAAGAGTTGCACATCAGACCAGCCAACACGTTTCATCCCTTAGGACTTCATCAGGGCTGTGAGATTAAAAACATACATAAAACAATATGTCCCATATATACACACAAATTATTATTTACAATTTCATCTAACTATACAGTATTCATACATATTACATCAAGTCTCAAATACTAGAAAACACGCTACACAAGACTCCATACCTATATACACCAAAAAAAATACAATTATTTTTATTTTTTCTTGCTGTATTCACACATTTATGTAAATGTAATTTCCATATTTGTATGTTTATTCTTAGTGACCCGGCCTTCTAATTGCCCAGTGCTATTTACAATCCTAAGTCTTTAAAGTAAAATTTATAAAACCAAAAAAGGCACTCACTTCATAAATCTCTTATTTCTTCTGGTGTACAATGTCATCCAAATACCCACATCTGGAAAGGTTCAGGTTTGGGTGTAGGGTGGTGTAATACCCCCTATTTTGTCTACAATTGCGTAAAGAGTATTATTGAGTCATATACACTTATTTCCCATATTATAGATCAGATCTCCCTACGTTTGTCTGGTCAAGGAATCTCCGATCATACATATTCCAGGTGTGCCATCAATGTTGCATCAATAAATATGATGCAAATGTTTTATACAAAATAAAAATGTTTTTGTATTTCCATGCTGTCAGTTGAAATGATTCATTATAGAGTCCAGTCTATTATATATGCAAAACACTCCTCCCTTCTCTAAAACTATTCATATGAATAATCTTATGACCATTAAGCAACAATTTTATTTTAAGAGTTAATGTTAACCCTCCTTGACCATCCTAAAACCAATCTAAAAAGATCTTCGATTAGTCTAGATCACCATGTTCAGATTAGTCCAACTAACCCCAACCAAATAAATCCACATATACTCCTATGGTTCCATAAAACAAGGTTCCACAAAGTCAGCTTACGTGCTAACCTTCTTCTTCCGTATAGACGTCCCAAATCACAGGCAGTCGGCCTCTTCCTAATGGCATGTCTCACTGGTAGATTTATGCAAATTTTAGGCCAATCATGGTTAATATTACAAAATGTCCTTTCCGGCTACTGAGATACCATTGTATGAGTTTGCTACAAAACACACCGGAAATCAACCACCAATTGCCGTTCCTCCTTGGGACTAAATGATGAACAGTAGTCCACCCTTGTGTCCACAGTTAATGAAATAACAATAGTGTCAAGCTAGCTACATATGCGTTCTATTATCAAGGCCTATTACGGTGTTTCACAAAAAGGTCGTTATAGTCTCCATGGTGTTTCAATATCTATAAAACACAGGCGAAACTTAAGTGAAACCCCAATCAAGTCTTAGGCTGTGTCAGCTCTTGCCCGAAGATTCCTCTCCGTTCTGCTACTATAATCAGAAAATCAGAACTCCCAAAGGTGCGTATGTATAACTCCAAATATTTCAACCTCTATGTGTATCCCCGGGAGTTTACTTTCTGGTCCACTCACTTAGTTTGCCAATCAGAGGCTGTGTGCACATCAGAAAGTCGGATGTGTACCGTGAGAAACCTATAGAAGCAATCGAGGGGTAAAATATACAGCAAAATTCGGCAAACCTAATGTATGTTTGTCCGGTATATTATAGTGATCAGAATTTCGCAAAGTGATATACATTTCATTGTTGTAAAATGAGGTGGACGACCTAAACCCGTAAAAACCATCATTGCAACCCATATCCTTTACAACATTGCAAGAATTAATGTCATATGAGTTTCTGGTTCCTCCGCGAGCAACCGATCTGCATCTTGCAATTCTTCGGTATCTAAAATGACCACATACTCCAGGCCAGATTCATACTACCTTGTATGGCCCTGCCCCCTCATAAGGAAAAATCGACTAAGTGATATCATCTAGGCCATGGATAAGCATAGATCCGATCTTATAGTAATCACATGTATGCTCTTGCCTAAACCCCTCCTTTGTTAAAACTAATATAGCAAGTGATCTCTACCTTCAGGTATTAACGTGTATGTTCCTATGTGTATGCTATTTCATATCATGATCTATGTAATGATACTTTGAATTCAAAGGTAGAGGGATATATAACAAGCTGGGTGGATGGGTGGAAGTCACTAGTTACACTGGGCAATGGGAAAACTGTAGTGCACACAAAACCATCCTCCCTGATGTAGGACATATCAGGTATGAAAAATAGAGGTTCAAAACAATAAAATACTATCTCATATCCAACTCTTGGGTACGTGATGTATTAAAGTACATGCCATACCACACACTTATTCAGTTGATTTTACAAAATCAACTTCTTATGTAGTTCTTTAGCGTGCTGTTAGTCCCACTGATTATCAAGTCCAACATCAACGCTTATTTTTGTATGTATCCTTTATACACATTGGTAATTATTCTGGCTCTTGAAACACAGTCCTCCCTGTTGGATTCAAGTCCCATGGAATCCAAAAATTGAGAAAGATACGAGGGGTGGTGACATGGAACTGAAACAGACAGGAAAAAGCAAAGTCGATCAGTAGATTAAGAACTGTACAGATGTGTCTTAATTGGGAAAATGAACCACATAATTTTCTTTAACTATGATGGCACAGGGAGGACTGTGTTTCAAGAGCCAGAATAAGTATAAATGTGTATAAAGGATACACAGAAAAATAAGGGTTGATGTTGGACTTGATAATCAGTGGGGCTAACAGCACGATAAAGAAGCTTCACAAGAAATTGATTATGTAAAATCAACTGAATAACTGTGTGGTATAGCATGTACTTTATTACATCACGTACCCAAGTGTTGGATATGAGATAGTATTTTATTGTTTTGAACCTCTATTGTTCATACCTGATATGTCCTTTATCAGGGTAGGGTGGTTTTGTGTGCACTACAGTTTTCCCATTGCCCAGTGTAAATAGTGACTTCCACCAATCCACCCAGCTTGTTATATATCCCCCTTTCTTGGAATTCGAAGTATCATTACATAGATCATGATATGAAATAGCATGAACATAGGAACATACACCTTGATACCTGAAGATAGAGATCACTTGCTATATTAATTTTAACAAAGGAGGTGGTTAGACAAGAGCAAATATGTGATTTCTATGAGAGCGTATCTATGCTTATACAGGGCCTAGATAATATGACTTAGTCGATTTTTTCTTACGAGGGGCGTGTGATAACGGCAACAGTTGTATGAGACACTACTGCCAATTTTCAGGTTTGCAGGGCTGTACACGGTGAATCTGGCCTGGAGTATGCGGTCATTTTAGATACTGGAAAATTGCAAGATGCGGATTGGTTGGTCACGGAGGAACCGGAAACTAATATGACATTAATTCATGCAATGTTGCAAAGGATACGGGTTGCAATGATGGATTTTACAGGTTTAGGTAGCACACCTCATATTACAACAATGAGATGTATATCACTTTGCGAAATTCTGATCACTACAATATCCCGGACAAACATACATTAGTTATGCTGAATTTCACGGTATATTTTACCCTCAATTGTTCCAATAGGTTTCTCACGGTAGACATCCAACTTTCTGACTTGCACACAGCCTTTGATTGGCTGAATGAGTGAGCGGCCCAGAGAGGAAACTCTGGGGGATGCACATAGAGGTTGAACTATTCAGAGTTATACATGCGCACCTTCGGGCATTATGATTGGCCGATTATAGTAGCGGCCCAGAAAGGAAGCTTCGGGCAAGAGCTGGCGCAGCCTAACACTTGATTGTAGTTTTATTTACATTTCACCTGTGTTTTATAGATCTCAAAACACCATGGAGACTATAACAACTTTTTTTGTGAAGCACCATAATAGGCCTCGATAATAGAGCACATATGCAGCTAGCATGACACTACTGCTATTTTATTAACGGTGGACACAAGGGTGGACTATTGTTCATCATTTAGTCCCAAGGAGGAACGCCAATTGGTGGTTGATTTCCAGCGTAGTTTGTAACAAACTCATACATTGGTATCTCAGTAGCCGGAAAGGACATTTTGTAATATTAACCATGATTGGCCTAAAATCTGCTTAAATCTACCAGCGAGACATGCCATTAGGAAGAGGCCATCTGCCCGTGATTTGGGACATCGTTAGGGACGAAGAAGGTTAGTACGTTAGCTGACTCTGTGGAACCTTGTTTGATGGAACCATACAAGTATATGTTGATTTATTTGGTTGGGGGTTAGTTGGATTAATCTGAACATGGTGATTTAGTGTAATGGAGGATCTTTTGAGATTGGTTTTAGAATGGTCAAGGAGGGTTAACATTAATTCTTAAAATAAAATTTTTGCTTATCATAAGATTATTCATATGAATTATTTTTGAGAAGGGAGGAGTGTTTTGCATATATAATAGACTGGACTCTATAATGAATCATTTCAACTGACAGCATTAAAATACAAAAACATTTTTATTTTGTATAAAACATTTGTATCATATTTATTGATGCAGCATTGATGGCACATCTGGAATATATATTATATCGGAGATTCCTTGACCAGACAAACTTAGGGAGATCTGATCTATAATATAGGAATTAAGTGTACATGACTCAATGATAATCTGTACGCAATTGTAGATAAAATAGGGGGTTCTACACCACCCCACACCCAACCTTTAGCCTTTGCTGATGTGGATATTTGGATGGCATCGTAGACCAGAAGAAATAAGGGATTTATGAAGTTTCCAAGTGAGTGCCTTTTCCGTTTTATAAATTTCACTTTAAAGACTTAGGATTGTAAATAGCACTGGGCAATTAGAAGGCCGGAGCACTAAGAATAAACATACAAATATTGAAATTACATTTATATAAATGTGTGAATACAGCAAGAATACATAAAAATAAGTGTCTGTTTTTTAAGGAGTATATAGGTAGGGAGTCTTGTGAAGCGTGTTTTCTAGTATTTGAAACTTGATGTAATATGTTTGATACTGTGTATATAGATGAAATTGTAAATAATAATATGTGTGTATATATGGGACATATTGTTTTGTGTATGTTTTTAACCTCAGATCCCTGATTAAGTCCTAAGGGACGAAACGCATTGGCTAGGCTGATGTGCAACTGCGTTTGACCAAAATTTTTAATAAAGGTGGTTTTGAACAGACATACAAGACTCCGGAGGATTTCAATAGTGATTTTTGTTTACGGACACTGTCTGATGTTGCATTTTTCTTCTGGGAACTTTCTGAATGCTCTTAATTGAGCTATATTCATGATATACTGTATGCTTCTTTTCAATTGTTCTGTTTTGTATTGTCTGTGACTTCTAAGCAGTGGGGATATCTATTGACCCACACTGCTTGTGCATAACTTTCTTTGATATATTAAGAGTGTTTGACTGGAGAAGCACAAAGGCAGGATTTAAATGCCAACCACAGTGTTTGGGGTTGGCTTTGCAAATAAGAATGCATTTCTACCCAAGCAAACCTGTTAGCAACATTAGGATAATGAAAGACTGGGGAAAATAACATGACATTGTAACCTATTCCATGCAGTTTACAAGCGGCTGAGTTCTTTGATGACAGTTTAAAGGTCACTATGTTATTTGGTGATTGCAACTAATGAACTGCAAGTATCAAAAGGATCTCTGTGACAAAAGCAGTAACCCACTGCGCTATCCACATAAAATACAGTTCCATCTGCATGGCACATATTCTGCCACAGACATTTAATGAACCTGTCTGTGCTAGTTTATATCGTGAGTCAAAACTGACACTAAAACTCTGATCTCTCTCCATTAGGAACATTAATCACCTCATTCTTCCCTTTAGTTTTTTACTGTTGTCTGAAAACTGCTGGGCACACAACTGACCTCTGCATATTGCTTTCTACAGCGGCACCCCTCAGCTAAGCTCTAGGTGCAGCTGCATACCGCCGGTCATATTTGATCGCCCTTAAAATTCGACCCCTGCACAGCATAAATAGTGCTGCCTTGCCCGCCGTCGGTGCTCTGTAGTTTGAACTACTCTCTGACCAGTAAAGTTGGCTGATCGCAGTTAGACTGTCCAGTAAAGTTGACTGACTGCAGTTAGACTATCCAGTAAAGTTGACTGACTGCAGTTAGACTATCCAGTAAAGTTGACTGACTGCAGTTAAACTGTCCAGTAAAGTTGACTGACTGCAGTTAGACTTTCATGAGCACTTACCAACAATAAACTGCAACAGTGAGAGAGATCCTGGTTGTCGGCTCCATCCTCCGGTCATCATCTCCTCCAGTGCACACTCAAGTGTGAGAGCTCAGATGCCTTCAGAGAGCCTGTCCGCGTGTAGCACAGACACAGAGTACTTCGACACTGACACACCAGTGTCCGAAAATCAGACGGAAGGGTCGGTATCAGAAAAACATGAGAACAGGAGACATAGAAGCACCTTTTACTGTGGCAAGGAGGAGCGTTTTGTCTTTGTGCTGACAGTCTGCCCAAACCACAGAAGACTTCAAAGAAAAGGTATCACTGCCTTTGTTTACATTTCAATTGAGCCGCACACTTTTAAAGAAAGTCACTGTAAACTGAGGCCTTCACGTCTTTTCATTTCTGCGTGCAGACCTAATTTTCCTTTCTGCTAAATTGAAAGAAAAGGACGTTGCTGCGCTTGCTGTTGATTTGCTACAAGCAAGCATGAAGCTCCCGTTCCTCCCTCTCCCTATTCAGCCATGATTACTTTTCAACAAAAGTGGCAGCTGCGCACTAAGTCTGACTCCCGGATATACCATACGTAGCAGAAATGGAACATTCCACCTAGTGTTAACATGTAAATGAAGGACTGGTCATAGAAAAGCTAGAAATGTCATACACTCAGTGTTTTGTCACATAGACGAATATGTTGGTTTGTTCTGATATTTTTTTTGTATATTCATGTGTAAACAAATGTGTTTCAATGTATGTTTGTACTTTGTGTTCTATATTTAAATGTTGCCCTTCACAGAGACATGTAATAATGTAAAAATACTTATTTTAAAAAGTAAAAGAAAAGTTAAATAAATCACAAGGGCTAATTAAATCAGAACATTGGTACCTTTGTTTTGAATAGATGAGAAATTGTGGCAACTAGCTACTTTGTCAGTTTATAAAGTTTAAGTGGTCCAATCTAGTTTGCGCAAAGGACCCAAGCCTTCCTTCATTATTATCTTTCTAAAAGTGGCATTTTCAGACCTGCAATTTAAAAACCAACTTTACTAAAAGACGTGTTTTTAAATTGTGAGTCCAGAGACACCAAACTCAATCTTTCCATCTTTTCCCATATGAAATACACTTGTAAAACATTACAATGCAGCTCCAATATTACCCTGTGGGAGAGATAGGCCTTGCAGTAGTGAAATACGAGTTTAAGAGTATTTCATTACCAGCAGATGTAAAACTTAAAATGACATGTCCTACCTTTAAAGTACACTGCACCCTGCCCATGGGCTGTCCAGGGCCTACTCTAGGGGTGTCCTATGTGTAATAAAAAGGAAGGTTTGGGCCTGACAAGTAGGTTAACTTGTCAGGTCGAAATGGCAGTTTACTACTGCACACACAGGCACTGCAGTGGCAGGCGTGAAACATGTTTACAGGGCTACTTGTGTGGGTGGCACAATCAGTGCTGCAGGCCCACTAGTAGCATTTGATTCTCAGGCCTTGGGCACATGTAGTGCACTGTACTAGGGACTTACAAGTAAATAAAATATGCCACTCATGGAGAAACCAATCACCATCATCTTTTAGGTACAGAGTGCATACACTTTAGCACTTGTCAGCAGTTAATAAGTGCCCAGAGTCCTTGAGGCAGCAAATATGAAGTACAGCACACAGTGAAAAACAGGAGGTCAGAAATCAAAGAGTCAAGGGAAACCACATCAAAACACGCCAACTGTCCCCCCCCAGCATAAAGTGAAAAGAACTACACAACACTTGGGAGTTCTCTTCACTAAGGCGGAAGAACCTGGAAAGACCACCAGCGTTGGGGTGTTCTGTTCCAGGACGGAATTCTATTGTAAAGTCCATTACCTGTAGGGAGATGGACCACCTCAACTGTTTAGGATTCTCACCCCTCGTCTGCATTAACCATCTGAGGGGCCTGCGGTCTGTCTGAACACAGAAGTGAGTCCCAAACAAGTAGGGTCTTAGCTTCTTCAGCGCCCAGACCACAGCAAATGCTTCCATTCTATTGCGTTCCACCTCTGTTCCCTGGGAAGAAACCTCCTACTAATGAAGTCTAAAGGTTGATCTAGGCCCTCTTCATTTAGCTGTGCTCTGAGGCATCAGTCTGCACCATTAATTCTTGGGAGAAGTCAGGAGCCTTGAGCATGGGTGCCGGGAACATGGCTTCCTTCAGGGTGTCAAAAGCTTTCTGGCATGTGCCCCCTCAGTCAAAGCAATCTGCCAGTATCCAGAAGTTAAAACAAAAGTGCTGAGGAACTTGGATTCTCCAAGCCGATCAATGAGCTCAACAGCTCTGGGGACCTGGCCTGGCAGTTCGGTCTGGACTGTTCCCATGGGGCGCTGGCTCAATACTGATTTGCATATTGCTGGGTCCAAACTGGGGTGGCGTAGTGGGCAAAAGAACGATGGATTTAACACAGATCTTTTGACTGGGGGAGAATGTTTGCATTGTCAGCATTCCGTCCATCATTTGTTTGCTGTAACACTTTTTGCCCTAAGTGGGATGGGTATGCCCAGACGTGGGTCCCTTGCTCACTGCGCCACTGGATTCAAGCTAGCCTGGCTGAAGAAGGGTGACATACCCTGAAATCGGTCCCAGGATGCTTGTTTCCGGTCCAGGGAGGACCTGGCCTGGCAGTTCGGTCTGGACTGTTCCCATGGGGCACAGGGTCAAGACTGATTTGCATATGGCTGGGTCCAAACTGGGGTGGCGTAGTGGGCAAAAGAACGATGGATTTAACCCAGATCTTTTGACTGGGGGAGAATGTTTGCATTGTCAGCATTCCGTTCATCATTTGTTTGCTGTAACATCTTTCTAAAAGTGGCATTTTCAGACCTGCAATTTAAAAGCCAACTTTACTAAAAGAGATGTTTTGAAATTGATTCCAGAGACACCAAACTCAATCTTTGTATCTTTTCCCAATTGATAGTTACACTTGTAAAACTTTACAAGGCAGTTTCAATGTTATCCTATGGGAGAGATAGGCCTTGCAGTAGTTAAATAAGAGTTAAAGAGTATTTCACTACAGGGACATATAAAACTTAGAAGTACATGTCCTTCCTTTTAAGTACCCTGCACCCTGCCCATGGGCTGTCCAGGGTCTACTCTAGGGGTGTCCTATGTGTAATAAAAACGAAGGTTTGGGCCTCACAGGTAGATTGACTGGTCAGGTCGAAATGGCAGTTTACAACTGCACACACAGGCTCTGCAGTGGCAGGCCTGAGACATGTTTGCAGGGCTACTCATGTGGGTGGCACAATCAGTGCTGCAGACCCACTAGTAGCATTTGATTCACAGGCCCTGGGCACATGTAGTGCACTGTGCTAGGGATTTACAAGAAATCAAATACGCCAATCAAAGAGAAACCAATTACCATCATCTTTTAGGTACAGACCACATGCACTTTAGCACTGGTCAGCAGTCAAAAGGTGGACAGAGTCCTAAAGCCAGCGAAAACGAATTACAGCACACAGTCAAAAGCAGGAGAGCAGAAAGCAAAAGGTCAGGGAAACAATGCCAAAAATGTCAGGTCTAACAATTTCCGTATGATCTCTGATCACAAGTCCTTAATAATCTTATTCCTCTTGAATGCAAAAAGAGGTACCTCAGTCCATGTGTTTTTAATCAATGGCCATTGTTTTTAGGTCTCGCCTAGACAGCGCACGCGCTGTCTCTTTGACATATGCTGCATCTACTCTGTGGGCTTTCAGCCCACCCATCGGTTTTAATTTGCTGCTTTGTGTGTCCTTCGCAAAGGCTTGCTTCTCTGTGGTCAATGTTGGTTATATGTCCCTCTTTTTTGTGTGTCTACCCTTCCTATGGAGCTCACCCCTATTACATGTAGGCTTGACCTTTTGTGCATGTAGGTTTGTTTAAGCACACAATTGTTTTATTTTGTTTCTGCCTGTGTTTTCAAAATGTCGGCTTTTCTTCCTGTACACATTCACCAGACGGGAGTTCATTTATCGTACTGCTAATAAACCTATTTATCGGCATTCTGAATTTGAAATTTTGTTTCCTTTCGCCATTGTTTAATTTTGTTAACAATAGGCATATATTTAAATTGGTTTTTTTGTAGGCACGGAGAGAACCGACACTGAGACTCTAACCTGGTTCTCCAGTTCCAAAGTCTGCAGCTCTGGATGTTATGCCACATCCTTTCTCCATTTAGATACTGTGTAAGAGCTTGCACACAACTCAAGTTGTCTCTAGCCAAAACCAATCAGTGACTGAAATCACATGCTAAACAATGAAAGTACAGATAGGCAGTTGTGGTGCTATATAATAAAACACACGTTTTTTAAGGATGGCAAAACTAGCTGCGCATAAGAAAATCATTTGCGTCACTACAGTAAGTGTTGACAACACAGAAGTTGGGAAATCCTTCTCAAATAGCATTATGTTGCCATAAGCAGACAGCAGAAAGCTCCCTGCACTCCAAATATCCACAAAGTTACTAGCTAGACACAGATCTGTGTCTTGCCTCACTGCACTATTAATTCGGCTGAATGCCTACGGGAGGGATGCCACCAGCAGGATTTAGCGCCAGTGATTATTCCATGCGCACTCCCAGGAACATTCTATTGGAGGCGGGTTACAAGAGGACAATGGCCATCCCGCAGTCTGTTCTTCGGGACATCAAGACATGCCACCAGACATGGCAGCCAGCTGCAGAGGCACAAGTGGTTATTATCATGGGGATTATGTACTGAAGCTGGACAATACGAGTGTCATGAGAACGCATCGCTTAGGTAGCACTTATGAAAATAACAGTACATCTTTCAGTGGGAAGACTGTGCCGTCCCACCGCAGGAGAGCAATACATCATGAATAATTATGTTTCAATTGTTGGTAAGGTCTTGTAGGCAGCCCTATAGTGTCCGCATTCACAGCTCATCACCAGAAAACCGTCTTCTGGGCATTAAAGCAACTGTAAAAACTCTGAGGGATCAGCAACTAATATCAGCAATATTTATTATATTCTCATTTCCTTCTGTCTGTAATTTAACGTTTTAGTGTGCTGTGGAAAGGTAGCTATTAAATCCAAAGCGTGCTGAGGACGCATGTGGGTGGCTCGTTATTTCAGCAGGCGCAGCAGGACAGGCAGTGCCTGGAATGGACAGTGGGACCCTTGACACTTTGAGGCTGCCTCAGCCACCAGTACTTCTAAAGCAGAGGGGCTGCACGCGAGCCAGAGTATTCTGCTTAAAAACACAGCAGGGAGGCATTATAAATGTGCTGCTTTACTTACCCCCGCTCCCTATCTTTTCAACCCTGAGTCTTCTCCCCACCTCCCACCCACCTCATCTCTGTTTCTTCACTACCCCCATTAGCCACCCCCACCGATTGACAAAGCCAAAATGTAGCCCATGGGCAAAACCCATAAGCATTGCCATTGTTTGTTTAATGATTTATTCAATATTATTGCTGATGGGAGTAAAAGTGCTCACCATCAATATTCTGCTCTGTGAATTGTCTCTAATCTTTGGGGTAAGTACACTATTCCTTGGACAAAAACATGGTTGCGTAAGTGCTCTAATTATTATTTTGTTAAGGTAACCCTCACAGTCAATCTAGCTTTAAGGAGTTCTGCTTCCCTAAAATAATCATAAGACACACAAATGATGGACCTGGCCTAGCATTTCAGGCTGGACTGTTCCCTTGGGGAGCAGGGTCAAGACCAATTTGCATATGGGTGGGTCTAAAGTGGAATGGTGTGGCATGCAAAAAAAACGATGGATTCAACCTAGATCTGTGACTGGGGGTGAATGTTTGATTTGTTCAGCATTTCGTCCATCATCTGTTCTTTTTGCATTTTTTGTCCTAAGTGGGAAGGGTATGCCCAGACGTGGGTTCCATGCTCGCTACACCACAAGATTCAAGCAACCCAGCTGATGAGGGGTGACACCCCTAAACCGGTCCCAGGATGCTTGTTTCTGGTCCAAGGAGAACCTGGCCTGGCAAGTCGGGCTGGACTGTTCCCATGGGGAGCAGGGTCAAGACTGATTTGAAATGGCTGGGTCTAAACTGGAATGGCGTGGTGTGCAAAGAAATGATGGATTCAACCCAGATCTGTAACTGGGGGTGAATGCTTGATTTGTTCAGCATTCCGTCCATCAACTGTTCTTTTTGCATCCCTAAAATAATCTTCCTTTAAGAAACAACTTCTGAGTAATCACAAAAATTGAACAAAGAATAGATTATCCCTGAGTTGGTGGTCACTGTTGTACCTCAGTACCTCCGTACAATTTGGGAGTTGGTGTCTGTAAGTTATTTGTACAGAGTGGTGTACAGAATACCCTCTTTTTGCCTTACCAAGAAGCCAAGGAAATTGATTTCTGCCTTGTTATAGTTAGCTGTAACCCTGAGAACAGAGCTTTGGTTATTGATACGAGTTATAGGGCCCAAACGTTCTGCCTCTTCCGTATGTCATAGTAGAAAATGTCATCTGTGTACTGCCTCCGGGACCGGATCCTGTCTCTAAAGGGATTACTTATATTTGAATTTGTATGGGATTTATAAAGCGCCAGAATCGCCCCCGAAGGAGTATCTCCGCGCTGCAGCGTTTATATGATAAACCTCACTGATTTCAAATTCATCAACGTACAGGTTAGCTACATTTGGAACACAACAAGCACCTATTACTACCCTCTTGATTTATACATAGAAGTAATTTGCGATCATAAAGTTGTTTTTCTTAATGTGGATCTTTTCTAACCCTACAATAAATGCCAACACTGTAGTGCTCCTCTCAACTCTAGAGATGGATCTGTCAATAGCCTTATCTTGAGGAATGCTCGCTTACAGGGATTCAAGTGTGACCAAGATGCCATCCTTGTCATTATAGCTCATCATTGTAATTTTAACTCACTCCTATATCGTTTATGAATTGCAAACTATCAATGAAAAAAGACTCAAATTTGGGGACTCCATCCTTAATATATAAGTCTGTTTATCAGCATGCATGTTCTAGTACTGAACCATAACCTGAGACAATTGGTCTCCAAGGTGGTTTCCTTTGATTTTTATGTATCTTAGGCAGTGTGTGTGAGAAGTTGGCCTGGCATATGCTGTCCACTAATTATAGTGGGCACCTTGCACCAGTCCAAATCGACTCTTATGGTAGATAGGTTAAAGACAACCTTATTGAAAGCTATCCTAGTGGTAGCTATGGAGAGCAGCCTTCAGGCTAAGTCTTGAAGGAATGTAAAGCAGCTTGTTTTACCAGTCTATAATCTCTTGAGTGACCAAATGAAAGAGCACCACACCAGGTATATATTCAAAATATATGTATTTATTACTAAACACACCCCTCTAGTCTCTTTATGAGGCTAGAGTTCGAAGTACATAGGTTATAAGATCTTAAATCACAGTAATAGCACAAATACACGTTTGGGCCCTAGGGGCGTACCAAACCATATACCAATAAAGTGGTATGCGAACCACGACTGAACTAGACACTAGGCCTAGAGCCTCTAGAAGTGCTTGGACCACAAGGAACCACCCAAGGTAGTGACACAGGGGACCCACGGGAGACGCGTGCAGTGTAAATACACAACCGCGATACGCCGTTAACTTCTATGGAGAAAGTCGGGATCGGGAAAATAGAGGAAAGGGACACTTAAAAGAGGACTAGGACAAAACCCTTTGAGATCTAGGACTTTGAAGAGTCTCTACCCACGGGAGCACCGGAGTACTCGTGTTACCTCACCCAGGGAAGCCGGGTGCATAGGTGCCTTTCGGGGTCGGGTTTCGTCGTCGATTCGAATGGCGATCTGCTGCAAAGTGCTGCTGGCGGCCAAGAGAAAAGTGTCCGGGTGGATCCAAGAGTGGATCGGAGTTCTGGTGAACCTGAAAGCAGAGGGGACAGAGTCTGGGTCACTAGCCAGTGACCAGGAAGGCAATGGACAGATGCCCACCGATGTCGAGTGCTTCAGGTGCGTTGACGGTTGTCTTGACTCTTCAGCCACGATGTCCGGGAGGCGTTGTCGGCGACTAGGAGCAGGATTCAGGCTGGTGCTCGATGTCTGTCGAGTGCTGAGGTGTCGGCGACCGGATTGGACCCAACAAGCCTTGGCAACGGCAAGTCTTGCGTAAGATGTAGATCGTCGATGGTGCAGACCAGCAAGGTCTGTGGAACTCACCCAGCGAGGGTAAGTGAGGGCAGGCCTGGAGCAACCAGGATGCCAAGTAAGGAAAAGATTGGCCTTCGTTAAGGGCTACTAGCCAACGGGCTAGCGACCGCAAAGGAGCCTCGTGACGCCGCACGTGGAGCTGGCTTACAGGACACTCGTGGAGTGGGGGCCAGTGATCTTCGGTGCAGGTGGTGCTGGAGGCTAGGGCTACTTGGAGCCCAAAGCACGATTTCTTGGGAGACCCAGAAGATGGTGCACTTGCAAATGTGCTCGGTGTCCAGGGGTCATGGTCTCAAGTCACCCACGATAGCCATGGGCCTCAGCTTTGCTGGGGACTCAGGGTGGCCTCGGGGAAGTCTGAGAATCCACCTCTGGTGATGCGATGACTTCGGCGTCCGACGGGAGCTTCAGTAATGCGAACCGGACAGATGCTTCTTTGGTGCCTGCCAAGCAGGGGAATCACTCCTTGACCCCAAGGGAGATTCTTCAGTCCTCTAATCGTGAGTAGAGCGTCGAAGGTCCAGGATTCAGTTTCAGAGTTTCGTCCAGGTATAATCTAAAGTCCTAAGGACTGGGTTCCTACCTTTATTCTAAAAATAGGGGTTGGACTACTCTGTGGCCCCACCTATGGGTGGGTCAGGGCAGAGGGGTGGCTACACCCCTTTCCCTTTGTCCAGTTCGCGCCAAAGCAGGGGCTGCAAGCCCCTGATCCGGTTTGAACTGGGGTATGCACAGGGACACCAAATGTGCCCCCAGTGCAGGACTTCAAAGCACCCGAAAGTGCTCCCGCCCAGCCCCAATACACATTATCCTGTCTGGGGAGGTGGTCACACCTCCCTGGGACAGGAAACCTATTGTCCAGGCCTCCCCTGCCGGAGTTTCGTCCAGCAGCAGGAGGCCAGACTCGTGTCTGTGGCAGCAGCATCCATTTTGTGATGCCAGGGCTCTGGAAAGAAGTTACCGGACTCGTCAGAGTTAACATGTCTTTCCCTCTAGAAGGGTGGAATGCTACCCCCGCCGCCAGGATTGGTGGGGGGTAGTATTCCAAGATGTTTGACACCAAACACGACATGTTTAGGTGCAGCCATTCCAAAGTTAGCATTTTACCGCGAGGATATAATGCGCTTAAGAGTATATGGTCAGGCTGCACTACAAACAGCATCAGAGATGGTCTCCGAACGCTGCAGAGGGGCCCTGCTCATGCAGGGGCACCCTCTCACATAGGAACCACGCACTCTGCCTTTAGGATTGATAAGGCCTGCCTTAGGAGTGACTTATAGGTTTATATGTGTGTATGTATTTCGTGATATAGGTAACCTATATCACAGTAAGGGGTGCATGCACCACCTTACCCAGGCTGCAGTAGCAGACCTGTGGTGTCAGTTTGGATGGCCTTCCAGGGGTGGCATAATACATGCTGCAGCCCCTGGCAGGCCTCTGAGGTACCTATGCCCTTGGTACATAGTATACCATATACTAGGGACTTATAAGGGCACTCCAGATCCCAATCAGAGATGTGCCTAAGGCACATGGAAACCATTTTAGAGAGGAAGCAGCTAGGCTGGGGTTCTGATTAGCAGGGCCCCAGCCAGACTAATGTCGAAAAACAGTGAAGCATCAGTAAAAAGTGGGGGTACCCATGTGAAGCAGATCCTACTCTCCTACACAACCCCCCAAACGTAGGGACATTAAACTAACCTTGCCCAGTTAAGTCTTCATGTTCTAAGTGGAAATACCTAGAGAGTCCATCTGCATTCGCATGGTTACTCCCAGGCCTATGTTCCACTGTAAAGTCCATCCCCTGTAGGGAAATGGACCAGCTAAGCAGTTTGGGGTTTTCACCCTTCATTTGTTTTAGCCATAAGAGGGGCTTATGGTCTGTCTGAACCAGGAAGTGTGTACCAAACAAGTATGGCCTCAACTTCTTCAGAGCCCAGACCACAGCAAAGGCCTCCCTCTCTATGGCTGACCAACGTTTCTCTCTAGGGGTCAGCCTTCTGCTAATAAAAGCTACTGGCTGATCCTGACCTTCTTCATTCAATTGTGACAGTACAGCCCCTACCCCCAATTCAGATGCATCTGTTTGAACAATGAACTTCTTGGAGTAATCAGGACTCTGCAGAATTGGAGCAGTGCACATGGCCTGCTTGAGGTCATCAAATGCCTTTTGACAGCTAACTGTCCACTGAACCTTTTGGGCATTTTCTTAGAAGTTAAGTCATTCAAGGGTGTCACTATTGATCCATACCCCTTGACAAATCTCCTATAGTACCCAGTCAGGCCTAAGAAGGCTCTCACCTGAGTCTGGGTAGTGGGAGCAGTCCAGTCCATGATGGTCTGGATCTTGCTCTGCAAAGGTTGAACCTGGCCTCCACCCACTAGGTGGCCCAGGTACACAACCTGACTCTGCCCTATCTGGCACTTAGTGGCCTTGATAGTTAGGCCTGCCTTTTGCAGGGCCTGTAAAACATTCCTGAGGTGGACCAGGTGATCCTCCCAGGTGGAGCTAAAGACAGCAATATCATCTAGATAAGCTGCACTATAGGCTTCCAGTCCTGTGAGAACTGTGTTCACCAACCTCTGGAAAGTGGCAGGTGCATTCTTCAGACCAAAGGGCATTACCACAAATTGATAATGCCCACTAGGGGTTGAGAATGCTGTCTTGGGCTTTGCAGTATCAGCTAGTCTGATCTGCCAGTAGCCAGCTGTTAGGTCAAATGTGCTGAGATATTTGGCAGAGGCCAAAGTATCTATGAGCTCATCTGCCCTGGGTATTGGATGGGCATCAGTCCTAGTGACTGCATTGAGACCCCTGTAGTCTACACAAAACCTCATCTCTCTTTTTCCACCACTGGTGTGAGGTTTCGGTACTAGGACTACTGGACTAGCCCAAGGGCTATCTGAGGGCTCAATTACTCCCAATTCCAACATTTTCTGGACTTCAGTCCTGATACAGTCCCTGACATGGTCAGGTTGCCTATAAATCTTGTTTTTAATAGGCAGACTGTCCCCAGTGTCCACTTCATGAGTGCACCAGGTGGTCTGACTGGGTGTCAGTGAAAACATATGTCGAAACTGATTGAGGACTTGCCTGCAATCAGTTTGTTGCTGGGTAGTGAGGCTGCCTGCCAAGGCTACACCATCAACTGACCCATCGTCAGGGTTCTGTGAGAGCAGGTCAGGGAGTGGGTCACTCTCTTCCTCCTGCCCTTCATCAGTAGCCATGAGCAAGCCCATGTCTGCCCTGTCCACATATGGTTTTAACCTGTTGACATGGAGAACCCTGTGGGGACTCCTGGGTGTTCCTAGGTCCACTAAATAAGTGACCTCACCCTTCTGCTCAACAATAGTGTGGGGTCCACTCCATTTATCTTGGAGAGCTGCTGGGGCCACTGGCTCCAACACCCACACCTTCTGTCCTGGCTGGTAAACAGTCAGAACAGCTCTTTGGTCATGCCAGGCCTTCTGAAGTTCCTGGCTAGCCTCAAGGTTTTTGGTTGCCTTTTTCATGTACTCAGTCATCCTGGAGCGGAGACCAAGTACATAGTCCACTATATCTTGCTTTGGGGGCTTGAGAGGTAACTCCCATCCTTCCTTCACCAAGCACAGTGGACCCCTCACAGGGTGGCCAAACAGAAGTTCAAAAGGGCTGTAACCAACCCCCTTCTGAGGCACCTCCCTATATGCGAATAAAAGGCAGGGCAAGAGTATGTCCCATCTACGCCTAAGCTTTTCTGGGAGCCCTTTAATCATGCCCTTCAAGGTTTTGTTGAATCTCTCAACTAAACCATTGCATTGTGGGTGATAGGGTGTGGTGAACTTATAAGTCACTCCACACTCCTTCCACATTGCTTTTAAGTACCCAGACATGAAGTTAGCACCCCTGTCTGAGACTACCTCCTTAGGAAAGCCCACTCTTGAGAAGATTCCCAGGAGGGCCCTTGCCACCACAGGTGCTGTAGTGGTCCTGAGGGGAATAGCTTCTGGGTACCTGGTGGCATGATCCACTACCACCAGGATAAACCTGTGCCCAGAGGCTGTTTGGGGATCCATGGGACCAACAATGTCAATCCCTACCCTCTCAAAGGGCACCCCCACCACAGGTAGTGGTATCAGGGGGCCTTTGTAGTGCCACCTGCTTTGCCACTGGCTTGGCAGGTTACACAGGAGCGACAAAACTCCTTACTGTCTTCAGACATGTGGGGCCAGTGAAAGTGAGGGACAATTCTGTCCCAAGTCTTGTTCTGGCCCAGGTGTCCTGCTAAGGGAATATCATGGGCTATGGTCAATAGGAAGCCCCTGAACTTCAAAGGTTTTACCAACCTCCTGGTAGCACCAGGCTTGGGGTCTCTACTCTCTGAGTACAGGAGTCCATCATCCCAATACACTGTATGGGGACCACTAGCTTTCCCAGCAGCCTCAGCAGCAGCTTGCTGTCTGAGGGGTTCAAGGGAGGGGCAGCTCTGCTGCTCCTGGCTCAGATCTGCCCTAGAAGGTCCCCCTGTCCCCAAGAACTCAACCTGGTCAGGTTCAAGTTCCTCTGGGACAGTTCCTTCTTCAGGGCTGAGATCATCCCCCTCAAGGGACTGATCTTCCTCCTGAGCCAAGGGGGAAGGCACTGCCTTAACCCTACTACTCCTCCTCTTGGAAGGCACTTGGTCCATTCTTCCAGAATCCAAGGCCTGTTCAGTGCTAGACATTTTGGCTTGTGACCTGGTCACAGCAAACACATCTGCAGGGATCCCCAGCATTTCTGCATGGGTCCTGAGCTCCACTTCTGCCCAAGCAGAAGTCTCTAAGTCATTGCCAAGCAAGCATTCGACTGGTAGGTTTGCACTTACCACAACCTTCTTAAGGCCAGTTACCCCTCCCCAGGAGAAGTTAACAACTGCCAGAGTATGGTCTGTTCTGACATTGCTAGCATTGGTCACTTGGTACATCTCACCAAGCATAACTTGCCCAGGCAGCACAAGGTCTTGTGTCACCATTGTGACACTTGCCCCTGTGTCCCTAAATGCCAAAGCCTCACGTCCATTAATTAAAGGCTGTTGTCTGTACTTGCCCAGATTACTGGGACTCACAGTGGAGGTCACATCCATGCCTCCATCACAGACTAACACAGCCTGAGTCAGTTCCCTGACTAAGTCAGAGCCCAACTCAGTTCCCAGGGTGAACCCTACTAAACCCTTTGCTGGAGCACTTCCACCAACTGTACTAGGGGGAACAGGTGCCTTAGGGGCATTGGTGGGTGCTGGACTGGAGTCTTTGGACTTGGTGCAATCACTGGTCCAGTGGGTCTTTTGCTTACAGACCTTGCACCATGGTTTTCTTTGGCCTTTACCCTTGGTAGACTGGGAATCCCCACCAGAAGAAGATTTTTGGGGGCCTGATGAAGACTTTTGATCTTTACCCTTCTCCCCACCCTTGTCAGAGTTCTTAGCATCTTGCTTCTTGGTTTCCCCACCTTGGTTCTGTACCTTCTGCTTCACCCTGGTTCTGACCCATTTGTCTGCCTTCTTTCCCAATTCTTGGGGAGAGGTCAGATCAGAGTCAACCAGGTATTGATGCAACAGCTGATTTTGACAGTTATTAAGAATCTGCTCCCTCATTATCAGATTATACAATCCTGAGAAGTCACACACCTTACTGCCCATTAACCAGCCTTCCAGAGCCTTGGCAGAACAATCCACATAGTCTACCCAGTCTTGAGTCTGTGCTTTTTGGGTGTCTCTGAACTTCAACCTGTACTGTTCAGTGGTTAGGCCAAACCCATCAATAAGAGCACTCTTCAAGACCTTGTAATTGTCAGCATCCTCCTCTCTAACAGTGAGGAGCTTGTCTCTACCTTTGTCAGCAAAGGAGAGCCACAAGATTGCTGCCCACTGCTCCTGAGGGACCTTCTGTACTTTACAGGCCCTCTCTAAAGCAGTTATCCATTTGTGGATATCATCCCCACTCTGGTAGGGAGGGACAATCTTGCTCAGGTTCCTATGGTCATAGGACCTTTCCCTATCTCTAGGGACATGGCTGCCACCATGGGACTCTAGTCCCAACTTTCTTCTCTCTCTAAGGAGATCTAGGGATTCTCTATCTAAAGCTAATTGCTTTTTTCTGAGTTCCAGCTGAGTTTCCTCATACTGGACTAGCCTCTTTCTTCTCTCATGAGAGGATTCTCTCCTATGAGATGAGACAGAGCTCCCTATAGAGGTGCCAGAGTGGTTAGACTCCTGAGAAGGAGACCTAGACCTTCTGGGCACACTCTTAATCCTTCCTGGGGGACAAAGAGGGCATCATTTTGATCATCCTCATCATCATCCACAGGAGGGATTTGGTTTTCCAGGTCAGGGTCATTGTCACCCTCCTGGCCAGTTTCAGAGGGGGCTGGGGGTACTGGTACCCCTAGCGTCCTCCTCTTCTTCTGCCCCACCCTCAGCTCCTACCCCTTCAGTCCCTACAGGCTTACTAAGGTCATAAGCCACCAACAACTCCTTGAGGTGTTGGGTGGTGGGGCTTTGGCCTGTCCTTATTTTTCTCAAGTTACATAAAGCTCTCAATTCCAAGAATGGGAGTGTATCATACTTGGAGGGTGGAAGCTCAATGGCTTCCTGCAAGGATTCTTTGGATCCTGCCCTTAAAGACATTACTAGTGTGGTGTGGTGTATGCACTACCTACTCTAGTGTGGCCTACTAAACTCTCTTGAGTTGTAGAAAGGGTTGTGCTATCCCTTAACACACAACTCTAAGTTCAGTAGAACTTACTGTTATTCTAAGCTTAAATTATATGTACCTTAGGTACCTTTAGTGGTTTTCAGTTGATCAATTCAATTGAGATTATCTGGTAAAACAATAGCAAGCTGGAATCCCACACGCTGCACACCAATGTGAGAAGTTGGCCTGGCATATGCTGTCCACTAATTATAGTGGGCACCTTGCACCAGTCCAAATCGACTCTTATGGTAGATAGGTTAAAGACAACCTTATTGAAAGCTATCCTAGTGGTAGCTATGGAGAGCAGCCTTCTGGCTAAGTCTTGAAGGAATGTAAAGCAGCTTGTTTTACCAGTCTATAATCTCTTGAGTGACCAAATGAAAGAGCACCACACCAGGTATATATTCAAAATATATGTATTTATTACTAAACACACCCCTCTAGTCTCTTTATGAGGCTAGAGTTCGAAGTACATAGGTTATAAGATCTTAAATCACAGTAATAGCACAAATACACGTTTGGGCCCTAGGGGCGTACCAAACCATATACCAATAAAGTGGTATGCGAACCACGACTGAACTAGACACTAGGCCTAGAGCCTCTAGAAGTGCTTGGACCACAAGGAACCACCCAAGGTAGTGACACAGGGGACCCACGGGAGACGCGTGCAGTGTAAATACACAACCGCGATACGCCGTTAACTTCTATGGAGAAAGTCGGGATCGGGAAAATAGAGGAAAGGGACACTTAAAAGAGGACTAGGACAAAACCCTTTGAGATCTAGGACTTTGAAGAGTCTCTACCCACGGGAGCACCGGAGTACTCGTGTTACCTCACCCAGGGAAGCCGGGTGCATAGGTGCCTTTCGGGGTCGGGTTTCGTCGTCGATTCGAATGGCGATCTGCTGCAAAGTGCTGCTGGCGGCCAAGAGAAAAGTGTCCGGGTGGATCCAAGAGTGGATCGGAGTTCTGGTGAACCTGAAAGCAGAGGGGACAGAGTCTGGGTCACTAGCCAGTGACCAGGAAGGCGATGGACAGATGCCCACCGATGTCGAGTGCTTCAGGTGCATTGACAGTCATCTTGACTCTTCAGCCATGATGTCTGGGAGGTGTTGTCGGTGACTAGGAGCAGGATTCGGGCTGGTGCTCGATGTTTGTCGAGTGCTGAGGTGTCGGCGACCGGATTGGACCCAACAAGCCTTGGCAACGGCAAGTCTCGAGTAAGATGTAGATCGTCGATGGTGCAGACCAGCAAGGTCTGTGGAACTCACCCAGCGAGGGTAAGTGAGGGCAGGCCTGGAGCAACTAGGATGCCAAGTAAGAAAAAGATTGGCCTTCGTTAAGGGCTACTAGCCAACGGGCTAGCGACCGCGAAGGAGCCTTGTGACGCCGCACGTGGAGCTGGCTTACAGGACACTCGTGGAGTGGGGGCCAGTGATCTTCGGTGCAGGTGGTGCTGGAGGCTAGGGCTACTCGGAGCCCAAAGCACGATTTCTTGGGAGACCCAGAAGATGGTGCACTTGCAAATGTGCTCGATGTCCAGGGGTCACGGTTTCAAGTCACCCACGATAGCCACGGGCCTCAGCTTTGCTGGGGACTCAGGGTAGCCTCGGGGAAGTCTGAGAATCCACCTCTGGTGATGCGATGACTTCGGCGTCCGACGGGAGCTTCAGTAATGCGAACCGGACAGATGCTTCTTTGGTGCCTGCCAAGCAGGGGAGTCACTCCTTGACCCCAAGGGAGATTCTTCAGTCCTCTAATCGTGAGTAGAGCGTCGAAGGTCCAGGATTCAGTTTCAGAGTTTCGTCCAGGTATAATCTAAAGTCCTAAGGACTGGGTTCCTACCTTTATTCTAAAAATAGGGGTTGGACTACTCTGTGGCCCCACCTATGGGTGGGTCAGGGCAGAGGGGTGGCTACACCCCTTTCCCTTTGTCCAGTTCGCGCCAAAGCAGGAGCTGCAAGCCCCTGATCTGGTTTGAACTGGGGTATGCACAGGGACACCAAATGTGCCCCCAGTGCAGGACTTCAAAGCACCCGAAAGTGCTCCCGCCCAGCCCCAATACACATTATCCTGTCTGGGGAGGTGGTCACACCTCCCTGGGACAGGAAACCTATTGTCCAGGCCTCCCCTGCCGGAGTTTCGTCCAGCAGCAGGAGGCCAGACTCGTGTCTGTGGCAGCAGCATCCATTTTGTGATGCCAGGGCTCTGGAAAGAAGTTACCGGACTTGTCAGAGTTAACATGTCTTTCCCTCTAGAAGGGTGGAATGCTACCCCCGCCACCAGGATTGGCGGGGGTAGTATTCCAAGATGTTTGACACCAAACACGACATGTTTAGGTGCAGCCATTCCAAAGTTAGCATTTTACCGCGAGGATATAATGCGCTTAAGAGTATATGGTCAGGCTGCACTACAAACAGCATCAGAGATGGTCTCCGAATGCTGCAGAGGGGCCCTGCTCATGCAGGGGCACCCTCTCACATAGGAACCACGCACTCTGCCTTTGGGATTGATAAGGCCTGCCTTAGGAGTGACTTATAGGTTTATATGTGTGTATGTATTTCGTGATATAGATATAGGTAACCTATATCACAGTAAGGGGTGCATGCACCACCTTACCCAGGCTGCAGTAGCAGACCTGTGGTGTCAGTTTGGATGGCCTTCCAGGGGTGGCATAATACATGCTGCAGCCCCTGGCAGGCCTCTGAGGTACCTATGCCCTTGGTACATAGTATACCATATACTAGGGACTTATAAGGGCACTCCAGATCCCAATCAGAGATGTGCCTAAGGCACATGGAAACCATTTTAGAGAGGAAGCAGCTAGGCTGGGGTTCTGATTAGCAGGGCCCCAGCCAGACTAATGTCGAAAAACAGTGAAGCATCAGCAAAAAGTGGTGGTACCCATGTGAAGCAGATCCTACTCTCCTACAGTGTGTAAATGACAGGAGTACTGGGGTAGGGTTTAGTCAGTAAAGCATATTCCTTTGTGATGATGGTGCCCTAAATGTGATAACTTTTACCTCTTCTTCGACGTTCTTAATGGGATTAGTTGCTAATTTCTTATACTGTCTCCAAGAGCCTAGCTGCCTATGTATCTCTTCCTCAAAGTCACATGTGCCCTTTATTAATATTGCTCTTCCCTTATCTGCCGGCTTGATTGTTATATCCAGATTATGATAAAGTGTAGACAGAGCCTGGTGTTCATTCTTAGATATGTTGATATAACAACTGCAGGTTGCACCACTCTACAGAAGAGTCCATATAAAATACATATGCGAATGTCCGTCCAGTATTTGAAGTGATAATGAAATCTTTATTCTTCTTTACAGTGATGACAAAACGTAAAGCAAACAGCCACAACAGCCAACGCGTTTCGTTCTATCCCAAGAACTTCATCAGGGCAAGTGTATTAAATGGTACCAAAGAGTTGACCAAGAATTTGCATGTCAAGTCCTCAAGTGTAATCAACTGGCCATTCTCCATAGACCACCAATTTTCTTTTTAATTATAAAGTGCTGCAGGCAAAGACTAAAATAAGTCGTATTGTGCCTAATAACTGAACTGCAACCGACCCAAAGTCCGGCTCGGTGGCTCAAATATAAAAAGGCTGATGTGCCCAAAAAATCCGGTCCTGCACTGCGTAGCCGAAGAGTAGTTTGTTTAAGGTGCACCTTAAACAAACTACTCATCGGCTACGCAGTGCAGGACCGGATTTTTTTGGCACATAGTCTTTGCCTGCAGCACTTTATAATTAAAAAGAAAATTGGTGGTCTATGGAGAATGGCCAGTTGATTACACTTGAGGACTTGACATGCAAATTCTTGGTCAACTCTTTGGTACCATTTAATACACTTGCCCTGATGAAGTTCTTGGGATAGAACGAAACGCGTTGGCTGTTGTGGCTGTTTGCTTTATGTTTTGTCATCACTGTAAAGAAGAATAAAGATTTCATTATCACTTCAAATACTGGACGGACATTCGCATATGTATTTTATATGGACTCTTCTGTAGAGTGGTGCAACCTGCAGTTGTTATATCTGTATTCTTGGTTCTTCTAACCACCCCTAAAGGAACGGCAGGGGCAGCGGAGTTGCACACAATGCGAGTATAAGGCTCTATGTTGGATATTAACTATTGGGAGGGAAATATAGGGTGGATGGTGCATCACAAAAACCGGGGAGTTTTTGTATAGGTTGGCTGTTTCCTTGTTGCTGTAGAATTCTTAGATATGTTGTAGGGAATGAATTTCCTACGGCTTTCCAGTTCTTTAACCTGCTTGAGAACCGTATTTTCAAATGCAATTATTTCCACACTCATGAGATGTGTGGGGTGATGGAACAGAGAGGGTAGAGACAGTCCTGAACCAGTCATCGACGAAGAGTCCAGTTGATCTCAGAAATAATGTCTGATTCTTATTGTCCTAAAGAACAATACAGTTCCTGTCTAATCTTGAAGAAATCAGGTTTCTCTCATCACAAATCCTAATCCCTTGCTCAATATACTGTTCTCATCGTAGTTTAATTTAAACTTTGAGATGTTTAATATTTGGGGTCTCTGTGTGTCCAATGTAGTTACCAGCTGCAGTTAGCAGCTGAAAACTGTTTCCGTGTTTGCCTCTCCCCCAGGTGGTAGTTGTTCCCTTGCCATCTTCTCCCACATCCTCTCCTTCTGCCCGTTGGTCTCACCCTTCTCTTTAGGCTGTATTTTAAAAAATGTGTTGGGGCACCATTCGGTGCAACGGAGGGGCCTGCTGTACTTGAGCCAAACTGAGAACTAAATGGTTCCAGGGCCGATCTTTGCCATTTATTGTATCCTATAAATCACAAGCCATAAATAAAATACTTTGGTAGCATCAAAGCCAGAGCCACCAAAATATCCTTTAGATACTTAGAAGCCTATTCACAAAATGCATTTTGTAGTAAGTTTAGTAGTACTACTGTTCACTCACTACAAAATGCTATTCACATACCTACATGCAGAGTTAAAAGCCTTTCCTAGCTCTTCTCAGTGGAGGTCTTCGCCTTGTGGAGATTTACACTCACGTATAGATACGTTTTGGTAGTAAATGTGGGAGGAACCTGGAAGAGTGGCTGGAAAATGGGGACTATGTACAACTAAATAGGAAGGGTTTGGGAAGCGGTAGGAAGGGGCTTAGGGAGGGACAAGGAAGTGTTTAGGGAGTGACATGCAAATACAAACACCCATCACGAAAGGACAATCCCATTGCTATTCACAAACTGCACTTCAAAGTTACTACAGGCAAAAAGGATCCAAAATAGTGTTAAATGTACTCAATCCCAGGCTTCAAGTGAGTCCAGCGCGACATACGGCCGCTCACAGGTACGGCAACACTCTCTTATAGAAAGTAAAGAAGGCAGGGACATAAAATAATACACCACAACAAATAATGATACATAAAATGCATTATTTCAAATTTTAAATTACACATATATATTTATTAGGGTAAAAAGTTATATTCAATGTAAAATTATTTATTTAAATTAAATAAATATCATAATTATTGTTTCAACATAATGAAATAGATCTTTTAAAACAAATATTACATTAATGAAACACATGTAATAAAATCCACTACCTAATAATTAAATAACAATATTGAGGGTGGGATATTTCTTATTAATTTAAATCACAATAAATGTAAATTAAATTAATATGTTTATTTAATTATTTAATAAACATTTATTGTGATAAGTTAATGTGATGTATTTTTTTATTTTAAGTTAATAATTGTCATAACAATTAATTTATAATTCCAATTATTCATCTGCGTTTTTATTTTACCTCATTAAAATAGTTGAATAATTATTAAACTTTCCCTACATTTCATCTTGGGGAGATCTCCACTTTGGTGGAGAAGATCTCTACTCTGGTAGGGGATACCTCCGCCTACATTTGTAAAGTTTCTAGTAGTAGCTTTACACTCATAAATCTTCTTCTAGCAGACTCCCCCACCCCCTGTTTTTGAGGGGATAGAGACATATAAGTCATCACCTAGTAGTAAATTTGCACTCAGAAATGGTGAATAGCAAAAAGTGTCAAGCTACTACTAGGTGCTGTTGATAAGGATAAAATCGATGCCAATGCTTATAATGATACACTCACATATACGAATGAAATCACTTCACTATTGTCTAATTCACCCGTCATGAACTCTCCATCAACCCAGACTCAGAAATACGTGGTGAGGCAGGCTCTGCAGCCTAGGCCCGAGGTAACTGATTGACAGGTCACAGGTGGGGTGGCACGTAGCCAGCAGACAAACGTGCGAACATTAAACTTAGGTCCATCCCCTAGATAAGCGCAGCGACACCGCAATGGTCCAGGGAAATTGGACCCAATAAAGCACACATGGCCGGAGGTGTCGTGCATTCCTAAAACACTATAAAGTCAGATCCCACATGAAATTAGGAACGCACAGCCAATCAGGACACAGCACACACAGTACAAGCAGTGATCACACGCCCCTCATGCCGGACATCTGGACATTACCCACTGGCCCATATTGTGTCCAAGCAAGGTCAAGGCCCACCTGCATTCGTTATCAGTGGCCTTATTTACAACTCCACAGACAAGGCCCGCATTCTTTTACCAAACAAGGATTGCCAGAAGTAATTTTATGATAACCAAAACCTGTATATAAACTTGCTCCTATTGATTGTACTTTGAGTCTGTACTCCTGGTCACAGCGTTTAATTAATCCAGCTGTTCCTGTTTTGCCAAAACTTCTTGACTTTTGTTTTTTCAAGGCAAATTGATATTCGAGTAACATTTTGGCAAGCCAAATATTAGAGATTGGTACCTCGGACCCAACTGCAGTTGAAGGAAATGGACCCTGCCTGAACGGATTCACATTTGCGCAGGAAGGAAGGTGAGCAGATGCAGCAATTGATTGGAAGTTCTGCTGAATCTGCAGAGCGGATGTCCATCCTGAAACCACCGTTAGAGGGTAAGAGACCACATTTGATCCTTAGTTCCTAGCATTTGGCGTATAGCAAACTAGGAAGAAGCGCAAAAATGTAACCTGAGCGCCCTGCCACTGACAGAAATCTGGTATGTTACCTATTTTATGTGTTCAAACGGAGTAGTCGCAAGGCAGCCTCGGAGGCGTTCCCGCAGAGCTCAGCATGCTAGGAAGGATAACATTGTTTATTGTTTGGACTGCTGAGCGTGACACAGATGGTACGCATGGGTCCTGGTTGTGATATAGGGCCAACATCTCAATCTTATTTTTTAGTCTAAAAGGGTTTTCTCAGTACTACTGGTCTCTTAAACACTGTTAGTATCTGAAAGAAGTGAGAGGTGTTGTTCGCTTGGACTGCTGGGCGTGACACAGATGGTACAATAAGCCCCTAGGTGTGAAACAGGGTGCAATTCAGACGTTAGGATAAGATTTAGATCTGGGAGATCAGGTGTAGCTTGTGGTTGGCCAAGAGGGGCCTGTGGTTCTTCGAGTTATTCCTTTTCTCCCCAAAAATTGTCATGTTCTTTGGCCCGAAGCCAAAATTGACAGACTATTGGGCTCATTTAGGTGCACATGCATCAAAAAAGGCAATTGCGATTCTTTAATTGCGATTTTTTAGGAATCGCAATTTAAAAAAATCACAATTTGCCTATGCATGTAGGAATCGCAAAAAAAATTGCGATTCCTACACATTCCTTAATTGCGACTCGCAAATTGCGAGTCGCAATTATGGAATAGCTTCCTATTCATTCCTATGGGCCTAGAGGCCCATAGGAACGAATGGGAATTGCATGTGCAATTTGGGAGTACCCAATAGGTACTTGCAAATTGCGCATGCAATTTCAAGGGTGCAAGGATGCCAAAAGGACACCTTGTTGCAACCCTGAAATTTCAAATTATCCACATGTTGCGCAAACACATGCCCCAAGGGCATGTGTGTGTGTAACATGGGACTTTGAAAAATGCACTTTAGTGCATTTATCAAAGAAATTGCAAATTACCATCAACTTGAGATTGACGGTAATTTGCGATTCCTATTTGCGAAATCGCAAATTTTTACAGGTTCATGCATTGCATTTAAGGAATCGCAATTTGCGATTCCTTAAATTCAATCGCAATTTAAGTAATCGCAAATTTTGCGATTACTTAAATTGTGATTTTTGCATTTAGGATGATGCATCCCAAATGCAAAAATACCAGTCGCAAAGGGGCAGATTCTGAGAATCTGCCCCTTTGCGACCGTTTTTTTCCTTGATGCAAGTGGACCTTAGTCCCGTGTACCACGCAGGGCTTCCACTGGTCACAGGATAGCATGTGCTAGGAGCGGGCTAAGTTATTTTTGACAAAGTCATAATTTTTTCACTGGCAAGTTTTGAAATTGATGCAAGGTATATTTGATGTTGTTGATATTTGTTGCTGTGCTGCTGGTAAACTGATGCAGCTGTATTTTGTCTTGAGTATTGTGTTTTTGTCGATGTCTCAATGTGCTATATGAAGTTGTTGCTATTTCATATCAAAGTAAAATCTGCTATTTTTCTGCCAAATTTCATGACGTTTTAACAGATGCACTTTCTTCCAGGTTGTGACCCTTCACATGCATTTGCTATTTGTGTTTGAGAAATGTTTGTATTGATGCATCTGTAAATACCATTGAGCTCATAGTAAGTAGTCAGACACAGCAATCCCCATGTATAATATTTCCTAGGGGGTATCTGTCCCTTAGAAAGTACCCAACTGATTATGGAGTAGCCACTAAAACATATACAAACCAGGTTCCCCACACAGGCTAAAACACCTAACAAGTATTGCCACGAATGGCATGAACATACTAAGGTACACATGTTCCCCTGGCCAAAGGAGAGAACCTTTGACACCTACATAATCGAACACATGAGGACACACATACGGACCAAATATACAGGACAGAAAAATTACAGGAGAGAGGCACCATTAGAGCTGTGGACCATCTTCGAGGAGGCCCAGACCGACAATCCCATCACACAGACAATAAGCAAAGCGTCCACACCTCCACCGCCATATGCAAGTATGGTGGTGCTCACCCCGATGCCAGCTAGCATTAGGGTACACCAACCCGCCTGTTGAGGGAGATGGAGGGTCTCCTACTGAACAACAACCAGTTAGATCCAGGCATGAAAATCCAACAGGCCAGCAGGCCTAGGTAATCCCAGCACCAGCCCAGTCTAGGGCTAGAGCTCCCCGAAGTTCGACCCCCCATTCGTCGCATTCAGCCCATCGAACACCTGTGGCACGAAGAGCATGTACTCCCACCAGGTCAGGTGAAAACACCTGCGTGACAGGGAGATTCATTGCAGGTCTGGACAGTGATACAACTAGCAAGGGTGAGGGCCCCAGTCCCCCAGTATCCGAAGGCGAGAATAAGGCTACAGGGTTGGCCAGAATGCCAGAAGCAGAAGAGGCTCCTAAAGACACCCACACCCTACTTTCCACCCAAGACCGATCAGAGGTAGATCCAACCGTCACAGTCCTTGTGAACAACACCCCAGTTTCCTAATAGAAACGAGACGACGAGGTCATGCCTGAGGGAAGGGATAGTCCCCTTATCACAAAATACGGCAGTTGTACAAGGATTCTCGGGCACGGTGACAGGGATCCCCTTCACTGAACCTCTCGAGTTAGAGGTAGGGGGGAATAGTGTGAGGAAACAGTTATTATACTTCCCCCATTCCCGGATAACATACCTAGGGCGAGACCTGATGACCAAGCTCAAAATGTTTATCCAGTTTATCAATGACGGAACTGTAGCCTGCTCCTCCCTAGTATCTCCTTCCCTATAGCCTACCCCATTAAGACATTACCACATCATATGTGGACAGGCGAGGACAACGTCCACCCACCAGACCCCCTTCACTGAGGCAGTCCTAGAACCTACAGGTTATTTCTTTAGATTAAGTGAAAGTGCACTGCAATGAGCATGTCGCACGCACAATCTCTTAGCCCAGACAGCCAGAAAGACAAGGATCTTAATTGCCCATAGGATACGTGTAGGAAGGTAGGATCCTTCTGCATGGTTCCCCCACTTTTTGCCTGGTGCTAAGCTGATTTTGACTAGTCCGACTGGGATCCTGCTAATCAGGACTAATCAGGACCCTGGTCTCTCTGCTTTCTCCCTTAAATTGTTATGTTCAGTACTTAGGTACATCCCAGATTGGATACTGGGGTACCCTTTTCAGTCCCTAGTATATGGTACTATATATAGGGTCACTGCACTTAAAACCTATAAGTCACCACTATAGCAGGCCTTTACAATCCTGAAGGCAGGGTGCATGGTTCTAAGTGTGAGGGTGCCCCTGCATGAGCCGTACACCCCTACACCCTACGGAGTCCATTCTCCCAGGTTCTAAGTGAAGCGGCCATATACCATATAGAGGGGCACCGCATAATTACACGATGACCATCTCGAAATTGGCTGCAATGAACCCTATCATGTTTGGTATCAAACATGTTAGAATCATACCCTCACACCGTAATTGATTTATTGAAAAACCATCACTAATACTAGGCACATATAATACAAGCTTAGAATAGTAAGTTCTACTGAACTTAGGGTTGGGTAGCCAAGGGTCTAGCACACCCTTTCTCCAACCTCAGAGAATTTAGTTCCCACTAGGTTAGGTAGGTGCAACACCACACAACACTTAGTATATGTTGCAAAGTCATCCTGTGCCCTGGGCACCCCCCAACATTTTGCTGACTGGTACAGGTGGTAACTGACTCTGACTGACCCTGGGCTCTGCCTAACCAGGCCCAGGGCCATTGCTGTGCTGAAAGAGACACTTAGATAACAATGAAAACACCTACATACACTAGGGTAGACTATGGTTTGGGGTACTCCTGTGATTGGCATGACCTACCCTATAAGGCCCGAGTACATGATAGGGCAGGGGGATTGAAACTACCTCTAAGTCCCTAGTATATAATAAGGCATGGCAGTTTATAGGCCAGCAGCCCTTTCTGCACTTGCATGTGTGCACTGCTGAGCCTGAAGTCAGTTTAAAAGTAGTTCTGTGTGGCAGGACTGCTTTTAAAAAGTAAATTGTGCCCAAACTCGACTTTGGTGTTTGGGGCACTTAAAAATGGATAACCTGCAATGGTTGGGCATATTAGGTACCCCCAGGGTCTCCCCTAGGTGTCCCAGGGGTGGAGGGGGTCAGGTACTTATAAGGAGGACCCTTATAAAATGAGTTTTATATGCCCTCGGGTAAGTGAAATTGCACATTTCACTCCCCGCATTGTGATAAAGTGGTGCACAAACTCGACTTTGGTGCTAGGAGCACTGTGATGGGAGGATATGCAATATTTTTACATGTTCGGAGCTCCTAAAGTCTCCCCTAGGTGTTCCAGGGGTGGGGGGTCCTGTAGATATGGGCGGAGTTCTTATAAAATATGTTTTTATAAGCCCTGGTGCTGGAAAAATGGCCCAAGTCATTTTTCCCATTGCAAATCCCCTGCCATATAGGTTAACATGGCAAGAAGGTATTAATTACTAACTCTTTATAGGAGAAGGCTAAAAATACCATTCAAAGACTTCCCAGAATGGTATTAATAAACTCAACAATATGATATAGTTGAATTGCTCCTAAAATGTACAGACAAGAAGTTAGAAGACTTTCTTGTCTGTAAGCCCAGATTCAGCCTTCCAGTGGTCTGTCCTGATTGGTCAAAGTTAAGTGGATTAGCCAGGCTCCTTTGAAGAGGTGATAAAGAGCCCCTGGGGTTGACCAGCTCTGCTGGGAGGGCAGTGTTCTGTTACACAGGAATGCCAGAGCCAGGGGGAGGAATTGTAAACAATGGACTTCAAGGGAAGGGGAAGACACCAGTGTCATTTACAACTCTACTCTTATGAACCCAGCCAGATGTTAGGCTTAAGGAAGAAATGAGCAGATGGAAGGGGGAGAGATTATAGAGATTAGCCAACCTAGGGGTGTGTTTAGCCAGCTCTTCTCTCCCTGCTGGAATATCAGCCATGATGAATTTGGAAGAATTGGTGCACTCTGGGACAAAATAGTGCCACACTTTGCAGGATGTGGTCATACCTTTGGGTGGTACCCTGCCCCCACTCCCCCCATTGGAAAGGAGTGACCTCCTGCTTGACCCAGAGAACTCGGAATAAGTATCTGGGAGGGGCAAAGCCTCTGAGATCTGCTGCTTGAAACCTTAATAAGCAAGAAGGGCCATGCTGAGAAGTTTGATATGCAATCACTAAGGCCTGCACTCTGAAGATTGTGCCTTCTGCACCATCTGGAACTACAGCCCTGTGGACTACCTTGCTGTAAAAGGACTAAAGAGTGGACTCCCTGCAAGCTACAGGTTAACAGAGCTCACCTGGAACATCACCACCAAGAATTCCCAACCTGAAGCACTACCAGTGGATTTGTAAGGGTTTTGTCCACGTGGATTGTGGGAACTGAAGTCCTCAACCTTAAAGGGCCATCTTGGAGCTTCCAGACCCTTGGAGTGAGTTTGAGACATGTTGAGACCCTTTGGGGAACTTCAAGAAGAAGTTCCAGAAGTTTGGAGCAACTTTGGGAAAAAGCTCCATAAGTGGACCGACTCAACCTGGCCAGCCAAGCCGCCTGCCTTCAACCGCGAGCCGGCCTGCCGTCCAGGTTCGTTGCGCTGAAAAGCTCTGAAGGTCCTAATTCCAGAGTTTGATAGGGAGTAGGCGAAATCCGAGGCCGGCGAACCCTCACCAAATCCGGCCTGGTGAAGAGCATCTAGGGACCCCGCGAGAAAAAGCTCTGCGAAAGTTTCTAAGTCCGAACGAAGAAAAGGTGACTGGGAGCAACCGCGAAAGCCAAGTCGCCTGCCTTCAACCGCGAGTCAGCCTGGATCCTTGGTTTGTACCACTGGAACGCTGCGGAGGTCGGACTTCCATAAGTTTGACCGGGAGCTCGTCGCAAGGCAATCCGGCAAACCCTCACCACATCCGGACTGGCTGAGAGCTTCGAGAGGCCCCAGGAAGAAAAGCTCCAGAAAAGTTTCTAAGTCAGAAGGTAAAAACTTTGACCAAGACCTACCGCGAGGGGTAGCCAAACAGGGCTCCATCGCGGTCGGCCTAAAACTTTGACTTTTACCCGGTCTATCGCAACCAGATGTCCCGATAAGGCGCTATAGGTTTCTATGTGCTAGATAATGCTAAATCTTTGAAAATTCATATCTCCGGTTCCCTACATTGGATGTTTGTCGTTTTGGTGTCATTTTAAAGATACAAATATTTTCTATTTTTATAAATTGGTGTTGGATTTTTATCGTGCATTGTGTCTTAATTATTTACTGAATTGGTGTTTTTAAATGCTTTACATACCTGTCTTTGAAGTCAAGCCTGCCTGCTTGCAGCCAAGGGTTGAGCATAGGAATAATTTTCTAAGACCTATTCTGAGCCCCATACATGTCTTAGTGGCCTTATAGCCAGTGGCAGATATACATTTGTCCCTACTAATAATCCACTTTCCAACAGTATGTCTTCAAAAGGAGATGCCAGTGGCTCTCTGACTGCTAGATACAGTGAACATGAACAGGAAAGAGTGGGTGGGCAGGGGACTGAAGATAGGCCAGGAGAGGAACCCCTCTTTGACCTTGAATCTAACCCTGACCAGGAGAAGCCTAATGACTCCCACCTGGACAACTCAGATCCCCCAGAGGATACTGCAGGTGGCCCAGAGGGTGCCCCCTTTGTTCCTCCTGGGAGAATGCAGAGTAGACCAAGGAGGTCTAGATCCTCCTCTAGAGAATCCAATGCCTCAGGACAGTCAATAGGAACCTCCATATCTAGTAAGAGGGAAAACTCTTTGGATAGGAAATACCAACTTCTTGAACTTGTGAAAGCTAGGCTTGGGCTAAGGCAAGAACAGTTGGCCCTTGACAGCGAGTCCCTAGAAGTCCAGAGAGCAAGGAAGAAATTGGGACTAGAGTCCCATGGTGGCAGCAACAGTGTCCCTAGAGTTAGAGAAACTTCTTTTGACCATAGGAACCTGAACAAGATAGTCCCTCCCTACCATGTTGGGGATGACATCCACAAATGGATAACTGCTTTGGAAAGGGCCTGCAAAGTTCAGAGGGTCCCCCAGGAGCAGTGGGCAGCTATCTTGTGGCTCTCCTTTGCTGACAAAGGTAGAGATAAGTTCTTCACTGTTAGAGAAGAGGATGCTGATAATTACTCAGTTCTGAAGAGTGCTCTCATAAATGGGTTTAGCTTAACCACTGAACAATATAGAATTAAGTTCAGAGATACCCTGAAAGCACAGACCCAGGACTGGGGAGAGTTTGTGGATAGTGCCATTAAGGCTCTGGAAGACTGGATACATGGCAGCAAAGTGCATGACTACCAAGGATTGTACCATTTGATTATCAGGGAGCAGATCCTTAATAATTGTCAGAACCAGCTTTTGCACCAGTACCTGGTAGACTCAGATCTGACTTCTGCCCAAGAATTGGGAAAGAAGGCAGATACATGGGTCAGAACCAGGGTTAAGCAGAAGAACCATGGTGGTGGTGACCAGAAGAAAGATACTTCCAAAACCCAAGAGAAAGGTGTGGATAAGTCTAAAGAGAAATCCTCTGAAGGTCCCCAAAAGTCTTCCTCTGGGGGTGGGTCCCAAACTCCTGCTTCCCCTGGAAAGAAACCTTAATGCTTTGTTTGTAAAGAGCAAGGCCACAAGAAATATGATTCTGATTGCCCAAAGGCCAGCAATAAGGACAATACTACTACTACAGCATCCCTAGTGCCCCAAGTAATAATCCCTCAGGCAGTAGTAGCACACCCAAAATGTTTAGTTGGGTTCTCATGGGGTACTGAGGTGGATATTGGCATAGCCAGATCCCCCACACAGGCCATCTTAGTCTGTGATGGTGGCATGGTGTTTGCCACTTTTACTGTAAGTCCCAATACCTTGGGCAAGTACAGACAGGAGCATCTGATTAATGATCAGAAAGCTGTAGCCTGTAGGGGCACAGGAGCTAGTGTCACCATGGTGACAAGAAAACTGGTGTCCCCACTTCAGCTTTCACCTGGATACATGTACCAGGTGACCAACACTGATGGTGTTAGAACAGATCATCCCATGGCCATAGTCAATCTCAGCTGGAGAGGGGTCACTGGTCCAAAAAGATTTGCAATATCCCCAAACTTGCCTGTAGATTGCCTCTTGGGCAATGATTTGGACATTTCAGCCTGGGCTAAAGAAGAACTGAAGGCCCATCTAGAAATATTAGGCCTCCCTGAGAAAGTTGGTGTGACCCTTAGGGCCCCAGTCCAGTCACAGGGAAATTCAGGAGCAGTGGAGTCTGAAAGAATGCCCCACTCTGCTCCACCAGAGAGCAAAGGAGAGGAAGAAGTCTCCCCCCCCCCCAGACTTTAGGTGAGGGTCAGCCTCCTCAGGGAACTTGTGAAGAAACTGCCCCCAAGGAGGTCAGGCCTGTCCTGCAAGACCCACTGAGGGCAGGGGAACCTTCTAAGGAGGTACCCAGTCTGGAGCAGGTATCATGCCCTTCTCTACCCGATCTCAGTCAGCCTAGGGATGCAGAGGCCAGGGATGTCAGTGGACCCCTCAGGACCCACTGCCAACAGGAATATCCTCATCCACAGATGGTGGACCCCCAGCCTAGTAGTACTAGCCAGGTGGATAATCCTCAGCAATCTGAGGGATCCCCCTTACCCTTAGCAAATGACTTCCCCCATATGGACTCTGTTGGGCAAAGTAAAACCTGGGACAAGGCAGTCCCAAACCTTCACTGGCCCTCCATTGTTCCAACCAGACAGGATCAACCAAAAGCTATAAGCAGCCAGAGGTTGACCCCTAGGGATAGGTACAAGTCAGTCATTGAGAGAAAGGCCTCAATGGTGACCAGTGCTCTGAGGAAGCTGAGACCAAACTTGTTAGGGCCTCACTTCCCCAATCAGACACCCCAACAGCCTCTCTCTTGGCTCAACCAGGTAGGTAGACACTCCAAACTTTTGAGAGGATCCAAGACTCTACAGGGAAGGAACTTCTCAGTGGACCATAGGATAGGGAGTATCCATGCTAGTGCAGGACCTTCCTTATATGGCCACTTAGGAAATATAGACTCAACTGGGCAAGGTTAGCCTTATCTCCTTTCATTTGGGGGTGAGGGGGAGGTTATGTAGGAAGGTAGGATCCTTCTGCATGGTTACCCCCACTTTTTGCCTGGTGCTAAGCTGGTTTTGACTAGTCTGACTGGGATCCTGCAAATCAGGACCCTGGTCTCTCTGCTTTCTCCCTTAAATTGTTATGTTCAGTACTTAGGTACATCCCAGATTGGATACTGGGGTACCCTTATCAGTCCCTAGTATATGGTACTATGGTACCCAGGGCATAGGTACCCCAGAGGTCGCCCGTGGGCTGAAGCGTGTATTATGTCACCCGTTGGAGACCATTCAAAATGCAACTATAGGCCTGCCATTGCAGCCTGTGTAAGCTGGTGCTAGCACCACTTACGAGAGATATAGGTTTCCTATATCTAGGGTCACTGCACTTAAAACCTATAAGTCACCACTATAGCAGGCCTTTACAATCCTGAAGGCAGGGTGCATGGTTCTAAGTGTGAGGCTGCCCCTGCATGAGCCGTACACCCCTACACCCTACGGAGTCCATTCTCCCAGGTTCTAAGTGAAGTGGCCATATACCATATAGAGGGGCACCGCATAATTACACGATGACCATCTCGAAATTGGCTGCAATGAACCCTATCATGTTTGGTATCAAACATGTTGGAATCATACCCTCACACTGTAATTGATTTATTGAAAAACCATCACTAATACTAGGCACATATAATACAAACTTAGAATAGTAAGTTCTACTGAACTTAGGGTTGGGTAGCCAAGGGTCTAGCACACCCTTTCTCCAACCTCAGAGAATTTAGTTCCCACTAGGTTAGGTAGGTGCAACACCACACCACACTTAGTATATGTTGCAAAGTCATCCTGTGCCCTGGGCACCCCCCAACATTTTGCTTACTGGTACAGGTGGTAACTGACTCTGACTGACTGACCCTGGGCTCTGCCTAACCAGGCCCAGGGCCATTGCTGTGCTGAAAGAGACACTTAGATAAATATTAAAACACCTACATACACTAGGGTACACTATGGGTTGGGGTACTCCTGTGATTGGCATGACCTACCCTATAAGGCCCGAGTACATAATAGGGCAGGGGGATTGAAACTACCTCTAAGTCCCTAGTATATAATAGGGCATGGCAGTTTATAGGCCAGCAGCCCTTTCTGCACTTGCATGTGTGCACTGCTGAGCCTGAGGTCAGTTTAAAAGTAGTCCTGTGTGGCAGGACTGCTTTTAAAAAGTAAATTGTGCCCAAACTCGACTTTGGTGTTTGGGGCACTTAAAAATGGATAACCTGCAATTTTTGGGCATATTAGGTACCCTCAGGGTCTCCCCTAGGTGTCCCAGGGGTGGAGGGGGTCAGGTACTTATAAGGAAGACCCTTATAAAATGAGTTTTATATGCCCTCGGGTAAGTGAAATTGCACATTTCACTCCCCGCATTGTGATAAAGTGGTGCACAAACTCGACTTTGGTGCTAGGAGCACTGTGATGGGAGGATCTGCAATATTTTTACATGTTCGGAGCTCCTAAAGTCTCCCCTAGGTGTTCCAGGGGTGGGGGGTCCTGTAGATATGGGCGGAGTTCTTATAAAATATGTTTTTATAAGCCCTGGTGCTGGAAAAACTGGCCCAAGTCATTTTTCCCATTGCAAATCCCCTGCCACATAGGTTAACATGGCAAGAAGTTATTAATTACTAACTCTTTATAGTAGAAGGCTAAAAATATAAAAATACCATTCAAAGACTTCCCAGAATGGTATTAATAAACTCAACAATATGATATAGTTGAATTGCTCCTAAAATGTACAGACAAGAAGTTAGAAGACTTTCTTGTCTGTAAGCCCAGATTCAGCCTTCCAGTGGTCTGTCCTGATTGGTCAAAGTTAAGTGGATTAGCCAGGCTCCTTTGAAGAGGTGATAAAGAGCCCCTGGTGTTGACCAGCTCTGCTGGGAGGGCAGTGTTCTGTTACACAGGAATGCCAGAGCCAGGGGGAGGAATTGTAAACAATGGACTTCAAGGGAAGGGGAAGACACCAGTGTCATTTACAACTCTACTCTTTTGAACCCAGCCAGATGTTAGGCTTAAGGAAGAAATGAGCAGATGGAAGGGGGAGAGAGTATAGAGATTAGCCAACCTAGGGGTGTGTTTAGCCAGCTCTTCTCTCCCTGCTGGAAAATCAGCCATGATGAATTTGGAAGAATTGGTGCACTCTGGGACAAAATAGTGCCACACTTTGCAGGATGTGGTCATACCTTTGGGTGGTACCCTGCCCCCACTCCCCCCATTGGACAGGAATGACCTCCTGCTTAACCCAGAGAACTTGGAATAAGTATCTGGGAGGGGCAAAGCCTCCGAGATCTGCTGCTTGAAACATTAAAAAGCAAGAAGGGCCATGCTGAGAAGTTTGATGTGCAATCACTAAGGCCTACACTCTGAAGATTGTGCCTTCTGCACCACCTGGAACTACAGCCCTGTGGACTACCTTGCTGTAAAAGGACTAAAGAGTGGACTCCCTGCAAGCTACAGGTTAACAGAGCTCACCTGGAACATCACCACCAAGAATTCTCAACCTGAAGCACTACCAGTGGATTTGTAAGGGTTTTGTCCACGTGGATTGTGGGAACTGAAGTCCTCAACCTTAAAGGGCCATCTTGGAGCTTCCAGACCCTTGGAGTGAGTTTGAGACATGTTGAGACCCTTTGGGGAACTTCAAGAAGAAGTTCCAGAAGTTTGGAGCAACTTTGGGAAAAAGCTCCATAAGTGGACCAACTCAACATGGCCAGCCAAGCCGCCTGCTTTCAACCGCGAGCCGGCCTGCCGTCCAGGTTCGTTGCGCTGAAAAGCTCTGAAGGTCCTAATTCCAGAGTTTGATAGGGAGTAGGCGAAATCCGAGGCCGGCGAACCCTCACCAAATCCGGCCTGGTGAAGAGCATCTAGGGACCCCGCGAGAAAAAGCTCTGTGAAAGTTTCTAAGTCCGAACGAAGAAAAGGTGACTGGGAGCAACCGCGAAAGCCAAGTCGCCTGCCTTCAACCGCGAGTCAGCCTGGATCCTTGGTTTGTACCGCTGGAATGCTCCGGAGGTCGGACTTCCATAAGTTTGACCGGGAGCTCGTCGCAAGGCAATCCGGCAAACCCTCACCACATCCGGACTGGCTGAGAGCTTCGAGAGGCCCCAGGAAGAAAAGCTCCAGAAAAGTTTCTAAGTCAGAAGGTAAAAACTTTGACCAAGACCTACCGCGAGGGGTAGCCAAGCAGGGCTCCATTGCGGTCGGCCTAAAACTTTGACTTTTACCCGGTCTATCGCAACCAGATGTCCCGATAAGGCGCTATAGGTTTCTGTGTGCTAGATAATGCTAAATCTTTGAAAATTCATATCTCCGGTTCCCTACATTGGATGTTTGTCGTTTTGGTGTCATTTTAAAGATACAAATATTTTCTATTTTTATAAATTGGTGTTGGATTTTTATCGTGCATTGTGTCTTAATTATTTACTGAATTGGTGTTTTTAAATGCTTTACATACCTGTCTTTGAAGTTAAGCCTGCCTGCTCACAGCCAAGGGTTGAGCATAGGAATAATGTTCTAAGACCTATTCTGAGCCTCATACATGTCTTAGTGGCCTTATTGCCAGTGGCAGATATACATTTGCCTCTACTAATAATCCACTTTCCAACAGTATGTCTTCAAAAGGAGGTGCCAGTGGCTCTCTGACTGCTAGATACAGTGAACTTTCGTTCCAAGATCTGAAAGCACTGTGTGCCTCTAGAAAGCTGAAGACCGGGAAAGAAGCCAATACTCAACGCCTCCTAGAGGTGTTACTGTTAGATGACCTTCAGAAAACAAGTGGGCCAGATGAACAGGAAAGAGTGGGTGGGCAGGGGACTGAAGATAGGCCAGGAGAGGAACCCCTCTTTGACCTTGAATCTAACCCTGACCAGGAGAAGCCTAATGACTCCCACCTGGACAACTCAGATCTCCCAGAGGATACTGCAGGTGGCCCAGAGGGTGCCCCCTTTGTTCCTCCTGGGAGAATGCAGAGTAGACCAAGGAGGTCTAGATCCTCCTCTAGAGAATCCAATGCCTCAGGACAGTCAATAGGGACCTCCATATCTAGTAAGAGGGAAAACTCTTTGGATTGGAAATACCAACTTCTTGAACTTGTGAAAGCTAGGCTTGGGCTAAGGCAAGAACAGTTGGCCCTTGACAGCGAGTCCCTAGAAGTCCAGAGAGCAAGGAAGAAATTGGGACTAGAGTCCCATGGTGGCAGCAACAGTGTCCCTAGAGTTAGAGAAACTTCTTTTGACCATAGGAACCTGAACAAGATAGTCCCTCCCTACCACGTTGGGGATGACATCCACAAATGGATAACTGCTTTGGAAAGGGTCTGCAAAGTTCAGAGGGTCCCCCAGGAGCAGTAGGCAGCTATCTTGTGGCTCTCCTTTGCTGACAAAGGTAGAGATATGTTCCACACTGTTAGAGAAGAGGATGCTGATAATTACTCAGTTCTGAAGAGTGCTCTCATAGATGGGTTTGACTTAACCACTGAACAATATAGGATTAAGTTCAGAGACACCCTGAAAGCACAGACCCAGGACTGGGGAGATTTTGTGGATAGTGCTATTAAGGCTCTGGAAGACTGGCTACATGGCCGCAAAGTGCATGACTACCAAGGATAGTACCATTTGATTATGAGGGAGCAGATCCTTAATAGTTGTCAGAACCAGCTTTTGCACCAGTACCTGGTAGACTCAGATCTGACTTCTCCCCAAGAATTGGGAAAGAAGGCAGATAAATGGGTCAGAACCAGGGTTAAGCAGAAGAATCATGGTGGTGGTGACCAGAAGAAAGATACATCCAAAACCCAAGAGAAAGGTGTGGATAAGTCTAAAGAGAAATCCTCTGAAGGTCCCCAAAAGTCTTCCTCTGGGGGTGGGTCCCAAACTCCTGCTTCCCCTGGAAAGAAACCTTATTGCTTTGTTTGTAAAAAGCAAGGCCACAAGAAATATGATTCTGATTGCCCAAAGGCCAGCAATAAGGACAATACTACTACTACAGCACGGTGTTTGCCACTTTTACTGTAAGTCCCAATACCTTGGGCAAGTACAGACAGGAGCCTCTGATTAATGGCCAGAAAGCTGTAGCCTGTAGGGGCACAGGAGCTAGGGTCACCATGGTGACAAGAAAACTGGTGTCCCCACTTCAGCTTTCACCTGGATACATGTACCAGGTGACCAACACTGATGGTGTTAGAACAGATCATCCCATGGCCATAGTCCATCTCAGCTGGAGATGGGTCACTGGTCCAAAAAGAGTTGCAATATCCCCAAACTTGCCTGTAGATTGCCTCTTGTGCAATGATTTGGAAACTTCAGCCTGGGCTAAAGTAGAACTGAAGCCCCATCTAGAAATATTAGGCCTCCCTGAGAAAGTTGGTGTGACCCTTAGGGCCCCAGTCCAGTCACAGGGAAATTCAGGAGCAGTGGAGTCTGATAGAATGGCCCATTCTGCTCCACCAGAGCGCAAAGGGGAGGAAGAAGTCTTCCCCCCGCCCCAGACTTTAGGTGAGGGTCCGCCTCCTCAGGGAACTTGTGAAGAAACTGCCCCAGAGGAGGTCAGGCCTGTCCTGGCAGACCCACTGAGGGCAGGGGAACCTTCCAAGGAGGTACACAGTCTGGAGCAGGTATCCTGCCTCTCTCTACCAGACCTCAGTCAGCCTAGGGCTGCAGAGGCCAGGGATGTCAGTGGACTCCTCAGGGCCCACTGCCAACAGGAATATCCTCATCCACAGATGGTGGACCCTCAGCCTAGTAGTGCTAGCCAGGTGGATAATCCTCAGCAATCTGAGCGATCCCCCTTACCCTTAGCAAATGACTTCCCCCATATGGACTCTGTTGGGCAAAGTAAAACCTGGGACAAGGCAGTCCCAAACCTTCACTGGCCCTCCATTGTTCCAACCATACAGGATCAACCAAAAGCTATAAGCAGCCAGAGGTTGACCCCTAGGGATAGGTACAAGTCAGTCATTGAGAGAAAGGCCTCAATGGTGACCAGTGCTCTGAGGAAGCTGAGACCAAACCTGTTAGGGCCTCACTTCCCCAATCAGACACCCCAACAGCCGCTCTCTTGGCTCAACCAGCTGGCAGGTAGACACTCCAAACTTTTGAGAGGATCCAAGACCTTACAGGGGAGGAACTTCTCAGTGGACCATAGGATAGGGAGTATCCATGCTAGTGCAGGACCTTCCTTATATGGCCACTTAGGAAATAAAGACTCAACTGGGCAAGGCTAGCCTTATCTCCTTTCGTTTGGGGGTGAGGGGGAGGTTATGTAGGTAGGTTGGATCCTTCTGCATGGTTACCCCTACTTTTTGCCTGGTGCTAAGCTGTTTTTGACTAGTCTGACTGGGATCCTGCAAATCAGGACCCCAGTCTCTCTGCTTTCTCCCTTAAATTGTTATGTTCAGTACTTATGTACATCCCAGATTGGATACTTGGGTACCCTTATCAGTCCCTAGTATATGGTACTAAGGGCCAGATGTACGACCCTATTTTGCATGCGCAAGCGGGTTTGCGACCCGTTTGCGCATGCAAAATGGCCCAGGGCCATGTACAATTCCTAAATAGCGAGTCGCAATTTATTTGCGACTCGCTATTTAGGAATTGCGAGTTGCAATTAGGAAGGGGCATTCCCATCCTAATTGCGTCCGCAAATCAATGTACAAATGTTTTGTGACCGCAATTGCGGTCGCAAAACGCTCGCAAATTACCACCCTCTTCAAGAGGGTGGTAATGCAGTCGCAATTTGGAAGGGGTCCCCAGCGCCACTAAGTCTGCATGAGGGGCACATTTGGTGCCTCTGTGCATAGTCCAGTTCAAACCAGCTCTGGGAGCCGTCGGCTTCCGCTCTGGTGCGAAACTGGACAAAGGACATGAGAGTAACCTCCCCCCTGTCCAGACCCTCCCCTGTGAGGGTCCCCTGAATCGTCCCAACCCTTTCCTTAGGGTACTTAAGGGCTTACCTGAGGGTGGGTCCCTAGATTCGTCGTGGGACAAGATTCAATTCAGACACCACTTCTACTTCTACCGTCTGGGCACTCTGGACTTCGTTTGGGCTCGACTTCGTCCCCCTTTCAGTCTGCTGCAACGTCTGTGCCTGTGCACCATACAGGAACCTTCCAAGGCCTGTGGGCATCCAAGACACCTGAAGGAATCTCCCTTGAAGTGAAGGAGTCACTTCCCTGCATTCACAGGCACCGCAACTAAGCTGACCAGACTGCTGATCCTGAGCTCCTACGGACTCCTAAAGGTTGTGCCACAGAGGTGGTGGTTCTCCACAGCTTTCGAGGCCTGCCCTGCCCTCTCACCAAATTTGAGGCCAGTATCCCTCGTGGGAGCCGCAGGAACCGAATCCCTGTGCACCGAGTCAACTTGCAGTTGCAAAGGCTTGTTGCCTTCCTTCCACCAAGATCTTCGGGCTCCAAGTAGCCCCAACCTCAAGCATCTCCAGTAATGAAAGTCTTTGTCCACATCGCATTGTTTGCACCGTGGCCTGCATCTTTTGGTGAGCTGCTTGAGGTCCTCTTGCGACTCCAGTGTCTCCGACCTGTGGGTCCTGTTGAGGGTCACCTTTGTTTATTTTGGGCTCCCCTGATTGCTCGGGCCTGCTCCGACTCCCCTGCTTGTGGTGAGTCCCCTGGACCTTGCTGGTCCCGACATTGCAACTTCTTCGACTTCTACGTTGTTTGCAGTTGCCAAGGCTTTTTGGTGCTCCCGCCGGACACCGACCCCTCATCTCTCGACATCCGACATGGGACAGCTTGTGCACAGCTTCTGGTCTTCCTCAGCGTCGCCTGGTCCTCACAGCTGCAGAGTCAAGGTCACTGTCAACTCTCCTGCAACACCCGACATTGGTGGGCATTCGTCTTCCAGATCTCCTGGTCACTCCTGAGTGACATAGACTCTGTCCCCTCTGCTTGCAGGTACTTACCATCCTGAATCCACCTTCGGATTCCACCAGTCACTTTCTGCTTCTCCAACAGCAGCACTTTCCTGAAGTCCTCCATTGGGTTCGACGGCGGTTTCCGACACCACTTCACACCTATGCACCCGGCTTCCCTGGTGTAGATAACGTGGGTACTAGGGTATCCACGGGTGGGGTGTCTCTCCAACCTTCTGGCTTCCACAGGGTTTCTTCAGGGTCCACTGGGAAGGGTCCTTAATCTTTAAAATTCCAACCGTGACTTACACATTGATTTGTACGGAGAACGCGGTCGTGTTCCCACACTGCACACGCTCTCCGTGGGGTCCCTATCTACTCACCTTGGGTGGTTCCTTGGGTCCCCAGCACTTCTACGTCCTCTTGACATCGTCTTGACCCAAGTTTTGGTTCTTATACCACTTTCTTAGTATATGGTTTGGTCCCCCCCCTGGGGTCCACTGTGTATTTTGTGCTATTTACGTGATTTCTATGCAAAGTATTGTGTGCATTGTGCATATCTCCGGGTAGGAGATATTTGTATGTGTTAGAGAGTATTATATAATATAATAAATACATATTTTTATAAATACCTTGTGTGGTTCTTTTTCACTTAATCTATACATATAAGATTGCATTCTGGTAAAACAAGCTGCTTTACACTCCTTCTGGACTAAGCCTGAAGGCTACTCTCCACAGCTACCACTTAGAGGGCTTTCTAAGGTTGTCTAAGACCTCTTAAATCACCATAATGGCTGTCTGGACAGGTGCAGGGTGGCCACTTACATAAGTGGACACCATATACCTGGCCAGCTTCTCACAATATGGAAGGTGGAAGAAAATCAGAACCGCAACACGCACCCAACTGCTGGGTCCCCTTAGGCAAGGTGGGAAGGAGGGCTAAGGCACACAGGGGCAGTGGTGGTAGATATTGGAACACACGGGCCTCTAGGGCCCCCAAATTCAGCCTCTACCACCACCTTAGAACCTCCACATGCTAGGAAGTGGCACAGACAAGGCTGCCTGGCATTATGTGGTGCGCTCCCCACACCTGAAGCCCCCTTTCCACTGCTAGATAGAGCACCCACACACGTAGCTACTGTAGAAAATATGGCACATAAGTTAAATAGAGAACCACCACCGGGAAGTGCCTCCGCCTCCCACGCAGGAAGGGAAGCTGAGCATGAGATGGACAGGCATTCGCACGTGCCTCTCACTCAGTGACCCACTAGGAAGGTTCCACTACATAACCCCAAGGGATTTCAACCTACCAATAAGGGCAGATGTCAGGGAGGTTGGCAACAACCTAGCCCTAGAAAATGTCACTATTACCTCAGAACAGGCCACATGGTTGACCGATGCTGGCTGAAAGTATACCACAAACAGCGGTCGATAAGCCTACATGCAGCCTCAGGGAAGTCAGTCAGCTACCGCACCACCGCAACAGGGATCAGGTAGTTGGACAAATGTGTGGCAACAACAACAGCAGACAGTAAACCCAGCCCAACAGGGACCGGGGCCACAACTGCGGCAGGGAGGGGTAACTGTGTGGGGAGGCAATGTCTTCTCACACACGCAGAACTCAAATGTGCAGTAAGTCAAAACCCACAATGCAAAGCATCCATTTCATGCACATCTCACAATTCACTGTTCCAAAACTCAAAAGAAGGATCAATGAGACACATTAGGAATTCAAGCCTTTACTTGCGATCGGGGATCCTCACTAAAGTCTGCCATTCAGGGTGCCTGTGGGAGACCCACTCTGCTACTGATCCCCCAGGGCGGGGCTAGCTGACCACACCCCAGGGAGAGGGCATGCTGACGAGGGGCAGGGCGGCTCCCCATCCAGTCCATAAAAGCAGGCACCCAGGTCCTCGCACCTGCAAGACAATTGGGTCGGGTTCCGATAACCAAATCGAAAAGACCCCTTCTCTGGCGCTCAGCTTGGGACCACAATTGCTTCATGCAATGAGGTTCCAACTGTAACCCTTAAAAGCTAGCGCCCTCCAGCCAATGGAGGACCCCTTTTTAGTTCCAAAAGGAAGCTGTCCTCCAGCGTCTGGAGTCCGAATTTCATACGCTCAGGATAACGAAATCCCCATAACCTCCAACACACAAATGACTCTGAGCCATATACACATTACCAGAGAAGAGCCTCGCCTGAGGGATCGGAGGAGAATGCACAGTGACCAAGGTGGGAAGGAGAGACCCCCCCTCAGTCAGATAGGTACTGATCCGCAGGGGGTGACAGTGAACACAATGACTCTGTTGAGGGAAATGATCCGCAAGGAGGAAAGAATTGAAAGTTGCCTATCATGGAAGCTCAAGGGGGGAGAGGGGTGGAGGGTAAAGTTGGGGGTTTAAGAATTAATATAGCATGATGTTATACCAGCTATGATGGTCCTGGTGGGCTTTCTTACAGCTCAGGGGCCATTTGTAGTACTGATTATGATTCTGCTGATGTATGTACCTAAATGACCTGTGTATAGAGTGCCTCCCTGATTTAATTAAACTGAAATTAAAGATGGAAAAAAATAAACTCTAACGCACAAGATCCGACAAGTTGTGGGGCACCGCAAAGCGCCAAGTCAGTCTGGAGGGGAGGTCCACCCGGATAACCAACTGTACCAGTCCAGCACCTTCATTAGACACATTTTGACAAGTTTTTCAGCAATGTTTCTCTCCCTTCTCCCTCAAAGTTTTCCAAGTGTCCAAAACCTGTTCGCTGGGTCATGCCCCTCCAGAACAACAACAAAAGTGTGTCGCCGGTTAAAAGACATGGTCTGAGGGAGAGTGGGGTGCCAGGGAAAAGGAGTCCCTAAGTACATCACAGCTCCATGCAAGATTAGAACACAAGAATGTGCTCATCCTCGTGTCAGGCGTAGCAATCAGCCAAATACACCAGGCCTTACACACACACCATCTGAAGGAATCAGAAAGCCCAATCTCAGACACCGCAATATCTGAAGAACACGGAGGCTCAGGGACAGCCTTCCGACCACCTTCATTGTTTTCCCTGATAAAATAGAATAGAAGATCACGTGAGATCTAGGGAAAGCGTCCAAAACACTGGTAAAAAGAAGCCCACAACTAGCCCATAAAGGAAGGTTTTAGAAAAAGGGAGTAGTCAAGACACCTGGCGCCACTGGGGAGGGTCATGTTGCACACCACATGCAGGGACTAGAAAAATGTAAAAAAAAACAATGTAAAGAAAAGGGGGGTATACATGTGACCTCAGGGCACATTGCGATTGCTAACCACATGCAATTGTGACACGTCCCCTCTTTATATATCGCCCACCCACACCAATAGTACCCCCTAGCTACACCTTGGAGAGAGGGGCTGGCGATGCCCATGGAACCTTAGCTAAAATTAGAACCATTCCATGTTCACAAGATTACCCTGTAGAAATGCTGTACCAGTCTAAACTGCCAGCTAGGTATAGAGAGGCGGAGCCCAACATCTCATTATAAAATTAAAGGCCCAACAACCCATGAATAATTAATGCGCCCAATGAACTGTACACACTTTTCAAAAAAGATACCTCTACCGGGCTCACCTTCCTGTCCCCCAATAAAAAATGTAGCGAATAAATGGGGAAGAAAAGCACACCTCTCCAAACGAAAGCCGAGGAACCCCGAAGGAAAATGATGGCACATGCAATATTGCACAATTTTTTTTCACTAACCAAACAAACAAAACTCTTATTCAACAGGCTGGCAGTTGAACGTCCAAGTGCACCATGTTTTCAGCAGCCACATCAGCAGCCCAACAGGACCTACAGTGTGTGAATCAAGAACTACGAACTGTACAGTGAACATTTGACTTGAACTTTGTTGACTAAAGACAGTCCCAATTACAAGAGGATTACGGACGTCTCCCCAAGAATCATCCCAAAGATCTACAATGTTCAATAAGTTATGTATTATTGCACTTCTATGTACACTCTGTTTAATATGGGTGTTTCTGCATCCATTTAATCACCAAAGCACTGCCCAGTCTGATGGAGTCTACTCCGAAGCTATCACAGCGCTTGTGTAGGGACCTCTCCCACATCAATTATAATTGCACCGAACCTGACACTAGCATTCCACACGCAATACACAGCGTCTTCTTACACAACATGTGCTATTAGCACATGACCGCCATGGACTCCAAGACAACAGCCAGGTCATGCTACATCTGTTCGCTGACACCGCATGCAGTAGGCACAGACAGGCTTTACTTGTCCCAAGACGTAGCCCCTGAAAAAGGAATATGCCTTCTTCACCTATACCTAGGTAGGATTAGGGCCAAGATACAACCCAGCAGAGTTGAACGCATTGAGTAGTAGTAAATCTGACCCGATACGAGACTAATCCCACAGCATTGTACCTTTTCACTGAGCCTAGCAGTAAGTAAAAGTAAGTAATATCTCATAAAGCACACGAATGCCGAGGCGTCTTGGCGCTGAGGGAGGCAAGAAAGTACGCAAGTCAGGAAGATCTTGATCACTGTTTACGAGGGAAGAGCCAGGTTTTAATCTGTCTCCTGAACAGAGACCTGGAAGATAGTAAATTAACGATGGTGCAGAAGTATGGTTATAGGTAAAATAGCGCTCCAAGAATGAGTAGCACTTACACTCTATTTAGATTTCTGACAAATTTATATGGACGGTGCTGAAAGGTGAGAAGAACCACCAGTCTCCCCAAACACGTGGTCGAAACCAACATAAACATAAACACAATCCTCAGCACACGTCTTTTAAGTAATATGCAATTATCCAATTTGTTTTAGTCAAGCATAAATGATATAGAGAATTTTTCGAGCTTGGTTTCTTTTCTTTATTCTCTTTGTTCTTGCATCAGCCAACACGTGTTTCGTCGCACAAAGGAATTTTGTCCCGCGACTTTCTCAAGGCTGTATATACAAAACAAACACAAGCCCTTGTAAAATTACACAGAACAGGTGTATTTATTACACCCATCAAACCTCACCCGTGTGCATAGCAGTATTCTATAAGAATTTTTGCGGCAAGCACAGGGATCTTTGCCCAATAGACCGTGCTCATTCCAAAACATAAGATGTAATGGGTTGGTAAACGCAGGCCAACAGAATCTCGCCCCGTATATTAAGTGGTGATGGAGAGAGCCAATAAAACGGTCCTAATTGTCGGTATCTATCTGCGTGCACCCGGTGTGTGTGCACTGATCAATATGTGTCAAGATTAAAAAGCACGATCACCTCCTGTGTCACACACACTTGAGGATCTAGTGCCAATTTCTAGGTGACGGTGAGACGAGCAAAGCGGTGAAATAAGTGTGGTGGCTTTAAAATAAATCCCACATCACTCCTCACAAGTAAAAAATCAGAAATACCTTACAAGAGTCCAAAACGTTCCCTGAAAAACCCAAAACCTATTTTAGTATGCACTATTAAGAGTAGACCGGTTCACTGGATATCCAATAAGTTCATGTATTAAGTCTACCTACTTTATCAGTGGTGATAATTCCATCCCACTGGGAAATTAATATCTATGTTCCGATGTCCACGTCGCATTAACCGTGGATCTTCGTCATGAGCCAAACCTAGAGCACTAAAGAAACATAGGGATGTCTTAAACCTCATATTTGATCATGTATCAGCTAAATATAAGCAACCTTCCTGTATCTTAGACACGTGTACAGCAGTATATAAAAACATACAGCATAACTCAGCAGTATTCAGCACGCTATTTAAAGCTATCTGTGTTCGCGCTGGGTATTGTTACAAAACTTCATTTCAACGCTTATGATATTACGCTATGTAAAAACCTGTATCTAATACCATATAGCATGTCTCAACAGTAATCACCACGCTATTCCAAAATATCTATGTTATTGCCGGGTATTCCCCCAAACACCTCACTTTAAGCTTTAAAACTCTTAGTAAACTTAACCAGGTGCTCCAGATTCTTCTAGATCTGGGGCCCAATGGGTTCCGAGTGGAATGACTCTATTTTATATTGGGGTCGTTATATTGATGATTGCTTAATGATATGGACAGGCACCACCAGCAAACTCTTAGCATTTGTCAAATACCTAAATGGTAATGATTGCAACATCAGGTTTACTTTTGAGCACAGCACAAGTAAAATTGCGTTCTTAGATGAGGAACTATACACAAGTGGCAACAAGATTCAAAGCAAACTATATGTCGCTAAGATACAGGAAGGTTGCTTATATTTAGCTGATACGTGATCAAATATGAGGTTTAAGACATCCCTATGTTTCTTTAGTGCTCTAGGTTTGGCTCATGACGAAGATCCACGGTTAATGCGACGTGGACATCGGATTATAGATATTAATTTCCCAGTGGGATGGAATTATCACCACTGATAAAGTAGGTAGACTTAATACATGAACTTATTGGATATCCAGTGAACCGGTCTACTCTTAATAGTGCATACTAAAATAGGTTTGGGGTTTTTCAGGGAACGTTTTGGACTCTTGTAAGGTATTTCTGATTTTTTACTTGTGAGGAGTGATGTGGGATTTATTTTAAAGCCACCACACTTATTTCACCGCTTTTGCTCGTCTCACCGTCACCTAGAAATTGGCACTAGATCCTCAAGTGTGTGTGACACAGGAGGTGATCATGTTTTTTAATCTTGACACGTATTGATCAGTGCACACACACCGGGTGCACGCAGATAGATACCGACAATTAGGACCGTTTTATTGGTTTTCTCCATCACCACTTAATATACGGGGCGAGATTCTGTTGGCCTGCGTTTACCAACCTATTACATATTATGTTTTGGAATGAGCACGGTCTATTGGGCAAAGATCCCTGTGCTTGCCGCAAAAATTCTTATTGAATACTGCTATGCACACGGGTGAGGTTTGATGGGTGTAATAAATACACCTGTTTTGAGTAATTTTACAAGGGCTTGTGTTTGTTTTGTATATACAGCCTTGAGAAAGTCGTGGGACAAAATTCCTTTGTGCGACGAAAAACGTGTTGGCTGATGCAAGAACAAAGAGAATAAAGAAAAGAAACCAAGCTCGAAAAATTCTCTGTATCATTTATGCTTGACTAAAACAAATTGGATAATTGCATATTACTTAAAAGACGTGTGCTGAGTATTGTGTTTACCTGGAAGATAGTAGCCTAATATTTAGTGGAAGTTCATTCCAGAGCTTCGATGCCAGAAAAGAGAGGCATCTGCCTCCCCATCTGGCCTGTCTGACTCTGGGCACGGAAAGCAGAGCTTTATTAGCAGATCTTAACATCCGGCAGGGGGCATGCCATTGGAATAATTTGCAGAAGTTGTTGGTTGCCCCTCCATGCAGAGCTTTATGAGCAAGGCATGATGGCTTGAACTCAATTTGCCGCTTAACTGGGAGCCAATGCAAATTTCTAATGGCATCCGAGATGTGGCTATATCTTGGAATATTGAGAAGGGTACGTGCAGCCGCATTCTACAAGGATTTGAGTTTTGACAACTGCCGTTTATTGACACCTAGATACAGAACGTTACAGTAATCTAGGCGAGAAAGAACAAGGGCTACCACTACTGCTTTCCTAAACTCCATAGGTAAAAGGGCAGGATTTTTCAGAGTATTTTTAGGAGGAAGTAGCAGGCAGAGGTCAGTTGGTTTATTTGCCTTGAGAAATTAAGCTGGGCATCACACAAGATTCCCAGGTTCCTGACTTTGGTGGCTGGAACAGGGCATGCTCCTGCCTCTGCGGGCTACCATGACTGGGTCCAAATGAGAGGTCCAATTCCAAATTCCATGACCTCTATCTTGTTCGCGTTCAGTTTTAAGTAGTTCATGTGCATCCAAGTCATAATGTGGCCAAGACAGCTATGCAATCTGTCTGCGATTGGATCTGCCGTTGATGAGATGGAGATGATAATTTGAGTATCGTCTGCATATGATACAAGTGAAAAGCCAAGGTCCCTGATCAGTTTGGCTAAAGGGGAGACATAATTGTTAAACAACATTGGGGAGAGTGCTGATCCTTGTAGCACACTCCCCCTTGAAGGTAAAAATTGCCAGATTCCAAATTGTCCCAGTAAATCCTTTGCTCTCTGTCATAGAGGAAAGAGGTGGGAAGGGCAATAGCGGTGTCTCCAATGCCTACTGCCTTCAGCCGTCGCGTAAGAACAGTGTGGTTAACTGTGTCAAACACGGCTGATAGGTCCAGTAGGATCAGGATAGCCCTACCGCCCGTATCAATCTGCCAACGTATTTTTTCAGTGGCCATAATAAGTGCTGATTCTGTGGAGTGGCCCGACCGGAAACCATGTTGTGTTGGGTCTAAAAACTTGTTGTTATCTAAGTATATCGTGAGCTCTGAGTTAACAGCTTTTTCCAGAACCTAAGCTGCAAGAGGCAGACACGAGATCGGGCGATAGTTGGTTACCTCGAGAGGATCCAGGGAGGGTTTCTTTAGGATAGGTCTTCTTCCAATAGGTCGGGAAGACACCAGTGCCAATAGCAGTGTTCCGAAGGGGGGCAAGCAGCGCACTGACTGTGTTTGAGACGCCATGAATAATATCTGGTGGGCAAGGGTCCGTGGGGAAGCCAGATTTAATCGAAATTAGTAGGTCGTTTACCATGTTGATGGTCAAGGGGGAAAAACTGGTCAGGAGACAGGAGGCAGAAGATACTTCTTCCGTGAGTGGGGACATTCAAACAGAGCTAAATTGGATGTGCAGGAGGGGCACCATAGTGGAGGATGCTGATTGGCCCCAGAAAAGAGATTCCTCAAGGTAGCGAAGCCACCGCACCAATGCATGAACACGTTCACTCCCGCCTCCATCTGTGGTCCCAGGGTGGTGCCCTTACCATGTCTGGGGCTGTTTTCTTTAATAAACAAATGGACCCCACACATGGAGTTCCAGTGTAGGGCCATCCACCTTGATGATACAAAGGGAAACAAGTCTCGTAGGGGAGAGTTAAACCACAGCATAGATACCTCATATCAGGAAATCTGGGACACTGAGGTGAATAGATATACGTGGTTAGAAGGGGAGGGGCAACACTCAATTGCACAAAAACTTACACTGTATTCCTTGTGTTTCAGAGGTAAAGGAACCATTCCAATGGGAACAAATGAGAACTGTGGCACAGTACTGCACATTCCGGACATGCAATGGGACACCTCCACGTTGATGGATATCTACTGGCACAGTGTGGCGAGTTTGTCTACGCTCAGCTCGTTCCCGGATGGAGTGGCCTTTGCTACCTTGTCACCATACACACCCTGACCATGGTCATTTCTGGAAAAGATCTGTCAGAATTGCACCAACATCAGCTAAAAAAAGAAGACGACGCTGTTGCATCAGGGTTGAGAAAACAGAACTGCTGATTATTTTTGCTTGGTTCAGTACAAAAACATTGTGGAAGAATTCAGACTGTTTTCTGACATGCAAATCAACGCAGGGAGGTCCATACCCTTCTTCACAGTGCAGACAAATAACCAGGTGGGAATTGCTCAAACTGATAAACAGCTCTGAGCTGGGCCTTAACACAATCAAGGAAGAACTAAGAGCCATCCGCCTCATGGTGATGCATCATCAGTACGTGTTGAACTTAATGACAGCAAGGGAGGGAGGGGTATGTGCCAAGATTGGTGCATGATGTTGCACGTTTATCCCAGGTAATCACCTGGATAACGGGACTGTGACTCTTGCCATCCAAGCATTGCACAGTTTACACAGGAACATGCATAAGGAGGGAGGTGTCCCTGAGCAGGCATGGTATTTGAACTGGTTTTCCTGGCTCCCCCGGAGGCTGACCGGACTGTGCATATCACTGTTGCCCGCTATCATATTTTTATTGTTCTTGTGTGGTTTCCTGCAATTGGGGGTTTCCTGCTGTAAAAACACAGTCCTCAAATTAGGTCAAATGCAAGTAACTAAGAAAGTAGTAGTAGTCCAAACTGAAGCACAACATGTCCCCAATAATGGTACTGTCAATTAGAGGGGGGATTGTTGATACGGATAAAATCAATGCAAATACTTATTGTTAGAAATAGGGGGTCTCCAGTCGGCAGGTTTGTACCTTTTCCAAGTAGGGACCCTTCTTTCTAGTCAGGATAAGGGAGTTATATTTCTAAAATAACCCCTGCTCACCCTCTTGGTAGCTTGGCACGAGCAGCCAGGCTTATCTCAGAGGCAATGTGTAAAGCGTTTGCACATAAAATACAGTAATCCAGTGAAAATACTACAAAAGGACACTCCATCAGTGTTAGAAAAATAGCCAATATTTATCTGTGTACAACAAGACCAAAATGATAAAAATCCAACATACACTAATAAATATATGAATATTGCAAGAATAGACTTAAAAGACAGTTCCTTGAAGAACAAATCCAGAAGTGAAGGCCGACCGCGAGGTCGCGGGACAGCTACGGTGTCTGGAAGACCAGCACACAGTACCTTGGAAATGCAGGGCGTCGTGGACCTTGTGATGAGCTTCAGAGAGGCGGCATTGTCGGTGCCGCTTTCGGAGGTCGGTGCTGGAGCCATCGGCCCCTTGAAGTCACACGTGTTGCAGATCGAACTCCGTGAAGTTGAAGACGAGCATCAGTGTCGATGGCGTCGGGGCTGCGATGCAAAGTGGGACAGTGCAACGTGCAGTGCCCCCAGGCCACGGTGCAGGCAGTGGCTCTGTGACAGCACCTGGCGTCGTTGGTGAGACCAGGGCTGTGGTGTGAAGCGGGGTGATGCAACATGCGGTGTCCACAGGTCTTGCAGGCAGTGGCATCATCGCTGCTGAACCACTGTCGTTGGTAGACCCAAGGCTGTGATGAGAAGCGGGGCAATGCTTCTTGCGGTGCCCGGAGGTCGCGGTGCAAGCAGCGGTGTTGGTTGATGATGCTGGAGTCGATGGCGCCGACGTCGGGGGACCAAGGCTGCGGTGTGGGATGGTGTGATGCTTCATGTACCTCACGAGCGGTGTCCACAGGCCACGGTGCAGGTAGCAGTGTCGATGTTGGTGTGAAGCATCATCGTCAGTGAGACCAGGGCGGCGGGGTGAAGCAAGGCGATGTGAGGTGCGGTGCCCACAGGTCACGGTGCAAGCAGCAGCTCAATAACAGCGTCGGCTGGCAGCATCGGTGAAACCAGGTTTGCATTGTGAAGTGGCGCCATGCTACGGGCGATGCCTTCTGGTCACGAAGCCAACAGTGAGATCATGGATGGTGTTGTAGTTGTTTTTCTTCTGTTGCAGCACAACACACACAGTTCCCAGTGCTGTTGGCAGATGAACCTGATGTCTTTGATTTTCCTGAGACTTCTAAAAGGAGGCGAGCTCTACTTCAAGCCCTTGAAAGTTCATTCCAGTCCTTTCACTGCCCAAGACAGATGCAGCCACAGCAAGCCAGCACAGCAAAGCACACAGCAAAGTGGTAGTTCCTCCTGACTGCTTCTCCAGCTTTTCTTGTTGGCAGGTTCCTAACTCCAAAAGAGTTCTAAAGTTCTGGGGTCAGGGCCCCAATATTTATACTACTTTTCTCTTTGAAGTCTTTGGCAGAAAGTCCCCTTTACTCAGTAAAAACCAGTTCTGTCCTCCCTGGTCCAGCTTAGCTACAGGAGGTGGAAAGAGAATTGTGCGGAGCAGCCACAATCTATTTAGGGGTCAGTGACAACTCTTCCCACCACTCTAACCAGAATGGCACATCAACATATGCAGGGCACACCTCAGCTCCCTTTGTGTGAGTGTCTCGAGTGAATCCACATACAAGCCCGTGTCAATCTAAAACCAGATGTTGATTCCACAGGCAGGCAGAGGCACAGGATGGTTAAGCAAGAAAATGCCCACTTTCTAAAAGTGACATTTTTAAACACCCAATTTAAAAACCAACTTCACCAAAAGATGTATTTTTAAATGCTGAGTTCAGGGAACCTAAACTCCAAATCTCGATCACTTCCCAATTGGAAGTTGCACCTGTAAGATGTTACAAGGCAGCTCCAATGATAGCCTATGGAAGAGATAGCCTTTCAATAGTGAAAAATGACTTGCACAGTATTTCACTATCAGAACATGTAAAACACAGCGCTACATGTCCTACCTTTCCCATACACTGCACCCTGCCCTTGGGGGTACCTTGGGCCTAACTTAGAGGTGACTTGCATGTCAGAAAAGGTCAGGCTCTAGCCTGCCAAGTGGGTGCACTTGCCATGTTGATATGGCATGCCTGTGTGTGGACACTGAAGTGGCAGATCTGAGACACATATAAAGGACTACTTGTGTGGGTGGCACAACCAGTGCTACAGGACCACTATTAGCACTTGATTTACAGGTCCTACAGTGCACTGTACTAGGGACTTACTAGTAAATCAAATATGCCAATCATGGAAAACCAATCATAACACAATATACAGTAGAAGCACTTGCACTTTAGCACTGAATAGTGTGCAGAGACACTTAATCAGCAAAAAAGAAGTCCAGCATACCATCAAAAACAGAGGTCAGAAAGCAAAAAGACAGGGGAAACATGCCAAAAGATGTCAGGTCTAACACTTATAATGATACACTCGCATATTTAAATTAAATCACATCACTATTGTCAAATTTGTCCGTCATGAACTCTCCATTAATCCTGACTCAGAAATATGTGGTCAGGCAGGCTCTGCAGCCTAGGCCTGAGGTAATTGCTTGACAGGGCACAGGTGGGGTGGCACATAGCCGGCAGACAAACTCAGGAACAAGTGACTCAGGTCCATCCCTCAGATAAGTGCAGTGACACCACAATGGTCCAGGTAAAAGGGCCCAAATAAAGCACACATGGAGGGAGGGGTGCATGCATTCCCAAAACACCATACAGTCAGATGCCACATGAAGTTAGGAACACACAGCCAATCAGGACACAGCACACACTGTGAGCACGTGCCCCTCATGCCAGACATCTGGACATTACCCACTGGCCCACATTGTGTCCACACAAGGTCGAGGCCCATCTGCATTTGTTATCAGGGTCCTTATTTATGATTCCACAGACAAGGCCCGCATTCTTTTACCAAACAAGCATCGACTGAAGTATTTTTATGATACCCAAAACATATATATAAACTCCCTCAAATTGATTGTACTTTGAGTCAGTCCTCAGACCCGTTTCTGTAACTGTACTCCTGGCCGCAATGTTTAATTAAACCAATTGTTCCTGTTTTGCCGAACGCCTCTTGTCTTTTCAAGGTAAATTAATATTTGACCAACAGTGCAGTCGTAGCCTTACAAGTGCGTAAATCCATACTTGTAAAATTACCTTGGTAAATAGACCCCTATATCTCAAGCCTCTTAAAGTAGGAGTTATTTTCACTATAGCAGCATACACCACATACAGCTCTGACATACAGATCAGCAACTAAGCATGTCGTCTTTTGTTCAGCTAAGTAGTTGATCAACCATTTTTCCCCCATCCTGGATTCTTGGATGCAAGACAGTGGACTCAGTGTTTCCTTTTGGCCTCAAACCTACCCGGCTTCCAAATCAACTGAGTCATCTAAGGTAAAAATGTATCTGTGACGATTAGCAGTGTACTATTCTTTCTGAATACAGAGTAGGAATCAATAATTCATAAAATATATTCACTTCCATTCACTTATTTTCAGAGAACTTCCCCTCTCAACCCAGCATTGATTGTCATCAGTTTGTAGGTCTCACCTAACAGAGCATAGGCGGTTTGTTGCAAGGGGTATTGTTTACAGTAAAGGGTTTGAAACCCGCCCTTACTTACCATTGGTTTGCTCCATCATCACTCTTCAAGGCAGCCTTTCAATTGGGCATCACAGGCCATTGTGTTGGTTCCCTTCCTTCAGTGGAGCATGGACAAAGTACAAATTAATTCAACTTAATTAGTGGCCCTCGTTTGCTCAAGCTATGATTAATGTACCATTTCTTCCCCTCCCCCTCCCCTGGTGCTTCTTTCCTCTCTAGCGCGAACTCAACCCGAAGGTATTGCAGCGCTTAACATGAGGTCCAGTTACAGTCATGTTTTTTTTTTGTTTTATTATTTAGGCAGGGAAACACATTAAACAGTACATTCATTAATTTTTTTTGTTGAAGCACAAGAGACGATTAGGTGATTTACCCAAATCACAGGATGTTGAGCCGATGCTCAGACTTGAACCTGGGCCCCTATGCAATTTTACAGCATTTGGCGCTTTAAACTGAATTGAGCCACCCGGTCTGTACACTATCATGGAAAACGTCACTGCTTCCCCCCCCTGTAGTTGCTTCCTGGTGGTCGTTGCTTGTTTTATGTCAGCGCGGGAAGAAGATTAAGTGACTTTTTTTGTTGCAGTTTTATATAGCGTGAACTAGTAGAGCGCTTTGCACGAGCACCTGTTACCTTTACAAGGACACATTCTCTCAGGGGGGCTTATTTACAAGGCCCTTGCGCCACTTTTGCGTAATTTTTAACATGGGAAAAGTGACGCAAAAGTGGCAGAAGGGGCTTCTAAATCTGCCCCTTGGTGTTTATCACTTCAGCCGAGGTTGTTTTTTAGCTTCATACCCCTGTAGACGTTCTGGGCGTAGCCGTGACTTGTGGGCAGCGGAAGAGAGCTGTGTTCATCCTGCAGGCATCAGGTATAGCTCCCGATGGGATGGGTTTAGACGTTACTATTGATAGCCATATTTATATCTGTAACATTTTATTGCTATACTACAAAGAATTATAAATTGTGACCAGTGGATAACACAAACATCTCTGCGGCACACGTAGAAACCCACGGAACTATCTAGAACCCAGCCCTTACAAGTATCACGCATCAGGCGTGACGCTAACGCATTTCAGTGAGGTGGTCCGCATCACTGCACTGAAATGCGAAGTCACGCATATAAGGAAGGGCCTGTGCCTATCAAGCGCTGTTCTTATAAAACACTAGCGTCAGTGGTACAGGCAGGCAGCCCGCGCTGCACAGGAGACTTCTTGGGGGTTGGGTTCTGAGTTGCGGCACTTGCTACAATGTAACAACTGTATTGAATCGCCGCGCTGTAGCACGGCATACTTTCACTTTTATGAGTTCACGGGCAGCAACTGAACTCAGAAATGGCTCCAGGCTGGTCTTGATGAGGTCACAGCCGGCGCTGTAATGAATCCCACTTCCGCTGCATCACGCGGGCCCGACCCAGCTGTCTCACCACGGCCTGGGCGGCGGCAGAGTCACTTAGAACACCCGGGCAGACTGCGGCGGCCGGAGTGGTTCGTTCGCGGCCCCAGAGCAACAGGCCTGATTCGGGTGGCCATTCACAACAGGGAGAGGCGAGCTAGGCGGCCGGCATCGCTGCGTGAAATGCAGCTGCTCTCGAGCTGGCCGCAGTTGCAATTTCTTTTCAAGTAAGTGTGTGCCTAGCCCCGAAGTTAGAGAGGGGCGTCAAATAAGAGTACTTCGCTGGCAATAAAGATCCAAATTAGCTGTGCTCCCGGCTTTGCATTCTGACCTCACCAAGTTCAACGCAAACACGCGCCACACTCCGCACTCGCAGCCACACACAGACTTGCACATAGTGGGCAGTCAGTGACACGCGCGCGCACAGACAACATGACACCTTTCGCAGGCCGGCTCAGCGAATGTAACATGATTTGTCTGTGCTGCATAAACACTCACTTGACATCTACTACTGTCACTACACATGATCTTCCATATAATTGCCCACTGGCTCGAGGCTGCCATGCCCCAAATGCCCGGCGTGCATGCTGCAGTCTGCCGCAATTAGTTTTCCCTTCGCTGTGAGCCAGCCAACAACTCAAATGGTGCTTTACTTTAGTCATGATAGGCAATTAAATCCGGCGCTCTGGAGAGGCTGGTGGGTGTCTCTTGAAGGTGGTGCCCGTGTTTGTGAGGCGTTTGGTAGCCGGACGTATACGTGTCGTACATGAATGGCTAACTAAACTGAAGTTGAAGCGCATCAAAAATACATCAGTTATTGGAGCATGTGGATGGAACGTGGAGCAGAACTTTTATTCTGTATATTAACTAATTCATGCTGGGCGGCCTCAAGGTGACCATTTCTTGAAGAACTTCAAAACAACTGTGTAAGTGTTGAGAGAGACTTGTTTATAAAATTATAAACACTACAGTGCCCTAGTTGCTGGCTATGCTAGAGACTTCTCTGTCCCTCAGCCTGAGGCTTAATGCATTTCTGGTACTTTGCAGCAGTTTTACGATTTTCTTGTTGCTCTAATTTAATTTATTATGCTTCCCTCATCTTCATTGCTGAATTTTGCTCGCGAGAAGGTGTCACTCCTAGTCGTTGAAATGTCACTCATAGTTACACTGCAATTCTGAAAATGTCACACATAGCCATCTGAAATCTTGGCAGCTATGAGAACCATCTACATAAGATGCACACCTGTGACCTGCGTGTTACACACTGTGCTTTGCAGCAGGTTCATTAAACCTCGATGATGAGTCAGCCCTATGACTAGTCCACACCCCTATCTCTTCAGCAAGTACATTAACCGCCATAGTTATCCTACCTCTATTATACCCAGGAACCAGCTTGGTACACAAAACTGTAGATCTGTTAAAATGCTGTTGTGGGGGACCTAATAAGTAATCCACAGTGATTTACTATCATGTTGTCTTAGGGTTTCTGCACATACAGAGCTATGCACAGGATAATAGGACCTCGGAATATAGTGGTGAGCCAACCATAAACCTTAGCACCCAAAACCCCAACCCAACTAGCCTTAGCGTCCCATTGGCACCAATGTACCAATGATTAGACAACCCAGAACACGGTATCTCTCTCTCAGGACTCGCAGAGGCAAGAACACTCTTTCATCACACTCGTACCTGTCCACAACATGCGTATGAAGAGACACTGTATAGGTTAAAATGTTTATTTCAACTTACGTGCTCTAAGATACAGTACACGTGTCAGTACTAATAGCATAATACATATGAATAATATAATCAGCATAGTTACTACTCCATAGAATACGAACGGGGAAAGCATCTCATAAAGCAGTGGATATATGTCTAACTAACATTACCACCCTCCCCGTGCTGGAAGCCAGTTTATTATGAGAATAGAAGACCTTTGGGCTTTGACTAGCGAACCCCCATACCTCAATCTCTAGATGCAAAACTACATCAGCAGACAATCACAGCTCTTCTCTCTGGAAAGGTCGTCTCCAAGTCCTATCTTAGAGCAGGCGTCCGCCTTGTTAAAAGCACACTAATTTCTCAATGGCAGCTGTACATGTGTTATGTCTAGGTGCGAGGGACGGGCCAAATCAGTAGGAACCAGGGACTTGTTATTCGACCTTGTAACTGTTGTTCAGACTGAGCCCAAAAGGGAAATAGGAGAAAAGGTGAGAAACAGAAAACGCAGACAGTTGTAAGATAACTTGGCAGTAGCAGAGGGCGACAGAACAACAGTTTAAGAGTAACGTGCGCAAAAAGTCAGCATGGCAGCCAGGCCTGCGCCAACGTAGCCAGGCAGGCCATGAGCCACAAGACACCCTCCCCTGGACAGTCCATCGAAAATGCAGACAGAGTTCCAAACACCGGAGCAGAAATGAGGCAATCCACCGACAGTGAACGTCAAATCAGTCCAAAAACGTAGAAAAGCAGAAAAAGGCTATACCGTCCAAGAGGACATCATTGGAATCATCAAAGAACGTAGACGCCATCCAGTCCAACAGATCAAAGCTGCATGAATGTCCCTCAGAGGATGGAGCATCTAGAAGCAATGCGGGACAGCTTGCGTGATATTCAATATAACTTCGTTGTAGGAGATTCTGAGCAGCCGCCCAGATATCCCATTGTGCCAAAATCCCCAGTGCAGCCGCACGCATCATAAAGCCAGCAGCGGAACAGTCCCGTTCATGGGCCTCTAAGGGACCCACCAACTGGACAAAATCCGGAACAGACAATGACGAATTGGAGAGGCAATAATCCATGGTCCATGTGAACGGACACCGGATGCAAGACATCACAGGTTGCACGCAAGTGAAATACGCAAAGCGAAAAGAAAGGGTGTAGGACACACTGATAGTTGCCAAGGGCAGAACATCGAAGCCAACCAGAAGTCGCTCACGGAGCAGCTGGAGGCGTTCGGGATCGAGAAGGGCCCAGTGGTGTGCAGCCATTGCGCATAAAACAGATCAACAGCAAGACACCAGCCGCCAAAGCGAGGATTAATGGGAAACCACCAAAAACGCTAGAAAAAATAGAATGTATGAACGCCGGAATCACACCGAAAACAGTTTGAAAGGTGGTCACTAGGCTAGACCCCACAATCTTAAAAAAATGCACCAGACCCTCAGTGTTTGATGCGTTAAAAATACGATGAATCAACTCCCCAAAATGTTGGGGGAGGTCAGTGTTCAAAAGGGCCTGTATTTCACTGTGGGTGCTCGCCACCTGGAGAATGAATGTCTCCCGGGCGGATGTGAGCATAACCTCCTCATTCAATAATAGGGCCTTTATTCTGCTCAACTTATTGAAATCTGCCTCCATGGTAGGAATGGAAGGCCAAATAGAGTTATCAACGATGTCGTGAGGGGGAGGAAAAAGCACATTCTTGCAGCAGACAACTCTGTGTGAGACCGTAACAATATACGGAATACCAGCCTGTAGGCCACAACAGTCTTCGTTGTTTAAAAGCAAATAGCTACCGTTAGTAGAATGGTAAAGGATCAACTTTCTCGATATGTAACAAGGTGTAAGATGCATCTTTCATAGACATGAACTGCTGTTTGTCAGTCAGATTAAAAGGCAGAAAAAGGGCAGTGGTGTTTAACAAATTCCAAGGAACTTTACCTAACTTAAGGGTTTGCAAAGTCCAGGCAAACTGCATCACTGAACGCAATTGATTCTGACCATGATACAACATAGAGACATCATCTTGCACAATATCAACAACAGAGGATACAATATTCTCTAAGGTGTAAATGCGGGAAGACAGGGTATTTATACTATTGTCAACAACAGCAAGCACCTTTTCCAAATTTGCCTGGTCTATTTCCCTAAGACGGGAAGCAGCTTCCATTTGTGACAGCTTCCAGAGTTCATTATACGCTTCATAAATGAATCTCTTCGGTCGGGGACCACGAGGTCCCAAGATAAAGTCAGATAAATCAATAGTGCCTGATAGGAGGGACAAATGTTTCTTAACAGAGTCTAAGGACGAATGTTGTAACCATTGTTTACATAATTTACCAACCGAATACGTGGTGACAGTACGAGTTTCAGTAAATCTTGGATCAGGCTTGTCCTGTATGTAGCCAGGGACTGTGCCATGAAAACGCAGTTGGCATGCATTAGATGATATGGGCCATGCCAACCATGGTGACTGTATCAGTGTAGAAACGTTAAAGGAATTATTTTGAAACTGAGCCTGTAATGTCACAAGGGACATATTAAAACGCAAACTATCATTTGGAAAACTCGACAAGGATGGGATGGCTGGCGCCTTTAGTTGTTTAACGGTAGCCAACCCCCAACACGTGGTCTGATAAATGGAAGCATTTAGAAATAATATTTGGGCTGGGATAAGGCAAGCGCGGTGCAAGGCCTCAGTGCCCTGCACCTGCCATGGCTTCGAACCCCAGATTGATTTCAAATCCACTGTGTCTTTCCAATACTCATAACCACCCACCGCCAAGGCGCTCAAAAAGGAACCCGAATAGAGTAATTTGGTGTGGGTCAACATTTTTTTTGAGTCAATGGGGTTTTCAATTTAAAATAATAGGACCCAGGGTTCGATCGATTGAAATCAGTAAAATAGGTGAATTTATTTCGAAGAGTCTGGGAGCTACCTGGTATAGGGTTTGGGCAGTGTTCCCATTGGGTGTAAGTAACAGGGCTGCGTAGTGCACTCGGTTTGTGGAGAAAATGAGTGCCCCAATGCTGGTAACAATACAAATCGGCATAATTCGCAGAATTCATATACAAGTCCTCAGCATTAAAGGAAGCATAATATTTTAAATCAGCAAACAATGCTTCAACTGCATGCACATCCCAATCATCAGAATGAATATTACTTTTTACTACATCACCCATCGAGACTCGAAGGACATTTGGTACATTAATAATTTCCGTCGGGCCATGGATTTGAAAGTTTACTGCATCCCATACGATGCCATCAGCAACTGGAAACGCCGAAATGTTCACAAATGTGTGGTCACGCTTCATGATGTGTGAAGAGGAATGTGGAGCCAAAGTCCCAGCCACACTGTTCACAGCAGGGCGTTCAGGTAAATAGTGACCATTGATGAGTAGAAAAAACACTGTGACAAAGCCAATGGACATGAACAAAAAAAACAAGAAAAGTACCATCCAAATATATGTCCAAGGTGGAATCAAAAAATTGTCTCTAAACCAGGATACAAAAAGACTAAACTTGGACGGGACCTTTGATGAGTTGTAATCCGAGTCAAAGGAATAACGTGTCGGGCTCAGTGGCGTCGTTGGTTGGTGTGCCACTGACTCTGTGGCGGGATAAGTATATTCGTCCTCATCTATGCAGGGTGATGCAGGGGGTTCAAATATATTTTCAGGCAAAGTTAATTTTGTATCCCTGAACCGCAAATTCAAGAATAATGCGGTCCACCCGGGTCAGATGCGGAAACAATTCGTCGTCTGTCAGATAAATGTCATCCACATAGGAACAGGCGTCTGAATCTATGCCGTCTAACAAAGAGACAACACGAGAGGCAAACACGCCTGGACTATTTTTGTAGCCCATAGGAAGACGCCTGAATTTGAACATTTTACCACCGGAAGTAAAGGCACACCATTGGCCACTCTCCGGGGCTAAGTTGTGCGTGTAGAATCCATTTGAAAGGTCAAGGGTCGTTTTGTATTTTTTACGAACAAGACTGTCTACAAGCGCAGAACTATGGGTATTTTGCACCGCAAAGGTCCGACAATGAGAGTTCAAATGCCGGTAATCCAATACTAAGCGGTACGATCCATCGGGTTTAGAAACCGCGAAAAGGGGATTGTTCATAGGTGATACACAGGGTTCAATTACTCCCTGATATTCCAACTGTGTCAGAATTTCGGAAACGGGGCCTTTGGCTTCACGTTTTATGGGATATTGGGGTTGTGGCTGCGGTAACGACCGCAAAGGTATTTCATGGGGGGGGAGATTCTTCATCCCAACCCACGTGATTGCGGAATAATGCCGGAGCCAGGGACACAGCCCACTCTGCTGCTAGAGCCTCCGCTTTGTCCTTTGGGACATATCGAGAAAAGCTCGGAAGGATTACCTCCTCCCTCTACGTGCAGCAAGAACGAATGGGGGTGGCCAATCCGCCTCTGCTAACAAAATGTCATATGAAGAGGTCAGATTTTCCCAAAAAATCCCCTTAATTACACGCTGTATATCACCTTCAATTTGAATGACAATATTAAATAGTCTGTCAGGGGTGCCACTCTGGTGTCTGCTGTTTCAACAGTAATGAATGTTTCAGTTGCTGTCGCCTCCATATGAGGACGTAGCGCCTCCCGCACTATGGTAACTTCCGCGGCGCTGTCTAGGAGGGTTACTGCCCACGTCCAATTCAGGAGTCTCGTTCTCACCGTCTGTGGCATATTTAGCTGTTACAGCGGCAACTTTCTTCTTCTGAAATTGTGGTCGAAAACGTTGAGCGTCTTCCTCTTTTCCTCTGACTTGTTGCCGAGGCTGGTCTCGTCCCTGTGGGGCCTCACGGGCCCTTCCTCTATCCTGGCGGTCTCCTCCAACGGCCTGTGACGAAGTCTGTGCCTGTAAAGAACGAGGAGAACGCGTATCAGGGATCTGAAACCTATCCGGTGACTTAATTCTCGCTCTATCGCGTAAATCATAAGTACGTTCAGAAGAAAGTGAAACCGGGGATTCGCCTCGCGACCCCGGCTTTTTCTGTTGCTTACCCTGTTTTTTCAGCCTCCATCTCTTTTTAGTGAAGACTGGTTTCTCATCTTTCTCAGATTGAGATTTGGTTTGTTGCTGTTGTGGTTGTGATGGTGTTTGCTGTTTTGCAAAAGGCTTGTTACCCAGGCTGTTTCTACCAATAGTTTTGTAAGCCTGGGTAATAATTTTCGATAATTCGCGAGGCTTGTCCAATTCTGGGACCAAAGCCAAAGCGTTAGCTACTTGAAAGTTCACTGCATCGCCCTTGACATTCGCAAGGATCAGTTCAGCTACTACTTCAAACACTCCCACCAGTCTCATCCCTAATTCCACGGCCGCTTCAGGGCCATGTTCATCCTGTACTTTTTTAATTACAGAGGGGAGAACTGTCATGGAAGGAGTACCAAAACATTTAGAATATACTGCTGCGAATACCTTACCCCAGTTGTCACATGCTGTCAACTCGGGAATTAAGTCTTTTGGCAAACTTATCGTTAAAATACGATGTTTATCCACTGGAGTTGTATGTGGAAAAACTGCCTCCAACTGATCAAACTTTTCTGCAAGCCAATAAGGAAAATCATCCTTATTTTGTGGCCGTTTACCCATCACAGAATTCACCATGACGGGACTTATGGTCACTCCGCCTGCAGCAGCTGGTTGGCCAGCAACTCCAGGAGCGGCTCTATGGATGCTGCCTGTAACATATCGCACTAAAGCTCGATGCACCTGCACCAAGGCTGCATACATAGTGCGCAGTTCCGCGACTGGTATTGTCATATAACGCGGATGTGGGGTGTACCCGGCCAAAACAGGCCAAGTGGCCCCCTCTATAGATTAGGGGCCTAAACGAACCGTGGTAGTCGGGCGCCATTAAACCAAACACGGTGTTGCCAAGCCGTGAGCGGTACTTCAAGATTAGTATAAGGTCTATAGACAGCAGGAACAGCGGTGGGTTCATATGCATGAAACAGATTATCGTTCGCATTCACCGCTGGAAAAGTGATCCAAGAGTAGAACACTTCAAAGTGGAAAGCCGGATCGGCTTGAACCACAAAGACTAGGTCAACTCCCGCGTCTGGCACTCCATACACCCGTAAGTGATCCCGGAGTGCTGTGCGGCTATGCGCCGCTATGTCTATACCCGCCATTTCGAACGGGTCTATTCAACAATCTTACACAAGGCAGCACAAAAAGGGTTATTTCTAAGAAACCTTTTTTAATAACATCAAGCTTGAAAGAACCTACAAAATCTGCAATATAGGAGGTATCGCCGTCACACACGCTTCCGGAAGCGTACGTGAGGGGTTTGTGGACAAGCACAAGTATTACTCAAGCGTCTCGCAATTAAGCTGCCCCACCCGTTGGTCGCGCCATGTCTTAGGGTTTCTGCACATACAGAGCTATGCACAGGATAATAGGACCTCGGAATATAGTGGTGAGCCAACCATAAACCTTAGCACCCAAAACCCCAACCCAACTAGCCTTAGCGTCCCATTGGCACCAATGTACCAATGATTAGACAACCCAGAACACGGTATCTCTCTCTCAGGACTCGCAGAGGCAAGAACACTCTTTCGTCACACTCGTACCTGTCCACAACATGCGTATGAAGAGACACTGTATAGGTTAAAATGTTTATTTCAACTTACGTGCTCTAAGATACAGTACACGTGTCAGTACTAATAGCATAATACATATGAATAATATAATCAGCATAGTTACTACTCCATAGAATACGAACGGGGAAAGCATCTCATAAAGCAGTGGATATATGTCTAACTAACATTACCACCCTCCCCGTGCTGGAAGCCAGTTTATTATGAGAATAGAAGACCTTTGGTCTTTGACTAGCGAACCCCCATACCTCAATCTCTAGATGCAAAACTACATCAGCAGACAATCACAGCTCTTCTCTCTGGAAAGGTCGTCTCCAAGTCCTATCTTAGAGCAGGCGTCCGCCTTGTTAAAAGCACACTAATTTCTCAATGGCAGCTGTACATGTGTTATGTCTAGGTGCGAGGGATGGGCCAAATCAGTAGGAACCAGGGACTTGTTATTCGACCTTGTAACTGTTGTTCAGACTGAGCCCAAAAGGGAAATAGGAGAAAAGGTGAGAAACAGAAAACGCAGACAGTTGTAAGATAACTTGGCAGTAGCAGAGGGCGACAGAACAACAGTTTAAGAGTAACGTGCGCAAAATGTCAGCATGGCAGCCAGGCCTGCGCCAACGTAGCCAGGCAGGCCATGAGCCACAAGACAATGTTTGTCCTTGTTGCAATTTTTTTGAGGGCGCGTTAAATTTTTTTTATAAATTGCCTGCCAGACTTCGAGCCTCATCCTGACGTTGCTACATGTGTCTCCACTCCCTTATTGCTGCCACCATATTACCCACAATTTAGGGGACCTGGGAGTGATTTTTTCCCCATTTGCGGCTCTGTTCACCCATCAAAGTGCATGAATGCAACCCTCAGTTTGACTGATGTCATAATCCGCAACACTGGTTTTACCTGTGGGACCCTGTACACTCCCAGTATGTCGGCAATGAGTCTTATGGTCAGTTCATAGACTTCACCCACCGCCCCTGTTAATATCGGCGTGGAGGTGCAATGGAAGTTTGGCAGCGGCTCTTTCACTCCAGATAAGAGAGACAACGTGCTGGCGACTGCAATGGCGTCTGATTGGCAAGAGTCGTGTATCTGAAAACCCAGGGTAATGTTAGGTAATAAAGCGGGGTTGTTGTTGATCTCCTCCACAGCAAACACCGCCACCAGCACCTCCCTGTACGACCTCACCTGAAATCTAAAGCACACAGACAAGAGGACACAATTAGCATCAGTACTTTGCCAAGGAATACACCTGATGACCATTTATTTACGGTTTAATACACCCCTTCACACACAAAAAATGGCAAAACGGCAAACCACATAAAATATTACAACAGCACACTTAATGATTTGTGCCTTCATCTAATCGGTGAACATTTTAAGGGACTGTCTGGTCAGTGTTTACTTTTACATCAGTTGTTCAATTATTTAATGTCTCCATTTGCTCAACAAGGTTCTTGCCTCTTGTTCCATCTCTTTGAGAAAGAAGGGAGGCTGCCCATCCACCGTGTCTGGTGCTACCGGAGTAATATCTCTTATTCAGTGTTTCAAAAGACTGCGCTAACAGCAAATAGATTCAAATTAATGTTGATACATGTATGCGGGTAAATAAGTTCAATAAATTCTTACTACGTATGCCAAGATGGTCCGGTACGTTTTTTTCACAAACATGTTAAAATAATTAGAAAGGAACAGTTTACCCTTTAAAAAGTTATTGTATCATACCAACCTTTAATTTGAAATTTAGATAACGCAGTGTCGAACACTGATCTTTTTTTAATATAAGTGTTATGGCAACAGCAATTCCAGAAACAGACACTGAGCATTGTCCCTTTAACATGGCTTATTTTTTAAAGGTGAGTGAGATGTTCAAGATCATGTTAATTTATTGAGAAATGTCTGTGGCAAGATTCATTTTCAGATATTATAATTTGGGTGAAATTTAAAAATTGGCCAATTTTCTTCCATTATTAATATTTGCAAAGACAAATAATGGAATTGTTTTAAGAAAAAAACATTAATTCTGTAAGTGATATACAACAAGTAAAATTTTGCAACAAAAACTTTCGAATACATTTTTATATAACTGATGCTGTAAAATAGGGTTTTTCAAATGTTCACCCATAATCATTTAAATGTATTACATTCAAGCAATTTCTTCATTTTGCTCAAGTTTGGAGGATGGTTGTATGTGTCACAGTAAAAGCATTTGGACTCTCACAATCATCAACAACTATCCTGCTTCTGAGCATGGATTACATTCAGCACAGTCACCATTTAATGGATAATCTGTTTGCCTATTTCATCAATTTAAACCGCTCCAACAGCAGTTCATTGTTCATATTCAAAGAACTTTCATAAGTAGGTTGCAGAGTAATAAAAAAGGTACACAAATCTGACAGCAACTTAGTCATCGTCCATCAATTCGCATGCCCATTATCTCTCATCTTTCATACCTGCTCTATAGCTTCCCCCACCCCAACTACAGCAAAGACCTCACTGACGAATTTTCTCCATCCTCCACATTAACAATACCTAACTTGGGCACCTATGTCTCCGATACTGGCCACAAAACTATCCAGTCAGTGTTGCCAGATTTTTAGACCCGTCCCAAGCCCAAAGAAGTTCAAGGATAAGCCCAAATTCAGCCCAAAGCAGACCAGTGTCAGCCCAAAAACCAGCCCAAAGTCGAAACTCTCAAATTTGGCAAAAGTAGTCTTCAGAAAACATTTTAAGGAGGAGTCTAAATTCTATTCAATATACAGATAGTTGGAGGAAGTTAACTGGGCACCTGTGTTAATAACTACTCATTTTCAAGACCAGTCACCACTTTGACTTTTCATCTTGTAGTTCTGTCACCACAGAACCAAACCCGAACCTTGCATTCATGAATTACCTCTACAAAAGCAGATTATAAACCACTTTATGTCTATGAATAGGAATTTCAATGCTATTTCAACAATGTGGCTCCAAAAAAAGAATACTGGAAAGGTTATGCAGAATTAACACCACACAATGATCTACATATTAAGAAACATCCCCTTGTATTAAAGTAATTGCAACACAGCTTGTTTGGCACAGCTTAGCATTCTATGTACTTGTCTGAAGATATTCAACAACAAAAAACTCCTTCACAATGACAGTTTGGGACAACAGCAAAAATTAACCGCAGCAGACAAATCTGAAACAGTTTTCGTGCAAATCAAGTGTACGTAAATGTGAAGCAACAGTGTGAAAACTGAGGGTTGCTACAGTAAGACGAGAGTGCCACACTTTTCCAGTTAAAATGTAAGGAGAGGCCAGAAAAGAGACACAGTCACGTACTCCGACTGATTCCCTGCCCTCCGTTCCAAAATCATTCCCCGTGACCACTTAATCTGACACTAAAAAGTATAGAGGACATTGTTGTTTTCATTGTGTTGCAGCAAGCGCTTGACTAAAGCTCCTAGTCTTGGCAAGCAGCAGATGGGTTTGTTTGGGGTACGGATGAATGCAAGGCTGTTGGAGCAGAAAGGAAAATGACACCCTCAACACCGACACTCCCTGAACTCTACTGATACTGTCATACTGTTCATGTTCCATCCCACTCCATTCCCCTTCATCATTAGCACTGTCCCACTCCCATTTTGAAAGTGATTGTGCATGAAGCAGAGAGACTGTAAAGCTTGCAAACTTAGTTTGGTGTGCATGCAAATCCTGCATTGCTGATCCCTGGTGAGTTGCACTACTACTGCTGAAACTAGATCAATGGAGATACCAATCGGTGAGGCAGACTGGCCTCAAGGGACCTGTGACCTCAGTGACAGAGTCACTTTTGCTCTAAGGTATGCTGCTTTGTAGGCCTGCCCACAAGACTGGAGGTGAACTTCAGTATGGATTGTGGTGGACAGACCTTCAAGGTGCTCAGACACCAGAGCTTTTAAGGTCTAGCATGGGAATGTGCTCCCTCAGGAGAATGCTCTGGTGGACTGGTCATGAAGGCTGAACCTGGTTCCCCAGTTCCAAATTCGGCAGCTCGGGCCATAGTGCCACATCCTCTCCCTCACTGAACACCATACTGCCCCACTGAGAGAAACTCACACTGCCTTCAGCTACAACCCAATTGTGCCCCGCTATAAACACCTGGATGCGACTCAATTCAAATTATGCGCAAGACAAGAGTAATATGCTGCCTGAAAAAAAGTAACAACATCCTGGAAAACGCAAACCCTCTTAGGGAATGCAAGATTAAGTAAAGCATGTGAAATGTAAGCAGAACATGATTACCTGAACACGTTTACACTCATTCAGAAATCAATGAGTATTTTTGTCTGAAACGTTAAGCACTTGACTACAGGGCCAAGTAGGGACCCATTTCAATGTCCATTGCTTAAATCCTTACAAAACATAAGTAGTATAGTTTAAAAAGACAACAAACCTGAACAAAGAGCAGCAGTACACATTTTATAAACTAAAATAAGGAAAAGAGCGGATAAGGATCACATTAAAAGTTTTCCACTCCAGTCATCAACCAGGTATTGCAGAACCTCCAGGAATGGTGCACTTCCACACCCGGGAAAAACAATGCTGTTCAAAGAATGACGAGAAAAAGAAAGTAGCGCTTCACTGGCAAACTCTGTAAAGTGGCACTAATGTGTTTGGGTGAAAATAAAACCAATCTGGCCACTTTGCGACCACTCTGTAATGCTTTATATAGTTATTTACTTTTCGTATTTGGCACCTATTTTTCTCTTGGTCCCGAGGCTGCACTTTGGAACAGAAAAATGTAAGAAAAAGAGGACATTTCCAACAAAAGTGTTTCTTTCATCTTTGGATCCATTTCACAGGGGAACGAATGAAGGAAAGTAGAGGAAACAGAGGGTAAGAGACGTTTATTTTAGCCTGTTTATCCTTGTCCCTTGAGCAAGAGAGGCTGCAGTGACCTAATGTCTAGACTGCAGCAACAGCACAATACCACCCTCAGCGAACCATGGCCTCCTTAAGCACACCTGACTTAAAAAATGGTTACATACGCTTCCACTCAGGAGTTAAAAATTATTCTGAAAATACCTACTTAATTTAGTTTAATTTACAAATTCGACATTCTTTGTGTCCCCGAAACCTGGCTTACAGATTTTCTCAAAACATATATTAATTGGCTTCCTCCCCTCTGGGTGCACCTTTATTAGACATGACTGACTTGGCACCAAAAAAGGTGCAAGAGTTGCCCTGATAGATAGAGGCTCTTTTAAGTGACATCACATTTATAATCTCAGTACTGCTGATTCTGAAATTCTCTCTGCATCTGTTAGGGCAATAGATTGTAAACAATCCATTGCGGTAATGCTAGTTTATCGTCCTCCCTCTTCCTCTCCTAGTTTTCGTCCAGAATTTTTAGAACTGGTAGTTACAGCCTTCACCACTTCTCAAAAATATGTTTTACACTGGCCGTTTTTAACTTCCACTTTGAAAACATTAAAGATTGCAGATTGCGTTCTTACCCAACTGGTTAACGCCATACCCGTGTAGGCCGGCGCATTTTAGGTGCCGTCAGGGCATCACCTGATATAACTCATTCACTTGAAATTTCTCCTCGAGTTTGAGCTGATCATTTTGTGACATTTGATTTATATAACGTTTTGAGAGAGAAACCTACGTATGACCCTCCCAGGATAATCAGATCATGGAACAAAATGAACTCTTGCTAAAAAAAATCATCGTCACCTCCGGAAATCTTAATATCCATTTTCAGTTACATCAAATATCATAACTTGGTCACTGTAATTGCAGAAACCATTGCTCCTCTATGACTTTCTAGAATTAGCAAGCAATTGGTGCCTCTTGGTTCACTAGAAGCCTACGTACTCTAAAACTGGAAAGACAGGCGAAATGTAAGTGGAATATTCACTACTCTGTGCTAAAACCTCTTTATAAATCCAAACTCTCAATTTATAAACTCCTAAATGAAGTAAACAAAGACAAGGAAATGTAAATGTAAAGGTTTATCTGACATACCCAATCCTATTGCCCAGAAGATCATCTCTCAGTCCTTCTGTAATCAATTATCTTGGTTCTTTGGACTAAAAAGACATTGAAATCATAGTTGTAATCTGCACAATGGGTCCCCAGCCCCTTCTACATGGTATAGGGTTTAGGATCCTCTTCCTTCTGCTCCACTGAGCCAACCGTCTTTGATCCTTTTATCACCTTCCCCTCTTACCCTGAGCAACTTAATTGTCCCTCTTTAGATGCTCTTTTCCAGGACATAAAAGCCTGCAAATTTGGCTGTCCTCTGTGTCCGATCCGTATTAACATAATCCACACAGACATCCCTGCGCTCACTGGAGCGGTCCACAATATCATAGACATTTCATTACATCTACAGTTGTTCCCTCTGACTGAAGCAAGGCATTCTTAAGCCTTTGCTGAATAAACTCTAATCTTGACTCTAAGTTATATATCGTCCTATGATTTTGCTTTCTGCTGTTACTAAAATTCTAGAAATTTTAGTGGCCAAACAGCTGTGCACGCACCGAGAAATTAATTCACTTTTGGGTGACTCCTCATAGAAGTACAGCCAACACTAATTGCTGTTCTGGATGACCTTTTAATGGTTACTGAAAACAATTCCACCAGTATCCTGATCCTTTTTGATGTCAACAGACTTCAACACACATCATCATAACCTCCTACGTGCTGGACTGTCTGAATGCGGGATCACGATAAACCCTTTATCTTGCTAAGGCATTTACCTTGCTTATTCACCCAGAGTAAGATTAGATGTCAGCAGGGTGACGTTTGGTACCATTAAACAACGCACTGTATCTAATCTTACTCTGGGTGACTACGTAATGTCCATGCCTTAGCATGGTTTGAAACCTTCCGTTCAATCCGGGTCCAAAGAGTAATGGTAAATAACTTTCTGTCCCCTGCTTCCTCACTACATGTTGGGGTACCCAAGGGCGCTTTCACACTACCCATTCAACTTCAACATCTGACCTCGTTTCTGAATAATGAGGGAATATGGATGTTCCTTATACTCTTATGCTGATGACCCCCAGTTAAATTTCGTCCTTGTAAATCTTCTTCCAGATTGTCTGAACTACATGAAACACTGGATGGACACAAATGGGTCCAAAATAAATACGGACAAACCCAAGATCTTACTGGCAGGCAAAGATCCATTTTTCTGGTTCTCCATCCCCTATCCTCCCACTCAAGACCACCGGCCAGTGCCTTACCCTTGTGTAAAGAGTCTTGGATTGAAGCTAGATTGTAAATGAAGAATGGACATTCAGATCTCGCTGGCTGTCCCTATATATTCGAAGGCGGAGACCTCTTGATGCAGGAAAATCAGTAGATGCAGCAACCATAGCTTCTCGGCTTAAGTGCTGTAATTCTCTTTATCTTGGCATCTCCAAACAGCACTTGCTCAGACTTCAAATTATTCAAAATCAGGCTGCTGGAACAACTGCCTTAAACTAGCGCTACGCGTCAGCAAAACCTATTTTGTCAAAGCTTCCTTTGCTGCCTGTTCAAAAAAAGATTTGTTTCAAAACTCCCTGTTTAATACATTAATGCCTGTTTGATTCTTCTCCCAATTTTCTCAGAACCAGTCTTAATAAATACACAATCGCAATCTTCAAACCTCACAAGCAAATCTTCTCTAAAAACCTTTTCTGGTAGAAAATATTTGACAGTTTCAGCCTCCAGCAACTGAATGAATTTCCTAACGAGCTTAAATTGATATCCTCCCACTTCACATTACAAGAAAAAACTAAAATCGAACCTTTCTTGTCTTAATCCTCTTTCTTCTCTTCTTGTTTTAGGCTCTAGTGCCAACAGACCTCTAGGTGAAAGTAAAGCTTAATCATTTTAATTCATAAACGGCATAGTGCGTAACTTTAAGTACTATGAGATAAAAGGGGCTACATGATGAAAGGTACATAGGGTATTATAGTATTTTTATCACTCTCTCATTCCAGACTACAGATGAAGATATTTGTTTCGAAGTGAAGTAAATTTGCCATTCAACTCTTTAGAGCAGGATTACCGTTTTTGATAGTACCAGCTACAGCTGAATAACAATAGGAAATGTTTTGTGCATTGTTAGGTAAATATAACTTTATTAAGACAAACCTCCAAAAAGTAATCTTGTGATGAGTTCATGTTCTTCAGTAAAGGAAAACATTCTGCATCTGAATACTTGCTCTTCACCTCTGCACACACTATAGATCTCTAATCTGTAATGCCATTTGGTAGTAAGACACTATTTAATCAGGTTAACCGAGAATTTTAAGTTATCAATAAGTGGGTTTAAAGGTATTTTTTAGCTTTCACTATGTCTTTAGCAGTAGTGAGAATGTTATTCTAAATGCTGCAGAAAAGATTAAGGGGGATCATTAAAGTTCGGGGGAGCATGAACTCTCGCCCAATTAAACTGGTAGTTCCCCCGCCTCATTCTCAGGTGGAGACCCGCCATGTTTCTGATGGCAGCTCTCCTTTAATGGAAATACTTGGCCTTGCGGTCCATGATCCAGATGACCGGAGTTTTGCACTGAAGGAAGCCCTGCCTACCACCAACACTAGCTTTCCCTGCCTGGGTCTGGTGGACAAACAATGGCCTGACCTCCAGGGAGAAAAATGCCTTCATGTCAGGGCCATTGTTAATTTGCTTTTCTGAAACCAACCTGTGAGCAGGCCAAAGAAAATGCGGCCCACTCAGCAATTAGCTGTGATGGAAGTGGGTTTGCCAATGAGGCAGAACCTAGCCCGGTAAACAGAGATCTCCAAATGTCGTGAGTATTCCAGGCGAGTTGAGGCCAGGCCCCCTGCCATCCTGGTGGTCTTGTGACCACCCGACCGGGTCTACATGACCCTCTAAGCTTTTTCATTACTGCTAAGGTAAATGATGCTTCCACACCTTTTCATAAGCAGTAAACACTAGATCAAGGAGGGTTTTTCCTAGCTACCGAACCAAACTCTCATATCATTCCAAATTTCTGTGAGAATTAGAAGCAAAACATTCTCCTACAGGAACAATGTATGCATTTGGACAAATGCTTATTTGTTCACAAACCCTTCAAAAAGGAAAGATAATTCGTTTCTGAATGTATCTCCATAGTTCCTATTGGAGCTGCTCACAGAATCTATATTTATTCATCATTCACACAATCTCAGATGGAACTATGGCCACTCTCAGTTCATTAAACTCTAAATGGGAGCAAACAATAATTCTGGACCAGTTCCCACATAAGTGGTGTGTCCACTGTATGGCTCGCATGTGTGCTTACATCTGTGCTTTACACGTACAAACACACTGAACTGACACAGTGAACTCACGCTTCACATGAGATTGGTTCTGGCTCCTCTTTGAAGCTATTGACAGGGAATGAATGCGTCCAGTGCACAAGTATCACCGCTCCCAGCACAATATCCCCCTCCTGGACGTAGGCATTCACTGCCTTCCTTGGAAATCTGCAGCTGCCCTTCAAAGGCTGGGCGGACTCTGTGAGCATCACTAGAAGACCAAGGACCAAGAGAACCGCCCTCGCAGCAGAACGGCACAACTCCGGCGCCATCTTGCAATGGTCACTTCAGACAACAGTTTGAGGGTCCTCTCTGATAATGCGATGACTGTCTCTTGCCACGTTTTATAAGAAGAATCTTCGCAGTCACAAGGATTTGAGTCCAGTGATTCCTTGGTAGGGGAAAGGAATAACCGCTCTGGCTCCGCAGAGATGTGGCGAGAGTCCCTGCAGGGAAACGCGCCACAATACTGTACCCCGTGATTAAACGAACAGCACATGCTCTCGTGCTTGGAAACCTGAAATTATAACAAGAGATGGTGATGATTTATCTAATGAATATGTAGTAAAAGAACCGCCCAGATAGTAACAACCATCATCTTGCGTGGGAGTTAATTGATGTTTATATCTCTATAAAATATCACAAATCTCGCCTCGTGGAGAAAAGGTAACCAAGGTGAGACACATATGGCGCATCGTTTAATGGTGCTAAAGCCCACACTGCTGACATATAATCTTACTCTGGGCAATTAAGTAATATGATTTTTTACTTATATTTTTGCGATTTGCTTTGCTCTTCATCAAAGAAACAATCCTCATTTGATAAAACAATTCTGACCCACCGAACATCTAAAAACGAATAAACTAACCTCTGCCTATGTCAGCAGCTGTGCTTCTGGAGAAAAGAAGCGAATCTGCTGCGGATCTCCAAGTCCGCACCTACTTTGTCTAGCAATACCTCAAGAGGGCCAAAAATGAACATTGACGTTCCAGTAATTCCCGCTATCTAGCTCCCAAGTGTGGTGACCTGGTTTGAATAGTAGAAACTTCACTAGTCTCCCTGAAGTGCAGGATACTCATTCTGCAGCCTTACAGTGAGCCATTGGTTATTTGTACTTGTCAATCATGATAAGAGATTTTCCTCTTCACTGGCAAGCAATGAATTAATTGAAAAAATAGTTCTGTGAAATGGGAGCTTTGAAATCTCTGATGCTGCATAAGTGCTGTGGTCCTATATGATGCTGCCTGCCCCCAGGATGAAACAGAGTTGAAGTTGAGCTGGTAGGACTAGGAGGTGAAAGTGTAGCAACACATATCCTCCCCATCCAAAAGCTAACCAGTCATAGCTGGCACTGCAGCACAAATGCATAACGCTTTGCGACCTCTACAGAAGCAGACCACAGCAAGCTAGAGCGCTTCTTCAGCAAAGTGTATGTTGGCCACTGCCCAAGGCACTATCCACCTATGTGAGAAAGAGGTGGAGGATTATTAGATTTTCAAAACCAAACAATGGTGCAGCTGGTCACACACATAGAGATAGCAGCAAACAGTGGCACACAGGAAGTACAATAGCAGCCCCAACCAGCATAGGACAATGGTACTTTGCACAGACATGGAAGATAAGCTATATAAAACAGTTGCAGATGTTTTAGTGGTTATGTACGTCATTACATTGCTTTTACTATCATAGAGCTTTCAAGTTGCCACATGTCGCGCAATAGTAACTCAACGTCAGACCCCATTCAGGGAGGCCACAGGGCAGACATGGGCTACTTGGTAACAGCAGTTGTGGTTACCATTGTTTGCCACTGCAGTCCTGTAGTGAACCTTGGTATGGCTCTGCAAACTCCGCCAAATACACCCCTTTTCTGCACTTGACTCCCAAGGTTTCAAGGGTGAACAGTCAATGGCTTCTCATGTAGGTAGTGTGCTCAGAGCTCGGAACTCAACAATCAACCAACAGGCACAATAAAGTATTGTCCATCCCAGTGCTTATCTTAGTAAAGAGAAAGTTTTAAACTCCCAGTGAAACGTGGTACTGCACAGTACAGACAGGAATATAGTTACAGGGTTGTAATCTCATCTACAAATCTCAGTGAAGAGCTACACCCCTTTGATGGCCTCTTCCCACTCTAGGTGTTGTAATGTTTATGGTCCTTTGTATTAAGAATGGGCATAGGCATTGATTAGGCACAGGTGTGGTTCATTCTGGATGACCCCCACTGGCTAATGCATGCATCAGTGCAATGGTTCGTGCCACTATGAATTCACACACAAAAGTCTACGGTTAGATTAGCGCGGTTGCAGGGCCAAAGAGAATAGTCAGGATACCAGTGTCAGGTGCAGTCCGGCACTAAGGGCGGGGGTACAATTAAACAACACTACTGTCCCAACACTCATGTAGTCCTGGTTTTTACTTTGCAGTCTGGTACTTCTAGGTATGTTTTTCGCATTATAAATGCAAGACAAATAGTACAAGAATACAAAGGGAACACCCAGACTGGATGATCTACTCATGGTTGAGGTTGGACAGCTGAAGACAAAGATAGTATTTTATTGACATTATTTGGTTTGAAGGGCAGGGCACGTGTATCATGAGTCCAGAAGAGAAGTATTCATGTTATATTTGTAGAATATGCAGACAGGATAAATTTACATGCTGTGGAGAAAACTGGAATAATTGTTTTTATTGTCAGTGGTTATCCTATGTATTTGATCATCTAGAACCTATGTTGGACAGCACCGCTTTATAACAGAGAGCAAGAGTGTACCAACATTTGTCCCTTGAAAGGGCATATGATGGGCAGACACATGCACATCTGCCTGCATGTATTGTGTGTTGTGTGGCACTTTCAGGCAACTTCGGTTTATAGCCGGCAGAGCACTGCACGCAGAGAATTTTAAACACATACTTGTAACACTAAGGCAAAACTATGAGTTCCAGAATGGAGAATGCCATAGGATGAAAAGGCAGGTATGTGTCACATGGGAAGGGCGACCTAGCAGAGATGCAACTGAATCTGTAATGCAAATATTTCTATTTCCTTTGTATTGAAAACTGAGAAAATATCCTAAAACTACCCTCTCACAGCTGCGTCCGACTAAGGCAGAGAATATTTAAACCACTTAGTGCGCTTCAATCTGTATTTTACATGTTTTCAATACAAAATTACATTTTTCTGAGTATACATATGTTACTAATGAAACCAGATTCAAGAGAGGCATGCCCACTGCAGGCCTATCTCCTTTCACTTTATGCAAATCACCATAGTCAGTATGTCTCAGAGAAAGTAGAATGGAGTGGTAACTTAGACAACTGCGATGATCATGGGTCAACAATAGGTGTCAATAATCACACACAGATCATCATATACTGCACAGATGTACACAAATCAATAGACATGCAGACACCCAAACACACTCAATCAGTCAATCACATGTTCTCTAAAAAACTCAAAGAAAAAAATGTATGCACACACATACATATTGAGTACATGTCATTCTTCGTACATAGAAGTGGAACAAAACACCTACAGGCATCCATGCAACACACAGAATGGCATACTTAAAGGCACTAATGCACACAGAGCAACAGGCATAAAGACATATATGCACACACAGGCACCCAAAATGCACCTACATGTGCTTAGGCTCACACAGACTATCACACATGCATACACCCTTTTAATACAAGGACACATATAGAGGTACAAATACAAAAACAGACAAAACACAGTGACAGACTACATGCATACAGGTGGATGTGTAATGCATGACTGTCTGGATGGATGATCAATGGATCTGTGAGTATGAAAGGGTACATGAATAAACGACATGAATACCTAAGTATGAAAGTGCAAATAGATAAATGGATCCTTAAAGGGACATAGTGGGGTCATAAATGAATAGAAATATGAGTGTGTGGGTTGATGGAGGGAGTATGTGTGTGTGAGCGAGCTGATGGTTATACTGGGAGATGAATGTACTTGAATGAGTGGATGGATAATAACCTGATCATCTGTCGATCCATGCATTCACTCTTCAACCTATGCATTAATTCAACTATGCACTGAGTCTTGTACCACTCACTCATCCATTTATCTTCCCAACCCTTACTCACTCACTCATTCAATCATCCATGCATGTTGACGACCTTACCCTCATTGTTTCTTGAAGCATCAAATAGGATTCACTGGCACCATAATTCACTGGTTCTCCTCTCACCGATCCAACCGATACAAGTTCACCACATGGGCCCCTGCTGGCTCCAGAAGACCCTGATCACCTGCAGAGTTCTCCAGAACTACATTCTGTTCTCTGTGATCGTTAGCTTTTTGATTGAGCCTGTTGAGACTCTACTCACAGATAACATCCAAATTCATCAAAATGCTGAAGACACACAACTATATTTGAAAGTCTCCTCTACTCCAAACATCCAGCACCAGTAAACTGCTTGTATCTCATGCAGACCTGGAAGAACAGCACCTACCTGAAGCTTAACCCCCACCCCGCAAACATATTTCTTTCTGCTAATCACGAAGAACAACAAGCAATAATTGGACCAAACATGGCCCAATGACTTGGACCTTGGATGGATCAAACCCCTACTCTCTCCCAATAATACATCATTCAGGAGTCACCCTAACACCATTCTCATTCTGAAGGAACATATCATGAAGAAAGTCAAGATGTACTGGTACCAACTCTCGATCCTGAAGAAAGTGAAACCCTTCCTCGCAGAGGGAGAATTTAGAACTGCTGTTCTAACCTCGTACTCTCATAGCTGGATCGTGGTAACACCCTGCTCTATGGCCTTCCAGACTCCATAGTGGAACGCTGTTAGAGCGTCCTACATGCTGCAACTTGTCTCATCCTGGGCTGCAAGAATATGACCACGTCACCCCAACTGGCTTCTCTTGCTGGCTTACACCAACTTCAAAACCAGCCACATCATCTAAAAAGCCATCAAGGCTGGCACCTTCTTATGAGGCTGGAATGCATACAGTTTCTGGTGGCTCTTGGCACGTATGCATCCGGGACAGAATCAGACTGTAGATGAAAAAGTGTAAAAAAGAAAGAAAGAAGCAACAAGCCATCTCCATCTATTCCCACTGGATCCGAAGCAACATCCCACTAACCATCAGGACTGCCCAAACCCTGCTCCAATTTAGAAAAGAGCTAAAGACGCAAGTCTTTAACTAATGCTAGAAGATGCAGAAACAGTCTACATTTGCTCTTAGTAACCACCTACCCTTCCAATTACATGTTGACAGCGCCTCTTTGATCTTATACAGGGTTCTGCTGCCTTTCAGCTAGGTTTGCACTATATCAATATTACTTATTTACATATCTGAGTTCTCTGTCAGGCAGACTCTTCCATTTATACACTCATTCATTCATCCAACCATTGACTCATTATCACATTCACTCACTAGTCTATCCACACAAGCAAACACTCAACATACACACAATCACCATTAAATGATGACATACATGTTCTCATATGTTACCTATTGAGTTTGTCAATGTTTATTTTATGAATAGTCTTTATTGGATATATATGTCTACGTTCAGAGTTACAACTTAGCTAACATCTTCAAATATGAACATGCATTGGCAAGTCAAAAGGCTTGTGCACCCACATTGTGAACCCCTGGGACACTATGGTATTACAGAAGGGACTTCAGAAACTTGTGCGGTGATACGGATAGTGCTGGGCAACATGTAGCATCAGCGCCAGCTTGAGAAGGTGTTCCCTCATTTTCACTGGGGTGTGGCCCCATGCAAATGAGGGAATCGCTTTGCCTCTGCTACAACACCATATTACGGGCATGGGCGTAAACGCAAACAAGCCCTTAGGAGGTGCAATTATAGCCACAAAAAGGTGGTGCACTGTCAGTGCGCCCCTTGAGTGCCGCCCTCATGAGAGAGTAAAAGAGGTCGCATGGATGCCCTAGACATCCCCCTACAGGCGTGTGCTGTCACTAACTGCACCCACCTGCAGGGAGATATTTGCTACCTGTTCTGTGAAACATGGAGTGGTTTGTAAGCAGCCGCTCTGTGTTGCACTGCATGCGCGGCCCCCGGGCAGCTGAGTCTGCAGCTGTCCTGTGGACAGAACATTTATTGTAATCGGGTGCACTGTACCTGTTTCTGCCTTGCACACTTGCTTAAAGGTGGGTTGTGTCACAAACTGGCACAGTGCACCCATTACTTTATATGGACCCTGAATGCATAATCGCTGTTTTTACATGTTAATACATTAAAGCCATCACACTTGACTTTGTCAATTTTTAGTGTTCTGCCTCAACTAAATTAAAGAAAGCAGCTGCAATTTACTTAGAAACAGGCAATAATGTTCTACCTTATGGACATTGTTTGACCTGCCAATATTATTGTGGGAGAGTATAAAATGTTCTTAAAAGGCTGCCTAAAATAAAGTTGTCATTATTCGCTATGCCTTGCAGTGTGAGAAAAGGTGGCTGCAGTTCATGCATGATGAGAAAATGTTACTATAAGCGCAGTCGGATAGGCGGAGCCAATCTCAGTATTCCATGGAGGTTGCGAATAAGAATTTGTCCAGCTCTCTCCCTAGCTCTGGTGCCAAATCAGGCTGCCTAGCTCAACATACACACCTTTGCACCATAGAGGAGAGGTGTCTGATTCATGTTTAGCATAGGTTTTGTTTTACTGGAATGGTACTCTTCCAGTACAAAATACTATGCCTAGACAACTGTAAAAGTTTTCCCATTTTGTATGTGTGCTGTGCAATGCACCACACATGCAAAGTTAGAAAAGTTTAGGATAAAAAATGTATGCTTTAAAGAAGCACACTATTTTGGTACAAAGCCCTGTCTATTCTTAGTAGATAGGATTTTGTGATAAAAAACAAGGATGGTTGCATGAGAATGCCAATGTACCACCCATGGAATGCCCCCTTGATGCCAAGTAATGCAAATCAGTGCAAATAGCTGTTTTGTGTTTCTTTCAAATAACTTTTCTGTGCCAAACATGTTTTGCACTGGAAAGTAAATTCCAAATAAACATTTTGCACCAGATTGAGTTACTTTTCTGATGCAAACCCAGTGTAAATCGTTAGTCATGCTACCCCTCAGTATTTATTTGAAGGAGGAAATATACTAACTCTGGGGCATATTAGCAAGACCGGCGATAAAATTAATCGCCGTTTTAGCGGCAGCAAACTGCCGCTAAAACGGCGATAATGGGCTTGCTAATATGCGTTCTAGAATTCCAATAGAAGCCCAGGTTAGATGTGCAGGACATCTAACCTGGGCTTCTATTGGAATTCTATAACGCATATTAGCAAGCCCATTATCGCCGTTTTAGCGGCAGTTTCCTGCCGCTAAAACGGCGATAATTTTATCGCCGGTCTTGCTAATATGCCCCTCTGTTTTTCTCAATTTCTTTAGTGTCCTTCACATAACCTTACTGGTTGTTGGTAAAATACCAGCCTGGTGGCCACCTTAAATGGTATTCTCTCTAATCTGTCCCAGTGATAACATAACACAGTAACTCGATTTCCAATCTGCAGATGATTTCAGACTGGTGAATGAGGCCTCAGCAGTCTGTTATTCTGACAGAGGGAGCGCTGCATCAGTCATAGCAGGCTTCTAGAGTCACCCACCAAGCTTATATCATAGGACAAACTAAACTGCAAGACTTCAAAATGGAGTGTGCTCTTGTGTTTTGGAGAGAAGGAGGCACTGGGAGTGGCACCCGGAGGTGGTACAGTTTCATCTTGTCGACAGGCGATTCTGCACATTCTGAATTTTGGTCGCTTGGAAACGCCAGCCAAGAGCCACGCTGACAGTTTTTGGTGCTGCAAGATTTTAGCAAACCCATCTGCTGAACAACCTCTGTGCATACTGGTAACATAAATGTAGCAAACATTGGAAAGCCAATATGTTTCGCCTATGCGACATCTATTGGCTTTTTCAATGTTTTTAGGCATGTTGCACAGCCGGGCCGTGCTGCTGTGCAATATGGCGGAAAGTAAAGAAAAGCATAGGACTGTGACGCGGTCAGTGCTGGCCACGTTATAGCACTATTATTTTCTTTGCTTTAAGCCATGTTGTCCTGCAGCCCATGCCGCTATGCAACCAGCCTTGCCAAGTTCCAACCATCAGGGGTTAATATAACGCATTTTAGAGGGGGTTCCCGCATTTCTGCACTAATATGCCTAATCACACATTTTTGCTCCTCCTAACATTGCTTGAGGTGCCTTCATTTCAGCCTGGCTCTTTGGTTTTAATGTTTCCACAGTGCCCTAGGCAGTGAGAGCCGGGCCCAGAGACTGGTCTCCCTAGAGACCTGCTCTGGGCCCGGCACATTACAATGCATCGACACGTCCGGACTCTGAACAGTCCCAACAGTCTTTACTCTTGAGGCGCACAGACTGAGCAGCAGCTCTTGAGAGCATGTTTTAACGTGTTTGAGGCCGTGCTCTGGGACCAGTAACCATCCAAATCCTCTTCTCCATAAGGCCAGGCAAGTTTAAGGCACTCGGTGCTCTGCTCAGACCCACAGTCTGAGAGTCTGGTCTGACAGAGCAGGCGCATCGCGACTGCCTGGCCGGTGCATGTAGACTGCAGCTGGGACTGTTACCCAGATCACCTGCTCAACCCTTAAACCAGGTAATTTATGTTAACAATTTAGTCCACTTTACATTCCACGTTTTACTTCTTGTAGCGTTTACTGTCTGTGTCTCTTTAGTTTAGTTATAGGTAACATGTGAGAGCATACACTGTGAACTGAATCTCCTCTACGTGTTGGGTAAATTCGGGTTATTGGTAGGAGTGCCGGACGGAGCACAATTGAGAGCTGTGGAGTTGAGGATTGAAGCAGTGGGAGCTTCTCACTGTGCCGATTGGTGGCTCATAAAGGTGTTCAGATAACATGCTCATCGAACTTTTGGCCTTTCTACTGAGTGCGCAGCATGATGGCAAGCTCTTCCCTTCAGGTCATCCATGTTAGTGGTGCTGTCCCTTTTTTCATTTCATGTTTTACTTCATTTTCATTGCCTCAATCAATCAATCATGGGATTTATAGAGCGCACTACATACCCGCGAGGGTCTCAAGGCGCTAGGGAGAGGGGGGGGCGCTACTGGTTGAACAGCCAGGTCTTGAGAAGCCTCCTGAAGGTCAGCAGGTCTTGGGTCTGTCGTAGGTTGAGAGGGAGGGAGTTCCAGGTTTTAGCGGCGAGGTGGGAGAAGGATCTGCCGCCGGCGGTGGTTCTTCGGATGCGGGGGACTTCGATGCCTAACACTATATGCATTTTCTGGATGGGCATTTCATTGCTTTTTCATGCACCATGTGATTCTTGTAAAGTGCATTCTGCAAACCAGTGATTGTCACAGACCTTCCAACTCACACAGTCCCACCGTGTGTCACACGATATCGGCTAACATTACACGGGCACCCGGTGAGGAGCCGATATCACATGGTGTGTAAACAATTAGCTGGAAACTCCTGCAGAGAGCAGATCTCCAGCTAATTCTTTGGATGCTCTGAGCAGCCAATGTATATTATGGCGTACGGAACCTCCCCAGGACATCCAGGGCAGCCTTCAAATTTTTGTTTTTTGGTGTTGGGTGGGGGAGGCGGTGAACTAGAAGGGCCTCTGGCTATAATCGCACTAAGCCACGGCTACAGCTAGGCACATTTTCATTACTCTGCGCAATGGAGATGTTCCATTGGCGTTGCGGTGGGGGTTCCCACGCACATCCCATGGTTTTTGACGCAATCCCAGATTTACCAAACCCGGTAGACCTGGGAATGCGCCATAAGGATGCGCCTTCACAGGTGAGGCGTAACCAGGAGAAATATCTTTATTTCTCCTCATTTTTTCCTCTTTCTACATGCTCACATTCTGCAGCACACATAGAAAGAGGAAAACACCTTGTGGCCCCGCGGTGATGGAGGCAAGGAGACAGGGTCTGAGTAGATAAGGCAGTGGTTTATTAGTTGCGTTCTCACAGGGGTTATACCGGAATTTGGACAACAAAAATGTACATTCTCTCTTCCTTCAGAGAGGGGGGTGATGGGCCAGTCCTTGTTCCGACAGCACAAAGGAGCTTCGCCGGTGTCTGCTTCCTGGGTCCTTCCTCAGTATCCAGGCAGGTAACCCCAAAAGAAAACAGAAAGGCTCGTGAGGGACACGTTGTGGTATTGTGGTGACAACTTGGGGAAAGGGAGTGAAGGAACAAACACCCGACCGACACCAGTGACGCCCTATCGCGCTCTTGGTTGGTGGTACAAGCACTACTTAGGTACCGCAGGCTCTTAGGCTAGCCGTCCCTTCCACCCGGCTTCCCTTTCTCCCACGCGGCCCCCAGCTGGTCCCGTACCTTTTAAGCCACGACCCTCCTGGGCCGTGGCGGGCTTCCACGTGTTGCCGGATTGGGTCCGGTCCCCTTCTTTCCTTGCTTCGTGGAGGCGGCGTCTCCGGCGGCACCCTCTCCTCTTCCCGCTCGGTCCTCGTCCTCGGCTTCCCTCCTGCTTCCACGTCGCATCGAAGTCCTCCCAGTCCTGGTCCTATGTGGAAGGTCTGGAGTCCCGGTTCCGGCGTCTCCACTGCTCTCACCCCAGTCCGTGGTTCTCCTCCCGAGTCCTCCCTCGCTTCCTCTTCACTGTCCGCAACAACAGCTGACCTGAACACGTGATCGGCCGGGGAGACCAGGGACAACCCCGCATTAAAGGGGCAGTGCGCTGCACTCGCCGGGCTCTGGAAAAAGAGGAGGGGACATGGTGACAGGTAAGGCGGCATCTCTCCGGTGTCGGAAGCCCTGGAGGAGGAGTCCCCAGGCGGCGCTCCGCCACACACCCCCACCCCAGCCTGTTCACGATCGGGGAACAGGGGGAGCCGAGAAAGAAAGTCGGCGCTGCCGTTGTCAGACCCCTTGCGGTGACGAACCTCGAAAGAGAAGGGCTGAAGAGCCAGGAATCAGCGTAGGACGCTCTGGTTGTTTCCCTTGTTCCGACTCATCCAAAGGAGCGGGGCATGATCCGTATACAGGAGGAAATGGGATCCCTCCAGGTAGTACCTTAACTTGTCCACAGCCCATCTGATAGCGAGGCATTCCTTTTCTATGATGGGGTAGTGGCGTTCCCTGGGAAACAACTTACGGCTAAGAAAAAGGACGGGGTGTTCTACTCCCTCTATTGAGACCTGAGATAGGACCGCCCCCAACCCGTTCTCGGATGCATCGGTTTGGAGCACAAAGGGCCTAGTGTAATCAGGGGACCGGAGGATGGGACCTGAGGTGATGGCTGTCTTAAGATTCTGGAAGGCCTGTAGGGCTTCAGGAGGGGGATGCAAGAGTTGAGTGGGTTTTACGTTCTTTTTGAGGAGGTCAGTGAGAGGAGAGGACACCTCGGAATACTGGGGTATGAATCGGCGATAATAGCCGAGAAGGCCAAGAAAGGCCCTCACTTCCTTTTTCGTAGTGGGAAAAGGGGCCTGGCAAATCGCCTTTACCTTTTCTTCCTGCGGTGTAATGTGCCCATTGCCTAGTACATACCCTAGGTATTTCACTTTCTGAAAGCCGGCTCTTGACTTTCTGGCGTTTATATGGAGTCCAGCCTCTCTGAGAGCCTGGAGAACGAGATGACAGTGGTGGAGATGGGAGTCCCACGTGGGGCTGTAGATAACGATATCATCTATGTATGCCGATGAGTAGGCTTGGTGTTTCGCCAGTACACCGTCCATGAGACGCTGGAAGGTGGCAGGTGCCCCATGTAACCCAAACGGTAAAACGGTGAACTCGAACAGTCCCGAAGGGGTGGAAAAAGCCGTTTTTTCTTGGTCACCTGGTCTCAGAGGCACCTGCCAATATCCTTTTGTCAGATCAAGGGTCGTTATATACTGCGCGTCACCAAGCCTCTCTATCAGTTCGTCCATACGTGGGAGGGGGTAGGAGTCGCACTTAGAGATCGCATTCACGGCCCTGAAATCAATGCAAAACCGGACGGACCCGTCCGGTTTCGGAACCAATACGATCGGCGAGGACCACTCGCTCCGAGATGACCGTATGACCCCTAAGGCCAGCATGCTTTGGACCTTTTTCTCGATGGCGTCTCGTCTGGCCGCCGGGATACGGTAGGGTTTCTGTTTTACGACCCGGCCAGGCTGGGTCGGTATGGAATGTTCGGCCATAGTGGTATGACCTGGAAGGTCAGAGAACAAGGAAGCATACGGGATGAGTGTGGACTGTAGGGTTCTCTGCTGCTCTTCTGTGAGTTCCGGATTGACTGTGAGAAGGGATAATGTACTGTCTTCTCCTCTTGGGGGTTGCACGACGTGTAGGACCTTGGGAGGAGGACCCAGCCATTTCTTCAACAAGTTGATGTGATATAACTGGGTTCTCTTGGGGGTGACCTGTACCCGGTATGATGTGAGTCCGATCTTCTGTGTGATCCTAAAGGGGCCCTGCCATCCTGTCTTTATTTTGGGTATGCTAGAGGGGGTGAGGACTAGTACCCAATCCCCTACAACCAAATGGCGCCATCTCTTCCCTTTGTTATAATAGGTCTGCTGTTTGATCTGGGCCCTCTCCAGGTTTGCATCCGCGAACTCTCGCAATTTCTGTAGGCGAGTACGCAAGTCCTGCGTATACTCAAGAAAGGACCTTGTCTCCTCCTCTTTTTCGTGTTCCCAGTATTCTTTTGTAATTTCAAGGAGACTACGGGGCTCCCGACCATATAACAACTGAAAGGGAGAACACCCCAAGCTTGACTGGGTTTGGCTTCTAACAACGTATAGGGCGAGTGGGAGGAGCTTGTCCCATTCTTTCCCCTCTACCTTCAACAGTTTTTTCAAGGTAAGCTTCAGGGTGGCTTTGTACCGCTCACAAAGGCCATCCGTCTGGGGGTGGTACACTGACGTTTTTATGTGTGAAATGTCCAGGGCCTTACATACCTCGTGCATGACCTTGGAGACAAATGGGGTACCTTGATCTGTGAGAATCTCACGTGGGAATCCCACTCGGGAGAACATTTCCAGGAGCCTATCGCTGATGTTTTGACTGGTGGGAGCACGCAAGGGAAAAGCTTCTGGGTAGCGCGTGGCATAGTCCACCACCACCAAAGCATAGAGGTTCCCTTTCTTGGTCCGGGGAAGGGGCCCTATAAGGTCCATGCCTATCCTCTCGAAGGGGACCCCAATGATAGGGAGGGGTTGTAATGGCACTGGAGGAGGTTTATATGGGTTCCCCTTTTGGCATATCTCACACACCTGACAAAACCGAGTAACATGCGCGAATATACCAGGCCAATAGAAAAAACGCAACAATATTTCTACGGTCTTCTGCGCGCCTCTATGGCCTGCCAGGAGGTGATAGTGCGCAAAGAAAAGCACCTGGTTTCTGAACGCCTGAGGAACGACTAGTTGAGGTGTTTCCCCCTTTTTAGCGACTCTGTAGAGTAGGTCTTTCTTGATGAGGAATAGGGGATACACTGATCTCGGGGATGTGGGGAACCGTCTAGCGTGATCCCATGCGGGTTGGAGAGTGGGGTCATTGTGCTGGGCATAAAGGAAGCTCTTGTCTGAGAGCCAGGGCACCTGGGTGAGGAGAGTTGGCCATGGAGAGGGGGGGAATCCCCTATCATCAAGACTACTTTTCAGGAGAGTAAGAAAAGATGGGTTGTCCCGACCCAGTATTAACTCTTCAGGAAGGGCAGGAAGAACCCCTAGGTTCGCCTCAAGAACCACCCCATTTGGAAGGGTGATAGGAAGGGACATCATAGGGTAATGCCGTACATCCCCATGTACACACCGAATAGGTACCTCTCGCCTTGGGTTAACGTTAGAAGGTGGTACAAGGGACTGGCGGATAACCGATTGGCCACAACCTGAGTCTAACAGGGCTCTTGCAGGTACCCCCCCCACTAGTACACTTACATGGAAACTCGGTCCCATTTCCTCGGAGTATAGGATGGATCGTGGAAGGCACCCGATGTCCATTGGCTCCTCAACAGCTCTCCTTTTGGGGCAATTTCTGGCGATGTGACCCCAGTCGCCACATTCGAAGCATTGTGGTCATCTCACAGGCAAGGGGTCTGGCCGGAACTGCCGCACTTTCAGGGGTTCCATACCGGTCTTCATTGATTTCCTTTCGGGTTTTAGTGGAGTAAGGGAGGGGCGTACGGGCTTGTCCGCGTCCCATGGCTGGGAACGCGGTTGTGCCCTGTAAAAGGAGGTGGCCATCTCTATGGCTTGTTCGCCTGTCAACCGTGTGTGTTGTTTAAGCCAACGCTGTATTGGGTAAGGTAAGGCTTATAGGAATTGTTCCAGGAGGATCAGGGACATGATTTCCTCCTTGGTGCTCGTTTGGGGTTTTAACCATTTTTCTGCTGCTGACTTGAGCTTGTAGTACAGGGTCTTCGGGTTGTCTGCTGCCGTGCCTCTCTCCTTTCTAAATCGAACCCGATAGGCCTCAGCATCCATGCCGAGATGGTCTAGGATGACGTCCTTGATTTCCGAGTACGGGGTGTGTCCAGTGGCGTTGGCCACCTGGCATGCTGCTTGTGCTTCCCCGGTAAGGAGGGGAGCTAAGAAGAAGGGCCATTTGGCCTCTGGCCATCCCGCTGCGCGGGCTGCCCTCTCGAAGTTGAGGAGGAACGCATCTGGATCCTCCCCAGCACCATATTTCTGTAGGGAGATATGGGGGCCTGACCCGGCACGGTTCTGTAGCTGGGCGGTCAGCTGTAGGCGGTCGTCCGCAACCCCTTCTAGCCTTTCCGCCTGGTTGGTCATTGTATCCTTGAAAAGTTCCCTATCGGCATGGGCTGAAGCCATCTGCTTCTCCACGGCCCACTCCAGCTTCTCCTGGCCACGTATGAGCTGCTGAATAAGGTTTTCCATCTTTTCTGGGGGCGGTACGATCCCACTTCTGACACCATGTGTGGCCCCGCGGTGATGGAGGCAAGGAGACAGGGTCTGAGTAGAGAAGGCAGTGGTTTATTAGTTGCGTTCTCACAGGGGTTATAACGGAATTTGGACAACAAAAATGTACATTCTCTCTTCCTTCAGAGAGGGGGTGATGGGCCAGTCCTTGTTCCGACAGCACAAAGGAGCTTCGCCGGTGTCTGCTTCCTGGGTCCTTCCTCAGTATCCAGGCAGGTAACCCCAAAAGAAAACAGAAAGGCTCGTGAGGGACACGTTGTGGTATTGTGGTGACAACTTGGGGAAAGGGAGTGAAGGAACAAACACCCGACCGACACCAGTGACGCCCTATCGCGCTCTTGGTTGGTGGTACAAGCACTACTTAGGTACCGCAGGCTCTTAGGCTAGCCGTCCCTTCCACCCGGCTTCCCTTTCTCCCACGCGGCCCCCAGCTGGTCCCGTACCTTTTAAGCCACGACCCTCCTGGGCCGTGGCGGGCTTCCACGTGTTGCCGGATTGGGTCCGGTCCCCTTCTTTCCTTGCTTCGTGGAGGCGGCGTCTCCGGCGGCACCCTCTCCTCTTCCTGCTCGGTCCTCGTCCTCGGCTTCCCTCCTGCTTCCACGTCACATCGAAGTCCTCCCAGTCCCGGTCCTATGTGGAAGGTCTGGAGTCCCGGTTCCGGCGTCTCCACTGCTCTCACCCCAGTCCGTGGTTCTCCTCCCGAGTCCTCCCTCGCTTCCTCTTCACTGTCCGCAACAACAGCTGACCTGAACACGTGATCGGCCGGGGAGACCAGGGACAACCCCGCATTAAAGGGGCAGTGCGCTGCACTCGCCGGGCTCTGGAAAAAGAGGAGGGGACATAGTGACAGGTAAGGCGGCATCTCTCCGGTGTCGGAAGCCCTGGAGGAGGAGTCCCCAGGCGGCGCTCCGCCACACACCTTTATGCATTGTTTTTGTGCAGGAAGGTGCCCCTTCCCGCACAAAAATAATTCTGCCTACAGCACAGGCACTCTTGCACCATGGTGCAAGTGTGCCTGCATTGGCACTAGGCACCCGAAACAGCACCAGCGCAGGGGGAAAGGACAGGAATGCGCCGTATGCCTTACATACGATGCATTCCTGCCCATTCCCCGTGACGCAGGGCAGCGCAGCAAGGTGACTTGCTGTGCTGCCCTGCGCCACAATTCTCGTAAATATGCCCCATACAGTACTTATTGTTGTGTATTTATCATCAGGACTTTGCACAGTCAGAACTAGACAGAAAAGCTTGTGTTTTCATTACTAAATAGAATGTAACGCCACCAGAAGGATAAGGCAGAGTGGCCCCCTGGAATACAACTTGTGAACAATAAAGAGATCTTTGCAGTCGGTGCATTGACCACATGAGCTAATCATAAATACGCTTTCAAAGCACAATGTAGAAGTCTCATTGTGCCATTGCATCAATTAAAGTTTTAATACATCGGCTATTTACTACATCAATGTTCATATCTACCACGGAAGGATGAGAGACTGGGCCAACCCTGACTGTTACATAACATTATATCATATATTGTGAATATTTCTCTAATTAAGCATTGTTTTCTGCAGCAGGCATATTAATCCATTCCACTCTAAGTCTGTGCAGTGAAAAACTGAAAATGGCATAAATGATAACTGCAGAACTCGGGTTCAGTAATCACGGCGTTGTCCTCATAAACCGACTCTAGGACGAGAGAGAGTTTATTTTTTTTGGGAGGGTCAAGAAAAAAGGGTGTGGGGGATGGGGGCAAGCAATGACGAAGTGGGAGGGACAGGGGCAAACAACAAAGGCGTGAGAGTGGTTGGGAGGGACAGGAAGGAGTAGAGAGGTCCTACAAACACATGCACTCTTTAAAAAAAAATATTTTAATAGATGATTTTATTGAGTAACAAAGGGCAGCAATATACCCTACAGTGGAAACAATGTAGTACGGTCAATGTCCCACCAATAACAGCAGATCAATCGTTGTGCCGGCATTCAGTCTTCAAAAGACTGTTCTGAGCACAGGAGGTTCAGTGAATGTGGCAACAGGCCGCATGGGGCAATGTCACTGGGGAGACATGCTTCTAAGCAATGGAGCTCAAAAGGAGCTCTGAGCTAAACAACAGTGTGCTGAGATGGGCAGGGGATGAGGGGAGGTGGGTAGTGTCAAAGCAGGAGGTCCAGATGGATGAAAAGGGGGGAAGTCCAGAACCACTGGCGAGGGGGTGGGGGGAATTCTCAGTCGAATTCTCAGTCTGCCACACCCCTTAGAGCGAAGGAAGATAGGAAAGGGCAGGCGATGGGGACACAGTATGGTCTCATGCCAATTGGGAAAAAGTTGTGGGGGAATCGTGGGACATCAGAGTGAGTTATTGGGGGAGGTGGGCTGCGAGAGGGCCTATGTTGTGACCACCAGTGGCACAGGAACCACATTTTGGTGTGGTCAGGGCCGTTGTCAAGGGTCATCATTATTAGTTTGTTAGGTCAGTAAGTATCATGTAACATAATGAAAGGTCTTGCCCCACCACATTTCAATGTTGCTGCCTGCCAGTGCTGTTCACTCGGGAGAGTATGTGCTTTCCAGTGCATTGCTATTAAGCGGCGTGCTATAAATAGCACCAGGTCTATAAATCGGGTGGTCACTTTTTGCTACTTTATGCACAACATGCTTATTACTCCAGGTGCTACTAATGATCTGGTTGACTAATTGGCAGATCGACAGGTATTGCCTTATTGGGGTGGCAGAAGCAGAGATCCTTTCTCTCCTTTCTTCCTCTGCTGCAGCACCTGCTTTTCCCCCTATAGCTCGTTGTTAGAACTGGGGTTTCTGGTTGGCAGAGGTATGTACCTTGTCCAAGCACGAACCACCACTCTTAGTCAGGCTAAGCTAGAGACACACTAAAAGACAACCTGTGCTCACCCTCTGGTAGCTTGGCAACAGAGCAGTCAGGCTTATCTGAAGAGGCAACGTGTAAAGTATTTGTGCAACACACACACACAGTAACACAATGAATACACCACAAAAAGAAAGGCTCCACGCAGGTTTAGAAAAATAGATCACAATTGTATAAATAATTCAAGACTAAAACAACACAAATACAAATCTATAGAAGTTGAGTTATTGAATTTTAATAGTATAAAAGCAGTGTAGCTAGCGTTTAGTAGCAAATAGCGCTAAAAATGGGTTATCTGTTCACGCTGGGCCAGGACAAAGTCAAAGTTCGGGCCGACCACGATGGAGCGCAGGCCGGCTACAGGACCCACGCAGGCCCATGTGAACAAAGTACCTTTCCTGGTCGCAAAAGCGGGATGCATCGATGTCTATCCCGCAAGTCAGGATGCGCCGATTTTCCCCACACACAGATGGCGATGCAACAGTTTCGTAGACAAGTGAACAAAGTACCTTTCCTGGTCGCAACAGCAAGATGTGTCATGAGATGCGTCAATGTCGATCCCGCAAGTTGAGTATGCGTCAGTCTTCTCTACGTGCTGATGGCAATACACCGGTTTCACCATGCAGTCGACCTCTCCGAGCTGCTGCAGCAGCAATGCCAGGTTCTGATGCATCGGGCTCTCAAGGCATTGCGTTGGTTCTGAGAGTGATGCGCCAATTCTACTCCCGCAACTGGGTCGATGTGCTGGTTCTGCTACATGCAGACAGAAGATGAGTCTATGTCCATGTTGTAAGTATCTGGGTCCACCTCCAGTGATCCAGGCACTGTAAAAGGGGTAGAAACTTTGATATCCCGAGTGTCGAACAACAGCATGCAAGCCAACAATCCCTTGGAGCGCACTTGGAGAGAAGGCAGAGTTCAGCTCTCCTTTAGCAAAGTCAGAGAGTGGCAGGAGGCAGGGCAACATCAGAGAAAAGCAGGCGTTTCAGGTCAGCAGTCCAAAGATGAGTCCTTTAAGCAGTACAGCAGCCCTTCTGACAAAATGCAGTTGTAGTTGCAGAAGATTCTGACTTTAGGGGGTCAGAGACCCAGTACTTATACCCAAATGTGCCTTTGAAGTGGTGGTGACTTCAGAGCAAGCCCTTAAAGTTCACAAGTCCCCCTTTCTTCCCAATCCTGGCTCCAGACTAGATATGGGGGGTAAACTAGCCCTTTGTGATGGGACAGGACACTACCTATTCAGTGAAGTGTTACCACCTCCCTTCCATCCTGCCCAGGCAGGGCCATCAGAATGCAGATGTATGTAGATGGGTACTCAGACACCCTGTCAGGAAGACGATTGCCAGTGTCTTTAAAGACTCACCTATGCAGAGAAGATTTAATTTAATTTTGCATTGTATCCCCGATGGTTGTCGTAGTGTCTTCATGCCTGGTTGCTATTGCAGAGACTAATGCACAAACTCGCCTCTACCAAACCAATGGGCACTTAAGATGGCGGCCGCCATACAGTTTAAAGCCAGCGTTCTAGTCGTTCTGCCGTCTCTTTTTTCTGTAATGTTCCTCTTTCACGCGAGCGCTAGAAGCCATGCACTTTAACAGAATTCCCTGAAGAGAGAGCAGCATTTGTGTCGCGCCTGCTCTGAGGAGAATTTTCTGATATTTTGGCTCCACCTCCAGCGGAGCAGTGTGCACACCAGGGGTATTCCCCTTGCAGAGAGACTAGTGTCTCCTGTTGTTCTTTGGCAACAGTTCCTGTGATCCACTCAGAGGACTTTTGACAATCCAGTTCGTTCCAAAGGACAGTTAGAGTTTTGGGTTTCTAGAGACATTATTTCAGTCGCTTCCTTTTGGGAGTTTTCAGGACTTGTCATAAGAAACTGATTTTTGTTTGCCTCACAACAGTTAAGAATTTCTTAAATAGTTCTTCAAGAGAGTTACAGGACTTCAGTTGAATCTCTATACATTACTATGCATACTTTCTACAATTGTCTTGAATTGAGAATTACCATATGGAAAAAGAGATTACTTCTATTACAATACACAGAGATAGGCAAGCCTGCACAGTAATTCAGGTTAGAAGAGAGGGTAGTGTGAATGTGTATGTTCTTGTCACCCTATTGCAGGTTCCGCCATTAGTACTTCCCTGACTAAGGTATGCGCACCTCTAGCGCTAGAAAAGAAGATTACATAACAAATCTTGATGGAAGGCTCAGGCAGGATTCCTGGATCTGGAGACGGGCTCTCTTTCTTTTCCCATTCCCCTTTCCCCCCAGTAAGTGTGGAGTGTAGACTATAATTCAGGTCTGTGCTTGCAACTATGAAGAGGATTGGGTAGATAAGTCTTCTGACACACACCTAGCCTTCCTGGGTTTGTGGCTGTCTAGAGGGAATGCACAAAGTGTAGCTTTGGAAATCTGATACATTACTGCACTTATTATATGATGATATTAGCGTGTTCTGGAGGGCAAAATCACTTGGGGGGCATCAAGGCCATGATGGTTTCTAACTTGACCTGTAGAGGTTGCACCTTCCCCCTGCCCACCAGGTGTCCCAAGTGTACCACTGACTCCTGCCCTAACTGGCACTTACTAGCCTTGATAGTCAGGCCTGTCTGTTGCAAAGCCTGAAGCACTTCCTGGAGGTGAAAAAGGTGGTCCTTCCAGCTGCCACTGAAGACAAATATGACAGCTAGGCAGCAGAGAAGGCCACCGTTCCTGCGAGGACCTGGTTCACCAATCTTTGGAAGTTGGCAGGGGAATTCTTAAGCCCAAAGGGCATCACCCTAAACTGATAGTGGCCTCTAGATTGGAGAAGGCTGACCTCTCCTTTGCTCCCTCTTTTAGGGCGATCTGCCAGTACCCTGATGCAAGATCAAAGGTATTTAAGTACTGGGCAGCCCCTAACCTGTCAATGAGCTAATCAGCTCGGGGTGAGCATCTGTTTTTTTCACTGAGGTTAGCCCTCCATAATCTACAGAGAACTGCAGTTCAGGTGTGGTGCCCGGTGGGGCAGCTTTTGGTACCGGAACCACAGGACTGAACCAAGGGCTACTGGAAGGTTCTATCACCCCAACATCAGCATTTTGGAAACTTCTTTCTTAATGCTGGACCTCGCCTTATCTGACAACCTGTAAGAGGGAGGTTGTCCCTTGTGTCCATATCATGGGTACAAAGGTGGGTAGTCCCAGGGATAAGGGATAACAGAGAGGAGTACTGTCCCAACACTTGATGTCAGTCTTTTTGCTGCTCAGGAGTCAGACTGGGGGAGAGGATTATTCCCTCCACAGACCCATCTTTCTCCTTAGATGCTAATAGGTCAGGGGAAGGTTCACTCTCCTCTTACTCCTCACCATCTGTCACCAACAGCATGGTGAGCTCAGACCTCTCAAAGAGTGATTTGAGACGATTGACATGCAGCACCCTGTGGGGTTGCCTAGGGTTCTTGAGGTCCACCAGGTATGTGCCCTCACCTTTTTTCTCACTCACCTCGTAGGGCCCATTCCACTGGCCCTAGAGGACCCTGGACTCCACTGGCTCCATCACCCACACTTTCTGATCAGGTTGTAAATCCACAGTGGTATAATATTTGTGATACCACTCTTTCATGACATCCTGGCTGGCTTCTACGTTACTTAAGCTTGCTTTCATAACTTAGCCATTTGGCTCCTGAAGGCCTGCATGTAGCTCACTACGTCATGGGGAATCTTCCTGGGATCTTGGTCCCAGCCTTCCTTGACCAAACTCAGAGGTCCTCTAACAGGGTGCCTATACAGAAGCTCGAAGGGGATGTGGTACCTCCCTGTAGGCAAGCAACAGGCATAACACGAGGCCTACCCAAGGTTCTGAGGAAAAAGTGGGATACCCTCTTACCATGCCTGTTGCTTGCCTACAGGCAGCTACCACAGAATGGAGTAGGCTTCAGCCCCTTAGAGCTTCTGTATGGGCCCCCTGCTAGTGGACCTCTGAGTTTGGTCAAGGAAGGCTGGGAGCAAGATCCCAGGAAGATTCCCCATGATGTAGTGAGCTACAGGCTGGCCTGCAGGAGCCAAATGGTGTCTGGTCATGCCTATCTGTTGAACCTCTCAACAAGCCCATTTGTAGGGGGTGGTAAGGAGTAGAAAACTTGTAGGTTACCCCACACTCCTTCCACATTGATTGCATGTATGCGGACATGACGTTTGTGCCCCTGTCCCACACAACTTCTTTGAGGAAACCCACTCGGGTAAAAATCCCCATCAGGGCCTTTGCCACTGCAGATGCAGTTATGGTCGTCAGAGGGACTGCATTTGGGCACCTATGGGCATGATCCACCAGAACCAGGATGTACCTGTTGCCTGAAACAGTCTGGGGATCCACAGGCCCTACAATGTCAATGCCCACCCTCTCAAAGGGTGTGCCAAGACAGGCAAGGGAATGGAGGGAGGGTAAGCCTCTGCCCTGCCTTCCCACTGGTCTGGAAGGTCATACAAGTCCTACAGAATGTAACTGAGAAAGTTTTGATCCTCGGACAATAAAAGTGGGGGCAATCCTTACAAAGTTCTTGTCTTGGACAAGGTGTTCTGCCAGGGGAATTTCATGAGCCAGCTCCAGTAGGAAGGCCCTGTAGCATTGGCGGACCACCGGGCCCTTGTTGTCCCATGCACAGGAGCCTTAGGCTCGTTGTAAAGGAAGTCGTCCTCCCAGTAAATGTGGTGACTACCAGAGGCATCACCTGCTGCTTGGGCATTGGCCTGTTGCCTCGTGCCCTCAAGGTTTGGGTACTCCCTCTGTGCTTTCCAGAACTCCTCCTTGGTGTGTCCTCCTTCTATATGCCATCCAGCAAGTGTAGGCAGGTCACCAAGGGAAGCAATGCCATCCTCAGTGGACTCTGGTGCGGCCACTGCAGGTGCCCTATCCATCTCACTAGAGGTACATTCAGGGGCTGGTTTCCCAAGCCCTCTGCCTTTTCCCTTTCTTGCAGCTGGCTGGGCATTCTTTCAGGCTCCAGGCCTTTTTGACTCCCACCCTGGGCAGCCATGGATCTTGTCGTATCACAGATCCAATCACGTAATTCTAACATCTCCACATGAGCCTTGACCTCCACTTCCTTCCAGGTAGTGTGCTCAAGGTCATTACCCAACAAAAAGTCCACAGGCATGGCTGGGTTCACTGCAACTTTCAAAAGACCTGAACCCCCCCCTCAAATGGAAAGAGGGCAACTGGATAGTGACCCTCTCTGTTGTCAGCCACCACAACCTGGTGGAATGCATAGGGAATTACCTGCTCTGGGGAAACCAGCTGACTCCTTACCATAGTCATGCTGGCACCTGTATCCCTCAGAGCCTCCACACCTTGCCCATTGATGGTGACCCATTGCCTATACTTTGTAGTATTTGAGGGCTCATGGATCTTAGGACCATCTCACTGTCACCCAGGGACACTAGGGTAATCCCACTAGCCCCCCCCAATTAACTGGGACAAACTCCTCCCCCAGAACTACACTAGCCGCCCCTGGTTTCTTTCCTCCAGTAGGAGGTTGTGCTCTGTTTGGACACTTGGGATCCCCCTTGTAGTGTCCATACTCCTAGCACTCTTAGCACTTAATGGGCTTGGGCTGCTGACTGGCTGCTGATTGGAAATGAGAACTGTACCCTTTGCCTTTTGAGTTGGTTTGGGGGCTTTAGAGAACTCTGTCTTTTTATCTCTCCCCCTTCTTCTGGTGGGAACCCTACCCACCCTTTTAGGAGTCCCCCCCAGATACCTTCTTGGACACTCTGGTGTTGACCCAGATGTCTGCCTTCTCAGCAACCTTCCTGGGGTCAGAAAGCTTACTATCCACTAGGTGTTGGTGCAGCTCTGCAAAACAAATATCAAGCATTTGCTCCTTCAAAGTTAAGTTGTAGAGCCTTGAATAATCATCTACTTTGCTGCCCATCACCCTGCCCTTCAGTGCCTTACCAGCATAATCCAAGCAGTTCACCCTGCTTTGTGATGAGATCTTGTGACTGGCCCTGAACCTCTGTCAGTATTTCTCAGGTGTCAGCCCAAACTTATAAACAAAGATGACCTTCATTGCAATATAGCATGTCTGGTCCCCCACCTCTAATGTAAGGAGTGTGTCCCTCACCACTGTGGACATGTACCTCCATAAACTACCACCCCAGGACTTATCTGTGACCTTGTGCACTCTCAGAGCTACTTCATAGCTGTACACCACTTGTCTATGTCATCAGCCACCACATAACTGGACACCAAATCTTTGGGTATCTGGACTCTTCTGTAGCAGACACTGCAGGTATGCTGCCACCATGACTGTTGGACCCCACTTGTTCTATTATGTCCAGCTCTCTGAGGTTTAGCTGCTAGGTTAATTTCCTCTCCTTCAGAGCCAACCTCCTTTCCTCTAGAGCTTGTTCTTTCTCATATTTCAACTTGGCAAGCTTTTCTTCCTGCTGTCACTTGGCAAGGTCCTGCTCTCTGTCGATCTTGGCGAGCTCAAATTTGAAGTTTCTCTCCTCCCTCTGTCTATCAGCTCCTCTGGGGGAGAGATTCTTCAAGGAAACACTGCTCCCTGCTCTGGAAACCACTACTGCTTCCTGCAAGTCGGTGGCCCCTCCTACAGGCAGTTCCAGAGCCACCCCAGGCTTCAAAATCAGGTCATCTTCCTCCTCAGGAATTTCCTGCTCCTATTCTAGACAGAGATCAAAATTCTACTCTCCCTCGAATATATAATAGGGCATAACTCCTATAGTTTATGAAGATACATTTAAAGAAGCCAGGATCCTTAGGATCAAAAATTATTTTTTAAATATTTTTTTATTTAATCACTAATAAAGCAAACCACAAACTACAATAACTTGAGACACAAATAATGTGACAATAGGCCTCGCCGGGTATTACATGAGACTTGTTAAGGGATATGGCACCATTGTTGCCCCCTTGATAGAGCTGACTTCCAAGAAACAGCCACATCAGGTGATCTGGACAGAGGCGTGCCAGAACACTTTTGACACCCCGAAGGAAGCCACGTGCACGGCACCCGTGCTCAAGGTACCCAAGTTCTTCCAAGAATTTGTGGTGCGAGTATGGCATAGAGGCCATACTCTCACAGCTAAATGAAGAGGGTCTAGATCAGCCGGTAGCCTTCATCAGTAGGAGGTTACTTCACAGGGAACAGAGGTGGAGTGCAATAGAAAGGGAAGCTTTTGCTCTAGTCTGGGCACTGAAGAAGCTAAGACCATCCTTGTTTGGTACTCACGTCCGGGTTCAGACAGGCCATAAGCCCCTCAGATGGTTAATGTAAACGAGGGGTGAGAATCCAAAACTGTTGAGGTGGTCCATCACAGGGAAGTGACTTTACGGTGGAACACTGTCCTGGAACAGATCACACCAATGCTGATGGTCTTTCCAGGTTCTTCTGCCTTAGTGACAAGAACTCCCAAGAGTTTGAGTAGCTCTCTCCACTTTTTACTGGGGGGCACGTGTTAGACCTGGCATCCTTGGTGTGGTTTCCCCTAACGTTTTGCCTTCTGACCTCCTGTTTTTGACTTTGTGCTGGACTTCCTTTTTGCTGGCTTTAGGACTCTGTGCACTTTTTCACTGCTGACCAGTGCTAAAGTTCATATGCTCGGTGTCTAAAATGTGATAACGATTGGTTTATCCATGATTGGCATATTTGATTTACTTATAAGTCCCTAGAACAGTGCACCACATGTGCTCAGGGCCTGCAATTCAAATGCTACTAGTGGGCCTGCAGCACTGATTGTACCAACCACGCGAATAACTCCTTAAATATGTCTCAGGACTGCCACTGCAGAGTCTGTGTATGCAGTTGTAAACTGCCATTTTAACCTAACAAGTTAACCTACTTGTCAGGCCAAAACCTTCCTTTTTATTACACATAGGTCACCCCTAGAGTAGGCCCTGGACATCCCATGGTCAGGGTGCAGTGTACTTAAAAGGTAGGGCATGTACTTTTAAGTTTTAGAGATTCTGGGAGTGAAAACCTTGTATTTCACTACTGCAAGGCCTGTCTCTCCCATAGGGTAACATTGGAGCTGCCTTGTTACATGTTATAAGTGTGGCTTCCAATTGGGGGAAAAAGATAGAAAAACAGGGTTTGGTGTCTCTGGACCCACAATTCAAAAACACATATTTTAGTGAAGTTGGTTTTTAAATTGCAGGTCTGAAAATGCCACTTTTAGAAAGTTAGCATATTAGGACTCAAATCATTTGGTGCCTTCTACCTGTCTCTGGAATACCCGTCCGGGGTGGGTGACAGCTGGCTTCCTACATTCCATCTAGACGGCCACACACAAAGGAAGGATAGGTGTGTTTGAGTGGTCATTTGCATGTTGATGGGTCTGCCTGAGCAGGATGTGTGGTAGGAGCTGACACTTCTACTGGAAAGGGCTGGGTCCTGTCCCTTTCTGAGGTCATAAGCAGTGCATGTCAGAGGCGCGCGTTATAGTTAACTCTGCTAATCATAACAAGTGAATTTAGGTTGTTTTTGTAGTTCAAAATGTTAATGTTGTCACTGACAAATTCACCTAACTATAACAATACTTTAACCTTTGTTTTTTAAGTGATTTTCTAAGTTCTCTTTTTTAAGCAAAAACAGATCTCTTTATCACACCTAACTAACGTTACTTTAACCTCTGTTTTTTTCATTGAATATATATATATATATTCACTGAAAAACCCATAGGTTTCAGGGACGTTATAGTTAGAAGTGAGCATTTGAAAAGCCTTAGAAATTCACTGAAAAAACCACAGGTTTCAGAGATGTTATAGTTAGTTGGACATTTCACTCTTACAAAACCAGAGAAATTCGGCCGTTATAGTTAGTTGAGCTAACTATAACTCGCACCCCCGCAATGCACTGCTGATGACGTCACATATTACATCATTCATGACATGGTCAGTGACATCACTGATGACATCACTGATGACACCTCAAATGACATCACTGATGACATCATCCACATTATAATTGGATGCACCTCCTCAACCTCTAATATAACCTTTGATACACCCACACTAAAATACAGACTACCATTTTCGAAACCATAGACACACCAATACCAGTTACTACATACCCACTCACTGATTCCTAGGTCTACACACACATCCACTCACCCATACAGTCACTCATACATGCAATCACTCATCAATACAGCACTATCATTTGCACTCATACACCTATGCAGACACTCACACACCGCCTCTCATCCAGAGTTACTCACACACCTAGTCAGTCATGCAAAGAATCAATCATACTCCCATTTACTCACCTATACAGTTATACACACACCACCTCACTTATTCATACAGATACTAACACATACTTACTCTCTTATACAATCACTGATACAAGCACACGCTCATCCATCCAGCCACTCTCAGAATCACTCACTCTCACATATAGTCATTTATATACTCCAACACTCACATATACTGCCTTTCACATATGTAGTTACTCACACATGTACCACTGAGACATCCATTCACTCACCAACACACCCATACACACACTCACCCACCCATACAGTCCTTCACAGATGCACTCTTGTACCCATACACCCAGTGAATGACCCACTCACACATCTATGCACAGAGTCATATACCCCCCACCCACCCACACAGACACTCAGGCACCCATACAGATACTCAGACAACCAATCAATAACCCATATAGACACTCATGTAGCTACTCACCAACCCATGCAACCGCTTATACACCAACTGACAGACTGATACAGACATTCATACAGATTAGTCACTAACCTATGCATTCAGTAAGACACGTTTAATCACTCACTTATACAGTCAGTCACGCACCTACTAAATCATCCATTCAGACACTTATACACCCACTCATTCTTCAATACACCTTGGCATATATATATATAAAACATATTTAAGCTTTACAGAAACACACAGTCACTGGATGATGTCATCAGTGATGTCATCAGTGATGCCATCAGTGATGTCACTGACCATGTCATGAGTGATGTAATATGTGATGTCATCAGCAGTGCATTGCAGGGGCACGAGTTATAGTTAGCTCAACTAACTATAACGGTCGAATTTCTCTGGTTTTGTACGAGTGAAATGTTCAACTAACTATAACGTCCCTGAAACCTGTGGTTTTTTCAGTGAATTTCTAAGGTTTTTTAAATGATAATTTCTAACTATAACGTCCCTGAAACCTATGCTTTTTCAGTGAATTTAAAAGGTTTTTTAAATGCTAATTTCTAACTATAACTTCTCTGAAACCTATGGTTTTTTCAATGAATTTCAAAGGTTTTTTAAATGCTAATTTCTAACTATGCCTACATAGGTAGGACATGTGCGCAAAGAGGAAGAAAGGCGCAGCAAGAAGCAAGAGAAATGCAGAAAGAGGCAACAGAAGTCCAGAAAGAGGAAGAAAGGTGCATAAAGAAGCAAGAGATGTGCAGAAAGAACCAACAGAGGTGCAGACAGAGGACTTGTTGCAAAGTCATCCTGTGCCCTGAGCACCCCTCAACTTTTTGCTGACTGGTACTGGTGGTAACTGACTGACTGACCCTGGGCTCTGCGTAACCAGGCCCGGAGCCAGTGCTATGCTGAAAGACACTTAGAATACAGTGAAAACCCCTACATGCACTAGGGTACACTATGGGTTGGGGTACCCCTGTGATTGTCATGTCCTCCCCTATAAGGCCCTAGTACATAATAGGGCAGGGGGATTAAAACTACCTCTAAGTCCCTAGCATATAATAGGGCATGGCAGTTTAGAGGCCAGCAGCCCTTTTCTGCACTTGCATGTGTGCACTGCTGAGTCCGAAGTCAGTTTAAAAGTAGCCCTGTGTGTGCAGAGAGAAGCAACAGAGGTGCAGAAAGAGGCAAGAAAAGTTCAGAAAGAGGCAGCAGAGGTGCAGAAACAGGCAGAAGAGGTGCAGAAAGAGGGAACAGGGGTGCAGAAAGAAACAAGTTCAGTACAGAAACAACTGAGAGAGGTGCAGAAAGAGGCAAGAGAAGTACAGAAAGAAGCAACAGAGGTGCCGAAAGAGACAAGAGAACTGTAGAAAGAGGCAAGAGAGTTGCAGAAACAGGCAAGAGAGGTGCAGAATGAGGGAAGAGAGGTGTAGAAAGAGGGAAGAAGGGTACAGAAAGAGGCAAGAGGGGTGCAGAAAGAAGCAAGAGAAGTGCAGAAATAAGCAAGAGAAGTGCAGAAAGAAGCAACAGAGGTGCAGAAAGAGGCAAGAGGAGTGCAGAAAGAGGAAGAGAAGTGCAAAAAAGAAGCAAGAGAGGTGCAGGAGGCAAGAGAAGTGCAGAAAGAGGCAAGTGAGATGCAGAAAGAGGCAAGCGCGGTACAAAAGAGGGAAGACAAGTGCAGAAAGAGATAACAAGGGTGCAGAAAGAAGCAAGACAGGTGCAGAAAGAAGCATGGGAAGTGCAGAATGAAGCAATAGGGGTGCAGAAAGAGGCAAGAGAATGGCAGAAAGAGGCAAGAGAGCTGCAGAAACAGGCAAAAGAGGTCCAGAAAGAGGGAACAGGGGTACAGACAGAGGCAAGAGAGGTGCAGAAACAGGTAAGAGGGATGCAGAAAGAGGCAAGAGGGGTGCAGAAATTTGCAAGAGAGGTGCAGAAAGAAGCAAGAGCAATGCAAAAGAACCAACAGAGGTGCAAAAAGAGGCAAGAGAACTGCAGAAAGAGGCAAGAGAGTTGCAGAAACAGGCAAAAGGGGTACAGAAAGAGGGAAAAGGGTTGCAGAAAAAGGCAAGAGGGATGCAGAAATTTGGAACAGAGGTGCAGAAAGAAGCAAGGGCAGTGCAGAAAGAACCAACAGAGGTGCAGAAAGAGGCAAGAGGGGTACAAAAAGAGGCAAGTGAAGTGCAGAACGAAGCAAAAGAGGTGCAGAAAGAACCAACAGAGGTGCTAAAAGAGGCAAGAGGGGTGCAGAAAGGGTTAGGAGGGGTGCACAAAGAGGCAAGAGGGGTACAGAAAGAGGCAACAGAGGTGCAGAATGAAGCAAGAGAAGTGCAGAAAGAAGCAACAGAGGTGCACAAAGAGGCAAGAGGGGTGCAGAAACAGGCAAGAGCACTGCAGAAAGAAACAACAGAGGTGCAGAAAGAGGCATGAGAAGTGTAGAAAGAGGCAAGAGAGGTGCAGAAACAGGCAGGAGAGGTGCAGAAAGAGGGAACAGGGGTGCAGAAACGCAAGAGGGGTACAGGAAGAAGCAAGTGAGGTGGAGAAAGAGGCAACAGAGGTGCAGAAAGTGGAAGAGATGAGAAGAAAGAGGCAAAAGAAGTACAGAAAAAAATAAAGTTGCCGAAAGAAGCAACAGAAATGCAGAAAGTGGCAAGAGAGGCGCAGAAAGAAGCAAGAGTGGTTTGCACACCATTAGTACCAATTTAACACCCACATTAAGCAATAAGTAACAGGTGACCATTCTAGGTTTGCAAAGGGCCTTCCACCACGCTGTAACACTGGTCGCTGCATTTTTGGTAACGTTTTAGTCCGTTTGAGCTAGAAACAAGGCTTTTTTTGTTCAAATCTGCAGATTAGGCAGCAGATGATGGATTATGTGGCTAATGTGGAAAATGTATAATTGTGCAAAAGTCGGTGCAGCCAAACAGTCGCATAATTCCAGTGGCCCTGCTCATACCCCTGACTAGGTCCAGAAGTGCTCCTCAGTGATTCCTTCTTTTTTTTGTCTCATAGAGTTCATAATTTAGCTTCTATGGAAACGAGGAAGGCTAAACCTGAGGTTACCACTCCACAACACAGACTACTATACCACATAATTACTCTCCATAACACATAATCCCACTCTACATAATTCCTATACACAAAATATCACATACTTTCTATCCATATAATTTCACTGCACAACATACCACATAATCCACTACACACAAAGTACATCCACTCCACTCCAAAGAACATTAGTAAAAATTTTTTAGATTTACAACGCCAATAGCTCTAACTCTTGCAAATGCGAGACCTATTACATTACAAATGCTTCTTTAACTGGTAGTCACGTTTGCAGAGTAGTGGAGAAAGGGGGCTGGGCCTCCAACCAGCGCTCAGGAATTCCACTGCGTAGGACTTACAGGAGGTACCAGGAGGGATTCTTGGCCCCCAAAGTCCCTCAGGAGTAAAGTGGACTTCATCCCCCAACCAGTACTGTTTCAGGAGGCGCATTTGCAGAGTGGTGGAGAAAGGGGGGGCGTGGCCTCTGAAGACCTCTTAGCAATCCCACTGTTTGAGACTTAGTGGAGGTAACAGGAGAGGTAGTTGGCCCCCAAGTTGCACAAAAGCAATTTTGCTTTGCTTCGTTGAATTAGAGCAGGTTTCCTGCTCTCGCTTCAACGAAGCAAAGCAGTGTTTGCTATGGCAGGGCTCCAGGAGGGGGGCCGCGCGGCCCCCTCCCAACCCTTTGGGTCCCCTGGGCTTGGGGGGCCATGAGGCCCCCCTTTAATTAAAAAGCCCCGGGGAGGTGGTGGTCCCCGAGGCGTGGGGGGCCCGCGAGGCCCCCCTCATTAAAGAAGGAAGCCCCGGGTAGGTGGCGGTCCCCGGGGCAGCGTGGGGGGGTTGGAGCCCCCCCAAGCATTTTTTATGCAAGCCCCGGGGATGTGGCGGTCCCCGGGGCTGCGGGGGGGCCACGTGCCCCCGCATATAATTAACTAAGCCCCGGGGAGATGGCGGTCCCCGGGGCTGCGGAGCCCCCTCTACATAATTGCATATTGCCGAGCAGGGGGAAAACATGACGGCCGGCTAGCGGCGGTTCGCGGGTGTTCCGGCAGGCGTGCAGCAGAGTTTTTTTTGGTTAGCGGTTTGGTAGTTGCGATTATGGAGAGTTAATTCAAAGTATAGAAGTGAGGATAGCACTTCAGCAAAACTTACTTGTTTATCGGCTCTGTGCAGCGGCAGGGGACCCTGTAGCCGAGCACGGAGTCAGGAGGCGGGAAGTGGAGATTGCAATCACGGCAGAGCAGCCGTGAGTGAGAGGGGCACTGGAGCTACGCCGGGGGCGTCGTGCTGCTGCTAGGGTTCTCTTCTGGGGGAGCGGAGGAGGAGGCAGCCGGAAGAGTGAGGGCAGTGAGGAGAGCGCTGGTAAAAGCATTGTGGAGCAGTGCCCGATTTTGGAAACAGCAGAGGTACAGTTTCACTCTTTTTCTCGACCGGCTCAGGAGCAGGGAGTCAATGGTCAGAGCCAGAGGTCTGACAAAAGTAAAAGAAAAATTGAGAGGGCTGAGAGGGGCTGCAGTGCTGGTGAGACTGTCGGGGGTAGCCCTAGAGGAGTTTCAAGATATACTCTGAGAAGTGTGGTCAGAGGGGGTGCGGGGGAATTCCCTGAGCTGGTGGATTTCCCACCTAAGTGCGAAAAGGAACGAGGGGTGAGAAAGAAGGAGGTGAAGTCTAGGGGCGGACTGTCAAGTAAGGAGAACACAGTACGTAAAAAATTGGCAAGAGTGGGATCTTTGGAGCATAAGATAAAGGTGACCCCATCTCTCAGGACTTATTTCAAAGTGCGTCCGAAAACTTTGGTGTTAAGGAGTAACCCTATGATGGCGGCAGTGGAGCTCCAACATAATCAACAAAAGCAAAAGCAAAATGACCAACTAGCTGGCGGGGGAATGCTGAGGGTGTTTTAAATCTGGGAGATTGATCCACACATCTGAGCCCCAATCGTTTTCAAGTGTTATCTGCGGAGATGGGGGATGCAGCGGCATCTCCGGTGGGTGAGGTATTTTCAAATGTCCCAGATGTTAGTTCAGAGCCCTTAGTTAAGTCACTTCCGGACAAAGGAGGGAAAGCTTTAAATTCTGAAGGGGGGCACAGTGAGTTAGAGCCTGGGAGGGATACCAGAGTTGGGCAAGAAGAGATGGGTAATGGGGGCGTAAACCCTGGGAGTGGAGATCCCTCCATAAGCTTGTTGCTTACTTCCCTCACTTTAGAGATTTGAGATAGATTCGAGACTTCAGAGTTAAATCAGAAAGAAATCAGGTCTGCGTGTGAAGTGCTAGAGAAAAAGATAGATGATTTGAGTGGAAGAACTCTGGCACTGGAAGCTGAAGTTAGAGACCTCAAGGAGGAAGTGCAGGTTAACAGGAAAGAGATTGAAGGTCTCAGAGCTAGGGAGAGGGAGCAATATGAAAGAGTGGAACGGTTGGAGAATTTCCAAAGGAGGAACAATTTAAAGATTCTAAAAGTTCCTGAGGGCAAAGAAGGAGGAGACATTAAAAGTTTTGTGGTTCAGATGTTAAGAAGAGAGCTTCAGTTGGAGGAAACCAAGGAAGAAATTGCTAGGGATATTCAAAGGAGCCATAGAGATCCTTTTAGGTTAAATATAAATCGAACCAAACCTAGGAGAATTTTAGTCAATTTCCTCACCTATACTCTGAAGGAGAAGATTTTAGCCAAGGCCCTGAAGAATAAAACATCAGAAGTGGACGGAGTAAGAATCGAAATAAGATCGGATTTGTCGGTAGTAACATCCAATAGACAATGGGAGTTGGGGAAAAGAATGGAGCCGCTAAGGAAGTTAGGTGCTTCGGTTCAGCTAAAGTTCCCTGCCTTACTTAAAGTGATGTTAAATAACAAAATTCACTCCTTTCACTGTGTCGAGGAGGTGGATAAGTTTATGGAGCAACTCGAATCGGGGGTCCACTAAAACCTTGCCCTGGGAGGAAAGTGGATTGGTTTCTGCTTTAGTAAAACTAATTTCTGTTTTGTTTATTGTTTAATTCGCACTAATTGTTTATGGGGTTTTTCCGTTGCACGCCAAGGGGTCACCCACACGGCTTTTGCCATGGGAAGTTGGTCAGGGTTTTCCAAGGGTGGGGGGGTGGGGTGTAGGGTGCACAGGGTGGGGAGCTTAGGGGAGTAAAATATAAAAATTACCTCAAATGTCTTGTTTTTCACCAAGCTAGTTTGTTTTGCGAGGGTGTTTAGGGGATGACAGGGAATAGAACAAATGAGATAAAAAGTCTTGTCGTGGAATGTGAATGGTCTCCGGGTGAAGGGTAGGAGAGATAAGATAATGCAGTATTTAAAAGACTGTCCTGCACAAATAATTATTTTACAAGAGACACATCTAACCGAAGGGGAAAGTAGGAAGTTCTTTAAAGCACAGAGATGGGTTTCGCATGCAATTTATACGAGGCAGACAGCAGTCACAAAGGGGGTTGCATTATTGGTTAAACACGGCTTAAATATTTCGCTAGAAGGCAATGTTTCAAACACTGCAGGAAGATGGCTTTTAGCTAAATTGAAAATTTTTGGGCAGAACTTTACTTTGGTGGGCTATTATGGTCCGAACCAGGATGATACAGGTCCATTGGATGAACTAGCTAATGAGCTTTTGGGCTTCCCAGATCAGATTATTATGGCAGGAGACTTTAATACAGTTTTGGACCATAAACTGGATAGATCCCTGAACAGCAGAGCAGCAGTAAATCCCAAGACGTCGGATAGGGTGCGATTGTTGATGGCGCAGTGGGGACTTTGTGATATATGGAGATGTAAAGCTGGGTCTCAAACAGGTTTCACATATTATAACAAAAAATATAAACATAAGTCTAGGATTGACTATTTTCTGGTAGACAGGGTTCTAAAGGACTCCGTTTTGCAGGTTGAACATATAGGGGTGCACCTGTCAGATCATTCAGCTATTCTTCTTCATATGAGGTTAGGAGAGGGAAATGTAAGTTCAAGATGGAGGTTAGAGCGCACTATTTTATTTGAAACTGAGATTGTTGAGATTTTAAAAGAGGAAACGAAGGAATTTTTTGAGAGGAACCAGGGCTCAGCTTCGATTGGGATCGTTTGGGATGCTTACAAGGCCTATTTAAGAGGCAGATTAGGTGCTAAGGGAGAAGGCAAGCATACTATAGAAAGGTTTTGGATATAGAAGAGCAGATTCGGAAGTTGGAAGAGGTCTTGAGTAATTCGGGAAGCCATGAAGGCAGTGAAAAGGAGCTGGCTGAAATAATAAATTTAAAGGCGAGTTTGTCAGGAGTTTTAAGTGATAGAGTTAAGGAGAAGTGGAAGTCTAGCCAGTTGGCGCATTTTGAATATGGTGAAGGCTGTAGTAAACTACTAGCGTGGAAGGCAAAGAGTGATCAAGTTAGAAATTTGATTAAAGAAATTAGTTGTGAAGATTCAGGTGCGGTTCTCAGTGACAGTCGGGGAATCGCATTAGCGTTTCATAGATATTTTGGGAAAGTTTATAAGGAAGATTTGGTCATTACTGAGAATGATGTGTTGACCTGGTTGGACCATATGGAACCTCTACCGGAAGAGGTAATGGGGGTATTGAATAAGGAGATTTCTGTTGAGGAGCTAGAGGAGGTTATCGGAGGAGGCAAAAGGGGGAAGGCTCCAGGGCCAGATGGCCTTCCGATTGAGGTTTATAAAGCTCTGGCTAGTACTATAATACCTATTTTAAGCCAGCTCTTTAATGCTATTTTTGTGTTAGATTTTGCTCTGCCTGAATCCTGGAAAGGGGCCATCATAACTTTAATTCCTAAGCCTGGGAAGTCTTTAGAAAATGTTGACTCGTATAGGCCTATTTCTCTTTTAAACGCTGACTACAAGCTCTTTGCGAAGGTTATGGCAGGGAGGCTAAACGGGCTTATGCCGCACTCGTTGCATGAAGATCAAAAGGGCTTTATTAGAGGAAGAGCTTTGAAAGAGCGGACGTATTCGCTTATAGGGTCTATAGATATGGCTACTGCGTACGATCTTCCTTTGGCAGTAATAGCGTTAGATGCCGCCAAAGCATTTGATTGCGTAAACTGGGTGTACTTGCAGACGCTGGCCAAACATCTTAATCTCGGTACAAATTTCTGTAGAATATTGAGCGGTATATACACCACTCCGGAAGCTAGAGTGCTAGTCAATTGGGTATTGATACAGCCAGTTCAGATCATGCGGGGTACTAGGCAGGGCTGCCCCCTGTCCCACTTTTGTTTGATCTCTATATTGAGCCGCTAGCCAGGAAAATAAGGAGCATTACTGATATATTGCCTTTTGAATTTAATGGCTGGATTAAGAAAATTGGGCTCTATGCGGACGACATTTTTATTTTTACAACTAATTTACCACAAACTTTGAGGTGTGTCCTGGAGATAACGAATGATTTTGGAAAAATTTCAGGCTACGAAATCAATAAGGATAAAACGGAAGTCATGGCTTGGAATATGGGGACAGAGGGGATTGAGTGCAAAAAAGAAATGAGATATCTAGGAGTCAGGATCACCCAGAATATTGCAGAACTTACTAAGGCAAATTTTGACAGGGTCAAGAAGGAAATAAGTGCCAGTTTACGGGGTTGGATGCATCTCCCACTAACATTATTTGGCCGAGTAAACTTAGTGAAGATGATTGTTCTTCCAAAGTTAACATTTCTGTTCGAAACAATCCCCTTAACTTTTAGGAAAGAGTGGTTCATAAAACTGCAGAGTGAAATCAGCTCTTTTATTTGGGCATCTAAAGGGCCGCGGCTTGCCTGGAAAAAACTTAGGAGGAGGCTGGTGAAGGGGGGTTTAGCTCTGCCCGATTTGTTGTTCTATTCCTGGGCGTTTTTATTAAAAAATGGTAGAATGTTATTAGATATCCCCACAAATTCAGAGATAGGTAGGATGTTTAAAGAAATGTCGAGAAAAGAAAAGGGAGCAGAAAGGGGGTTTATGTATGCTGATCCGAAATATTTTAAGAAAGTTAGATTAAAGGTTTTAAAGGACATGGCGGAAATGTAGTACAGAATTAGAAAGGCCCTAAAAATTCCGTACTTTAGCCAGTTGGCCCCGATATGGGATGCACCAGGCTCTCCGGAATGGACTAAGGATTTACTGGCTTTACCTTTAAAAGAGGCGGGGATACTAAGTTGGAAGCAGTTATTCCCAGATGGTCAGTTAATTTCGTGGGGTTGGTGCGAGCACGAGATAGGTTCAATGTTCTCGAGATTTAAACTCCTCCAGATCCAAAGTTGGCATTTGGCATTGGGTGAAAAAATAGGAGGTCCTAACGAATTTGAGGAAAAGCTCCTGTCCAGCGTGGTGTTTAAAAAGGAAATCGCATTGTGGTATTGGCTGATGCCTGAGACGGAGAATGGCGCATTTACTTTACCGGAGGATCTGTGGGGAGGATGCTTGCCAGAGACCGCGCTGGAAGACCAATGGCAAGTATCAATGTCTATGCTTTATAAAACAGTTAAACCTGCATATCTGAGGAGGAACCATCTTTTTACTGTGCATAGGGCTTACTGGACTCCACGAAGGTTATCTAAATTTGGGTCAGGAGGAGTGGTGGCGTGCCCTAAGTGTGGCGGTTCGAATGAAGATGATCTACACATGTTTATACACTGCCCGAAGATTCAGTCCTTTTGGGAGGCCGTGAGTAACTGCCTGTCCAGTGTCTTAAATTTGCAGATCAAGGTAAGCGCTGTATTGGTTATATTTGGAAGATTGGATCTGCAGTGTATTGTTACCAAAGACAGCGCAAAGCTGGTATTTTATGCTGTGCTTTTGGCATGCAGGGAGATCTGTAAATTATGGGTATCTCCGGCTCCCCCAACGGAGGATGGTTGGTTGAAATCGATGAGATATATTGCCAAGTTGGATATTTCGGATCAGGGGAAAAAGAGATATGAATTTTGGACTCCCTTTCTGTCCTGGTGTGGTTGATGATTGGGGTAATCTGATAAATGGTCCAATGATTAAGCCTTTCACCTGCCTCGGCTGGTTATAGTCTTCTCTGTGTGAGCAGGAGGACATGGGAAAGGGTCTGCGGTCGAATGAAGGAGGAGGTCTCTCAGCATAATCCAAGGGCGCTGTTTGGGGAGCCTTCACCCTGTTTCCCTTTTTCCAGCGTATGAGGTTGGCATTGTTAGAAGAAGGGTGGAAACGAGGCAAATGAGGACAAAAAAAATAATTGCATATTGCCCCCGGGACCTGGCCCACTCGTGGGCTTATAGAAAGCAAAGTGCGGAAGACCGCGTTTCGGATTTTTTTTTTTTCCTCGGCCGTGCGCGAATTCGGCCAATTATTTTTCTTTAAAAAATGCTTTTTTTGGCCCTCGGGGTCCTTGTGGGACCCCCTGAGCAGGCCTAGGGGGTGTTTCTACCCTGCCCCCTTTTCTTGTTTTTTATCATTTTGTTTAACTGTTTTCTTGTGACTCAGCTACCGAGTCACTAGATGGCTGCCAACACATTCTGGTTTGGAGTGTTGGCAGCCAATCAGAATGAAGCTCGTGAGGGTTTGCAAATCCTCCTCGGTGCTCAGATATCGATATTGTTTGAATTTCTCAGGAACTACTGAACGGATTACACCATTTAAAAATAAGCATTGGCATAGCCAATAGGTCTCGCTTTTGGGACCTTATAAGTGTTTAGCTATGCAACACTTGATGTTATTTAATTAAGGATATTGTGCTGGATAACTAAACACTTATAATGTCCTAAAGGCGTGACCTATCGGCTATGCATTGGGGGGCCTTATAAGTGCTTAGGTAGAGCTATTGACTTTGCCAATGTTTGTAAGCTGTGCAGTAGAGAAGTGTGGCTGCTGTGCAGCATGCTGAGAAGTTGTAATTAAAAAGTGTAAGAAGCACTGAGTGATGCTGTGGTGTGGTTGAGTGATGGTGTGCTGGCCCCGAGTTATGCTGTGGTGGCATTGAGTGATGCTGTGCTGGCCTTGAGTGATCCTGTGGTGGTGCTGACTGATGCTGTGGTGATGCTGATTGATGCTGTGGCGCTGCAGAGTGATGATGTGGTGGTACTGAGTGATGCTGTGGTGTTACTGAGTGATGCTGTGGTGTTACTGAGTGATGTTGTGGTGTTACTGAGTGATGTTGTGGTGAAGGTGAGTGATGCTGTGGTGTCCCTGAGTGATGCTGTGGTCGTGCAGAGTAATGATGTGGTGGTGCTGAGCGATGCTGTGCTGACCCTGAGTGATGCTGTGGTGGCCCTGATTGATGCTGTGGTGGTGCTGAGTGATGCTGTGGTGGTGCTGACTGATGCTGTGGTGGCGCGGAGTGATATGGTTGGGTCCCTGAGTGATGCTGTGGTGGTGCTGAGTGATGCTGTGTTGGTGCGGAGTGATCCTGTGGTGTTGTTGAGTGATCCTGTGGTGTTGTTGAGTGATCCTGTGGTGTTGTTGAGTGATCCTGTGGTGTTGTTGAGTGATGCAGTGTTGGCCCTGAGTGATAATGTAGTGTAGGCGTGCGACTGGACTAGTCCCAGCTTAATGTCAGCTGTGGCAACAATTTAGCAGATGAAAAATGATTGTGGCTATAAAGCAAAGATTCTGTTTTCATCTCGGACAGCTTAATTGCTTTTTAAAGCTGGCTTGCATAATTTGCAGTACATTAGTAGAGGGTACACGCAACCGTTCTTTAAAACAAAATCAAAGTGTTAGTATATTGTTTTTAAGCCCAGATTAAGAGAATGAAATAGAGGGTAAAACTCAAGTAGCCAATGAAAGCAAAGCAGCCAGGAATGCCCGGCAACCTGCTGCAGGTCCCGCGTCCAAGTAAAACATCTTGGATTGCTCGTCCCGTAATAAATGACGGTTTTCACTTTGCCTTTTGCAAGTGAAAACACGGCTGATGCTGCGCGCGACGATGACAGTCTGAATCCATCCCCTATAATCACAAAGGAGCCCCCGGATTGAGACGCAGCACGTGAAATAAGGGAGTGCACTTTGTAAACAGCCTCGCATGAGCAGTGCAGAAACGGTGCATCAAACCGAAATACTTCTGGAAGAGAACGTCACAGCCCATCAGATGAAAGAGGACCGTTCTGCAAAATGGATGATAAATGTCGTGGCGGTGGTCAGCGACATCCTTACGCTTATCTCCTTCCAGGATTAATTTCCACTCCTTAACTTTAACGAGATAAAAGAATGAGGGGTAAAGGTGGTTTCTTGAGAGGGAGGAAGGACGGACATGGCGGCCAGCAGAGTGGAGTCGAAGGGACCAACATACAAGACGCGCTCTGTGGTGGGGGAAGGGCAAAGTGCAGGCGCCGAGTGTGAGAGGGAAGTGTGGTGGGGGAGGTGGAGGGAATTAAAGCGCAAGCAAGACAGAGAGGTGGAGAGAGGCACGCGCGCTTGGGAGAGCGAGAGGAAAGCCAGATGGTGCCTCTGCTCGTGCCTGTGCGCGTAACCGCACACTGTATGCCACACAAAGCTGTGGTTGGACTTTTAAAAGCCCACTCACTAAATGTCTCGCCAGAGCAGCGCATGCGCTGGCTCAGGCGAGACCTAAAAAGCGGACTGTTTACTTTCAGAGAATTGGAAACCCAGGAGCTATCCTGTTCTCCCTAGGCACCACAAGATGTTCCTGTATCTCTGTATTAACTTGCCACACCTCTTGGAGCTTTTAGGGTTCCAAACTCCAGTCATGGAGGTTCACCAAACACATTTGCTTCCATAAAGCTATACTAGAGCTACATGTTGTGTATTATGCTGCTATCTAATAACTGTATTTAGAAAAGCTTTCTCAAACTGAGGGCTTAATTTACAAAGCTATTTGCTCACATACACCTAGCATATGCAAAGAACAGTATTTTCATTAGCAAGATCATCACCCCATCTTGATGCAACTCCAATTGCTCCCCTTGCCGGCAGCGGCATCTTTAAAGGCAGCTGCATCATTTACAAAGCCAACTCCCGACCAGCACCTCTGTTTATCTTGCAGACAAGATCACCATCTATGGTGGTTCTCTGCACACCTGCAACCAGGACACCAGCAGTCTGAAGACTAAGCAGTGTAAAAAAGAAAGAAACACGACAGCAGGCCTTTTCCACCTATGCAGGCAGGATCTGAAACAACATCCCTGGATCCATCAGGACCGCCCATCGGTGCTCCTGTTTAGGAAAGAGTTGCCTTTTTAAAGAACACTACACCATAATGCATTAACCAACCACAACCCAGCATCCTCTCCTATTACTTGTTGACTTTATTCTCATCTTTGACCAGGTCCAATCCTACTCTTCTTCTTGGCTAGGTTTGCACCTTAGAAATACAACACACATACATAAACACATTTCTGATTCACAAAATCAGAATGCCGAGTTTTGCTTTTGTGAATGGATTTACCCACTTGTAAAATTCTACTAGTATGGAGTAATTTCAAGGGCGAGTAAATCAGTGTATGGATACCTTCAAAAAGTGGTGAACACCCAGACCTTTTGCAAGTAGATTGCCGCCCTGAAAACAATCGGATCTATCTCTGACACCTCCGAGAGTATATCACCTTAAATTATAGGGACCCTGACATCCAAATTTGGTGTCGGTGCCTTCCCAGCGAGGAAACTATTTTCCCCTTGGAGGAAGAAAAAACTATTAGCCATTGCAACTATGTTACATTTATAAATGCACAAGGGTTGGCTTCCTCCATCTGTTTGGATAAATGGCTCCACATTGGAAAACTCCTGAAAACATGCAACTGTTATAGGTTTAGAAGTCTACTTCAGAAATTCTTGGTGACTTCCAAGAAAGTTGGGAATATGGTTGTATGAGTATCCCTACCTTCGTGCATAGCCCTAACTTTCCCCTTAGCACCTTGTGATTATGTCGAAAGAAATCTAAAAGGAAGTAATTACATAGTTGATACCCTGAGCCTCTCACGGTCACAGCATGGAGGAATGCAGTTTAAATACTCCCTAATCTTTCATTAAATCCTAAACTTTTGGGGATCAGAATAAAGTCCTGAAGAGTCTGCAGCTCCCTGCATCCATTACAGAAACAGTTGTTTTAAAATTAGGTGCATTATTAAACATGCAGATAGCAAACCTATTCCTAAGTAGCAGAAATTACATTGATTTAACAGTAGGATCGGATGGACTCGAGCCATATTAAATATTGAAGATGGCACAAGGCACATTTACGTAAAAGAAATACAGAAGGAAATCTGTTATAAGGTCAGTGAGTGATCCTGAAAATTGGATAGGAATCCAGCCTATCCAAACCAGGTCCATGTCAGACTTTCACTATATCACCATAAAATACATTTATTAATCCTCCAAATATTTACTTCCATGTCATTTCAGACGGAAAGGACAGGAGTGTCAGGTAACTGTTTTAGGTTATAATTAACGAGTCCCCCCTTCTCAGCTTCCAAGAAGCGTTTACTAACCTTAACAATTACATAACCCTGACTTTTTTGCAAAAGCGTTGACAACTTTTACAACTTTGAAAATAAGCGTAGTGCGTGCAAAAAATGGTACTGAAAATCCCCTTTCTCCATTTTGATAAAGTTGAGCCGATGTGTCTTTAATTCTCAGCTAAAACAATCAATCACTGTTACAATAATATTTCGTGTGGATCTTTTCAGCAACTCTCCAGTTGGAAAGAGGAACAACAGATTTTTAAAAACTGCAACTTTTCTATTTCACCGCCATAAAAGTCTATCAAGCCAATGCCACCCATCACTAATAAATGACTTTGAGGCTCAGATCATCACTCTAAATCTGCTCCCTGCATTTCCAAAGTAGTCAATTGTTCGATCCTAATGGACAGAGTTTAGTGCGTTTTTTGCAAACTCGCCGTGTTTAGACTGTGTAATCTTTACTTTGTATTACTTACACTTGTTATTATGTCTATTGCATGTTTGCCCCCAAAAGTTTTTCTCCTAAAAATTGCATGCTGTTAACGCCACAACTAATGAATGGCTTTACCAATCCCTATTTTCGGGGACTGCGGTGTCCAGAATGCAACCGGCTGCTAAAAATTGCATCTCTCATTAAATCTTGTGGTAATCTTTGCCTCAGCGGTCTCCGAGGAGGTACAGTGGGCCCCAGAATTTACAAAATGTTTGCCCAGCCATCTCTGGACTTGAGTAGCCCTGGGTACACTAAATTGCCACATAAATCTGCGAAATATTCATGGACCTCCGCCCGACCCCCCCGACCCCCTACCCAGCACACACAATGAATGGTCCATAAAATAAACTACATTAATAAGCTTTACAAAGAGGAACAGATGCACTCACCATATCACAGTGTAACCCGGACCACAAACCCTGCATCTCCTGGAAACGTACTCCGGTGTTTCCAGTCATGTCCAGGATTGAAAGCAGACACTTTCAATTCAACCTATAATAAACGTAGTTCGTATGTGCCCACCTCCAAAAAGGATCTCGAATAAAGGTGTGCGGCCAAAGGTTGCTGTAGTGAATGCGTGTCCACTGCCCAGGTGCGCTGCCATAAACACAATCCGCCATGTCCCGGGGTCTGGGATTGGGATGATCACGGACCCCGAGTGCCCCCTCTACCCCCAAAAGGGAAGAAAATAGGAGTCATCCACACTGCAGTCCTACTGTGCGAGCCCTCCTGGCTAGGACCAGAGCTCCTCACCTGCTCCTTGTTCCAGGGAGGAGGGGCTGATCTGGGAGGAAACCGAGGGATTAACCATTGATTGGAGGGGGGATCCAATGAATATTTTCACACCAAACAAATTCCGCGCTCCATGTGTCCCCTCCTGACCTCCGAGGATGTCAGGTGACAGCAAACTGTGAAACGAAAGTAACGCCCCTCCCCAGATGCCTGGTGTACCTAGAAACTGTTTGATGAGACACTGGCACTTTTATTTGAAAAAAATATGCGTCCCGGCTGCTTGAAAGGGAAGGTGTGTGTGCTCAAAATGTAGCACAGAGAGGAGCCGATGAGTGATGGGTCAGAACAAGAGTAAACCTGGCTGTTATGCTGCGCATGGGGTGGCCTGGGCTTCCTGGGTGGATTTGGGGTGGACACAGAGGAGCAACAGTTCTGAGAACAGGGGGGCTTATTTACAAGCCTCTTGCGCTGCCGGTGCGTCACGTTTAATATGGGAAACAGTGACGCACCGGCGGCGCAAGAGTCTTGTAAATAAGCCTCAGGGTTCGTGCTGAACGCTAGTTTGTAGGGATGGAGGAAAAGGTGAGGAGAAAAGGTACAGCGACCGTGAGTCCACACGGTATGACGTTAAACGCAAAACTTCAAGTACCAAAATACAACATGCTAAGCGACAACCCAGGACTGTTTTACGGCATCACCCATGAGGCGGGGTCTCTTGGCATCTAAGCTCATGTTGAACCAGGTGGGAACTCGTTATACATTGACAAATGTATCCAAAACGTAGCGCAGGTCCCTATTTTTCAAGACTGCGCCAGGGTGCATCTTTGTGTGGCCAAGATTTGATCATGCAAACAGGTGTGCGCCTAACAGGCGTTACTTCCGTGTGTGAAATCCGCACCTGGGGCACGCTTCGGCCTCATTCTTCTTAAAATTTTACATTGTTCTCAACAGGCCTCGGGTCATGGACCGCTAGTCCGTCCTGTTTTTTTTCGGTCGATAGTGCACTGGATTCTGGGACTTGTATGCTCATTTCTCCTAAGCGGGGGGCCTCTATGTTCCAGCGTGTAGGCTGCTGTTTGCTGAAAGAAACTAAGCAGAACTGTCTGCAGAACAATACTGGATCAAGTGGCCGCACATTCCGCTAGGGCGTGAGGGCTCAATGAAAGCTTCTTAAACATAATGTTATGGTTCATCCTTCTGGCCATGACCCAGCTTTAAACAAGCGTGCGCACCTCAAAGTAAAAAAAATAACTGTCGGCAAAAGAGAAAGCGTTTGCCTTGCGGGAGCGAGCGGCGCCAGGAGCGATAATTGCTACCATATGGCGCCGCTCGCTCCCGCAAGTGAAACGCCAAACGTGCACCCGTTGCCATCAAAGGCAATGGAACGCGTGCACGTTTTTGGCTGAAAAGCCGAAGCGATTCCAAAAGGTCTTTTTGCCTATGCAGCGCATGTGCGCTGCGTAGGCGAGACCTAAAAAGAGTGCTTTCTGAACCAAGAGCTACCTGTTTGACAAAATTTGGTGTAATTCCATTCAGCAGTTCGGGCTGTAGCCTGTTCCAAAATTCCTATGGAAATTAACATGGGGAAAACGCGCTTTGGACCCCCCTTTTTTCTCGGCCCCCGCTTGACGAATCACCCCCAAACTTTCAAGACAGGAGCTGACCTGAGCTGGTCATTAGTTTTGAAAATTTCGCTAAGATTCGTCATACGGCGCCAAAGGTATTGGCAAAAGAAAAACGCTTTTTGAATAGAAACAAGGTCCTAACTATTACTACCAACTGGTGACCGCAAGTAGGTAATATATATATATATGAATAAAAGGTCCTTTCACCACATATCTTTATACATTGGTTTGCATTTTGCTTATTTTTAGCACAGCCCCTAGCATAAGACAGTGCATTTTACTGGGGCAAAAATATAATGTCATCCAAAAAAGATTTCTTAACAGTACGGTTGAAGGCACTTGACTTAACCAGTGACTGCTGGTACCAATACATACTAGGTTGTCTTCATAAGTGTTCAATAGTAATCAAGACATTTATTGAAAGTTCCGATTTTTATTTATTTAGCATATAGCGGCATTGGCATATTTACTTACCCCCCCAAAAAAATTAAGCACAATTTATTAGAGTAGCAAATGTGTATATGTACATAATTGTTTTGAAGCTACACCCCCTCAACTTTGTGAAGGACACTTGAAGCAGTTGCATCTCAATCGAGAGGGACAGTTAGTAACAACTTGAGTTATTGCGGTTTTGTAACCGACTTCTTAAGCACTTCTGGCATCAGAGGGGCATCTAGTAATGCTTTGAAGTATTGCAGCCTTTTTAAACATTTCAAACTGTTGCTTCTGACTCGAGAAGGACATCTACCAATTACTTGAGGTACTGTAGCTATGTGAATGATCAGGCTGATTGGCTTTGCCAATGCTTGTTTAAAACTGTTTTCCCGCTCACTTAGAAAGTTGTATCACCAATGGGGTGTACCCTGAACAATATCCTCACAAGCGGCTGGGGTAACCAGCAAACTATCAAAATCAACAAAGTGCTTCTCGTGCATCAAATAAATCTATTAATTAATTTTGCATTTCATGTTACACAGTTCACAAACAGAGGAGAGAAACATTTTGATTATTCAATACTTTAATGTAGATCAAAGTTTTGATATACAAGTTCCCTATTCATGTCCCCTTTAGGGTGGGACAATTGAACCCCATCACCACTTACTCCTAAAAAACAGAAAAAAATGTTGGTTTGCAGAAACACGAAAGAATCAGTTCCATTTTCAGGATTGGGGGCTGGATAGACTGTGGGGTGGGGTTCGCAGGACAGTCACTGGGAGAGCCAACCCGCAGGAAGACTGGGACGCCATTCTGGTCAAATTGGAGGCCAAATGTGATGAAAGGCCTCCATGGCAAATAGGCACACATGTTTGACGGCTGTATTTGATGACTGGTTTCCCCCTGTCAGGCCGTATGTTATGACTAGGAACTGAGGTTCTTTAATTTTGACCCCATCTTACAGTCACCGCCATTTTTGTGTTGCCTTTACACAGGCTGCTCGATGAGCGAAGTGTCTCTGCCCTTTTGGACTGCAACGTGTCAAAAACCCCCTCCGTCCTTGTCCTTAAACCAATCTCAGACACCAGCCGGCCTAACTAATCCTTGTCTGGACTCTATTCTCTCCCTGTGTTTTCCTACTTTGTAACCTTCCTCTTGAAGCATACAGATATGTCCTGCCATTGCAAACACCGAACTATGGGTACCAGTATTGATTAACTTTGGGGGCTGGATAACACACAACATGTAAGCAGAGAGCATTCTGGTTACACAATATCTTGTTTTCAAACTCTCCTGATTGGCTAAAAATTTGTGCGATGGGTGTATGTTTGTACAGATGTATTTCGACGATAAAAGCTTGTGAGCCACGGAGTCAAGTGGCAGTCTCCTGAGAACCTACTTGATGTACTTCTTGGACAACTGTGCTTAGCTGCAGCTAATAAACTTGGTTTTCTACGCCAACAGGGTATTCCGTGTCTCTGTGCAACAAGGCAGGTGAACCCGAAGATTTCAGGCGTGCCCTGCGCCGCCAGGCCCAAAGGCCCGGTTCTTCAATTGGCGCCCGAGCGTGGGGCGGCTTCAGAGGTAGCGGTTGAGGCCAAGGATCGTGAGGAGCCCCGCAGGAAAATTCCAGAGGAGGCGACCCCACACCAGCGACCCCTGTATGTCGAAGAGTGGGCCGATGGTCTTTTGAAGTGTGGCTTCTCCTTTCCCACGGCTGCTGGTGCCTGCTGCCCTGACTGCTGCCCTGCCTTGGTCCCTCTTTTGGTGATGACTGGTATTGCGAGACGTTAGACGGACCTCTGTTGGCGTGAAGAAGACATTTGTTAAGTACTGGTGGGTAGCTCCCACTCCTTTTTGCGATATGGACTCCCGACTGGAGGACTCTTGTCCAATTCCTCCGGCTGGAACTCCTACTTATGAGCTTTACTCTAAACATGGTATAGGCCCCATCACCTTTAATGAAATATGGGTCCGCTATACGAAGAAAGATGGTGTTTTACAGTGGCCACATAATGGTAGTTTTGAGCCTGATATTTTAGACAATTTAGAAGCTACTTTGTTTAAAAGAAAAGCCCGGCCGGCTATGTTTGACTCTTTTCGCCTTTGGCGCAAGGAAGCCAAACAGAAAGAAATTAAACAGGCAAAAAGAGTTAGGAAAGAAAAAGATATCACTGTCATACAGGCTGCCCAACAGTTTAAAAATAATGAAATAGATCATGCGATAGAGATCTTAGATAGGCAACATCACATGGCGATTGACAAATGTTACCCAGTGCTGCCAACTTCTTCCCCAAATCGCGATGCTGATCCTGAGAAGGATCCTTTAATGTCTCACTTATTACGATCGCCCCCGCCCTATGTACAAGGCGCTAATGCACCCCCGCTTTTGTTACCCGTCCAACAACCTGTTATTCTCCCACCAGCTCCAGCTCCTGCACCTCCAACACAGCCCTTTGTGGCACTGCCACTCCCGCCATTTCCTTTGCCTTCAGCTCCCTTGTTTCCAGCTCCTCTGCCTCCGACTTCTTTGCCTCAGTCTTCTTTGCCTTCGACCTCCGCTCTACCTGTTGCCTCTTCTCCTGCTCCGTCTCATACATTATCTCCTGTTTTTCTGTCAACTTCCCCTTCTATCCGTCAGCGGATGGTTGAGACTGTTTCTGGTCTCTTTTCTCCTCTCTTTGGGTCAGTAAGTCTGACTCCTGTTCTTCCCCGTAGGCAGACCCGTAGTTTACTTCCTGACTCCCAAGAACGAGATACGTTCATGGGTCTTGCTCGCAGGTGGATCCTGAGTGATCTCGAATATACTGTTCGAGATATCATGGATACTTTTGAACAGTGGGATGCCCCTGTACAAAGATTAGTTTTCAATGCCATGTGTGAAATCCTAGGTCAGGAATGGGAGGCCACGGGATTGGGTTTAGCTCCCAAGGGTTTGCTGGATATAATATGATTTTGATAAAGGAATTATTGTGGGTCCTGAGGTTGAGAATGCTATACGGACACTTATTACTTTTAGATCAATGTTCTTTTCCCGGTCTTTGTCTGAACCTGATCCTTCTGTTAGGCGCAAACTGAAACACTATCCTATGCGAGAGGTTCCCCCAGTATGGAGAGAAGAGGTTGCAGCCCAGGGTAATAATCCGCTTATACCGGCTCACTTCCAACGTATATGGGTACATGTACCTTGGAAGAGATCTGAGGTGCTGGCCCTTAAACAGTCTTTACCTGACCCCCGTAAAAACCCTGCTGGTTACTACAAGGAATTATCTCAGACTGTTGACGCTTGTATTATGAATTTGGCTGACATAGATATGTTAATGGGAAATGTTGTCCCACAACCATTGTGGGCTAGGATTCGGAAAGAGGACCACGCCCAAGAATTAGGAGGTGATTGGAATGCTATACTGGCTGCTGATGGGCTCCAAGTGGGTGGTGCTAAACCCGATAATTTAATTGCAGAACTTCCTGGTAGAATAATTACCTTAATGAAAACTATGATGCCCGCTCTGCGAGTTAATTGGGATAAGTTAGCTGCCTGTAAGCAGAAGAAGGATGAGAGTGTCTCTGACTTCTTCACTCGTTTTGAAGAAACGTTTCTTGATCACAGTGGTCAGGATATGAGCACAGAGGGGGACAGCGATTGTTCGTAGATAAATTTGTATTTAATTTGCTTCCCGAGCTCTCTAATAAATTAAAGGATTCCGAAAGTTCATGGGCTGTTTCTTCTTCAGCCCAGATATTGGCTACTGCCCAATATTACGAAAATAGGGATAAGGAGGAGAAGGACAAATTGGATAAAAAGACTAAAGATTTAAAGACGAAGGCTCTTTTACAACAGGCTTATCCTCCTCGTCCTGCTCAGCGCCAGTTTCAGCCGACTCCCCAGTTTCAGAAGGTGTTTCAGAAACCTGAGCCTTTTGTTCCACGGCCTCCACTGGGTCCTAATCAATGTGCCTATTGTAAGGAAGAAGGTCACTTCAAGAATAATTGCCCGATATTATTGCAGCGTGCTGGTGGTACGCCTGGGCCGCGAGGCCGAGGTGGCTTCCAGTCAACACCTAGGGGAGGGGGCGAAGTACCATGTCCCAGGATCAACGTTCCTTTCCGCCGCAAAATTCCATGAATTATTTTGATCAGCAAAATACTCAGTCTGCCCATTATTATAATGACGATTATTATATGGAAGATGAGAATCAGGGTTTCTCTAGCTAGGACAGCCGTGGACAAAGTGAGGGAGTCATTTCAGTTCCAGTGGACCAAAATGGGCCTTATGTTGATGTCGTTGCGCTTGGTGTATCAGAACCATTTCTCTTGGATACTGGTGCAACGAAGAGTTCTATCATCCACTCTAAACTCCCTGGGGCACCTTTGTCTGGCTTAACAAATGTTTCTGTAGGATTTTCTGGCGCCCCGGTTCGTAACCCAGTTTCTTGTCTTTTACCTATCTCCATTGGCCCTTATGATTTGGAGGCTCCTCTTATTTTGACAACTGGTTGTGGTGAGAATTTGTTGGGGTTGGACTTGTTAAAGAGATTGTATGCGACACTGCATTGTTCTCCTTCTGGTGTACATCTTACTTTAGGCAAGAGATTAATTTCCCGACATATTTGTCTAGAGACCAACTCCCTTCTGAATTACGTTCCCTGCCTACTACTCTTTGGGCTACAGGCCCCAATGATGTTGGTCTCTTGCAGATTCCACCCTATGTTGTCACCCTCAAGTCCAATGTTAGGTTACCTCGCATTCCTCAGTATAGAATTTCGAGTGATGGTGAGAGAGCGCTGATGGCTATCATTTATGATTTGGTTGAGAAAGGTGTGGTTGAAGAGACTAGAGGAAATGTGTGCAATAGTCCTGTTCTGCCTGTCCTTAAACGTACTGACTCTTCCCAGCCACCGGTTTATCGTTGTGTAATCGATCTCCGGGAGGTCAACAAGATCGTTGTACCCCAGTTTCCTGTCGTCCCAGATATCACTGCTTTATTTACAATGATACCTGCCTCAGCTGCCTGGTTTTCGGTCATTGACCTTAAGAATGCTTTCTTTAGCATTCCCATTGCTGAGGAAAGTAGGGATATTTTTGGCTTCTCTTTGGGAGGCCGAAGCTTCCGGTTCAAGCGCGCACCTCAAGGCTATTGTGAAAGTCCCTCCATTTATAGTCAGGCTTTGAAAACTCAGCTCAATGCTTTCACTTTGCCTCCAGGTGCCACCCTTATTCAGTACGTAGATGGTCTGCTAGTTGCTGCTGATTCTGAGGAAATTTGTAAACGAGTTACTGTTTCACTGTTGCATCACTTGTCTGACCTTCATCATAAGGTTTCACCCTCTAAATTACAATATTGTCGCCAAGAGGTTACCTACTTAGGTCATCTCTTGTCGAAGGAGGGACGGCGGTTGACCCCAGAAAGAATCCAATCAATTGCACAAATGTCTGTACCATGCACACAGAGAGAGGTGCGTGCCTTTTTAGGTATTACCTCTTACTGCAGACAATGGATTCCAAATTTTTCTTTGTTAGCAAAACCTTTGTTAGCACTTACCCTTAAAGATACCCCCCAACCTCTTCCTTGGACAGAGGAATGCCAGAAAAGTTTTACTGATTTGCGTACTTCCTTGTGTTCTGCTCCTGTGTTGGGTACTCCGGATTACAGCAAACCTTTCACACTTTATGTGCACGAGAGAGAAGGTTGCGCGTTGTCAGTTTTGACACAACAATTTGGTGACAAACAACGCCCGTGTGCTTATTTTTCGGCTACGTTAGACCCTGTAGCTAAAGCATTACCTAGTTGTCTGAAAGCTACAGCAGCAGCAGCAGTTTCTATTCGCCAATCTGCTGGATTGGTGCTAGACAATACGCTTATTGTCATGGTGCCACATGCAGTGGATACACTTTTAAACAGGACAAAAACCCAGCATCTTACGAGCGCCCGTTTATCGGGGTATGAGCTGACGCTCTTGGCTAGTCACGTGCACATCAAGCGATGTAATACCCTAAATCCAGCTACATTGTTACCAATCCCAGTAGAGAAAGACATTCAAGAGCAACATGATTGTTTTCTCCGTACAGAGGAGGAGACAAAAGGTAGGATTGATTTAAAAGATACGCCGCTCCTGGACCCGGATGGGATCCTATGGGTGGATGGTTCGTGTTTTAAGCTCCCCAATGGTGAAACGACTGCAGCCTATGCTATTACCACTTTGCATACGATTGTGGAGACAGCACGCATTAGGCAGAATTCAGCCCAAGCAGCTGAATTGATAGCTCTGACTAGAGCTTGTGTATTGGCCGAAGGGAAGAGAGTGAATGTGTTCACCGACAGCCAATATGCATTTGGGGTGTCCCACAGTTCTGGCCGCCTTTGGAGGGAAAGAGGATTCTTTACCTCACATGGTACTAAAATACAGCATGGTCAGTTAGTGAATGACCTTTTGGAATCACTTGCTTTACCCACTCAGATAGCAATTGTGAAGTGTAGTGCGCATAAAAGGGTCACTGATGATGTGGGTGAAGGAAACGCTTTTGTGGATCAGATAGCGAAAGAGACAGCGAGAGATGTGACGAGTCATATGTATGTTGCTGGACCTGCTAGATGGGTCAGTCAAGGAGGAATGTGTGAGGACACAATAGAAAGTGTGAAAATGATTCAGGAAGAGGCTACAGAGAAAGAATTGAGTAAGTGGAGAGATAGTACGGGAATGTTGGATGCGACAGGATGTTGGATAGAATTGTCAGAACACCAACGTTGGCTGTTACCAGACGCCTATGTACTTCCAGTAGTGACTATGGCGCATGGTCCAGCCCACATCAGTGCGAAAGGAATATGCAAGCTTTTGGCTCCGGTATGGCAGAATGCAGGGATTCCTAAATGTGCAGACAATCTTGTTAAACATTGCATTGTTTGTTTGATGCACAACCCAGGAAGAGGGACACCAACCCCAGCAGGCCATTTTGCTCCCCCAACGTATCCTTTTGAGGTAGTGCAGATAGACTACATTCATATGGAGAGATGCAGAAACCTAAAGTATGTCCTTGTGGTGGTATGTGCCTTTTCCAGATGGATAGAGGCCTACCGCCTAAAGGATAATACTGCCTTGTCTACAGCTAAGGTCCTTCTGAAAGAATACTTCCCGAGGTTTGGTTTACCTCGAATTGTCTGGAGTGACAATGGAAGTGAATTTGTGGGTCAAATCATGCAGAAAGTATGTGCAGGTCTTGGGATTAAGCAAAAATTCCACGCGGCAAACCACCCTCAGTCAGCGGGTTTGGTAGAGTGCTATAATGGCACTCTCAAGCTTAAACTTGCAAAGATACAAGCCAGCACAGGTCTTGCCTGGCCCGACGCCTTACCTCTAGCCCTCTTGTCAACTCGAACAACTGTTCATTCTCGTGTGGGACTTAGCCCATATGAGATTGTGTTCGGACGCCCGGCTAATGTCTGGGGTGTCCCTAGACCCAAGAAGTACTCTGACATAGAATACCCAATGTTAATTGACTATTTGCATGACCTCACCACTAAATTGCGTGTTCTCCATCAGCAGGTACAAGACACCTTGCCACAGGCTTCCTCGGATCCTGGGCACACCCTCCAACCTGGCGACTGGGTGTGCCTTAAGAATTTTCAGAGGAAGAGGAATTTGGAGCCTCGCTGGCGGGAGCCAAGACAGGTCCTGCTGACAACACGTACAGCCGTAAAAGTCATTGGGAAGAAGAACTGGATCCATGGTGTGCACTGCAAAAGGGTACCCTTGCCTTTGCCTTTTGATCAGTGGGTCCGCGAAGGTATAGGTGATTGTGAAGGAGAGAGAGTTCCCCGGTTTGTACCTTTTGGCGATGCACACCTAGAATGGACTCGGACTGAGAAAGAGGACGATGATGTTTTGCAAGAAGCTGTACCATCGCATCTCAGAATAGATACAACTGATCCAGAGACACTTTTTCAAGACCAGACTGTGCCAAACAAGGATAGATACAATCTGAGGCCTAGAGTGGCCAAAGACATTTGAAATTTATTTTTATTTTTTCTCCCCTTCGTTCCTAAACTGCATTTTTTTATTTCTTAGATTGCATTTTTGAATTGTATATATTTTCTTCCTTATGTGATACTGGACTCATCCCATTTTTGCAGGGTCGTGGTAGGAGACTTGGTTTGTGACCTGAGTAGTGGCACTAGGTCTGCAGGACTTGCAGTGTCATAGGACGGCCAATAACCACAACTGAGCGAGATAGGAAGATTGCCACGAGCAACACTTTAGGGGATGACTTCCGGTGAATCAGAAATTGATAAAAAAACAAAATGAAGGAAAAATATTGTAAATTACTATTTAATAGATGTGGCGTAGTATTATGTGTTTTAACTCTGTTATGTGTTTTATTAGCTTGTGTGGGTTGGGTTATTCACACTTTGCAGCCAGCATCTGTACCTATATCTACCTCTCAGCCCATACCTTTTCGCACTACTATTTCCCCAAACCAATTCTATACGCTACCAGGGCATGAACAAATTAGGAGAATGGAATATCTCAACAATTCATTCATCCAGCTATTACACCAGCATCAATTAGTAATCAATACCACCGATTGTTGGGTTTGTGGACTTTTACCCCATAATACAGATAAAGGAATGCCATATTTAGTTCTACCCTTCTCCCTAAAAGGATCTGCTTGGGCTTACACCTCTATGTTTGCCAATGCCTATGAGAACCAACATCGACATCCTGTTGGTCCGTATAGGGATGGAATTGACGTTAGTCATAATTCACTAATAAAGGGAATAGTGGCTATGTCAAAACATTATAAAACATTTAGTGAATTCCCCACCGACGAGCGACAAGCATACATTGACTGGAATGTGTCACATTATGTCACTAGCCTTACAGACAGAGCCAAAAGGAAAGGATCCCCACCTATATATACTGTACCCCACCAAGGTCACCTATGTCTCCAAGCCAATGGTCAAAATCCTAAGGCTCAATTGGGAAAGAGCACTTGTAATATTACATATATCTATACATCCCGAACGTCTCCACCATTGGTAGCATCTCAAGGAACATATTTCGTCTGCCATGACAGAGCCTATACATGGTTACCAGCCGATTTCTCAGGGACTTGTTATATGGCTTTTCTCCTCCCTCCAACATATTCAGCTCCTTCGGGACATCACAAGACAAGGTACGGCAGAGGGGTTATTGCTTTGGAGGACACAGCAGGACAGGAAGGAGGTGACTTCCTTAAAGGATTCCTCCCATTTTGGGGCCCTATGGCCAATAGTAGAAATATCAGACATCTCATTCGGGTAGTTGAGGCAACAATAAATGAAACTGTCGGAGCACTGAGTAATATCACTGCTGAGCTTCAGGCGGATCGCCTTATGACATTACAGAACAGAATGGTGTTAGACATCATTCTCGCAGATCGTGGTGGAGTCTGTACATTGATTGGATCGAGTTGTTGCATTTATATACCTGATAACGCCCCTACAGTATACCAGGCCATCTCTAAATTGCACCACATTGCTGAGTCCATCCACCAGGACGAAGGAAATTGGTCTCTGATGGGATGGTTTTGGGAACTACTGTCCACATGGGGATGGAAGGTATTGACCTTTGTTGGAGTAGTTTTGGCCATCATCTTCTCGTGTTGCCTTTGTTTACAATGTGGCCCCGCAATATGTGGTCTTTGTGCTATTATGTGTGTCCCAAGACCCATGCCACAGAAAACGGAGAATATGAAGATGAAGATGATGTTGCAGCAACAGCTTGACGACTTCATGACCATCGACATTGATTCAGATTAGCGTGAGTCTTTGTGTATTGCCTGCGTAATGGCAAAAGGAGGGTCTGAGGTTCTTTAATTTTGACCCCATCTTACAGTCACCGCCATTTTTGTGTTGCCTTTACACAGGCTGCTCGATGAGCGAAGTGTCTCTGCCCTTTTGGACTGCAACGTGTCAAAAACCCCTCCGTCCTTGTCCTTAAACCAATCTCAGACACCAGCCGGCCTAACTAATCCTTGTCTGGACTCTATTCTCTCCCTGTGTTTTCCTACTTTGTAACCTTCCTCTTGAAGCATACAGATATGTCCTGCCATTGCAAACACCGAACTATGGGTACCAGTATTGATTAACTTTGGGGGCTGGATAACACACAACATGTAAGCAGAGAGCATTCTGGTGACACAATATCTTGTTTTCAAACTCTCCTGATTGGCTAAAAATTTGTGCGATGGGTGTATGTTTGTACAGATGTATTTCGACGATAAAAGCTTGTGAGCCACGGAGTCAAGCGGCAGTCTCCTGAGAACCTACTTGATGTACTTCTTGGACAACTGTGCTTAGCTGCAGCTAATAAACTTGGTTTTCTACGCCAACAGGGTATTCCGTGTCTCTGTGCAACAAGGCAGGTGAACCCGAAGATTTCAGGCGTGCCCTTCGCCGCCAGGCCCAAAGGCCCGGTTCTTCAGAACGCTTCATGTTACACAACTTTAGATTGTAGCTAATGCTTCTGTATGATCCCATCAGGCTTTATCCATATTATACAGATTGTGCCAACATGAGGAATGCATGTTTATTGCCTAATTTGCTCTCTCTGCCACTGTTATTCTTTGTAACATTGTTTTCATTTGTTGTATGAGAAATTCTAATAAAGCGCTATTAAAAAAATAAATAAAGGACTTCCCACACCTCGAACATTGTCTACCACCTCACAGAATGCGCCATAAAACCCGCCAAAGACACACAATGCAGCAGGTGCAGTGCCTGGGCAAGTGGGCAAGGAGGACACCTCCTAATTCCTAACAGTTTAACACGGAAGCACGCACTGCTAACCACAGCTTTCCTCCTTTTGTGACAAATCCGCTTCTTTCCTCAGCAAGAGTGATTGCCATGGCATGCCCTTTCCAAACTGTTAGCAATGGGGGCCTCTAGTTGGCAGAGGTAGGTACCTTTGTCCAAATAGGGGCCCTTGCTTCTAGTCAGGGTAAGGGGGATACACTCCTAAAATAACCCCTGCTCACCCCCTTGGTAGCTTGGCACGAGCAGACAGGCTTATCTCAGAGGCAGTGTGTAAAGCATTTGTGAACACATACAGTAACACAGCGAAAACACTACAAATGGACACCACACCAGTTTAGAAAAATAAATAATCTTTATCTAAACCAAAACAAGACCAAACGACAAAAAAATTCACAATACAGTCCTCAAGATATCCTTAAAAATAGGTTATTCACTTAAATCAAGCTTGTAGCAACAAATAACTCCACTTGGAGTTATACGACGTCGTGACAGATAGAAATCCCAAAGTACGGCGCCAACCGCGAGGTGCGTGGCGTTGGGCCCGGAGTCAAGCAGACCCACAAAGAACAGTACCTTGGAAAAGCGATGAAAACAAAGATGGCAGTTCACGGCGTTGGGGAGGTGCGGCTTCGTAGGCGCTGCGCGGCATCGGCTCCTTACGACCCCAGGGGAGGTACTGCCTCTGTTCCTTACTGCAGCGCCGGTGAGGTGAGACGACGGGTCCTTACTGCGTCGGGGAGGTGACGTCACGATGGCACCGAACCCGCTGTTCCTTACGATGTCGATGGATTCGGGGTCACCCACGTCGAGGATCGGTTCCGCGATGATGAAGTCGGCTTCGGAGTCGATGCGGCACAGCAGCAGGCGTCGGGCCCACGTCGCAAGTCGGAGCAGCGCTCACGGCTTCGGGCAGGTTGCGGCGTCGCTCGCTGGCAGCGATGTGGCACAGCAGCTGGCGGTGGGCCTGCGTCGCAGGCTGGAGCAGCGCTCACGACTTCGGTGCAGGTTACGGCATCGCTCGCCGGCGTCGGTGTTGCAATTTCCTTCTGTAGCAGCTAAAACAGCAGTTCTAGAAGGGGTGACGTCTTTGTGTTCCTGAGACTTCAGAACAGGAGGCAAGCTCAGTTTGAAGCCCTTGGAGATCTTTTCTTCAAGCAGGTGACAAAGCAAAACAGCAAAGTCCTTTTTCTCCTTTCCTTGGCAGCAAGCAGCCACTGCAGGCCAACCCCAGACAGCAAACAGCACAGGGGCAGTATTCCTCCTCAGCTTCCCCGGCTCTTCCCCTTGGCAAAGGTTTCCTCTTGATTTCCCAGAAGTTCTGGGGTCTGGGTCCCCCTTTTTATACACACAAATCCTGTCTCTGAAGGCAGAGAGTGTCTGTACCCAGCCAAAACCAGTTCTGTCCTCCCTGGTGCAGCTTCCTGGCAGGAGGTGGAGACAGCATTGTTGAAAACAGACCTGGCCCTGGTAGCTGAAAAGAAATCTCCTCCCCCTACTCTCTATTCTATGTAGGCTCACGCAAGTGAAAGGGAATCTCCTCCCCCTACTCTCTGTTCAACCCAGGTCCTATTCAGCCCAGCCCTGACTCATCAGACTGCTGGAGCCGCAGCCCTCTCCCAGCTCCTGTCACTCACAAGCCAGACATGCAATACACAAACCTAGCAGAGGCATACTGGATGGTTAGGCAAGAAAATACCTACTTTCTAAAAGTGGTATTTTCAAACACAGAATGTAAAAATCACCCACACTAGAAGATGCATTTTAACGTTCTGAGGTCAGGCATACTAAACTTTACTTTCCTATCTGGTTCCCTGGGTCAGTTATGGTTATAAGATGTTATAGACCGCCTTGCAATAGTGAAAAACGAAATTGGCAGTATTTCACTATCAGGACATGCCACACACACCAGGGCATGTCCTACCTTTCACATACAATGTACCCTGCCCACAGGGGTGCCTTGGGCCTATCTTAGGGGTGACTAACATGCAGAAAAAGGGAAGGTTTAGGGACTGGCAAGTGTGTGCACCTGCCAAGTCGACATGGCAGTCCCAGACTGCACACAGGCTCTGCAATGGCAGGCCTGAGCCACATTTTACAAGCTGCTTCTGTGGGTGGCACAACCAGTGCTGCAAGCCCACCAGCAGCATTTGATTTACAGGCCCTGGGCACACATGGTGCACTGTACTAGGGGCTGACAAGTAAATCAAATAACCAATCATGGAATCACTAATCCAGAACAACAATTTACAATAGGGAGCACTTGCACTTTGGCACTGAACAGCGGTGGCAAAGTGCCCAGAGCATCTAAACCAGCAAAAACATAGCAAAACACAGGAGGCAGCAGCAAAAAAATGGAAGGGAGACCCACGCCAATGGTGCCAGGTCTAACACAAACTCTCTGCCACATCTCTATGGTAGGTGCCTCCCTGACACACAGTGCTGATAGCACAAGGGTAGAGCTGAGAAGACGCATCCAGTAATGAGTGTTCTGTACTAGACTATGCGTCAGGTGGCAGACCCCTGTTATGGCAACTGAGTGCATTGACACCCCAAAAGAATGGACTCACTCCAGACTAATACCAGTGCACAGAAAAACATCTGTTTAATTCTCTGTGCATTAATACCTGGCTGCAAAAGGCTATCTTGTTTGGCTAGTACACCAGCACCGTATGTCACACATGAGACTGAGAACAGTACACAATATCCCAACATTATGGTGTAATAAATTGGGTTATTGGTTGAGGTGGGTGGAAGCCCCCTAAGGCAACAACAACAGTACTTATCAGGGTGAACCCCAAAAGTCACTAAATTAACCTGTGCTTAACCCTTTAATAGCTTGGCACAAAAGCAGTCAGGCTTACCTTAGAGGTGATGTGTAAAGTATTTATGCACACTCGAACAGTAATAAAGTAAAAACACAACACAAGACAAATCCCAAACCAATTTAGAAAAATAGAGTAAATTTTTATTAATAAAATGACAGTAAAACAAATTAATTCCAATATGTTAAACCAGGGTTATGAATTTTTAGTGCAAAATAGAGGCTCAAAAATCAAAACGCCAACCGCGAGTATGTGGTCATGCGAGACCGGGGCACAGTCAAAGTAAAGGCCAACTGCATGTCAGATACAAAGGGTGTATTGGGCCCTGCCTTGGCTTAACTTCGGACTTAGAAGAAATTTTGAAGGAAAGTTCCTGAGGAGGTAGAGTTCAGCATGACATGGAAGCCGGTGGTGTCTGAGGATGAGCCGTCGTCAGGGAGCCACTGGAAGAAGTCACAGAGAAGGATTTTTCCTCATGGCTTTGTCACTTTTTTGGAAGTTGAAAATCTCCAGCGGGACGAAGCTACAGGCTGTAGTGGACAAGGCTCCACAAGGCCAAATAACTTTGCAGAGAGTTTTACAATCTAGAAACCTAGATATCTTTCTCCACCCACCTTGGCCTCTGCAGGTACAAAAGACTACATTTCTGAATGTCCAGTGCAGCAGGGGTGTTCCAGAATGACAAGCGAGATGTCCTTGATGAGATAATGGTAGATGTAAATTTCAGTGATGATGCACTTGGACATACCAAGGCTCTTAATGACCACCCCTACAGACTTTGCTATGTCCTTCAACAGTTGAAAGACTGGTTTGACCCTCATTCACAAGGAATTTGAGTTCCTTAATGTGTGCATCAGATTTTTCAGATTTTGGTTCTCAGACAGTGGGTGGCCCATGGCTCCTTTAAAGCAGATGCCATACAATTGGCACCTTATTCCTCATCCATATCAGAATTCAGAGGTATTTTCTCGGCTTGATCACATATTGCAGAAGATTCATTAAGAATCTCTGACTGGGACATTGAGACCAGTGACTAAGTCCATACAGCAATGGACTCAATAAGACCTAACCACATGCCAAGCAACAAAAGGCGCACTCTCAGGAGAGACTACTCTCCAATATTTCAACCCATCTAAAGGCTCTGACTTAGCAGGAGATGCCGGTTCTAGATGGTTTGGAGCTGTACTGTCACAAAAGGATCCCTGTGGAGAGTGGGCGCCTGTTGCATATGCCTGCAGGGGTTTGACCCCGTCACTGAGCAATTGTACACCAACATTGGGAAGGAGACAATTTCGATTCATTGGATGTAACAACATTTCCATCTTTATTTGTAGGTACAATCTTTTAAAGTTCCCTCCAAAAATTGAAAAATGGATGCTTCAGGGCAGGAGTACTCTTTTGAATTGGTATAATGACCCAGATAACAAAATCCAGTGGATAACATCTCAAGGCAGTGGCGACCAGCTATATCCGCTGAGATTCCTAAATTGGGAATGTAGAAAAATTGTTAGCATGGCAGGGGCAATGGCTGTGATGAAGACCTTTACAAAGGCTGAGTTGCTGCCTTCTCCAAGCAGCAGAGGCCTTTGTGTCTTGTGCAAGATAATTAGAAAACTGCATAGACTTTTGGTGCAAACAGTTGTTCTCCTTTCTTGTCATCCCAGTGCCAACACTTCATTGGTACTAGCAGGTCCAGAAAATGTCCTTTGATCCAGACCTCCTTTACCTCCAGCACTGCATACACCTCATCCAAATGTTAATATCCGTGAATACGATGTCATTACACACCATGATATATGCAGGACCGAACACAGCAATACCAATTAAGGCAATGTCGATGCATGCCAGATACAAGGTCGATACCAGTAGAAACAATATCAATGTATGCCATAAACTCTGCACGCATACCAATGTTGATACCAGTAGAAACAATGTCAATGTATTGGGATATCCATCAAGTCCTAGCGGCCGAGGTCAGGTAAGATGGTTACAGCCCGGCCTCATAAAATGCCACTATTGCCATACAATGGGGCACATGGCTAACCTGTGCCACTTGAAATATACCACGATTAGAATGGAAAAGTACCAGAACAACCCCCACAGAGCATCCACCCCCAAAACCAAGTCCAGAGCAACACAGTTGCATTGTACAATCAGACCTAGGGAAATCAGTTCACCAGCGCACTGCCACAGCAGGGACCAGATGGCTGACCGAGCACGACAACAGTCACAGCAGACAGGGAGCCCAGCCCATCCAAGCAAGGAACAGGGCCACAGCCGCATCAGGTAGGGGTAACTGTTTGGGGAGGTAACGCCTTTGCACTATCACAGAAAACAAACATGCAGTAGTACAAGACCACCTCTCAACAGTATGTATCCCCTTCATTCCCTCGTTCAGATAAATTTCCTTCCCTACATCTACAGCAGCTTTGTAGACAGCAAAATACTTGGCTGATCGGAAGTACATGCCAGAGTTTGCCATCCGGGGGCCCACATAGGCCTGGGCTCACACTGCTGTTGATCCCCGAGGGCGGGGTTGGCTGACAGTCTGACAAGGGAACAGGGTGGCCCTAACTGGTGCATAAAACCGGCACCCAGGTCCAACAGTCAAGTCTAGCCTTAAGCCTTGGGCAAGCTATGTAAGTCTCACCAACCCCAAGGTTTCCACCAAATGGAGGCCCTCCTATAATTCCAAAATGAGGCAAATGCTCCAGTGACAGAAGCTAGGTTTCTTACATGCTTAGCGCAGGGGCGTCCTCAAAACTTCAAAAAGAAGCAACCACATGACCCCAGTCCATAGGGAAAAATCCATTGAGTCCATTTATGTTACCCACATCGGGCTGAGCACACGAGTCCCAGTAGCACCCTAGACTCTCGGAGAAAACACAACAAACAAACACAATTCCAGCCATTCCCCTGCAGGACCTTACGGGGGCCACTAACAACCCTCCCCCTAACTATCTCCAACATGCTGCGTTAGAAGCAGCATCACCCAAACCACAGGTAAACACCCAACGGGGCCCACACAAACCAGCCCAAAAGTGGCCCAAATTCTCCAAACCTTCCAGAAGGAGGGCACAACCCAACCCCATTAGAGAACATCTCAATACACGGCTTGTGCAGAGACCCGAGGGACGCACACTTGTCAACGGAAGCATCAACCTAAAAATTAAACATCCGCTTCCTCTTGCAGTTGCACTTAGCCCATGTAGGTCAAAAGGACACCCCCCGTACTGGTTAAGCAACACACCTTTGAATGGAGCAGCCCATAGAGGAAAATTACTGTACCAAAGTATAAACAGCACTAAACCAGCTTAATCTCACCATTCCCTAAAAATGCTAGCGCCTCCTTCCAGTACCCAACTAGAAAATATTGCTCACAGTTGAGCCATAGAGTGTATTGGTAAAAAGCAAACGCAGAAATTTTCCGAATAACTGCCTTACAATTTGTTTTTTTCCAAGCTAACTCAGAAGCCAGCTCTCATCCTACAGGTATGCAATTGAGCCGCAAGTGTACCAACATTGCCGCGCTCCTCTGCCCCTTCGATCAAAGCTTCGAAAAGGACTTCAGCAAGGCCAACTGCTCAAGAACACAGACTACAAATTGACTTTACAACAACCATTTTTTGTATAAAAAGATTCTTTTTGCACCCTTCCAAGACAAGACACGCCTGGGCGCCCAGACAACAGATATCTCCCCTGAAGACAATCTCACGGCCTATGAATGTTTTTTAAGGTCTGTATTTATGTATTCTTAGACATGCTCTGTTTAGCTTGGGTGCTGTTGCGCTTCTCTGGAGCCAGAAATGTGCCTAGTCTCATGAAATCTACTTTGACATTCTTGCAACGCATGTGCAGGGACCTCTCTCACCTCTCTTACACCTATGCTGAACCAAACGCTAGCATTCATCACGCAGTACACAGAGCACTCCCACACAACACCTGCTATCAACATATGACCACTGTGGGCACTCAAACCACAAACAGGTCATGGCACATATGTCACTGATACCCCACGCCGTAGGAGCAGACAGGATTTACTGCCCTTGAAAAAGGAAAATGCCTCACCCACCTGTACCTATGCAGGATCAGGGCCAAGATTCAGCCTAATAGTGTAGAACCCTGTAGAGCAATAGTAAACATCACCCGGTACGAGAACAACCCCACAGCACTGTACCTTTTTACCGAACCTAGCCACATCCAAACCGAGGTAAACAAGATGCACAGAAGGGGCACTATAGGGGAGGGCACTGTTTGGCCCTAGGACTTTGAGGAAAAGAGATTCTTGGAGGTAGCAAGACAACCACACCAGTGCACGAATACCTCCGCTCCCGCCTATGTCTGCAGTCCCAGGGTGGCCCTTAATATATTTGGTGCCACCTTTTTTAAGTGGACCACAGACATGGAATTCAGTGCAGGGCCGCTCACCTCGATCATGCTAGGTGAAATGAGTCTCATGGTAGGGGTCAGATGCCACGTGCCAGGAAATCTGCAATACCAAGATTAATAGGTACACATGGTTGGAGGGGGAGGGGCAACCCCTAGTTGTACAGAAACTTACACTGTATTCCTTGTGTTTCAGAGGGAAGGAAACCATACTGCTTGGTTATAACGAGAACTGTGAAGTAGTACTGCGCATACCAGACCTGCAATGGGGCACCTCCACGTTGATGGATTTCTACTGCCAGTGTGGTGAGCTTGCCTACATCCAGCTCATCCCCAGATGGCGGGGCCTCTGAACTCTTGTGACCATACACACCCCAATGCTGGCCATCCCTGGAGAAAGTCTGAGTGGTCTCAACATCCGCTACAGAAGAAATCAACTCTGTTGCATCAGGCTCGAAGAAGAACTGCTGATTAGTTTGGCTGGGCTCCGTACCGGTACATTCCAGAAGAATTTAGACTGTTTTCAGAGACTCAAGTAAACGCAGGAGGGTCCATACCCTTCTTCACCATACAAACGAAGGCGAACATCCCACTGGTTACAAATAACCAGGTGGGAGATGTTAAAAATGATTAACCTCATTGAGCTCGGCCTAAACCCTATCAAGGAGAGCCATCTGCCTTATGGTGATGCAACATCGGTTTGTGTTGGGCTTGATGACCACGATGGAGGGTGGGGTGTGTGCCAAGATTGGTGCTTCCTGTTGTACTGGAAATGATCTCAAGAACGGAACTCTCTCCCTTACCACCCAAGCACTGCATTGTCTGCAAGCTGACATGAAGAAGGAGGGAGGTGCCCTTGAGCAGGACTGGTTTCATAGTATTTTCTTTTCTTGGATGCCGCTCTGGGTGTCCAAACTATTCACGTCACTACTTCCAGTTTTCATTGGTGTACTACAGTTGTGGTTTCCTACAAATGGGGGTTTCCTGCTGTAGAGACGCAGTCCTCAAATTAGGTAGTATGCAAATAGCTAGGGAAAGATAACAGACACTACAGCAACACACACAGTCTCAAATAATGTAACTATCATCACATATGAGGTGATGAAATAGTAGAAAGTTCAACTAGAGGGGGAATGTTAATATCCGTGAATACAATGTCGTTACACACCATGATATATGCACACCCGACCACGGAAATGCCAATAAATGCAATGTCAATGCACACCAGATAATGTAAACAATGTCGATACCAGTAGAAACAATGTCAATGTATGCCATAATCTATGCACACTTACCAATGTCGATACCAGTAGAAACAATGTCAATAAATGCCATAATCCATGCACGCATAACAATGTCAATATCAGTAAAGACAATATCAATGTACGCTATGACAACTGTATGCACAATACTTAGGATGCCAGTAAAAATGATATCAATGACCACCATGTTAATTGTACACATTTTAGCGAACTCATATCATTGTTTTCGGATTCAGGCAAGGTGACCTTCCATCAACCCCGAGTCAGAGATAAGTGGTCAGACAGGCCCTGCGACCCAAACCCGAGCCTACTGATTTACAGGTCATAGGTGGGGTTACACTTAGCCCAAAGACAAATGCGCACCCAGGGAAAACCCTGATCGATCCTATAGATAGGCAGTTACATCACAATACAGGTCCAAGGAAATTGGCCCCAATAAAAAACGTTTGGTCAAAGGCACGCCTTCACAAAATACCACAAAGATAGATGCTACTTAAAGTTAGGAGCACTCAGCCAATCAGGACACAGCATACACACCACACATAGTGATCACTTGCCCCCCATGCTGGACATTTCGACTAATACAAACTGGCCCACACTAGCTCTCCCTGAGGTAGAGAGCCACCTGTGTCCTCCTTATCAGATGGTTGTACTTGTTGTTTATGACTAGGCCAAGAATGCCAGATTGGTTTATTGTACCTCACGAACGGTATAAATGGTCGGCCAATACCTCTGTACAATGAGAGACTTTCTTCAGGCACTAATCTGTCGATACTCTCCTGGCAGCTGCATTTATTTAAACTAACTTGTTCCTGTTTTGCCAAAAGTCTCTTATCTTTTAATTTTTTAAGTAAATTCATATCTGAGATACACAAACCCGATGTCCTGAACCCCCTGAAGCTCAACCTCACAAACAACTAATTCCTGACAAAAATTACAAACAACATCTAGCTCAAACCTGGCTCAGCAACATGAATATGGATGGATTCAAACCTTGACCCAAGACCCCCATGACAAGTCACTTAGGTTTCCCCTGAACACTAATCTCAAGGAGCACATCATCAAGAAAACCAAGATTTCCTGGTACCAACTCTCTCTACTAACTCAATTCAAATCAGTCCACCCAGACAGTGACTTCAGAACTACTGCCCAAACCATCATACTCCGGCATCTGGACAGTGGCAAAATACTCCCCACAATCTCCCAAATTCCACACTGGCCGCACTCATGGGCATCCTACTCATGGGCATCCTACTCACCACAACATGCCTCATCAGTGGCCTAAAGAAATATACCACACCACTGGTTTCCCTCTTCTGCCCACACTATCTTCAAAACTAGCTGCATCATCTACAAAGCCATCACGACCAGCACCCTCAGCCTCACCATCTTCAGTGGCTTTTAGCACATCAGCAGCAGGACACCATTGGAGTGGAAACAAATAAGTGTAAAAAAAAGCACAGCAACAAGCCTTCTTCATCTACACAGCACCCAGGATCGCCCAGACATTGCTCCAATTTCGAGAAGAGCTTAAGATGCACCTCTTTAAGGAACACTACAGCTCAACACAGTGATTGTCCACCTCACCTTTCAGAACCCTGCTACCCCACCAACCCCTCGGAGAACGAATCTTTGCTTTTCATCCTCTATTGTGCTCTGCTGCCTATCTACATGTTTACGATACACAAATTCCTCATCCAAACATATATGAAATGAAATGAAATGAAATTAGGCATTTATAAAGCGCGCGGATACTCACATAGAGTGTCCCGGCGCTAATCTCCAAAACCAGCAGAAAAACCCTCCCGCCTACCATCGTGTTATTGTTGGAACAGCCATGTTTTAAGTTGTTTCCTAAAAAACAGCGAGTCCTGAGTCAATCTGAGATGTAGAGGCAAGTCGTTCCACAGGCGAGCTGCATGAACCTGAAAGGAACGACCTCCAATCCGAGATCGAGTGAACTTGGGAATCACCATCAGGGATTGTCCAGAGGACCTTAAGACTCGTTGAGGCTGATAGCGCTGGATCCTACTTCTCAGGTAAACTGCACCCGTATCGTGGAAGGCTCGATAAGCAAGCACTAAGGCCTTAAACTGAATCCTCTTTCTCACCGGGAGCCAGTGAAGCGCTTTCAGGTGGGGCGACATGCGCGTACTGGGGTTTACCATAAGAATAGCTCTGGCTGCGGCGCTCTGGACAACCTGCAGCCGATTGAGCAAATATTCTGGAAGCCCCAGATACAAGATATTTACGTAATCCAACCTGGATGTAATTAGGGCTTGCACTACGATCTTACGGGATTCCACCGGGAGTAGAGGAAGAAAGTTTTTTACCATTCTAATCAGTCCGATACAGGTGCCATATGAATGTTTAAATATAAATTAATCTATTTTTTAATATAAAAATATTTTTTATATAACTGTATAGATTGTATTGATGTGGTAGAACAAAGCAAATAGTGTTGAATGGTGAAATAGTTCCAAAACATTAGGTTAGCAGTCTGTGTGTACAGGCCGGTAACACTGTGCTAAAGATCCTATAGTCACGCCACGGTTTCACTGACTGAGTGCGAGAAGATTGGGGTGCCCCTTTTTTTGTGGAAACACTTTAAATGGAGGCATCAATGTATTTTTTTCATTGCAAGAGTGAATTTGAAAAACGGCACCTTTTTGAAGAGGAAGCCAGGGTTTGCGTGGAAATTCATATAATTTGTTTGATTTGAGGTTTTACAGATGCATCACAGTTTGAACCCTGCATTATTTTCAGTTCAGTAAAATATGCCAAATCATTGGTGCCTAATTGCATTTACAATTCTGGTAAGAAATTACTGCAGATGTTCTAATGGGGGGAAGTTCTGAGTTCACGGGTTTGGGAAACAGAGGAAAATTGAAAGTACAAGCACATCTCTGTTTCTGAGGTGTTTACACTATAAATCAAGGCTCTCACTTCATTAGTAATTCAGATTAATGAGGGGTCACAAAACTAAATTCAGGGAACTAATCCTAATTACAACCAGGATTAGAAGTTTGTGAAGGTTTAGATCTTCCACTTAATTCAGAGGAGAAAATGAAAGAGTAGGAGAGAGTAAAGCCCGCAACCATTTTGAAAAACTAAGGGTTTGCAACTATAGAATCATATTTTAGTATTTCCTAAACACTGTGATTTAGAAAAGGATTTTTGAATCACAAATGGGGCTTTCCATTCAATGTGTATCACAATTAGAAAGGGGTTTAATAGGGGCATCCTCTCCTAATTGAGTTTGGGTAAGAGATGAATAGTAGCTTGAGATCAAAAAACTTTCAGATTTTAGTCCCTCAGGAAAGGAGGTTGCAACAGATTCGCAAAGGTGAAGCTGTCCTCTTTGGATAGCTTCCCCTTGGGAATCTTATCTGCTGGCCTCAGAGGATTCAAAGAATGTCCAGAGATGAGGGCTTGCAATGAACCTTCTACATCCACAAAAAGAGTGCTTGTGTGGCAGAGATCATGGTAATGACCCATGGTGCTGCATAGAGACCAATTGGTCGAAGCAGTTTCTCACCATACAGCAGTGTTACTGTAAGAATTTGCAGAGCCACAGGACACACACAATTTTTCTGGGTGGCTGCCCAGAGTTGAACACAGGTTAGCAACTTGAAGATCCGCCAGAAAGGAACTAACTTTCATTTGGGAGTTAGAATGCGGCAGAGTTCTCCTACCTTTTTCAATACAAGGAAATATGTTAGTTAGCGGAGGGACCAACTATGTTGCTCATAAGTTGACATTCTCAGCATGCCAACTAAGACAGAGATGGCATAGCTGGGGATGTTTTGTGAGCTGTGTGGCACAGCCAATCCTCTCCAATGAAAAGACCCAAGAATCAGTGGTGATCTGGGTCCAACGATGAAAGGGGAGCAAAAGCCTTCTCCCCTTAAAGTGGTGGCACACAGGAGAGTGGTGATTCTCCAGGAAAAACATTGGGATCTCTTGGTCTCTTTTGAAGCTGGGAGCACATGTTTGTTTTTTTCCCCTCTGAAGTGTCTCCTCTTCGACGTCTGGTTGGTGTATGGGAAATAGAAGGCTCGTTCAGTGGGTTTGGAGTTAAATTCTGCTCTAATCATGAAAGATTGAAAGACCTACATGTTGAAAGAGAGGAGGGGCCACTTGGATAGCACTGAGTGATTTGACAATGACTATGCCTGGCATTCCCGGTCTTGTTCTGTTGCAGTCCCTTGCCATGTGCAGGATCATGCAAGTTCTCCCATAAAAATGGATGCCTATTGCATAGGTCTGAAGATTTAAGCAATGGATGTTGGTGCATGATACTGGTAGAAGTATCAAGGAGATCCCAGGACGATCCTCTTGGACATTGTCTGAAACCAAGATGATTACTGAGAAGTATGCAGGAAATGCGTGTGTATTTCTATACCATTGGTAGAAAAGCCAGTGCAGGAACATGTTCACCTCTAATAAGATGTTGTGTATCTTCACCTGTGATAATACTTTGTTGTCTCCAAAATGGCCTTTCTTTCTGTATGCATTAAGCTAGAGTGCAGTAAAGATGTGTAAGTACTTTACTGTGAAATGTTTGTACTCCTCAGCATGAAGTGGTAGATCCCATGTAAAATAAATTACCCTGCAAGAGTCTTGGACAAGACTGAGGTGGTCTGAAAACTGATCTGTCCCCTTGAATCAGACTACAGAACAGATCATAAAACCCTGCTTATATTCTACACTCTGCGGACCCATGGGCAACCCAAACTGGCCCAAAGGTCAAGAGAACTGGGAGAAGGCAAAGTTCTTTGGCAAGTATCAGGACCCTGGTATAGGCGTGCTGGCATTGCCTTGTCTGAGGGAGAGACTCACAAATTGGTAAATTTTCATGCCATTGTCTCAAGGCAGTTGGCCTCCTTATCAATGTAAGAAAATATTCCTTATCCCTCAGACTCAACCCAGTCTTACACCACAGACTGGGCTGCGGGTTTCCAGATACATTAGCTGGGCTGTCCTTTTGAGCCTGATTCTTAATTTAAAGAATTTGAAATCACCAGAGCAAATAGAAGCTTCCTCCGGATGTCCTGGGTCTAGTACAGGGCTTGGGTCTCAAATATTGGTGACAATTTCACAGGAGAAGCTATTGCTTTCACAATAGAATAATTCTCCTGAGGAGAATGTTAGCAGATGGTAAGGTGTAGGTCTTTGTGGTCTGCAGTACTAATTTCTAGGTCGGTGTCTGTGTCACTATACAGGTCCCACAAAAGCATATCTGACGGGATTAAACCTGAGGGATGAATCACTTAGAGTGTTGCCCACCTTTGAGGGACAAGCTTCAGCAGTTGTAGTGGATCCAAACCTGGCAAGATCAGAACTAATCTTGCTTGGAAAGATGGGCCCTACAGTCTGGAAGTGATCCCCTGGCCCCAGGAGCTGCACTAGAGTTATTGGGAGCTGCAGTGGGGGTTCGTAAGAGTTGCACGGACTCTGGAAGCTTTGCAGATAGAGAGGTTTTGTTGGGTTAAACTCACAGCATCCAAGAAGGAGTCCAAATAGATAACGGAGGACAGCAAAGATTCAGAGCCTGCCCTCTGGTTGGGGGTGAAGTGGGAGAGATTTGATAAGTGAAGAGCAGCTGCTCCTGGTTCAAAGCAAATCGTACACCGTGCCATGACCAGAGCAGACATTGTTTTAGTACGTAGGTACACAGATCAGGAGCTGCTCTCGACCCCAGAGCAGAGAGAGTTTGGTCCTCAAAGGGCCATCATCTCTTGCGTGCGTGGTACCCCTTCTCTCAACCATGATAACTGGATTTTGCTGAACCCAGTTTTACAGGACTGCGAAAAGAAGGCTTTCTAACCAGGGCTTTCACCTTTCCTCCTGTTACTCTCATCAATTCTGGTCAGTTGGTGACTGTGACTACCTTTTCTAGAAATGAGGCCTAGGTCTGTGCCTGGTAGCTAGGTAGTCACAAAAGTCAACATAAACTTCTCCAAAATCTGAATATGGAAACAATACGTTTATGATATGAAGGTACCATACATCAGACCAGTTTGATTTATAATTTATTAATCTTAGATATGATTTTTTTTTTTTTTTTACATATAAAATAGTGAAATTTACAATGATATATACATAAAATGTGTGAGCTCCACGTACATATAAAGACAGATAAACCATATCAATACACTGAGAACAAAGACAAAAATAAACTAATTACATAACACGTAAAAACAATCACATACAGTCATACTAAAGAAAACTATACATATCAGAGACATCAACTACAGAAAAGTCATGCTAAGAATTAAATCATATTGTGATAACAGTTATAGTGCAATGTTAAAAATGTGCACTATATTTTATAGAGCAATATTTAAATATAGACAGAAGTGCGCACTTCTGTCTATATTTAAATTTTGCTCTATAAAATATAATCTCAGAAGTTTTTATATAACTGTTAACTGTTATTACAATATGATTTCATTCGTAGGATCCCATGACTTTTCTGTAGTGTTTTGACATTTTTGATGCTGATCAACATGTTCTAGATCACCTTACTCCTCTCTTGCAGTTTCAACACTGATTAGTCTAGGTTAGAACTATTTTATATATTTTGTTTGGAGTCCAAACTGCTGCTTTGTCCATAATCTGCTTTGGGCTAAAGAGGGAGAAACATTTGCTGTAAATGGGGCATTCCTCATCTTGGGCCAAACTCAGGTTAGTATGGTTTGTATGGAGTGGTTTCTATGGGATGAGCTCCATTTGTTTACTACTGTCTGAGTTAAGGGTGGTCTGGTTGGTGACAAAATTCTGTATACTTTAATCAAATCAAATCAATGGCACTTGTAAAGCACCCGGCTACTGAAAGAGTGCCCCGCTGCTTAAAGGCAACATGTCCTGATTTTGCCTGTTTTTTTTTATATCAAAGGGATTTCTGAGTTGTATGTTGTACCTAGTTTCTTGAGGAGTTTAGAAAAGTCCAGATAAGATAGATTGTGTTCATTTTGCACTTCTGCAAAAGATGTGGTGAACAAGGTTATTGACAAGAGTAATACCTATGGTGGCCCATTCTCCCCAGCATAGGTCCGGCTGTTAACTTTGACATTTTTATTATAACATAAGATAGCATAATTTGGCTTGGGCATTTGGAGTTGTAATTCCTTCTCAAGGTTTTTGAGAGATGCTATGTTACTGTACATTATGCTATGTAAGCAGAGGGTCTGAATGTGAGTGACATGGTTAATTGTTAGGGCTACACACAGAGAAAGAGAGTACAGTAGGCTTACTTCCATTTGTAGGCAGGATGTTTTTAAGTGAGTATCTGCTTAAAACCACCATGCCCCTTGCCTCTCGTGGAATGCTGTATAATATCTCACAAAGTCTGCGATGTTTGTGCCTTTTTTGTTTTTATTCGGTCTAAGTTTATTCTAGCTTTTTTGTCTCTCAGTAGAAACTCTGAAATATATTTGTCTACTATTTTGAAGACATTTTATGAGAATGTAATTTGAGAGCATACTATGAAAGAAACTGACTAGAGGGGCATCATCTTTTTGATGGCTTCAGATCTGCCCTTCCGTGTGATGAATTTTGGTGACAAAAGGATTAGGGTTTTCTTTAGTAGTTAGTTTTTGCTTTCATTGATATACATTTTTTAGGTCTCTTCTAAACCAGATGCTCAAGTGTGTTTTCATGTTTGTTACCATTTTAGTCCTGTAAAACCTAAAATAGAGGATGAGCAATGTATGTTTAGTCGAAATACCCGTCTTCTCTTTATTAAGAGAGTAGGAAAATACAGTGCATAAATATTGATCTCTGGAATTATTCTAGTGATGGCTGAATTAGCTTCTTCTATGAATATTAAAGCATCATCTGCATAGGCAGCCTCCAGTTGTTTACCAAGGCTGGAAAAGGATCCCTTTAATTTTGTTGTTGTGTCTTAATGAGGATAGGAGTGGTTCAGTTGCTAATAGGAATAAATGGTGATACCATGTGCATTCCTGCTGTGTTTGCTGGCAGAGGTTGAATGGGGCTGAGAGGCTTCCACTTATGTGTGCTTCTGGTTGTAATATAAGGCATGGGTCATGCAGATAGTCTTCTCTTAAGTTAAATTTGGTCAGTACTGGCTTCAGAAAGATCTATGAGACCCTGTTAAATGTTATTTTTGCATCTAATACAATGGCCGTTGAAAATGTTTCAAGAATGGTTTGCTTTCTCCATCATGTGTCTAATGTTGTCATATATTAGTTTGCCTTTTAAAAAAACTCTGTTTGAGCCGGGTGTATTATACTGTGTAATATCTTATATAGTCTATTGGGTAGTATTTTTGAAAGGATCTTGCAATCAATATATATTTGTGATTTTGTGCTGCAAATCTTAAATTTTAGCTTATCTTTTCTTTCTTTGGCATAACCTTTATTGTGGCACTGGTGGCCAGCCCTACAATTCTTCCTGTTTTTTCCATGGAGGTGGAAGAGTGTTTTGAGGGGAAATATTAAAATATGTACACGTTCCCATAAGGCCATTTCAGTGATTGGTTTGTTAAGATTCTTCTTTGCCTCCAGATCTAGTATAGGCAGCAAGACCTTTTCCAGATATGAAGTACATTCTTCCACAGTTGTTACTCTATTGGAATTATACAAAGTTTTGATGAAGTTATTGAATGTTTCTAGTATGATTCTGGTTGGAATATTGGTATTATCATTCTTGCTGCTAATGGCCGGTAAGGTTGACTTGTTTTTACCATATTTTAAGTAGTTTGCTGACATTCTGCTTGCCTTCTTTTCTCGCATAGCTTTTTTGATTTGTTTATAGAGACACATTTATGTGCCTTCTCACTTAGGGATTTGCTATATTTGTTTTTAAGAGCTTTTAGTTCTGGGAATACCACTGTTCCTTTTGTGTACACACTAGATTCTTAATTTTATGTTCTAGGCTATTTAATCTCTTTTTTTCACAGTCATTATGTCAATCAGTGTGCCTCTAATTGTAATTTTAAGTGTGTGCCAGGTTGCTTCAGGGGATATTTACTCACTTTTGTTCTCCTGTATGGAGTAGAACATCTCTTTTAATATCTTAATTTAACTTTCCTCATCTTCTTTAAGGAAGTCACTCATCTTCCAGTCTTTCAACTGGATAGCAATGCCCCCTATATCAAGCTCTATTGATACATGCATGGTTCACTTTTAGGGTTGGAAGTATATTTGAGGTATTGACTGTCAATTAATAGTTAGTCAATTCTCTATATTGAATTGAGTAAAACGAATGTTTAATCCTCCCTTTTAGATTATATATGCATCATGTGTCAGTCAGTTTGTGGCATTTAGAGATGAGTGATCTGTGAATTTGATTTATTACCTCTAAAACTGGCACTTGAGATTCCAAATCATAAAGCTGTCCATTGTTGATTTGAAATCACCCCCACATATATTAACAGGTCGTTAATAAATTTGTTGAGGGTGAGCCAAAATTCTGGAGAGTCATTATTAGAAGCATACATGTTAAAAATGTAGAATTAGATGTTTTCTTTCCTTGATTTTATTGTGAAACATCTTTGACTATCTTGCATTTTTTATAGTATTTTGATATTTGCTTTTTTTGGAAATAAGAGTTACAACACCATTTTTATTTCTCTTTGCTGTGAAGTATAAGCAGTCTTCTAGCCATCTGAATTTAATTTGGAAAACTTCCCTGAACCCAATTCTGGTCTCTTGAAGGAAAATTATGTTGCCTTTCACCTTGTTTTTGCTTACAGCAAGTGTTCACTTGGACTCATTTGCAAGGACAATCTTCGATTGTCACAGAAAGTTTCTATGTAGAATTGTATCAATCATAAAAGGATTCAGAATATAAAACAGTATCAATCTGTCAGAAAGAATACAAAGTTTCATAATGATTTTTAGTCTAATCTAAAATTGTTAAGGGCACGTTGTCCAGCCGGACTAAGTTATTTATTCTTCGTCAATTATTGCAAAGGATTCCGAACATGAGTATTTACATATAAAGAAAACAAAAGGCACATATGGTTTCAATTATAATTTTTTTTAGATAAGGTGATAGAGAACCCATGTGAAGTAACCATAACCCAACATCTAGAAGAAGTGACAATGGAGTGAAAAAGATACAGTAAATTTATGAGGTTATTGGCATTTTGAAGGACATCTAATGCTTGTTGAGATAAATAGAGATGGCGCAACTAGAGCATTTAAGGTGCCTAAAGACTGTCCTTTCCTTGGTGTTGATGACGTTTCAACCCTATAAGGGATAGAAGGGTCTCATCAGGACTGTGATGACCTGGGGGAGCTATACAGTGCGCCATGTTAGTGGAAATCAATGGTAAATATCAGACTAGTGTATGGAAAGTTTAATTTTACACAAGGTTTCCTTACCCAGGGTAGTGGGAAAACAAGGGCTTTCTGAGGATTAACATTAGATAGTCAAATAGGAAGTAGGAGAACTCTTTTTTTTTCTGGCACTTTAATGGCATTCAGTCTTCTTGGTTGGCCTGTACATCTGAAACGGATATTAGGGGGCTGAATTGGCCATCATGAATATCATATGGTAATAGAACGCTGTACAGGGGTGTGTATCAGTGAGAGATATAACATTTCTCACCTGAATCACAAGGGCAGCATGTGCTCCTGAGCTCTCAATGGTCTCTGTGGATAAATACTTCCAGTCCGTGAGGCATGGAAGTCAGGAAAGGATAATAAGAAGACTGTGGACGTGATCAAACATACCGTGTATTGTATACTTATGAGGTGAGAAAGGGGCAAGACTCACCGTCGTGCAATGGGGTAACTGTGTCCACATCTCCAAAGCAGGTCCTTGGTAGGGATCCTTACTTGTATTCCACATGGGAGTTCTGTAAGGGATAAGGGAATGCTACAGCATATCGCCGAGCCAACAATATTATGAATGCTGCTGCTCGCGACATGTGGAATTATGTGAGGTGAAGGAGTCATCTTACCAAGTTAAAAGTGGTCTCAGAGCCTCCCCGGTGTTAAACTCTGGAAATCTGTTGATGCGCCTGAAGTTGCACAATCATCTGGCCGGTTCTCCTCAAGATGGACTCCCAATCGGAGACTCGTCGGTTGCTGTAGTAAAATGGCCGGCCGCACTAGAATGTATCTAGTATCGGGTCATCGGACTATCTGTGGTGATACGGGAAGTAATCTTATTTAGCTAAAAGTGAAACACTAGACCAGCTAGGTCGCACACGCTCGGCGAGTGTATTTCGCTCTTGCGCTGACTGTGCAACTTTACTTCGAGACGGAAAAATTACTGATCGCTCGTGTCCCTGTTGTCATGGTAACCAGGTGAGAACAGGGCTTCCTCTATTTCTCTTCAATCTCATTCGAATTGTTGATGCCCTTTTAACCCCTTGCGTGCTTATGACGGCACCACGCCGTCATGAGTCACGGGCGGCGTCTGCTCATGACGGCGTGGTTCCGTCATGCCGCGGCCGCTCCGCCTACGTGGCATTAATTCCCCGCCTGTGCGGGCGAATTAATGAGCGGGCGTGGTCATGACGGAACCACGCTGTCATGAGCACACGCCGCCCGTGACTCACGACGGCGTGGTGCCATCATGAGCACCGAAGCGCCGCACTCACCCCCTAACCCCCCCGCGCCGCGGCGGAATTCGCGCCGCGGCGAAGGGGTTAAATAGCACAGTAAGCATTTTTACAACAAGGATTAGAGAATATTTCATAATAGATTGTCAACATAAATGTTAATAGTATGTTCAGAAGGTATTTCTTTTTTGAGTCATCATTGATTGTGTACACATATTTCATAATAGACTGTCAACATAATAGGTTCAAAAGAGTTATTTCTTTTTTGAGTCATCATTGATTGTGTACACATATACATATTTAGAGAGATAAACAAAATACAGAATACAGAAACATGACCTGAAAACAAGTATACATTGTATAATCCAAATTTCAAGTAGTCATTGTCTCATATTTAGTTTTGTACAGTTAATTTTCAAGAAGAGGGCAAACGTGTATATTGAGCAGGTAGAATTGCACTCTGTTCATGAGGGTTACAAGAATTGCACCATTCCTTTATTGTTTCTAAACTGACATTCCAGCAGAGTTAGATCCCTAGATCCTCTGTAAAATCAAAGGGACTTCTTACCCTTTTAGCGGTAGCTTAGTGTGGTTTATAATCTGCCATCTTTCATTATCAGACGTGAGGTGTGTAGTGTTTGTATCAGGAGGGGCAGATCGAATGTAATCAGTTCGTCAAGATTACAAAATTGCACCATTCTTCCATTGTGTTTAAAGCTTGTCTGATAGAGTTACATCTATTGATCCATTTGCATTCTAACCTCTGTTGAGGGGACATCCCCACCTCTTGGTGGAAATATGGTTTCCTCTATAATCTCCCACCTTACATCATCTGGTGTATGATGTTAATCAGTGTAGTGTTGTACAAGGGGAGCAGTGTCAATGTGACACCATATCCTGCTTCTGTGTTGCCCAATTCTGGCCTTAATTAGTTGTGTTGTTTGTCCGATATATTTTAGATTGCATGGACACCAGATGCAATAAATGACGTTCTTTGAAGCACAGTTAGTGTGCTGTTGTAAAGTCGTTTTCACATCTCCATGTATGAACTCTTTCGTATTGGCAGTATATTGACAGGCTATGCAATTGCCACATTTGTAGTGTCCCTTTACGGGGGGTAGCCCCCAGATTTCTGGTATGGTGTTTGAAGGTATTTTCAAACTAGTGTCTGAGTGTACTAGATGATCTTTGATATTTTTCCCTTTTCTATAAGAGAACAAGGGTAGGTCCTTAAATATGCTCGGAGTGTTGAGAACCAGCCAGTGTCTTGTGACCGTTTTAATGATTTCTGTTGTGTCAGGACAGAAAGATGCCACACAAACAATTTGATCAAAGGTGGTGTTTTGTTGTGTTTTAAGTATTTCTTCCCTGGGGCTATACCAGGCCCTCTTCATGGAGGTCTTTACTAATCATTTTGGATACCTCCTCTCTCTCAGCTTGCAACTCAGAATTGCACCATCCTTGAAAGAATCTTCTTTCTGGGTACAATTTCTCCTTAGTCTCAAAAATTGGCCATAAGGAAGCCCATCTTTCAGAGCCCGTGGGTGAAAGCTATTGTATTGCAATAATGTGTTGCGTTCTGTGGGTTTCCTGTAGAGGGATACCATTAGGTGGTTGTCTTTGTTCTTGATTCTTAAATCTAAGAACAAAATGCTTTCCCTACTTGTGTCATGTGTGAATCTCAAGTACGGTTGGCAAGTATTGAGATAATGTGTAAACTGGTGCAGTGTGTCTTGTGAGCCTTTCCAGATCATGAATATGTTGTCTATATAGTGTTTCCAACACTTGATATTATCTTGAAAGGGGTTTGATGTAGTGGTGACATATTCCAGTTCCATTTGGCCCACGTAGAGATTTGCTAAGTTGGGAGCAAAAATAGTTCCCAATGAAGTCCTGAGCATTGCTGGTAATTCACAGAGTCAAACAGAAAATAGTTGGTGGTCAGGGCAATCTCTAGCAGTTCCACAATGAATGAGGTAGGGACACAGTATGGTGCTGGTCAGAGATCAAGCATTTGTCTTATCACTTCTATGCTCTGGTTTTGAGGTATGTTGGTGTAGAGTGACTCAATGTCTAGAGTCACTAGAATCTCTTCTGTTGAATCGTACTCTAAGCTTTCAATCAGGTTGATCATATATGTGGTATCATGGACATATACACCCAATAGTGGAACATAGACCTTGATAAAGGTGTTGATGTATTCTCCAATGTGCTCTAGTATGGAATCACATCCGGATAGAATTGGTCTTCCTGGTGGGTTATTGACATCTTTGTGAATTTTTGGAAGTGTATACAGAAACGGGGTTTTGGGCATTTTTTATTAAGATATTCAAACTCCAGTTGTGTAAGAAACCCAGCTTTTAGGCCATGTGTGGTAACCCCTTGAATTCTATGCCTGATTATTGGAAGAGGTGTCGTGTAGCTCCTATAGTACCCCTGCAGGACCTGCACGTTTGGATAACATATACTGCTGGCTTGGTGGCAGACTGACTCCGTGCACCCCCACCGTATATCTTAGCCTGGTTTTGCATTAGCTAGCTCGCAGTGCCACCAGTGTCTCCTCTTATCGGGGAGAGATTAGTTTCTGGCAACCTTAGAACATGACAACCCTGATTCCCTCAGAATCGTGGAAACAATTTACTACCTTTCGCTCAGTCACTCGTGCTCACTTATTCGGTTTGTCTCAGAGAGTTACACAGAATAAACAGTCGGGCGTTTCAATAAGTATTTATTGAACAGTTGTCATTCTGGTGTAAAATATATGTGCTGCGGTAACCAGCAGACAATAGCAGAGATATATTATCAGCAGTATGATAAAAGCAAAGGGATAGAACAGTTCTACCATATTGCGATATTCATGAAAGACATACATGAATATAAAAGCATTATGCAAGTGCGCGTACTCCTACGATGCCTACCTAGATGTACCTGTGTGTACCTAGCATATGTGTGTAGGTCTTAGAAGCTAAGAGCCAAGAATCCTCCTAGGATTTAGTCGAACCCCCATACCTGAATAGAGACAGTGTGGGACCCTGTCCTGGTCTCGAGTTGGACACCCCGTCCGGGTTGTGTCAGACCACTGTCAGCCTGAGCGACTGCATGCAGGAGCCTCAGCGTCTCTGGTCAGTGTGTCAGCATGGACGTCTCGGTTCCCTCTATCTTACCGGGGCAAGATGTGGTGTATTTATACCCTAAAGAGTCTCGGTCCTCAGTATGGTTTGCATTGGACATGAGGAAGACGTCAGGGGTGAACTTTGTACATACATATTATGTCAGTGGTGTATTCCTAGAGAGCCATGCATAATTAATGAGTACAGTGTGGGCCTGTGTTTGGGAAAAACCTTGCTGTATTCAAAACCACAGGATAGATAACGTTCAGCACTCAGAGCTCGTTGTGTACTAGCAAGGACCAATGTAGGTGAAAGAGCATGCCTATATAAGGAATCTTGACTATAATAGGACATGTACAGTTATGACCATAATTGGGCATATACGGCTATGACTATAATAGGGCAAGTACGAATATGACCATATTAGGGTAAATATGAATACGTCCATTTTAGGGCATGCATGAACGGGTCTACATTAGGGCCTCTATGCGGGATATAACACCCACTCCTCTTCCGAATTGGATAAAAATGACCATACTTAAGATCTGGATAATTAAAAAATATTTTTAAAAGCAAGTAAAAACATGGTTTTAAAAATCGTTTAAAAATGAGGTGTTAAAAAATGTTAAAATTCAGCTACTTGCCACTTGAAAAAAGTCAATATTGTTTCTCTACAAAAGTTGTATTACCATAAGCAGGAGAAGGCCATGCTTTTCTCAAGCGAAAGTGTCAATGTAAGAAAATTTTCCAAATTTAGATCGTTTGTTTTGAAACGAGCAAAGAAGCCGAATTCTTTCCCAGGACGCGATGAGCCAATTCGAGATTAAACGTCCTGGCTGGGAAGTTCAGTATTATCGGTGTTAGCTGCTGCAGACGACAAATCCAACGCCTCACAGAGTACGTCAATTGCACATAGATGGAATGTAGCATTGCCAACAGTCGGAGCTGCGGCAGCTTGTGCTGCAGTTGTTACCTGGGTGCCTGTGGAGGAGTCACCTAACCCAGCAGGATCAAATGGCACCTGTGGATTCTCCAGGAATGCATTCATCAGAATTGGAAGCCGCTGGGGACAACGCAGAGTGTGGGCCTTTATGGGGTCCAGCATTGCATCCGTGTCCGGAGGCGCATCTGATGGAAAAGTTAGACAAAGATCTAACGTGCATTCTTCTCCGCAGAACAGGCATCGAAGAACAGGTAAGATGCAATCAACCCAGACTGGTCTAAATGATAGAAACCAGGAGGCATTTAGTTCTCGCAGGCAATGAATGCCCAGAAGTTGTACCATGCGTTCACGGTATTTCCGCTCCAGGAGCGTGTTCACCATTCCCTCGGGAAGTGGGCCGTCCATTGCGTTGCAGCAATATTACAATCAGGATTCCTGCAATCAGGAACAAGATGAGCGGGAATCCTCAAAATACGCTTCCCAATATGGAGTGTATAAAATTTGTGATTACTCCGAGGACTGTCTGAAAGGTGCTTAACAGTCCGGACCCTATGGTCTTAAATAGGTGTACAATACCGCTCGTATCAGACATGTTGAAGATACGACTAACCATTTCTGCGAAATGAATGGGGCAGTTTGTACGTATGACTGCCTGCATCTCGGTCGAGGTCCTTGCAACTTGAAGTTCATAGGTTTCTCGAGCGGAGGTTAAGGGCACGGGTTGTTGTAAAAGCATGGCTTTCAATCTGCTCAGAGTATCAAATTGTATGAAAGAAACATTCAGCGAAGGCCATAGCGGCGCCTCCCTGACTGTGTTCAGTGGCGGAAATAATACTTGCATACAGCAAGTAACCCTGGAGTTAACAGTGACCAGATAGGCGACGCCCGGAAGCATCCCACAGCAACCTTGATCATTTAGCATTAAGTAACTCCCATTCGAGAGCAGCTGGAAAACCGGCGTGATCATGGCCGCTGGGGTCCCTGAGATGTGACAAGATAAGTTCGCCACTGAACCACTGCAGGCTCCATATAGAGAAATATCTTGACACATTAGAGAACCTCTTAAAGCGTTCTTACAGTTGGTACCGCTTAGATACACTTCTCGATCTCCATTCCGGCATCGGTATCTATATGGTAACTCCCAAGTTTCCTTAATGTATCCCTTACCCATTTTTTCATATCTGCCTGCCTGCCTTTGCTCAAGGCAATATTGAAACTGAAACGTAGTGACCGGCAGAGTGATTTGGCCATGAATTAGCCATTCAGTTGATGGTGATTCGGCTACAGTGAATGGTAACCTTTCCAGTTTCTCAATACGCAGCATTGTGTATTTGGCTCCCCTTTGTGCCATTTCCGTCTGTTTATCAGTTAGATTGTATTCTGAAAACAGAGATGTGGTGTTTATAAAACGCCAGGGCACATAGCCTGCACGCAAAGATTGTAGCGTCCAGCTCAACATCATAATAGAACGTAGTTGAGATTGCCCATGCTGTAACAAGGCTACATCTTGTTCTAGTATGTCGATTGCCGAAGACACAATGTTGCCTAAGGAGTAAATCCTGGAGGTCAAAGTTGTTAACCCATTATCCACTACAGCTAATGCCTTTTCTAAGTTAATACAGTCTATCTCCTGTATCCTCTCTGCGGCCTCTTGTTGGGATATTTTCCAGTTTTCATTATAGTAGGCATAAAGGCCTGCATATATGAAACGTTTCTGACGTTGTTTCCTGGGTCCTAGTACAAAATCTCTAAGATCCATGTCAGGTGTGAGTAAGGTCAAGTGGTGCTTTACTTCTGTGAGTGTTGAGGTCTCTAGCCAATCAAGGCACAACTTCCCAACACTATAGGATGTCACTACCCCCGGGTGATGTCTCTGTACATAGCGTGGATCTGGCCTATGGATACTAAACCCTTCGGTTGTATTCCTAAATCTCTGTTGACAGATGTTTGTGTCAATGGGCCAAACCAGCCATTCTGTCCAATCAGGAACTGTCATCTAATCTCACCCCTTGTGTAGTTGAATTCTGCCCCCCAACCCATCTGTGATGGTGTTGGAAACCCAGGTGTGTTCATTTCCTTGCCTTTGGCTAATCCAAGACAGGTTGTTTGTTGCGCAGTTTCATTCAGAAATATTATCTGCTGCGGAATGATGCCTGCTCTAAAAAGTGCTTCTATTCCCTGGACTTGCCAGTCCCTAGAACCCCAGATCGATTTTGAATCTATTGTGTCTTTCCATAGATCGAAACCCTGTTTAGACAACTGGTTCAAAAAGGATGCAGAGTAAATATGTTTGGTGTTTGTTAACATAGTTTTCTGAGCTGAAATTTTCACCATTTTATAATAAAATGACTTCGGGTCGGATGTGTTAAACCCTGAGAAGTATGTGAATTTCTGTGCAAATGCTTGCGAACTACCTTTTGGAGGTGTTGGGCAGTGTTCCCACTGGTGGTACTCAAATACATTTCTAGGTGTTATAGATTTGTGTAAGAAATGATGACCATATTTCTGGTAACAGTACAATGTATCATAGTCTGAAGTGCCTTCTAACATTTAATTGTTCGGAAATGCAGCAGTTTTTTCTAAATCAGACATCATAGCATTTACAGTATCAGTGTCCCAATCATCAGAAAATGTACTGGAGGTAATGATATCACTTAAAGAAATTTTAAATACATTTTTAAGCTTTAAAAGTTCAGTCGGACCGAATACATCATAATCAATCTTGTCCCATACTATACCGTCCGGTATAGGAACTGCTGTAATGTTCACAGAAGACAAGTCTCTTGGTTCACGATGTGAAGACTGGTGTGGTTTTAAAACCACATTGACTCTTTGGGCTGTAGAGCTTTTCTGGAGGTATCATCCATTAATAAGCATACTAAAAGTTATTATTAAACCTAGCCAGAAAATGAAAAATAAAATCCCAGTGATATACCATAGTTCTATCCAAGGTGACACCAGGTAAGTCTTTCTAAAAAAGTTCGAAAAGTCATTGAGTTTCTGTTGGAGTGATTTTTTGGCTGGCGTCGTTTCCGGCTGACTTGGGTCCAGTGAAAACGTATCAAAGTTCATGAAATAGCCAGAAGCAGTTCGATCAATTGTTGGAATTGCATCGGGATTTGTTGAAATCGGATTTTGCTCTTGACGAGGCATGTTGACGTAGATGTCTGTATTAGGTCTGATTGCAACTTGGTTGTTAAGTTGATTTTCATTTTGGAGATGAATTTCTTGTTGAAGTGGAACGAGTTCCATAGCATTGTTGCTTAGCCCTTCATTCCTTACAGGTGGCTCTTCAAATGTGATGAGTCTTTCTGTTTGAACTTCTTGGATTGTAGCGAGAGAAGGGCGTCTGCTACTGTGGAGTCCACGAGGCCTACTGTTTAGTATCGGCCACATAGTGTGGTTTGATTAAGTCAATTGAGACAAATCTTTTCTCCTTTTTTCCGGCAAGAGGTGGCAGAAGTACAGTTCTTGTGCCGTGGATTGCAAGGACCGGTACAGGCGTTCTGTAGGATGGCCCAAACTCTTTCTTGTCAGCAATCTTCTCTCTGACCATATCCCCGATCTTTGGGATCCAGATAGGTCTTGCTGTTACTGCCTTGACTTCCTCAGTGGCGGCCTGTTTCTGGAGCACGTTACTTTGTTGTGTCCTGGATTCATTTAGATCTTGTAAAACAGCCAAACGATCATGGGTATCAAATGGTTTTTCATCCGCCACTGTGCCTTCACAATCAAGATCAGGTAGCCACATTCTTGTCCCAAATAGGACCTCGTAAGGAGTGACACCTCCTAGAGAGCTTCTTGGCTGGTTATTGATTGCGCGCTGTACCCCATAAATCTTTTATAACAGTTCGAGCGTCAGCCGAGCTCTGAGGCCAAACCCATAGGAATCTAGAGCAGGAATCCACTGCAACCATGATATATTTCTTGGACCCTTCAGATTGTAGGGGTCCGCAGTGGTCCAAATACACACATGCGAGAGGTTTGTCTGACTTCAGCAATGGTGTCTGTGCTGGGCGTGTTACGGTGGAGCCTTTCATCTGCTGACAGATGTCGCATTTCAAGACTTTGGGGCCGATTCCGATCTCGGCCGGTAGGGCACCGAATCGGATTCGGCTTTACCGGATCCGATTCGGACGCCCTGTTTCCGACCGATTTGAACACCCGTCCGCGCGAGCAAGTACGATGTGAGCGTACGCGAAATCCCCGACCGACTCGTTCCCAGCTCCGAACCGCTCTGACCGACTCGTACGGACTCAACTCGCACCACGCAATGGAGACGTTCCCTGACCGGGCAAGTACGATGCGCGCCTCGAACAGTCCGACCTACTCGCGCCATCCGGCTCGAAAGAGCAGTCGGAGCTGGACTTCGGGGGTCTGTGTCGGACCCCCTGTAGGCGTAGCCGCGCGAGTCGCACACAGGGGGACCCATGGGTCCCCCTACACATGCATGTACGGCGCGAGTCGCACCGACGCGTACCCGCTGTAGGGGGCGCCCTTGTTCGCGACGCACCCATTGAGTCAATGGGAGCCCGTGTACGCGTCGTACGACCGGCTCCCATTGACTTCAATGGGAGTCCGACCGAATCGAGTCCGATAGCATGCGTCCGCATCGTACTCGTTCGGTCAGACTGCTAGAGTCCGGTTCGGTCAGATATCTCTCCGAATCCGACTCGGTCGGAGGGATTTCCGGCCCGAATCGGAATCGGCCCCATAGTCTTTAGTCTGCTTCGTTAACCCTGGCCACCAGTAGCGCAGTTTCAGTAAAGAAATAGTTGCTGTAACGCCTGTATGCGCAGAACACAAACCCTCATGTGCTGCTAAAATCAAGCCTAGCCTACGATCCATATTTGGTATTACTCTATCCCCCACTCCAGGCATCTGAGCATATGGAATGTTTTGTGCATCTAACTTGTAGGAGTACTTGAGTGGAAATTTCTTTGGTACTGCTGTGCTGCCTTTGCGTGAAGCATTGACAGCTACCATTATCTCGCCGTCTATCCTCGTTTTTGAACGAGTAACTGCAGCTACGGCGGCTGTGCGAACAGCCCCTTTTGCGGCTTCATCAGCCAATGAATTCCCTTCAACGTGAACGCCATCACGCTGATGACTCAGTGTGTGTATCACGTGAGCCCTTGGTATTTCGTTTCTCAACTCCACTACCTGTTCCCATAGCATTTTATGCTTAATTGTGCCACCTTTTGCATCTTTGAACCCGTTTTGCTCCCAATGATGTAGATATTCATTGTACGACTGTACACAGTAAAAGGAATAACACACAATCAGTGTGGGAATTCGTGATCCGTATTTATAAGTGCCAGTATAAGTGCTTTGAGTTCTGCCAACTGAGCCGTGCAGTCTCCTAGAGATTGCGTTTTTGTACAGCTTGGATGGAACTTGCCATCACGCATGCAACCTTTAACGATTGCACACACTGCGCTGTAAGCTTGCTTGCTTCCTGTGGCTGGTTGAGCAGAACCGTCAGTGTAAAAAATGTATTCATACTGATCTAGAGGCAAAATTTCATTTGGTAGAGGATATTCTTGTTCGTATTGCAGGAATGCTTGAGTTTTTAAACTTGGATCAAATCTGTATTCAACATCCGTTGCAGTAAGAGAATTAACCCATTGTATCCATCTTGGATGTAAGGCTTTAGCATTTGGAATGCTAGCTTTTGTAACAGCTTCTAAAGCCGGTACTGGGGTCACGACAATTATGCGCTTTCCCTGAGCCAGAGCTCTTTCTCTTGCTACAGCGGTCTGCACTGCTGTCAGGATTTTTTCTGTTGAAATGAAACGCATTTCTGCGTTTGTGTACAGGTGTGATTTGTATGCAATTGGTACTGTTTCACCTTCATTAAAAGTTAAATAAGTGTACCCGCATTGACCCGCTATTACTCGGATCACTAAGTTCTGTGCGTTTACGCGTGTCTGTAAATGTTTAGAAGCTATCATGTCTTCCTGTAGGGAACGCAGGATATTTGTATGTTCCTGTGTCCATTGTCTGACTGAAAAATCAGGTTTTATTAAATCATAGAAAGGTTTTACTCTTTCTGCGTAATCCAAAATGTATGTTCGACCAAAATTTAGGAATCCCAGAATTGATTGTAAATTCTTTAATGATTTTGGAGGTTGGAGCAGCGCACACTTTTCTAAAAAGTTAGCTGCCAGGCTTTTTCCTTCACTTGACAGCTCGTATCCTAAAAACAGGACACTGAGGTGGGCAATTTTTGATTTTTTAAAGTTAAATTTATAGCCCTCAGAGGCGAATCCCATAATAATGGTGCTCACCCTGGTCAAGTGCCTCTTTAAGTCATCGTCCGTCAGATAAATATCATCCACATAGGACAATGCTTCTTCATCCAAATTTTGGAGTAACTCCGTTACTCTTGCTGAAAATACCCCCAGGCTGTTTTTATACCCTTGTGCTAGGCGACAAAATTGTCGCTGGGACCCTAACGCACTGAAGGCGGTCAGATACCTGCTTTCAGGTGCTATATTTTGGCAGAAAAATCCATTTGAGATATCAAGTGTTGTTTTGTATTTTTTCCGCACAATGTTATTCATTAATGCGGCACTGTGTGCATTTTGAACTGCAAATGTCTTTGTGCAAGTGTTTAAATGTCTGTAATCTAAAACTAGACGAAATGTGTTGTCAGGTTTGGCTACGAGGAAAAAAGGATTGTTCATAGGTGAAGTGCAATTTTCTATCACCCCCTGGTATTCTAGTTGATCTAGAATCTCCCTGACTTGTCTTTTAGCTTCCTGCTTTATAGGGTATTGCATTTGGGGAAACTTTTAACGGGATCACGTGGTGGGTTGAATCCTCATCCCAACGAACGTGATTTTTATACAATGCTGGAGCTAGGGCAACCGCCCACTACTGCGCATATGCATGTTTTAGGTGAATGGGAACGAGGTCGGAAAAGGCTGGAAAAATTACAGTTTCTCCCCTAGGGCACTCAATGACGAATGCAGGCGGCCAGTCTTGTTCTGCTAATAGAATGTCATAACCAGATTGTAGAAATAAAAACCTTTTTAGGGGTTCACTGATACACCTGGTCCTTAAAACCAACAAAGAAGAGATTGGCAAGGGAAGCATTTTCTCTCTTTGTACCTGCCGTGAGGGGAACGGCGAACAGCAGCTTTTTTCCTCGCCCGCTGCCGTGAGGGGAACGGCCACCGGAGGGCACTTCAACCCCCAGCAGCCCAAGCGGCGGCGCCAGCCGTGACGCTGCTTTCCGCGCCCGGAGGCGCGATAAGGCTCGACAGGCCACACGCAGCGCGGGACGCGCGCAGGCGAAGTCCGGGCCAAGGGCGGGCCCGTCTGTACCCGTCCGAGCCCGGCTGAGACTGGACTGGGCCACCCCCCTTGCTTTTTACCCAGGGTTTCTTACGGCATGACTGAAGGTAAAGTGAATTTCATTGCCCCACATGCTAGATTGTGCGTTATTGAGCCATAACACAGGTGGAACGAACTGACCCCCAGAAATGTCTAACCGGAAAGGGGTAGCCGGGACTTTGGATGCCTTCATTTTGAGGGCAGAGTCTCTTCTGTCCCATGAAATTGAAATTACGGAGCGCCGATTGTCCATGGACCCTGCTACTTTGTTTTCTAGTTTGTCAAAGGGTGGACCAAAGGCTGTGAAGACATTATGCGCATCTCCTTGTAAGTTACCGTCTTTAGAAATTTGCGCCGCATCACCTGTTCTACTAGATACATCATCTTTAATGCCGTGCCCGGGAGTCGTGAGTCAGGTTGCATCAGGTATTAACACCAGAGCACGAGGGGCATACTCCCACAAGCCCGCCAAACTGAAAACACTGCCATCTAAACGCAAGAGGAACACCGGGAGTGATGGGTTGCCCAAATCAAAGGCTAAGCCCAAAAACTCTAAAATCGATCATGACAGTGCCAATAACCCGGGAGTTGTCTGCACAGCCTCAGTGGGGACACAGACTGATTTTGTTTTCGATTCTGCTGGTAATGACATTAATCTAGTTGCCAATATAGGCGCTGAGGGAGGCATTGCCGTTTCTCCTTCTGTTACCAGGCATATTGATACCACTCTGGGTGACATTAAGATTGCACTTGATAAGACCTTTAATTTAATGAAGGTGGAGTTCGAATGTTTAAAATCTGCACTGATTAATGTAGCCGACAGGACTATGACCTGTAATGTAGTACCCAATAATGATGTTGGTAATTTACTGCCCTCTTTAATCAGTCAAATGAGTAACACACCTGGGGTAGAGTTGCATCCTGGTCTTGCTACTCAAAAGGTCCCATTATTGTTACTCCGCATCTTAACTGTAGTCATGTAAACACAACTCACCAGACAAAAACACATAGTAAGCAAGGGGACAGAGGGGCTACCTCACAAAGACACATAGATAATCTGAACTTTGTACCGGGAAGCAGCTGCCCCATAGTTCAACGCCCCAGCATACTTGCATGTGATGTAAGAGCAGCTAGGGATACCCCTAATGTTCCCAGTAACGGCTCCCTGAGATCCAATCCCGATGTACTCGACTTACCCCCAGCCTCATGCCCATATGTGTTAGTTCTGGCTGGGGTTCCCTACTTATCTGGGGAGCAACGGGAATCCTGGGCAGACCTGCATAATAAGGCCGTAGATTGGCTTTGTAAGCATAAGGGGTTCCACCCTTCCAAAATGAATGATATCATCATGGCTAGAAGAGTTGGGTGGGTTGGCCTATCTCTCAAAAACATAGATGGCGACTGCATTGTTCTTAATTTTCGCAGACCTAAGTTTGTTCGCCATCTACTGAATATTTTTGAACAACCAACCACTCAAAACACCTATATTAGTGCACTCCCCCTGAGTTATTTTTACAAGCCACTCAACAATCTTCAAAGGGACTCCCCTGTTTTGCCTCTGATAACAAATAGGTTTAACTCGCTATCTAACCTAGATACACAGGACTGACAATTATCAACCAGGAACGCTCAGCTTTCCCAGCAGTCCCTTCTGGAACAGCCCCTTGCCAGTACAGTTATAACCATTACTGATAATGGCGAAAGTCCGCCCACTAGTATTAATAATGGAGCTGATTTGAACATCCTCAGCTGGAATGTAGCAGGACTGCACTCTAAGCTCGATGACCAGGATTGGTTGCGCCTGGTCAAAGACCAAGATATTGTCATGTTCCAAGAGACCTGGGCCACACACGATTCACATATTGAAGGGTTTCATTGCACTTGTGTCCCGGCATCCAGCCACAATAAAGGTCGACCATCTGGGGGCCTTCTTATTGGTCTTAATGTAGCGACTGGTGGTAGCTATAAGATACTTCCAACAAACAGCCCTAATTTCCAAGTAATACTCTTTAAGAGAAGAGTCTCTCTTTATTTGGTTAACTTTTACAATAATGATTTTGCATCAGTCCCCAACAAGAGTTTTATTGAGCTTTTGATTTTATTTCCAATCTAGATTACCAGGCATCCGGTTGGAATACTATTGGGATTATTCTGGCTGGGGATTTTAATGCAAAATTTTATGACAGGCATTGTGTCACGGAACCACACACTACGGGCCCTTCTTTTCGCAGGGGAGCGGAACTGACAGCTCTATTGAGCTCGCTCAATTTAGTTAATGTCATGGAGCAGTTGGGTACATCTCATGCCACCAATAACCATCACCCGACCTTCAGAGGCAGGGGACATTCGTCCGTAATAGACTTTGTTTTCATCTCTCCTCTACTCACGGATTATTTAATTACTGCAGAGATTGTTGCCACTATTCAGGGGGATCACAACCCCATTAGAACCGCTTTCAGATTGGCACCCCGACACATGTTCCCAATTGAATGCGGGGCTAAAGATTTAACTCCATCTACCGACAACCTAACACTGTCATGGAGGGGTATTGATAATGGGGATCTGTTTAAATTACTTGTGAAGGACAATTTACCCTATATCACCTCCTGCTTGTCATCTGAAGCTCCCCATCAGGAGGTAGTTGGTGGTTTTTCTAAACTCTGTCAGGCAGTTAAAACTCTCCTGTTAAAGCCCGTTTCCTTGAAGAAACCGGGACCTAGATGGTTTGATTCTGCATGCTCTGCTGCCAACAGGAACTTGCGTATGGCTTTGTCAGCTGACCCCAGGTGTTCCCATGATGTAATACAGGCTAGACAGATGTATAAACTAGCTATTACTAACCGGAAAGAGGCACTCGTAAGGGATCGTTGGGAAGCCCTATCGCAGGCTGCTACGGAAAAAAGGGGTAACTTATTTTGGACTGCTGTAAGGGATCTTAGATCCATGGGACAGCTATTAACACCAATTAGCTGCACAATCTCGAGCCAGTCCTGGGAAAATCATTTTTCAAATATTTATGCCACCCCGCAGGGAGAGATTGAACAGCTGGAGTATAGTCTCCCCAATACTCTTCAAATCACACTCCCTGAAATAGAAGAGGCTATCCATCAGTCTATCGGGAATAAAGCCCCTGGCCCGGATGGGTTACCGATTGATATTATCAAATGGATCCCGGACTTCTGGGCTCCCCTTCTCCTGAATGTTTTTAATCACTGTATGTTGGGCCCGCTCCCTGATACTTGGGCAAAAAGTATTATAGTTCCAATATTTAAAAAGGGGGACAGGTCACAGCCCATTAATTACAGACCAATATCGTTGATTGATAACACTGTTAAAATACTGGGCAGAGTCCTATATAACAAGATCCTGGAATGGTCAGAGGAATATGGCATTTTAGAGCGCTGCCAGTTAGGCTTTCGTAGGAAGGTTGGTACCATCGAGCAATGTCTGAACCTCAGCCTTGTGATTGGGAAATATACCATTGCTCGTAAAACTCCTGTCTACCTGGCCTTCATGGATTTGTCCTCAGCTTTTGATTTTGTCAACAGGTCAAAGCTGTTGGCTATCCTGTTGGGCCATGGTTTAGACGCTCCCCTGGTTCATTTCCTGGCTTATCTTCATAAGGACCTTCAGGCACAAGTGAGAATTGGTAGAGGTGGTGAGGTCTCAGGGCCTATCAAGGTAGGAAGGGGGGTCAGGCAGGGATGCGTTCTGGCCCTCCTTCTTTTTATTATTTATATTAACGGCCTGAACAAATCATTGATAGGTGCAACCAAAGATGTGCCTATGATTAACAGCAAACCTTTGCTGGTGTTACTTTATGCTGACGATGCGGTGCTTATAGGTCGCACCCCAAACTCATTGCACATTTTAGTACAGTCGTTTGTTAAACATATGGACAGTCTGGATTTAAGAGCTAATTTTAAAAAATCATTTTTAATGTCTTGTGGCCCACAAAAACGCTCCCTTACCTCCATCTCCGTTGGCAGCCAAAAATTAATATGCACTGGTAAATTCCCCTACCTTGGTGTGGTCTTTGCTGCGAACGGCTCCTGGACTGAGCATCTTTCTCAGTCCAGGAGCAAGTTCTCAAAGACCATCAATTCCATTTTTAGCTTTCCCCGTCCCAAGAACACTGGCGTTATTTTAGCTATCTTAAATTTTTTTAAATTGCAATGCGTCCCAGTAGCTACTTATGGAGCGGAGATTTGGGGCACCACAAACAGTTCCTGCATTCAGCGGGAAGAAAACAGATTCTGCAGGAAACTGTTGGGCGCCCCAATCTCGACATCTCATTATGTTTGCCATAAAGAATTAAATTTAAATTATGTCACTGATTTTATACGTGCTCGCCCGGCTCTCTTTTGGCTGTCTGTCTGGAAGAATGAGGAAGCTATTCTGACTAGAGATATCATCATGGACTGTTTGAAGTGTGAGAAAGGGATGGATATCCCCTGGCTATCCGGAGTTTATCAGAGCTTATGCAGTATTAATCAGGGTTGTATTTTTAGAAACCCTTGTAAAGCTGAAACACTACGGAAAATAGATCTTAGGAATGCACTTTACCTATTTTACAGTACCGAGCGCATAGCTCAGGAATCACAGAAAACCCTTGTCTCTAGTTATATGTCACTAGTCCAATATTGTTATCCCCTACCAAACTACCTCACCTTACCTATGAGTCACTGGGAAAGAAGTCTGTTATTCCGTCTCAGAGCAGGGACACTCAAGTTTGTATTATGTTTTCCCCTTGGTTATCATCCCAAAATTGATTTGGTACCCTGCCCATGTGACGGAATTAGCGGACAGACAACCCTGCACTTTTTATTCTTTTGCAAATATTACATGAAATATAGCAAGGGGACACTTTATCCCTATTTTAAAAGAGGAAACCTGTTAGCCTGGATCTGGCTTATACAAGCATGCTTGGTATGATCGATGAGGAGCTTGTATTCCGCTTAAGTACTTTTCTGAGAGCTGCGATCCGGGCACGTCAGTCCATGTCAGACCCTTGAATTCTTAACTGTGATTGGTTATGTTGTAAATAATGCATTTTATTCATCATATTTTAAGATGTGAAATTGTGTCTGATAATTTCAACAGTTTTTTTTTTTATGGTTGTACTTTTATGGATATACTGCCTATCCGAATAAAGATTATGAATTGAATTTGAATTGAATTGAATTGTAATATAAAAACAATGCATTTATTAACCTCACATGAGGGAGATTGCGTCATACGGTACCCGCAGGCCACTGTAGGAGGCATTCTAAGGAGTGCAGAGAACAGGTTCCTTATATATGCATTTGTTACATAGTCGGCATAAAATCAAGGGGAGGTCCTAGCACATACAAGCATGCTTATTGACTAATATGGGTATACAAAATTTGCTTGCTCCACAAAGTGGGAGGGGAGACTAAACTGCTTACATCAGTAAGAATAGCCTGACAGTTCTATACTAGGAGCAGGTGCATTCTACCAGCTAGGCCTTTCTGAGCATGTGCAAGACTCTGGAAGAGGGAGAAAGCACATGGCGAGCACATGGCTAACTAAAATGGCTGCCAAGAACAAAATGGCTTTCAGCTCATGCTAACAGCGATTCCTGCAATCTTTAACAGATGGTCCTTTTAGCATGAGCTAAAGACATTCCTATGATCTAGAAGGAACATAGAAAATATTTTGCACATTTTCTTCTCATAAATTCATCACTATCCTAATCCATTACTAGGTGGGCATTTACATTCTAAACATTTCATTAAGCGGGTATATATAAGGTATTAGCAGGAGTACAAAGGGAACAGAGCATTGGGTCATACAGGTAGCAGGAGAGAGAAATGGCTATTATCTCAAACAGAAATCTCAATATTTTTCCAACCCTAAGCAGAAAGCAAATCCCAGAACCATCTAGTCTAATTCTAAGTTTCAGGGCTCTGATGTATTTCAGTGACCATCTATTTCAATTTCAGAATAGCCAACAGCACATACCTAATAAAAACATTTTCAATAGACTTTTTCAGTGTTCCTTTTATGAGGGCTAGAGTATCAATTTAATATACTTTTAGGAGGAGGGCAAAGTAACATTTGTTAACTGCTCAGGAAAACGTTTTTCGTGTAGAATAAGCATGATAAGTAATGCAAATATTAAGGAAGTCAGACAGATTATTACAAAAACAATCCTGGCTCCGGGGGACCAGGAGGACCACACAGGGCCATAGGAATTAGGACAAGGAGCCGCAAAGGGCTGCTCCTCCTCAAAAATGGGACGACCAAAGGGGTACATTATTAACAAAAAAAGAGTCCTTGGGAAATTGAAGCCGCTGTACAACCAGCCAGAGGGGAGTCTTCTCCCTGTGTCCGTTTGAGCCTCACAGGCAGGCTCTTGTTGTTCCCACGGTGGAGCTGCACAACTCGCAACTCAAGAATCACGGACCAGTTTGAGAAGAAAAAGTCTTTCAACGATCCTGTCCAGTGTCTCAGGCAGGGCACCAATTTTCTTCACTTTAATCTAACAGGCACCAGAGACACAGCACCTGTACCCTAAACTCAAGTCCTTCCTTAACACCTGTATTGCTCCGCTGGCGCACTGCTCTTTCATTGGGGCCACAGAGTGTAGCCAGTATGCTCAGGCATCCCTTGATCAACAAACAGAGGCGCAGACTTGCATTCACTTTGGGACCAGGACTCAGAGGCCTGAAGCAACCCTTGTTTCAAAGGGGGTCACCTCAAGCAAAAAGCCTCCTTGCCGTCCTTGTCGGTCTGTGACTCTCTCAGCTGGGCATCAAAAACTGGATCCACACAAAGATTTCTCCATCCTGATTTGTGACCCCGTCTTTCGCCCAAGACAGTGGCAGGGGTACACACTTCACGTCCCAGTGCTTCCGGCTTCACTGAGGTCCTAGTTGCCAGCAACACCTGTGCTGGTTCCCTTTATCTTGACTCCAAGCTGGACTGGTGCTGACTCCCAGGCTGGATCTGATGTCCGGGCCCCTCTGGCAATGGTTGTAGGGCAGCAAATATCTATTGGTGGACAGAACAAAAGGTCTTTAGACAAGGCACAGAAATAATCTATCAACAGAGAGGATAGTCTCAGAATACTCCCTTAGTCTTGGGGCGCCCCATTCATTAGCAAGGCACCCAAGAACCACTTCATCTATCTGAGAGTAAAAAAAAACACCCTAGACCTATTGGCAAGTATAAAAGGAACTTTTTGGTGAACTGACAAGAGTAATACGTTACACGATTTGATTTGTTTCTCCCAATCCCAAGCAGCCAAGGAAGTCTATCTTCAGTTACTAAATTCTGAGGAAAAGAGAAAAACAATACAGACAAACTCCAAATCCTTACATTTGTGTATTCCTATATTATTCATCTGAAGAACCTCAAGAAAAGGACATTTTCTACACTTCTACTTATGAACCTTGCATTACTTGTACAGGACTGCAGACCCTTCTAAAATTATTTCTCTTAATAAAAACACCTACATTTTACACTTAAAGTCATGCTTTCATGTTATAGGCACAGCAGGAAAATCTAAAACTGCTAATTTAACAGGGATTCTTATTTCATAAGTAACTAAAAAAAAACTCAACATAGTGGGTACATAAATTTCTCCAGCAGAACATGTTGTGACAAACAAACTCTTATAAAACAATATTTTCCTTAAAAATGTTTGCTAAGGATCACATGGGCGTCTTTCCTGCATTCTACTTTTCACGATCTGGACTATGCAACATCAGCTCTAACAAGGGCTGTCAGCTTATTTACACAGACTAGCTAATAAAAGACTAGCAATGCCCTTGCAAAACTGTATATAACATGAGAATAACATAAACAATAATGGTGTTGTCACCTGAGATTTTTGAACAGAAACCCCCACTATACAGTTCCCTTTAAAGGTCAAATAAGGGAACATCAATCTGTTCTACTCATTCTTTCATACAGGATGGGCAGTAACATAGCATATATTTTTTAATCATTTTATTAATCCTAACAATTTTAAAACAGTATTATTGAATAGCCAATTAAATGTCTCATGGCCATTTCCTAGACAGCTTAGACAGACTCAAGAGAGAGTGAGAAAAAAAAGAGAAAACATAAATTTGCCTACCCTTAATTTGCCCAGGAGCTAACCTCCTTCCCCCATTTTGACAGTAGGAAAACCTGAAAACAGGTTTACCTTCTGTCAACACTATCTACCCCTATTTGTGGCAACTGGGCACAAACAAACTTGTAGGAGATATCTTAGAAAGTGGCTATTTTCTTATTCAGCCTAACACAAGCACATTGAGTTAACTTTAGAAAGCGTTAATAACTAACTACCAATTCCTTCAGCAATGGTACTAGATTAACATGAGGGCGCATGTATGCAAACTAAAATCCATTGCCTCCTTATCTCAGCTCTTGCACAGTAATCTTTAAGCTAAAACCATTATTTTTATATACATGGCAGAGCTATGCTCTACTCAGGGCCCACGTACGTCACTGCTTTTCCTTCTGTTCATATAACTGCGCAAAACTTGCTTTTGCCAAAAAATAGTAAGCAAAGCTTCTCTTCCTCTCTCTGCGCTGTCATCTCTTCTTTCAAAAACTTTTCGGAGGTCGAAGTGTCAAAGCAAACCTTACCCTTAGCCCTGCTAGGTTGCTAAATGCAGAACTTCGACCTGTGACCCTTACCAGCTGTCCCATTTTTGTGCAAGGCTTTCCATGCGGTCTTGCCAAGTCAAAGCAACTCTGGAGAATCACAGCTGAAAGGCAGTCCTGTCCGGTCTGTTTGCCAATAATTTAAAGGTAGGATAATAACTTCTGCTTGTTTCTGTATACTTATTTTCATTTGTGTGCAGTGTGTGGTGTGCTTTCTAGCAGGTTAGAGGTCAGTTGTTTGGTCTGTACTTGCATGTGTGCATTACTGAAGCCTGAGATCAGTTTGAAAACTGCCCTGAGTGGCAGAACTGCTTTTAAATAGTGAATTTTGCCCAAATTCGACTTTGGTGGTAGGGGCACTTAAAAATGAATAACCTACAATGATTTGGCATTTTAGGGATCCCCAGGGTGTCCTCTAGATATCCCAGGGATGGGGGATCAGAAATGTATAAGGTACACCCTTAAAAAATAAGTTTTTATATGCCTGGATAAAGTGAAATTTCACATTGCACTCCCCACATCATGGTAAAGTGCTACTCAAATCCAACTTTGATACTAGGAGCTATTTATTATTCACAGTATGATTATCAGACATTACAAAGTTCAAAAACAATTTTAGGGCAATTATTTTTAATAAACATTTTGGTTTTTTTGTCATATAATCAAAATTCCCATTTTTTTAATATTGATCACCAACCCTTTTGATGGTTCCACATATGAAAAGCAAGCCTCATTCCTTTCCTATCACCTTTAAATGTATTCATTTATAACTCTAAGCACAGAAGCCTTACTTGAAACATGAAAAGTCTGCGTCACTTTTAAAGGACAGTAATCATTTAACATCAGAACCACGGATGTGCTTGTTAAAAAGGCATTAAGAAAGGAAATCCCTTTTAATCTTTTCTCTGTTCTCCAAAATAATGAAACTGTCTTTTCTGACTTTTAAAATCAGCAGTTTTTAATGCACGTTTTCAAACCATGTTTGCACTAACTTAAAATCTAGTTCACTCGGCAGTTTCCTTGTGGCTTGGGACCAAGAATAGCCATGTGTTGTTGACACAGCTGTGTCCGGACCAGCAGGCGCCAACATCTCACGCCTTTCAAGCCAGCACAAATCTATCGTTCTGTAATGTGGTGTTTATTTCAGCAACAACCAATTCACTCAGATGATGTGAATGCCTTTTAATATCTAATATATAAGGATAATACTGTAACATTTTGCATTTTAGTCCTAATTATTGTAAAGCACACAATTTCGTTTTTTTTTACCTTTCTATGAGGCCTATTGTATTCCTATTGAGTGTGAATTCTGATTTATCTTTACCAGTGTGGCAATTTGCACATATCTATTCTTTGTTACTGGTTTACTCCTAATGGTAGCGTGCAGCTATTTAGCATATGTTACATTATTCATTCCCTGAATTTTAAAATGTAGTTCTTTAAATGACATTTGCATAACAGAATGACAACAAAAACCAAATTTAGCTCATTCCAGACATTTTCAGAAGGGGGTCATACACTCTTAACACACAACACAGCGCGCTGAAGGCTAGCCATTCTTACACAAAAAACATAGGGGCATATCATCAAGGCGGCGTAAAACAATTATCGCCGCTTTTGCGTCCGTTTTCGGGCGAAAAGCGGCGATAATTGTAACGCCCTATCAGCATGGACACGCTAACGCGTGAATCCATGCCTTAGCGCCCATTTCTTTGCGCCTCGCATCGCTAATGAGATGCGAGGTAGGCGTTCCGTCTATAAGTCAGCGGAAATCATTGCTAACACTGCTACCCCTATTAACAAGTAATTCCCTAAGACGCTTAGCGACATAAAGAGCAGCGCTAACCGGGTATATCGCCGGTTTGTTACGCCTGCTATTTTTCCTACTTAGCCATATCTATCATGGGAGGTGGATTGTCATGCTGAGTCCACATCTCCCTATCTACGATGTTTTGCCTAACGCGGTTTTATATCGCTGGTATTCCTGCGATATTGCCTCTTTCTGCCGCTATTGCCGGGATTTCTATCGCCTCAGCGATGCGCGTTGGTGATAGTGCGCTAACCGGGCGATAGAATCCGGCGATAGACGGCGTTAGTGATGTGCACGTTAGACTCGGCCAGCGATAATTATCGCTGGCCGTTGATAATATGCCCCATAGTCTATTTTACTGAAACAAGTACTTTCAAGCATGTCATCCACAACCACATACAACAAAAAAAAACAATTAACCCACAAATCAACACCTAGGACAAAAACAAGAGACAGCCTACAGACTGTACGCAAAACCAAACTATTTGTAAATACTAATTGTAAGTCATATTTACAAGAAGAGCTCTCAAAAGTAGTCCAAAAGACTGCACCAAAACAGCCCAAAAGACTGTTCCATGTTCAAGAAGCCAAAATACACCAAATTCGCCAGTTTTGGCTGGTAGAACACTCAAAAGCGCTCTGCATATCACCACTTATGAATGTTACTAAGTGCACAGATCTGGATCCTTTTTATATATATATTTAGTTCCATGGGGTACTTAGTCACCAAGGAAGAAATACCTTTTTACTATACCTAAACCTATTTAGGTATCCCCTCTGAGGGGAGTCAGCTGAGTACTTTGTAAATCCATATTGGTACCTCCAAGAAAGCAACACTTTCTACGAAGTGTGCTAGAAGCAGGCATGTCAAGAATATTATAGCATATATAATATTATACTCCAAGTGACACTTAACACAATGTGTGCCGTTCAAGTTTTCAAAGATAGAGAAAAATCTCCTCATTACCTGCCTTCATTTGCTGCAGCAAACAAACAAACAAACAAGAATCTTGGCCAAGTCATTCCAAACAAAAGTGTTGCTACTGCAACTTTACCAAACCAAAGTCTCCAGCTTCCAACTGCCAAGTTCTGAGTGACCTAACGGTCGTTTTAAAATACTCACGCCAAAGAAGTTCTCAGTCGGGAGCGGCAAACACTTGGAGGATCAGATCAGGAAGACCAGAAATATACTGGGCTGGAAAGACAAACAATCTCCGTGCGCAGGGTACCTCCTCAGTAGATTCCTGTCCTGTCCTCCTCAGTAGATTCCTGTCTCCCTTCAAGACCACTCCCTTGGATAGCCGCTTCACCGATGAGTCCCACGTTTGGGCGCCATTTTGTAGAAATAAAAACCTTTTTAGGGGTTCACTGATACACCTGGTCCTTAAAACCAACAAAGAAGAGATTGGCAAGGAAGCTGTAATATAAAAACAATGCATTTATTAACCTCACATGAGGGAGATTGCGTCATACGGTACCCGCAGGCCACTGTAGGAGGCATTCTAAGGAGTGCAGAGAACAGGTTCCTTATATATGCATTTGTTACATAGTCGGCATAAAATCAAGGGGAGGTCCTAGCACATACAAGCATGCTTATTGACTAATATGGGTATACAAAATTTGCTTGCTCCACAAAGTGGGAGGGGAGACTAAACTGCTTACATCAGTAAGAATAGCCTGACAGTTCTATACTAGGAGCAGGTGCATTCTACCAGCTAGGCCTTTCTGAGCATGTGCAAGACTCTGGAAGAGGGAGAAAGCACATGGCGAGCACATGGCTAACTAAAATGGCTGCCAAGAACAAAATGGCTTTCAGCTCATGCTAACAGCGATTCCTGCAATCTTTAACAAGATGACAGATTTTTCCAAAAGAGACCTTTAACTTTTCTGGGCTTGTCCCCCTCCAGCCGGAGTGTTATCTCATGTAACTTATGTGGGACCCTTATCCGAGTATCAGGTGTTTCCACCGTGATATACTCACTCAACTCCGCTGTCACCAGAAATTCCTTCAGGTTCTGGCGAGCTATCGTTACTTCTGCCACGCTGTCTAGCATCGTCAGAGCCCATTCCCCGTTCAGAAGCTGTGTCCTCAGAATTCTGGGCATGTCTGATCTTGAGACCTTCTACCTTCTTCTTTTTGAACTGAGGTTTCTGTTTTTGTTTATCCTCTTTTTTAGGTGCGTAGTCCGCAGCGCGTTGCATGTCTCTGGACTTTGTACGCTCCTCTTGTCTGTGTTCTGACCGTCCTTCCCTCTTGGAGTTTCTTGATGAACCCTGAAAGGAACAAGAGGAACGAGTATCAGTATCCTGATACCTGTCAGGTTTTTTAATATTATCCCTATTCCTGAGGTTATACCTCCTTTCAGAGGGCTCCTGTTGAGGAGGCCTACCTCTGGATTGAGATCTGGTGTCTTTAGACTTTTGTTGTTTTTTATTTTCCCACTTCTTTTTAGAAGAAGTAGGTGTCTGCTTTGTAATGTCCTTTTCAGGACTGCCCACCAGTTGTGGTTTTAATGCTTTCCCACCTAGACTGTCCCTGCCTAATTCTGCGTATGCAGTTTCAATTATTTTGGGTAGTTCATGTTGTTGATCCTCTGGACCGAACTCCCTTAGGCGTTGGCGGATCGCCACTGAAGCTGCTTCCCCCTTAATGTTAGCTATTATTATGGCTGAGACCTGTTCAAAGTTATTTAGCAACTTCATCCCTAAGTTAAGGGCAGGTTCTGCTCCGTACTTATTTTGTATTTGTTTTAATACTTCAGGCACTACTGCTATTGACGAGATACCATGTGTTCTGGTATATATGGCAGCAAAGACTGAACCCCAAGAGGTGCAGTCCTCTACTTGTGGTGTGAGACCCATGGGCAAGCAGATTGTTAGAATTCTGTGTTTATCACTGGTTGTAGTGTTCGGGAATACTGCTTCAAGCTGAGTTATTTTCTGAGCTATCCAGAATGGGATTTGTTCGCGTTTTGCTGGCATTTTGCCCATTATCGCGTGTAATGTTTGTGGAGTAATTTTAATAACTGTACTCTGGACTGGAGTGTCTTGTGCTGCAGCTGGTGCAGGATGAACTGTTAAAGTCCTCATCACAAATTGTGTGAGGTTTCTGTAGATTTTAATTAAATCTCTGTGTTGTACGAGTAAGTCTGGCTTGTGGCATTGTGCCAATATCAGGATGTGGTGTGTATGCCGCTAATATGGGCCATGTGGCTCCTGCTCCTCCGAGCGGGCCTAATCTTGCTCTTCCTCGTACGTGGGGTAGGGCGCCTTTAAACCAGTAATTATGCTCCTGGTAAGTGAGCAGAACCTCTACTTCCTCAAAAGGAGTATAGTCCGCTGGTGTTTCACCTTCTAGGTAGTAGTGAAATACATTTGTAATTGCATTCACTGCTGGGAATGTAACCCAAGAATAGAACACCTCTGTTTTATTGGATTCGTGTGCCTCAATCACGAAAATTACTGTACCACCCCTGTCTCTTAAGCCATGTTCTAGAAGTTTTATGGTGACTACCCTTCTGAAATTTGGTGCAATTTGTATTGCATCTTCAGGGTCTTCTTCTAAACCGAAGAGGTTTGTTGTAACTCTCCTTGTTTCATCTGTTTCTTCCACCATTTTTAATTGGAAGAAGGGAGGTTAAAGAATTTTTAAGATAAGGTGTAAATGCACAATTGTAGGAACTAAATATCCTTCAAGCTTGAATAACCAACAGCCAATAAATAGTATTCTAATACTACTCAGCTGCGGCGGAGTTTGTGCCCACCCACTCCAGACGTCTCTGGTGTGTTGTGAGTAGATTCTCTGAGATTAGCACGACTGAACTACTCAGATTCTACTGTTAAATAAGTACCCAACCAACGTTGGGCGCCATGTCGTGTATCTCCTATAGTACCCCTGCAGGACCTGCGCGTTTGGATAACATTTACTGCGGGCTTGGTGGCAGACTGACTCCGTGCACCCCCACCGTATATGTTAGCCTGGTTTTGCATTAGCTAGCTCGCAGTGCCACTAGTGTCTCCTCTTATAGGGGAGAGATTAGTTTCTGGCAACCTTAGAACATGACAACCCTGATTCCCTCAGAATCGTGGAAACAATGTACTGCCTTTCGCTCAGTCACTCGTGCTCACTTATTCGGTTTGTCTCAGAGAGTTACACAGAATAAACAGTCGGGCGTTTCAATAAGTATTTATTGAACAGTTGTTATTCTGGTGTAAAATATATGTGCTACGGAAACCAGCAGACAATAGCAGAGATATATTATCAGCAGTACGATAAAAGCAAAGGGATAGAACAGTTCTACCATATTGCGACAATCATGAAATACATACATGAATATAAAAGCATTATGCAAGTGCGCGTACTCCTACGATGCCTACCTAGATGTACCTGTGTGTACCTAGCATATGTGTGTAGGTCTTAGAAGCTAAGAGCCAAGAATCCTCCTAGGATTTAGTCGAACCCCCATACCTGAATAGAGAGAGTGTGGGACCCCGTCCTGGTCTCGAGTTGGACACCCCGTCCGGGTTGTGTCAGACCACTGTCAGCTTAAGCGACTACATGCAGGAGCCTCAGCGTCTCTGGTCAGCATGGAAGTCTCGGTGCCCTCTATCTTACCGGGGCAAGATGTGGTGTATTTATACCCTAAAGAGTCTCGGTCCTCAGTATGGTTTGCATTGGACATGAGGAAGACGTCAGGGGTGAACTTTGTACATACATATTATGTCAGTGGTGTATTCCTAGAGAGCCATGCATAATTAATGAGTACAGTGTGGGCCTGTGTTTGGGAAAAACCCTGCTGTATTCAAAACCACAGGATAGATAACGTTCAGCCCTCAGAGCTCGTTGTGTACTAGCAAGGACCAATGTAGGTGAAAGAGCATGCCTATATAAGGAATCTTGACTATAATAGGACTTGTACAGTTATGACCATAATTGGGCATATGCGGCTATGACCATAATAGGGCAAGAACGAATATGACCATATTAGGGTAAATATGAATACGTCCATTTTAGGGCATGTACGAACGGGTCTACATTAGGGCCTCTATGCGGGATATAACAGAGTGTTGGTAGTAAGTTTTTTGTAGTGATTTGGGTTGTTCAATTATCTGATCACTTGTGCTTCATACTTGTCTCTGTCTCGGATTACAATACCACCCCCCTTATCAGCAGGTTTTATGATGATCGATTTTTCCTTTTTAAAGGATAGTAAAGACTGTCTTTCTGGCCATGAGATGTTGTAGGGTGTAAATTTCTTGGTAGTTTTCAGAATGTTAATGTCTTCTAGTGCTGCTTTTTCAAAAGCCAGAATTTCTGGTGGCATCATAGCATTGGGTGGAAAAAATGATGACTTGGGTCGCAGCTTGGAGACGGACGAGATGGACAGGGAATCTCTGTCATGAAAAAAAATGTCTTAGTCTTATTATTCGAAAAAACTTGTGTAATTCAAATTGTATCTTGAAAAAGTATGTGCTTTCAGTTACCACATAAGATAGTCCCTTACTTAATAGAGATATTTTGTTCTCATTGAGTTCATAGTTTGATAGGTTAAAGATGGTAGTACAATGTGGGGGTTTTCTTCAGGCACGGAAACATCAATCATTTCAAGATGTACCAACACTATTCAGAGATATGTTGTCTTCTGTATTCAAATTGTTACTATCTCTGTCGTTCCTATGTTCTACTATCCTTCTGGGCTCCAAGTGTAGTATTGATGATTCTGAGAATGTGATAAGTTTATTCTCCCTGTATCTACCCCACATGACGTTTTTCTTAGGTTGTGCCTGTGAGTAGTAGTCTTCGTGTAGATAGGGGTTTGCCTTTTCTTTGGTAAAGTTGTTAATGTCCTTCTGGACCTTATCTGCTTTTTTCTTAAGTTCAAAGGTGTTAAATTCACTTATTGTTCTATTGTGTTTCTTAAGAGGTATCTTAGCCTCTTCGAGAGTGTCACACTCTAGCAGTTCCTTCTCTAGATCTGCTATTTTTTGTAGTTCTTTCTTACTGTGTTCTATTGACATTTCTATTCCAAGCACCATCCAGTACCTGGAACAAGTTGTCGAGATATGGGAAAAGCCGTTTTTAAATTTTTTATCCTCATGGAAGATCCCTGACACATTACATACTTGTAAACCTTGTGGTATGATGTTCGCTTTAAGGTACTCTGTTAACATGCAAGCATGTAGTTCTGTGTGCACAGGTTTTTCTTTGCTCTTTCAAGTTTATCTAGAATGATCTGTTTTGTATTGGTGTTAGGGACTTGATGAAAAAAGTGAAGGCCCACTAATCACTCTAGTAATATATTCCTCATGTAGAGTGGAGCTTCCCTATCTGACATAGTTTAATCTTAGAGAAAGAATTTCGGAGGGAACAGAATATTCCCGCATGTTTTGTTTTTTACTTGTTTAATCAATTCTAAACATGTATTCTTTAGACAAAACATAAATAACAAAAACCAGACAAAGCCCAATTACTTGGAGTAAAGCAAATTCCTATCGCTCTTGCAGCCAGGCACTGCACAATCTATGTTTTTGAAAAACAAGAGCAACCCATATGTCCATGTGAACTGGGTGTCAAGCTTTTGCTTACAACAAGTGTTCACATGGAACTCATTTGCAAGGACAATCTTCTATTGTCACAGAAAGTTTCTGTGTAGAATTTTATCAATCATAAAAGGATTCAGAATATAAAACAGTATCAATCTGTCAGAAAGAATAGAAAGTTTGATAATGATTTTTAGTCTGATCTAAAATTGTTAAGGGCACGCAGTTCAGCCGGACTAAGTTATTTATTCTTCGTCAGTTATTGCAAAGGATTCCAAACATGAGTATTTACATATATAGAAAACAAAAAAGCATCTTGTTGATTATCTTTTTCCTTTTAACAGGATGATTGAGACCTTTTGTGTTCAGGGAAAGCACCTTAAGATGTTATACAGTTCCTACGAATTTAGTAAGACTATGTATTAGATCAACAAAACTTCATAATATGGGGACTAAATCTTCTTATATCATCAGTAAATGTTTGTTCTTCTAGCTCACAGTGGCACACTTAAACTCCTAAACCCCCAGAGTTGTAGATGCTGTTGGTAACCACAAACATGACTACTCATATTCCCAAGAAATTACATGTAAACAGATCTAACCCTGTAGATGCTGCCAGTAACCTCTAAAATGACTACTCTTATTCCAAAGGAAGTACATGGAAACAGATCTAACCCTGTTGTTTCTCACGTATGCATGCCCAAAGTTTCACAAAGAGAAGAGACAATATTACATTTTCCAATGTTTATTGAAAATAACTTATCCTTGTAAATTTAACATGAACTGTGATTATTAGACAGATGAGACGCATCATTGTTATAAGCATTATTAGAGTGGTGAAAAGCCCAAACAATTCAATCATGTTATGTATTCCTAATGTTACTCCTATCTATTACTAATTCACCTACACTAGCAAGAGCATAGTGCGTGTTCCATTTTCCCAGACCTTTTGGAATGATCTAACCCCATACCTTGGTGTAATGTCTCAGGAAGCCGGCATTACTGCATTAACAAATGCACTTAGTCTCAGAGTGCAAGCCTGCACACATTTGCCTGTGCAGTTATCTTCCTTCTTAGAATGAATGTTGGAGCCTGCGAAGCTGCATCTGAGTCACAGCTCTTAGCAGCTTTCACAATAACTCCGGTGTGAAGTGCCTCTCATCGAATTCAAAATGGCGCTGTTTAAGTAATAAAATACCAGCCTTATATCATTCTGCCAGAGACAGAGGAAAACATCTTTTACGTAGTCTGGGCAAAAATAGTCGTCCCCTACGAGCATAAAATAAAGCAAGGGCATCGCTTTCTAGTATGTGTGTGCCTGGAACTAACAGTGCAGACTACAGAACAACAATGTCTATCAAACATAAATGTGTGCATGACATTTTCTCATGTTATTGAAAAACTTGTTGAAATCACCATCTTAAAAATACGCTAAGTTAGAATGGGAAAATTAAATGTAATCCCTATAACAAAGATTCTGCTTAATCACTTATAGTGGATTGTGTTGTTTCTCTGGTGTGCTGCATGAGTCTGGAATCGTTTATGTACCCGTATTACTAATATCATTCCTAAAACTAAACTATCATGATTAAGGAGTATTATTATGATGTTGCATAGTGTTGCTGTAAAACGTTTGTCTGAGTATTGGAAGGTTAAAAGGGTGAGATGGTGTCAAAAGCTTTCCCAACCTTGGCGGATATGTTGAGGTAAGTGGGAAATATTACATTGTTCATCTGATGTCCCGATGTCAGCATCCCATTGAGTGCGTAGCGAGGTGGAATTAATTTATTTGAAAAGTTTTATAAAGAGCAAACATGACCCATATGGGTTTCAGAGCGCTGTACAAAGGAGCGTAAGTGTAATGAGGAAAAAGCATGAGTATAACAACAAAATGGAACAAATGAGGTACTTGATCAATAACAAAGTTATAGGGGGGCACGGGGAAAACAAAATAATAGAGGTGACACATGGTAGTCAGCCAATCTAGTGGGACCTGTAAAGTTCCAGCAGAGCAAAAAATCAAAAGGACACGTGAGGTGGAACAAAATACACTTTGAACAAAAGTTATACAAGACTATCAAACAGGAGAAGGAAGTAGATTAAGATGGCATCGGGGCTAATGCTGTTGATGGTCATTCAGGAGTAGCCATTTGACATGTTTTTTGAATGAGGTGAGTAGAGTAGGTGAGGTGAGTAGATGGGTTGGATCTGATCTCGGGAGGAAGAGCGTTCCATATTCTTGGAGAAACACCAGAGAAAGCACGATTGTAAGTTCTTTTCTTATTGATTTGGCAGGTTTCAATAGTAGGGTATTAGAGCTTCTTAAGTTCCGACTCGAGACAGATAGCTCAAGTTGTTTTGCCAGGTAAACGGGGGTGTTGTAATGAATAGCTTTGTGCATCAGGCAAGCTATCTTGAACAGGATCCTAGCTTCCATGGACAGCCAGTTTAGTTGAATTAGGTCTGGAGTGATGTGGTCATGTTTTCTGGAGCCTGTAATGAGTCTGGACGAATAGTTCAGAGTGGCTCTAAGCGGAGCCAAACTATCTTCAGGTAGCCCAGCAAGGGTCATCAACCCATATTCCAAATGTGAGATAACTAGGGATTGGACTGCTGACTGGATGTCCTCAGGCGGTAGGAATGGCTTGATTTTTTTTAGAGTGTTGAGCTGAATATTGTCTCCCCTAATAGTAGCACTGATGTGATCTTGCATATTTAGGTATTTGACCAGGGTTATGCCTAAAGATCTAGCAGAGTCAGCAACATGAGGGGTGCAGTTAAGAGCAGTAAGTTGTTTGAGCCAGTCCTGGGTAGGTGCAGAGTAGTTGCGTGGGGCAATCAGAAGGAATTATCTTTTGATGTTATTTAACGATAGATGATTATGAGATAGCCATTGTTGCATTTTAAGGAGCCCATCATTTAGAGTTTTTATGTCATCTAGAGAGGAGATCTTCAAATACAGTTGAGTGTCATCAGCATACATATGATAATGAATGTTAGAGCGGTTCAGAATATCGGAGAGAGGTTCCATGAAAAGGTTGAAAAGTGTGGCCGAAAGTGCGGAGCCTTGAGGTACTCCAATAGTGACCGGGGTACTAGTTGCAAGGGATTGGTTAACTTTGATTCTTTGGGTGCGGTTATGTAAGAAAGAGGCAAACCAATTTAAGACAGGGCCCGATAACCCCATCCTATATTGAAGAAGTGCAATCAGGTTTTCAAGTTTGATGGTGTCAAATGCTGAGGACAAGTCAAGAACGATCAGAAGACAAGGAACATTTTGATCAAGAGATCTCAGGGCGTCATCAACAATGTAAGTTAGTGCTGTTTCAGTACAGTGCCCCGCTCGGGTCAAGGAGCTGAAATTTCGCGATGTGGTTGCAGAGCTGTGTGTGAGCGCATTTCTCGAGCAATTTAGCTAAAGTCATGATGCTGGTGATCGGACGGAAATTGTTAGGATCAGCTAAGTCGCATTAGGCTTCTTTGGGATGGGAGTGACTTGCCCCATCTTGAGGCAATCAGGAATCCTCCCATGCAAGAGAGATTCTGGAATGATCTGGGACCAAAGTGGGAGAATGGCCGAATTGGGATCTTTAAAAAACTTGGCTGGTAGTGGATCGCTGTAGTAATTGGAAGGTTTTAAGGATCCCTTAGATTGGAGCAGCTCCGCATCATCTGGAAGAAGAAAAGAATTCCAAGATGCATTGTTTTTGGCAGTGCAAATTGTGAGGTAGGACGGTGTACTCCCTACCATACGCTCCGTAGGTTCCTCTGATGGTGCGAGGGAGTACAAAGGCCGCAAATTTGGAGAGGCAGTTTTCAACTCAAGTTCAATTTTTCTTGCCTTTTCGGAGAAGTGTGCTGAGAAGTCCTCCCCACTGGGAAAGGAGGTCATGGGTGCCGAGATATGGTTGGTAGAGTGGCTAGCTTGTTGCTTGATGAGTTCAGACAGTTTCTTGGGTCTGTTTTTGGCGCTGTCAGGCTGAGCCCTGAAATGATCGGTTTTAGCACTGCAAATATGTTTGTTATATGCGCTTCTCATCTTCCTTAACTGTTTGAGGCTTATAATGGAAGGAGAGTTTCTCCATAGTCTCTCTGAAAGCCTAAGTTAGCGACCTTCATCATTTAGGGAGTCATTAAACCAAGGTTTCGATTGTTTGATCGGAATCCTTTTGAGTGCTTCGGAGCAATAGTGTCGAAAATACTGGCCATAGAGTTAATGTAGTGATCTGTAAGGTTAGGGGGTGGCTGAAGACGATTCTTGCTAATGGATGTTAGATCATTAATGTTGATGTCTCAGATTACGAGTCAATTGTTTGGTTTTAAGCGGTTGGCCATGTCTGAGCAGGACCTTTTCCAAGATGTGGTAGGATATTTGCTGATGATCCAACCAGTCACAGGGTATAATGTCATCAAGTTGTGTGATGTTGTCTTTAGCTATGATAAGGTCAAGTGTAGCGCCCTTGTTGTGGGTGGGTCCCTTGCAGGCCTGGGTGAATTTGAGGTCGGAGAGGAATGCCTTAAAGGAGCATACTAAAGGATCATTTGTGTCGTTCCAGTGAAGGTTAAAGTCTCCGAGGAAGATATGGCTGGGGTGTTGGTCAGAGAATGAGGTAATGGACTCCATAATTTGCTCGATGAAGAGCAGATTATCACCTGGTGGTTGATATATTGTGTGGAACACACAGACAAGCTTGCCATTGTTCCAGATTTCGGTGACAAGTTGCTCACAGGAGGACATCAAAGCATTTTGAGAATGGAGTGGAGTGGAGTAGGGGTAAGATAGAAATGAGGAGTGAAAGTAGAAACAATGAACATGTAAAAACTCTCTGTTTCCCTCCCTGGGAGTAAATATTCTCTCCCCTCCCAAACATTTATTCTAACTGGGGAATAGAAGGACACAAGCAGCCTCCTGAAACATTACTTACCCAATGGTACCATTTTGTATTTGACATTACCATTATTTAGTGTGTAAAACAAACATTTTAAACTTGCTAACATTGATAACTGTAATAACTTTGCTTCTGTGTTACGCAACTAGGTTATGAGGGCAAGATCTCTTTGTACTAAAGTCTTGTATTTTGAATAATAGGCTAATTGTTTAAGTTTGATAAGCATTCAGTTACCAAATATCTCCAGGTCTCTCTCGTATAGGAGTGAGATGAGGTTGATAGTGGAAGGAGACTTGCAGTTGGTAGCCTGACTGTGTTAACCTGATAGTATGAATGTCACAGTAGCTTCAAAAGGTTACTTTGAGTTGGTAAGAAGGGCATAGAAAGCCTCTGGAATAGAAGTATTAGTTAAATTACAGATAATCTTAAGAATGCCATCTGGACTGGGGATATCATTTCAAATTGAAGTTACTATTATCTTTTAGCGTCAATGTTAAATGTGCAACATGCATGACACTGTGTATGTTACTTTCATTGTAACACCTTTACTCTTCTGATTCACCACCATGATCTCTCTCAACAAATCTTACAGACCTACCAGAATGGCGAACATTTAAGCATTCCCTTTCTGTTTTATGTTTTCTTGGTAAATTTGAAGAATCTTTGGATAACTGCAATGATAATTCACCACTTTAGAGTCTGTATCTGTTTGAATGGTATCTGAGATGAATGACTGGAGATCACTCAGATCATTGAAGATCATGGATTTCCTTTTGGAAGCAATTTCGATGGGCCCACAAAGTTAATGGGATGTCAAGCTCTTTGGGGATTTGCTTCAAAATAAGAATCCTTTCCTTCGTATAATTAAATATTTGGCATAGTTAGGTGTAATGGCGATTTAGAGCGCCATTCCAGAATGAATTTTGAATCTTTTTCATATGTTTAAGAATTCATCTGTGTGTCTGAAAAGTAGGTGACTGAAAATTAATGGTCTGGGGTGTTTCATTAATTATTTATTTTACTGGCATCTTCCCAGAAGGGTTTCTGCGTGCTCTTTTAATTTTGAATACTCTTTTGAACGATATTCCCAGCATCTTTGGTACCAAGTTTCAAAAACTCTGGGCAGGAGTTAGTCTTGGGTTCTGAGCCCTCAAGCATGCCAAACATCCGGAAGTTGACCCTGCAGTTCCGGTCTTCCAAACTCTGTGATATCTTGTCTTAGTGATATAACGTTTATTGATAATGGCCGTTTGTTTCTGCCTGTTTCTGATTCTTTTCATCCTCCAGGTGCCCCATCAATATCTCCATTTCTGAGATTCTGTTTGTGAGTTCTTTGAAGTCCTTCCTTATGCCCTGGGTTCACTTTACATTCTGTCTGTGTTAGACTTTGTAGCTTGTGCTGCAAACGTTTGTAGAATTAGTTTCACTTCGTTTAGGTATTAAAGTCCTCTACAAGCAGGCCCGGTTTTGTTCTTTTTTGGCCAGTTTTGATTTCCTTATTCTCCTTGCCCACCTTTGCTTTTTATTCTCACTAGATTTTGGGGGCTTGATAGTTTGGTGTTGATACTCATGCTAGTCGAGGTGGTAATAGGTGGTGGTGGTTACTCTAGCTCTGTCCTATAGACTTGTCCCAAACACCATAGTTATTGTGGATTGTGTTTGAACTCCTTTCATGCAGTTTGCGTGGTTTGTGTAGCCTGCGTACTTTCCGCAGTTTGTATACCTATAGCTCTTAATTTGGTTTCCTATCTCAGCAAGTCTGCTTATATGTTACTGGTCCATATTAATCAGATCAGGCAACCTTAAATTTGCTGTGTTCCCTTAACCCAGAAACTGTATTTGTCTTTTGTGTCCATTAATATATTTATCTTACTAGAGGCTGTTTGTGAACTGTAGTCATTCGGTGCACATTTTAATGTTAGGTATAGCAGTTGGAAAGAAGATAGGTTTCCTTCATGTGAAGTATAGGACTGGCACCTGGGGTTAGTTTTCAGTTATGCTACAGTCGGATGCAAATGCTGCAAGTCAGACCTGTTTGTGTTTAGCTTATTCTGGGCTCGGTTGTTTTGCACACATGTGCCTCAGTGAGTCCGACATCTTGGAGCCAACATGGTGGAGCGAATCAGCATACAACTCGTGCTAAACTTCAAAGGGCAGATTCTCACACAGTCACTGTGTCTGTCTTATTGCTCCGTCTTAGTATACTTTTTTTTTTTTTAACCGAAGGGGGATTGGTTCGCAGAGGCAAGCAGCGCTGGCCTGCTTTAGGCCTGGGAACTTTTAGCTAAACTGTAGGCTGGTAACATTTCTCAAGTTAGCAGAAAATAAAATGCCACCGGCCACCGAATGGAACAGAAGCATGGACTTACGCTGACCCCGCACTAGGAATGAGAACACCAAGGACAGAGTGAACATTGATAACAAAATACTATCTATCAAACCACCGGGCCAAGAGTATTAACGGGTTCCTTAAATAACTTTATTGCACAGCACTTTGCACTTAAAAAAAGTTTTAACGATAAACTGTATAACATTTTATATATTTAATCTTATTTATGTATATTTACAGTTTTAAAGGCTATAGATTATTATGCACTAGTTTTTATTAGCTATGCAATAAACTTAAATTTAGTGGGACTCACCTGGTAGAGTATATGGAATAGGAATGCCAATGGGCCACACTTAGATAATTTACACTGTGTCTGTGCCAAACAGCATAGTGAAAGCCTGCTGACCCTTGTCACCTACTGCATGCAGTTGAGATGTGGGTTTTCCTAATTAGAACATGTTTGGCACACTTGGAGTAGGATTCAGAGTCACTGTAGTCCTCTTTCACCGCATGTGAACATCATCAAAATTGTGCTTGCCGCGCAGGGTACCAGACTCTAGACTCACAGTTGCTTGTTGCGTGTGCTTGCATGAGCCAGCAGTGGTTGTGTGTAGATAAATTCTTTGTTTGTAGTTATGTACGTGCGACAGATGGCTGAGAAGTGCCATACCAGTAAAAGCACCCCAGCAGCACCTGTAAGGTGCGCGTGCACCTCTGTCCTCCCGAGCGCGCAGTGCTGTGTGTGAAGCGCGTACACACAGCACATCCCGGGATAGCGTTTGTGCGCCGAAAGGCAGAAAATGCTCCTGTACTTGCTGCCTTTCTTTTCTAACTACAGCGCGGCTGCGGGGCTCATTGTGGGCCTTTTGAAAGTATTTATGTTAATCACAGCGCCCGTCAAGGGCTGCATTTAACATAAATACTTTCAAAAGGCAAACAATCACAGCCGCGCTCTATTCAGAAAAGAAATGCAGCAAGTCTACAAACACGAGGTGTGCTTCCAGAATCATTTAAAAGCACACGTTCGTGCTTTTAAACTTGATGCATTTCTTTTCTAAATAGAGCTACTGTGGGGCTGGTTGTTTGCCTTTTGAAAGTATTTATGTTAAATGCAGCCCTTGACAGGCGCTGTGATTAACATAAATACTTTCAAAAGGTCCACAATCAGCCCCGCAGCCGCGCTGTAAGAAAATAAATGCATCAAGTTTAAAAGCACAATGTGTGCTTTCAGATGATCCTGAAAGCACATGTTGTGTTTGTAGACTTGCTCCATTTCTTTTCTTAATGCAGCACGGCTGCGGGGCGGTAATGTCAATCGCAGTGTCCGTCATTGGCTGCATTTAACATAAATTCTTTCAAAAGGCAAACCATCAGCCTCGCATTTAGAAAAGAAATGGAGCAAGTTTTATATAGTGCGAACTCAACCCAAAAGTATTGGATCGCTTTACATGATTTTTTTTTTTTTTTTTGGTATGCATGGGGAGATTAATTGATTTGCCCAGAATCACAGGATGTTAATCTGACTCGAGACTCAAAACCCATCAGCATTAAGCCACAAGCTCTACCACAAGAGCGGAAGCATTTTCAATATTTTATACAACTTTATGCAACAAACAACCATTGACAAAGCCAATAGTCCTGGCTTCTTGTAGGTGTAATGTTACTTGTATTATATATCTGGATGCAATTACAGAAGAAGCAAAATATCAGTCGGGTGGCACACTATGCTAAGCACAGTTTTTTAGCTTAATTGCTTTTAAGCCACGCCCTTAATTGCATCGGTCACGTCCCTTTGAGAGACCCCCTTGTTTTTTCATCCCACTTAAAGCCCTGGTCTACACCAGTCGGGTTCTTGGCACACATATCCTTGGCTGCAGCGTACAGAGATCTTACTCTGCTGCACACAGAGGAAACAAATTAAAGGGAATATTGCTCAGCAGTGATATTTATAACCTTGGATGCAGAAGATAGGGTGCCAAAACAATCACCTCTCGGCAGCCATTTGAGCCATAAACCAGTTCGCGTTTTCTGGACACCAATATTTCTTTATTCCTTTCTGTTGTCTTAGTTTACTTTTTATATTAATTGGAATCTCTTCTAACCAAGCGAGCAGCAGAGGTGCTGAGGCACACAGGATATATTCTGTGCAAGGGATTTCAATCCCTTGTTCAGGCGAATAGCAGATCTAGCCACTTTCTCCTTTGGTCCCTGTTCCTAAAGTGGAGAAAGACTTTGCGCAACAAGTGTACGCCAGAGTGCCCCCCAGATGCATAATTTGTTATGGCGAAGGTGGGCACATTTTAGGGAAAGTAAACTTGAGAACTGCATTCTGTAAATGTTCTTGTAACATCACCATTCTCCAGAGATACATTGCACTTCTAAAAGTCTTTACTACTCCTGAGACCAGGGTAGAAAGAATATGGTAGAAATTGCATTACAGTCTCTGCTAACACAATAGAGTTTCAATATACTAAAACATTATAAATAAACATACCTTGATTAACATATTGGCCTTTGTAGGAGGTTAGTGGGTGGAGTCTCTGAGGATCACAGCTTCTACATTCGTACAGAATGGCTGGTTGAAGATGTGACTTAAGTACCAAATCATGTACAGTTTTCCAATCAGCGAACAACTGAGCTCAGACGCAGCCTCCAATTGGCATCTGGAAGGATGTTATGATGTTCTTACATGTTAAACAATTAGGAGACTCTGGTATCTCACATTATAGACTTGTACATTGAGAGCCAGTTGTTAAAGCACTTTCATGAAACTTCTGTCTGTATCATAAATATTAACCATAAATAATTCATAATTTTGTGTGTTCACAGCTCCAGGAGGTGATAACAAGTTCCTTCTCCCCCTTCTCTTCAGTGGATTTTCTGATGATTCGTGCTGGAGTTCTAATTATTTTCTCTATTAATTAGCTGATTCTAAAATACGTGTATGCTTGACATGACGCAGAGAGGTATTGCATTTAAATTTATATGTGAATCTCCAAAACTATTGATTCTGGGTGAATGAAGTCTTGATTATGTGCGCACATGTTTTATTGCATAGTCAACGATGTGATTGAGGCTATATAAAATACAATGACGAGGACACGCCCACAACGTATTCAGAAGGATGTGGATTTAGGAAAGCAGATCCAGATGAATGTTGGGTCACTTTGGGTGCTGCTATACATCTCACAAACTTTACTGATTTTCAGAAAAGGTTACACATTTTCAAAGTCGCAACATATACCAGAAGAGACATTACCACTTTATCCCACTTCCTTGTACAGCCCATGTCGTATGATGCCCAGCCATGTCTGGCAGAAATGCAACCTTGGTGGTCCCTTAAATGTAATTTTAACCCACCCAGGGCCGGACTGGCCGTAGCGGGCACCGGGCATTTCCCCGGTGGGCCGGAGGGGTGGGGGCCGGTTTTGTGGCCGCAGGGGGCCGCTGTTCTTACAGGGTGCCGTTTTTGCAGTAGTGCTGCAAAATCGGCCCTCTGTAAGAAAAGCGGGAGCAGTGCTTAGCGGCTAACACCCCCCTGCCTCCCCTTCCCAGGGCCGGTGGAGAAGCAACCTGCCAGGGCTGGTTGCTGTTCCTAGTCCGGCCCTGAACCCACCCCTCTTAAAAGCCAAACGTAAATAAAGCTCACTACCTTTTGCTGCCTCCAAAATCACATGCCGATGTCTACTCATGATTGGAAAATTCAATAATTCCCCTTTTTGGTCACTATCACAGTAAGTGTGGTGACAAGATGGGGTAAAGACAGACAGTTTGAGGTCTTTTCCCACTGTGGAACCGTGAATGCGCATAGAGATTTGTAACCCGATTACCGTCGGCTATATTAATTGTGATATGACGGGTAACCTTTGTCAGGGCCGGCTTTAGCACTGGTGGCGCCCTGTGCGACAATGTTTGTTGGCGCCGCCCCAATGGCCACCTCTGCCACGTATTCCCTCACTAGCACCCTTAAACAGTGCCCCTCAAGTCTCCGTAAACCACTGTCTCTCAGATTAATTTAGTTTTATAGCACCACTCATACCAGTGTAAGGTGTCAGAGCACTTTACATCACACACACATTGCACAGAAACAATCATATGTGCATAAATCAGAGTATAGGAAATGTTACATCAGACAGGACTACAAGGTGCAGTGTAGGAGTGACATGTCATCGATACTGGTAGGCAATATAGTTTAAGAGTCCTTATTCTGGAAAAGTACAACTTCAGAATTTAAAACGTAACACCATTGTCAGGGGTTCTCTTTATTAATAAGAATTGTTTCCTACCCAAATGAACCCTTTTGAGAAGATTAGGATAATGTTAATGTTAATGATATTTATACAGCACAGCGATTACCCGGGGGTGTCCTGGCGCTAATGAAAGACTGTGCAAAAAACATATAGCTCTAACATATACCTTGCAGTTTGCACGCAGCTTTTTAATGACTGTTAATAGCTCAATGTTCTATATTAGGAATTTTGACTTATAAACCACAAGTAACAAAAAAGAGCTATTTTACAGAAGCAGTAACCCACTGAGCTATTTACATTATATACACTTAGTAATCTGCATGGTACACGTTCTGAGCAGCAGGCATTTTAACCCTCTGCGCTACCTTAGGATGAGTCAAAACTTCCACTAGACAAACCTCCGGTCTCTTTCCAGGAAGATGATTAATCACGGGAGTTATCTTGACATTTTAACTGATGCCTGATAATCGCTGAAGGCCAGGAACGCAGCAGCAGGTTTTTAATTTTTTTTTAATATAGTTGCAAAAATGACACCCCCACCCCAAGTCAGCCCCCCGGTGCGGTGGCACCGATCGCACCGCCCTAGAGCCGGCCCTGACCTTTGTTACCACACATCTCGCAGAAGTAATAAGCTGTGCCATAAGCCTTGCACTCCCTGCATGAATTTTGGCAGGTAAATCCTTTTACAGAGGGAAAAATGCCAGATAATCAATGCGCATAGCTGCCAAGGTCTGAGATTGCGTATGTGTGACATTTTCATGATTTCAGTGTACTTATGAGTGGCATTCAATGACCAAATGTGTGGCACTTAGAGTGACACTTTCTCGTGAGCAAAGCCAAGCAGTGAAGTCCATTTTTTTAACATTTTATTTAGATTGTTTTTATAGCGCAAATTTGACCCTAGCGGGTATCATAGCGCTTTACAGATTAACAGGTGTACAGAGATCCACACAGTGATAGTAATATAATCAATATCTATGAAAAGGTGTCAACCAGGGAACGTAGGAAATGCTATACAGGATCGTGGAGTAGATGGGAAAAGACAACAAAGACCAAAAGTAGTGTTTAGTAAGAACTATAAGGTAATGTCAGTAAACAGAATTACAGTAAATGGTAAGAAGGAGTCAGAACTGAATAATTGACAACTAAGATGTAGTCGGTGAGAGTAGTCAAGAGTGTGGTTGTATCTAGGATTCTAGGGCAGGAATTTGTTCATAAGGAGTACTTTGACTTCTTTCTTGCAGAAATTAGATGATGGATTCATTCTGAGTTCAGGGGGCAATGTGTCCCATATTCTCTGGGCCATCCCCGAGAAGGATCGGTTGTAAGTTTTCTTCTTGAGGAATGTCTGTGATTTCAGAAGAAGGGTATTGGAGATTCTAGAGGAGCTGGAGCTGCCAGAAAGTATGAGCTTTTGAGCAAGATACCTGGGGGTTTTAAAGTGGAGGACTTTATGAGTCATGCATGCACTTTTTAGCTGAATTCTTGCTTCGTATGGTAGCCAGTTGAGGGATTTCAGATCACGGGTGATGTAGTTGTTTCTTTTTGAGCTTGTGATGAGTCTCGCAGCAGCGTTGAGCGAGGCCCTTAATGGAGCCAGTTTGGATCTGGGCAATCCAGAGAGTGTAGCACTCCCATAGTCCAATCTAGGTATCACTAAGGCTTGAACTGCCTGTTTGAAGTCGTTGGGGGGAAAGAAGGGTTTTAGTTTTCTTAGAATGTTCATTTGGTGGTTCGCTCCTTTGGTGGTGGCACTGATGTGTTTCTGCATGTTGAGGTTCCTGTCGAGAGTTAGACATAGATCGAAGCTAACAACATCCTGGACATCTCCCAATCCGGATTCTGCAGCAACCACAGCACCAAGACCGCCCTCCTCGCCACCACCGACAACATCCGCTCCCTTCTCGACCAGGGCATAATAGCAGCCCTCATCCTCCTGGACATCTCGGCTGCCTTCGACACTGTCTCCCACCGCACCCTAGCCACCAGACTCCACGACGCCGGCATCTGTGGCAAGACCCTCGACTGGATATGTTCCTTCCTCACCGGCAGAACTCAGCGGGTCAGACTCCCTCCCTACCTCTCGGAACCGACAGAGACCAACTGTGGAGTGCCCCAGGGCTCCTCCCTCAGCCCCACCCTCTTCAATGTCCACATGGCCCCCTAGCAACCATCATCAGGAACCACGGGTTCAACATCGTCTCCTACGCCGACGACACCCAGCTTATCCTCTCCCTCACCAACGAGCCCAACATCACCAAACACAACTTCCAAGAAGGGATGAAAGCCGTTGCCACCTGAATGAAGAACAGCTGCCTGAAACTCAACTCCGAGAAAACAGAAGTCCTCATCCTTGGCTCCACCCCCTCCGCATGGAACAACTCCTCGTGGCCCCCCTGCCCTCGGAAATCCCCTCATCCCGATGGACCATGCACGAAACCTCGGCATCATACCAGACTCATCGCTCACAATGAACTGCTAGATCAACACCATATCCTTGACCTGCTTCAACACCCTCTGCATGCTTCGAAAGACGTTCAGATGGATCCTATCCAAATCCAGAACAACTGTCACACACGCTCTCATCAGCAGCAGACTGGACTACGGCAACGCTCTCTATGCCGGAATCTACAAGAAACTCCTTCGCAAACTCCAGACCGTCCAGAACGCCACAGCCAGACTGATCCTCGACATCCCCCATCGCAGTCACATCACCCAACACCTCTGTGATCTCCACTGGCTCCCATTCGAAAGAAGAATAACCTTCAAACTCCTCACCCACGCACACAAGGCCTTCACAACACCGGACCCCCATACCTGAAGAACCACCTCTCCTTCCACGCCCCCAAAAGACACCTCCGTTCATCCAATCTCTCTCTGGCCACTGTCCCACGCATCTACAAAACCAGAACGGGAGGAATGTCCTCCTCCTACCTCGCAGCCAAGGCCTGAAACGACCTCCCCCTCCACCTCCGGCAAGTTCCCACATTGCCCCAGTTCAGGAAGGACCTCAAGACCTGGCTCTTCGGATGACCCCAGCACTCAACGGAGCCACCCCTCTTTCCCCCAGCGCCTTAAGACCCTCACAGGTGAGTAGCTGCACTTTACCAACCCTGATTGATTGATTGAGTGATCTTGCTGAGTTAGTGAACTGAGGAGTGCAGTTGAGGGCTGTAAGGTGCTTTAACCAATCTTCAATGACAGGTGACTGGCTGAGTGGGGCGATAAGTAAGAATTCATTTTTTGAGTGTTTAGTATGAGGTGATTAGATGCTAGCCAATTCTGAATTAACTGCAGAGTTGTGTTGAGAGCATTGATGTCCTCAGGAGAGGAGACTTTTAAGTATAGTTGGGTATCATCAGCGTACATTTGGTAGTGGATGTTGAATGAACTCAGAATTTCCGTAAGCGGCTCCATGAGCAGGTTGAAAAGAGTGGGAGAGAGTGAGGAGCCCTGAGGGACACCTAAAGTGACAGGAGTGGTCTGCGATAGTGAGTAATTAACCTTGAATTTTTGTGTCCTGTTATGGAGGGAGGAGGTGAACCAGTTAAGGATTGTTCCCAATAGCCCCATGCAGTGTCCCAAGAGGTCTAATAGGCTGTCATGCTTGAGCGTATTGAATGCAGAAGATAGGTCCAGGAGGATTAGACATGATTGGTTCTGATCCAGCCTTTTTAGTGCATTGTCCACTATGGGTGTCATAGCTGATTCAGTGCTGTGCCCTGGACGAAAGCCGGATTGGAATAGGTCTAGTAGTCGGAATTGTTCAATGTGGGTGAAGTCCATTGCACATCCTCTCACATCATTGCACATGCTTTTACACCTCCTTTGACCACTACAGCTAAGCTGCTTGCAGTACTATGGACAATTTTTAACATTCATTGGTTTCTCCGAACAGTCAGTGTAAAATTGCCAGGCCATTGTAACTTGGCTACATAAACACCTTTCACCACAACCTAGAAGTTACAGTACTACCACATTAGTATGCTATGAATCTCAAACAGCACAATGACAGACATCACTGACTCACTCTCTCAGGGCCGGCATTAGCACTGGTTGTGCACAGTGCTACAATGACCGCCTTCTCCATAGATTCCCTCGCTCTCACACTTCACCAGTGCCCCTCATCTCTCTACAACCTCTCTCTATCACATCCATTTCATTTGTTTTATAGCACTACTCATACTAATGTAAGGTGTCAGAGCACTCTACTTCACACACATATTATGCAGAGACAATGAATCATACATGTGTCAATTAGTCTAGGATATGATACATAACACAAAGAGGATTACAAGGTGTAGGTATCACATCATCTATACTAGTAGGCCATATATTAAGAGTGTTTGACTGGAGAAGTACAAACGCAGGAGTTAATGCCAACCACAGTGGTTGGGGTTGGCTTTGCTAATAGGAATGCATTTCTACTCAAGCAAACCCCTGTTAGCAACATTAGGATAATGGAAGACTGGGGAAAAATATATAACATTCTAACCTATTCCATGCAGTTTACATGCGACTGAGGTCTTTGATGACAGCTTATAGGTCACTATCTGGCACATGCATCAAGGTAGGCTTTGCGATTCCTTAATTGCGATTATTAAGGAATCGCAATTAAGGAATCGCAAAGCCTATGCATGTAGGAATCGCTATAAAAATAGCGATTCCTAAACATTCCTTAATTGCGACTCGCAAATTGCGAGTCCCAATTAAGGAATGCCGTCCCATTCATTCCTATGGGCCTACAGGCCCATAGGAATGAATTGAGATTGCATGAGCAATTTGCAGTACCAGTAGGTACTCATAAATTGCTCATGCAATTTCAGGAGTGCAAGGGTGTCAAAATGACACCCTGTTGCACCCTGAAATTATGATGTGCACCCATGTTGCGCACACACATGCCCCAAGGGCATGTGTGTGTGTAACCTAAAACTTTAAAAAATGGATTTTAGTGCATTTTTAAAGTTTTTGCAATTTACCATGAAGTTCAACTTCATGGTAAATTGCGCCCCTAATAGCGAAATCGCTAATTTTTTAACTTTGTTGCATTGCATTTAAGGAATCTCAATTTGCGATTCCTTAAATGCAATCGCAATTTAAGTAATCACAATTGTGCGATTCCTTAAATTGCGATTTTTGCATTTGGGATGATGCATCCCAAATGCAAAAATACAGGTCGCAAAGGGGCAGATTCTGCGAATCTGCCCGTTTGTGACCCGATTTTCGGATGATGCATGTGCCTGTATGTTATTTGGTGATTCCAACTAATGAACTGCAAGTATCAAAAGGATCTCTGTCACAAAAGCAGTATCCCACTGCGTGCTAGTTTATAGTGAGTCAAAACTGCCACTAAAACTCTGATCTCTCTCCAGTAGGAAAATTAATCACAACAGTTACCTCATTCTTCCATGGACATTTTTATTGTTGCCTGAAAACTGCTGGGCACACAACAGGACTCTGCAGAGTGCTTTCTACAGCGGCACCCCCCAGGTCAGGGCCAGGTGCAACAGCATACCGCCGGTCATATTTGATCGCCCTTAAAAGTCGACCCCTGCACAGCATAAATAGTGCACTGCTGCCTTGCCCCGCGGCCGGCGCTCTGCAGTTTGAACTACTCTCTGTCCAGTAAAGTTGCCTGACTGCAGTTAGACTTTCATGAGCACTTACCAACATTAAACTGCAACAGTGAGAGAGATCCTGGTGGTCGGCTCCAGCCTCGGGTCATCCCCTCCTCCAGTGCACACTCAAGTCGACTCTGCCAGTGGGAGACGTGACATGTGGATTTTGTTGTGGGAAAGTCACAATCTACTTATTCCACCCATTTCCAGGGCAGTAATCATAATTGGTTGCTATTTATTGCACCCAATATATTCCAATCCTAGCGGTGTCCTAATATATCGGTTGGGCTAAATATCTCACCCTCTTCCGGGCCGACCGAAATTGGGTCCATAGTGTTGAACTTGTAAACAAGAGAGGAGTTACACTACCAGAGTAAATAAGTAAACACCTAAGTCTGGTTTCTGAGAAGCTACCAAAGCCTTTGGAAATGTTTGCAGATACTATCAGGCACTCATTCCCTGATAAAACAGTAAAGAGTGAGATCTTACATTAAAGTCTTTTTTAGAGCCTCAGTCTTCTCTCTGAAGGCTGTGGTCAAGGACATTTCATTCTAGACAAAGCTTTCCTTGTTATATTCTTCTGCGAGGGTGTGTAGTATGAACCACTCACCCCCTGTGTTTGTTTCTGTATGTGTACAGCTATACATTCATAACTATATGAATGAGTAATGACTTCACATTTAAGTATAATTATGCAAACAATATTAATTATGATTAAATATAATTATGTATTATTTGGAGAGTCCCATTTATAAGTACATGAAACTATTCTCAGTCAGTGAACTTACATGTATGTTAAATAATATTAGGACACTGGTAACCAAGTTGACCAAGGTGTGTAGCTGCACACATGGCAGCTGATTATCAGCTACCAAGAACTGAGTAATTGCTTCTCTATCTCAAGTGTCTTTACTGATCATAGAAGCTGAATTTAACCTTTCTGGTTCTTATTGGCCCAGGAAGACCATTGTCCTTATATCAAACTTTGCTAAGGCAGAAAACCCACTCTAGCCTTGTCATAGTACTTCCTGTTTGCCTTCCAATGACCAATCTTCCTGCAGACTGCAGTGCCTGCTGGGACAGGATGCATGGTGTAATAGATGTGCACAGGATTTCAATGAGTCTAAAGTGGTTTACTGTCAGAGACATCTTCCAAGCATCTGTTCATCGAAGCTTCCTGTGTCTGTCCTGTCTTCACACATACATGATGACATGCTGTGTTCCAGTAATGTAAGATCTGCAGCTATGGCCTGCTTGAGGATCTGCGTGAACTCTACTTGCTACATCCACAGTGTAAGAAGGGCACTCTCCTACAGTATTGTGATTGAAATATTACAGAATATTTTGCCTGGCTTGAAAGCATTGACCTACATTTCTAAATGCTTATTGGTGTTCGGCACATTTCAGTTAGCATATTAGATATTTTAGCCTTTCTGTTAATGTAGATTTAAAAATAAATTCTTCCGCGTAACTGCAATAAAAACCAACACAACCCGTTTACTTCATTTCGCCAAGTGGCTGCCGTGTAGAAATAAATGCTTTTTAAACACAATGAAAATTCAAATTCATTTTGTGACACAAATGTCATGTATGCTCCATAAATATCTGACCTTTGGAGTCCAGTGTTTCTGTTTCCCAGAGGCAGACCTGTGCTGGACGCTGCTCTCTCTACCAAAGCTGTGAGCCCTGTGTGAATGGTACATGAATCAAAGAAATAACCTTCTAGTTAAAAAGAAATGCAGACAGTACCAGATGTGAGACACATAGAAGAACTGCACCTGCCATTATACACTTCACACAGAAAATAAGACATACGGTAGCATAAATAGATGCATGAAACAGCAAAACATGATTAGAAGAACAATACATCTTTACTATTTTCAGTAAATTCCTACCTCATAACCCACACACTATAAAATGGTGGCCAATTCTGTCACTGACAGAGACAGCTAATTGGAAAAGGGTGAAATTGTACCCTAATTTTCAATAAAATTTTATTAGACAAACTATAAAAAAATAAAAAGGCAATCAGTTGAATTTATGAAGTTATTTATTTTTAAAAGTTCTGCATGAGGTTTAATTTACTTTGCTATTTTAGTCAGATTACTTAGTTTATGTTTAATGTGCCAAAGTACATATATTCAATGCTCGACTATCTTGTTTGATGTGTGAATTATATTCAATGTACAACGTTATTTTGCTGAAATGGCTTTTAAAATAAAAACAATTGCAGAACTCAACCTTTGTTCTCAACATTAACTACTATCTTTTTAAAACAACATTTTTACTGCAAACCATTTTGATCATAAATAATCTTCTTTCTACCTTTAATGGGATGAAGATACTAAAACCATGTACAGCTCACGGAAACTTTGCAAATGTCAGTTGATCGACATTATCCTCTTAATTGCAGTTTTCTGTCATTTATAAGGCAAGACTTTTGCACTGATTATGTTAATATCTCTAGACCAGGGCATTTGTCGACACAGATTCTACACACGTAATTAAATTCATAAAGAGCTTGAATTATTTGTTACCGGTCAATGTTTGAAATATGTTTTTTCAAAAAGGCGCAAGAATGTTGAAAAAATCCCAAAAGCAGCTGTTTTTAAGATTCAGTGTCTTTAGAGTGCTTCCTTATGAGAAGCTTCCAGAATAAATATTAATGTGCAATACTGTTCTGCAAGACATTTCTTGTTCGAAAGTTTCAAAAATATCTTCTTATTCGCCAATCGAAATTTGAAAGATTTTATTAACAAAATGAAATTAAAATAGTCTGTGAATCACGGGTGTGATGGCCGCTGGAAAGGAGTGATGTGACAGAGCTCCTGGACACTAGGATCACAAACACGGTGAAAATCCCTGTCTGTCCCCCCTACACACCCCTCACGAAGAGCGTGGTCCCACCGGATCATGCACAAAGGGAAACAAAGCAGGAAAAATATCGCGCTGCCGCCATCCGCTGAAACCATGGAGAAATCTAACATAGGAACCGAAACCGAAACCCACGCCCCCGACTCCACCGACGCACTACTGGCGGAACAAACTGAAGGATCGGACTAGCGGTCCCAGAGACACACAGGAACTCACCACCCTCCGGATCCCCCATGGACAGGATCACTGGACGAAAGAAGCGGTGAGGAGACTCCAAGCAGGCATCGATCCCCGCAGCCCGAGGGTGCCTGACTCCAAGATGGCCGCACCAGCCAGAAAACGGCAAGCAGAATCGCTCCGGGGATAATATACGCAGTGAGTACTTTGGTGAGCTACTCAGAACCCCCATGGGACAACCTCTGACCCATTCCAAGTGTGGCACGACCCCCATGCCAATAGAGACTTCGAGCTGAGAATCGATCCCTATTACTCACCTGTGCCTGACACTAAGATGGCCACCATGGCCACAAAACGACACCGAAAAACGCTCAAAACTACACCAAAGAGCCTCTTTCAAAAAGAAAAATATAATCAAAAACGCTCATGAAGACAACCAGACCTGATCCTGATGCAGCGTGACCCCCCTGCATGCTGAGACCAACCTCTCCTCTCCCTAGGTGCTGTGCCTCTCCGGTGCCAACCACAAGATGGCCGCCCGAGGCTCCGAATCCAGACTACAAAAAGCTCTACCAGTGAGGGGCAAATTTTCCCCATGAATGTGACCTCAACGCTGATCACTGCCTGACCTGGAAATTCAGATGTAACACGACCCCTCCCTGCACGCCGAGACCGACCTACTCACACCCCAGGTGCTGCACCCCTCAACTGCCTGACAGCAAGAAGGCTGCCTGGGGCTCCGAACCCACCCAGTCAACGAAAGTTCCTCTGGTGAGTCTCAAACTCCTACTATAGCTGTGACCACAACGCTCTCGACCTCTGCCGCACCTTGAGACTCACTCCAATTTTTGTAGAGTGCAGAGAGCCCGAGCACACCTGAGACTACCTTTAAATTGCGCCTGACCCTAAGATGGTCGCCAGGGGCCATAACTCGCCCTAACCCACTCCGATGAGTCACTAACTCCCAGATTAGTTTCCTCTCCTCCTGAATCTCTGCTCGCCTGGACCCTCCAGCCACATCATCAATGTGACATTAGCCCGCGCATCCTCAAGGCTACCAGCTCCCCCCCTACTGTGCCTGACCCTAAGATGACCACCCGAGGCACATAGCTTACACCTTCACTCCCCACATATGCATTTTTCTAACTCTCTGCACACAGTGGTGATCCCAGCATTCTCCTCCACCCGCGCCTCTATCCGCCAGCACCCCCAAGTCTGCTCTCAATAACTAGCCCAAGAATAACAGCACAAGTCTGTATCACTCTCATACTACCCTCTTAAGACGGCTCTGGAAACACTTGCCCCCCGTCCTTCCTAGACACAATGCCTTCCGCCACGTCAGCCCACACCATCCCCTCTTCTGTGAACCACTTAAAGCCGCACGGCCCGAACTCCTTCTCGATCAGTTTCCCGCCTAACCTCTCACCCAAAGCAAAAAAGAACTTTAAGCAAAAACTGATCATAAAACATCCTGAATCCCTATTCGCAGACATCTACCACTGCTCCTCCAGAGGACAGGTAAAGATGGATCTCATTTTCCACTCTGAAAAACCCGAAATTTGGAACTCCATCCTCAGATCGCAGCTAAACATCTCCAAAACAACCAACACCTCACATAGCTGCACACTGACACTATCAGCTCCTAACTGCACAAGACGTACTGGAAATACCACTGTGACCATCTACTCCAACGGCACAGTCCTGATACAGGCCAACGACAATCTAGAGTCCTTTGACGCCCTCTTCCCATCTCTGTGGACTGCCCCCTCTCACGCACTCCTCCCCTCCCCGCCCCTACTCCTCCCCCTGAAGAACCGGACCCGCCATCAGAACCCACCCACCTTTCTGATGCCCCCTAGTAACCACACCCGCCCTTCGCCACGCGACATCACCCTCACCACCCCCAAAGAGAACAAGCCCCTCTCACGTCCCCCCTCCGCCCTTCACCCCCACCCGCCACCTGCCCTCCATCCACCTCAAACCACCTCGAATAACTTTAACACACTATCTCTGACTCCCAACCACCACCCCAAACCCACATGCAATAAATCACCGACACCCCAACATGACCCCCACCACCCTGCACTCACAGCCACACCTAGAACCCACACGGACAACACAACCACAACAAGGCAACCCAACAACACAAGACTCCCCCCCCCCAGGGCTAACATACTCGCCCAGGACCCGCCCCGGTACCTCACCGACTTAGAGACTGGGCAGCGACTCTCCCTGCTGGAAACCCAGATAGCAACCATAATCCAGGGTTTTAGAAAAATCCTATCCAACCTCGCCGCGCCCCATCAGCCTCTGTGTACCCGCTCCTTTCCCACCCACACACAACAAAGGCCTTCCAAGGCTCCCCACCAGAGATGGATCTCTACCCCCCTCTCCAATCAGACACAGAGACCGAAAAGAACTAGAGATGCAATGTCTGAGAGTGAAGCGGATGACCTCGCCTCCTCGTACGACAATCCTATTACTGTCACCCTCCAATCCAAAATCCAGGTGATCACAGGACTAGGAAGCGACCAGGCCCCTCCGAAATCCCCCAGACCTCCGGCCACCCGAACTATCATCCCCACGGCCCCCCGAATGAAGAAAACCAAAACAGAGACGAACCCTACCAACTGCATGCTCATAAACTGCAGATCAGCCACCAAGCATGCCACAGAGCTAGCAGAATCCATCCTCACTCACAACATAGACATAGCATTCATCACTGAAACTTGGCTAAATGATTCCTCCCTACCACTCCTGGACACTCTCGTCCCCCCGGGCTTTGCAATCACCAACAAAGATAGAAAAGACCAAAGAGGAGGAGGCATAGCAATCATCCACAGAGACAATATTTGCGTGACGGAAACAGACTCCTTCAACTATAACACCTTTGAATGCCTAACCATCAACATCAACACTAGCAACAACAAAACACTAATCTGCCACCTTATCTACCACCCCCCAGGCAACACCACCACATTCACTGAACACCTGTCTGACCTGGTTGCCCACTGCTCTCTCCGAGATGCAAATAACTTAATTCTGGGCGACCTCAACCTACACTGGAATGAAGAAAACAACCGGCTAATCCAGAACCTGAATGAGCTGCTACACAACAACAACCTTACCCAACACTGCACAGAGGAAACTCACAACAAAGGAGCAATCCTAGATGCCATTATTGCCAAACGCGATACAGTCACGATAAACCACACCCTGCCCATGGATTGGTCAGATCATCACTTAATCCTCTTCCACCTCACTCAACCGATCACTTTCCAACCCCCCACCCAAGACCATCCCAAATGGACCAGAAACTTCACTCAGATCAACATGACTGACCTGGAAGAAAGGGTTAATTCCCTCCTCACTACTTCCGCGGATGATCTATCCACTACAGAACTCACTGCCCACTACAACACTACCTTGACATCCATTCTAGACCAAGTAGCCCCCCTGAAACTAAAAAAACCCAGAAACATCCCATCGAGATCCTGGTTCAACACGGACATTAACAACGAAAGGAGACAACTCAGAGCTACAGAAAGGCTATGGGGAAACAACCCCTCCACAAGCCTACTCGAACAACTCAAAGCAGCTCGAAGGAAGTACAAAAAACACATCTGTAGCGAAAAATCCACCTTTTTCTGCTCCGCCCTGGACAACGCAAAAAACAGACCCAACGAACTGTTTAGAATCATCAAGCAACAAACCTCCAAGCCCTCCGGATCCTCTATTCAGGCCTCCAAGGAATTGTGCGAAAACTTCCCCAACTTCTTCGAAGAAAAAGTCACCAAGATTGAGCTCTCACTAGACATCAACATCAACCCCGTCTACAAAAACCTGCCTCCAGTGACTATAGAAAGCACGTGCTTGCACCCCACGAAAACATGGAAGTCCTTCAACCCCATCCCGGAAGCCGAGATCCTCAAACTAATCTCCACCTCCAAACCCGCCTCTCACGTCCTTGACCCTATACCCACCCAATTGACCAAAAAACTAAAACTCTCCATAGCCCCGTTCTGGTGCAGGATCATCAACAGCTCACTGAGAACCGGCATCATACCTGAATACCTCAAAGTCGGCCAGGTCACGCCACTACAAAAAAAACAGGCCTCGACTGCAAGGACCTGAACAACTTCAGACCCGTCTCCAATCTCCCCCTCCTATCCAAAATCCTCGAAAAATGTGTCCTCTCTCAACTGACTCAGCACATGGACAACATCAACCTTCTTGATCCCCACCAATCGGGGTTCAGAAAAGGCTATAGCACCGAGACCGCGATCCTCAACATCACAGACGATATCCACAAATCCCTTGATACCGATCAATGCTGCCTACTCATTCTCCTGGACCTATCGGCAGCCTTTGACATGGTCGATCACCAACTACTCATCAAGGCCCTACAAGAAAGGGTAGGTGCTGATTAGGTGGTCCTATGCTGGTTCTCCTCCTTCCTACACAACCGTTCGCAAAGGATAAAAATCAAAAACTTTACCTCCGACCTACACCCCGTCAGCAGGGGCGTACCCCAAGGTTCAGTGCTCTCACCACACCTGTTCAACATATACATGGAACCCCTCACCACCATACTTAAAAATGCCAACATCCCCTTCCACCTATATGCAGATGACACCCAGATCTATCTCGAAACCTCCTCCTTAGATGACATCCTCAGACTAAATGACACTCTAAAAGAAATCCAACACTGGCTGTCTCTTAATCTCCTAAAACTCAATCAAGACAAAACTGAGATCCTCCTCATCTCCAACAAAGAAGAGAACCCTCAAATTGCAGAATGGCTTAAAGCGATGGATGCTCTCAACGGTAATCTTACTCTGGCAAACTCCGTAAAATCACTAGGAATCACCCTAGACCCTAAACTCGACATGGCCAATCACATTAAAAACTCCGCAAAGAGTGCCTTCCTCAATCTGAAGCTACTCAACAAAATTAAACCATTCATCCCTACCAAAGATCTCAAACAAGCCACCCAATCACTGGTGCTATCCAGACTCGACTATGGGAACGCAACCCTCACCGGTACAACAAAATACCACCTAGCTCCCCTAAAAACAACCCTCAACGCAGCAGCCAGAATGGTCACTGGAATCAGGAAATACGGTCACATTTCACCAGCACTAAGAGAACTAAAATGGCTCCCAGTCGAACAGCGTGCTAATTTCAGAACTGCCTGCCTCACGCACAAAGCCCTACACACAGGAAAACCGGAATATCTGGCCGCCAAACTCAAGAGGGCTGGTCAGACAAGAACCCTCAGGAGCTCCAACACCCTACTTCTCACCCCTATGAAAACCCACAAACAATAAACTGCTGCAAGGTCCTTCGCTGGAAACGCGTGTTTTCTGTATTTCCGACATATTGCGTATCTACTAAATAATTCAGGCAGTGGGTTTTTGTTTTGATTTGATACATTGGCCCAGCTGTCCTGCCAGAGCCAGCTCCAGTAGGAAGGCCCTGTAGCATTGGGGGACAACCAGGGCCCTTGCTGTCCCATTCCCAAGAGGCTTAGGCTCACTGTACAAGAGGCTGTCCTCCCAGTAAATATGATAGCTCCCAGAGGCATCACATGCTGCTTGGGCTTCAGCCTTTTGCCTCATGCCCACAAGGGTTTGGCACTCCATTTGTGCCCTACAGAACTCCTCCTTGGTGGATCCTCCTTCCACATACCATTCAGGAAGCTCAGGCACATCACCAATGGAAGCAATGTCCTCCTCAGTGGACTCCGGGGCGGCCACTGCAGGTGCCCCATTCATCTCACAGAGGTACATTCAGGGCTGGTTTACCACGCCCTCTGCCTTTCCCCTTCTTAGCAGCTGGCTGGGCCATTATTCCAGGCTCCAGCCCTTTTTGACTCCCTTCCCGGGCAGACATGGACCTTGTCATGGCACAGCTCCACCCAGGTAACCCTAATATCTCCACATGAGCCTTGAGCTCCACATCCTTCCAGGTAGTGTGCTCAAGATCATTAGCAAGCAAACAGTCCACAGGCATGGCAGGGCTCACTGTAACTTTCAGAACACCTGAGACCCTCGCCCCCACTCAATTGGAACAAGGGCCACTGGATCGTGACCTTCTCTGTTGTCAGCCACCACAACCTAGTGGAATGCATTAGGAATTACCTGCTCTGGGGAAACCAGCTGACTCCTTCCTATATTCATACTGGCTCCTGTATCCCTCAGAGCCTCCACACCTTGCCCATTGATGGTGACCCATTTCCTATACTTTGTCGTGTTTGAGGGCCTATGGATCTTAGGAACCATCTCACTGTCACCCAGGGACACTAGGGTAACCTCACTAAACTTATCCCCATTAACTGGGACAAACCCCTCCCCCAGCACTACACTCACCACTGCTGGAACCTTTCCTCCAGTGGGAGGTTGTGCTCTTTTTGGACACTTGGGATCCCCCTTGTAGTGTCCATACCTGAAGCACTCATAGTGCCTAATGGAACTGGGCTGCTGACTTTTATCAGGGAAGTTTTTCTTCTGGTGGCCAGATTGGGAATGTGAATCAGACCCTTTCCATTGGCAGTTGTTTTGAAGGCGTTTAGAGAACTCAATCTTATTATCTCTCCCCCTCATTTTTCTGGTGGGAACCCTGACCAGCCTTTTTGGGAGTCCCCCACAGATACCTTTTTGGAAACTCTAGTGCTGACCCAGATGTCCGCCTCCTGAATAAGCTTCCTGTAGCCAGTCAGCTTGCTATCAACCAGGTGTTGGCGCAGCTCTGGAAAACAAGTATCAAGAATGTGCTTCTTCAAAAATAAGTTGTACAACCCTTCATAATCATTAACTTTGCTGCCCCTTACCCAGCCCTTCAGTGCCTTACCAGCATAGTCCAAGAAATCCATCCATGTCTGTGTAAAGAGTTTGTGACTAGCCCTGAACCGTTGCCTATACTTCTCAGGTGTCAACCCAAACATACTAAATAGAATGGTCTTTATGCCAATGTAGTTGGTCTGGTCCCCCACCTCTAATGTAAGGAGTGTGTCCCTCCGCACTGTGGGCATGTACCGCCATACGCTACTCCCCAGATCTCCTCTCTGACCTTGCGCACTTTTAAAGCTACCTCATAGGATGCTACCCATTTTTCTATGTCATCCCCCACATTATAATTGGGCACCATATCTTTTGGGATATGGAATTTGAGCTCATGTGAATACAATGCAGGTATGCTGCCACCAATATTGTTGTTGCTGAACCCCACTTGGAAGGCTCTAATATCCAGCTCTCTGAGGCTTAGCCCATGGGCCATCTTCCTTTTCTCCACAGACAGCCTCTTCTCCTTTAGAGCTTTCTCTTTCTCAAGCTTAGCAAGGGTAAGAGTCTGCTCCTTTTCCTCCTCCATCTTGGCAAGCTCTAGCTGTAGTTTTCTTTCCTCCCTCCTGTGCACCAGCACCCTCAAAGGTTCCATAACCTCAGCAAAATTTGGCACAAATTTGCAGCAATATTCCGCCAGTCCTAAGAAAGACTTCAGCTGTTCTTTATTCTTTGGTTTGGCGGCTTCTTTTACTGCCCTGACAATGCTCTTTTTTGGTTTAATACCATTTCTAGATATTTTGTACCTCAGGAACGTAACATTAGTTCTTTTCAATTGGCATTTTTCTCTTTTGATAGTCAACCCACATTCCTTCAGTCGCAAATAACACTTCCTTCAACAATTGATCATGCTCCTCCTCATTTATCCATACGATCAAAATGTCACCCTGGAAACATAGGATTTGTTTAAGGTCCCCCAAAATCTGGTGCATGATCCTTTGGAACACCACTGAGGCCAATGCAAGTCCAAAAGGCATCCTACAATAGCGGAATGCTCCCAGCGGTGTCACAAAGGATGTTAGATGCCTAGAGACTTTAGAGAGGTCAATTTGGTGGTAAGCAGCCGACATATCTATTACACTAAAAATATTACCACTACCCATCGCCGTCAACATCTCCGAAATTTTAGGGAGGGGCTGTCTGTCCACCCATATGTTTTTATTTAGGTCTCGTAGATCTACGCACAGCCGAATTTACCCCCCCCCTCCTTGGGCGCTACTACTATTGGTGCTAGCCATTTGGAGGATTCTATCGGCTCAATTATCCGCTGTTCTAACAACTTGTCCAGTTCTCTCTGCAGTGGTTCTCTCGTTAGATGAGGAACACTTCTCACTTTGTGCACCACCCGGACAGCATTTTCTTCAGCACAATCTTATGTGAAAACCCCTTGAGTTTTCCTAGCTCGTCCGTAAATACTTCCAGGTATCTTTCCATTTGTTTTTTTTCCCATAAGCCTCTTGGCATTTCTCGCTTTTAACCACATAGTGCACACCACCTGTCATAACTGGCTTCTCTACATTAGGATTAAGGATTATGTTTGAGTCTCTTTGATGGCGCCACCCTAATAGGTCTGATCCTTGCTTGGTTACATACACTCGGCCATGCACCTGTTCTCCTTCAAAGTTTATCATCATCCATTTCATCCCTATGATCAAAATGGTCTTTCTTCCATAGCCCATTGCCTTTATGTAGAACTCATTCAATTTATCATTTCCCACCCAATGCTTGTGAAAGGTACCTTGGGATAACAGCGTATACAGGCTCTCGAATTAGCTAACATCCTTACTTCAAGGTTGTCAATGTACAAATTGCAGTGAGGCTTCTCCAATATGTCCATTCAAACATGAGTGCATTTTTACCAGTTAAATAAATGTGGAAATATACTAATTTCAGCTTCATATTTCCACAAAACCCAAAATAAATATGGATAAATACAGAAAAAATTAAGTATGGATAAATACAGACAGAAATGTCACAAAAATAAATACCATAAAACCGGGAGCCCTATTTATGATCTGTAATGCGAAACTGAGTATCTATTGTATTTTCTTAATATTATAAGTTTCTTCTTTTCCTGTTTGATTTGTAGAATGTGGGATAAGAATGTCTTCCTATGGAGGTAGTTGGGAGTTGGAGAGAGCCAGAGAGGGTTGATGCTGGAGGTGGCTACGTGTATCAGATAAACTTCGGGATACTCCATGAATGCTGTTGAGCGATCTTTACACTACTCCTCCTGATCAGGAATTAAAAGTGTATAAGGAATTCCCAATGCTAGCCATATGAGAGGAGGATTCCTCACAGTAGTGGAAAACGAAAATAGGCTATTTGTCACTACCAGGACATGTAAAGATTGAACACACATGTCCTTCCTTTTACCCACATGGCACCCTACACTTAGGGTTACTTAGGACCTACCATAGGGGTGACATATGTAATAAAACAGGAGATTAGGCTTGGCAAGTAGTGTTAAATGCCAAGTCGAAGTGGCAGTGAACTGCACACACAAGTACTGCAATGGCACGCATGAGAACGGCTACTTATGCGGGTGGCACAATCAGTGCTGCAGGCCCACTAGCAGCATTTGAAGTACAGGCCCTGGGTATATGGTTTACCACTTTACAAGGGACTTACCAGTGCATCAAATATGCCATTCAGGTATACACCAATGTCATCAAGTTTAGGGGAGAAGCACATGCACTTTAGTAATGATAGCAGTGATAAAGTGCAAAGAGTCCTACGGCCAACAAAAAGAATCAGCAAAACAGGAGTTAAAAGGCAAGAAGTCTGGGGGATGATCACCCTAAGGAGGCCAAGTCCAACACGTTGTATGATTTTAAAATTGAAGGTGTCTTTTTCAATAGTGTGTGTGACATTAGATTGTCTGTGGGAAGCCAACACAGTTTCAACTGTGTAGAACTCATTTATGAGGTGCATTATAGATGTGGCTAATGTGTTTGTCCATTCCTTGTGAAATTTGTTGGGAATGTTTTTGCTGGATGTGTGGCAGTAATGGCTGCTTTGCAGTGGAATTTGAGGGGTATTGTTTAGGTTGTTTATGGATTGTTGGAATTTATGGCAGTCCTCTTATCTCTTTGAGGACGTCTGGTGTTGTATTTTAGGTTCAGCCTAACACTGTCTTGAATTTTTGTATTTTTCTTGATATACGAGTTGGACTGTTTATTACAGAGTTCTTTGGATTGGTTGTCTTTAATTTCTAGGAGGAAAGGTTCAAGGTCTGATAGAAGGTCTTTAAACAGTTCCAGGAGGCTTTTTTTAGTTTGTTACTATAAGCAATCAATTGTTATTTTGTTGTTTTGCACCTTGCTCAAGAACCATCTACAATCAATGTTTTGAAGCGCCTGAGTTTGTTGCTGGTTGTTTAAATTTCTTCTGCATCTCTTCTGCATTCTGTTTCTTAAAGTGATCAGTGGGAGTCAGTGATTCGGAGTCTTTCTCACGTTTGCAGATGTGGACATGTATATTCTGCGATTTCAGTTTTTTAAAGAAATGTAGTACGTCTTTACTTGTGGTTTGGGCCAGCACGGAATTTTGTTGAGGAACAGCATGCTTTAAATAAATTGCTAGTCTAATTTCTTCTGACCTCTAATTCATTGCATGTGATGGAAATTACAAGACATAGGTAGCTGTGCTGTTTGCAGAGTTTAATTCAGCGGTGGCCTTTAGTTAATGATCAAGGGCCATTTGTATCATTCTAAATTGCGATCGCAAACGCCGAAATTCACAGAATTTTGGTGTTTGCGATCGCAATTGGGCTTAGTGGTATGTATCAATGAAAAACTGCCTCGCAAAATACGGAATCGCAAAATTTGCGATTCCCTATTTTGCGATTGCATTAAGGAATCGCAAATTGCGATTTCTTAAATGCAATGTAAGAAGCACAAAAAAGTGCAATTTGGCCTTAAGGAATCGCAAATTACCACCAACTTCAAGTTGGTGGTAATTTGCGATTTCTTTGAAAAATGCACTTTTTTGCATTTTTCAAAGTGCAATGTGGCGCACATACATGCCATTATGTGCGCCACATGTGCACCCATGCTTATTTCAGGGGTGCAACAGGGTGTCCTTTTGACACCCTTGCAACCTTGAAATTGTATTCTCAATTTGCGATTCTCTAATTGCTAATCGCAAATTGAGAATGTCTTCCCTACATATTCCTTAATTGCGATTCGCAATTAAGGAATATGTAGGATTTGCAATTTTTTTTGCAAATCTTACATACATGTCGCAAAAAATCGCTATTTGAGAATCGCAAAACCTAACATTGATACATATGGCCCCAAGTCTCTACTTTCGGATTGATTTCCAGGTCTGTAATGGCTGCTTACTGCATGAGAATCATCCATCTGCCTCCATGCCCTAGTCTTTTACCAGTTCTGACACAGTGGAGGTCTTTATAGAGGTTTTTTGTCAGCATCTAATTGCTGCTAATTGTTCCCCGTAATAGGGAACTCCAAAGCATCAGCGAGAAAACATTTATGCTGCATCTGTTTTCACACCTCCGACCTCCATCACTGACAACTGCAAGCATCTTTACTCACCTCTGCAGTTGGAAGTGTCTCTCAGCACAGCTTTTGTCAAGAGCTGTGACTGAGCTGATTATTCTGAGATTGTGCACTTGCTGGTATTGGTGCTAGGGTGCACATACTGCATGAAAACTAAGCTACATGGAGTTTGGTCGCACATATACAACAATGCTTTGTGCACCTTTGCCATCAATGACCTTTGCTTTATTGTTGCCTCGAAGGTCGAACTTTGAGATTTTAGAGCAACCTGAACAGCAAATCAAAGCCATCTTTTGGAATTTGAACACCCTGGACTTGCTTACCTAAGAAGATTTTCCCTCTGGACATCAAGGCCCATGTGCCTAGCTGAATGAATTAATTTCATTAATTTCACACTGGGGTAAATCCGACGCTGCTCCCTCGAGGGTTTCCCATGGGTATCATTTGGAGGTAGTCAGGGGTCGCAGCTGCGACCTCAAGCTTGCTCCCTGCTACTCCTGCCACTTCCTTTGTGACCCCTGACCCCAGAGGAGGCAAAAGTTGTGCCCCCTCTGAGGCCAGGGGTCGCAAAGGAAGTGCCAGGAGTAGCAGGGAGCAAATTAGAGGTTTCAGCTGCGACCCCTGACTACCTCCAAATGACGTCCATGGGTTTCCCAAGTGCTCCATTCCTGCTCCCACTCAATTACCACGGATTTTACTGGTGTGACCTCTTTTCCATTTGCTGATTTCTCCAGGAATTAACGGGTGACATTGCTGTGGGAAAAATATAAGGAGTGCAAACGTTTTTGCAAAACTTGTGATGCGAAAACAGACGCATTACTAGCCAATTCGTAATCATGGCCAATATGATACAATACAAAATTAAACCTCAAGGCAAATCTGATTTCTTGAGCAGGCATTTATTGGCCATTTAGTGTGCTGCCTAATAAAGAAGTAGCAGTCATTTACTGACATAAAATGGAAAACAGAGATATGGTATTACGTTTAAAAAATACAACATATATTTTTGAGGAGCATCAAGTTCACTTAGCAAAATTTATATCGTTGGTTACCTTTTTCTTGCTGTTAATTTCTTTGCATTTGAAGTACATATGGGATTCCCTGCAGGGTTTAGTCAAATTTTTGAGTTAATATTGCTTAATACTTTACACATGAATAATATTGGTGGCCATCAAACATGCAGGGCCTGATGACGAAAGCTCCCATCTACCAAACTCTACATCAGGCCCATAGTTTTTATATCTCGCAGTCATTTACTTAGCAAGTAGCTTTTAGAGTTCATATCAGGTCTGAGTAGAATAATATAAACCTTGGGGAGGAATATGCAAGCCAGAAGCCCTGAACTAGATGCTAGGATAGCAAACACCTCCACGGCCACCATATATTTCCCTTGAGTGCTCAGGTAAGCTGGAATGAAGGAGATCCATACACTTGCAAACACAAGCAGGCTGAAAGTAATATGCTTAGCTTCATTAAAACTATCAGGTAAGTTCCTGGACAGGAAGGCTAATATAAAGCTGAATCCAGCCAAGAAGCCCATGTATCCCAGCATGAAGTAGAATAGCAGCACTGACCCTTCATAACACTGTATGATGAGTTTCATGGAAGATGATGTGTTGACACCTGAATAAGGGGGCTTTGTAGACAACCACGTTGTGCAGATAATAACCTGAAACGTTGAACACAAAATTATTAGGTAAATGGATGTCCTGGTGCCAAGCCATTTCTTCAAACTGCTGTTGGGTTTGGTGGCTCTGAATGCAACAATGACTGTTAGGGTTTTGGCCAAAATACATGAGATGCTGAGTGAAAATACAAGCCCAAATGTCACTTGCCGAAACAGGCAGGTCCATCTGCTAGGGCGTCCAATAAATATAAAGAGACAGAGGAAACACAACATGAGCGACACCAGGAGGAGGTAGCTCAGGTCTCGGTTATTGGCCCTAACAATTGGTGTGTCTCGATAATGGGAAAAAATACATAAGGTTATCAGAGTAAGTGAGAATAAGAGTGCTGAGATGGAAGCAAGTGTTGCACCCATGGGCTCCTCATAGGACAGGAACTCAGTGGCCCTGGGTATACACATGTCTTTTTTTTCATTAGACCACTCATCTTCTCCACACGTCAAGCAAACAGAGAGGTCTAAGAAGAAAAAAAAAGAAAAGAAGTCTGTGACTATATATTTAATCATTCAAGAGTACAATCAAAAGTGTTTATATTGAGATAGAACACATTGTGAATAAGCATTTCATTTTTACAAATTCAGGTTTGCAAATCAGTAACAGTGACAATAAAAGGATAAGCAACTTGCCGAGAAATGCATATCCCTTTAGGTCTGCAACATGAACTCACACCATGTGGCTCTCTACACAAACATTATTAACTCTATCAATGCAGATATTAAGATCTAAATGATAACATTGTTATGTTGTGCTATGTTAGTCAATATTATGATGTGGTAGCCATACTATATGAACTACAACATCGAGGCCTATTAGCTCGGATCATGGCTTTCAGGGACAATAACATTTCGAAGCGAATCACACAGGTACACTTCGAGAAAACTTGGCACCAAAATATCACCCTTTCCACTAACCTCTAAATAAAGTATATCTATTGGTGTGAAAAAAAGCTGTGTTTTCATATTTTTTAGAACAACTGTCGCCCTCCTCTGTCCCCTTAATTTAAATTTTTGATTGGAGTTTGTTCTGTATATTCATCACCTGGGCAGAGAAGGACTGATGTACAAGTTTAGTCAACCTGAATTTAGGTCTCACTGCCAGATGCTGCTCTCCAACTGGATTACTTTCAAAGGCTTATATCGCTAAAGCTCTATCAAGATGGCCGCCGAGCTGGAGCTCGACAAAGAAGCTTCCAGGGTTGGGGGTCATTAATTTATAAATACTACGGCAATGCTGTGTCATCCAACAACTTAAAAAATCAAGGAAAGGCGAGTCTAACTACTTCTTACCGGCAAAACTCGCCTTGTGACTATCCGGAATGCACGGGAGGGTCGTCTCAGTCCGCCTGTCAACGCCTTCCGCACAGCCTTAGGACCTTGAAATCCTTCATCTGCTGGCCCGCCTCGACATTGGACTACCAAGCATCGCATCGGCCCGGGACACCAAGCTATTTATGGGACACGGGACTGCATGACAGTGACTCACGGTGGGATCCGTTGGGTGCCTGACCCGCTCACAGCCAGCAGCACACTTGCCCTGTCTGATTGGGCAGGCTATCCTCCCAAGGGTTCAAGCAGCCTCTTGGTGCAACCAGACAGCCTCACGGAGCGTTCTCTGGCAGCTTCAGTGGGTGCTCTCTGGCTGCTTTGCTGCACTGCATTGGCAGTACCAGGCCCGCCTGAGTCCGCTAAACTTCTGGCCTGGTGTCCTCCTTGTCTCCTGCGGCCCGAGGTTGGACACAGAGATGAGACTATAGGTAGCAATATTGTGAGCTCCACTCGCACTCCATGATGCCCGCAGCCTTGGCCAGCCGATATAGGATTACCTCCCCTAGTAGCACGACCGGACGTGCTTGGAGCGGCTCTTGGCTCTTGACATGGGCTCTGCCCTCAGGCTACCCCGCAAACTTGGATCCGATGCTCTGTTTGGTTTCTGGATCAGTACTGTGATGGTCTTTTGCTCCATTTTGTTGGCTATCACACACTTATTCGTCATCCTCAAAATGGCGGACCGCCCATAATTACACTCAGCAAACAAAGGATTCTGCTGGTCCAGATATAAAAGAAGGACTTAAAGGCAAAATGCCAGGCTGCACTGACAGGAGAGAGGGACTATTTCCTCATCTAGCAGTTAAAACTAACAAAGGACTCTACCTAATCTGAAAGGTAGACAGTAAAAGAAGACTATATAGCTACAGTCAGAGATGAAGGTCCTGGTGGGCATCTTGTAATGGTTTTTGTTCCAAAAGGTGCATGAACTTATGCTCTTCCTTACTCGAAAACCTGTATGACTTTGCCTACTACCAGGTTCCTCTTTAATTCTTTGATCACCCTTTATGGCCTACCCCCCCTGCTGCCTTACATTAAACTGCATTCTCGCCCCACCTTACCATTCTCCGTCATGTACTAGTATGCATTTTAAAGCCCACTACTATGCTGCTTTTTTCCACACCTATAGATGATCATCGCGCCTAATAGCTGCTGCTAAATCACGATCCTCCTGTGATCTTCTGGAAGAACACATCATCCTTTAAGTAAGAATTCTTAAATTTGCTCCTTCTCCCAAGTAAGAAATCCGGTAAGCGAACCCAACTCCACTCCTTTTCATCCCCCTACACTGGACCCCCAACTACTACCTCTGTCAGGCAGCTCTCAGACATGGATCCACAAAGTGCTGACAAAATCACCATAGAACTTTCTGGCCAATTTGCTCATAAAATCATTAACCCCCCCCAATCTATCAAAAAAGCCTCCAAGACCCTAAATCACTGACTCCTCAAATCCCACCCTGAAACACTGTTCTCCGACCCCTACATTTGTGCCAACGAAGGTACGATAATCAGTGTTCTCATTTTCTTTACAAATAGGCACACATAATGGAGGAAAGCCCAGCTCTCAATGCTCCTATTCTTTACAACTAGGAAAACCCCACAGGGGCTCAAATTATCGGTATCCCCTTCTTCGGCATGCAGGGCAGCAGTCACCATCACTATCTACACCAATGGCAACATCCTCATCCAGGCATCCGATGGCCACCTTAAACTTTTTGAAGAATTCTTTCCACTCATCAAGAAATTGGTATCAACCAATGACTCCTCCACCGCTCCACCCCTTCCATTCATGTTGAACTCCTCCAACACTCCCCCTTCCACCATAGATTTAGTAATCACTGCCCACCACACTAGCTCACCGACTCTTCCCACAACAAGAGTAACCTCTCCAGATCGACACAACAAAACCACCCTATTCATCTCTACCTCTCTACCTCCCTCCCTCGATTTCCCTACTACCTTCCAACCTAGATCTCCCCCAATTGCTGCCCCCCTATACCTCAATCTCCCCGAACGCTGCTCCTCCTATAACAGCCAATGACTCTCCAGTAGCTTGCCCCCGCACCCAACATTCATGCTCTCCCCTCCTACTTCTAACTGTAAATCAACCCACAATCCACCCTGTCTCGTGCCCTCCCCCAACTCATCTGCACCCCAGCCCCATCTCTATGCCCTCTTGTCCATTACATCAGGACCTGTCAACCAGCCCCAATACCTCACTAGCCTCCAAATTGGATGAGATTACTAAAAGCCTGCAAATATCAAAGCACAGCTACACAGGCTCATCACAACAAGGAAGACCAACTATTGGGGGCATAATATGAGCCTCACGACACATACCCCCACACAGGACCAACACACCAACCACCCCTCCTCAACCTGAACGCACCTTCCCACCAACCGGACCCCTCCCTCTACTCAGCCCTCGCTTTGGTCTCTGAGAAAGAAACCATACGCCAACGCACCCTCATGACCAACTAGATGTAAAGTTCCCTTATCTGACAGCGATCTCCAAACCCTACTACTATCATACAATTCCTTTCATCCTCAGAACTTGGATAGTCAGGAAACTATCCAGGTCTTCACGACTAACCCTCTCAGAGCTCCTAGACTCAACCACAGAGCTGTCAGCAAACATAACCTCAGACGAATTAACCTCACACACTAACCCAGCTTCCTACAAAACCCAACTGAAATGCATGCTAATCAACTGCAGCTCTGCCCTTGGAGATCACTTGGATAGAAGGCAGAGTCCAGCTCTCCTACAGCAGAGTCAGAAAGCAGCAGGCAACACACTGGAATTACAGCTTAAAAGTGTATTAAGGAATTCCCAATGCGAGCCTATGAGAGGAGTAGGCCTCACAGTAGTGGAAAACGAAATAGGCTGTTTGTCACTACCAGGACATGTAAAGATTGAACACACATGTCCTACCTTTTACCTGCATGGCACCCTGCCCTTAGGGTTACTTATGGCCTACCTTAGGGGTAACGTATATGTAATATAAGGCTTAAGAAGTAGTTTAAAATGCCAAGTCGAACTGGCAGTAGACTGCTCACACAGACACTGCAATGGCAGGCCTGAGAAAGGCTACTTAAGTGTGCCAGTGCTATCGGTATTACTGAAGGGGACGCACAAGCATCTGCGCCCCCTTCTGTAATACCAAAGTACCCAGGGGGTGCGCAAAGTGGGTGCAAACGCCCATTGTGTCCCCGGGGCACTTATTGTAATACCGTCCCTGGGTTACAAAGAAGGGGTATTTTGGGATTATGCATTGAGTGCCTGTGATTGTTAGGCAACAGGAGTTGCTTAAGGAGCATCTGGGACGAACATGCTGGAGATATTGCTGACCTCACACATGATATTGACCTTGAGCTTGACCTCCTAATCCTAATGGAAACCTGGCTAAATGATTCGTCTGCACCTGTCATGGACATTCTAGTCCCCCCTAACCATGGTATTACCAGACTAGATCCACCCCTCAGATCAGGCGGAGGCATCGCCTGCATACACAGCCTCAACCTTTCAGCCATACCCACGCAATCTCCTATCTTAACCACCTGCGAATACCTTTTGTAGAAAAGTGCCCCTTCTTTGCATGGTTACCCCCCCATTTTTGCCTAATATCTGATGCAACCCGACAGGATGTGCCCTGGGACCCTGCCAATCAGGTTCCCAGGCATGTATTCTTTCCCAAAATTGTACCTTTGTATCCACAATTGGCCCATCCCTGGCCACAGGTAAGCCCCTTGTAAAAGGTACCATGGGTACCAAAGGCACTGTGATAAAGGAAGAACTTTGAGGGCTGCAGCACCCATTGTGCCACCCTTAGGGGTCCTGCACCTTAACCTACACACTCTGCCACAGTAGGCACAGCAGGCTGCGTGTTTTGGTGCAGAGAAAAGTGAAGAGTCAACATGGCACATGCCTGCAATCCACTGTCTAAGGCCTAGGTAAGTCACCCCTCTAGCAGGGTGCACTAGTCTTAAGGTGAGGGTACAGAGGCTTGAGCCCTGTACCCAAACTGTGTCTAAGTCCATTCATAGACAAGTGTAGTAAAACCATAAATAGTATATGGTCTGGGAGTTGGTCACTACAAACTCCACAGCTCCATAATGGCTTTACTAAAAACTGGGAAGTTTAGTAGCAAACTTCTCAGCACATTAAACCCACACTGATGCAAGTGTGAGATTTAATGTAAATTGCACTCAGAGGGCATCTTAGCGATGCCCCCCAGTAGCGGTCGGTGGTAGGAGTGCCGGCCGGGCGGTGACGTGGGGCGGGGGAGGGGCAGAGTGGGGGGTAGTAAACCATGGATTACGGGCGAATACAGGTAAGTAAACCTTTAAATAAATAAAACAAATTTCGTTGTGAGCGCTGCATCGCCAAATGCGATGCAGTGCGCGCAACGAAATTCGTTTTATTTATTTAAAGGTTTACTTACCTGTATTCGCCCGTAATCCATGGTTTACTACCCCCCACCCTGCCCCTCCCCCGCCCCATGTCACCGCCCGGCCGGCACTCCTACCACCGACCGCTACTGATGCCCCCTGAAAACAGACCAGCCCGGGTGTGGTTCCTGAATGGCTGCCCGCCATTGCCACCACCAGACTGGTTTCTGGACCCCTGGGTAGAGGGCCTCCGCTCTCTGGGTCCAGAAAAAAAGCCCATCCTGGGTAGAAGGGTCATGCCTCCTACCCCAGGATAGGCTGTGCTCACAGAAGGGGAAGGTTCAAAGGCCTGCCATCTTTGGATGCTGTCCCTGCCTTTTGCTGCCCCCAGCAACTAGCTGCCACCTCCCACCAGTTCTGACCCTCACTTGGGTGGGTGAATCGTCAGGAAATCCAAGTTAGGAAGAGAGGTGTGCTCACCATTGTCAACCCCACCCCTCAGGTGAGGGAAGCGAGGTGAAGCACACATCTCAGTCCCCTACATCTTGAAGATGAGCGGATTCAGCCAATTAGGAAGAGGCTCATGCCCCCTCCCACTGGAGGGTGGCATAACAGGGGGTGTACCCACCTCAAGGAAGGGACCCTTTGGTCCCAACCTACACACCCGTTTAACACCCCTAAATTTAGTATTTAGGTGCGACCCGAACCTTGCCTCCTCAGATTTGAGAAAGAAAGAAGAAGGACCGAAGAGCCGTACTGACCCAGGAAGAAACCAAGGACACCAACTGACTTGGCCCCAGCCCTACTGGCCTGTCCCAACCGCAACCACAACCTACCTACAGCCAAGAAACCGGCGTGTCCCACAGCAGCAGACTCTGAGTGCCCGGAGGACCTGCCCTGCACTCAACTAACAGACTCTGTCTCCCGTGAGCACCGGATTTGCTCAAACCAAACACTAAACTGTCAGAGTCTGGACTCCGCGATTCTGCACCACTCTGTACCCGGCCGCCACGGCCGCAGGTCGAGTGGCCCCATACTCCAAAGAGGTCTCCCTGGCGATCCTAAGTTGGGATCTGTGACCCCTGACCTCCCACAAGCTTCGAAACTAAGCCTGCAGCCTTTACTTGAAGGGTTCCACGACCGCGACCGAAGGCGGTAAGACAGCTGCTCCCTTGACCGAAGCGGTCCAATAAGTCCGACTGCGTCTGTCTGACTGATGCCGACCATGACCAATCGCAGCCTAAGGAAACCGATGCCTAAGACACCTCAGCCCTCTACACCTTTCCAGTCTTGGGTGGCCCAACCAATGGTGTCCAACCATCCTCCCAGATCCCCAGTCGCCTTCCCAGTCATTGCTCGCCTCCAAAAAGTCCTCCCAACCGAGCCTGCAACTTTCCGAAACCGACAGTCTCCACTGAGAAGCCCAGGGACTACGATGTCAGCTTTACCTCCTGCACCTGGCTGCCGCGGTGACGCTGGCGGTGCAGTTCTTATGTCAGTTGTTGGCTCCTGCAGTGCCGACCATAACCTTAGGAGCTTTGCTCCCACACTCAAGTGGCTTGCTTCCCAGCAGACTCCAACAAAAGGCATCCCTTAGCCCATTAGCTAACGTTGGGCCCCTGCACTCTGCACCCGGCCGCCGCAGTGCCACTGATGGTGTAACTAGAGTGTCCACTTGGACCTTAGGGAACCTTGGTCCTAACCCTGAAACCTCAACCTTAACCTCGTAAGTCAAATACTTACCTCCGAGCTCGATAACTATTTTTCCTCCCGCAGGGACTCCTAGTATGAGATTTTGGGTCTAGAAAGTGTTCAATGTAGAACTGCTAATGTATGGGGAAAGGTGAGCACTATTGTCACATAATCCAAAAGTAATTAAAGAGTATTTACTGTGCAATGCTAAGTATTCTGTGATATCAACCTGTAATTGTGACAATTTCAAGAACAACTGCATTTCCTTGAACAGTCGTGCATTTGAAAGTACTTATTATCTACCTGTACCAAGTCCTGCTTGGTTCTATAAATAAACTATAAGTATACCTTTTTCATACTTACTTAATTGGTCTGGATTCTGTCTCTGAGTGTGTGACATCAGCCTTGATTGAGTGAATACAATAAATGCTTAACACACCCTCCTGATAAGCCTAACCGCTTGACCACACTACCACCAATAGAGCTGTTAGTGATTAGCCAATTTTGCCTCTGCTATACCTCTGGGGATCCCTGGGAACTCTGTGCACACTATAACTGACTTTGGTATAGTATATGCAGAGCCAGTTTCCTACACCTTTGCCTTGATATCTCAAGCAACAACAGATCCCTTTGCAAGCTACACATGATATGCCACCCTCCAGCCGACAACCTAGACTTTATTGAACAAATCATGGAAGCCATTAGAACAAACGCTGATCAACATTGACCTCAGATCTTCCTCAGAGACTTTAATCTACATTGGAATGACTAGAATGATCCAGCAATCAACAACTTAAAAACCTTTCTTGTAGACCTGAACCTGACTCAATTCTGAGACAAACCCACTCACAACAAAGGATCCACATTAAATCTCATCAAATGTCATCATTGCAAAGCCCAACTCAATTCAGATAGACTCTATCCTACCCTGTGATTGGACCAACCAACTTTGCATCACATTCGGCATTTCAGAAAACTTGATAAACAACACAGCACAACGATCCAAGCCCAAAATCTGGAAAAGGAACTTGCACAACATAGACGGGAATGTGCTGTCTCCTCTCGTCGCAACATCTTGAGCCCCCCTGAAGAGCTCTCAGATGTCCTTGATCTTACAAATCACTACACTGGCTCCATGGAATCTGTTCTTGACTCAATCGCCCCATTCCAACTAAAAAGAATACCCACCAAAATGTCCAAACCATGGTTCAATGGTAGTCTCAACACAGAAAGACACAACTTAAGACTAACCGAACGTCAGTGGAGATCTGACCCGTCCATTGAACATCTGAAGCAACAGAGATCACTTAGAAACTGTTACTACAAAAACATCGGAACTTCTAAAGCAAATTTCTTCAGAAACCAATTTGATCAAGCAAGTAATCGACCCAAAAATCTATTTGATCTCATAAAAGCAAAATCGAACTGCACAGCCAATCAGTCACTGTTGGGAACCAATTTGCTACCAAATGGTGAGGAATTTGTCTCCTTCTTTCTGCAGAAGGCAGAATTCATAAGAATTGATCTGCAGCTGTCCATGGAACAATTTCCTATCCCCCCTCCGCCTTGCCCATCCCCTCCCAGGCCTTGCATCCCAATATGCTTGCCCAGCCTTTTCTCCCAAAAACAACGCTGCATGGAACTCTTTTAGAACCTTTGATTGAGACACCATTCATAAAATCTTAACTAAACTGAAACCCTCAAACAATTTCAATGACCTGCTTCCCTCGAAATACTTCAAGGAACTCATACCTGCAATACTCCCAATCTCAACCAAGATTGTTAATGCCTCCCTCCAAGTTAACCTCATTCTAAAAAAAATCAAAAGCGGGCCAAACTGACCGTAACAACTACCAACCTATTTCCAATATCCCTACCCTGGCGAAACTCCTGGAAAAATGTGTTCACATTCAACTCTGCATCCACATGGATCATTTTCATCTATTAGACCAATTTCAATCTGGTTCCGAGCTGGATACAGCACAAAATCTGCTATGACTCACATTGTAGATGATGCACTAAAAATGCTGGACCAGAATCAAGCCTGTCTATTAATCCTCCTTGACCTATCATCGGCATTCGATATGGTTAAGTACGCAAATCTCCTAGGCCTTCTGGAATGCAGTATGGGCCTTACAGGTCTAGTCCTTAAATGGTTCTCCTCCTACTTCCTCAACAGATGTCAAATAGTCTAGCTTAATCTCTCTCTCTATCTCAGCCTCGGCCGATCACTCTTGAAGTCCCACAGGTTCATCTTTTTTGCCCACCCTCTTCCTCCTATACCTGGAGACCCTAACAGAAATTCTGAGCTCATCTAACATTCAAGACTACATGTACGCTGATGATACCTAACTATACCTAAAAGTCTCCTCCTCAAATGACATCAGCTCCCTCAACACAACACTTATGGCAACTCAAAACTGGCTAACAACTAATCACCTCGAACTAAATACTCAAAAAACAACTCCTTCTAATCTCCCCACCCAACCAGGCACTGATAATCGAAGAATGGCTGAAACAGCTTACTGCCCTAAACTGTACTCCACAAATCATTGACTCCGCAAAGTCACTGAGCGTTACTCTTGACAAGAATCTCAACATGCAGAAACACATCAGTGCCTCCACCTAAGCAGCAAATCACCAAATGAGTATTTTAAGAAAATTAAAACCTTTCATCCCCCCAAACGAATTCAAACATGCTGTACAAGCCTTGGTGATTCCTAGGCTGGAGTATGGTAGTACAACCCTATCTGGATTGCCCAAATACAAAGTTGCTCCTTTAAGGGCCTCACTCAACTCTGCCACTAGACTCATCACTGGCTCAAAAAGATACAACCACGTCATCCCAGATCTCAAATCCCTCAACTGGCTCCCTTACGAAGCTAGAATCAAGCTAAAAATTGCATGCATGATGCATAAAGCCCTCCACCACAATTCCCCTAACTACCTTGTCCAGAAACAAGAACTCTTGAGTGGCTCCAGAGCATCCAGAAGCTCCAGTACGCTTCTTCTGAAACCTCAGAGATTCCACAGGAAGAAAACCTACAATCGTGCCTTCTCTGGGATTGCCCCAAGAATCTGGAACTCATTTCATCCTAAAATCTGAACGAATCCCTCGGCCATATCATTCAAGAAAAAAGTCAAAGAATTCCATATCAACAAATTTCTTCCCTAGATCACATGACTTCATTCACATGATTAAATACTCTCTGGCTACCTAACACGCTCTTCCACGCAGTACCGACTTGTCCCGCCTGCTTCTCAACACTGCCTAGTACCTGCACTATTACAATATCTTAGTATTAACAAAGGTTCTATATTATCCAACTGTTAGTGAATTTTCAGTCAATACTGTTTTACTACTCCGCACGCTGTAATTCTGATACCTGCAAGGATCATGTCCGCGCTATAAAAAAACTATTAAAAAAATAAATAAAGCGTAACACTGACAACCCCATGACCCTTCCTGTACAAAATGGACTATTCAAGATATTTTAACCAGAATCTGCTTCCTAATTGGAAGCCATTATAGGCTTTTGAAGTTGAGGCCATATGATTCCACTTCTTACACCCCAGCAGGACAGGAGCTGCTACGTTCTGTAACCTCTGTTATTTATCTAAAAGATATTCTGGGTGCCCTAAATAGCTTAATTTTGATAGTTCTGTTAATATTGATGTCGATGTTTGCAATGATACGTGTATTTATAAAAATGAAATCGAATCACTGTTGTCGAAATCCCCCGATATGACCTCTTGATCAACCCAAAGTCAGAAATACGTGGTCAGACAGGCCCTGTGCCCTATGCCTGAGGCTACTGAATGACAAAGCACAGGTAGGGTGGCACGTAACCAGCAGGACAAATGTGTGCACAGGAAAAACCCAGATAAGTTCTACAGATAGGCAGTGACACCACAATGGTCCTGGGAGATAGGCCCAAATAAAACACACATAACCGGAGGGGCGCGCGTTCCCAAAACACCATCAAGTTAGATGCCACATGAAGTTAGGAACACTCAGCCAATCAGCACACAGCACACACTACACGCACAGTGATCATGCGCTCCTCATGCTGAACATCTGGACACGTTACCACTGGCCCACACTGTGTCCATGCAAGGTCCGGACCCACCTGCGATTGTCATCCAGTAGGAGTTCTTTATGACCTCATGACAAAGCCCACATTCCACTTCCGAAATAGGATCTATGAATTGTTTTATGATGCTTCAAGAAATGCACCTCCTCCACCATATGTAGGAATGGAGGTGATCTCTCCGAAGCCTGCCATCTCTGCATTAGGTTATACCAATACACCGATCGAGAGAGCCAGGAGGCCCCCCACCGAACAACAAACTACCAGATCTAGACAAGTGAGGCCAACAGGCCACCAGGCCCAGGCAATCCCAGCATCACCCCAGTCCAGTGCTAGAGGTCCCCGAAGCTCAACATCCCGTCTGTTGCGCACAACCCATCAAATCCCAGTGGTGCGGTGAGCATGCACTCCCACTCGCCTGGGTGAAAGCACCTGGGTGACTGGGAGATTCATAGCAGTTCTGGGCAGCGATGCAACCAGTTTGGGCGAAGAGAGGGGCCCAGTCCTCCGGGATCAGACGATGAAGGTGGAGCCGTATAGCAGGCCCAGGCAGCAGAAGGGACAACAGAAAGTGAGTTTGAGGGAAATTCCTGCCCCGAAAAACAGCGCCTAGCTCAGAATGAAGGAGACAACTCAGGTTGGAGTTAGAGGAGAGGCATGAATTAAGGTTATAGAGAGAGAGCTCTCACCCTGGGAACTCAATGAGAGAGCAGAGCAGTGTGTCCTTCACCTGTGGAGAGGGGGGGTTGGTATAGAGCATCGCTCAGAGAGAATCCAAGGCAGAAGGAAGGCTTCTGCCTCGGGCCCGATCCTCACCAGATCGTCAGCGTAGGATGGGGGCTGACTAGGTAATACGGGATCAAGAACCCTGACAAACTCAATTAAGACATAGGAAAAGCAACATGGCACCTTTACGTGGAAAGCAGCAACGAAGATGTCCGCTGCTCCCCCCAAACGTGTGGTATAAACAAACTGACCCCAAGAGAGATAGTGACCAGGCAGGAGGGCGAGACCTTCACCGTTTTGCCACCTGCTAGCCCGCTGGACCGAAAGGGAGGGCCAGCATGATAGACCTGGCCGAAGGAAGGATCCTTCGAACCAGAGGACATGGCTATTGCGGAGGACTGTACCCAGCACAGAGGGGGAGATCCCAAGTGGAAATTCTCCTGCATGCAGGATTGCCTAAGGAAATGGGAGCGCTACATTAGAGAAAAAACCCCAGTGCTGCCCCAAGCTAAAATGTGCCCACTGCTGCAGTAGGGCACATCAGGGACCATCTATGTGCGTTGGGCCCAGATAGATAAGGAAAGGCTCAGCACCAAACTGCCACCATTGATGGATGGGGTGAGGAAGTGAATTTCATGCTTTGAGATGAACACCACGTGGAAAAACCTAGCAACAGGCGATACCAAAAGTCTGCTAAGCAGTCTCATTGGAAAGCAGACTAACACGGTGTTTGCTCGAGCCAGCATCCCAGCAGTCACGCTGACAAATACTGAGCATGGCGGGACTGCATTCAATTCATTCAGTCACCTAATACGGACGGCAGTAAGCGAAATATTCCCTGATCGCCCAGATGTAGGAGGATTGATGGCAGAGAGTATGAGGCCGGCAAGGGCCATAATGGACTTCCTAGACAGAATAAGGGAGCAATGGGGACAAGAGAGAGGCCAGCCTTGGTCCGATACGGGCCCTCGGGTCGCATTTTTCTACAGCATCCTCGTAAAGGGCTGCCCACCGAAATGCAAAATGGATTGGACAGTATCGTAGGGCTAGACAAATAACCCTGGTGGGAAATACAGGCCCACTTATTACACCATTTTAGAAAGAGACAGAAAAAGGAAAGGGAAAAGCAGGAGCAAGCCCAGAGAGACACCGCCAAATTGGTCCAACACAAACTGAAAAAGACCGCCCTCGAGAGGGCCACGTTGGCTGCTAGTGTACACATGGCACCTGTCTTGTAATGTAATGTAATGTAAATAGGGACTTATAAAGCGCACGGCTACTCCACAGAGTGTCCCGGCGCTACAGGACCACGAGACAGGCGTCAGTACTCCTGCCAGGATAGAGGACGGCCGACCGTGCTATTGCAGGAAAAGCCGGGTTTTCAACTGTTTCCTAAAAGTCAAAAGATCTTGCACCTGCCTAAGGGAAAAAGGAAGTCCATTCCATAGCCGGGAGGCCAGGACTTGAAAGGAGCGACCTCCCAAACGAGAGCGGGAAAACTTTGGGGTAGTCAAAGAAGCTGTGAAGAAGATCTCCGGGCCCTCTGCGGGACGTAGTGCTGGATTCTTTTCCTAATGAAGACGGCGCCCGTATCATGCAGGGCCCTATACGCTAAAACTAAAGCTTTGAACTGAATCCGCTTCCGGACCGGCAGCCAGTGCAAAGACTTCAGATGGATAGACATGCGCTCTCTGGGACCTACCATGAGAATTGCTCTGGCCGCCGCGTTCTGCACTACCTGCTGGCGGTTCAGCAGATAGTCCGGACGGCCTAAATACAGGACATTGACATAGTCCAGCCTTGATACAATCAATGCTTGGACCACAGTCTTCCTGTACTTAACTGGAAGCAAAGGAAGGACGTTTTTCAACATTTGTAACAGGCCAAAGCAGGTGCTGGCTACTGTTGGGATCTGGGCCTGCATGGACAGGTTAGCATCTAACTTGACTCCTGGGTTCTTCACCGTGCTTACTGGGGCAGTAGGTGGGGACATATCCTGAGGCCACCAATGGCGCCAGGCTTAGCAAGGTGAAGGCCCGAAGAAAATGATCTCGGATTTCTCCGGATTACACTTCAGTTGATTCAGCCTTAACCAGGAGAACACCTCTGACAGGCAGATGTTAATCTCGCCGCCTCTAAAGTCGGCATCCTTGTCACAGGTGAAGAGCAGTTGCGTATCATCTGTGTATGATACTATTTTAGCACCGTGGGCCTCAGCGAGCAGAGCCAGGGGAGCCAAATAAACATTAAAAAGTGTCGGGCTCAAGATGGATCCCTGGGGGACCCCTACCTTCATGGGAGGGATAGGGGCCGCGAAAGGAGGAGACCAAATAGTTTGCTGATGGTCGCTTAGAAAAGAAGAGAACCACTTGAATACCATGTCACCAACGCCGCACTCCTGGAGCCTCTGCAGTAGCCGGTCATGTGGCACGGTATCAAAGGCTGCGGAGAGATCCAGCAGTATCAGCACTGCTTTTCCCCCTTTATCTAATGTCTCTTTAATCGCTTCAGAGACCTCCAATAGGGCTGTTTCTGTGCTAAAATTCGCTCTAAAACCCGACTGGCTTTGATGGAGTATATGGTTGATTTCCACATATTCGGTGGTAACTTGATTCACATATTTTTCCAGCACCTTGGAAAAAAAGGGAAGAAGCGATATCAGCCTATAGTTGGAGGCCACCAATGGGTCGGCCGACGGCTCCTTCAGTAGAGGGAGAATTTTAGCAATTTTCTAGGTGGCTGGCACCTGCCCCTTTTGCAGTGAAGTGTTCAAAATCTGATTAAAGACTGGATTTATAGTCTCAGCTATGAGAGACAAAACTTTGGCTGGACATGGGTCAGATGGCTTCCAGAGCAAAACGCCAGAGGATTTCAAGCCAGTTACAACAGCAGAGGCCAGGGAGGCTGTCAGCAGCCGGACCTCAGAGAATGTTATTATTGCCATCTAAGGGGCAACATGAACATTGCTGAGCTCAGCCTTAATGCAATCATGGAAGAACTAAGAGCCATCCGCCTCATGGTGATGCAACATCGGTATGTGTTGGACTTGATGACCGCAATAGAGGAAGGGGTGTGCGCTAAGATTGGTGCGCCCTGTTGCACGTTCATCACAGGCACTGATATGAACAATGGGACTCTGACTCTTGCCATCCAAACACTGCATCATTTACAAACTGTGAGGCTTAAGGAGGGAGGTGCCCCTGAGCAGGACAGGTACTCCAGCTGGTTTTCCTGTCTCCACCAGTGGGTGACAGGACTGTGGACGTCATTGCTGCCTATTCTAATTTTTGTACTGTTTTTGTGTGGTTTCCTACGAGTGGGGGTAACCTGCTGTAAAACACAGTCCTCAAATTGGGTAGAATGCAAGTAACTAGGGAAGTTGTAATAGTTAAAACTGAAGCACGATCAATGTGACTGTAAAGAAGTATGGGGAAAATGATGTAGTTGTAAATTCAACTAGAGGGGGAATGTTAGTATTGATGTCGATGTACGCAATGATGCGTGTATGTATAAAAATGACATTGAATTACTGTTGTCGAAATCCTCCAATATGACCCCTCCATCAACCCCAAAATATGTGGTCAGGCACATAGGCCAGAGTCAGAAATATGTGGCTACTTATAGACAGATCACAGGTGGGGTGGCACATAACTAGCAGGAGAAATGTACGAATAGGAAAAACCCAGATTAGTCCCACAGACAGGCAGTGACACCATAATGGTCCTGGGAGATTTGTCCCAATAAAACGTACAAGGCGGAGAGGCGTGCGTTCCCAAAACACCATAAAGTTAGATGCCACATGAAGTTAGGAACATTCAGCCAATCAGGACACAGCACACACTACACACGCAGTGATCACACCCTCCCCATGCCGGACATCTGGACACGTTACCCACTGGCCCACACTGTGTCCACGCAAGGTCGGGACCCATCTGCGATTGTCATCAGAGGGGAGTTATTTATGACCTCATGACAAAGCCCCCATTCCACTCCCGAAACAGGATCTATGAATTGTATGATGCTTCAAGAAACGTATAAAAAGACATTCAAAACAATTGTACTTTGAGTCAGTCCTCAGACCCATTTCTGTAAGCTGCACTCCAGGCCATATTTGTTGAATAAACCAACTGTTCTGTTTTGCCAAATACCTCTTGTCTTTGTTTTTTCACGGTAAATTCATATTTAAGCAACTATTCATCCTAGATTGTATCAAGGACAAAATGGCTTGGACCCTATGTGGAAAGAACATGAATCAAACTATTTGGACAATAACTCACAAGAAGAAAGGGTTGTCTGCATTACCATTGATACCCTGGTTTTCAAAGACAAATCCTTCGCTACCTAGTACCCCAGACATCTCATCAAGGGAACTGGGGTACTGCATGCTCCGATGGATATCTGCAATATCTCCTTCAGTCAGCAATCATTTGCAAGTATGACTTGTTGGACTCAAAAAGGACTGGGTTTACTGAATTTTATTTCAGAAAGTTTTCCCACTTCCAACCTTCCTTTATTTCAATATATTTAGTAATATTGCCCTAGGTACATGGTTTATATGATTACAATTTTAACACCAGCTGGGTGCCAGTGCTATAATTATATAGCCTGATGTCAAAAGAATGGAAAAGCTCATTTATAGGAATTATATTATTGAACAGCATAGGTGATAACACAGAGCCTGTCTGCAACCTGCATCTCAGTTCTTGTGGAGATTATTGAGACTGCATTCGATCTATTTTCCGTGTTCTCTGTAAAAAATACTTAGGACCTGATTTAGATCTTGGGGCACGGGTTACTCTGACACAACAGAGATGGATATCCTGTCTGCCGAAATATAAATCCCATAGGATATAATGGGACTTATATTTCGGTGAACGGGATATCCGTCACAGTTGTGACGGAGTAACCTGTGCACCAAGATCTAAATCAGGCCCTTAATCTACTCTAGCACCAGAGCTTTCTTCCCCATATCCTTTAGTCACTTAGGGCCTGATTTAGATCTTGGCGAATAGGTTACTTCGTCGCAACAGTGACGGATATCCCATCCGCCGAAATATAAATCCCATTATATCCTATGGGATTTACATTTTGATTGACAGGATATCCATCCCCATTGTGAAGGAGTAACCCATCCGCCAAGATCTAAATCAGGCCCTTAATCAGGATGGTACGGTTGATGGTGTTGAATGCTGCAGATAGCTCTAACAGGGTCAGGTTTGGGCACTGCCATCACCCACAAAGGTCCTGAGATCATGCAGGCTTTCAGTTATCACTGAGGTGGTCTGAATAAAAGCCAGTCTTTTATTGTGTTTTGAGTTGTGTTGAGTTGTGTAACAGGTCACATTGGAATTGACAGAAACCATAGTCAGCAATAACAAACCTCCATCAAATACATCTGAGAAAGGAATGACACAGTCATAATTACATGCCACAATCACGTCAACAGACCCACTATGAATCAATACACATGGTCCCAAGCCACTTGCCCCACACCCTGTTATGCTTGGCAGGGCAACGATGTGCCCCATAAACTGTCTTTTCCTGCTGATCACTCCAATCCAATCCACAATGCCACTGCTTCATCGTTGGGGTTCTGGAGGCCTTTCAAAGTGCCATAATGTCGCACTTAGCAACCAGCAGGGCAGTCCCCAACATGGCTCAGTATGCCCGGGTGCTCCCCACCCCGTCCATCACCCCCAAAAGAATAATCTTCGAGGACAGTTCTATCTCCATGCTCAGGATACCAGTAAGCTCAGAAATTACCAGCTCCCAATACCTTGTTACCACAGGACAAAACCAAGTCACATGGTAAAAGTCAGCTGGGGTCTGCCTGCAACGGAAACACTCCAGATTAGTCAGGAGTCTCGCCTTAAACAATCTAGCGGGTGTGAGGTTGGCACAATGTAGGTAGTATGTCTGAATTAATCAGAGCCTCAATGACATAGTCAAGGCTCTGGGGACCATCAAAGCATCTCGCCAGTCCACATCTTCCAGTGCCAATCCTCCCAATGGGTTCTATCGGGGGAATTGAGGACCAAAGTGCAGTAAATTGTGGATATCCCCCCTTACCAAGCGCACCCAGCATAATCTTGGCTTCAATCGGGCTTAATTCATGAATGAGTGTGTCATGAGAAACATCTCACCCGCAAAGCATGTTGCAGAAGCAAATATTTGCGAAATTGTGTCCCGGTCATAGCATAAGTTTGCTGGAGCTCTTGAAAGGAAGCCATGTGTGCGCCCCTCCAAACATCCCCAGGAGTGTAATACCAATGGCGTCTCACCGGCTAAATCCGTCGAGGCACGCTATCTCTCTGCGTGAGTTTAGACCACTACCCCGTATGGCGAAGTGCCGTCCTCCACCCCCAAACACCTGCCGGGTCACCTCAGGAAGCATGCTGGGGATTGTATCACCGTTAAGCATCGCCATAACACGGGGAACTCCAACCCAAGGAATTCTAGCTTTAGGCCAGATAGGACCACCCACTGCCCAACCAATTGTTAAGCACTAATAGGTGTGCGGCCAGATAGTAGAGGTACAAGCTGGACATGGCCAGGCAACCCTTGTAAGAAGCTAGCTGACAGGTCATGAGTGCTAGGCACGGTCATGAATTATGCCCTAAAAATGTAGTCATCACTGAGTCCATCTCCTTAAAGCAGTGACAAGAAATCATTAGGGGAAAGTTCTGAAGGAGGTAAAGAAATATTGGAAGTAACATCATTTTGTATAATGCTATCCTCTCCATCACATTCAGCAGAAGTGTTTGTCATCTTTTGAGATCGGCTTTGACCTTGCGGGTAAGGGGTGTAACATTGAGGGACCAGGTCAGTTCCAGAATCAAAGCCATGTGGATGCAAAGATAATTAAAATTGAGGCGACGTTTGGGGATTGACATTTGCCAGTCCATGCAGTCCCGCAAGGAGCCTAACAGAACCAACACTGATTGAGCATGGTTGACAATGAGCCCTGATGCCTCTGCAAAGTAGTCCAAAAGCTGCATGCATCGGGCCCACTACAGGCTGGGTCTGCAAGATAAAGGAGGACATTGTCCACGTATAGCGAGATACGATCTTCGTACTCAGCCGACCACTGCCAGCCCTGCACCTGTGAGTCCCCTCGTATAATCTGTGCTAGCGGTTCAATCGCCAGAGCAAAAAGAAGGGGGGACAGAGGGCAACACTGCTGGGTCCCCCTCCTTATTCTAAACTCAGCGAAGACTGTCCCGTTCACTTGGACTCGGGCGGTGGGGTGAGACTATAAAACTTGGACCATACCACGAAATCGAGATCCAAATCCAGCCTTGTTCAGCACCCACGCCAAGTAGCCCCAATACACAGTATCAAAAGCTTTTTCGAAATCTAGTAGCAGAAGGGCGAGATGGGGTGAAAAAAGTTGGCGATGCACCAACGCCCCATGAAGGCGTCTTAGGCAATTCCTGGTGCTCCTGGTTGGCATAAAGCCACATTGGTCTGGGTGAATCAAGGACCCAACTACTCAACGTAAACGCGATGCTAGGACAGTTGAAAAGATCTTAATTTCTGCATTAATTAGAGATATTGGGCGGCAAGCAGCACAAGATACGAGGGGTATGGGTCTTTGGAATCACTACAATTGTCGCCTGATCGAACTCTCGCTGGAAGGAGCCATCTTGCAGCGGCTCTCTATACAGGTTTAAAAAGTGTGGGGAAATAATATCTCTAAAGTGGCTATAAAATTCAGTGGGATAGCCCTCAGGACCAGGCGTTTTGCCAGTCGCCATTGCTGAAATGGCATTGTTAATCTTGTCCATGTGACGGGTCTCTCTAAATCCTGACATTCAGCATTGGAGAGGCTGGGGAGACACACCTCATCAAGAAGGGGCCTGACTACTTCAGTTGCCAGTCACTGGGTTGCAGTACAGAGCGAAGCATAATAATCCGCAAAGGTTTGAGCAATCTCCAAGGAGGCACAGTGGGTGCGTCCCTCACCGTCGACTGTTTCGGGTATGACTCTGCTCATTAATAGTCAGGAAGCTAGCCAATACAGCAGCTTCCCGTTCTTGTCTCCCCAACCATAAACCTGGGCTGTAAAGGCCTGCCAAATCTGCTATGCCGCCTTGAGGGAGAGGAGCCTTATTTCTTCACGGACCAGTGTTAATTGCCTCTAAACAGTATCAGGTGTGGTTTTATGCGCTCAGCCCACGACAGGGTCAAGGAGACCGAGAAACATCTTTTTCTTCTAACTGGACTGTGTATGGGTATGTGGGTTGATTGTTAGTGTAAATGGTGTGGTTGTATATGTATGCAAGTTATTTTTGAGTTTATTTTTGTATTGTCACTATGTAGATAGGGGTTCAATGTTGAATAATACATGTTATTGTACAAAATCAGAGTATGTTTTATGACGTGTCAAAAAAGAATAAAAAATTCACATAAAACAAATATATGTTGTTGAAAAATTATTGTTTTTAATTTTTTTTGTGTTTTTTACATATTGATCAAATAAAAGAAATAAGCATATATCTGAAATAAAGGAAAGTTGATCAGAAATACAACATGTTTTAGAAATGTTTTTTTGTAATGGCCCTTTGGGAGCAGTTATTGCCCTGATTTAAAGAAATAGAGGTCAAGTGGGAGGTACTTTGATAGTTTGGTTTTTGTATTTTTTCCCCCTTTTCTCCCCGACCTTATCAATCCTTAAGAGGGGGTTCCCTTTTCAGCAGTGGTCGTAGACAGCTACAATTCAAGGCATAGGGTTTAGTCCTCGAATTGGGTGAACTGTTGGCTCTTTGTTTCTTCAGCCTAACGAAGCATGGTCTTGGCATGCCCCCTGACTGTAATCTTACAGGCTGCCCACAGAGTGCCGGCAGACCTCACGGACCTGGAATGAAATTGGAATTATTGTATAATTTCATGCTCTATTGCACGGCTGTACACTTCGTTTTGAAAGTGCCACGCATTAAATCGCCACATCGGGCACCTAGAGGGACATGGTGTACCAATGTGCATGAGAACTGGGGCGTGATCGGAAATCCCATGTGAGAGGATCTGTATGTGGGAGACCGAAAGGACATCTGGTGCTGGTATAAGGAACATGTCAATGTGGAAGTGCGTGTGATGAGCGGTCGAAGTATGTGTATACTTACTGTCGCTGTCTAGGGTGCCAAAACATCCAGATATCGCAGATTCTCAGGATAGTAACCTATTTGTGAAGCAATCCGGTTTGGCTACAGCGGGCAGCAGAGGGGTGCCAGTTGAGTCTACAAGGGGATCAAGGACTGCGTTAGAATCACCCCTTATGATGGTCATCACAAGGGGTAATTGTGCCACCACCTCAAGGAGGCTTTTCAGAAAGGTCTCTAGCACAGTAGGAAGAGCATAAAGGCATACTATGTTGAGTGGACAGCCCTCAACTAGGCCTGGGAGGGCAATATATCGGCCCTGATGGTCAGACCACGTCTGTGCAACAACTATGGGGAAGGCCCATTTCAGGATTATCACTACTCCCAGGGAAGCCCTTGTATATCCTGCATGGTAGACTCTGTCATATCGCTGATGAGCAATTAAGTGACAGTGAGTGCCCATCAGGTGTGTCTCCTGCAGCATCAAGATGGAAGGAAGCGAGTGGTGGGCATATTGCAAGACTGCTGTACGCTTAATCTTATCCAGGAGACCGTTAACGTTCCAGGACATAACACTGTACAAGGCCATGGGAGGATTGGAAGCATCGTGTGCTGCCATGGTCAGCCCCAAAGCTGTGTGTGGATGGACCTGCATGTCACAGCATTACAATATGACCAATTGTTTGAGGACCATTTCCAACGAGGCGATGCCGGCTCCATGTGACAACCCGAAACAGAATAAACAGTGAACCAAAACATAATCTTGTCTAAGACCACAGTACCCCCAAACTCCCCCCACCCCATACTTCCCCCCAGAAGCATCTGTCAGCCTACAAATTAAAACCCAACTAGGAACCATGATAGGCTAAACTAGACGTGGAATGGTGAACCCCTCCAGATGAAAGGATCACTGCAATGTGGTGTCTGCATGTGTACAGGCCAAGCACCTGTGCAGTCATATTACGCAAATAAAGTCTCTAATTCAAAACAGATCTTAAAATTACCAATCAGGTGAAGGGAGGGGTAGTTTGACGTAGCCACTACTTGGTTGCAAGTGGTCGTTGGTTATCGCTTCCAATGTCCAAGAACCTATTTGAGCTGTGGGACGGTGGTGGGGCAGAGGAGCCAGAGCTTTGAGAGTGAAGCATTCTGGGCCCTACGCCGCATTGCAGGCTGCATGTTTTGGTGCAGAACAAAGTGGAGTCGACACGGCACACATCCCTGTGTTCCACTGCCTATGGCATAGGTCAGCCACCCCTCTAGCTGGGTGCACTATGCCACTGGTGAGGTTACAGGTGCATGAGCCCTGTACCCCTACAGTGTCTAAGTCCATTCTTAGACATTGTAAGTGCAGTAAAGCCTTAAAAGTGTATGGTTGGTAGTTTGTCATTATGAACTCCACAGCACCATAATGGCTCTACTGAAAACTGGGAAGTTTGATATCAAACTTCTCAGCACATTAAACATCATACTGATGCCAGTGTGGGATTTAATGTAAAATACACTCAGAGGGCATCTTAGAGATGCCCCTGAAAAATTACCTGACTCTAGTGTCTTGGCTGACTGGCTGCTCGCCAGCTGCCACCCCCAGACATATTACTGGACCCCTGGTTCAAGAGCCTCCCACTCTCGTTGTCCTGAAACAAAGAACATCCTGGGCAGAGGTGTCAAGCCTCCTCCCCCAGGATGGGCAGCGTCACGAAGGGGAAGCTTCAAAGGCTTGCTGCCTTTGTGAGCTGCCCCAACCATTTGCTGCATCCAGCAACTGGCCTCCACCGGTTCTGACCCCCACTTTGGGTGGGGGAATCGGCAGGAAAACCAAGATAGGAGGAGAGGTGTGCCCACCTTTGCCAACCCGACCGCTCAGGTGGGGGAGGCGAGGCTAAGCACAACTCTCAGTCCCTGCCATCTTGAAGATGGGGGGACCCAGCTAACCAGAGTGAGGCTTATGCCCCCCTCCCACTTGAGGGTGGCATAATAGGGGGTGTACCCACCCCAAGGACAGGGCCCATTGGCCCCAACCTTTACCTATCTGAAACACCCCTAAATTTTGTATTTAGGGACAACTCTGAACCTTGCCACCTTAGACAAGAAGAGAGAAGAAGAAGAAGGACCAAAGAGCCATGCTGAAGAAAGAAGAGGAGGACACCAACTGACTTGGGCCCAGCCCTACCAGCCTGTCCTGACCTCGACCTGCTCCAGCGGAATCCCGGCATGTCCTGCAGCCAGCAGCCCCCTAGAACCTAGAGGACCTGCCCTGCATTCACTGAAAAGACTTTGTCTCCTATGAGCACCGGATTTGCTCACCAACAGACTCTGGCTTCGGCCAAATCGGCAAGTCTGCACCACTCTGCACCCGACGCCCACGGCCTGAGTTTGAGTGGCCCAACACCATGAGGAGGTCTCCCCGGTGATCCCGACCTGGGATCTGGTGATCCCTGACCTACTTCAAGTCTCCCGATGACGCCTGCAGCCCCTTTTGGAGGATACCCCCTGACTGCGACCAGAGCCAGTAAGAAAAACCCAATGCCAAAAGACACCCCTGCACCCAGTGCCCCACGGCCTTGGGTGGCCCAACCAACGGTGTCCCAGCATCCGACGGCATCCCAACTTACCTCTCCAACTGGTGGTCGCCTCCAGAAGATCTTCGTCCCTGAGCCTGTAGTGTTTGTTGCAACTGGAGAATCCCCTTTGAAAACAACTGGGCACCCGATGCCAAAACAGTACCCTGCACCTGGCTGCCCTAGTGCCGCTGAGGGTGCACCTTGGGTGCTAATGTGAACCCCCCTTTGCCCTGTGCTTAACCCCAGGAGCTTTGTTCCCTCAACCTTGTCGCCTGCTCGTGAGCAGCCACTAACTGGAGCCCCCCTATCCCCTATTGGATAACATTGGGCCTCAACACTCTGCACCCGGCCGCCCTAGTGCCGCTGAGGGTGCTTTGAGAGTGCATCCTTTACCCTGGGGAAACCCTTGTTCTAACCCCAGAAACCCAACTCCCAAAACCAAGTACTTACCTGTAAACTGATAACTTCATTTCCTCCCATAGGATTGCATTAACTGCTTTTCTGTGAAAAAAAGTTCTAAGTGTGGAGTTGGAAATTCTATGAAAAATCATACAAGTGTGTTTTGATAACAAATTACATTACTTACCTTTATCCAGGAAATGTCCCAGTGTGGTATCTAGGTATACCATACTGAGTAAGAAAAGTAATCTGAAAAGTAACTTAAAAAGTAATTCCAATTGTAACTGTGAATCAATTACAATAGTACATCAAAAGTGATTTCAACTGTTGACTTACCTGTACTCAAACCAATTGCATTCAACTGCATTTCAACTGTATTCAACTGCATTATTCTTGCAAAGTACTATTACACTTACCTGCGCCAGGCCTTGCTTGGTTCTAAAAATTAAATACAACTAAATACCATTTTTACACAAAACAAATCAGTCAGAGTTCAGTCTTTGAGTGTGTGAAATCATTTCTTGGTTGAGTGTGTACAATAAATGCTTAACACTACCCTCTGATAAAGCCTTACTCCTAGCCCACACTACCACAAATAGAGAGTAAGGTATTATCTACTTTTACCTCTGCCTACCTTTGGGGATCCACTGGACTCTGTGCACACTACACTTTACTTTGGTATAGTATATACAGAGCCAGATTCCTACATTGGTGGATCAGCAGTGGGGTCTACAACTTTGAATTTGTTGGACTGACTTGGTCAACACAAGACAGAACTCCTAAATTGTGTTGAGGAATTCAGGATTTTTTGAATTGACAAATTTTTCCAAATTACTAAAAGTCTTGTTAGGGCCTTGGTTAAGTCCCTTTAGAATTAAAACAAAAAAAAAAAAACCTCACTATAGTTAGGGGTAAGAGGGGTTAGAATTTTGTTTTAGAATGTCTCTTAACAAGAGCCAAACTGTTAGCGATAACATAACCAATGACTTAGAGAATATGGTTGAGGAGCTCAACCACACCCCTTATCTCTATTTAGTATTTAGGGAGTTAAGGTCTCTATATAAACTTAAAAATATTACCATGGGTTCCCATCCCTCCAAACAAAAGCTCCTGGAGAAGTTGGCAGGGTATGCTAAGGACCACCCCTCTGAGCAAGGAGAAGACTTCTCAGATGGGGAAGAAGATGGAAGGGATGAGGATAACTACCAACCACCCTCACTTCCTAGGGAAAACAGGACCCCTGTGCCCCTGACTCCAAGAATACTACTCACAGCACCTAGATCAGACACAGGTGGGTCAGGTGATTCTGAGTCCATTGAGGACAGCCTCAATGAGGAGACCAACCTCTTAGTGATGTTGACCAAAAGATTAGACCTAGAGACAAGACTCCTGGCTCTAGAAAAAGAAAGAGCAGAGATGGGCTTAGCTCCCATCAATGGTGTCAGCAACTTAATAAATACGAACAGAGACCAATCTTATGATCCCAAAATCCCCAAAGGGATTATCCCTAAATTTGAGGAAGGTGATGACATCACCAAATGGTTCACAACTTTTGAGAGAGCTTGTGAAATGAGAAATGTGAGGAAGTCACACTGGGGGGGGACTCTCCTTTGGGAACTGTTCACTGTTAACTGCAGGGACAGACTCCTGACCCTTACAGGGGCAGATGAATGGTCTTATGACCTCATGAAGAATGCTCCTATTGAGGGCTTTGGGCTCACAACTGAGGAATATAGAATTAGATTCAAGGGGGCTCACAAAATCCAAAACCAGTCCTGGATTGACTTCGTAGAATACTCGGTTAAGACACTAGATGGATGGTTAAATGGAAATAATGTGCAAGTTTTCAATGGACTTTACAATCTTTTTATGAAAGAACATATTTTGAGTAATTGCACTAATGAAAAGTTGCATCAACATCTGGTAGACCTATGCCTAATTTCTCCCTGAGAATTGGGAAAGAAGGCAGACTACTGAGTCAGGACTAGGGTAACAAAAACAGTCACTGGGGGTGACCAAAAGAAAGGGGTTACCAAACCTCACCAGGTGAAAGGAGGTGAGAACCCCAAATACAAAAACCAAGAGTCTTCAAAAAGGTCCCTAAAACCTGCTATGAGGGGTGGGTCCCAAAACTCTTTCCAGTCCAATAGTAGGTACAAAGGGAAGAACTTTGATCCCCAGAAGGCCTGGTGTTTCAACTGTAAGAAGTTGGGACACTTAACTGGAGATGCTACTTGTCCTAACAAGAAGCCCCCTAGTCCTCCTCCAGTTAGTACTGGTGTAGTTCATCTCCAGATGGGATTAACAGTGTGCCCAGAGCAAATCAGGGTTCACACTGAAGCAGTTCTAGTCTCTGAGGGTGAAGTTGAGTTTGCCACTTTAGCTGTGTGGCCTCCCAACTTAAAGAAGTATTTACAATACCCCTGGATAAATGGGACTAGGATGAAAGCCCTGAAGGATACAGGTGCCAGTGTCACCATGGTGAGAGACACAGTGGTTTCCCCAGAGGAATACCTGATTGGAAAGTCATATCCAGTCACCAACGCTGACAGTCTTACTACTAACCATGCAATGGCTATTGTACCATTAGACAGGGGGGGGGGGTTTGCTGGCCTGAAACAGGTAGTGGTCTCTCCAAAACTTCCAGACGCTTGTCTGCTTGGAAACGACCTGGGGACCTCAGCATGGGCTGAGGTAGAATTAAAAACCCATGCAGCAATGCTGGACATCCCTGAGATTGTGTGTGTCAAGACTAGAGCACAGAGCCGAGCACAGGGTGAAAAACAAGTGTTGGAGCCTGAAAGAATGGCCCAAACTTCCAAAGGAAAAGCTAAGAAGACTGGGGAACCAGCTTCTGGACATCAAAAGATTCAGGACCCCTCTCCTCAGGGAGAGGACTTGTCAACTCCAGAGGGTACTGAGCCCATGGAACTTGACCCTTACCAGATTGAGCTCTTAGGCCCAGGGGGACCTACTAGGGAACAGCTGTGCCTTGGACAGCAGACCTGTCCAACTCTTGAAAGCCTGAGGCAGCAAGCTGCTGCACAGAAAAAAAGGGAGATGTCAATGGTACCCACAGAGCCTATTGGGAGGAGGGACTCCTGTATACTGAGGCCAGAGACCCTAACCCTGGTACCACTAGGAGAGTGGTAGTGTCTCAGATGTACAGAGAGTTCTTACTCACTTTGGCTCATGACATCCCCTAGCTGGGCATCTTGGCCAGACCAAGACTTGGGAAAGGCTAGTTAGTCACTCTTACTGGCCCCAGATGTCCCAGATAATAAAGAAGTTTGTCAGCTCCAGTGTCACCTGTCAAGCCAGTGGCAAAACAGGTGGACACCCAAAGGCCCCCTTAATTCCACTACCAGTGGTTGGGGTTCCTTTTGAAAGGGTAGGTGTGGACATAGTGGGTCTACTTGAACCCCCACTGCCTCAGGAAACAAATTTATACTGGTGGTAGTGGTTCATGCCACCAGGTATCCTGAAGCAATTCCCCTTAGGACTACTACAGCTCCTGCTGTAGCCAAGGCCCTCATTGGTGTCTTCACCAGGGTAGGGTTTCCTAAGGAGGTGGTGTCATACAGAGAGTCAAACTTCATGTCTGCATACCTCAAACAGATGTGGAATGAGTGTGGGGTGCAGTACAAGATTACTACACCCTATCATCCACAAACAAATGGTCTTGTTGAAAGGTTTAACAAGACATTGAAGGGCATGTTCATGGGGCTCTCTGAATAACTCAAAAGGAGATGGGATGTCTTCCTGCCATACTTGCTTTTCACCTACAGGGAGGTACCTTAGAGGGGAGTAGGGGTTTCCCCCTTTGAACTTCTGTTTGGCCATCCTGTTAGGGGACCACTCTGTCTTGTTAAAGAGGGTTGGGAGAAGCCTCTCCAGGAACCCAAACAGGATATTGTGGACTATGTACTAGGCCTAAGGTCCAGAATGGCAGAGTACATGAAAAAAGCTTCCAAGAATCTTGAGGCCAGCCAGGAGCTCCAGAAGCACTGGTATGACCAAAAGGCTGCACTGGAATACCAAGCAGGGCAAAAGGTGTGGGTTTTGGAGCCTGTGGCACCAAGGGCCCTCCAGGACAAATGGACAAAAGAAAAGTGAGGTCACCTACTTAGTGGACCTGGGCACAAGCAGGACCCCCATGATCCATGTGAACCGCCTAAAGCTTTTCCATGACAGGGCTGACATAACCATGTTGATGGTTACTGATGAGGATCAGGAGACAGAGAGTGAACCTCTCCCTGACCTCCTCTATTACAGACCCAAAAATGGGTCAGTGGATGGAGTTGTCTATTCGGACACCCTTACTGCCCAACAGCAGGCTGACTGTGAGCAAGTCTTACAGCAGTATGCTAAGCTCTTCTCCTTGACCTCTGGTCAGACACACTGGTGTACCCATGATGTGGACGCTGGAGACATTGTACCTGTCAAAAACAAAATCTATCGTCTGTCTGATCAAGTTAAGGTGAGCATCAAAGCTGAAGTCAGCAAGATGCTGGAGTTAGGGGTTATTGAACCCTCTGAGAGCCCCTGGGCCAGCCCAGTTGTCTTAGTCCCCAAACCTCATTCACAGGGTGGAAAGAGAGAAATGAGGTTCTGTGTGGACTATAGAGTTCTCAACTCTGTCACCAAGACAGATGCTCACCCCATACCAAGAGCTGATGAGTTGATAGTTAAACTGGGTATAGCCAAATTTCTTAGTACCTTTGACTTAACTGCAGGGTACTGGCAGATTGGCATGGCCCCAGGAGCCAAAGAGAAAACAGCATTCTCCACACTTGATGGGCATTATCAGTTTACTGTTATGCCCTTTGATTTAAAGAATGTCTCTGCCACCTTCCAAAGGTTGGTGAATGAAGTCCTTGCTGGATTGGAGGCCTTTAGTGCAGCATATCTTCATGATAGTGCTGTCTTTAGCTCCACCTGGCAGGATCACCTGATCCACCCAGGGAAGGTTTTAAAAGCCCTGCAAACTAAAGGCCTAACTATCAATGCAGCCAAATGCCAAATAGGGCAGGGCACAGTTGTATTCTTGGGCCACCATGATGGTGCTGGCCAAGTGCAACCCCTACAGCCCAAGATCCAGGCCATCCTGGACTGGGAGGCTCCAACAACAAAGACCTAAGTCAGGGCATTCCTTGGCTTGCCTGGGTACTACAGGAGGTTTGTGAAAGGGTATGGATCCATTGTGACACCCCTCACAGACCTCACCTCCAAGAAGATGCCCAAAAAGGTAAACTGGACAGTTTGACTGGACAGTCAAAAGGCTTTTGACACCCTGAAAGAGGCAATGTGTTCAGCACCAATTCTCAAAGCTCCAGACTACAACAAGCAGTTCATTGTGCAGACTGATACTTCTGAGCTAAGGATAGGAGCGCTCCTATCCCAGACCAATGATGATGGCCAAGACCAGGCTGTTGCTTTTGTAAGCAGGAGGTTACTCCTCTGGGAGAAACGTTGGAGTGCCATTGAGAGGGAGGCCTTTGCTGTGGTTTGGTCCCTGAAAAAGTTGAGACCATACTTGTTTGGTACTCACTTCACAGTTCAAACTGACCACAGACCTCTCAAATGGCTAATGCAAATGAAAGGTGAAAATTCCAAACTTTTGAGGTGGCCCATCTCCCTACATGGAATGGAATTTACAGTGGAACATAGACCAGGGACTGCCCATGCCAATGCAGATGTACTTTCCAGGTTCTTCCACTTAGACAATGAAGAGTCTTTAGGGAAAGGATAGTCTCATCCTCTTTCATTGGGAGGGTGGGGGGGTTATGTAGGAAAGTGCCCCTGTTTACATGGTTGCCCCCCACTTTTTGCCTGATGTTGATGCTCTTTGACTGAGTGTGCCCTGGGTTCCAGCCAACCAGATACCCAGGGCCTATGTTCTTTCCCTAAAACTGTACTGTGTACCCCCCAATTGGCACCTCGCTGGCCACATGTAAGTCCCTTGTAAAAAGTACCATGGGTACCAAGGGCACTGTGACCAGGGAAGGCCTCTAAGGGCTGCAGCACATATTGCGCCACCATTAGAGGCCATGTACTCTGACACACACACACACTGCCATTGCAGGTTGCGTGTTTTGGTGCAGAACAAGGTGAAGAGTTGACATGGCACACATCCCTGTGTGCCATGCCTACAACCCACTGCCTATGGCATAGGTCAGCCACCCCTCTAGCTGGGTACACTATACAGTATATGGTTTGGGAGTTTGTAATTATGAACTCCCCAGCACCATAATGGCTCTACTGAAAACTGTGAAGTTTGATATCAAACTTCTTAGCACATTAAGCTCACACTGATGCCAGTGTAGGATTTAATGTAAAATGCACTCAGAGGGCATCTTAGAGATGCCCCCTGAAAAACAACCTGACTCTAGTGTCTTGGCTGACTGGCCGCTCGCCAGCTGCCACCCTCAGACATGTTTCTGGACCCTGGGTTGAGAGCCTCCTGCTCTTGGGGTCCTGAAACAGAGCACATCCTGGGCAGAGGTGGCAAGCCTCCTCCCCCAGGATGGGCAGGGTCCACAAAGGGGAAGCTTTAAAGGCTTACCACCTTTATGAGCTACCCCAGCCATTTGCTGCACCCAGCAACTGCCCCCCACCGGTTCTGACCACCACTTTGGGTGGGAGAATCTGCGGGAAAACCAAGATAGCAGGAGAGGTGTGCCCACCTTTGCCAACCCCACCCCTCAGGTGGGGGAGGCGAGGCAAAGCACAACACTCAGTCCCCGCCATCTTGAAGATGGGGGGACCAAGCCAACCAGAGTGAGGCTTATGCCCCCCTCCCACTGGAGGGTGGCATAATAGGGGGTGTACCCACCTCAAGGAAAGGACCAATTGGTCTTAACCTTTACCTACCTGAAATTTAGTATTTAGGGGCAACCCTGAACCTTTCCTCCTCAGACAGGAAGAGAGAAGAAGAAGAAGGACCGAAGAGCCATGCTGAAGAAAGAAGAGGAGGACACCAACTGACTTGGCCCAGCCTACTGGTCTGTCCTGAATTCGACCTACTCCAGCGGAATCCCAGCGTGTCCTGCAGCCAGCAGCCCCCCAGATCCCGGAGGACCAGCCCAGCCTTCATTGAAAAGACTTTGTCTCCCGTGAGCACTGGATTTGCTCACCAACAGACTCTAGCTCCGGCCAAATCCGCGAGTCTGCACCTCGCTGCAATGGACGCCCACGGCCCGAGTTCGAGTGACCCAACACCACGAGAAGGTCTCCCCGGCGATTTTTCTTGCAAAGTACTACTACACTTACCTGTGCCAGGCCTTGCTGGGTTCTAAAAATAAAATACAACTAAATACTATTTTTACACAAAACAAAGTGGTCAGAGTTCAGTCTTCGAGTGTGTGAAATCATTTCTTGCCTGAGTGTGTCCAATAAATTCTTAACATTACCCTCTGATAAAGCCTTACTGCCACAAATAGAGAGTAAGGTATTAACTACTTTTACCTCTGCCTACATTTGGGGATCCACTTGACTCTGTGCGCACTATACCTTACTTTGGTATAGTATATACAGAGTCAGCTTCCTACAGTTCACAAATGGGTTACTACCCTGGGACTCTACCATATCTGGAGGATTAGGCACCCTAGACAGCAACAGTATACGCATACTTCGTCCACCAATCATTTACATGCTCCTTACACCAGCACCAGATGTCCTTTCTGTCTCCCACATAAAGATCCTCTCAAGTGGGACTTCAGATCACGCCCCAATTCTCATGCACATTGGTACATCATGTCCCTCTAGGCACCCAATGTAGTGACTTAATGCGTGGCACCTTCAAAATGAAGTGTACTGCTGTGCAATAGAGCATGAAATTATACAATACTTCCACTTTAATTCCGGGTCCGTGCGGAATGCAGGCCCTCTGTGGGCGGCCTGTAAGGTTACTGTCAGGGGGCATGCCAAAACCATGCTTCGTAAGGCTTAAGAAACAAAGAGCCTACAGCTTACCCAATTAGAGACTCAAACCCTACGCCTTGAATTGCAGCTGTCCACAACCACACCTGATACTGTTTAGAGGCAATTAACACTGGTCTGTGAAGAAATAAGGCTCCTCTCCCTCGAGGCAGCAAAGCAGATTTGGCGGGCCTCAACGGCACAGATCTACGGTTGGGGGGGCAAGAATGGGAAGCTGCTGTAATGGCTACCCCGACCATTAATGAGCAGAGTCATACCTGAAATAGTCGACAGTGAGGGACGCACACACTGTACCTCCTTGGAGATTGCTCCAACCCTTTGTGAATTATTATGCTTTGTTCTATTCTGCAACCCACTGACTAGCAACTGAAGTAGTCAGGCCCTTCTTGATGAGGTGTGTCTCCATCGCCTCTCCAATGCTGAATGTCAGGATTTAGAGAGACCCATCACATGGACAAGATTAACAATGCCATTTCAGCAATAGCAACTGGCAAAAAGCCTGGTCCTGAGGGCTATCTCATTGAATTTTATAGCCACTTTAGAGATATTATTTCCCCACACTTTTTAAACCTGTATAGGGAGGCGCTGCAAGATGGCTCTTTCCCATGAGAGGTCCATCAGGCAACATTTGTAGTGATTCCAAAGACCCATACCCCTCGGTATCTTGTGCTGCTTAACGCCCAATATCTTTAAATGTACAAATGTCATTTTATCTTCATCCACGAGGTGACAGGGCTATCTACATAGCCATAACATTGCTAATCTATACGTACATCACAAGGATGCTTTCTATTATAAATAATGAGCATCCCAAAAGATTGGCAGAGGATGCCCTTCAGCTAGCACTGAGGGTCCCTGCATGCTGAGACTTCACCACGCAGCGGTCTGACATCTCTGTGAGGGGGTGTCAAGTTCGTGACCAAGACAGGCTCCTACATTCTCTCCCACCAGGTAACGGGGTTGGATCGTCCCTTTGGGGCGAATTCTTGGCTTCACACCTCCACACACCCTAACTACACGCAGAGTAGGGTTTGCATATATACACCGTTTTAGCACAATGGTAGAACTATATCTAATATTCACACTTTTGGTGCTTGTAATCACTTTCATCTTCTTCTGTCTACTGATTATCACAGCACATGTATTCTATACAAGAATACCTTTGGTTCAATAAATATTTTGAAAACATCACACTGTGTATTCTTTGTATATTTCTCTGAGCACAAGTAAGCATGAGTGACTGAGCAAAAGGTTCTGATCTGTTTCCATGATCCCTGCAGGGTCAGGTTTGTCATGTTCAGTGGTTGCCAGACACCATTCGCTCCATGGTAGGATTAGGGGAGCTTATGATGGCACTGTGAGCTAGCTGGTCTCTAGGCCAACATATCCTGCGGGGGTGCCCGGAACAGTTTGGACACCTCACCCAAAGTTTATGTTGTCCAACAAACACACAGATCCTACGGAGTAGTAGGAACAACACGACATGGCACTGTCAACGTTGGTTGGTTTCTTATTTAATGGTCTATCTGAGTAGTTCAATTGTGCATTTCTCAGAGACTCCTACTCACCTCCAAACCGGAGACATCCGTGGTAAGAAGGGAAATCTGCCTCAGCTGAGTAGGTATACCCTGTGTTTTGGCTACAGGTTATTCAAGCTTGTAGGATGAAAATGTCCCACATTGTGTAAACCCCATCTCCATAAATTCATTTTCTAAATTTCTTATCTCTTCACATAATGTCCTTAAATGGAGAAACAGGTGGAGAAGAAGTAGAAACTCTAATATTACAGAAAATTGCAGACATGCAGTTACTATGAAATTACTACAATATGGTCTCCCTGCAACGGGTAGAGACATTACCTTTGTGGTCGAGGCACAAGAAGCATTTAGAACAGAGGTTTTCTATTCTTGGGTTACATTCCCGGCTGTGGATGCATGCACAAAGTTGTATCACACTTACATTGAAGATGAAACACCAGATGAATACATTCCATATGTGGACATAGAAATTCCATTACATTACCAAGAACACATAATTTGGTTTAAAGGCGCCCTCCCCCACACCATAGTAAATGTGAGACTTGGTCCACTCAGTAAAGAAGGATCGACATGGCCGGTCTTAGCTGCTTATACACCGCATCCTATTCTTGCTAATTTAGCTGCAGCAGAATAAACAACACTGTACGAAGATCTAATAAAGATTCACAGAAATCTTACACATTTCATAATGCGAACACTCACAATTACCCCTGCACGGACTACTCAGGCTGCACAACTACAATTGGCTACTATGGGTATCAGTTCGCAAACGCTGAATCTTGTGTTCCGAAGATTCCCACCCGTCAGAAGTAAATTCCATTCTGGATAGCACAAAAAGCAAGGTAGCTTGAAGTGGTTTTTCCCCATACGGGCCCACTGGAAAAGCACAGAATATTAATGATCTGCCTGCCAATGGGGATGGCTTCCCCGGTGGAAGATTGTGACACTTGGGGTACAGTCTTCTCTGCTGTCTACACTAGAACACATGGTAACCCTTCACTGACTGTCTTGCCTGAAGTACTGAAACAGGTACTGAATGAGTAGGGGCAGTACCTGCCCTGGACTTGGGGATGAAACTGATGGGCAATTTTGCCGCAGTATCAGCCATTATGTTAAGTAACATAAAAGGGGAGGCAGCTGCATTGGCTATACACCAACGCCTGAGGGAATTCACTCCTGCAAAGCAGGAGAGGGAATTGCCTAAAATTATCGAAGAAACCTATGCTAGGCTAGATAGAGATAATTTGGGACCAGCCCTGGGAAACCACAAGTTAAGAGTAATTCTGAAAAGGATAACTCTAAGTAAGCACTCGATTCTTCAAAGAAGAAATGGGACAATAAACAAAAATATAAACAAAACAAGAGACGATCACCGGGTGGGTCTCCTCAACAGGAAACTACTGAAAAGAAATATAATCTGAGAAGCCATGATAATATTAGAAAGCCTGACAGGTATCAGGACACTGATACACGTACCTCTTGTTCCTTTCAGGATTAATCCGATACACATTCAGAGAGAGGTGGACGGTCAGAGCCCAGATCAGAAGCGCGCGTGAAATCGAAGAGGGATTCACAATGCTCATCAGACTACATCACTTAAAAAGAAGACAAGTCAATCAATCAATCAATCAGGGATTTGTGAAGCGCACTACTCACCTGTGAGGGTCTCAAGGTGCTGGAGGGGATATCAGGCAGCTCCGAGTCATCCGAAGAACCAGGTCTTGAGGCTCTTCCTGAATGCTTGCAGTGTGGGGGTTCATCTGATGCTGAGGGGTAGTTTGTTCCAGGTCTTGACCACGATGTAGGAGAAGGTTCTTACTCCTGTTCCAGCTCTCCGGATGCGAGGGATTTCGGCCAGGGTGAGGTCGGCAGAGCGGAGGTTTCTCTTGAGGGCGTGGAAGGAGATTCTTTCATGGAGGGATTTGTGGGAATGGGTGAGCAGCTGAAGGTCACTCTCTTTTCGATGGGGAGCCAGTGGAGGTCTTGTAGGTGCTGGGTGATGTGGTCTTGTCATGGGATGCCAAAGATGAGTCTGGCTGCGGCATTCTGGACGGTCTGGAGTTTGTGGAGTAGAGATTAGTTGACTCCGGCATAGAGGGCGTTCCCATAGTCCAGTCTGCTTGTTATGAGAGCGTGGGTGACGGTCTTCCTGGCTTAGGGGGGATCCACTTGAAGGTCTTGCAGAGTATGCGGAAGGTGTTGAAGCATGTGGAAGATACGGTGTTGATCTGTCGGTTCATGGTGAGGGTGGAGTCAAGTATGATGCCGAGGTTGCAGGCGTAGTCAGTTGGTGTGGGAGGGTTGCTGAGGGCCCGTGGCCACCAGGTGTCGTCCCACGCAGAGGGGGTGGTTTCGAGGACGAGGACTTCTGTTTTCTCCAAGTTGAGCTTCAGACAGCTGCTGCTCATCCAGGATGCAACATCCTTCATTCCTTCCTGGAAGCTGTGCTTAGTGATGTTGCGTTCCTTGGTGAGGGAGAGGGTGAGCTGGGTGTCGTCTGCGTAGGATACTATGCTGAGTCCGTGTTTCCTGACGATGGCTGCAAGGGGGGCCATGTAGATGTTGAAGAGCGTGGGGCTGAGTGAGGAACCCTGGGGTACTCCACATTTGATCTCTGTGGGTTCGGAGAGGAAGGGTGGGAGTCTTATGCTTTGAGTTCCATCAGCGAGGAAGGAGAGGATCCAGTCAAGGGCAGTTCCCTGTATGCTGGCATCATAGAGTCTGGCGGCTAATGTGCGGTGGGAGACGGTGTCGAAGGCTGCTGAGAGGTCCAGTAGGATGAGTGCTGCCGTGTGGCCTTGGTAGAGGAGAGTGCGGATGTCGTCCGTGTCGGCTAGGAGGGGGGTCTCGGTGCTGTGGTTGATGCGGAATCTGGATTGAGAAGTGTCGAGGATCAAGTTGGATTCTATGAAGTCCGTGAGCTGGATGTTGACGATCTTCTCAGTGACTTTGGCGGCGAAGGGGAGGAGGGAGATGGGTCTGCAGTTCTTGAGGTCTGTTGGGTCTCCAGAGGGCTTCTTGAGGAGGGGTTTTACTTCTGCGCATCTCCTGTCGTCGGGGAAGTTGCCAGTTTTGAGGGAGCAGTTGATTGTACGTCGTAGTTCCGATGCTACGGTGGAGGCGACACTGTGGAGGATGTGTGGCAGGCAGGGGTCAGTGGGGGCTCCTGAGTGAATATTCTTCATGGTCTTTGCGGGGTCTTCTGTGGTGACCGGGGTTCAGGCGGTGATGGTCAGCTGGATGGTGTTGCTGGTGGCTGGTGTTGTGTCTGTGCCCCTGTCCCTGTCTGTTCGTCGAAGTTGTCATAGAGGGTCTTGATCTTGTGGTGGAAAAAGGAGCCGAGTTTGTTGCAGAGATCCTGGGAGGGAGGGACGTCCGAGGTTTAGCTGGGGGGTTTGGTGAAGAGTTCCTTAGGGTTGCGGGGGTTGGAGAGGATTTGGTCCTGGATGAAGCTCCTTTTCGTGGACCTGATGAGTTGGTGGTGTTCTGTCATGGCGGTCTTGTAGGTGGTGCGTGCTTCTCAGGTTTTTCCTTCCTCCATGCTTCCTCGAGTCGTCGGCACGTGCGATTGGATTCCTGAAGGTCAGTGGTGAACCAGGAGGCTTTCGAGGTGCATTGTCTGTAGGAGTTCTGGAGGGGGCGAGCGTGTTTGTGTAGCCTGTGAGCCATCTGTGGAGTTCGTTGGCTGCAGAGTTGGCGTTGGTAGTGATGGGAGGAGGAGTGTGGCTGAGGGCGGAGTTGCGGTGCTCTTCGGTGGTCTTGCTCCAGTTTCTGCCTGGGGGCGTGGTGGAGGCTTGTGTGCGGTGGGCTTCAAGAAGGAGAAGTGGACACAGTGGTGGTCCGTCCAGAGGGGTTGCGTGGTGTGGCTGAAGCGGATGTTGTTTCCTCCTGCGAAGATGGGGTCGAGGATGTGTTCTGCCTTGTTGATGGGGCTGTGACGAGCTGCTGCAGTCCGATGTTGGCGCGGTTGTCTAGGAGGGTGGTGGAGTTGGGGGTCGCTGAGGCTGTTGAGGTGGAAATTCAGGCCTCCGAGCAGTGCGTAGTGCATGGAGGCGAGGGGCGCGATGAGGTCTGCGATGGTGATGGCGAATGGTGCTCGAGGTCCGGGAGGTCTGTAGGTGAGATATCCACGTAGAGTCATTCTGGGGTTGGTCGGGCTCCGGAAGTGGATGTGTTCCATGGGGGGCGAGGCTTCGTTCAAGCTTGTCGTTGTGAGTCGGAGGGAGTTTATGTGTGCGATGGCAAGTCTACCTCCAGGTGGTTGGGGCAGTCTTTCCTCTGGATCTTGTGGAGCTGGTGTTGGTCCAGGTCTCTGTGAGGAAGGCCACGTTGGGCAAGAGGGTGTTTAGGAGGTCCCAGATTTCTACTGAGTGTCTGTGTAGGGAGTGAACGCTGAGGAGGATGCAGCTCAGGGGTTTGGGCTCGCTGGCATCCGGTGGGTTGGCGGTACAGTAGGGGTCCGGAGGTGGGTGAAGGAGCAGCAGCAGTGTCGGCCGGAGAACTGTCCCTGGGTGGTGTTCGGCATCGACAGCTGGCAGTTGTTGTTTCTTCTGGTGTTGAGTGCGTGGAGGGTTGCTGAGTCATAGCGGTGGGGGTTTGGAGGACCAGGGTCCCTGGCTCTGGTAGCGGTCGGGTCACGGACAGGCGCAGACGGGCTTGCCTTTGGCACGCCAGTGGTTCAGCGCCATTAAGTAACGGTCGGGGGAGGGATAGCAGCTGGGAAGTGGGACCGGGAACAGGCAGGGGGGAGGGGCCGCGGGGGCAGCAGCGGCAGGAAAAGGGAGCGAAGCAGCAGCAGTGCAAATGACAAGACAAAAAGGGAAAAAGGCACAAAAGGCAACAAGGCAACAGGAGACAGAGGCACAAGAATAACCAGGCATCAGAGGCACAAAAAAAACCAGCGAGCAAGAGACAAAAGGCACAAAACGGTCAACACGGTCAAATTAAAAACAGAAAGACAAACAGAAAGAGAAAAACAGGGCACAACACAGTCAAATTAAAAACAGAAAGACAAGACAGGGCACAGACAGACAAAAATAGGGCAGCAGACAGGAGGCTGGCGGGGCGGATCAGCAGAAGAGCAAGGCTCTCCCACTGGACCACCAGGGATGAGGCGCAGGCAGGAGCCTGCGGGTGGAGGAGGGCCTCGAACACCTTACCTGAAGGCAGCGAGGTGCAGGGGGCAGCGGCACAACAACGGAGCTGCACAAGGGGAGAGCATTTTCCCTGACAGGGAGGTCAGAGGTCTAAGACTCCTAAACCTCAATTCAAAAAGAAGAAGGTTGCTGGGATTAAAATAAGACATGCCCAGGCTACTGAGAACTCTGCTTCTGAATGGGGAATGGGCAGTGACGATGCTGGACAGTGCGGCAGAAGTCACAATAGCTCGCCGGAATCTGATGAATTGTCTGGCGGTAGTAGCGCTGAGTGAGCATATCATGGTGGAAACACCTGTTACAAGGGTAAGGTTTCCCCATCGTTTATACAAAATAACACTCCAACTGGAGGGATACATACCCAGGAAATCAAGGCTTTGTTTTGGGGGAACTTGACATATAGTTACGATATTTTTTTGGCTGAAAAAGACTGGCCATCTGAATTCGTAATGGAATGCCCAATGGGGGAAACAGTAATTTTACCTGCTTCCTCTGACCTCTTTCCGGAATCAATTAAACACTTATACGCCAAGGAGTGGGCGTTAGCGCTAGCTTCTGCGCTATACCGAAATCATGTTGGGTGGGATGATGAGTGTCCTCATCGCAAAATCCCATTAAAATCAGTTCTCCAACCCCAGAGACAGTACCCATTAAAGCTTGAAGCTAAAAAACAAGTTAGGGAAATCCTTGAACAACTTGAATACCAAGGTGTAATAGAAAATGTAACCTCATCAATGAATAATCCTTTCTTTCCTGTAATGAACAATTCATACCGTCTAGTTTTAGACTACAAACATTTAAACACATCCACTCGCACATTTGCAATACAAAATGCACACAGTGCTGCACTAATAAATAACATTGTGATACAAAAATACAAAACGACTCTAAATATCTCAAATGGATTTTCCTGCCAGAATATAGCACCTAAAAGCAAATATTTGACAGCATTTGCAGCGCTAGGTTCACAAAGGCAATTTTGCCGTTTACCTCAGGAGTATAAGAATAGCCCTAGGCTATTTTCATCCAAAATTCTGATAAGAAGGCATTGTCCTATGTAGATAATATTTATCTGATGGACGATGAATTGATTAAACACTAGGACAGAGTAGACTGTATAGTTCTAGGGTTTGCTCACTTGGGCTACAATTTTAAGTTCAGAAAATCCCAAATTGCCCATCTCAACGTCCTGTTTCTGGGATACGAGTTGTCAAGTGTAGCCAAAAGCCTGGCAGCACATTCTTTTAGAAAAATGTGCATTGCTCCAACCTCCAACGACTCTGAAAAGACTACAATCCATTTTAGGATGTAAAAACTTTGGTAGAATATACATTTTGGATTACGCAGAATGAGTAAAACCGTTCTACGATTCAATTAGACCTGATTTTTTCAATCAACCACTGGACACAGGAACATACAAACATTTTACGTTCCATATAAGCTGACATGATAGCTTCTAAACATTTACACACACGTGTAAACACAACGAACCTGGTGATCCGCATAGTCGCTGGACCAACTGGGTACACCTATATCACTTTCAATGACGATGATACAGTACCCATTGCACACAAATCACATCTGTACACAAATGCTGAAATGCGTTTTATACACATTGAGAAAATTCTCATAGTGGTACAGACTGCTATAGTGAGAAACAAAGCACTAGCAGAGGGGAAACGCATAATTGTGGTTACCCTGGTACCGACCTTAGAGGCCGTTACCAAAGCGAGTGTTCCAAATGCCAAAGCATTACATCCACAATGGATTCAATGGGATAACTCTCTTACTGCAACAGATGTAGATTACAGATTCGATTCCACATTACAAATACAAGCATTCCTGCAGTACGAACAAAAATATCCTCTGGTGAATGAAATAATGCAAAACCAAAGGGGATGATGGACGGAGTGTTGAACATTGCAAGCACTCACCCCCAGTCAACTGATCTGGGTTTAATCCATCATCATTCTTTAGCTCACTCCGCCACCCCAGTTCAGACATAGCCATATGCAAATCAGTCTGACCCTGTGCCTCATGGGAACAGTCCAGCCCGAACTGCCAAGCCATGTCTTCCCTGGACCGGAAACAAGCATCCTGGGACCGGTTTCTGGCTTACAGCCATCATCAGCCAGGCTATCTTGAATCCAGTGGCAAAGTGAGCAAGGGACCCACGTCTGGGCATACCCTGCCAACTTAGGGCGAACATAGCAAAACCAAAGGGGATGATGGACGGAGTGTTGAACATTGCAAGCACTCACCCCCAGTCAACTGATCTGGGTTTAATCTATCATCATTCTTTAGCTCACTCCGCCACCCCAGTTCAGACATGGCCATATGCAAATCAGTCTGACCCTGTGCCTCATGGGAACAGTCCAGCCCGAACTGCCAAGCCATGTCTTCCCTGGACCGGAAACAAGCATCCTGGGACCGGTTTCTGGCTTACAGCCATCATCAGCCAGACTATCTTGAATCCAGTGGCAAAGTGAGCAAGGGACCCACGTCTGGGCATACCCTGCCAACTTAGGGCGAACATAGCAAAATCAAAGGGGATGATGGACGGAGTGTTGAACATTGCAAGCACTCACCCCCAGTCAACTGATCTGGGTTTAATCCATCATCATTGTTTAGCTCACTCCGCCACCCCAGTTCAGACATGGCCATATGCAAATCAGTCTGGAAGGGTATGCCCAGACGTGGGTCCCGTGCTCACTACGCCACTGGAGTCAAGCTATCCTGGCTGATGAAGGCTGATAGCCTGAAACCGGTCCTAGGATGCTTGATTCCGGTCCAGGGAAGACATGGCTTGGCAGTTCGGTCTGGACTGTTCCCATGAGGCACAGGGTAAAGACTGATTTGCATATGGCTATGTCTGAACTGGGGTGGCGTGGTGAAGCAAAATAACGATGGATTAAACCCAGATCTGTGACTGGGGGTGAATGTTTGCCAATGTGCAGCATTCCGTCCATCATCTTGTGTGTTTTGCATTTCGGCCTAAGTGGGAAGGGTATGCCCAGACGTGGGTCCCGTGCTCACTACGCCACTGGAGTCAAGCTATCCTGGCTGATGAAGGCTGATAGCCTGAAACCGGTCCTAGGATGCTTGATTCCGGTCCAGGGAAGACATGGCTTGGCAGTTCGGTCTGGACTGTTCCCATGAGGCACAGGGTCAAGACTGATTTGCATATGGCTATGTCTGAACTGGGTTGGCGTGGTGAAGCAAAATAACGATGGATTAAACCCAGATCTGTGACTGGGGGTGAATGTTTGCCAATGTGCAGTATTCCGTCCATCATCTTGTGTGTTTTGCATTTCGCCCTAAGTGGGAAGGGTATGCCCAGACGTGGGTCCCGTGCTCACTACACCACTGGAGTCAAGCTATCCTGGCTGATGAAGGCTGATAGCCTGAAACCGGTCCTAGGATGCTTGATTCCGGTCCAGGGAAGACATGGCTTGGCAGTTCGGTCTGGACTGTTCCCATGAGGCACAGGGTCAAGACTGATTTGCATATGGCTATGTCTGAACTGGGGTGGCGTGGTGAAGCAAAATAACGATGGATTAAACCCAGATCTGTGACTGGGGGTGAATGTTTGCCAATGTGCAGCATTCCGTCCATCATCTTGTGTGTTTTGCATTTCGGCCTAAGTGGGAAGGGTATGCCCAGACGTGGGTCCCGTGCTCACTACGCCACTGGAGTCAAGCTATCCTGGCTGATGAAGGCTGATAGCCTGAAACCGGTCCTAGGATGCTTGATTCCGGTCCAGGGAAGACATGGCTTGGCAGTTCGGTCTGGACTGTTCCCATGAGGCACAGGGTCAAGACTGATTTGCAATTGGCTATGTCTGAACTGGGGTGGCGTGGTGAAGCAAAATAACGATGGATTAAACCCAGATCTGTGACTGGGGGTGAATGTTTGCCAATGTGCAGCATTCCGTCCATCATCTTGTGTGTTTTGCATTTCGCCCTAAGTGGGAAGGGTATGCCCAGACGTGGGTCCCGTGCTCAATACGCCACTGGAGTCAAGCTATCCTGGCTGATGAAGGCTGATAGCCTGAAACCAGTACTAGGATGCTTGATTCCGGTCCAGGGAAGACATGGCTTGGCAGTTCGGTCTGGACTGTTCCCATGAGGTACATGGTCAAGACTGATTTGCATATGGCTATGTCTGAACTGGGGTGGCGTGGTGAAGCAAAATAATGATGGATTAAACCCAGATCTGTGACTGGGGGTGAATGTTTGCCAATGTGCAGCATTCCGTCCATCATCTTGTGTGTTTTGCATTTCGCCCTAAGTGGGAAGGGTATGCCCAGACGTGGGTCCCGTGCTCACTACGCCACTGGAGTCAAGCTATCCTGGCTGATGAAGGCTGATAGCCTGAAACCGGTCCTAGGATGCTTGATTCCGGTCCAGGGAAGACATGGCTTGGCAGTTCGGTCTGGACTGTTCCCATGAGGCACAGGGTCAAGACTGATTTGCATATGGCTATGTCTGAACTGGGGTGGCGTGGTGAAGCAAAATAACGATGGATTAAACCCAGATCTGTGACTGGGGGTGAATGTTTGCCAATGTGCAGCATTCCGTCCATCATCTTGTGTGTTTTGCATTTCGGCCTAAGTGGGAAGGGTATGCCCAGACGTGGGTCCCGTGCTCACTACGCCACTGGAGTCAAGCTATCCTGGCTGATGAAGGCTGATAGCCTGAAACCGGTCCTAGGATGCTTGATTCCGGTCCAGGGAAGACATGGCTTGGCAGTTCGGTCTGGACTGTTCCCATGAGGCACAGGGTCAAGACTGATTTGCAATTGGCTATGTCTGAACTGGGGTGGCGTGGTGAAGCAAAATAACGATGGATTAAACCCAGATCTGTGACTGGGGGTGAATGTTTGCCAATGTGCAGCATTCCGTCCATCATCTTGTGTGTTTTGCATTTCGCCCTAAGTGGGAAGGGTATGCCCAGACGTGGGTCCCGTGCTCAATACGCCACTGGAGTCAAGCTATCCTGGCTGATGAAGGCTGATAGCCTGAAACCAGTACTAGGATGCTTGATTCCGGTCCAGGAAGACATGGCTTGGCAGTTCGGTCTGGACTGTTCCCATGAGGTACATGGTCAAGACTGATTTGCATATGGCTATGTCTGAACTGGGGTGGCGTGGTGAAGCAAAATAATGATGGATTAAACCCAGATCTGTGACTGGGGGTGAATGTTTGCCAATGTGCAGCATTCCGTCCATCATCTTGTGTGTTTTGCATTTCGCCCTAAGTGGGAAGGGTATGCCCAGACGTGGGTCCCGTGCTCACTACGCCACTGGAGTCAAGCTATCCTGGCTGATGAAGGCTGATAGCCTGAAACCGGTCCTAGGATGCTTGATTCCGGTCCAGGGAAGACATGGCTTGGCAGTTCGGTCTGGACTGTTCCCATGAGGCACAGGGTCAAGACTGATTTGCATATGGCTATGTCTGAACTGGGGTGGCGTGGTGAAGCAAAATAACGATGGATTAAACCCAGATCTGTGACTGGGGGTGAATGTTTGCCAATGTGCAGCATTCCGTCCATCATCTTGTGTGTTTTGAATGAAATAATGCCTCTCAAACTATATCATTACATCATTTACACTGATGGATCTGCTCAGCCTGCCATAGGGACAAGACACCAATATTCCGCAGCATGCGCAATCGTAAAGGGGCACATGCATGACGGAAAGTTCTATCCTGAAAAAACACACACGCAGTCCCTAGGGGATTGTACCTCACAGCTAGCAGAACTCAAAGTCCTAATTCTGGCACTACAAAGTATGGATCACGGGCTCCCCACACTTATAGTGTGCGATTCATATTACTGTGTCCAGTCCTAGAATGAATATCTTCACTACTGGGGCCAAAATGGGTTTCAAGATTCCAAGGGTTGCACAATAAAGCACAAGCTGTTTTGGGAACAGATGTCAAAGCTGAAAGAGTGCTTGCCACGGGCTCATGTAATCCACACAATGAATCATCAACGTGTTGGCATTCAGGTTGAAGGGAATTCCATGGCTGACGAAGCCGCTAATGCAACAGTCCGTACTGCTGCCATTGCTGCAATCACTCATTCTAGTACGAGATTAGACAGAGACTTCATGGTGGCTGTCAATGCTGCTCACAATGACACACACCTGCCGAAAGGCTTTCCACTCAAGTACTCCTACAAGTTAGATGCATAAAACATTCTGTATGCTCAGATTCCAGGAGTGGGGGATAAAGTTATACCAAACACTGATCGCAGATTGGTTTTAAAACTAGCTGCACATGAGGGACTGGGATCAGTACAAACAGGGGTTACTGCTACTGTTTCATTACTGAAGCAGCACTATTGGTGGCCTGGTCTTACAAAACAGACCACAGACTTTGTCCTCAAATGTGACATCTGCCAGCAGATGAAGGGTTCGACCATAGCACATCCTCCACAGACACCTCTATTGATTTCAGACAAGCCTTTAGCAGTTGTATATTTGGATCACTGCAGCCCATAAAACTCAGACGGGCCCGTACAAGTATATCTTGGTGGCAGTGGATTCATGCTCCATATTCCTGTGGGTTGGGCCACATCAGTCGGTACGCTTGAACTGTTATAAAGGATTTGCAAGTCTTTATCAGGACATACGCAATTGGCACACTACATACCGACCAGGGTCTGGCATTTAGCTCTCGGGCTTACAAAGAGGCCATGGGAAGTTTGGGTGTGACCTTGTGGTACTCCTCCCCCTATCATCCGAAGGGAAATTTGATAGTTGAGAGGAAAAACCGCGACTTAAAGCAGTCCTTAACAGCAAGGGTATTAGGCTTGAGTCACAGTTGGGTCAATCACCTATATGGGGTCCAGAGGGCAGTCAATAACATGCCAAGAAAAACCCTGGGTAGTCGTACTCCATATGAAATCCTGTTTGGTGTGAGAATGTGGGTACTAGACCTCGATAATGTAAGCACAGTGGCAGTGGAAACACCATTTGACATCAATGAACGTTTGGCTGTTTTACAGGAACTCATTGAAGTTCGGGGCGCACAAAGCAACGTCTGAGTAATACGCATCACCACTGGAGAAGTGAAAGTTGTACCGCAAGACCCGGCTGGGTCCCGAAGATCAGGGATCTGGTCAGGGAAAAAAAGTGGACAGTAAAGAATTCTGGCCATCTTATAGAGCGCCTGTACCTGTCCTGGGTGTCAAGGATACCAGAACTGTACTTCTTCTGCCTCTTGCTGGCTGCCGAGATAAAAGTTTTTTTGCTGTTGATCTGATCAAACCACACTATGTGGCCGATTCTCAACAGTAGGCCACTTTGGCTTCTGGGTAGCCGCCTCACTCCTCTCGCTACCATTCAGTTAGTTCAGATGGAAGCTTTAATAACCACAGAAGATTCCACTCTCCCAAAAGAAAGTGAATACAACAATTAATACAACAATTAAGTATTACTTCTTCCTGTGCAGTAAACAAGTACTGAAACACGAATCTCAATTTGGAAAATTGACGACGTCTATGTGAACATGCTGCAGATTGAGTCATCTCCAAGTTCTGCAAAACCTGCTTAGTGGCCCAAAATAGACCGTGCGGCGTCTGGCTACTTCGTGCATTACGATGACTTCTCATCATATTCAAGTGAATCTGAGATACCACCGCCTCTCCCTTTCAAGCTAGAAGTACATGCTCTCTATCTTTGGCTGAAAAAGACATACTTTGTTACTCCATGGTTACATCTCTGGATTACAATTGGATTACTTTTCCTGGTCCTTTGGATTGGCTTGGTGACTGTCTTTTTCCTACTCCTGAATGGACACTATCTCCCAGAATGCTCTGCAGTACAACTTGTGAATGTGATACTGAAACCACATGCAATCATCGCACTGTGAACTAAAGGACTTGTCCCTGGTGAACATTACAGCAGTTCCAGTTCCGGAAGGAATAGTGTGAGACTGGGTATCATATGATGTGTATGGTCCTACTGAACTTTTACAAATACCATAGTTGTTTAAAATTTCCTTAAATGATATCATCACCTTTAGTACTTTCTCTGATGATTGGGACATTGAAACTGTGCACAATTTGCGTGCAGCCTTACAGCAATCAGCTGCATTTTATTCTGATGAATTGTATGATGGTACATCTGATTTTGTTAAATTGTTTTGCTATCAACATTATGATCACCATTTCTTACACAAAGCTAGTATCCCACCTGCTGTTTATAATTATATTCAATAGGAACACTGCCCAACACCGCCAAAAGGAAGTTCAAAAACATTTGCACAAAAGTTTGCTTATTTTTCTGGTTTTGACACCTCAGACCCGGCCTCTTACTACTATAGGCTTGCACCAACACCTGCAAAGAAAATATGCTAGCAAACACAAAGCTGATATACTCTGCTTCCTTTCTTTCCCAGATGTCTGGACAGGGTTTCGACTTTTGGAAAGACACCATAGATACAAAATCTGTATGGAGGACAATAGATTGTCAGGTTCAAGGAACAGATGCCTTATTCAGAGCATGCCTCATACCTCATCAGAGAATTTTCCTGAATAAAACAGTGCAACAAACTTCCTGTCTTGGAATAGCCAAGATGAAGGATTTGAACACACCTTGTATTACCGCATTCTCATGATTTGAGAAATGACAGCATTTCACACAATACAGTGAGGATACACTATATACCATAATACAAAACGGTTCTTACAATTGTGGACACAAATGGGTATCAATCTAGATTCCTGGGCAACACCGACAGATTTAGTATCAATAGGCCTGATCAGCGATATGTATAATCAGAACACTCGGGTTGGTGACATCATATAGAGTTGGGAAGTTGTGCCTTGATTGGCTAAAAACCTCAACACTTGTCCCTTCTTTCTGATGACAAGGATCTCAGGGATTTCTTGTTAGATCTCCGAAACCCACATCAAAAGCGCTTCTTGTATGCAATATACAACGAGGTGTGGAAAGTTTCTCAACAGGAAGCTGTTGAGACACTGCGCAAGATTGATAGTGTTAATTTAGAAAAGGCTTTGGCTGACAATGGTATGACGACATTAACATCCAGAATTTATTCACTGGGCAACATAGTATCTTCTGCAATCGACATAATACAGCAGGATATGTCTATCTTACAACATGGACAATCACAACTACCGTCCATTGTACTATTAAGCTGGACGCTTCAAACATTACGTTCTGGCCACATGCCGTGGCGTTATATCAACAGCACGAGTCTGTTTTCTACATATGATCTAACAGAAAGACAGATATTAATGGCCTGAAGAGATGCAAAATATACCATGTTGCACATTGAAAAATTAGACCAATCACCTTTCACCGAGGCAGAGACACCATCCACAGACTGGATAATCCATGGTTACATCACCCTACCGGTCACGACTGTCCAATTCCAATATTGTCTGCAATACCACCAAATAGGCAGATATGAAGCGCTAGGGGAAGGTTATGTGCATGAATACTGGGAATTACCATTCAGGTCTAGATGCAGGAATGGGGACATGGAAGTTTTCTTTAGTGGTTTCGACTGTGAGGATGCTTTAAGCCAATCCTTAGCTTGCAAGGACATTCCACTTCATGGAGCATGCAATGCTTCCATTGCAAACTTGTCCTGCTATATGAAGGGTTCTTCGGCTGTTGTGATTCATCGGATCTTCAAGGTGCTCTCGAATGGGAGCTATTTGATGCTGAATGATCATTGTTGCTGTGGGATGGAACCAGGCTTTGCTTATCGGGTAATGGTTAATTCTATAGTCACTTGTTGCACACAAGTGCAGTTAGGGAGGCAACGCTATGGTCTTCAATGAATGTTTCCGACATACGCTTTGATTCTCTGAGCAAACTGAAAGCCATGCTTTTTCAAAAGGATGTGGCCTTAACATCAGCCAGATAGACATTTAATTTCCAGGTTGCAAGGTCCTCGTCCAAGATACAGATGCTACTCCATATTAACTTCCGGCTGCATTTTGGGGAGCTGGCCCACCATATCTTTGATATGTCTGATACGAAGGGAATAGCACACTTTTTAAATGTATTGGCTCTGCACTGGTTAGCACCTTTCAGACGATTTTCGCAGTCATGCCATCTTTCATACACTCAGGGCCCGATTCTGATGCGGGTTGGAAAAGCTTCCCGACCGAGGGCCTGATTCTGATGCGGTTAGGAAGGCCTCCTAACGGCATTTGCTCCTTCCAAATCGGATCGGGAACATGTCTTCCCGACCGAGGGCCCAATTCTGATGCGGTTAGGAACAAATGTTCCCATTGAAGTCAATGGGAGTTCAACCAAATCGTATCTGGAAGCATCCGGATGCATCCTACTCCGCCGGTCGGACTTTCCCGATCCGAGTGAGTCGGAAACCATTTCCCAACCGATTCGGTCGGGAAGCTTTTCCAACCCGCATCAGAATCGGGCCCTTAGTGTTGGAAAGCGTTTTTGGAGGTCTCCCGCTTGTCCTGCTACTTGTGGTAGGAATCGTGATTTTAATTTTTCTGCTCCGCCTTGGACGTCTCAGTTCAACCCAGAATGGAGACAGCACTGGGTGTGCTGCGATGCCATGAGCGCATGATACACTGCTTCGGCACACCTTGACTTTGAGAACGGAATGAGCACTGGTTCTTGTCTTTCAGGCCTGTTTGGCTTCACTGTGTACAACCTGTATTCCACTGCCTGCTTTGCAGTCGTGAATGCTTATTGGATTTATGCTTCGGATCACAATTGGTTGCGCGACTGGGCATTGAAGTACTAATGGACCTCTTAAAGGCCCATGAGTATTGTTGTCCCCAGCATGTTCCATTGCTGATGAATGCATTCTTCCAGCCACCCTGGGATGCTTTGGCTCCTAGTGAACTGAATACCAGCTCTACGATACGCTTACAGGATGCAGTCCCTCCCTCAGGGCCTGCTGTGGGAACTGGATGGAATCACCTTTGCTCCATAAGCCTGCTTTGAGGGCGCCCTTTGGGACCGTTGTTTGCGGTTGCCAGTGACAGCAATGTTGTGGCTACAACTCCGAACACATAAACAATTGGCTTTCCGTCTGTTGGGAACTATTTGGCCTAGTTTTAAAACAAAGCTGCATCAAAACAATACTTTTTTTGCTTTTCTAGGCACCATGGCTTTCTGAGTGCTTGGAATTTCAAACAATATAGTGACTTTTTAAGGGCTTTTAAAGAATATTTTAAAGGGAAGCTTGCTTTTAGATGATTTTGAAAGTGGTTTTAGACCTTTCTAATTAGAATTTCTATTATGACCTGTTGGCTTTTTAGATCGCTTTTATATATCGACTCTTAGTATGAGGAATGGGTGTTATGTGCCAGGGTTAGGCCCAAGTAAAGAAGCTACACATTTCTTACAATTTTTCACAATCAAATTTCTGCTGTGACCTTTTGCACATATTTGTGTGCGTGACAATGTTGGACTATTTTCTCTGAAACTACTTCTGATTACACATCTAGCTTTGCATAACATTATCACAATGCCTCAAACACCATTTACAAGGCCTTTTTACACTCAATGTACAAATGTCGTTCTATCCTCATCCACGGGGTGACAGGGCTATCTACATATCCATAAAATTGCTAATCTATACGTACATCATGAGGATGCTTTCTATTAAAAATAATGAGCATCCCAAAAGATTGGCAGAGGAGGCACTTCAGCTGACACCGAGGGTCCCTGCATGCTGAGACTTCACCACGCAGTAGTCTGACATCTCCGTGAGGGTGTGTCCAGTTTGTGACCAAGACAGGCTCCTACATTCTCTCCCGCCAGGAAATGGGGTAGGATTGTCTCTTGGGGGGATTCTTGGCTTCACACCTACACACACTCTAGGTACACGCAGAGTAGGGTTTGCATAGTGGGAGTACGCCTGATTGCTATCTTGTTTTATATACCTGCATTTATACAGTGTTTTAGCACCATGGTAGAACTATACCTACTATTTACCTTTTTGGTGCTTGTAATCACTTTCATCTGCTTCTGTCTACTGATTATCGCAGCACATGTATTCTATACAAGAATAACGTTGGTTCAATAAATATATTGAAAACGTCTCACTGTGTATTCTCCGTATATTTCTCTGAGCACAAGTAAGCATGAGTGACTGAGCGAAAAGTTCTGATCTGTTTCCACGATCCCTGAGGAGTTAGGGTTGTCATGTTCAGTGGTTGCCAGAAACCATTCGCTCCCTGGTAGGGTTAGGGGGCTTACGGTGGCACTGTGAGCTAGCTGGTCTCTAGGCCAACATATCCTGCCGGGGTGCCCGGAATAAGTTTGGGCACCTCACCCAAAGTTTATGTTGTCCAGCAAACGTGCAGGATTAGTAGGTACTACACGACAGCTCGAAGAGTTTCCTAATCTATTTCTCCTTCCTGAATCTCCCCACATATTTTATCAATGTTATCTAAGAATTAATTTACTATGGCAGTACTTCTTGGCTGTGATTTATTTATTTAATCTTGGAAGTAATTTTATTTTGTTAATTCTTTAAGGATTTTCCATATTCCTTTCTGGAGTTAGGAAGCCTCCTTAATTCTTAAGACATAATAAGCCTTCTTCTCCATCCTAGCAGCTCTTTACATTAATGTATATTAATGTACTGAGCTCCTATAAATGAGTTTAATTTCTGTGTCATAATTAGGGCACATGTGCAATTGATCCACTTGCTTGCTCTGTTCTTGTTTACAATGTGTCCAACCGGTGTTTTCACCAGAATGTCGAGAACAAATTATAGGGGGGCCAAAATATTGCAGCCAAAATATTGACAAGGTAAGTATGTAAGTATATAGAGGTATGTGTAGGTTTACTTAATGATACATATATATATATATATATATATATATATACATATATATATATATATATATATATATATATATATATATATATGCAAAAAAGAAGAAGAGAGCTCTGGGTAGTTCCCAAGTTTAGGTGGAAGGCAGCTCAAATGTCTGTTTTTCTATCAAAGTTTTTAAGCATAGGATTAGCACAGTGCTATCCATGCCGAGATAGAAAGGGACAAAGTCTTTTGCCATTTCTACAGCAAAGTCTTTAAGTATAGGAATAGCACAGTGCTATCCATGCCGAGCTGTTAAATGACAAAAGCCATTTACCACTCCAGGCACAGTTTTACAGCTTTGGACTTGCAAAATACCATCCAAGCCAACCTGAAAAGCATAAAAGCAACTCCTGACACGTGTTTTGCTGTAATTACAGATCTTCAGAGAGGTTTAGCTTGTCCAGGCACAAGGGAGCACCCAGTATAAGTCAAAAGAATACCCTTGCAGGCATAGAGTGATGCATAAATTATGCAAAAAAGAAGAAGAGAACTCTGGGTAGTTCCCAAGTTTAGGTGGAAGGCAGCTTCTGTATAGAGCACCCTCAACACCAGCGACACTCTAGATTTGCTCACCTCAAATGTCTGCTTTTCTATCAAAGTTTTTAAGCATAGGATTAAGACAGTGCTATCCACGCCGAGATAGAAAGGGACATATATATATAAATAAAAGTTTGTATACTTGCCATTTTAAGTTTGGTGGGTGGCCTGTCATCTGCCAGGGTGGTGGAGAACATTCCAACTGTCACACTAGCTGGACTCCGCCTGCAGTGTGCAGAGATCACCGCCAGAACAGTGGCGATTTCTGTGCCTTCAGAGGAACCGCTGTCACAGCTGTTCAGCTGAAGGCACTACGAGTTTAGTGTGCAGCTGCAATCTTTTTGTTTGCCATGCACCAAACATTTTTGTTTTCTTTCTTTTTTTTTTTGTATTTTAACTATTTTTATTCAAGATTTTTTTATACTTAAAACACATACTGAGGCACCACTAGTCTGTAAAAATGTTCGTAAGCACCTTATTCATAATTTCAAATGACTGAAAGCGTTGCTCTACATAAGAGCAAAACATATTTTTGCCATAGTCTGTTAGGAACAACTTCATAAAATGTGCACTAACTGATGAAGAATGTAATTAATATGCACAATTACGCCAATCACAACAAAGGGCAAGTACCTGAACTCATCTTTAGCCATATCACAGATAACAGGCTGCTGATTCAAAATGGAGCTGCAAACATGTGCACAATCCATTTATTGAATTGTTGCACTTTGTTCATGGCGTTGTCCCTGCTGCCTTTTATAGTGTCTCAAAGAAATTTATCTGGAGAAAAATTGCGAATTCTTAGAGTATCTCTAAGCTGTTCCTGTGCAGACTGAGGGCCTCATTCACAAAAAAAGCACAGGGTTACATCTTTTTAACAATTATAAGATGCATCTGTGTGCTTTCCCCTGCACTGGCGCACAATTGGCTGCTGTTATGCGCCAGCACAGGCACACTTTTTTTTTCCAAAGTTTTTATTAACTGCATATTGCATGATCATACACAGCCTCGCGCCTACAACCCTGGTGGCCGGCGGCTATCGACCAGGACAGTTACGTACACAGCTTTATGGCCAACAACCCAGCGGGCAGGCAGCATATTGTCAACCTTAACTAATATATAACCCACACAAATACTGACATTATTGCACACTAGACACGCCAACATTGCATTCGATGATGTTTGCTACCTTCCGAGTATAAATCAGTGAGGTTTGACACCCAGCTTACAGAGTTTGTACTGTGTATAACAGAGGTCCACTACTCCCCCCAAGACAGTACTCCCATCAGTTCTGGTACTACCATAGCTAAGTGGGACTGCACCTGAAACTCCGCTACACTGCGCTGTCGCCGACCAGTAAGTATCCCAACATTTTTGTTTTCTAAAAACAAGCCCTCAAAGGCTTTTGCTACTGAAAAACAAGAAAATTAATGACCCCAACAACCTGGGATCTTTCTCCATAGAAACATGCCCCACACATACGTTAGGACGCATGAAGAGGGTGTTCAATTCATGACATACAGCACAGATTTCCCAGGAAGGTTGAGTAGGCAGCATCCCCAACCTTGTGTGTAGGATTGTAACCCATGACTATCAATCAAATGCCACCAGCTCTCAATGATGACATAACCTGTTCAGGGAACTGTAGTCACCCATTGTTACAAATTGGGTTTCTGGTTGGCAGAGGTATACACCCTATCCAAGCAGGAACCACAATCCTAGTCAGGGTAAGTGAGGTACACACTAAAAGATCCCCTGTGCTCACCCTCTTGTAGCTTGGCACAGAGCAGTCAGGCTAATCTAAAGAGGCAATGTGTAAAGTATTTGTGTACACACACACACACATGCACACATACACACTAACATAGTGAAAACACCACAAACACCAGTTGAGAAAAAAAGGCAATATTTAACTGATAAAACAAGACCAAAACGATAAAAAATCCAATAATCACAAGTAAAGATATGAATTTTGCAAGAATAAACAATGCTGTAGTGCTTAGAAGCACATAGCACCAATTTGGGCTATCTGGTCGCACTTGACCGGGGCAAATCAAAAAGTTCAGTCTGACCATGATGGAGCGCAGGCCGGATACAGGAGCAGTGGCGGCCGCCACAAAAGTAAAGTGGGGGGACGGGTGGGGGGAGGGAGGGACGGGGAATAATAATCATAAAAATAACTTACCTGTGGTCGACACCGACGGACGCCTCTGTGGTTCTCTGCTCCCGGCGGTCATTGTGAATGCACAGGCTCCCCACCCAATCAAGACACTGCTCTCATGCTACACCTAGCATGAGAGCAGCTCCAGGATTGGTCTGAGCGGTCTGGCCTGCCGCTCAGACAATGCATGGGAGTCTGTGCTGTTTCTCCAACCCGGCTGTGCAACACAACTGGGTTGGAGAAATAGAGGTGCGCATGTCAGTTTGGCCAGCCTAAGACGGCCAGCCAAACAGACATGCATACTTTACAGTGCCCATCACTCCTCCCCCTGCCATGGCCCGGCCCAGCCCCACCTTACACTGGCATTGGCTCAATCAGTCATAGAAAAATAAAATTATATTGTTTTATTATCATTTTATTTTTCTGTGACTGACTTTGAACAGTGGGTTCGATGCTCCTCTGCCATCACGGAGGTGCCGCTCCTGTACAGGAGTCACACAGACCCACTACAAAGTACCTTGGTTGCGTCGAGGATGATGTATGGAGCAAAGGAGGAGATACGTCGATGTCAATCGTGGAGATGTAGGCAATTTGTCAGTCCCGAGCTGTGCAGAGTTGAGGATGCGTTGAAGGTCAAGAAGCGATGTGCATCAGGGTGAAGCATCATCATCGAACCGCTGGGCTGTATGTGATGCGTGCAGTACAAGGCGATGTGAATGCGCTGCTTTGGCAAAGTCGAAGATGCGTTGGATTCCGGGAGCAATGCATTGCACAGTCGGTGAACCTTTTGTTCCTGGGACCGCAGAGACCTGTTCACCTTAATTCTAGACACATGATCGTCTGCCATGAACCCTGCCTTGAAAAAGCCCTCGGCCGATGGGCCATATGGGCGAAACACGTGTCGGCTGTTTCTTTACTTTGTTTTTGTCCTATGCATGAGAATACAAATAAATACTATGCATTTGAAAATCACCAAAGAACGCTTGGAAATCATTCAGCATAAATACATCCGATTTTGAAAAGGCACAATCCTCCATCCTTCTCTAGACTTACCCTATAATGGCTTTTGGGTGTAGCCATTTGTGAGGAACGTGCCACCACTAAGATTGGGCCCTGACAACTGTAGCACATAAACCCAGATTTCCCCACCCATTACAGTTACCCGCAGTCGGTGAACGATGTCTGCGGCTTAAGGAGCAATGGCGATGCTTCGATGTTGAAGGAGAATGCGACCGTTCTGATTGGCCCAACACTGTTGATACGTTGCTTTCTTGGGTTGCAGCACAGAATACTCACTTCCAAGGGCCCAGGACTGGATTGGCACCACTTGGCAGAGGGGGACTCACAGCAGAGCCCAGGTGCTAGGAGCAAGATGCAGAGGAAGTCTTTGATATCCTTGAAACTTCAGAAACAGGAGGCAAGCTAGCAAGCCCTTGGAAAAACTTACGTTCTTTAGGTGTAGAGAGTCAGGTCCAGTCCTTCTTACTCACAGGCAAGACACAGCAGGCAGCAGGCCAACACAGCAAGGCAAATCAGCAAAGGGGTAGTCCCTCCTGTTAGCACAGCAGCTCTTCTACCTGGTAGAATGTCCTCACTTCCAGAAGTGTTCTGAGTACATGGTGTCAGAGGTACAGTACATATACCCATTTTAGCCTTTGAAGTTGAGTGACTTCAAAGAAAGGTCTTTGTAGTGCACAGGACCCTGTCCTTCCTTGCCCTGGCTCCAGACTCACTACAGGGACAATCCTTTTTGTGGGGACAGGGCACAGCCCTTTCAGGTAGAAGTGTTAGCTCCTCCCACTCATCCTGCTCAGGCAGACCCATCAACATGCAGATAACCACTCAGTCACACCTATCCTTCCTTCATGTGTGTCTGTCTAGAAGGAATGCAGGAAGCCAGCTGTCACCCACCCCAGACGTGTATTCCAGAGACAGGCAGAAGGCACCAAATGATTTAAGTAAGAAAATGCCAACTTTCTAAAAGAGGGATTTTCAGAACTGCAATTTAAAAACTAACTTCACTAAAGGATGTGTTTTTAAATTGTGAGTCCAGAGACACCAAATTTGGTTCTGTTTTCAAGTCTGTGCATTTTTTAAACCGACCTTCCAGTTAGGAAAAGGAATGATAGATTAGAATCTATAATGAATTTCGATATGTTTATATATTTTTAATTAGTATCAGATGATGAGCTTGCATTTTAGTGCCATGAATTAATTTTGTATATATATGTACGTTTTTACTGCACTGGCTTTGAGTGTTTTTTTATAATTTTTATCATTTGAGATGCATTAATTATGTTTTTCATGGTATTGTCACAGTCATATAGTATTTAAAAAAATATTGCTTTCTGAGTGTACTTTACCTTCATGATCTATATAGATCGAATAAAGATTGTTGTTGTTGTGACACCAAATTTGGTTTTCCTATATTTTCCCCAATTGGAAGCTATGCTTATAAAATGTATCACGGCAGCTCCGATGTTAACCTATGGGAAAGTTAGGCCTTGCAGTAGTGAAAAACGAATTTAAGAGTATTTTACTGCCAGGACATGTCTTACCTTTTAAGTACACTGTACCCTGCCCATGGGCTGTCAAGGGCCTACTCTAGAGGTGACCTATGTGTGATAACAAGGAAGGGTTAGGCCTGGAGAAGTATGTTAACTTGTCATGTGGAAATGGCAGTTTAAAACTGCACACACAAGCTCTATAGTGGCAGACCTGAGACTTGTTTACAGGGCTACTTATGTGGGTGGCACAATCAGTGCTGCAGGCCCATTAGTAGCATTTTATTTATAGGCCCTGGGAACATGTAGCACACTGTACTTAGGACTTATAAGTCAATGAAATATGCCAATCATGGCTAAACCAATTGTTATCTTATTTTAGTCAGAGAGCATATGCACTTTAGCACTGGTCAGCAGTGAAAAAGTGCACATAGTTCTACAACCAGCAATGCAAAGTTCAGCAAAACAGTCAAAAACAGAATGTCAGAAGGCAAAAAGTTACGGGAAACCACGCCAAGGATGCCAGGTGTTAGCAGGAGACCATTGCCGGCAGAGTCAAGAAAGAGCAATTCCTTTAAGGTGATTCGAGACTTGAGACTGACAAACAGGAAAGTCTACTAGGTACATCAGAACCAATGAAATTAGGAGCAGGCCACAGAGGGTTCGTGCACCAAGGACGTTGACTTACGCAATGTGGGGGGGGGGTCACAGAAGACGGCACTCCTCTCTCTCCCTTCAGAACAAATGCGAACATTTGCACAAAGATTCACATTTTTTGTGTGTATATTTCTTAATAGTTAGTGCACGTACCTTTCAGCAGTTGTACAGATTTCTGCGACTCAAAAAATACGGATTTGCGGTTCCTGTTTTCACTTCAGCAATTATTTTGTAAATTTAAACCAAGGTGTCTACCTATCCGCACTCTGCCTTGGTGAACACCTGTATTAGTTTGTAGTTTTTAATTGCATAATTAACAAGCACAGTGTCACAAAATAGGACGATGCAGTAAAGAAGGAATATTGTAACCATGTAAAAATATTCCTAACCTGTTCCATTTGTGATTTCACCAGCAGCACAGGGCACACAGTCATAGCAGCAGGCTGGTTGTCCTTGACGCTGAACCTTATAGAATCCAGGAGTGCAGCTGGCACTGCACACTGACTGGGGAATCTATGAGGTGAGTGAAAAAGATGAACATGTAACAACAGTCACAGAATGTATTTATTGTAATTAAATTTATATAGTGCTAACTACCCCTGACGAGGCGTCAAAGCGCTTTTTTGGCGAGTAGCACGCTACTGCGGAACCCATAAAGGATTAGTGGTGAATTAGTATTGTGAAACATGAAAGTAATTTGAGCAATGGATATGTTAGTCAGTTATTTGGATTGAGAAGGATAGTGGAGGGATAGAAGAGGGAAAACGTTTGCATTTATATAGTGCTTGCTACCCCTGATGAGGTGTTGAAGCGCTTTTTAGGTGAATACCATGCTACTCCGGAACCCATAAAGGATTAGTGGTGAATTAGTATAGTGAAATATGAAAGTAAATTTGAGTGTCGTTTTTTTACAATTTCATATACCGGCATGCATTATTTATTAATTCATTAACATAACAGTAATAAACTGAGTACCTTATACATAAAAATATCTGTTTGCAAACAGGAGGAGAATACCAAATGTGAGAAATCAGGGAAGTCAGTGCCTCACCTCTGTGTTTGTGAAATACGTGTATAAAAGGATTTGACAATCTTTAAATTGTAAAGGATGTCCCAGAATCAGAGAAAGCAAACAATGAAATGTGATAGAAGTGGATGTCTAGGAACTTCTACACAATGTAACATGGAAAAAATGGAAGTTGCAGTAGAAGGGATGTTTAATTTGACTATTTCCAGAAGAAATATGAGACATGGTAATGGAAGACTAGCACTGTAAAGAGAAATGGTGAGCACAAGGACACAAAATTACAACAGGACCTGTGGAAAAACAGATATGCTGAAAGCATTTTGAGATGTAATGGAAGTTCACAATGTAGTCCAATGACTGAGGTACATTTTCAAAGGAAAAATTAGCTTGTTTAAAAGTGGTAAGTTTTCACCCCCCATATACAAGTTCCTCTTTTTTTCGGGTTTGGTAAATTCATGCAAGGTGTCAGGACTAGACCTGGGCGGAGTTCTCCGAGTTGCGCTACAAGGAGCTCCGTGAAGAGATGAAAAACTCTGCTGCGCTATGCGGATCCACATCGGCGGAGTCCTGTATGTTGCACTGTTTGTGCTGATTTTTAGCACCAGGATTTTCTCCCGTGCTGTAAAATCAGCATGAACGGCATCATGTGGAGCGTGAGAGGGCGCTGCTTCTTTCTGCTGCTCGAGTAGATTTTCTACTCGTGCGCCAGTATCCTCAACGCGAGCGGAAGCTTTCTCAGTGTGAGTGGTAGCGACCTGCCGTGACTCCATGCGTTCAGAAATCTCACCGGGAGGTGGTCTAGCATGTGATTTCTCTCGGCGCCAACATAACATTAGAGAGCCGCGCAAGAGAAAGAACTCCGCTTCTGCTCCTCTTCACTGAGTTTTTTGGAACCCTGCACACAGCGCTGAGTGTGGAAAACTATGCGAACTCTGCCGGCGGAGCAAAATTCTTCGCCCACCCCTAGTCAAGACTAGCAGTGGTGGAGGTATGCTTTGGTGTCTGAGTGGTGGGGGGCAATTTTACAAATTTTCAAATTGTGAAATAAAGCGATATATTTATCAAATCAGCGTTCAACAATTACCTGTACTCACGAGAATAAACTGTACCAGTGACATTTATTTTATATCATGCATAATGCAGGCTGCTGGTAAAACGTTTCGGTCTTTCAATAGACCTTCGTCAGACCAGCATGTGATTGTGATCACATAGTGATCCCCATATATGACTGAAAGGATACATAACGGCTAATTGTTTAATATGGTCCAAGATTTCCTTTGAGGGGTTCTGGTGACAATTGTAAATGACCGAGAACTCCGGGATGACAATATAAGACAGTATTACACGTGCTATGCTCTATTTTTCCATAGCACTTGTTTATTTTGGGATCGTTAGCCAGAAAAAACTGATTGATTTCCAAAGTGCATTTACCAAAGGACACAAGCTGGAAATAGAATCTTTAGATTTTGATTATCTTTTATGAATACATTTTTGATAAGACAATGGTGTAGCTCAGTGGATTTATGGAATTCTGTGGCTGCAGGGTAAAATTCATATTTTTTTATTTACCATATTCATCACATAATATGTCACATAAGGTGCCTAATTTGCAGATGCCACAAAAAATTGTTTCTATTTCAAATGGATGAAAACAATACTGTTGGATATTGTACTGTGCAACCTTGCTGCATAGTTCACTACTCCTTTGTGCAACAGTCGCATTGCCTAGCAATGTTAAAGCTCTGCAGAATGAGGGGGGACTCGGGGGCGACGTGGTTGGCTGTCTGCAAGAGTTCTGACCATAAATCTTTCAAGGAAGAGCTGAGGTGAATGAGCTTTGTTTTTGGAAGGTTTTGTGAAGATTTGTCAAAAGGCACCAAAGTTACAACCAAAACAAAAAATTATTTTCATGTAGAAACGTGGTCCTAACTATAACTATAACTATAACTATAACTATAACTATAACTGACTGGCAGGGCCATGTAGACTGTTCATTCATCTGAAATTGGGGTAAAAAAGATGGTGGCTAAAGGATGAGCTGCTGTTCTAGCTCCCCCACCCCACTGGGGAGACTTCGCCGGAATAATGCATAGTTAATGTGCAGTGACCATAATATTGCAGTATGAAAGAGGATTAACATTCTCTCTTGAATGTAATCATTCTTTACATAACGCGCCCAGCGAGTCGCCATAAGCAGCACAAGAGTAGAGACCGCAGTGGATGCTTACTTGTGAGCATTGTGGTAATCATTCATCACCTCCTCTGTAATCTTGCACGTGGGATTCCATAGGCTTCCTGGCAATCCGATCTCTCTTGTGGAAGAGGTGTGGCGCAGCGGCCAGGGTGCCTGACTCCGGACCACTGGGTTCACGGTTCGATCCCTGGTGCCGGCGGCAGGTTAGCCCAGCACCATGTGACTGGGCAATAGCTCGCTTAATCTTCCCTCCCGAGGGCCCCCAGCGCCGGGACACCTCTCCGGAGGTAGCTGTGCGCTTTACAAATGCTGGTATTTCATTTCATTTCTCTTCTCAGAAGAGGGTGCACACTGCTAAAGTCCGAGGTGGGGCCTATGGGGGTTCACACACCCATTTTTCCAAGCGGCCGCAGTGTAAGGATGGAAACTTCATGGGCTGGATCTTGACAGGGCTCTCCCTGACTAAAGAGAAATAGATAGAGGCGGGGGATTCATTCCTAATGAAGATGGAAGTCACAGCACAGAAAAGAACAGTAAGGCGTAGATAGACGCCGAGTTAGACGCGGACATCCAGTTTAGCGTGCGTCACTTTACTGATCAGGCAGAGTCAACTTCTACTTCCCAGCCAATGACTGTGGTGGAAAACGGCAAGCACAGCACTTGTTCATTTCCTACCCGGGATACTTGAGACACTGGTATTCAGTTGCTGAGCCGCCAGGCCATTTCTGGCACTCCTGAGCCCTTGCACTGTCTTGACTCTAGGCAGAACGGATTTGGTGAAATGGACTCTCAAGTAAGCAAGCAATTGACTCAGAACCCCTCACTTAATAACTGCACAGCCGCTGGGGGGCAGGGTGCTTGTGACTCAGGAGATCATGCAACCCAAAGTTTATATGATGACTCTCTTGTTGATTTTCCTCCTGCTGTGTCATTGTCTGTGGATTTATCTGACAGGGGTATGAGCTGTTCTGGTGCATCGGTATTTGCCTTACCATCATCAGCTGCTGTGTCTTTGCTCTGGTTTATGTTAGATGATAATGCCAACACAGGGCTGCTCCTTATAATGTGCGCGGTGAGGACTCACATCGTTTTAAATTTATTGCACTTGATTGGCCCCTCGTGGGCTATGTTTAGTACGTCATTGTCCTTGAGCATCTTGGTACATATAGTCCCCAATGTGAGTGTAGTTCCACCTATAGTAGGTTCGGTGCGCACATTATATTGAAAGCTTTATTTCCTTAGTAGGATCACGGGCCCCCGGGGCGGGTTACTTTATCTTGGTTTCCCATGCTGTCATGAGGTGGACACAGTTCCACTCCATCAGCCTCTTAATTACTCACAAGATGGTGCTCCTCTCCTACGACGAGGGCCGCCGCGAAAATTTAATTATACAACAATTGCCCGAAAGCATTGAGAGGGCACTCGACGGGTCACCACCAACTGGCTTCACTTCTCAAACCGCCCCAGTGTTCCGTTGTGCACTTCTTTTGCCGACGCGTTTCGAGGTCGTTACACCTCTTCTTCCTGGGCTGCTCCTTATAATGTGCGCAGTGAGGACTCACATCGTTTTAAATTTATTGCACTTGATTGGCCCCTCGTGGGCTATGTTTAGTATGTCATTGTCCTTGAGCATCTTGGTACATATAGTCCTCTGTGCGGCTCTCTCCACATGAGTTTTCTCTGTTGTTGGATTTATTAGTGGCTGGCTCGGTCACAGAGTTTGCCCGCCGCGGAATGGCGGATCATGGGGCACCAAACTTTTGGGTGTTCGAGACAGGTTTTGTGTTCCTCGTGGGGGTCCAGTAATGGCAGTGCATCGTGATTGCAGACATCGCAGCAAACCCACAGGGGTGTTTGAAGTTCTTAAAGATACGCCACATGAAAACCCACTGGGGCGTGATATGCAGGACTACAACTCACATAATGCCTAGAGGCCTGGGGGCGGGGCTTATCAAGAATAAAGTAGTTGACTGCTCTTTCATGTGTGCGAGTTCTGATTGCCAGTGATCAAGGGCGGGAGCCCGAAACGCGTTTGGCAGCCGATTTTAGCTGAGTGTGCCTACATCGTGAGCTGCACCCCTGCATTGGAACTGAATCTTACCTGTGCGGCTCTCTCCACATGAGTTTTCTCTGTTGTTGGATTTATTAGTGGCTGGCTCGGTCACGGAGTTTGCCCGCCGCGGAATGGCGGATCATGGGGCACCAAACTTTTGGGTGTTCGAGACAGGTTTTGTGTTCCTCGTGGGGGGTCCAGTAATTGCAGTGCATCGTGATTGCAGACAACTCAGCAAACCCACAGGGGTGTTTGAAGTTCTTAAAGATACGCCACATGAAAACCCACTGGGGCGTGATATGCAGTACTACAACTCACATAATGCCTGGAGGCCTGGGGGCGGGGCTTATCAAGAATAAAGTAGTTGACTGCTCTTTCATGTGTGCGAGTTCTGATTGCCAGTGATCAAGGGCGGGAGCCCGAAACGCGTTTGGCAGCCGATTTTAGCTGAGTGTGCCTACATCGTGCGCTGCACCACTGCATTGGAACTGAATCTTACCTTTGCGGCTCTCTCCACATGAGTTTTCCCTGTTGTTGGATTTATTAGTGGCTGGCTCGGTCACGGATTTTGCCCGCCGCGGAATGGCGGAACATGGGGCACCAAACTTTTGGGTGTTCGAGACAGGTTTTGTGTTCCTCGTGGGGGGTCCAGTAATGGCAGTGCATCGTGATTGCAGACAACGCAGCAAACCCACAGGGGTGTTTGAAGTTCTTAAAGATACGCCACATGAAAACCCACTGAGGCGTGATATGCAGGACTACAACTCACATAATGCCTGGAGGCCTGGGGGCGGGGCTTATCAAGAATAAAGTAGTTGACTGCTCTTTCATGTGTGCGAGTTCTGATTGCCAGTGATCAAGGGCGGGAGCCCGAAACGCGTTTGGCAGCCGATTTTAGCTGAGTGTGCGTACATCGTGCGCTGCACCCCTGCATTGGAACTGAATCTTACCTGTGCGGCTCTCTCCACAAGAGTTTTCCCTGTTGTTGGATTTACTAGTGGCTGGCTCGGTCACGGAGTTTGCCCGCCGCGGAATGGCGGATCATGGGGCACCAAACTTTTGGGTGTTCGAGACATGTTTTGTGTTCCTCGTGGGGGGTCCAGTAATGGCAGTGCATCGTGATTGCAGACAACGCAGCAAACCCACAGGGGTGTTTGAAGTTCTTAAAGATACGCCACATGAAAACCCACTGGGGCGTGATATGCAGGACTACAACTCACATAATGCCTGGAGGCCTGGGGGCGGGGCTTATCAAGAATAAAGTAGTTGACTGCTCTTTCATGTGTGCGAGTTCTGATTGCCAGTGTTCAAGGGCGGGAGCCCAAAACGCGTTTGGCAGCCGATTTTAGCTGAGTGTGCCTACATCGTGCGCTGCACCCCTGCATTGGAACTGAATCTTACCTGTGCAGCTCTCTCCACATGAGTTTTCTCTGTTGTTGGATATATTAGTGGCTGGCTCGGTCACAGAGTTTGCCCGCCGCGGAATGGCGGATCATGGGGCACCAAACTTTTGGGTGTTCGAGACAGGTTTTGTGTTCCTCGTGGGGGGTCCAGTAATGGCAGTGCATCGTGATTGCAGACAACGCAGCAAACGCACAGGGGTGGTTGAAGTTCTTAAAGATACGCCACATGAAAACCCACTGGGGCGTGATATGCAGGACTACAACTCACATAATGCCTGGAGGCCTGGGGGCGGGGCTTATCAAGAATAAAGTAGTTGACTGCTCTTTCATGTGTGCGAGTTCTGATTGCCAGTGATCAAGGGCGGGAGCCCGAAACGCGTTTGGCAGCCGATTTTAGCTGAGTGTGCCTACATCGTGCGCTGCACCCCTGCATTGGAACTGAATCTTACCTGTGCGGCTCTCTCCACATGAGTTTTCTCTGTTGTTGGATTTATTAGTGGCTGGCTCGGTCACAGAGTTTGCCCGCCGCGGAATGGCGGATCAAGGGGCACCAAACTTTTGGGTGTTCGAGACAGGTTTTGTGTTCCTCGTGGGGGGTCCAGTAATGGCAGTGCATCGTGATTGCAGACAACGCAACAAACCCACAGGGGTGTTTGAAGTTCTTAAAGATACGCCACATGAAAACCCACTGGGGCGTGATATGCAGGACTACAACTCACATAATGCCTGGAGGCCTGGGGGCGGGGCTTATCAAGAATAAAGTAGTTGACTGCTCTTTCATGTGTGCGAGTTCTGATTGCCAGTGATCAAGGGCGGGAGCCCAAAACGCGTTTGGCAGCCGATTTTAGCTGAGTGTGCCTACATCGTGCACTGCACCCCTGCATTGGAACTGAATCTTACCTGTGCGGCTCTCTCCACATGAGTTTTCTCTGTTGTTGGATTTATTAGTGGCTGGCTCGGTCACAGAGTTTGCCCGCCGCGGAATGGCGGATCATGGGGCACCAAACTTTTGGGTGTTCGAGACAGGTTTTGTGTTCCTCGTGGGGGGTCCAGTAATGGCAGTGCATCGTGATTGCAGACAACGCAGCAAACCCACAGGGGTGTTTGAAGTTCTTAAAGATACGCCACATGAAAACCCACTGGGGCGTGATATGCAGGACTACAACTCACATAATGCCTGGAGGCCTGGGGGCGGGGCTTATCAAGAATAAAGTAGTTGACTGCTCTTTCATGTGTGCGAGTTCTGATTGCCAGTGATCAAGGGCGGGAGCCCGAAACGCGTTTGGCAGCCGATTTTAGCTGAGTGTGCCTACATCGTGCGCTGCACCCCTGCATTGGAACTGAATCTTACCTGTGCAGCTCTCTCCACATGAGTTTTCTCTGTTGTTGGATTTATTAGTGGCTGGCTCGGTCACAGAGTTTGCCCACCGTGGAATGGCGGATCATGGGGCACCAAACTTTTGGGTGTTCGAGACAGGTTTTGTGTTCCTCGTGGGGGGTCCAGTAATGGCAGTGCATCGTGATTGCAGACAATGCAGCAAACGCACAGGGGTGGTTGAAGTTCTTAAAGATACGCCACATGAAAACCCACTGGGGCGTGATATGCAGGACTACAACTCACATAATGCCTGGAGGCCTGGGGGCGGGGCTTATCAAGAATAAAGTAGTTGACCTCTCTTTCATGTGTGCGAGTTCTGATTGCCAGTGATCAAGGGCGGGAGCCCGAAACGCGTTTGGCAGCCGATTTTAGCTGAGTGTGCCTACATCGTGCGCTGCACCCCTGCATTGGAACTGAATCTTACCTGTGCGGCTCTCTCCACATGAGTTTTCTCTGTTGTTGGATTTATTAGTGGCTGGCTCGGTCACAGAGTTTGCCCGCCGCGGAATGGCGGATCATGGGGCACCAAACTTTTGGGTGTTCGAGACAGGTTTTGTGTTCCTTGTGGGGGGTCCAGTAATGGCAGTGCATCGTGATTGCAGACAACGCAGCAAACCCACAGGGGTGTTTGAAGTTCTTAAAGATACGCCACATGAAAACCCACTGGGGCGTGATATGCAGGACTACAACTCACATAATGCCTGGAGGCCTGGGGGCGGGGCTTATCAAGAATAAAGTAGTTGACTGCTCTTTCATGTCTGCGAGTTCTGATTGCCAGTGATCAAGGGCGGGAGCCCAAAACGCGTTTGGCAGCCGATTTTAGCTGAGTGTGCTTACATCTTGCGCTGCACCCCTGCATTGGAACTGAATCTTACCTGTGCAGCTCTCTCCACATGAGTTTTCTCTGTTGTTGGATTTATTAGTGGCTGGCTCGGTCACAGAGTTTGCCCGCCGCGGAATGGCGTATCATGGGGCACCAAACTTTTGGGTGTTCGAGACAGGTTTTGTGTTCCTCGTGGGGGGTCCAGTAATGGCAGTGCATCGTGATTGCAGACAACGCAGCAAACCCACAGGGGTGTTTGAAGTTCTTAAAGATACGCCACATGAAAACCCACTGGGGCGTGATATGCAGGACTACAACTCACATAATGCCTGGAGGCCTGGGGGCGGGGCTTATCAAGAATAAAGTAGTTGACTGCTCTTTCATGTGTGCGAGTTCTGATTGCCAGTGATCAAGGGCGGGAGCCCGAAACGCGTTTGGCAGCCGATTTTAGCTGAGTGTGCCTACATCGTGCGCTGTACCCCTGCATTGGAACTGAATCTTACCTGTGCGGCTCTCGCCACATGAGTTTTCTCTTTTGTTGGATTTATTAGTGGCTGGCTCGGTCACGGAGTTTGCCCGCCGCGGAATGGCGGATCATGGGGCACCAAACATTTGGGTGTTCGAGACAGGTTTTGTGTTCCTCGTGGGGGGTCCAGTAATGGCAGTGCATCGTGATTGCAGACAACTCAGCAAACCCACAGGGGTGTTTGAAGTTCTTAAAGATACGCCACATGAAAACCCACTGGGGCGTGATATGCAGGACTACAAATCGCATAATGCCTAGAGGCCTGGGGTCGGGGCTTATCAAGAATAAAGTAGTTGACTGCTCTTTCATGTGTGCGAGTTCTGATTGCCAGTGATCAAGGGCGGGAGCCGAAATGCGTTTGGCAGCCGATTTTAGCTGAGTGTGCCTACATCGTGCGCTGCACCCATGCATTGGAACTGAATCTTACCTGTGCGGCTCTCTCCACATGAGTTTTCTCTGTTGTTGGATTTATTAGTGGCTGGCTCGGTCACAGAGTTTGCCCGCCGCGGAATGGCGGATCATGGGGCACCAAACTTTTGGGATGTTCGAGACAGGTTTTGTGTTCCTCGTGGGGGGTCCAGTAATGGCAGTGCATCGTGATTGCAGACAACACAGCAAACCCACAGGGGTGTTTGAAGTTCTTAAAGATACGCCACATGAAAACCCACTGGGGCGTGATATGCAGGACTACAACTCACATAATTTCTGGAGGCCTGAGGGCGGGGCTTATCAAGAATAAAGTAGTTGACTGCTCTTTCATGTGTGCGAGTTCTGATTGCCAGTGATCAAGGGCGGGAGCCCGAAACGCGTTTGGCAGCCGATTTTAGCTGAGTGTGCCTACATCGTGCGCTGCACCCCTGCATTGGAACTGAATCTTACCTGTGCGGCTCTCTCCACATGAGTTTTCTCTGTTGTTGGATTTATTAGTGGCTGGCTCGGTCACGGAGTTTGCCCGCCGCGGAATGGCGGATCATGGGGCACCAAACTTTTGGGTGTTCGAGACAGGTTTTGTGTTCCTCGTGGGGGGTCCAGTAATGGCAGTGCATCGTGATTGCAGACAACGCAGCAAACCCACAGGGGTGTTTGAAGTTCTTAAAGATACGTCACATGAAAACCCACTGGGGCGTGATATGCAGGACTACAACTCACATAATGCCTGGAGGCCTGGGGGCGGGGCTTATCAAGAATAAAGTAGTTGACTGCTCTTTCATGTGTGCGAGTTCTGATTGCCAGTGATCAAGGGCGGGAGCCCGAAACGCGTTTGGCAGCCGATTTTAGCTGAGTGTGCCTACATCGTGCGCTGCAATCCTGCATTGGAACTGAATCTTACCTGTGCGGCTCTCTCCACATGAGTTTTCTCTGTTGTTGGATTTATTAGTGGCTGGCTCGGTCACAGAGTTTGCCCGTCGCGGAATGGCGGATCATCGGGCACCAAACTTTTGGGTGTTCGAGACAGGTTTTGTGTTCCTTGTGGGGGGTCCAGTAATGGCAGTGCATCGTGATTGCAGACAACGCAGCAAACCCACAGGGGTGTTTGAAGTTCTTAAAGATACGCCACATAAAAAACCCACTGGGGCGTGATTTGCAGGACTACAACTCACATAATGCCTGGAGGCCTGGGGGCAGGGCTTATCAAGAATAAAGTAGTTGACTGCTCTTTCATGTGTGCGAGTTCTGATTGCCAGTGATCAAGGGCAGGAGCCCGAAACGCGTTTGGCAGCCAATTTTAGCTGAGTGTGCCTACATCGTGCGCTGCACCCCTGCATTGGAACTGAATCTTACCTGTGCGGCTCTCTCCACATGAGTTTTCTCTGTTGTTGGATATATATATATATATATATATATATATATATATATATATATATATATATTCACTGAAAAAACCATAGGTTTTAGGGACAGTTATAGTTAGTTGGACATTGCACTCGTACAAAACCCGTGAAATTCCCCGTTATAGTTAGTTCAGCTAACTATAACTCGCGCCCCGCAATACACTGCTGATGACGTCACATATTACATCACTCATGACATGGTCAGTGACATCACTGATGACATCACTGATGACATCTCAAATGACATCACTGATGACATCATCCAGTGACTGTGTGTTTCTGTAAAGTTTAAATATGTTTAATATATATAGGGAAAGGCGTATTGAAGAATGAGTGGGTGTATAAGTGTCTGAATGGATGATTTAGTACGTGCGTGACTGACTCTACAAGTGAGTGATTAAACGTATCTTACTGAATGCATGGGTTAGTGACTAAACTGTGTGAATGTCTGTATCCGTCTGTTGGTGTGTAAGTGGATGCATGGATTTGCGAATAGCTACATGAGTGTCTATATGGGTTATTGATTGGTTCTATGAGTATCTGTATGGGTGCCTGAGTGTTTGTGTGGATGGGGTGTGTGCGACTGTGCATAGATGTGTGAGTGGGTGATTCACTGGGTGGATGGTTTCAAGAGTGCATCTGTGATAGACTGTGTTAGTGAGTGAATGTATGTCCCAGTGGTACATGTGTGAGTAACTACATATGTGAAAGGCAGTATATATGTGTATTGGAGTATATAAATAGCTATAAGCGAGAGTGAGTGATTGTGATAGTGGCTGTATGGATGAGTGTGTGCTTGTATCAGTGATTGTATAAGAGCGTAACAATGTGCTAGTATTTGTATGATTAAGTGAGCTGGTGTGTGTATAACTGTATAGGTGAGTAAATGGCAGTGTGTTTAATTATTTGCATGACTGACTAGGTGTGTAAGTACCTCTATGGATGAGTGGCGGTGTTTGAGTGTCTATATAGGAGTAAGAGTGCATATGATAGTCCTGTACTGAGTGACCATAAGTATGAGTGACTGTACGGGTGAGTGAGTGGATGTGTGTGTGTAGACCTAAGAATCAGTGAGTGGGTATGTAGTTATTGGTGTTGGAGTGTCTATGGTTTTGCGAATGGCACTCTGTAATTTAGATTGGGTGTATCAAAGGTTATATTAGGGTGTGAGGAGCTGCATCAGATTATCACGTGGATGATGTCATCAGTGATGTCATTTGAGATGTCATCAGTGATGTCATCAGTGATGTCACTGACCATGTCATGAGTGATGTAATATGTGACGTCATCAGCAGTGCATTGCGGGCGCGAGTTATAGTTAGCTGAACTAACTATAACGGGGAATTTCACGGGTTTTGTACGAGTGCAATGTCCAACTAACTATAACTGTCCCTAAAACCTATGGTTTTTTCAGTGAATTTCAAAGGTTTTTTAAATGCTAATTTCTAACTATAACGTGTCTGAAACCTATGGTTTTTCAGTGAATTTCAAAGGTTTTTAAAATGCTAATTTGTAATTATAACGTGCCTGAAACCTACGGTTTTTTCAGTGAATTTCAAAGGTTTTTTAAATGACAATTTTTAAATGTATTAATTTTTATATTAATTTTTTTCATACTGATTTACTACATTTTTAGAAACAATTTCTTTTACATATTTTATTTTTAAATTACATTGTAATTACATTATACATTACATTACAAAAAATACTTTCTCAGAATGAATTACTTTAGTTTAAATACTTTGCACATAGGCAATAGACTTTTAAGTACAGTAGTTACAGTTGTTGCAATGGGCAACACATTTTCAAACACAATGCAACATTCAGCTCAATGGGAATTTCTAGTTAAATGCAATTAGTTACTTTATGGATTACTTTTCTAACCACAGGACTGGATCCTAGATTCAGTCCTGGTACATCTCCTGTAAACAGTTGAGTAAAAGCGTTTTGGTTACAGTCGTGATTTTTAAGGAATATTATTGTATTTTAAAAGTTGACACTTAGAAACTTTTTCTCATAGAATCACCAATGTTATCCTATGGAAGGAAATTCACTTAGCAGGTAAAAACTGTTATCGTTACTTTTTCTTACTCAGTGTTGGATCCTGGATCCAGCACTGGTGCATCTCCTGTAAACAGTTGAAAGAATGCGTTTAAGTCATACAGGCGATTTTTAAGGAATATTTGTAGTTTGTGAAAATCGACACTTTGAAACTTTTCTGCTGAAAACCAGACAATGGATTCCTATGGAAGAAAATATAAGTTACTGGTAAGTACGGTTAAAATTACTTTTCAGGACCAGTACTGGGCTGAAAGATACAGCACTGAGGTCTCTCCTTATAACAGGTGAGTAAATCGGAATTCGTATTTCGGCTGATTTTAGAGGAATATTTGTATGTTTCAAAAATCAACACTTAGAAGAATTTCCAAGTGAAACCAGTCAATGTTAGCCTATGAAGGAAATTCAAGTTACCGGTAAGTACGGTTAAAATTACTTTTGAGGATCAGTACTGGGCTGAAAGATGCAGCACTGAGGTCTCTCCTGATAACAGATGAGTAAATCGGAATTCGGTATTTCGGCTGATTTTAGATGAATATTTTAAAGTTCCAAAACTCCACACAGAAGAATTTCCAAGTGAAACCAGTCAATGTTAGCCTATGGAAGGAAATTCAAGTTACCGGTAAGTACGGTTAAAATTACTTTTCAGGACCAGTACTGGGCTGAAAGATACAGCACTGAGGTCTCTCCTGATAACAGGTGAGTAAATCGGAATTCGTATTTCGGCTGATTTTAGAGGAATATTTGTATGTTTCAAAAATCAACACTTAGAAGAATTTCCAAGTGAAACCAGTCAATGTTAGCCTATGAAGGAAATTCAAGTTACCGGTAAGTACGGTTAAAATGACTTTTGAGGATCAGTACGGGGCTGAAAGATGCAGCACTGAGGTCTCTCCTGATAACAGGTGAGTAAATCGGAATTCGTATTTCGGCTGATTTTAGAGGAATATTTTAAAGTTCCAAAACTCCACACTTAGAAGAATTTCCAAGTGAAACCAGTCAATGTTAGCCTATGGAAGGAAATTCAAGTTACTGGTAAGTACGGTTAAAATTACTTTTCAGGACCTGTACTGGGCTGAAAGATGCAGCACTGAGGTCTCTCCTGATAACAGGTGAGTAAATCAGAATTCGGATTTCGGCTGATTTTAGAGGAATATTTGTATGTTTCAAAAATCAACACTTAGAAACTTTTTCAGCAAAAAGCAGGCAATGATATCCTATGGAAGGAAATTCAAGTTACTGGTAAGTACGGTTAAAATTACTTTTGAGGATCAGTACTGGGCTGAAAGATGCAGCACTGAGGTCTCTCCTGATAACAGGTGAGTAAATCGGAATTCGTATTTCGGCTGATTTTAGAGGAATATTTTAAAGTTCCAAAACTACACACTTAGAAGAATTTCCAAGTGAAACCAGTCAATGTTAGCCTATGAAGGAAATTCAAGTTACCGGTAAGTACGGTTAAAATTACTTTTCAGGACCAGTACTGGGCTGAAAGATGCAGCACTGAGGTCTCTCCTGATAACAGGTGAGTAAATCAGAATTCGGATTTCGGCTGATTTTAGAGGAATATTTGTATGTTTCAAAAATCAACACTTAGAAACTTTTTCAGCAAAAAGCAGGCAATGATATCCTATGGAAGGAAATTCAAGTTACTGGTAAGTACGGTTAAAATTACTTTTGAGGATCAGTACTGGGCTGAAAGATGCAGCACTGAGGTCTCTCCTGATAACAGGTGAGTAAATCGGAATTCGTATTTTGGCTGATTTTAGAGGAATATTTTAAAGTTCCAAAACTCCACACTTAGAAGAATTTCCAAGTGAAACCAGTCAATGTTAGCCTATGAAGGAAATTCAAGTTACCGGTAAGTACGGTTAAAATTACTTTTCAGGACCAGTACTGGGCTGAAAGATGCAGCACTGAGGTCTCTCCTGATAACAGGTGAGTAAATCAGAATTCGGATTTCGGCTGATTTTAGAGGAATATTTGTATGTTTCAAAAATCAACACTTAGAAACTTTTTCAGCAAAAGCAGGCAATGATATCCTATGGAAGGAAATTCAAGTTACTGGTAAGTACGGTTAAAATTACTTTTGAGGATCAGTACTGGGCTGAAAGATGCAGCACTGAGGTCTCTCCTGATAACAGGTGAGTAAATCGGAATTCGTATTTTGGCTGATTTTAGAGGAATATTTTAAAGTTCCAAAACTCCACACTTAGAAGAATTTCCAAGTGAAACCAGTCAATGTTAGCCTATGAAGGAAATTCAAGTTACCGGTAAGTACGGTTAAAATTACTTTTCAGGACCAGTACTGGGCTGAAAGATGCAGCACTGAGGTCTCTCCTGATAACAGGTGAGTAAATCAGAATTCGGATTTCGGCTGATTTTAGAGGAATATTTGTATGTTTCAAAAATCAACACTTAGAAACTTTTTCAGCAAAAGCAGGCAATGATATCCTATGGAAGGAAATTCAAGTTACTGGTAAGTACGGTTAAAATTACTTTTGAGGATCAGTACTGGGCTGAAAGATGCAGCACTGAGGTCTCTCCTGATAACAGGTGAGTAAATCGGAATTCGTATTTCGGCTGATTTTAGAGGAATATTTTAAAGTTCCAAAACTCCACACTTAGAAGAATTTCCAAGTGAAACCAGTCAATGTTAGCCTATGGAAGGAAATTCAAGTTACTGGTAAGTACGGTTAAAATTACTTTTCAGGACCAGTATTGGGCTGAAAGATACAGCACTGAGGTCTCTCCTGATAACAGGTGAGTAAATCGGAATTCGTATTTCGGCTGATTTTAGAGGAATATTTTAAAGTTCCAAAACTCCACACAGAAGAATTTCCAAGTGAAACCAGTCAATGTTAGCCTATGGAAGGAAATTCAAGTTACTGGTAAGTACGGTTAAAATTACTTTTCAGGATTATTACTGGGCTGAAAGATGCAGCACTGAGGTCTCTCCTGATAACAGGTGAGTAAATCAGAATTCGTATTTCGGCTGATTTTAGAGGAATATTTGCACAATGGTGAAGGGAGGGCGGGGCCTGAGGTGACATCTGTGCAAACGCGCCCCGTGGCGCGTTTTAAGTTGGGGGATTAAGTCCCCTTGAATCATGAGGGTCCCTACGGGCCAACTAGCCCACCAGGAACCTCCAGTATGCGCCAGGGGCTGCGTTGCAGAGACATGTACAGAGGCCACACCCCTTTTTACGACCTCTCTGCATCGCAGCTCTGTGGCGCTTTCTGGACGTACCTGTTGGGCTAGTTGGCCCCCAGGGACCCTCAGGATTGAAGAGGATTTAATTCCCCATCTTAAAACGCGCCACGGGGCCTGTTTGCACACATGTCACCTGAAGCCCCGCCCTCCCTTCACCACTGTGCAAACGCGCCCGTGGCGCGTTTTAAGTCGAGGATTAACTCCCTTGAATCCTGAGGGTCCCTGGGGTGCAACTAGCCCACCATATACCTCCAAAAGCGCCATAGAGCTGCGTTGCAGAGAGGTGTAAAAGGGGCGTGGCCTCTGTACACCTCTCTGCAAGGCAGCTCCCTGGCGCATACTGGAGGTTCCTGGTGGGCTAGTTGGCCCCAGGGACCCCAGTATTCAAGGGGATCGTTCCCCTCTGCAAACGCGCCAGGGGGTGCGTTTGCAGAGTGGTGAAGGAAGGGGCGGGGCCTACGGGCCCGATCGCTTTTTTTTTTTTTTCCTGAAGGGGGCTGTGTGGCCCCCTTCCTTTTTCCTATTTTTAGGCCCTGGGGACCCCATCCCCCAGGGCCTTACCCCCTTTTACTAAAATTAAAATAAAATAAAAAACGGGAAGGGGGCCGCGTGGCCCCCCTTCCCTGGGCCTGTATTGGCCCCGGGGACCCCATCCCCGGGGCATGGCCTCTTTTTTTTATTTGGAGGGGGCTGCGTGGCCCCCTCCTCAGGCCATTTAAGGCCCCGGGGACCCCATCCCCGGGCCGGCCTTGCACTCTTTTTTAAATTATTTTCCATTTTTTTACTTTGGGGAGGGGGCTGCGTGGCCCCCTCCGTGGCCACTTATGGCCCCGGGGACCCCATCCCCAGGGCCTGGCCTCTCGTTGGGGACTGTGGGGGGTCCCCAAGCCCCCACAGTCCCGCCGGCTCCCCGTGCCCTACGGGAGCCGGCATTGCTTACACATGGGGAGCAGCTAACATGCTGCTCCCCATGTGGAAAGAAATCGGCTTTGGATATTGGAAGAGAGAGCAGGTTTCCCTGCTCTCTCTTCCAATATCCAAAGCAAGTTTGCAATGACAGGACGGGGCCGCGAGGCTCCGTCCTGTCATTGCAAACAGCAGTGTCCCGAGGGTAGGCACCCGGGACACTGCAGGAGCCGGCCCTGGGGGTGGCGGTCCCCAGGGCCACCACAGGCTCCAGGAGGGGCCGCGCGGCCCCCTCCCTACATTTTGAAAGCCCCGGGGAGGTGGTGGTCCCCGGGGCTTGGGGGTCCAAAACGGACCCCCATTTTAATTTTTCTTAGTGCCCCGGGGAGGTGGTGGTCCCGGGCGTGTGGGGGCTGGAGCCCCCACACAGGTTTCTAATTTAAAAGAAGCCCCGGGAGGTGGTGGTCCCGGGGCTGCGGGAGGGCTCAGAGCCCTCCCGCACCATTATACATAAAGCCCCGGGGGTGGTGGTCCCCGGGCTTGGGGGCCCTTAGAGGCCCCCACACATAAATTAATCCCCCAGCATGCCCCCGGGACTTGGCCCACCCGGGGGCAATTAGCATCGAGCGCGGGAGACCGCGCTTCGAATTTTTTTCGGCAGGATTTGCGCTCCTGAGCACATCCTGCCGATTTTAAAAAAAAAATATTTTTTTGCCCAGGGGGTCCTTGTGGGACCCCTGAGCAGACCTAGGGGGTCAGGGTGTTTCTACCCTGCCCCCTTTGTGCGCTTTGCGCACTTGTTTCTGTCCCTCAGTTCTACCGAGGGACAAAATGGCTGCCAACACTTCCTGATTTGGAGTGTTGACAGCCAATTAACATAAAGCTCGTGCTCGGGAGGATCCGCGGCCCTAGATATATCTATCTTTTTACTTTTGATTTTCTCAGCAACTACTGAACGGATTTACACCATTTAACAAAAGGGTTCTTTCTGAACCAAGAACTACCTCTTTGCCAAATTTGGTGTAATTCCGTTCAGCAGTTCGGGCTGTAGCCGTGTCTAAAGTTTCCTATGGAAAATTGCATGGGAAAACGCGTTTTGGGACCCCCTTTTTCTCGGCCCCCGCTTGACGAATCCCCGAGACTTTCAGGGTAGGAGCGGACCGGAGCGCCCCACAAAGTTTGAAAATTTTGCGAAAATACGTCAACCGGCAAGAGAGTTATTTCAAATAGAATGTCGCGGATTTCCTATGGATAATAGGTTGTAACTATAACTATCTACTGGCGACCGCCAGTAGATAATATATATATATATATATACACACACACACACACCTGGACCCCATTGAAATGCATTGTAGTGAATTGCAGGTTTTGAGGGTCACAAAAAGGAGCATGTATAAAGGGTAATAGCAGATTTTAGTTACAATATAAGTCATTTGTAGTGAGAATTCACAGAAAATATGCTCTGCATTTTAGCTTCTGTAGCACCTTCCATAACCTCTATGAGAAAATTATGAGAAAACTGTTTTCTCTCAAACATGATTCATGAAATCCCAGCAGAAGGTCCCCATTTTTCACAGGGTAAAATCACCTTACAACACACCACAATTCCTAAAATTAGTATAGTACCACCAACAAATGATTTATATTGTAACTAAAATCTGTTATCACCCTTTATACGTGCTCCTTTTTGTGACCCTCAAAACTTGCAATTCACTACAATGCATTTCAATGGGGTCCATGTCCTGGAGTCCTGTAACGGACTGTAATGTTGTGGCCAGCTAAAAAGAGGGGGTCTCATTGGGACCTCCCCACATGCCCTTTTGGGGTCTGGATGAGCTTACTCTGCCCCCTTACATATTTGTTTTATTCATTTACAGGACACAGGGACCAAGTCCCTGAATTTTGTAATGGCTGCCAAAACATATTATTCAGGTTGAAACCAACCAATCATGATTGACTAGTCCCCTTTAAATTTGCCAATCAGAGCATATCTGGACACCAACTGTCCAGATATTTATATTTTTTAAAACCTTAATACACCAAATCACAAAAAGCACAATCTGCTTAACAAGAGCTAGCTTCCTGCCAATTTGGTGTGATTCCTTTCAGCCGTTTTTGCTGTAGCCTTGTTTAAAGAAGTCTATGGAATATGCATGGTGATTTTACTTTTTGGGACCCCTCTTTATTTTTCTCAGGACCTGCTTGATAGATCATCCTCATACTTTCCGGGCACAAACTAGTCAAACAGTAGCACCTTTTTAAAACTTTTTGTGGACATTGGTTGAATAGGGCCAAAATTATTAGCAACACAAAAAACCCTGGAAATTAACTAAAAAAACAAAGGTGAAAGTAACAGTATAGTGTGCTTTCAGTTTTCCACTTCATTCCATCAAGATGGTGTTCGGATGTGCCACACTTTTGGCATAAATTCAGAATGTTAGCACTCTAGTTGGTCATTAGAACGCTGTGGTAAAGCGGCTACTCACCAGGGAGTTAACTGGCAGTCTGCTACTGGTGTTGAAAGTGCATGTTTCAGTGTCTGCATGTCAGAATGTTTTAATGAAATAGAGGAGGAAGATATTTGAGAACTCAGTTAAAATGTGTCTTAATTTTGTTTTCTACAGCTCTAACCATAATTTCTATGACAAAATTAACCCCCTCATTTTGTTCCTTTATGAATGAAATGTTTTTGGTTTTACCAGTTTGATTCAATCAAGATGGGTTCAGGTGTGCCATAGTTTTGTCATAAGTAAGACTGTTAGCGCTCTAGTTGTTCTTTAGAGCACTCTGGGAAACTGCAGTAGAACACGGGAATCAACTGACAGGCTGATCCTGTCGGAAGTACATGTTTTACTGAGAATGTCAGACTTTATTCTCACGCGGCTGAGAATGCATAATCTGAAGCCTCCGGTCCTGATATAGAATTAACTGTCAGGCTGCTCCTGATGTAAGTACTTGTTTTTACTGGATGTCAGAATGTCATACTTTATTCTCACCTAGCTAAGAAAGATAGTGTGAATTTACAGAAAATATGCTCTGCATTTTAGCTTCTGGAGCACCTTCCATAACCTTTATGAGAAAATCATGAGAAAACTGTTTTCTCTCAAACATGATGTATGAAATCCCAGCAAAAGGTCACCATTTTTCATAGGGTAAAATCACCTTACAACACACCACAATTCCTAAAATTAGTATAGTACCACCAACAAATGATTTATATTGTAACTAAAATCTGTTATCACCCTTTATATGTGCTCCTTTTTACGACCCTCAAAACCTGCAATTCACTACAATGCATTTCAATTGGGTCCATGTCCCAGAGTCCTTTAACGGACTGTAATGTTGTGGCCAGCTATAAAGAGGGGGTCCCATTGGGACCTCCCCACATGCCATTTTAGGGTCTGGGTGAGCTCACTCTGCCACTTACATATTTTTTTTAATTCATTTACAGGACACAGGGACCAAGTCCCTGGGTCTTGTTTATGGCTGCCAAAACATATTGTTCAGGATTGATTTGTCCCCTTTAAAGTGGCCAATCAGAGCATATTTGAACACAAACTGTCCAGATATTTATATTTTTTTAAAACCTTAACACACCAAATCACAAAAAGCACAATCTGTGTAACAAGATCTAGCTTCCTGCCAGTTTGGTGTAATTCCATTCAGCTATTTTTTCTGTAGCCTTGTTTAAAGTAGTCTTTGGAATAAGCATGGGGTTTTACTTTTTGGGACCCCCCCCCTTTCTTTTTCTCGGCCCCTGCTTGACGGATCACCCTAATACTTTCCAGGCACAAACTTGTCTAAAAGTAGCACCTTTTTGGAAAGTTTTGTGAAGATTGGTTAAACGGGGCCAAAATTATTAGCAACATAAAAACTCTTGAAATTCACCACTTATAGTTCATTGGCTAACTATAACTTTGGCCCCTGCCATGCACTGCTTATGACCTCACATATTAAGCTAGTCATGGCATTTTACATGACATCATTGATGACATCACAAATGAAACAATTGATTGAGTGATTGATTGTTTTGATCACTTCCAAAATGCACTATTACATGGATGGGTCACAGATGGATGGTTACAATCTAAATAAGTGGGTTTTAAGAGGTTTCCGGGAAACAGTAAGAGAAGCTGTGAAATGGAGAGCAGACAGGCAGTTATTCCAAGCTTAGGATAGCAAGGATTTTAGAGCAATAATGTAATGATAAAATGACACCTAAATGAGGAAAATCGGATGTAGGGATCAGGACTTATTAAAAAACAAACAGCATCCCATCAAAAAACAACTGGAACTCAAAAATCGATATAAGTCACTGTGGTGCAGTTGACTGGAGCCTATGCATATGCCAAGGATGACCAGCAATGGAGCATGGTTGGATACAAGTTATTGGTCTATCATACTCTTATGCCTTATATATGCTTACCGGCTATAGGATAAAAACAAAGCGGGACAAATATTCATATGATCACAAGTATCTATCTTACTGACTGTTAGAAATGGGGTTTCTGGTTGGCTGAGGTATATACCCAGGCCAGGCAGAACCCACCACTCTAGACAGGGTAAGCTAGATACAGAGCTAAGATAACCTGTGCTCACCCTCTGGTTGCTTGGCTCAGAGCAGGCAGGCTTATCAAAAGAGGCATGTGTAAAGTATTTGCGCAACACACACACACAGTAACACAATGAATACACCACAAAAAGACTCCACGCCCGTTTATAAAAATAGTACACTGTTTACTTAAGAAAACAAGACCAAAATGATAAAAATCCAATAAGTACTTTTAAAGACATGAGCATTTAAAGTATGCAGGTAAATACAGTGCTTCAGCAACACTCACGATCATGAATTACATTCGACTGAGGAGCAACGGTCCCAGCTTAAGGTAGGAAAGGCTCCAAATCCCTTCCGCTAAATACTGTGGCTAGAAACAGTATTTCCAAAGAGGTGCTTGAAGGGAAGCGCTCTGCGGTCTCTCAGGACCAGTGAGTTTGATGAGTCTCGGCTGCCTGCTGGCACGCAGCTTGGTTTACAGGACCTCGTGGGTCCGACTCACGCCCACAGTACCTTGTTTCTGGAGCCACGGGGTTACGGCCTCAGGGTTTGCGGCCAACTTCACTGGGGGGGGGCTCTAAGGCAGAAAGGCGGTGTGGCAAGGGGCCAGCTGCAAAAGGCACACAGCTGTGGAGATTTCCCTCAGGGCACAGGCGAGCAGCCGGCATCAGCGTCTATGCTTAATTTGTAAATAAATAAGTGCCAGGGCTCTCCTCAGGAGACCACTGCAGCTTGTGCCGCACATTGCCCCTGCCATGTTGCCAGTGATAGTAACATCACAACTACTAACCATCACACTTCTACAAGTGTGACAATTCAGACTATCACAGGCCCCTAAAGCATAAGAATGGCTTGGGCGGCAGATAATGGTAATTTTTAATGTATATTGAAATACTAATTGACTGTTGTTGGGGTCATCAGAGGCAGCGCCATCTTGTGGCAGACTGTCACAAGCACCAGTGTTGACAATTAAGTGCTGGTGCCAAGCATCAGAAACCACAGTCTCAAAATAAGCACTGGTCGGCGTGCAGCGTTAGTTCTGCTCCTGTGGGTGGGAGGAGCTGATGCGTCGATGCTGAGGTGGCTCCTGTTACCACAGCAACACGGCGAGGCTGCGCTGACAGGGCTTCCCTCTGAGCTGCGGCGTGTTTGTAGTATCAGACACAGGGAAGATAGTTGCAGGTCTAAAAGCAAAGTACTGGGACTTTTCAGAGTTAGCGATCAGGCACAGCTGATCTTTGTTGAGTTTGGGCTGCCAGACTCACAAGTTGGAGAGTCCCACGGCAGAAGTAGGGTAAAGTCTTTTATGATTCTGAGACTTAACAGGGGGCATGCCAAAAAGCCCCTGGAGAGCACTTTGAATGTAGCAGAGCAAAAGGTAGTAGGCAGCAGGCCAGCACAACAAGGCAGGTAGCAAAGTGGCAGTACCTCCTGCAGCACAGCAAGCAGCAGGCCAACACAGCAAAGCAGTTAGCAGAGTGGCAGTCTCTCCTGGCAGCACAGCAGTCCTTCTGGCAATGTGCAGATGTAGATCAAGCAGTATCTGGCTACAAGTCCAACGAAGTGTATGATATAAAGGGGTCAGAGACCCAGTACTTATACTCAAAAGTGCCTTTGAAGTGCAGGTGACTTCTAAGCAAAGTCGTTGAAGTACACAGGTCCCCTTTCAGCCCAGTCCTGTCTGCCAGGCTAATGTTGGGAAGTTGATCAGTGCTTTGTGTGAGGACAGGGCACTACCTATTGAAGTGTAAATATCAGCTCCTCCCTTCCCTCCTTCCCAGGAAGACCCATCAGTATGCAGAGGAATGCAGATGCCTGTGTTTGTGGCTGTCAAGCGGGAATGCACAAAGTGGAGCTGCCACCCAACCCCAGAAATGTATTGAAGACAGGCTGCAGAGCAGACAGAGTGAGAAGCACAGAGAAATGTCCACTTTCTAAAAGTGACATTTCTAAAATAGTAATGTTAAATCCAACTTTACCATTAAAGAGGATTTACAATTACCATTCCGAACATATGAAACATAAAGCAGCTACTCCTCTTTGATCAGGAATTACACCTTAAAAGTATATTAAGGAATTCCCAATGCTAACCTATGAGAGGGGTAGGCCTCACAGTAGTGATAAACGAAATAGGCTGTTTGTCACTACCATGACATGCTAAACATAACAGTACATGTACTACCTTTTACTTATGTAGCACCCTGCTCTTTGGCTACCAAGGTCCTACCTTAAGGGAGACTTATTTGTAGTAAAACGGATTTTAGGACTTGGCGAGTAGTTTTAGCTGACAAGTCGAAGTGGCAGTAAACTGCAAACACAGGCCCTGCAATGGCAGGCCTGAGATAGGTTTGACAGGCTACTTATTTGGGAGGCACAATCAGTGCTGCAGGGCCACCAGTAGCATTTGAAATACAGGCCCTGGGTATATGCTATACCACTGTACAAGGGACTTACTGGTAAATCAAATAGGTCAATCCGATATACACCAATTATATCATGTTTAGGGAGAGAGCACATGCAATTTAGCACTGATCAGCAGTGGTAAAGTGATCAGAGTCCTAAAACCAACAGAACGAAAATCAGCAAAGAATAGAAAGAATGCAAAACGTTTGGGGAAACAAAGCAAGAAGTGCCATTTCCAACACTGACCAATGACTCAGCACCAAATTAGGAGTAGCACTGTGGTGTGCCATGGTACAGACAAGTGGTGGTGCATGTTAGTGTCCTGGACAGTAGTAAAGGTGGTGAGTATATAGCACAGGGTACTAGCATTTGACTTGTCTTCTGAACCTGTTCAAGCTATCCTTGTGAATTGTGACAAGAGAGCAGGACAATTAGAGTGCAGAGGAAGGTCGCAACATCAGATTGATGGAGCCAGTGGATAAGCAGATCATTCTAGAGGCTTGGGTATCCTCACTGGATAGGGGACAAAACCGCTAAGTCCAAGGGCAGATAGTTTTTACCCTGCTTTTTGCCTCATTTGACAAGACAGAGAATACTTGTAATTCAAGCCTTAATTCCACCTGCCAGAAATACCTACAGAGTGATTAACCTGCCACTGAAAATCTTTTTGAGAAAGAAGTTTGTTAAAAAATATAGAGTGAAGGGGAAGTTCCCAAACATATATCACAGTTGAAAGAATTGAGAAACGCATAGAGTCATTAACATCACTTGACAGAAAGCCACCAGATGACTTAGTTCAACGAAGTACGAAAGAGCAGTAGTGTAAGGAATGAAGACAGAGCCCATGATATGCTACAAGTGTACATTTCATGGGATGTTACGCTGTCTGCACCTAAGTGCTCATATGCAGAAAAGCAGTTAGATTTCTCAGAGCACAAATCATGAAACTAGTATGTGAAAAGGAAGAAGAGTAAGAAAGGAAAAGTAGGCTTTTACATTACTCCATAATAGTTAGTTGTTTGACTGGTACCGGATGCTTCTACAATGTGACTGCTGCCTTCCACAGACAGTCTACTGAACCTGTCTCTTCTCCAAGCCTTTCACCACCACATCTAGCTGGATAGCACTTGCCAGATACAAGCATTCCATTATACACCGTTGCAGGCACTACTGTTCCCTGGCACCTGCTGGTGCGCTGATGCCACTGACGGCATCAGTGGGATTGCATTCTATAGAGTAGAGCAGGGTGTTGCTATAATCTACAGCAACAATCAATCTATCTCGGCTTTAGCTATCCCTGATCTTCATGAAGGCTGTGTATGTCGATCACTCGTACCAATGATCTGGCCAGTTATTCCATATAAACACCAAACACCTGGCTAGTTTGTTTTCACACCCCTGGAAGACATTTTGGTAGCTTGCAAAATCCGTCCAGCCCTGATATGCTACTCCTCAGCTGAATATTCTTCCCTAGTCGTGGCAGTAGAGTCAATGAACCCACTAGTACCCCAGCATACTTTCTTGCAACAGACTTTGCTCAGTTTTGTGCACGTTTTTCAGCCCTCAATAAAGGACATACAGTTGGATGCTTTTTCATAAGGAATTCTTAACTAACAGCTCAAGGTGCTGATGTTGATATGTGTGTTAATTTGGAGTATAATCCATTTTTGGAGGCTGAAAGATTTCCTTCAGAATCTATATTTGCATGCTATTTTGTTCCTTTAAGAAACTGCCTTTAGAATGCCCATTACTCTAAAATTATCGGAGATAATTACATCTCCTCTACCGATAGTTTACCTCCAAAGGTTTGGAGATACTTCCATGGTTACCACTGCTGTCAGTTTTTACCCCAAATGAGTCCTTTTGAAGCTAATTTTTTATCCCTGTTAGCTACAGTTTTCTTGTGCTATTTTTGGAGGGATTTTCCCCCAGGGAGAGCCTGGAGTTTATTTTACGTTACTGACAAGAATTGGGGTAATTTAAGCTGAGGAAACTAGTTATATCTTTGTTACTCGTGGATTTTATGACAGCACACACGTTTATCAGAATTGCACTAAGAGTAGCAGATTTGTAGAACAACCTTTTACATCTTGGAAAGTTCATGAAGTGATAGAATTTGAAGTGTTTAAATTTATGTAAGGTGTGTGAAATGTGTGTAATGTACAATTTCATAAAAGTACATGAAACTGCATATTTATGCAAAATGCTAAACTGGCATTTGGCGAAATATTTTGGCACAAAATGTGTCCTTGCGTCCATTGTAGATGTGTGGACACCTTTTGTTCTAAAAGGCAGAAAAAACGTAACTCAATCAATCAATCAATCAATCATGTCACTTATAAAGCGCACTACATACCCGCGAGGGTCTCAAGGCGCTGGGGGAAGAGGGGGGTGGTGCTGCTACTGATCAAAGAGCCAGGTCTTGAGGAGTCTTCTGAAGGCCAGTAGGTCTTGGGTCTGTCGGAGGTTGGTGGGGAGGGTGTTCCAGGTCTTGGCGGCGAGGTGGGAGAAGGATCTGCCGCCGGCGGTCGTTTTCCGGATGCGGGGGACTGTGGCGAGGGCGAGGCTGGTCGAGCGGAGCTGGCGGGTGGGGGTGTAGAAGCTGAGTCGTCTGTTGAGGTAGGCTGGTCCGGAGTTGTGGAGTGCTTTGTGTGCGTGGGTGAGGAGCTTGAAGGTTATCCTCTTGTTGACAGGGAGCCAGTGCAGGTCTCTCAGGTGGGGTGTGATGTGGCTGCGTCGGGGGATGTCGAGGATAAGACGTGCAGAGGCGTTCTGGATGCGTTGCAGCCGTCTCAGGAGCTTAGCCGTCGTTCCTGCGTAGAGGGCGTTTCCGTAGTCCAGCCTGCTGGTGACGAGGGCCTGGGTGTCTGTTTTTCTTGTTTCGGTGGGGATCCACTTGAAGATCCTGCGGAGCATTCGGAGGATGTTGAAGCAGGATGAGGAAACGGCGTTGACCTGCTTAGTCATGGAGAGGGTGGGGTCGAGGATGACCCCTAGGTTGCGTACGTGGTCGGTGGGTGGCGGGGCTGTTCCCAGTGATGTTGGCCACCAGGAGTCGTCCCAGGCTGCAGGGTTGGAACCAAGGATGAGGACCTCCTGGGTGTCGTCGGCGTAGGAGATGATGTTGAGGTTGTGCTGTCGGGCGACGTGGGCGAGGGGTGCCATGTAGATGTTGAACAGCGTTGGGCTGAGGGAGGAGCCTTGGGGTACGCCGCAGATGATCTTGGTGGCCTTGGATCGGAAGGGGCGAGGCGGACGCTTTGTGTTCTGCCGGAAAGGAAGGATGTGGTCCAGTCCAGGGCCTTCTCTTGGATCCCGGCGTTGTGAAGGCGTGTTCGTAGTGTGTGGTGGCAGACCGTGTCGAAGGCGGCTGATAGGTCCAGGAGGATGAGGGCTGCTGTTTCTCCGTTGTCTAGCAGGGTCCTGATGTCATCGGTGGCGGCGATGAGGGCGGTTTCGGTGCTGTGGTTGCTGCGGAAGCCGGACTGGGAAGGGTCCAGGATGTTGTTCTCCTCGAGGTAGCGGGTCAGTTGTTTGTTGACGATTTTCTCGGTGACCTTCGCGGGGAACGGGAGCAGAGAGATGGGTCGGAAGTTCTTTAGGTCCTTGGGGTCTGCCTTGGGTTTCTTGAGTAAGGCGGTGATCTCGGCGTGCTTCCAGCTTTCCGGGAAGGTTGCTGTCTCGAAGGAGATGTTGATTATTTTCCAGAGATGGGGCGCGATGGCTGTACTGGCTTTGTTGAAGATGTGGTGAGGGCACGGGTCTAGCGGTGAACCGGAGTGGATGGTGTTCATGATCTCGCTGGTGTCCTCGTCGTTGATGTTGGTCCAGGAGAGCAGGCGGTTGGTGGTTGTGGGGGCAGTGGTCTCGGTGGTTGCCGGGGCGGTCATGGTGTTGAAGCTGTCGTGGATGTCGGCAATTTTGCGGTGGAAGAAGGTGGCCAGTGAGTCGCACAGGTCTCGCGACGGCTGGATGTCGTTGGTGTTGGAGCTGGGGTTGGAGAGTTCCTTCACGATGTTGAAGAGCTCTTTGCTGTTGTGTGCGTTGTTGTCTAGGCGGTCTTTGAGTGAGGCCCTTTTGGCGGATCTGATGAGGTGATGGTGACTGCGGGTGGCGCTCTTGTGGGCGGCGTAGCTGTCCGCTGTCCGTTCGTGGAGCCAGATCTTCTCCAGTTTTCGGCATGTTCGTTTGGAGGCCTGGAGGTCTTCGGTGAACCAGGTGGCTTTCTTGCTGGTGTGGCTGTTGGGCGGATTCTTGAGCGGGGCGAGGGTGTTGGCGCAGTCGTCGATCCACTGTCTGAGGTTGCGGGCGGCGGTGTCGGGGTCGGAGGGTTCGGCGGGTGGGCTCAGGGCGAGGGTTGTGGTTAGCTGGTCTTCCGTGACTCTGCTCCAGCAGCGGCGAGGCATTTGTTCGGTGCGGTGGTGCGTGGTGGGCTTCCTGTAGGTGAAGTGGATGCAGTGGTGGTCAGTCCAGTGGGGTTCGGAGGTGTGGTTGAAGGAGACGTGTGGGCTTGCGGAAAAGATGGAGTCTAGCGTGTGGCCGGCGGCGTGGGTGGGTGTAGTCACGAGCTGTCTGAGTCCGAGGTGGCGAGGTTGTCGATCAGGGTGGTGGAGTTGGTGTCCTTGTTGTTCTCGAGGTGGAAGTTCAGGTCCCCGAGGAGGATGTAGTCCGTGGAGGCGATGGCGTGTGTGCTGGCGAAGTCAGCGATGGAATCGCTGAACTGTGGTCGGGGTCCGGGGGTCTGTAGATGAGGGTTCCTCTGAGGGTGGTGTTGGGATCGGTGTGGATCTGGAAGTGCATGTGTTCGGCGGTGCTGAGGGTGTCGTCGGTGTTGGTTGAGACTCTGAGGGTGTTCCTGTGGACGATGGCGATGCCTCCTCCGACTCCGTTGGTGCGGTCCCTGCGGGTGATCTTGTATCCGTCCGGGATGGCAATGGCGATGTCGGGGGCTGAAGCGGGATTCAGCCAGGTCTCCGTCAGGAATGCGACGTCTGGGGAGGTTGAGTCGAGAAGGTCCCAGAGTTCGATGGCGTGTTTGCGGGCGGAGCGGGTGTTGAGGAGGATGCATCTGAGGTAGTTGGGTTCTTTCCTGGGCGGTGGTTTGGCGGGGTGGGTGCTGGCGAAGCTGCAGTTCCGGCAGGTGAAGGGCTTTTGGGTGCGCTTCGGGGTGGCCTGGTAGCAGGCGTGATCTTTTCCGGGGTTGAGTGCGTGGAGGGTGCTGGCGTCGTATCGGCGTCTGTTGATGTGGCGGGCGCGGGGGATGCCCGGACCAGGGGTCTGGCGCTGGGCGCGGTCACGGCGCGGACGGGCACAGACGGGCTTGCCTTAGGCGCGCCTTTGGCACGCCAGCGCGCGACCGCGCAGCGGCCGCCATAAATGGGGAGGTGGGAGGGAGGAGCAGGGAATGGGGCAGCGAATGGGCAGTGAGGGGGCGGGGCCGCAGGGGCGCAGCGGCGGGAAACAGGCACAGAAAGGAAAACGAGCACAATCAGGGCATCAAGGGTGCACAGAAAGGAAAAAAAATGAGCACAATCAGGGGCAGCAAGGGGGCACAGAAAGGAAAAAAAATGAGCACAATCAGGGGCAGCAAGGGGGCACAGAAAGGAAAAGCGAGCACAATCAGGGGCAGCAAGGGGGCACAGAAAGGAAAAAAACCGAGCACAATCAGGGGCAGCAAGGGGGCACAGAAAGGAAAGAAAAAGCGAGGCACAATCAGGGGCAGCAGGGGGTACAGAAAGGAAAAACGAGCACAATCAGGGGCAGCAAGGGGGCACAGAAAGGAAAAAAACTAGCACAATCAGGGGCAGCAAGGGGGCACAGAAAGGAAAAACGAGCACAATCAGGGGCAGCAAGGGGGCACAGAAAGGAAAAAGCAGAGCACAATCAGGGCCAGCAAGCGGGCACAGAAAGGAAAAAAACGAGCACAATCAGGGGCAGCAGCAGGGCACACAGACGGAGCTGTGTGGTGGGGGAGCGACCTACCAGTCAAGGTCAGGGGTCGCTCTCTTCACCACGCAGCGGCCGCCATAAATGGGGAGGTGGGAGGGAGGAGCAGGGAATGGGGCAGCGAATGGGCAGTGAGGGGCGGGGCCGCAGGGCGCAGCGGCGGGAAACAGGCACAGAAGGGAAAGCGAGCACAATCAGGGCATCAAGGGGGCATAGAAAGGAAAAAAAAAATGAGCACAATCAGGGGCAGCAAGGGGGCACAGAAAGGAAAAAAAAATTAGCACAATCAGGGGCAGCAAGGGGGCACAGAAAGGAAAAGCGAGCACAATCAGGGGCAGCAAGGGGCACAGAAAGGAAAAAAAGCGAGCACAATCAGGGGCAGCAAGGGGGCACAGAAAGGAAAACAACGAGCACAATCTGGGGCAGCAAGGGGGGCACAGAAAGGAAAAACGAGCACAATCAGGGGCAGCAAGGGGCACAGAAAGGAAAAACGAGCACAATCAGGGGCAGCAGCAGGGCACACAGACGGAGCTGTGTGGTGGGGAGCGACCTACCAGTCAAGGTCAGGGGTCGCTCTCTTCACCACGCAGCGGCCGCCATAAATGGGGAGGTGGGAGGGAGGAGCAGGGAATGGGGCAGCGAATGGGCAGTGAGGGGCGGGGCCGCAGGGCGCAGCGGCGGGAAACAGGCACAGAAGGGAAAGCGAGCACAATCAGGGCATCAAGGGGGCACAGAAAGGAAAAAAAACGAGCACAATCAGGGGCAGCAAGGGGGCACAGAAAGGAAAAACGAGCACAATCAGGGGCAGCAAGGGGGCACAGAAAGGAAAAAACGAGCACAATCAGGGGTAGCAAGGGGGGGCACAGAAAGGAAAAACGAGCACAATCAGGGGCAGCAAGGGGGTGCACAGAAAGGAAAAACGAGCACAATCAGGGGCAGCAAGGGGGCACAGAAAGGAAAAACGAGCACAATCAGGGGCAGCAAGGGGGCACAGAAAGGAAAAAGCAGAGCACAATCAGGGGCAGCAAGGGGGGCACAGAAAGGAAAAACGAGGCACAATCAGGGGCAGCAAGGGGGCACAGAAAGGAAAAAGCGAGGCACAATCAGGGGCAGCAAGGGGGGCACAGAAAGGAAAAAACGAGGCACAATCAGGGGCAGCAAGGGGGGGCACAGAAAGGAAAAACGAGCACAATCAGGGGCAGCAAGGGGGCACAGTAAGGAAAAACGAGCACAATCAGGGGCAGCAAGGGGGGCACAGAAAGGAAAAAACGAGCACAGCATACTGCAGCCACTTCTGATCTGAATCTTCACATTGTTCTATGTGCTTGCAGTAAATGTTTGCAGCGGATGGTACTTAATTACTACACATGGGGGCATATTCTCAAGAACGTGTGATAATAATCGCAAATTTAGCTTAACGCAACTTTGCATATCGCAGTCCATCGCGAGAAAATAACACCATCTTAACGTCCAATTACCAACCCCTCGGCACCATGCGATAGCAGCATGATAACCCGCCAAATGACCGCGTAAAAACCAACGCGATAAACAAAAAATGCGAAACACGATCTCCCAAAAAGTTGCGATGCCACAAAGCGCGATACCAAAATCAGCGAAAACCAGCAACAGGCCTGCAGTACCCACGCGTCATGCGTGAAAATGCACTATAAAAGCAATAAAAAAACAAACCCCAAAACCAATCCAAACTGCGTAGCTTCCATGGATGCACCCGGACCGAGTGCAGAGGACAAGCCGAACTCCACAAGCCCCACGGAGGACCAGCATGGAACCCCCTGTTCGGAGGAGGGCAAGGAGAAGAGGAAGAGGAAGACGGGGTTCAGTCCGCAGGAAGACCAGATCACCGTCACAGAGGTGATAGAACACTACCAACAGCTGTTCGTCACCTCCACTGCGTCATTGGCAACACAAACGGAAATATGGCAGTTCATCGTCACCAAAGTGAATGCAGTCGGAGTGTCGAGGAGGTCAATGGAGGATGTCAAGAGGCGCTGGCATGAAGTGCACAGCCAAACCAAACAGAAACTCACTGCCAACATGAAGGCAGCAAAGGCGACTGGCGGTGGGAGTCCTGCGCCACAGGAGGAGCTGGATGAGCTGGAGGAAATGGTGGCCACAGTCATCAGGGTGGAGACGGTGCAAGGAGTCGGGGGTCTGGACACAGCCCGAAATGACCTGACCCAACAGCAACAGGGTGAGTAACGACCAGGGACTGGGGGAACGGGGGCAGATGGGCACAATGGCACACATGCACAATCATGTGCAGCACACTGCACACCCGCAATGAGTGTGGAACATGTCCCTGATACCCTTGGCACACTGCAGCACACATAGAAACACAAATAGGCCCCCGTCCACAATGTGCACAAATGGGCCCCCCTCCATATCACCAATGCCACAGCCTACCCATGCACATGTGCTGAATCCAGAAAAGCAGCGGCTCTGTGAACCACACTGACAATGCAAGTGACACTGCATGACAGATCGTAATTTACAACAATGTCTCAACCGGATTCAATAAGGAAGGCAAATGCATATGTATGTACACAACATTACAAGGCAAACGCAAAAAAGAGGGAGACTCCCGATCTTCTTTCAAAAGTGCTCATGGCATCATATATTTAAAATCTCAATTCATACAAAACAGTTATAACAGCACTGTAAGCAAAAATTGCGAAGGCAACCCAAGAGGACTGCATGACAGATAGCATGGCTGAAGTCACAATACATGACGTGGTGAACGAGACGACAGTGAGGTGGCTGAGTGTGGACCACATCCGTAAAGGAGCCGGTCACACTCTGACACATCCACGTGCACCTACGAGCCATGACGCCAAGAACACATCTGCAGACAAACAATGCACAAATATATCCAGTAGCACAAATGACCCAAGTCGCAAACATCCAAGCACACAAGTCAAATGCACACTGACTCAAAGGGATAAGGGTCCACCAATGCAGAGCTGCAGGGGCGAATCGCCAACAATGCAGCACACACACATAGCAATCACAGTACATCAACATTGACGACAATGTGGGACAGAGTGCAACCCCTACACCACAGGACACAACTGGTGCCTCTCGTGCGTAGAAACTGGCCAATCACATCTGGCAATGCATGTCACTGTGAGATGATAATGTACGAGTACAACCACACATCCGTCATGTAGTCGAAATGTCCACTGACTCCCATCAAATAGCCAGCTTCACCAAAACAGACACAATGTACACCATCATGCAGTCTGAATGTAAACATCCACAATGCGCCAACATACATGGAACACACTGTTAACCTGCATCTCCCCTTACATTGCAGAGGGACAATCAACACCTCCTGCAGAGCAGACCACACATCTCTTCAGTGATGACGAAGAGGACATCCTACCCATTTGCCCAGACACACTCCAACGGCTCGTGGACAGCCTTCTCACCCCACCTCCAGGAGCAGGGCAGCCCAGCTGCATTGCGGTGAGCCCACACCCTGCACAGACCACACAGCAGGAAGCACACACCACCACGGCTGCCTCCCAGGACCCCCACGACCAACACATGGATTTCAAACGCTGTGTGTTAGGGTGCCATGAGAAGATGGCAGATCAGCTGCGGCTGGGTTTCGAGCTCATGGCAGCCAAACTCGATGCCATACGTGGGTGCCTGAGTCCCATCAGGGAGCACCTACAGTCCCTAACGGATACCCTCTGTCCGCACCATGCCCACCAACAATCCTTGGCTGACATCGCTGGTTCCATTACTCGGATACAAGAACTGTCTAGGCAGACAGGCTCCAGCGATGACAGCACAGAGTTGGCACAGATGCGGCGGACAATGGAGACCATGGAGCCGATGCAGGCTGGAAGTATGGCTGCCACTGCTGAACACCAGCGAGATGTAGCTGCGATCTTCCATGCTTTGCACATCCTCATCTTGCCACTGCTGCCACTGAGCCTGTTCCATATGACTGCTGCAGGAACCTCAACACACACATATCCGACCCCTGATGTGTCAGTGGCACACAGTGTTGCAGCCCCATCACCTTCGCAGCCCTGATGTGTCAGTGGCACCCAGTGAAGCAGCCATTACACCGCCACACACACTGGACACACCCGACACAGAAGAAGTATCAGAGGAGTAAGATGTGGATGGTAATTACTGTGTGAGGAAGGAGGCAGTAGCATCCATCACCTCCATATGGCTTGCCCTTGCCTGGCTCTGCCCCATGCATCATGCCCTGGGACAACACCTTCCACTGACCCCCAGAACACTCTGCAACATTCACCCGGACCCCGACACGGACTGCCATATCTCCACTGCTTGACAATTACACAGCAATCCTGCTGCAGACTGCACTCCCCTCTTCCAAATCACTTTTCAATCCCCAAAGGACTCTGGTTGGCCCACCACTGGGCTTCCATGTTATGTGGTCTTGGATGGCCATGTACAGCTCCCTCTCCGTCATTCACCAGAATGTGAATAAAACATTAGAAATCATGCAGATGTGTCATGACTATGTTCACTCACGTATGGAAGTATGGCTGGATGTAGGGACAATGATTGCACAAGAAGGTACACCCTGGTAAATGACATCAATGCGCATGTTCATCCCCGAGACACATGGCCAATTGGATGACTGTGAAGGTGGGTACTAGCTGTGTCCCCATTGCACATTAGCAACAATCTCACAACCCCCCAACGTAGGCACAAGTCCATGTATTGAATAGGGCTGTGTGTAGGAATGACCAAATCAGTAGCAGGCCAGAAGTGGTGTCCCACATCACATGTGATGACAGAACTTCACGTCGCATACCTACTCACACACATCTGTGTGGACACATTCTGTAATGATTCATAACATTGCTCAACATGGTCAGAGGTTGGACACCATACTCACATTGCTGAAGACACGTAAGAGCACAGGTCTACCAGCAACTATCCCAAAACAATGTCTGGCTCACAGAGGTGGAGCTGTCAGAAGGGACCCACCCCATTGTACATGTGTCAGTCAGTTCCTCCCTGTGTAGAGACGATGCTCATTGTGGCACACGAGTGGTCAATCTAATCAACACTCATCACAGTTAGACAGCAGTGGTGTTGCGTAGACTTTATTGGCATGTGTGTGTCAGTACGGACAAGGCAACAGCCACAACAGGCAGGGACATGCTTAAGACACTTACACGCAGCATGGGAACATGTCGAGGTGCAGGGAATGGGGAGGCAAAAATGAACACCAATCATCACGGATGGCAACGGTCTCAGCCCACCTTGCCTTGCTGGACGAGTCATGTGTTGTTTGGCGTCTGCCCATTGCCCCGTGTGAGGAGGCACGACTCACAGCCCATGGGGTCTGCATAGTGCTCTGCCACCCGACTGCGCCGACTGTCTGCTCTGCTGACAGTGATCAGGTGAAAGGATCCGACAAGTTCACATGTCGTGCTACATTGCCATGTGGGTACTCTTCCCACAGCAGTGTGTCCGACTTGGTAATGCTGCCAAACGACGCTGTGCTGCTCCGACCATGTAACTGCATCAACTTGCACAGGTGTGTGTACACACGCGTAGTTCCACGCACATGCATTCAGAGTCCAGACAAAGGCAGACATGTCCTCTGTTGTGGTGGGATATGTGAGCATTCCCCACGATGCTACAAGGTGTTGGGACCAGTGCTGTGGGTGACAATCTGATGTGGCTGCAGGGATCTAGTTACTCGTCCATGAATGCAAGCGCAGCTTCATGGGCACTGTGTTCCAATAGTACGTCGTTGTCGGGTTCAAGGAACACCAGGGTGAGCCAATCTATTAACTGGTCTGGGCAGATGTGCTCAGTCCACGCCGTTTCCCCAATCCGCAACACAGCCCAATAGGGGAGCGCCTGGATCAGTGGTCACTGCACACGAGGAGTTGTGCAATCTCCCATGCGCAACTGCCAGCACATACGCCAAGGATCAGTGCATCCCATGCACGGCTATCCAGATGACACTCCTGTTCGTAGGCCAACAGGGGGCGCACTGTCAGGTCATAATCCAATTCAGCTACTGTTGCGTTGGATAGGCAGACCTCCATGGGCCACTCGAATGTGCATGATCGACAGTGGAACCAGGGCTGGACGCAGGTGACGTAGGCAAGACGGAAACTCAGAGGGAAACTGATTCGCAAAACTGCCATTGGCAGGGATCACAACAGATGCAGCATTCATGCACGGTACAGTTCCACGTGACAGGGGTTGTGCATGTGCCCGGGAATGCCGGCCATTTCGTTTGTTGGTCTTGTGGCACTGGCACTCGTCTGAACGGCGGGTGTTCGGTGGACGATATGCCACAGCTCTGGGCAATGAGTCGTTGTGTGTGCAACGTTTGGACGTATGGGTCGTTCTTGACAATGTGTCAAGGGCATCCCTTGCAGGTGTAGGTCATGCAGGGACAAGTGTGTGTGGGGTGTGGGCACGTTGGTGTTTCATTAGCGCAGTTCGTGGTGTGGTAGTCGTCAGAGGCTGGTATGGTATCTCACGCAGGGTGTGCCAGCCGCATTCAGGACCAAGGTCGGGGGTTTGGCTGGCCTTCGGCCTTGTGTGTTGAGACAAAGGAGCTTTCATTCCTGATTTTCGTCTGACTACTGCTTGCATGTCTTAATTGTGACGTGGACTTTGCGCTGACTTTGATGCTAGGCCTGTGATTTCGGATGTGTGCAGATTTCGAGTCACACGCAGCTGTTGGCATGTTTGCATGAGCCAAGGGCCAGATTGGCCTTGCGCTCCTTAATCAGTCTCTCGTTTCTCTGTTTTTCTCTCTCTCTCTCTTTCTCTCTCTCCCTGTCCTTTGATGGGTGCCTGACAAAACCTTCTCATCTTGGATATTGTCTTGCAGGCTGTGAGTCACAGATTGTCCAGGGATGCCCTGCCATGACTCCTCAGAATAGTTGTTTGGTGATGAATTAGTATGTGACATTTTGTTTGGTCTTTCAATGGTGTATGTATGAATCAGGATTTCAGTGCTCACATGTATGTTGATTGTTGCAATTGTGCGACATCAGGCGGGTGCTTGTGTTCATGTTTCCGTGCAGTTGATGTGCTGTGTCTTGGTCCAGGGGAGGTGGGGGTGCCCAGGGTGGGGCCAGGGGGGGTCCTAGGGGTGGTAGCGGTGGGTGTTGTGGCCCTCTTGGGTGTCCAGCACGCATGTTCAGTGGCTCCATGGCATCTGTTGTTCTTCAGGTGTGGCTCGGGGCTGGGCTCTCTTTTGTGGTGCAGGTTGTCGTCCGACTTTACACTAGGTCAGAGCAGGTGTTAGATTCCTGCTGCTAACGCACCTTATCGCCTTTTTTGTGGTCTTATCGCTGATCGGGCTGGTCGTTGAGAATGTTGAGGTGTGGTGTTGTCGCGGATTTTCTCTCGGGAACGCCTACTCTGCATCTCATTAGCGATAGTTGAGGGTGTCATCTGTGGCGATGTTTTTTGCGGCTGCTATCGTGGGTAAAATGGTGTTATGGGCTGTTAACACCAGCTTGTGAATGGTGCAATAAATTTATCGCCACTTTGGCTGCGATGAAGTGCCGCTAACTAGGCGATGTGTCCTTGAGAATATGCCCCATGGAGTAATTGAGTAGTTTCGCAAATTTCGCTTAACACAAAATTCACCCAAATGACACAAGAATACGCCCACGTAGTAAAAATGTAAGATGGGCCTAAAGTTATTTTAACAAAAGGAGAAGGGGGAAAATCTTATTTGCATGTTAATTTTCTGTACATTTCAGGGTGGTATCAATTGCATCTAGTCCTTCCAAACAAGCAGGGCCCATAGTATCAAACACATTCAATTCAGCATTAGTAAGGTTAAGCTCTAAGGAATACCCGCGGCCTGCTCCTTTAGCATGCATTCTTTGCCTTGCTATAATCTTCACACACTTTCTTGCACAGGTAATGCCATCTCTTTTTAATATCAGTTATAAGGGTTTTGGTAGTGGATATTGGCATTTCTGTTTTGCAGGATACTCTCCATGATACCCTTTTTAATGAGCAGAGCTGTATGATGAGACTGTGCGCCTAATAAAACATCATAGTTTGCCAGGATAGAATCAACAAGCAGTTCCAATCATTGTTCCTAAACTGTGGCCTTCGTTTTTCTGCATACATTGCACTGCCATGTTTGCTGATGGATTTCCTTGTTAACAGATCTGCCAAACTAATCCTCTGAACAGGAAACTTCTACTGAGCCGGGCCTTTCTAGCAGCAATGAGTTATTCCCAGTAAAGTTCAAATGCCAGGTTATATGTTACCCCATTAAAATGTACACAGCAGTGAAACGCTTTGCTTTTAACTCCACAAATTCTACTCCATAACTTTTCCAACACATTTGTGAGTATTTCTAATGGTTGCTAGAAAAGGACTTCTACATTATCCACAGAACAGCAACTCCCTACCAAGGACTTAATTGGATACTTTGAAATCGGTTAATAAATAACACTGCACTTCAGATGCTAAACTGCTGAACTAGAAATGTGGATAATTAATTACACTGCATATTAAACAAAATCGAAACTCTATTTCATTGATTTTCTGCTTTATTCTCAGTCCATGGCTGACCTCTTAAATAAGACCAGCATCCTGGTTTTCAAACAAATGTGAACTCAAATGCCATTAAACCCACAGATTTTCCTTTTGTATGCCACATTACCTATCGGAAGTTGTTCCTAAAAATAATCAGTTGATCTCCTCACAGACACAATGAATAACATTTCGATCAAATCTACCACTGCTGTGAAATCCAGAGTGAATTGTCATGAAACCCATTTTTCTACTTTAAATTAAAGAGTTGTAAAAATCCAACTAGATGATGGATTCAAGGCCACAAAAGCATGCATTGCTGGAATATAAAGATCTTTAGATGCTAAAAAAGTATAGAGATGAAAGTTACTGCTGGGGAAGCTAAGAGATGTTTCTGGGCTGGTTTTACTGATGAAGCAAAAACAAAAAACACAAAAGTGAAGGTGTGTATTTTCACTTGTAGCATCTGCTAGATTATCTGCCCATTGTTATTTTAGAGTTGCTCGCCCTTTACTTCTCTGTGATGGGCTGACTCCCTTTTTATGTGGATAAGTTCAAGAAAATAAACACAATATTTAGAGTCCAATGTATATATCAAAGAAAGAACAAACTCACAAAACAAAATCACGCATGCAATCATGGAAACAATCGAATGGTATAACTCTAAGCAAAGCAAAGACCAAAACGAACACTAATTATTTCGTCATTATACTCACACAAAAGGATCAAAGAAACAAACAAGATAGACTTTAAAGAAATGAACATGAAAAAGTAATGGCTTTTAGCAAGATTTGCTCATGTAAAAATGGAATTTCATTTTGAATACTTATTCGTAGAGGTTTTCAAAGTTAAGCCACATAATGTCAAGCATGTACAGAGAGCTCGGAGGTGATAATATGCAGTAACCCACTTCTCTATGGCTTCCCATCTTGATTGATCTTATCGTGTCCTTTTCCAATCAGATATTTTCCGGACATACTACATTTTCTTAATAGCTGTTAGGAGCAAAATGAGTGCAAAAATCATGACCATAACCTCCCCTTGGTATTCACCACAATTGAGCAAGCAAGAATAGGACAGCCTTTGAGACAGAGGCCTATATTCATGTTGATTATACAGGGGTGTCCCATTATATTTCCCACAAGCCAAGCACAGGGATTGACTATGATGCTCAGTAAGAACCATCTTCGAACCTTCAAGCTGAGTGGATTTTCTGTTAGTTGGGAAGACATAGAGAGAAGGAGTGAGGAGAGGGCTGCAAAGATCTATAAACCTAAACACTGTGGAATCCAGTAACTGGAAGAGAAGGAGTGAGGAGAGGGCTGCAAAGATCTATAAACCTAAACACTGTGGAATCCAGTAACTGGAAGAGAAGGAGTGAGGAGAGGGCTGCAAAGATCTATAAACCTAAACACTGCGGAATCCAGTAACTGGAAGAGAAGGAGTGAGGAGAGGGCTGCAAAGATCTATAAACTTAATTACTGCGGAATCCAGTAACTGGAAGAGAAGGAGTGAGGAGAGGGCTGCAAAGATCTATAAACTTAATTACTGTGGAATCCAGTAACTGGAAGAGAAGGAGTGAGGAGAGGGCTGCAAAGATCTATAAACCTAAACACTGCGGAATCCAGTAACTGGAAGAGAAGGAACACCATGAAAGGGAAGAAGACAGTGTGAAGTAATCAAGACCACTAACAGGATTTGCTTGAAATGGAAAACAACGAGATAGTGCATTCAAGAAGAGCTGATAATGATTGCTTCAGTATAATGTGCCTTTTTGATGTTTTACTAAACATTGATAAAGTTGTGTTATCTGTTTTGTTCAGCATCGCCCGGGAATGGGACTAAGGCTTTCCTGAAATGCATGGAGCACAAAAATAATGTGCGCATTAAATAAAAGATGAGTGAAAAGATGAAATGAACATTAGGTCTGAAATATGAATATATTTGACCAATTAATATTTTCCAGAGCTAGTGTCCTATTCGAATTAAACAGGAGTTTTGATTATGTGAAGACATTTTCACCCTCAGTTGTTGGTGGGAAAAAAGGTGCAAGAGCGACAATAACTATTTGGGTTAAAAAAAAATGGTGTGCAGCAACAAGCTAAATGGGTGTTTGTGTCCATTCCGACCTTTCACAGAGAGATTAAAATCATTCTCTCTAGTCTCTAACTGTATGATGTCTTTGTTTCTGGATCTACAGCTAAGTGAGATTATTATGTCACACCATGTTCCCTTCTAGTGGAGCTTCAACGTCAGGATGCAGAGTTAGGACACTGTGCATGTATCTGTCTCCACACATTAATAAAAAGTTCTGCAACCAAATATCAAAGACTTTTTCTTCTTTTAGCTATCAATGACGATTCAAAGTAGCATTTTGCTACAGCATGAGATGTGCTTAATCTTCCTTTGGGGGGGATGTTGTTATGCCTCAGCAAAGAGAAAAATATTAAGAAAGAACAGGCTACTTTGGAGATAAACTTATAAATATTTTTTTAAAAACGTGTATGAGCAGCCACAAAAAGATTTTAATCTACATGAGCAGGAAAAACCATGCTTCACATTGAACTTAATGATCACTGAATGAGCAGATCACAGTTTGTACTTAAACAAGCTCATTGGGAATCAGGTGATGAAGTGGACAAGGTCCTGATCAACAGGGTTAAAATGTTGCATAAACTACAACTATGGCGTAGTTCTACAAGGTTTGCTTTCCCACCCACAGGTGACACAGGTGGACTTGGTTCAATGCACCAACAAAGCATGTGAAAGACAGGTTATTGTAGCCCCGCAGAACACTAATTAATGTATTATTGAAATAGAGTTAAGACTTTGGGTTACTAACAGTCCCATAAAGGGATCAGGGACACAGTGGTAACAGTAACCAACTAATTTTGTTGTTCACGATATCACACACACACTGCACTAAAAAGAATAACGCTTATAAGTAAAAGTATGTATTACAACAGGAACAATTTGTACCTTAGTGCATCTAAAACAACAACACAGAATACTATAAAAACAGCAAGAAGGCACATTATAAATAGGGCTCCCGGTTTTCCGTTTAAACTGATTTTTACATATAAATACAGATGGAAAACAAGTTTTCCTTTGTCAGTATTTATATGTAAAAACGGGAAAATACTAGCACATTTTGCCGCGCTGCTGTGCTCCAGCAGAGTTGCCTCGCCACGTCCTCTTGCTGATTCTAGGGCTGTGGCTGCCTTCAGTAACGCGAAACACCAGCTTCAGTTTTGCTGGAAATTTCTTTCAATGAGGGGTCTTTTTGCGCTCCTGTCAGCCTTTTGTTAGCTGCCCCAGCCATGTCCGGGGCTCCGCTCCGCCCCTCGAGTGAGTCTGGCCAGCCATTTCAAAAGAAAGGTAAGTACGGGGGGCTGGGGCTGGAGTCAGTGGTGTATGCAGTTTTGGAGGCGGCAAAAGCAGGAATCGGATGCCAGCCCCCCCCACAAACCCCTCCCCCCCCACCGTGGGACTGCACAGCCTAGCTACGTCAGTATAGTGAGTGTTTGAGTTTGTGGCCGGACTGCAGAGCAACACACTGGGTACGTGTGCTGCAAGAACAGTCCGACCACAAACTCGGCAAAGCCTAAGACTACCCAGGCGTTCCCCTATATTCCGGTTCACTTCTGGGCCCCAGAACACAGAGGGCTTGAGAGCCTACAGACCCAACACTGATCGGCCAGCTGAAACAACACAAGCCCAGTAATCTATGCAGCACCACCCCCTTCTCTATGTAGCAATAGGTAGCGCATAGAGCTGAGCCCGAGGCACATAGATTCGAGTGTAATCACATGGGCCACTTCTAAATAATTCACTCTGGCGCTGCTGTTGTTTGTCCCGTTCAGCTCGTCGGATTGTGTTGTGTGCAGCCCTCCTCCCTCCGTCTCACCCTCACAATGCCTGCTACTCCTGTTCATTGTTTTCGCGCTCAGTAAGTGCCTGCACAATGGGGGATCGTGGCAGGAGGCGCGGTGCCCCGAGCTCCCGGATGATCCACGGCTGCCAGTGCCAGGAGGCATGCATTGTTCTCAGCGCCCCACCTCCGCGAGGTGAATCACTCTCACACACAGCGCATTCAGCCCCCCTCCCTTCCCTTGGCTCGGGCTGCGCTCTCACTCTCTTGCAGACATGCCTGGGGTGGACAGGGGGGAGTGGGCAGCGGAGAGAAGAAACCCAATCCTTGTATTTTCAGCCCAGGCTGCGCTGGAAGGCAGGGCTCAGTCAGACACACACAGGGAAGAGGGTGTAAGTGAGACTCAGAAACAGAGTATTTGCAGAGTTTGTGACCGGACTGCATAGCCCATAACCATTGCTGTCTCTTCCTTCTTGCCCGGACAAGACAAGGACAGTGTCCAATTCTGCTGCCCCCCCTCTTTCTTTCTCTTACTCCCTCTCTTTGTCGCGCTCCTCCTCACTTGCAGAAAACCGCGACTGTTCTTTCCTCTCCTTTCTGTCATTCGTTCCCCAGTGAAATGGATCTAAAAAAAGAGGACACTTGTCTTACAAAAGTCTTTTTCTGACATTTTTCTATTCCAAAACGCGGCCTCAGGAGGAGAGAAAAAAGGTTTTAAAATACGAACAATAAATACATAACTAAATAAAACAAGACAGAGTAGTCGCAAAGTGGCCAGATTGGTTTTGTTCACACCCAAACACATTAGCGCCACCTTACAGAGTTTGCCAGTGAAGCGCTACTTTTCTTTTCATGTCCTTATCTTTCTGAATAATGAGTGTAAAAGCTTTAAGTTGTATTCCCTATGAGTGTTTGATTTTTCCAGAATGTTGTTACTTTTTTCAGGCAGCAAATAACTCTTGTCTAGTTCATAGTTTGAATTGAGTTGCTTCTAGGTGTTTATAGCGGGGCACAATTGGGTTGTAGCTGAAGGGAGTGTGAGTTTCTCTCAGTGGGGCAGTATGGTGCTTAGTGTTCAGTGGGGGAGAGGATGTAGCACTCTGTGCCGATGACAGAAACTGCAAGGCTCTGAGACAAATGGCTTGTGATAGCACTTTTAAGCGTATTTGGGACATTCTGCGAATGGCAAAGTTTTCCGATGAATGTATTGTGTTGACCAATAACAACCGAATGCATGTGTGCATTGTCAATTTAAATAAATGTGGAAAATACTAGCTGCAGCGTTGCCTTCTGCTTGTGGTAAAAATAAATGTGGATAAATACAGATAAAATGCACACAAAATAAATATGGATAAATACAGACGGAAATGGCAAAAAAATAAATACCATAAAACCGGGAGCCCAATTATAAATAACGAGAATAAACTGAACATTTCTAACATGTTTTAAAATGTCATCCAGAACCTATTACCCTAACATCTACTTCTATGCGCAGCGCTACACTGAGAGCAGGAAAAGCAGAGCAACTTGCAGTCTAGAGTTTCTGAGGGAGAAGAGGTGCACTGCATACCTTGTTGACAGCAAAGGCCGTTTTTATCAGCGGATGTATGAAGGCAGTGTTCCCTTTGAGGGCACACACATGCTGCGGTAATGGTCTTCCCCTGGGACTTGGCTCTATCGGCTTCAGGTGAGAAGTAGCATCTGAAAAGTGCACTGGCATTAGGTGAGACCGTCTCAGGCAGAATCTTGTGTGATAATCTGAGCGAAGGACCTCTCCTGGCAAGTGGTAGTCCTTATATACGAAATCTTATCAGAAGTTGGAATTTGTGACATAAGTTTAGGAATGTCTGACATAGATTATGTGCATCAAGGAGCGCGTCCCAGATGTTTCCTTATGAACATATAAGGTAAAAGGACGTCAATTCAGACTACACAATTTCGGCTATATATTTGCATTTGTTCTTTTTTAACCTTGTCATGGTGAAAAGTACACACTTGTCCCAGACTAATGTTGCATCAGGTGTTATATCTGTCATTAGTCAAAAGAAAAGGCCAGAACAACATCTGCTTCAAATGGCAGATATGACTTTGATTCTGCATAAATTCAATCAATCAATCAAACAGCATTTGTAAAGCGCACCACTGTCACCCCGTGGGGTATCTAAGCAGTGTGGTCCCATGTGGAGGTGTCCTTCCCAGAAATCAGTAATTCAGTTTTGTCGGTGTTGAGTTGGAGGCAGTTGTCTCTCATCCATTTGGCTATGTTGGTCATGGCGTTGCAGAAGCTGGTTTTGTCTGTGGGATTTGATGACGTCTGTGAGGGGGGTCATGTAGATGTTGAACAGAGTGGAGCTGAGGGATGATCCTTGTTGCATGCCGCATATGATGTCTTTAGGTGCAGAGGTGATCGGAGGCAGTTGGATGCTCTGTGCGCATCCCGTAAGAAAGGAGGCAATCCACTTGAGGGCGTCTTGCTGTATGCCTATGTTGTAGAATCTGTTGATGAGGGTGTTGTGGAAGACTGTATCGAACACTGCAGAGAGGTCGATGAGGATCAGAGCCACAATTTCTCCACAGTCGAGGAGTGTTCTAACAATCAGCGCAGTCTCAGTGCTGTGGTTGGCAGGAAATCCAGATTGAGAGGCGTTCAGTAGGTGGGTTTGTTCCAGGAATTCGGTGAGCTGCTGGTTGATGGCTTTCTCAAGAACTTTGGCCGGGCAGGGGAGAAGGGGTTCAGATGATAACTTTTGTGATTGTTGAGGTCAGCAGTGGTTTTCTTTAGGAGAGGTCTGACGTCTGCGTGTTTCCATCTGTCCGGTAAGGTTGCTGTGGAGATGGAGGTGTTGAGGATGCTAGTGATTTGAGTGCTGATTAGGCTCATTGCAAGGTTGTAGAGGTGGTAGGGGGAGGGGTCGGTGGGCGCCCCATAGTGGATGGCTGAAGTGGTTAGGGCGATAAGCGGTGACCAGGTGGTGATGGTTTAGCTGGTGTTTGCAGGTTGGTTGAGGTCGTGGGGTTGAGGGTAGCGGGATGGATGTTGAAATTGTTATAGATGTTGGTGCCCTGCTGTGGAATTAGTCTGAGAGGGTATCGCAAAGTTCTTGGGAGGGGTGGATGGTGATGGAGCAGGGAAAATAAAAAAATTTAACCCCTAACAAATTATATAATTAATTAATTAAAAATGTTCGTTTAAATGTATTAATCAACATTGTATATGTGGGAATGGTAATATGCCAATGTATGTGCTAAATAATCTATTAATGAATGTCCGTGTGTCTAATCATAACGTAAGAATAAAAAGCGTACTAAATAAAATAAATGCATGTTTGTGCTTCATAGAAATAAAATGTGTCGTTGCAAAAACAATAGTGATGGTAAGTAAGGAGCAGCTTAAATGTCGCTTTTTGCTAGGTAACAACTAATTGGGGTACGTGAGACGGGAGGGAAACGAAAGGGATATTTTTCTCTATTTTAATTATGTTTTATTTGCCTCAAATTAGTGCTTCTAAAGTAGAACCGAGTGGCGAGATAAAATGGCCGCCAGTGGGAAGATGTGCGCAGGCGCAAGGGGACACGTGGTACGGGATGAGATTGAAGAAATCTGGAACCTCGTGATGTCTCTGAGAGGCTAGGATGCAAGAAATGGTCAAGGCTGGTGTGACCTAATTGAACTGATAGTGTGCCGTGATGATCAGGAGAGAGTCCGTGGGAAAGGAGCCCAAGAGAAAGGACAATGACTGCGGAGTTCTTGAATGTGTCAAAAGAAGATACAAATGGACTGATCGAATCGGATGGAAATGTTTAAGCGTATGGGAAAGGAAATGATCCAAGGACCCTTGAATCATTGAGAACTTGATTAAAGAATGAATAAGCTGACATGCATGGACCAATGAAAGAAAAGCGTGATATTAATGTTGCAACAGTTAGTTAGCAAAGTTAGAATTGGGGTATAAGAGGGCCTACTCTTAGTGGGAGGGGGTCAGTTCCAGGCAGTTCCAGAGAGTTCCAGTCAGAGTTCCAAGCAGTTCGAGAGTCGTGGTTGCAGTAGAGGAGACGGGTTGCAGGTAGCTGATGCTGACGAGCTGAAGTTGCTGTTGCTGTCTTAACTTTACAGTTGAGTATGAGAATCAGGCTATTTCTAATCCCAAAGTTAGGTTAGAAATCATTAGGCTAAATTAGGAAGCTAGGCAGGTAACTAGGGTTTTTGGCTTCATGACAAAATTTCCTTTTCTGCAATAAATTGGTTATGCTTAATAAAATTGTGAATTTAAAAATGAATAATTGAATAAAGTATTAAATTCTTTCCATGCTTTTAAAATTATATAAAATTTAAGATTCTTTAAACCCAAAATGACTCAGTGGTTATTTTCCTAAATGATTGTGACATGAGTAATTGGTTGATTGTGATTCAGCTGGTCTTAATCACTATGAACTAATTTCTTAAATGAATTATTCATCGACAAAACAATGAGCAGGAATATCTTAAGAAATAACTAAAAGAAAGTGACAAATTAAGGTAAATAGATATCCTTGCTCTTCCAGCGGTACACAAAATGGTGTTCTCCATTTAGTTCTCATGCTTCTCCTAGGAGTACAGAATTTCATACAGGTGTAAAAGGAAATCCAGGTGTGTGTGTGTGTGTGTTAGGCGATGTTTATGGGCCCCATCGTCATGAGGATATGAGAAATATAGTTTACCCCTGGATGACCTATAAGTAACCTGGGAGGAGAATAGTTTTCATTGTACGCGCTGCATCAGATTTCTTGGTAGCAGAGTTATGGTTTTCTATAGATTAGTTTAGTGATTATTGTTTATTGATTATTGATTATTTGATGACTAACACTATATGTTGAGTTGCGTTATGTTATATGTAAGTTTTCACGCTTCTGGGATGTAGGAAGTGGAACACGTGTGGCAAGAGAAGTCACATGGAATTTGGTACATGGTCTGAATTCATTTTGGTTATAACGCAGGTTGTGTTATGTTAGGGATTTCGGTGTGAAAAGTGTGTAAATGAAATAGCAAATCACGTTTACTTGTGAAACTTTGGCCTTAATTCTCAGGAGCCTAGTCTCCACATGTGTCTTATCCCCAGAGAAACGAGTAAATTGTTTGTTTGAAAGAAGGGTAAGGTAGAGGGAAGTGCTACTTTATCGGTGAAAGTAAATAATTCTGTGGTAGGGTAGAGGTAAGCGCTGCCTACTGGAAAAACAGGATTCTTGTGTAAAGGACAAGGCTGTCACTTTGTTTAGCTGAATCAGACTATGGAATTGTTTATTTGTTGTAACTAACGAAGAAAAACAGTAAAAAGAAAAATTGCCGATAAATTTTGTAAAGGAGGGGTAAAGAGTAGAAGTGACGTGGAAAAGTGCCGCGCTAGGATTGGTTAGTGCACTAGTCACGTGAATACAGAGCAGGAGTGACGTAGAAAAAGTGCCGCGCTAGGATTGGTTGGTTCGCGGACGGTGGAAATTGTTCTGATTGGTACGTTAGTGTGAATCGCGCTGTAATTGGACGAAGTTCCAGTACACAGAAACAGCGTTAGAGTAAAGAGAAAACAAATAGAAAACATGCCGTATTACGAGTATGAAAGGAGAGAACGTCATGGACAACGAAATTAAAGAATTTCTTTAAGAAAGACAAAAAGGTTGTGACTAGAGAGGGACAAGTAATTCCTCCGCCGAAATCAGCAGCTTCACATATGCTGCTGAAATATGGATATCATACGTGCATATGGTTGGATAATTGGGTAAAATATACAAAGAATGATGGAGCATTGGCTTTTCCTGAAAATGGTTCTTTTAATGTAGCGATTTTACGGAATTTAAAAGAAAAGATGCTTAAATTGGAACCTAGACCTAGACCGACACAGTTTGAGGCTTTAACAGAATGGGAAGATGAGATGTACAAGAAAGAAAGATTCAGAGGTATGAAAGGTTATGAGTTCGTGCCCGGAAGATTGTGGGGAATGAATCATGAGGACAGAATAAAACGATGGAGATGTGCTAACATGACAGGAGGTTTGTTTCAGCTTTTACAGTTGAGGAAGGGACTAAGAAAAACGGACTGAGAAAAAGAAACATTTAGAGAGAGAAAGTATATGCATGAGAGCGAAACGGATGACGAGTTGCTGGAAGATATATTAAATAAAAATCCACCTCCGTATCAGCAGAATTCTACAGTGGTGACACCAAATGCGCCACCAATAGAAACTATGCGAAATAAAAGTCCAGAAAAAAGACAAGAAATAAATAGGTCACAAGAACAAATAAGAACTTCCCAAAATGAGGGAATAGAAAATGATAGTGCAAGAGAATTGGCAAGGACAACAAAAGAATTAACTGAGAAAATTAGAGAATTAACCAAGAATATGGAAGCAGTTACCGTACCCGTAACAATAGGTCCAGTAATACCAGTTTTCGAGAATCAGAAAATTGATGAACGATCTTTGGTGATTCCCTTGAGTTCGCAATTCCAAAGAGAAAAGGAAAGAATGGAAACAAGTCCAGGTACGAGCAATTTGACTAGTGCTTACAGACCAAGTCCACCTGAAAATTTGACAGTGAATGAGTGTAACGGTAGGAAAATGCCTATGGTAACTGAATCTGCAACAGTGACACCTGAAAAGAGTGGAAATTGGACAGAAATAAATAGTACTCCTATAGGTCCGACTCTTGATGAGTTAAATGAGTGGATAAAAGCTTTTAAAATAAAAGAAACAGAAGAAAAACCATTAGATGTGATCAGATTGAAAATTGACATGGAAGAATTAATTCTAGGAACGATTAGTACAGAAAAGATAAAGAATTATCAGGATGATGAAATAATGTTTCTGTGCAAAAGTATAACATGGAGGGCAAAGAATTTACATGACAAACTAGAAGAAGTGGCCGGTGAGATTGGAATAGATTTTGCAAAAGTAAAACGTTGCAGAAACCATACAGAGTAGATTTTTGTGAAAAAGATATTGAAAATTTGAATACAGCAGGAAGGTTGACACAGATAAAAGAGTTGATTGTTTTGTTGAGAAAATGGGGTGATGTAGACAGATGGAAGGTTAGATGGACAAAGAAGAATGAGAAAAGCGTAGACAAAGGTTCATTGGCTTTTATGATAACAGAAAAGGAACATGTTGTTAAAGAGTACCCTATGAGAGAAACTCCAGGTGGTAGTTATGTGCATGTTCCCTGGACTAGGCAGGACATCCTGTCATTTACAAATGACTTTCCAAAGTTAAGAGAAAAGCCAGTTGAGTGGTACCGACAGGTAGAAAGGTTTGTAAAGGTCTCGAAAGTGTTGTGGATAGATTTGGATGGATTGTTTGACATAGTGGTACCAACGGATCTGTGGTCAGAATGTAAGATTACAGTTGACTGGCCAACTACAGAATATCCAAGAGATCCTAAGACAGGAGCTCCAGGACCAGATGTGATGAAGAAATACGACAAGGTGATTACCTTTTTGAAAAATAAGATTCCTCCAAAAGAGACAGATTGGGTTAAGATTGATAGAACTACACAGGAAAATAAGGAGAGTGTACATGCATATTATGAGCGATTGTTGTTGGTTTTCAAACAGTATAGTGGTTATGAGGAATTAAGTGAGAAGGATATGAGTCATTTTGTATACCGATTTGTATTTGGCTTGAAACAAGAAATAAGCGATATGATTAAGCAACATATGATAAACTGGCAGAATGCAAGTGTAGATGAGGTGCTGAGGTATGCTAAGTATTGTAGTGATGAAATAGAGAGTAAACAGCGTAAGTTGAAAGAAAAAGCAATGTGGGCACAAGTGAAAGTGGCAGAAAAACAAGAAGCCCAATTGGATAATAATAATGGAAACGAATCAGGACAGAATAAGATGCGACCAAATATAGGTAAAGGAAAAGGACAAGTGAGTCTAGAAGAGGCAAAGAAGAAATGGCCATGTCATAATTGCGGAAAATTAGGGCATTGGAGAAATGAGTGTAAGTTCCCACCTAAACCTAATCCGGAACATCAATCATTAACTCCACAGGTGCAGAATGAGGTAGTTGTTCAACAAAGTCAGGTGCCACAACCACCACTTCCCAACACTGTTAACCAGCAAAGATACAGTACAGAAACAGGATTCTACGGAGGAGAGCAGGTAACACAGTTGCCGAGAGCAGCTAACATTTCCCAGTATTGGTTGCATCAGAGTGAGGATGACCCGGATGAAAGTTTCTGACGGTGCGCAAGAGAGGGGAAAGAGTGCGTGCTTGGCGCAACTCTAGAGGTAGATCAGTCTGGTCCCTTTGTGGATGGAGAAGTGAATGGAGCAAACGTAACATTCCTTGTCGATACTGGAGCTACCCGTTCTACTGTTAGGTCAGTGGAAATTCCGAACCTTCCTCTCTCAGGTGAATGCATCCAAGTGGTAGGAGTAGCCAATCAGCAGATTAAAACCCCACTTACTGAATTGGTAGAAGTAAAAATTGGTTCTTTTAGAAAAATGCATAAATTTGTAGTGTGCGATTGTAGTCCTGTAAATCTTCTAGGTCGTGACCTTTTGTGTAAAATGAATTGCACGATTTATTGTACACCAGAAGGAATAGGTTTTCAGACTTCGGATGAAGATGTTTTGTATAAAGTAACTTTGATGAATCAAGAACCTGAAACGAATGGTTTATTTCCTGCATTTGATGCAGAAAAACTTCCAGAAGAACTAAAAGGTGCAGTAAAAGAAAGTGTGTGGGATTTTACAGGAGAGGACATTGGATTAATGAGAGAAGTTGATCCCGTAAAAGTGACAGTGAAAGAAGGGATAAGTTATCCAAACACGCCACAGTACAAATTAACTCCAGAAATAATTGAAGGAATAACTCCTGTGATAAATAAGATGATTGAACAGGGAATTCTGAAAGAAATCATGAGCAGTCCATGTAATTCACCTATTATGGGACTGAAAAAGCCAAATGGAACATACAGAATAGTACAGGATTTGAGAAAGATCAACAAAATAGTTGTACCATGCTGTCCAATAGTGCCAAACCCTGCAGTGATTCTATATCAAATTCCGCATGAAGCTGAGTGGTACACTGTGATAGATTTGTGTCATGCATTTTTCTCTATTCCTTTGCATCCAGATAGCCAGCCATTATTTGCATTCCGTTTCGGAGAGCGTATTTTGGCATGGTGCCGAATTCCACAGGGGTATACAGAAAGCCCCTCAATTTTTAATCAGATTCTAAAGAGATCTCTGGAAGATTTAAAAATGCCAGAAAAATCAGTGATGGTGCAGTATATCGATGACCTATTGGTAGCATCGAAAACCAAAGAGGCATGTGTAAGTGACACAATTGCTTTACTGAACCATTTGGAGAAAAGAGGACATAAGGTGTCCCCTTCAAAATTACAGTTTTGTCAGAAAGAAGTCCAGTATTTAGGGCATAAAATTGAGAAAGGAGTGCGGAAAATAGCGACAGAAAGAGTAAGAATGATTCAAGGAATGAGAGCACCAATGACTCAAAGAGAGGTAAGAATGTTTTTGGGAATGGTTGGATATTGTCGACAATGGATAAGTGGATTTTCTTTGATTGCAAAACCATTACAAAAACTGACAAAGAAAGATGTAAAAGACCCTTTTGAGTTAAACAAAGAAGAAATGAAATCTTTCAAAGAATTGAAAAAGAAACTGTGTGAGGCCCCTGCATTAGGCATGCCTGATTATGAGAAGGATTTTGAGTTATACTGCAGTGAAAGAGATGGATGTGCATTTTCAGTACTGGTACAAAAACACGGCACCATGAAGAGGCCTATAGCTTACTTTTCAGCTGTTTTAGATCCTATAGCAAAAGCATTGCCTGGATGTTTGAAAGCAGTTGCTGCTACTTGTGTAAGTCTGGAACAAAGTGAAGGTATAGTGATGGGGTATCCACTGAGAGTATATGTTCCCCATTCAGTAGAAATTCTTTTGACAAGAACAAAAACACAGTACATGACACATAGTCGGCTGACTAAGTACGAAAAAGTCATCTTGAGTGCAGAAAATGTGACCATAGATAGATGCATAAATGTAAATCCTTCGACATCATTGCCAGATGAAGAGAGTATAATTGAACAAGATGAAGTAGATCATGATTGTCTGAATGTGCTGGAATATTGCACAAAACCAAGAGCTGACATAAAAGATGAACCGTTAAAGGAATCCGATTATGTCATGTTTGTAGATGGTTCATGTTTACGCACAAAGGAAGGAGTGTTAAGCGCAGCTTATGCAGTATGCACAGTGGCAACTGTGATGGAAGCGTCTTGTCTGAAAGGAGTTAGGTCAGCCCAAGTTGCGGAACTAATTGCTTTGATTCAAGCATGTAAATTGGGAAAAAATGTACGAATCACGATTGTGACCGATAGCCAATATGGTTTCGGCATCGTACATGATTTTGGCCAGATTTGGTCACAAAGAGGATTTTTGACATCTGCAGGAACACCTATCAGAAATGGAGATTATGTTAAAAAACTGCTTGAGGCGATACAGCTGCCTAAACAAATAGCTGTAGTGAAGTGCAAGGCGCATAAGAAAAACGAAGACTACATAGCGGTCGGCAATAATTATGCTGATGAGATCGCTAGATATTGTGCGGAAAACATGGCGTCCCTGAACAAAAATAGAGAAAGGGAGCATGTCTCTTGTCCTTTGCTTTTCACTAACGCAGTCGAAACATGGGATGAAGTAAGGCAGTTACAAGAAACAGCAAGAGATGAGGAAAAGGATTACTGGATTAAAGCAGGATGTAGAAGACAGGAAGATAATGGAGTGTGGGTATACAGAGATGAAAGACCAGTTATGCCTGATAGCATGATTGCAGACATGGCACGGATGTACCATGGACAAGCTCATATTGGGAGAGATGCAATGATCAGACTTTTTAGACAGACCTGGTATAACCCAAAATTCAGAGCCATTGCTGAAAGTCTTTGTCAAAGATGTCTTATTTGTCAACAGTTTAACCCAGGAAGGAAAACCGTAGTGAGTCTAGGAACAATAGGACGAGAAGGAGGTCCATTCACAAGGATACAGATGGATTTCATTGAGATGCCCCCTAGTAACAGATTAAGATATGTTCTGGTGGTCGTCTGTTTGTTCTCTCGTTGGGTGGAGGCATACCCCACAAGAAGGAATGATGGAACAACAGTGGCAAAACTTATGCTACGAGAGTTCATTCCGAGGTATGGTTTTCCAGTCACAGTTGAGACAGATAGAGGAACACATTTTCAAAATGAGTTGATCCAATTGATTTGTGAAGCACTGAGTATTAAACAAAAATTACATTGTGCTTACAGACCAGAGGCTTCTGGGGTAGTAGAGCAGATAAATGGAACAATTAAAAACAGATTGGGGAAAATGTGTCAAGCTACAGGACTCAAATGGCCAGATGCACTGCCTCTTGTTCTGATGACCATCAGAAGCATCCCTGAAAAGAAAACGGGACTCAGTCCTCATGAAATGATCATGGGACGAGCAATGAGACAAGCCCACGTACCAGTCAACAAGTTATTAACAATAACTGATGATCTAATACTGGATTATTGCAAAGGACTGGCTGATGTGGTGCGTTCTGTGTTTCATCAGGTTGGACCGGATGCGACCACTCTTGAAAGAAAACCAGCCCACGACTTGAATCCAGGAGACTGGGTCCGTATTAAAGTCCACAGGAGAAGAAACTGTCTAGTTCCGCGTTGGGATGAGCCAAGACAGGTAATCCTAGTAACAACGACTGCTGTCAAGTGTGCAGGAGTGAAGAACTGGGTTCATGCCAGCCACACAATCAGAATTCCAGAACCTACAGATCGACATGTGAGTCGGCGTCTGGAAGTGTGGGATAAAAGTTTAACGGCTGGAACAACCAAGATAAAAGAAAGGGTGCCAGAACTTGAAGATCGACCTGAAAGTCGACATCTGGAGACCCCAACGGAAAACACCTCTATAGAAGAAGAGGAACAAGAAGAAGAAGAAGAAAGAAATTCAGAAGTTCCAGAACTTGAAGATCGACCTGTAAGTCGACATCTGGAAATATCTGACACAACTTCAGGATCTGATGATTCAGCTGCAAATTGGGAAGAATTCCGAAAGAGAACTTGGGGTTATAAACCAATTAGAGAAGAAACTGAGCAAGAAATTGAGTTAGATGAACAACCAAGTACAAGTTATGGTGGAAATCCTTCAGAAACAATATTAATAGATGAAGTAGGGAAAGAAGTACACAAAAAGTTAGAAAATCGAGAAGAACCCCGAGGAGCAATAGGGATAGATAGAGAAACAGGAGAACAGGGAAATTCAGAAACAGATAAGGAGGAAAACACCAAATCGGAAGAACCCCGAGGAGGGACAGTGATAAGGGAAAACAAAAAGGAGAAGACAGATCCACCAGTAGGAGATGACGAGATTATAAGTTTCAAAATAAGAGACAATAGTGAGACAGTTGAAACAGAAACAGAAGAAAGTGGAGGAGAGGAAAAAGCAAAGACTGAATCAAGAAAAAGAAATTGGAAATCAGAAAGAGAAGAAAGAGAAGGTGAAGCCAAAAGGCCAAGAAAAGGAGATAATTGGCCCAACAGCTATGTAAGAAAATTGAGATATAGAATAATAAGAGCAGAAGATGAAGATGCTGAACAAGTAAATGAGGTGACAAGTCAAAAGGGACAAGAAAAACCCAGTGGAAAAAGATTACAAAAGTCCAAAAGGACAAAGAAAGTGAATTCAAAATTTAAGTCACCTGAGTGGCTGTATATTGCATTAACTGATTACAAAGAAGAAGAAGAAAACACTCACGGAAACCAGAGACTGAGAAGTCGGATGGGAAAAGGTGAGATGCAACGAAACTGAAGTGAAGACTTATAGTGCTTCTGCCGGACGTGACAAATTTACTGGACGTGACAAATCACCGGATGTGACAACGAAAGAATTCTGGAGAGAATTAAAGAAAGTACCAAGCAAAGACTTTTGAAAGCAGAGTGGCGTCTAAGTCATCTTGAGGTGTAGTGACACAATTTTCTGAAACTTAACAAATAGAAAAAGCAAAATGGAAAATAATAGCGATAGAAGAGATAAATGTGAATTTATAAAGAGATGGTGCAAAATGTGCTGCTTTTGTACAGGGTTATTAATGACCATATGGATAGTTTTAGCAATCACAATTCCTATTAGTGTAGCTGTGATAGAAGCAAAGAATGATACTAAACAAGAAAAAGAAACTAATATTAAAGAACAAGTTGTTTTAAGAAGTAGTGCAGAGTTGCATAAGGATAGGTCAGTAACAGATTTCTCAAAGAATGTTTTTACAAAGTTGTTGTATGAGTACGTAAAAACAATGGAAGTAAGAGATTGTTATGTTTGTATGCAGTTGCCTGCATCAGTATCGGAAGGTGTGACTTATCATCACTTACCTTTGACTTATGGAATAACATGTAGTGTAATAGCAAGTTTATTTTATAAAACAGGTAGATTAGAATCTTATTATACTGATATAGATAAGATATTTGCAAACATTCCAGTAGTACCAGAACTTAACAAAGTAAAACCAGCAAAAGTTTTAGGAGAATTCTTTTTAGAACATAGAAAATTAACGTTAGAAGAAATAGTTAGTAACAACCTTACCTGTGAGTTAAAGAAAGAAGAAAAAGTATTTTTGGATATGGTTGAAGAAAGAAGAATGAAATTTCAAAAAGAAGCAATAAAGGAGGAAGGAAAACGTTTATGGACGTTTGAGGAAGGAAATCATGAAGGGAAAAGGATAAATGCAGCAATGACTTTAGATTGGCCACAAACAGGAAAGTTGTGCATTAAGAGAAATAAGACAGTCTATGACAATTACTTTGTAGGTTCCAGTATCTGCCATGACAATTATCAAATTCTGGGAGGTTGGGGATTCAAAGGTGGAAAGGACCCAATATTTCCAGGTATCTATTATATTTGTGGGAATAGAGCTTATTACAGGTTACCGGACCATTGGTATGGAACTTGCTATGTAGGCCTGGTCTTTCCAAAAATTTTTCACATGGACAGAGAAGAAAAGGGAACATACAAGATGATTAATAGATTTACACGTAGAAAAAGGGAAAGTTTTTCAGAAATTGTAGGTGATATTTTTGGAGCATTAATACCAGCAGTGGGAATATCTTTGAATGCATTTAAAATTCGGAAGTTATCCACAGTAGTAGATCGTTTGTCTACAGATACTGCGGGAGGGTTCTTAATGGTAAATACCGAAATGGTTGCCATGAGAGCTATGGTGATGCAAAATCGGCTTGCCCTTGATATTCTTTTGGCAAAAGAGGGTGGAGTCTGTGGAATGTTGAAAGTCCAACATTGTTGTACTTACATTCCGGATAACAGTGAAAATATACAGAAGTATATTACAAATATTACAAGTCTGCACAAAGAATTAGTTCCACTGGAGGTTGAAAGTGTTTTGGGAAAACTTGGTAGAGGGTTTTCCTCAGTAGCAAATTGGTTAACTAGGATGAGTAAACTAGTAATAGGGAAAGTTATAATAGTAGCAACTATAGTGATATTGTTAGCCATGACATTGAAAATAGTAATAACATGTATAAAGAGAAAAGTAAGACAGAATAAGATAAGAAGAAATAACAGAATAATGAGAGAAAGAGAGAGAGAAATGGGTGAAATTGAGTTGGAGAAAATGAAAGAAAGCATGTATAAAGAGACTAAAAGGCAAGATGAAGAAGAGACAGAGATATGAATAACAGAAAGTAAAGGATGAAAGACATGCTGCCTGAAAAGAAGTATGACTTGGGTTTTATGTGGTGATTTAAAAATCACCAAAGGGGGAGTTGATGGAGCAGGGAAAATAAAAAATTTTAACCCCTAACAAATTATATAATTAATTAATTAAAAATGTTCGTTTAAATGTATTAATCAACATTGTATATGTGGGAATGGTAATATGCCAATGTATGTGCTAAATAATCTATTAATGAATGTCCGTGTGTCTAATCATAACGTAAGAATAAAAAGCGTACTAAATAAAATAAATGCATGTTTGTGCTTCATAGAAATAAAATGTGTCGTTGCAAAAACAATAGTGATGGTAAGTAAGGAGCAGCTTAAATGTCGCTTTTTGCTAGGTAACAACTAATTGGGGTACGTAGACGGGAGGGAAACGAAAGGGATATTTTTCTCTATTTTAATTATGTTTTATTTGCCTCAAATTAGTGCTTCTAAAGTAGAACCGAGTGGCGAGATAAAATGGCCGCCAGTGGGAAGATGTGCGCAGGCGCAAGGGGACACGTGGTACGGGATGAGATTGAAGAAATCTGGAACCTCGTGATGTCTCTGAGAGGCTAGGATGCAAGAAATGGTCAAGGCTGGTGTGACCTAATTGAACTGATAGTGTGCCGTGATGATCAGGAGAGAGTCCGTGGGAAAGGAGCCCAAGAGAAAGGACAATGACTGCGGAGTTCTTGAATGTGTCAAAAGAAGATACAAATGGACTGATCGAATCGGATGGAAATGTTTAAGCGTATGGGAAAGGAAATGATCCAAGGACCCTTGAATCCAAGAGAACTTGATTAAAGAATGAATAAGCTGACATGCATGGACCAATGAAAGAAAAGCGTGATATTAATGTTGCAACAGTTAGTTAGCAAAGTTAGAATTGGGGTATAAGAGGGCCTACTCTTAGTGGGAGGGGTCAGTTCCAGGCAGTTCCAGAGAGTTCCAGTCAGAGTTCCAAGCAGTTCGAGAGTCGTGGTTGCAGTAGAGGAGACGGGTTGCAGGTAGCTGATGCTGACGAGCTGAAGTTGCTGTTGCTGTCTTAACTTTACAGTTGAGTATGAGAATCAGGCTATTTCTAATCCCAAAGTTAGGTTAGAAATCATTAGGCTAAATTAGGAAGCTAGGCAGGTAACTAGGGTTTTTGGCTTCATGACAAAATTTCCTTTTCTGCAATAAATTGGTTATGCTTAATAAAATTGTGAATTTAAAAATGAATAATTGAATAAAGTATTAAATTCTTTCCATGCTTTTAAAATTATATAAAATTTAAGATTCTTTAAACCCAAAATGACTCAGTGGTTATTTTCCTAAATGATTGTGACATGAGTAATTGGTTGATTGTGATTCAGCTGGTCTTAATCACTATGAACTAATTTCTTAAATGAATGATTCATCGACAAAACAATGAGCAGGAATATCTTAAGAAATAACTAAAAGAAAGTGACAAATTAAGGTAAATAGATATCCTTGCTCTTCCAGCGGTACACAAAATGGTGTTCTCCATTTAGTTCTCATGCTTCTCCTAGGAGTACAGAATTTCATACAGGTGTAAAAGGAAATCCAGGTGTGTGTGTGTGTGTTAGGCGATGTTTATGGGCCCCATCGTCATGAGGATATGAGAAATATAGTTTACCCCTGGATGACCTATAAGTAACCTGGGAGGAGAATAGTTTTCATTGTACGCGCTGCATCAATGGTGTTCTCTATGGCTGACACGTTTTCGCCCATGGTGCCTAATTGGCCGAGGGCTTTCTCAAGGCAGTGATTAATCCATATGTAACATATCAAATAGCTGTTCACATCTGATGCGGTCCCTGCGGTCCCGGTGAATGGCCAATTAGGCGCCATGGGCAAAACACGTGTCGGCTGTTTGTTTTCTTCCTTTGTTTATGAACCTAATCACCCACACTAAATAAAAGGACAACAAACCAAGAAATGCATTTTGAACGACCTCTTTCTTAACACAACAAATATGAGTGCATCTTTCTCCTTCTAAAACCCTGGCAAGCATAGTTCATATAGGCTTTAGTGGTATCTGTGGTAAATAAGCGTCGTTGGCCGACTCAATTATTTGTTTTTATTCCTCATCAGAGAACATGTTGACATCATTGGGTGCACACGGAGCATACATGTGATCTTTACAAAAACCATGTAGAGCATGTTCGAAGTTAACAATCTGTGTATTCGATGGACCAGCAATTGGTTGCTCATCTGAGGCACTCAATGGTAAATGCAACTCCTCTCCAGGGGACTCTACAGATAACAGTGAGTCAAGCCACATATCAAGAACTACGTCGAAAGGTACCACTAATGACATTGCTCCTTCATAGGTAACATCTTGTAGAAGGGACAGATGCATTGCTCTGCATTGTCTCTAGTGCTCATGTAGAGGTTGAATGACTGTTTCCATATCGAGATAAGCCACTGGGGACTGTTCCAGCTGTAAGTCCAAGATGTTTTAAGTTGGACAGTTTATGCACCAGAACCCAAGTTTTACTTATGTAGCATCCATTTTATGAAATTTGAGCATTCAGTGCTAAACATGAAATCTTTGTGTTTGGTGATCTAAACAAGCTATTGTCTGTTTTAGTGGAAAAAGAAGTCCCATTGACTTCAGCGGTTGAAACTTACAATCTGCAGACAGACAGAACTGCTTCAGAGGTTCAGAGGCTGCTACACACACAATACCCAACACACTCTGCCGATATCATACAAATGATATTTAACTCATCTTTGACAACTGGTGTTATGCATCTTTTTAAGATCATTGGATCTGGTCTGGTGACTTGGTTTAAAGCAGTATTTGGACTGATTCCATCTTTTTTTCATTCTCTATTCTCTAGCCTTTTGAATGGATTTTTAATCATCATGATGCTAATCAACTATGGTATCATCATCTTTCTCCTGTTCTGATAAGGAAATCAACAACATGGAGTACACGTATCCAGCTGAACAAACTGCAGAGAAAGTCTACCATGCTACAGGTGACATTCTTGCCTATCTATCAGGTATGGCTGGCCGGATTGCAACCCGCAGCAAGTAACGTTTGTTAGAAATACATGAGAAGCATTATTTAAGACTTCATGATGTGTGGGAATGGATGCAATGGGGAAAATGGATAAAACACAACTTAACCCAGGCATCAAAGCACTACACATTCTATGTAATGATATGGTGTCACACAGAAGGAAGTGTGTTACACAGAAGGGAGTGTCCAAGGGGATTTCTGCAATTTGCTGTACTAATATACACAGGGTAATCTTCATTTGCATTTTAACAGATGTGGAAAAAGGGAAATTTCTGTGACTGGAACAATTGTGAATTTGCATAGTTTAATACTAGTCAGTGGATTTCAATTTTGAGAGTCAGAAAAATGAAATGTTGTAACGGGCATGAAAATAATACTGTGTATACGCCAGGTAATAGTTGGAGTGTCACAAACCATAAATGGCGCATCTTCAACTTGTTCCAAATTTAATAGTGTGTAATTGGATTCTTTCTTGCCTATTGGTTTTTGAATGAGTGTCAGATTATATGGTTCAAACATGGCTGTTTCATTGAGAAGTTGCCAAGGCTGGAAACCTGATCTGAGTGTTGGTAGAGCCTAATTTAATTGTCAAATCGCTCTTAAGTGAACATGCCCATGTTGTAATAAATCTAGGTCTCCTTTTATGTGGTCTAACGCTGAAGACAGAATGTAATTTAATGAGTACACTTGGAGAGCGTGTGCATTCCACTATCAATAACTTAAAAACTGTTTGCATGTTTTCTTGATCTATTTGCCTAATTCTTTCTGCAGCTTCTTTCTCTGAATATTTGTTTAACTCATTAGAGAAAGTATATATTCCTGTGGAAAGGAATCTTTTATTTCTTTTAGGAAGTAGTCTCAGAAGAAAGTCAGAAAAATCCATGTTTTCATTAATTACGGAAAGTGTTCCTTCACCGTTGAAAGACTAGAATGTTCTAGCCCTCGTTGGCATAGCTTACCTACACTATATCTGGTAACTACTACAGGTGTTTGTGTATTATAACGTGAGTCAGGACGATTAATTCTTGACCCAAGCGTGTTGGAATGAAAACACTGCATACAAGTGTCAGAATTATAAGGCCAAACCTTCTAGAGAATTGAGTGGAATTATAGGTTCCAATTTATATCATTTCATTTATGTCTGATTCAGACATATTCATATGGAATTGCCAACTGTAGAACATGGTCAAATTGGCTTTTGGTATAGAAGGTGTCCTTAAGTCCTTAATTGTTCCAAATCCCTGAAATGTAGCCTGTTGGATAGTTTTGTTTAGAAAGATCATCTCTTTAGGTATTATATGGGCCTGGATTAAGGCTTCTTTGCCTTGGATCTGACAAGATTTGGTTCGCCAGATACTTTTTTCATCCACATTTTCTTTCCAATATTCATATCCTTGAGTAGCCAGGTTTTGACTAACGAAAAATGAAATGTTGTAACGGGCATGAAAATAATACTGTGTATACGCCAGGTAATAGTTGGAGTGTCACAAACCGTAAATGGCGCATCTTCAACTTGTTCCAAATTTAATAGTGTGTAATTGGATTCTTTCTTGCCTATTGGTTTTCGAATGAGTGTCAGATTATATGGTTCAAACATGGCTGTTTCATTGAGAAGTTGCCAAGGCTGGAAACCTGATCTGAGTGTTGGTAGAGCCTAATTTAATTGTCAAATCGCTCTTAAGTGAACATGCCCATGTTGTAATAAATCTAGGTCTCCTTTTATGTGGTCTAACGCTGAAGACAGAATGTAATTTAATGAGTACACTTGGAGAGCGTGTGCATTCCACTATCAATAACTTAAAAAACTGTTTGTATGTTTTCATGATCTATTTGCCTAATTCTTTCTGCAGCTTCTTTCTCTGAATATTTGTTTAACTCATTAGAGAAAGTATATATTCCTGTGGAAAGGAATCTTTTATTTCTTTTAGGAAGTAGTCTCAGAAGAAAGTCAGAAAAATCCAAGTTTTCATTAATTACGGAAAGTGTTCCTTCACCGTTGAAAGACTAGAATGTTCTAGCCCTCGTTGGCATAGCTTACCTACACTATATCTGGTAACTACTACAAGTGTTTGTGTATTATAACGTGGGTCAGGACGATTAATTCTTGACCCAAGAGTGTTGGAATGAAAACACTGCATACAAGTGTCAGAATTATAAGGCCAAACCTTCGAGAGAATTGAGTGGAATTATAGGTTCCAATTTATATCATTTCATTTATGTCTGATTCAGACATATTCATATGGAATTGCCAACTATAGAACATGGTCAAATTGGCTTTTGGTATAGAAGGTGTCCTTAAGTCCTTAATTGTTCCAAATCCCTGAAATGTAGCCTGTTGGATAGTTTTGTTTAGAAAGACCATCTCTTTAGGTATTATATGGGCCTGGATTAAGGCTTCTTTGCCTTGGATCTGACAAGATTTGGTTCGCCAGATACTTTTTTCATCCACATTTTCTTTCCAATATTCATATCCTTGATTAGCCAGGTTTTGACTAACGTCAATAGAGTAAATCAATTTGTTGGTAGTGATTTGATATTTTAGAAGCTGCTGTGGCTTCTGTATGAAACAGAAGGCTGAAGGGTGTGATATATCAGCGCTCTGAAAGTGAGGGAATTTCTTTAAAAAGTTAGAATTACTATTGGGACTGGGAGGCAGAGCCCTCACAATGTTCCCATTGTGTGTAATTGTGAATTTCTCTACGATAGCTAGTCCTATATATGTAATAATGTACATAGTGATGAAAGCAATACTTTTCTTTGTAACTTTTCTGAATTTAAATAAGGATCTTCACTATTCAAACAGCATATTCCTGTATATCAGACAACCTTCTTTTAACAGTCTTAATGTCCCAATTATCTGAAATAGAATTCGGTATTTCAATATCTTTCATTCAAACTTTTATCACATAAGGCAATTTCAATGTCTTAATGGGTCCCATAATCTGATATGGAACCTTTTACCATGCTAGGCCCTTGGGCACAGTCTAAGCTGTAATGTTCGGGCTCTGTGGGATGAGGAGTGTGGTTGTAGTTCACAAACCACAGGTGATGAAATTGTTCTTGTAGGGATGAAATGTCCATTAAGTAGCAGTAGAACAATGAGTATTGTTGACAGCCACAGGATTAAAAGAAAAGTTCCCAAAGTGGTCCAGGCATAGGACCATGGAGGAATCAAATACTTGTCATGAAACCATTGGTAGGCATGAAGCAGTCTCTGGCGATGAGTGACTCTAGAAGGGATTGAAAAATCTCCTGTGAAATATTAAGAGTAATTTTCAATGTTGTTGGTCTCTCAAGGCTCTTGAAAGGGCACCAGTTCAAATGATGTAGCATCAGGTGGAATTTCATAGTAAACCATGGAATTATGTTGGACAGTAGCCACTTTCATTGTGGCAGCATCAACTGTGTTTGTTGAACTCAAGATTCTGCGTAGAGTGTTCTGCTCAAACATCCCCGACTGGGAACTCGAGCCAGAAATGTTACTGCTTCGTTCAGGGCGTAGCGTATTTAGAGTAGGGAGAGACTCGGGGGCACTACTCTTAATCCTTCTTGGTGTATGCAGTGCTCGGCTGCAGAGAATTGGCCACATAATGCATTTTAACGTGGTTGATAGACACCTGTCTTTTTTTTCCTTGAGCCAGGCAGAGGAGGCAGAATGACAGTTCTTTTGCCTTTTTACCCCAAGAACCGTAACGGATGGTCTGCTTGTTTGTCATGGATATTTTCCCTAACTAGGCCCCCAACTTTGGAAACCCACTTACCAGCAGCAGTGATAACATTCTCTTCACAGAGTGGTTCACATTAGACAGCTTGTCTCTGACTTCTTGGATATACTGCAAAACATTCAAACATTTCTCCCAGTCAAATTCATCTTCATCCACCACCTCCCAGAATTATCTAAGTCAGGCACATAAATAGGCACTCCGAAGAGAATCTTGTATGGAGTGCGTCCTCTCAATACTGGTCTAGGCAAGTTATTTAATGCCCTCTGAACTCCAGACAGGTTATGGTAACAACTAAGACCTGAATTTAAGACCTCTGCAGTCAAATCATGTTTAATTATGCCGTTAGCATGTTCTACAATGTCATTCGATTTAGCTTTAAACCCTTGTAAGCCTTGGAGGCGAACGCAGAACTGTTAGCTGAATGAAATGAATGAACTGCGGTTGTATGGGCCTTAGGCCTCTGGGCAGAGTCACATCCATTTTGTAAAATGCTCATGTTTAAAGTTGACATCTTTTATACTGAGATCTTTTACACAATAACCTTTTGCACACATTTGCTAGTGCATCACTACACAATAATTCACTGAGAATGCATTTACTTACATTTCCAATTCTTGGTAGGCACTATCATCGTCTCCTAGAACATTCTGTTCAAGATCCAGAGGAAACACCGCCCCAACCACCCAGGAGGGGGCCTCGCCATCGCCCACAAGATCACCCTCCGCCTCACCACCTCCAGCGAAACCTTCCCCTCCGCCGAACACCTGCACTTCAAGATCCAGACCACCCCCAAAGCCACACTCCGAGGAACCCTCGTCTACAGACCCCCCAGCCCCCGAACACCCTTCGCCGCCACCATCACCGACTTCATCGCACCCCACGCGATCGCCTCAACAAACTACATACTCATTGGAGACCTGAACTTCCACCTCGACAACCCCAGCGACCCCAACTCCACTATCCTTCGTGACAACCTCACCAGCATCGGACTTAAACAACTCATCAACACACCGACCCACAGAGCAGGACACACCCTCGACCCCATCTTCGCGGCAGGAAACAGCGTCCATTTCAGCCACACAACGCAGCCGCCATGGACCGACCACCACTGCGTACACTTCGCCATCAACAAACCCAAGGCACCCAAACCAGCCCCACGCCCACCACGAAGGAACTGGAGCAAGGTTACAGACGAGCAACTTAACTCCACCCTCACCCGAGACAACCACACCTGGGCACCCGACGCAAACAGTGCAAACGACTCAGCCAGAGAACTCCACACCTGGATCTCCAACTGCGCAGATGAGCTCGCCCCGCTACGAAACCCCGACAGACAACGCCCCAGGAAAGCCGCCTGGTTCACAACCGCTCTCCAAGAAGCCAGACGCACCTGCAGACGCCTGGAGAAGAACTGGAGAAACACCAAGACAACCGAAAACCACACCACCTACAAGGACGCCATGATGGACTACCACAACCAGATCAGAGCCACCAAAAGGAACTTCATCCACAACAAAATCCTGGCCAACTCCACCAACTCCAAGGAACTTTTCAGTGTCATTCAAGAATTCACCAACCCACGCAGCGAAGCCACTGACATCACCCCATCCCAAGACCTCTGCAACAAGCTTGGAACCTATTTCCACCTCAAGATCAAAAACCTCTACGACAACTTAATCGACCATCCACCAGGCGCCACAGACGGCCCCCCGCCCCCCAGAAACACCAGCCAGCCCACCATCTCCAACTGGACACCGATCACGGCCGAAGACACCGCCTCGACCATAAAAAGCATCCACTCGGGGGCCCCCACCGACCCCTGCCCCCCGCACATCTACCACAGAGCCGTGGCCACCATCGCACCCAAACTACAACGCACCATCAACACCACCTTCAAAACAGGCACCTTCACAGACGACTGGAAGCGCGCAGAAGTCAGACACCTGCTCAAGAACCCCACAGCTGACCCCACCGACCTCAAGAACTATCGACCCATCTCGCTCCTCCCCTTCGCAGCCAAAGTTGCAGAGAAAACAGTCAACAGGAAACTGACATGATTCATTGAAGAGAACGCCGTCCTTGACCCGTCCCAATCCGGATTCCGAAGCAACCACAGCACAGAGACCGCCCTACTCGCCGCCACAGACGACATCCGCACCCTCCTGGACCAAGGCCACTCCGCAGCCCTCATCCTACTCGACCTATCAGCGGCCTTCGACACCGTCTCCCATCGCACACTAGTCGTCAGACTACACGATGCAGGCATACAAGGAACAGCCCTGGACTGGATCCGATCATTCCTCACCGGAAGAAGCCAAAGGATCAGACTCCCACCCTTCCTCTCCGACCCCACGAAAATCACCTGCGGAGTACCACAGGGTTCATCACTGAAACCCCACCCTCTACAACATTTACATGGCCCCCCTCGCAGCCATCGTCCGACAACACGGCCTCAACATCGTATCCTACGCTGACGACACCCAGCCCATCCTCTCCCTCACCAAAGACCCCACCACTGCCAAACTCAACTTCCAGAAAGGAATGCAAGAGGTCGCAGTCTGGATGACCAACAGCTGCCTGAAGCTCAACGCTGAGAAGACAGAAGTCCTCGTCCTCGGTACCACCCCTTCTGCATGGGACAGCACCTGGTGGCCGACCGCCCTCAGAAGCCCACCTACCCCCTCAGACCACGCCAAGAACCTTGGCATCGTACTCGACTCATCACTCTCCATGAACCGACAGGTCAATGCCGTCACCTCCAGCTGCTTCAACACCCTCCGCATCCTCCGCAAGACCTTCAAGTGGATCCCCCCTGAGTCAAGGAAGACAGTCACCCACGCACTCATCACCAGCAGACTGGACTATGGAAACGCACTCTAAACCGGCATCAACAAGTCCCTACTCCGCAAACTCCAGACAGTACAAAACACCGCCGCCAGACTCGTCCTCGGCATCCCCCGACACGAACACATCAGCCAACACCTACGAAGTCTCCACTGGCTCCCCGTGGAGAAAAGAGTCACTTTCAAAATCCTCACTCACCCCTACAAATGCCGACACAACAACGGACCCAAATACCTCAACGACAGAATCAACTTCCACGTACCCAAAAGAAACCTCCGATCTTCCAACCTCGCACTGGCCGAAACCCCGCGCATCCACAGAGCCAGAGCAGGCGGAAGATCCTTCTCTCACATTGCAGCCAAGACCTGGAACAAGCTACCGGCAGACATCAGACGCGCCCCCTCCCTGAACACCTTCAGGAAGATCCACAAGACCTGGCTCTTCTGCTAAACAGATCTGCGGAAGCCCCCCTCAGCGACTTGAGATCCTCACGGGTGAGTAGCGTGCTTACAATTCCCTGATTGATTGATTGATCGACCAGATACACTGCACAAATTATTGTTATTGGCATTTGTCTCGACAGAGACATCTATATTGGGCTAGGATAAACATAAATGCTTATCCAGGGCTCAGGCATTAGAACCAATGCGGACCATTTAATATATAACAGGCCAGTTCCTGGATATGGCAGAGGGGCACTTTGAGACAGATTGTCAACATCGTACCATGGCTGAATACTAGCCCAGCTGAATTCCAGACGTATGCAGAGAGAGATGGAGTCTTAAATCACCAGGATGAACTACCAGATGATCTGCTCACTGAGGTAATGGGAGTTAGACGATTCGGGGTATCTTTGCAGATGCAAACACCTATATCTAGGTTAGGATAGGATGCTGTAAGTAGGATTACTTTTACATGTATGCATATAAATCAATACTAATGTACAATAGTAGAACTGTTCATTCTATTTACCATTTTAGTAATGCTGGTCACTCTCCTCTGTTTCATTTTATCTATTATTGCTGCACACATATTTTACACAAGATTACAATTGTCTCAATAAATATATTGAAATGCTTAATGGTATATTTCTTGTGTATCTCTTTAGGCAATGTCTGAGTTACTAACGAAAGGGTTAGATTTGTTTCCATGATTTCCTTGGGGAATTAGGGTTTGCAGAGCTCTAGAGGTTGCAGATGCCATTCAGTGCCCTGACAGGGTAAGGTCCTGATGGTGCACTGTGAGCTAGCCAGGAAGGACAATATACTGTGATGGTATGGAAGAACATAGGGGCTGATTACGATGGCGGGCGGATCGACATCGCCGGCCCGGCGGTGGCGATCCGCCCGCCATCACAACCAGAATTACCCCCGCCATTCTATTATGGCGGGGGTACCGCGGTGGACGCAAAGTGCTTTCGCCGCTTTTCCGCCGGCCGGCAATCGTTATGATTGCCGGCCGGGCAGACTGGGGGCCTAATATGGTGGCGGTGCCTAGCAGGCACCGCCATCACAATTAGGATGTGTAGCATTCAGAGCCTTTCCATGGCGGCAATGCCATGGAAAGGCTAGCGGGAATCACTTTGGGGGCCCATTGCGGGCCCCTAGGGGGGTGGGGGGCTGCACTTGGGGGGTACCCATGGTACCCCCCTACATTGCCATGCACAAGGTTGCAGGCACCGCGCGGTGCCTGCCACGTTGTGCATGGCAATGCACAACATGCCATTTTGGCATTGCGGCGGGTGCTGCTTACAGCAGCACCCGCCGCAATGTCAAAGATGCAGGATGTGACCGCCAGGGTGGCGGTCGCATCCTAATCAGCGGTGCGGGACCGCCGCACGTCTGGCGGCCGGTCCCAGCACCGCTAGGGTGGCGGGCGGATGAAAGTCCGCCCGCCATCCTAATGAGGCCCTTAGTCCCCCATAGTTTTGTAGTTTATGTTTCCCAACAAGCACAGTCTTACCAAAAGGTAAGAACTGCACAACACTGCACTAATCACTACCAGGCCTTGCAAATCATTTACTACTGCTAAAGCATTTGCATTTCTCTGTGCAAAACCCATAGGAATTGAGAACATGAATCCATTGTCACCAATATGTATTTATATCAGTTGGCTGAGTGAAGGGATCCAATGTGATCCAAATAAATCACTTGGAAGGGGATATTTGAAATCATTGGGTGAGCGGGCGAGGGTTTTTGTTGTTTTTACAGTGGAAGATTTAATCTCCTCACAAATGTCATACTGCTTAACAGAATCCCTGGTTTGTCTATATAAACTAGGCTACCAGTAGCTTTGCTGTAGTATTGCCACGGTGGTGGTAATTCCTGCATGAGCAGATGCCAACTCCTCATGGGTTTCTTTGATTAAATCTGGTCTAGACAGATTATCAGGTATTATTCTGTCTCTCACTCTTGGAATTATGACTTCAGGAATGTTATCGGAATTAAGGGTGTAGGAGTATTTGCTTGATCGCATTTAATGGCTGGTAAGATATCTGCATTGATCTTTGTTTGAGATCTGGTTAGGACCGCTACTCTAACAATCTAAAGCAGCCTTTGCCACTAGGTCTGCTGCACAGCTCCCTTTGACGTGAATACCATCACACTAATGACCCAAGGTGTGTTTCACATGGACCAATGGAAGCTTATCTTGTAAGACAGCTACCTTTCCCCAAAGCTGTTTATTCTTTATAGGTTTTCCATTGGAATCCTTGAATCCATTTAGCCGCCAATGTGGCAAGACGACATTGTAATCTTGCACACAAAAAGATGAGTCGGACAGAATATGTGTGGGAACTGATTAATCAGTCTTTTGCACTGCAAGCAACAGGCCTTGTAATTCTGTCTGCTGCTCAGTACTATCAGCTAAGAGTTTTGTATGGGTGTGCTGTGGGATGAATTCACCATCCTTTACTATACCTTATATTGCCACACAGGCTGCGGAGTATCTGTGTTTTGTTTCTAACGCAGGTTGGGCAGAGTCATCCAGGTAGAATATGCTCTGGTAAGACTCAATGGGGAGAGTGGTTGGATTTGGAGCAATGTGTTGTTCATATTGGTGAAAAGACTGGGTACAAAGAGTAGGATTATACTGAAACTTTACATTCACTGCACTTAAAGAAGAGGCCCACTGTACCCATCTCGGGTGTAGGATGCAAGCATTAGGAATGCTTGCCTTGGTGACTTCTAGTGCTGGTACGGGAGAAACGACAATGATCTCTTTTCACAGTGCCAAAGGGTACTCCTTTAAAATAGGTGTTTGCACAGCTGTCAGGATCTTTTCAATGGAAGCAAAATGTGCCTCACTTAAGGAATACAAGTGAGACTGCTAAGCAATAGGGATAGTCTGTCCTTCATTGTAGGTCAAATAGGTATAACCATAGTGACTGTGTATGACTCTGATAACTTGGTTGGTTTTATTATTCCCTAGTTTGTAAATATTTAGTCTCAAGCATGTCTGCTTGTAGAGCACACAAGACATCAGTGTGCGTGCTCAGCCATTGTTTAGATGAAAACGTGGGAGAAATCAGGTAATACAAGGACTTCACTCTGTCAGCGTAGTGAGGTAAATAAGTATGTCCAAAGTTAAGAAATCACATCAGGGATTGCAACTTTTTCAGTGTATCTGAAGACTGCAAGGTAGGGCACTTCTGAAAGAAGTCCAGAACTAGACCCTTGCCCAAGGTAGATACCTCTGTGGAAGGTCACCATCAGGTAGGCAATCTTCAACTTCCTCCAATTAATTTGTAACCATGTGATAATATAGTCACTACTCTGTCTATGCTGGTTAGTTGTAGACTTAAATCATCACCTGTAAGATAGATATCATTAATGTATGACAATACTTCAGGATCTGGTTGTAAGATCTCCATGATATCTGCTGAAAATAAGCCAGGACCGTTCTTAAAGTTCATGGGCAAGCATCAGAATGAAAACTGCTCTCCGTCAAACCTAAAAGTGGTTAGATACTCACTTTAAGGCGCTATGTTATGGCTAAAACACCTAGGGGTCGATTCCGATTCGGGCCGGAAATCTCTCCGACCGAGCCGGACCCGGAGAGATTTCCGACCGAATCGGACCCGTGCAGTCCGACCGAACGAGTCCGATGCATTCGTATGCCACCGGACACGAGTCGGTCGGACTCCCATTGAACTCAATGGGAGCCGGTCGTACAACGCGTACGCGGGCTCCCATTGCCTCAATGGGTGCGAGGCGGACAAGGGCGCCCCTACAGCGAGTACGCCGCGAGCGCTCGCGGCGTACACGCACAGGTAGGGGGGACCCATGGGTCCCCCTGTGTGCGCCTCGCACGGGTACGCAGTACAGGGGTCCGACACGGACCCCCAAAGTACGGCTCCGACAGCGAGTTCGAGTCGGACGGCGCGAGTCGGTCGGAGCGGTTGAGGTGCGCATCGTACTTACCCGGCCGGAAACGTCTCCATTGCGCGGTGCGAATCGTGTCCGAGCGAGTCGGTCGGAGCGGTACGATCCGGGTACGAGTCGGTCGGAGCGGTCGGGTCGCCCGGACGAGTCGGTCGGCGAATTCGCATCGTACTCGCTCGGCCGGACCCGCGTACGGTTCGGTCGGGAAACAGGGCTCCGAATCGGATCCGGTAAAGCCGAATCCTATTCGGAGCCCTACCGGCCGAGATCGGAATCGGCCCCCTAGTGGAAATATCTAGGAGTGTTTGGTATTTTTTCCGCACCAGTTGGTCATTAAACCTTTGCTATGTACGTTTTATACTGTGTAGGTTTGTGTATGTGAATTTAAATTCCTAGAGTCAAAAAAACTGATATATAGGAGCCTTCTGGTTTTGAGACGGGAAAAAGGGGTGTGTTCATTGGCAATAATCAAGTTTTTTTTATGCCCTGGTACATGCTTTTATAATGTGTTTGGCTTCTGGCTTTAGATGGTATTGTGTTTGTGGTTGAAGTACGCTGCGTAAGGGAATGATATGTGGACTGCAGTTTTGTCCTACCCCGCTTGATTTCTGTATAAGGCTGAAGCCTTTCGCACAACCCATTCATCTGTGTAGATCTCCCTGTTATCCTCAGGTACTATGGGGGAAAAAGCTACCCTATGACTTCCTTCCCCGGGGTGTTTCTCTAATAAAGACTGGAGGCCAGTCTTCTTCCGCTAAGATGATATCATAATCACCAGACAATTGTGACCAAAATACTGCTTTGATGATACGTGGTATGTCCCCTTAAATTTGTATGTTTAAATAGTAAACCCTATCAGGAGGATTTAAAAGTTTATCTGGAGTCTCGATCTGTATAAAGTCATCAGTTGGATTGACATCCAGAAACCTCGGAAGCACCTGATGTACTATCGTGACTTCTGTCTAGAAGCGCTCTCACCCAAGTGCTATTTCGCAGGAGGGCCCTTAGCTGTATCGGCATGTTTCTTAGAAAGTCCTGCTACTTACTTCTTCTTTATTGGGGTTTTAGAGTCCAATTATGTTTTGTCCCTCTTTACGCTAACGCCAGTCTAATGGCATTTGGACTTAATATCGATAAATATTGAGTCACATAAATATCGTGATGCAGAAATATCGTTGACAAAAATATCGATTTTTTTAAGGTAAGTAATATCATTTTCAAGAATATAATTTGCAATAATATAGTTGCAAAAAATAGCGTTTTTTAAATTATCCTTATGTGTTTTAAATAATATTTTACTTGTATATGTTGTATATTTTGTTTGTATAATTTTTTTAATGTTTTTAAATATAGTTTGCAATTTTGAGTTATTTCTAATTTTAATTTAATTGTTAACAGTACTTTATAGTGTTGTAGCGGGTTGTGAGGTTTGCAGGGGGTACAGGGTGGGAAGTTAATTAAGTATAATTAATTAATAATTAATTTTTAAATAATATTAATTATTTAATTGATAATTAAATCTGAAAATTCTGTTACTTTTTCAGGTTTCAGGTGCAGGTTGTTGGGTTTATAGGGGTTTTGGGGGGAAGTTAAGTAATAATGTATTAATAATGAATTTATTATAAATTATTTGATTGATAATTCATTATATGAATTGTGTAATTATTATTTTTTCAAGTTACCATTTAGATGCAGGTTGTTGGGTTTGTAGGGGTATAAGGTGGGAAGTGAAGTAAGTAATCATTGATTAATTATTAATGTATTATTAATATTTAATTTATAATTAATTAAGTAAATTATGTAATTAATATACTTGAGTTATATTTTAGGTGTAGGTTGTTGGGTTTGTAGGGGTATAGGGTGGGAAGCTATTTAAGTAATAATTGATTAATAATTAATGTATTGTTAATTATTTAATTGATAATTATGTAAATTGTGCAGTTATTATATTTTTAAGGTATATCTTAGGTGTGAGTTGTTGGATTTTTAGGGGTAGAGTTTGAGAAGTTAATTAAGTAAATATTAAATATCAATTCATTATTAAGTTTAATTAAAATATGCAATTTATTTATAATTATGTAAATTGTTTAATAAATATATTTATGTTATATATTAGGTGTGTGTTGTGTTTTTAGGGGGACATAGTGGGAAGTAAATATATATCATTATTATGTGTTCGTGTATTTAATTTTGTATTTTTTATATATAGAATATTAAAATATTTTTACGATATTTTTAGTAAAACTTTTTTTGTATTGTTTACTTTTTATGCATACTTAAATTGCCAATTTTAAAAACATGTTCTAGTTTATTTGTTATTTTTTTTGTATATGTATATATATATATATATATATATATATATATATATATATATATATATATATATATATATTTGCTATATTAGCAAATTAAAAAAAATTAAGGGGCCCATTACGATACCCGGCGTAAAAAAATCCGCCAGGCATGGAAGCGGCAAAAATCCGCCCGCACACACCGCCTGAACACCGACCACGCCATTATGAGTACACAAACTGAAAACCGCCATCGGCGGAAAAATCATACAAAATACCGCCCGCCATCGTCCGAGTCGGAGTCAAACCGCCCGCCACGGACGGAAACACGCACGACAACACAAAACCGCCCGCCCTCACGGCCGACACACCGCACGTGAAATTACGATCGCACCGCCATGAGCGCGGAAAAACAACAAAAATACCGCCCGCCAGCGCAAACAACGCCGATGAGAATCGACACGGCAGAAGCCATGGCGCCCACGTACCTGCACAGAAACCATCCGCACACAAAACCAATAGCACACAACATGGCCAACAAGTCCACACAGCAAGGCACGCACAAATACACAAGCACAGTACACATCCCGAAAACACCCCCGGACAAACAAAAAATACAAAGGCCAGAACCCCAGACACAACACACCTGAAAACAACAGACCATGAGGACACACCCACATAGGTGAGTACAAAAGCAGCACTCCCACAGACCACAACCCCTTGCTACATTGCAAACCAGAGAGGAGAGGAGAGGACACAGTGACACAGCAAGGACAGCAGCACACCACAGAAACGCACACATCACAACCACCACCACCACCACCACCACCAAACACCGGCACCACAAACCCCCTGCACATTACACAACACACACCGCACCAGCACCACAAACACCATGGCACCACAAAGGATGCCCAAGTTCACGCCCATGGAGCTGACGGTCATGGTCGACGAGATCATCAAGGTGTACCCACAAATCTATGGGAACATGGTCCAGCACACACCACTAGCCACCAGAAACAGAATGTGGACCCGGATCGTAGACCAGGTCAATGCAGTCGGGACCCTGCCCAGGAACAGAACCGAGATAAACAAACGTTGGAATGACGTAAAGAGCCTGGTCAAGAAGAAGGAGGGCAAAAACAGAGAGCTGGCTGCTGTCACTGGCGGAGGGAATCCCGCGCTCTTTAAGACCTTCAAAGCGTGGGAGGAGAAGGTGCGAGTCGTAATCCATCCGGAGATCCTCGCCGGATTAGCAGGGGAGTGGAGGCTGGTAAGTACAAACTAATGTATACCAGCACACCGCTATGTACACACATGCGCAACCACCATGCCACAGCTCCCAGGGACAAACACCCCCATGTCCAGCACACAATACACAACACATCACACGCACATGCAACAGACACTACCACACACAGGCCAAACCGAACAACTGTAAGATGCGTGGGGACATGTGTACACTAAGCCAGCCACGTAACCACCAACAGGTCCCCAAATATGCCAGAAGCGCCACAACGAGCACCCACCACACCCATGTGTCCGCCACAGCTGCACTAACCGACAAGTAACAGGTAAGTGGCAGGAACACAAAGTGCAGTGGGTCGGAGGGGGGACAGCTGAAGTACAACACCCACCAGGCCCCCACTCCCACAGACCAGCAAGGTGGAGCACTCCCCACACCCATGTGTCAGGCACAGCTGCACCAACCGACAAGTAACAGGTAAGTGGCAGGAACACAAAGTGCAGTGGGTCGGAGGGGGACAGCTGAAGTACAACACCCACCAGGCCCCCACTCCCACAGACCAGCAAGGTGGAGCACTCCCCACACCCATGTGTCAGGCACAGCTGCACCAACCGACAAGTTACAGGTAAGTGGCAGGAACACAAAGTGCAGTGGGTGGGACGGTGGACAGCCCAAGTACAACACACACCAGTCCCCAGTCCCACAGCACAGCAAGGAGGAGCATCCCCCACACCCCACACCCACGTGTCAGCCACCGCAGTGCACAACGACAGCCGAAAGGCAGACATCACGGTCCACAGCAATCGGTGTCAGTGGGTGTACAGCCACCCCACGACCCACTACACCCCCCACCCACACAGACCTGCAACATGGAGCACCCCCGCTAAGAGCCATGTGGCATCCAGTACAGTGCACGCACGAACAACTTGCAGGTGGGAAACTGGACAGGGCTGGATTACTGGAGGCATGAGGACCATAACACCACCAACACATGGGACATGTCACGTAGCACACGAACACGCAGCACCGCCCACCGTCACGAACAAGTGAACAATGTGCACACGGACATGAACAGCAGACTCACACCCCACATGACCCATCACAGACATAGCAACACCCAAGGAGCCACGTCTGCATGCACAAGCCACACTGAATATAGTACCACACGGCAGCCACTGTGCAACTCATCACACACAACCGAAACACCATTGAAGTCCTGTCCATGTAGCCCCTACTGCCTGTCAACCACACACCCCACAACTACGCCTATGTAAGACAAACAACACTAGACGCAACAGAGCGGAACAACAGAAATGCACACGAACACCACTGAACCCATCAAACACACAGACACACCATGCACATACAACATACCATCCATCCCATCCGTCAGCCCCAGTCTCATGAAAGGCATGTCATCCGCACAGCTGCCACACATACAGCAGTCACGCTAAGACACATGCCCATGACCAACCATGTGCCAGAAGTCAATTAAGCGCACGACACACTGTGAGCAACAACACACAACATGGGCCACACCCCCCGAGCACTGCAGTGATGCACATGGCACAGGGCAGCACGCACACCAAGGAGATGGGACAACTGCAATACGTTGGCTGGCACACAACCATCACTCACTCATAACGATGCGTCCAATGCCATGTCCAGTAATCACAACAGACAGCAAATATGCAGGCCATGTCAAGCATGCACACACCTCAAACCATGCACTGTCATGCTGCCACAACACATGTCACGTTCGGCACCCATGGCTCACAGCATGTACCCCAAAAGCATATACCCTCCCAAATGCGAATCTGGGGCATAGCCCCCATGTTGCCATATGCGTTCCTAAGCGTTCCATTTGAACCCCAAAAGCATATTCCATCCCAAATGCGAACCTGGGGCATGGCCCCCATGTTGCCATATGCGTTCCTAAGCGTTCCATTTGAACCCCAAAAGCATATTCCATCCCAAATGCGAATCTGGGGCATGGCCCCCATGTTGCCATATGCGTTCCTAAGCGTTCCATTTGAACCCCAAAAGCATATTCCATCCCAAATGCGAATCTGGGGCATGGCCCCCATGTTGCCATATGCGTTCCTAAGCGTTCCATTTGAACCCCAAAAGCATATTCCCACCCAAATGCGAATCTGGGGCATGGCCCCCATGTTGCCATATGCGTTCCTAAGCGTTCCATTTGAACCCCAAAAGCATATTCCATCCCAAATGCGAATCTGGGGCATGGCCCCCATGTTGCCATATGCGTTCCTAAGCGTTCCATTTGAACCCCAAAAGCATATTCCATCCCAAATGCGAATCTGGGGCATGGCCCCCATGTTGCCATATGCGTTCCTAAGCGTTCCATTTGAACCCCAAAAGCATATTCCATCCCAAATGCGAATCTGGGGCATGGCCCCCATGTTGCCATATGCGTTCCTAAGCGTTCCATTTGAACCCCAAAAGCATATTCCATCCCAAATGCGAATCTGGGGCATGGCCCCCATGTTGCCATATGCGTTCCTAAGCGTTCCATTTGAACTCCAAAAGCAAAGTACAAACCAGACCCAGGATGGGCCAGGAGCCCGCATACACCAGAGTCACAATGAGTAGGGGCAAAGCAACACACCCATCGGCATGGCCAATCCGTCCCATGCCACATGTGCACAGCACACAGTCCCATTGCCTAGCACACACACCTACAGATGCCACAGCCACACACTCGCCTCCGGGAAACCCATGTACGAGATTGCACGAACTGCCAATGTCAGACGACTAATACATACTTCGCCAGGTGCAACACAATAACAAATCTCATTCTCTCCACAGGTGACGAACTGCTGGACGCTGGGGATGGAGACAGCAGCCAGCACAGCCAGCCTACAAGCCCCCAACGAGGACACACGGATCTGGAGGATCTGTCCACCTCTTCGGACACGGACCACCAAGCTGGCCCATCTGGCGTGGCAGGGCCCAGCCGCTCCCCAGGACCCCTCCTACCCACCAACCCATCATCCAGGGATGCTGAACAGTCCCAGTCCCCTGCTGCCACTGTCGTTGCGGCCACACCCACGGTCATTGCGGCCACTACCACTGCCGCAACCGCCACCATCGCCGCACCGACCACCACCGCCTCCACCACCACCACGTCTTCGCTGGCACCAGCCCCAGCGCAGGTGGTGGCCCGGCCGACTGGATCCACCCTGGGAGCCACAGCGAGGACCGTGGTGAGCAATGTGGCTAGTGGGCAGGCCGGTGGCAGCAGGACTGGTAGGAGGAGCAGGGTCAGGGAAACGCCAGCCTCCCCTGGGAGCCATGCCCTGCCTCAAATGGACAGAGTCCTTGGGGCCTATGAAGAGGCCCAAGGACAATGGGCCAGGTCTGCTACTGACACGCGGGAGGTGCTGGGGGTGCTGAGGTCCATGGACGCCCATATGGGCCAATTCGTGTCCCGTATGGACCAACTCGTGGACCTCATGGGCCAGCTGGTGGTGGCGGTGGGGTCACAGGCAAGGCCAGCAACACCACCTCCGCCACCACCTGCTAGGGCGCAGGCTCGGGCAGCAGTGTCCACTTCCCCTGCGTCCACAGCCAGTGAGCACACCTCACCCACCACCAGCAGGTCGCCACCACACACCCCCTCCCAAACGTGGAAGGGGCCGTCCGAAGAGGAAACAGATCTCCCGGGAGGACTTCGCACGCTCCAGTCGCAAGTGAGGCAGCCAGCCAGCCTTCCGCCAGCCTTCCTTGACCAGCCACTGCATTGACTTGCTCTACGATCCCACTCCACACAGCCATCTGGATGGCATGTGTGTGTTGGACTATGGACATAGAACCAGTGGGTACACCCTGATCATCACGCAGCCATGACCGACAGCTCATTGTCACTGCACGCACCACTTTTGTCATCACCTTACACACAATCACATGTCACAGTTTGTAATAAATGCACCTTTTTCACTAACTGCTGTTTGTGCCCTGTGTCTTTATTGTACGGAATACAACGGCCACCTTGGGCGGAAAGGCACCTGATGCGTGGCATGGAAATGGAATCCGGAGGGCCTGTAGGGACCTAGGGGTGGGAGACAGAACAGGAGCACATTCAATGAGTGTGTCACACACCCATCACACAGTACATGTCAACAACTACAAGCAATGTACACACATCGCACAGAGCAATAGGGCACAATGCCACAGCCACCAACAGTGGCATACTACCCTGGCCATGGAGCGTTGACACACTGCACGCAGTGAACATACGGCCACCCTGACACAGCACACACACACCTGCATAGATACAGACACATCATCCGTCGTACATGGACACTCACCGTCAAGTGAAGTAGCGGGCGATGAGCTGCTGGCGCACATTCCCAGCTTCCTCCTCTCCGCTGTCCACCTCACTCGAGCTGTCCTGGTCTGCGGGCTGGGGCCCTGGTTGATCTCCGTCATCCACAATGAGGGGGATCTGCTTCCGAATGGCCAGATTGTGCAGCATGCAGCACGCCACCACTATCTGGCACACCTTCTGTGGGGAGTACGCCAGTGCACCCCCGGTGCGGTCCAGGCACCTGAACCTGGACTTGAGGAGGCCAAAGGTACGCTCGACCACACGTCTGGTCCTCCCATGTGCCTCATTGTATCGATCGTCTGCTGGGGTGCGAGGATTCCTCAATGGACTGAGCAGCCATGCCCCATTCGGATACGCAGAGTCACCTGGGTGTGAGGGACACAGAGAACCGTTGCTATTCCAACTGGACAGGGGACAGCATCGCACAACCAGCACGCTACACCACTCCACATACTCACTGACAATACAGCCACGATCCTGTTGCAGATTGGCCATCAGTCGTGGCAAGATGCTGTTGCGCATTATGTGTGCGTCATGGGCCGAGCCTGGAAACTTTGCACACACGTGGGTGATCACCATGTCCGCAAGGCACACCACTTGCACATTCAGGGAGTGCGTGTGCTTCCTGTTGCGGTACAGGTGCTCAGTGGCCTGTGGTGGAACAAGGCCAACATGAGTGCAGTCAATGGCTCCCACGACGTGTGGGATTCTGCCAAGGGCATAGAATGCACCCTTCACTGCCGCCAATTCACGAGCCCTGGGGAATCTGATGTACCTGTTCCGGTACAGCATCATGGCTGCCAGTACATCCCTCAGCACCTTGCTGAACATGGGCTGGGACATCCCTCCTCCACTGCCCACTGTGTGCTGGAATGACCCAGTGGCGAAGAAATGCATGGCGGCCATCACCTTAGCCGTGGGGGTGACAGCAGTCGGATACACCCTGCGGGGACGGAGATGGGGCTCTAACATGGCACACAGTCGATGCAGAGTTGGCCTGTCCAGCCGAAACTTCCTGATTACCTCTGTATCGTCCATGTCCGCCAGCAATTGGTATGGGCGGTCAATGTTCGGTCTCCGCCTGGGTTAAATGGCAGAGGACACATGTCAAAGCAACACGGCACATAGCAATTTCGCATACACATCACTGACATGACTGAGCAAGCACATGAGCCACAGCCCAGCTGTCAAGCTGGGACGGCACGGCCACAATACACTTACACAGGTCTCCCAACAATGGCAATGGCAAGTGAGACATACCACTGCCATGTGCATGCACATGGGGATCTAGGCCCCAATGACTTGCGGGGCGTGCTGATGGGGACTGACTGCATATTCGTCAAGCGGCAACGCCACGGCAACATGAGTGTCTGCTGAGCATGGTACTGCTTCCGAGGCTGGATGAGTATGGCACACGACGACGACGATGTGGGCACGGGCTGAGCGGCCAATACAAGTGGGACCTGTGGCACGAGGGGATATGAGACAGTAGTAGGTGTCAGCACTGCACCCTATGTACAGCACTGTACGGATCACAGCTCCCGAAACATTGACTGGTGTCCACATTGACAGCCCCATGCCAAGACGGCTGTGTGCTTGCAGTCACACGTCACAGGTGAGAGGTTACATTGCACGTGCCAGGTGGCAGTCGTACATAGTGGGAGCTGGCATGTGTGTGCATGTGTCTCCTGTTCAGGATCCACCAGATGGGCGCTGACTCTGTACTGACCATTGGACACAGCATGTTCCGTGGAAGGCTTGTGTGTGTGGGATGGTGGCACTGGATGTGCCTCCGTTGGGGGGGGCCATGCACAGGGCGGGTACGTCGATGATTGCGCATTGTTGGTCACGGTGGGTGCACCAGCTAAGATGTGTTGCCCTGTGTTCAATTCCTATGTCCGCATGATGATGGACTGTGGATGTGGGCAGACTACACATTGGTCGATGTGCTGTCTATATGCATGTGCCTTCACACCAGGCACAGCTGCCCCTGCACATGTGACCCCTGCTGGACTCGCTGCTGGGTCTGTGGAGCTGATGCACCTTCTGCGCGTGGGGCGGACAGCTCTCCTCACTTCCCTCATTGCGCATGTCATGTCTTTGCCGCAGGTGACATGGATCATGGAGGGCCCACATGTACGCGTGGGTAGGCTACACATGATTGTTCACTGGTCGCCACCCCCAGTCAGTGTTTCGAATGGGAAGGTTGTCGTGCTGGTGGTATGTTCGATGTGGCGGATGGGCGGGCCTAGGTGCGGGCTTACATTCCGGACATGGGGGGTAGTTGGATTGGCGACTAGTTGCAGTACACACGGGACACGTCTCTTCCTTTCCACATCTGGGTCATCCCTTGTACTAACTGACAGTGATACAGTCATCTTCGCCCCAGCCCTCATGTCCTCCCCTCGCCCCCAATATGCATGCTCACCTGCGAGGCTAGCGCTTGCACAGGCAGCCCCAAGCTTGCACCAGAGAGGGCAAGGAGTGTATGTGTGGGTCCAGTTGCACGAGTGGGCTGTCTCAGGGTATGATGTGTGGCGGGACGCCGTCCACCTGCGTGGTGCCCCAAATGGAGACCCGGCCTGCATGGACTATGCATCACAGTCTTCGCCTTCCGGATCCGCCACCTGCGACACCCAGTGGCTGTGGCTGCCCTTGCGGCCATGCCGCGTCCGTCTGTGGCTGATGGCCCACACATTCACTCTTTGGCCTCTCTGGGGAGGGCTCAGGGGTGGTGGCGCACGCGCTTGCACTTAGTCGCAATGGCATGTGTCGTGGTTGGTATGATGGGCAATGGATGGGATGGTGCGAGCCACCTCCCGTGACGTCAGTGCTGCTCGTGCTGTGGTGCGTCCCCCTACACTTCCATTTGACTTTTTGCCATGCTGGACGTTGAGGTTCTATTGCCTGCGTGATATGAGCAGGAGGAGCGCGAGGAGACCTCTCACACACCATGCTCCACTGCCATCCCGTGCCCTGTATCGCCTGTGCGGATTGACTATGTTGGGGTTACACCTGGTCGACTGGGGCTGTGTGTGCCTTGTCAAGGGGCATGGCGGGCGCACAACAGGATCCAGCTCGTCCACAGAGGGTGGGCTGAGGTGCGCCTGGTACCGCTTTGTACGTGTGCCCGGCTGCTGTGCACACACGTGTTCACTCCCCCCGACAGGTGTCCTCTCACAATGCCCAGGGAAGCGGTGGTGTACTGTTCATGAGCCCTCCCAACACGGCGTGCTCCAACTTGGCATGTGCGCATCTACCCGTCGCACCCACCCACCTGAGCACTGCGTCCATACGACTTCACACGACACATGTGTGTCTTCCACAGTAGTGCTACTCATTTGCGTTGACATCCAATACCAGTGGACTACATGGTCATGTCACGACTGCCGTGTACTTCACATACTCTCATCCTCTCTCATTCGTACTTGTGAAATGAGTCAGCGGAGACAGTTTTGGTTTCAAACATTATATTGAGTCTTCTGTCCTCTGTGATGCAGTATAGTGGACACTACTGGCAGCGGAATACATATTGAGGATATACTGAGCATGATTACAAATGGGATAGGGTGTGGGGTTACATCTGCTTGGCCAAGGCTGTGCTAATGTACATTTACGTATGGCTGCGGAGCTGCGGACTTTGACACAGACGGTATACATGTAGCCTACCAGACCGCTCGGCATCATGGGCACAGTCCATCTCAGTTCCATGTGACAGGTTTGCTGCGGTTGTTCCTCATGCACGCGTGCATGTGAGATGACATCAGGGCATGTGCTTGCGTGCATGCAGCGGCGTGCCACTTGTTGTTGCACTGTGGTGGTTACTGGACATGTCACAGTCACTGGGGTCGTGTTGTTGTTGTATGCACTTGTCGTCCATGCAAAGGTCCTGGTATGGGATTCCCGGGGCGGGGGTGGGAGGGGTGCAGCACCCACAGACTCCAGGCGACCTATTCATGTCCACTGAGCGGTGTGTGTGTCCATGTGCGCTGGATCCATGTCGTGTCCTGGTTGTTCGTGCAGTTCCGTCCATGTGGGTGCGATGCACAGAGCCCATGCCACTGCCTCCCACGATGCATGCGGTGTTCCTGGATGTGATGGGGAACAGTGTGCATGTCCCGGTCATATCCGATGTCATGGCGATGTCGTTGATGGTGTGGTTACAGTTGCCGGTCGTTTGGTATGGCTGTTGTGGTGGTGACTGTCCAGTCCGTGCGGAAGCTGAGCATGGGTGCGGGGTTGGACTTCATAGGTCACTCGGGGAACCTGCGTTGTGGTCCGACGTATTTACAGGTTGTCAGGTATGCGATGCCGTCCAGCAGGGCTTCCATGTCATTGGTGGTGTACATGTTTGCCAGCCAATGAAGCGGATGGTGGCTGTCAAGGTGTTGTTCGTAGGTTGTCCCTTGGAGGACCATGATGGGGCATGCTGGGTGACATTCGATGTAGCTGTTCTCGATGATCCGTCGTGTGGAGGCACAGTGGTTCCATTTCAGTGCGCGTGCGATGTTGGCCACATACGCCATGCCCCCATAGGCAGAGCAGGCCCTGTCGTGTGCGTCCAGAGGGAGGAGTAGTGGTAGCAGGTCCGCCTTCAGACATGCCGGGTTGGAGAGGCATATCTCGACGGGATGCTGGTAGGGACACCTCCGACAGTAGAAGACGGGCATGACGCAGCTGAACAATGTGATGCGGTAAGTCAGTCGGTAACTTACGTTCAGCAGGGACAGGAGATCGCATCCCAATGTATGTATCGTGCTGGTTTGGTACAGCTTGAGCTCTTCGGCGTAGTTGGGTAGGTGTGTTGCGGTTGCCATTTCGCAGCGGTGCGTTGTGGTGGCGTGCTCCGGCTGTGTGTGCAGTCTGCAATGTGCACACTCCGGGGTTGCTGTGAGCTCTGTGTAGTCGTGGGGAGACAGGACTTGTGTTCTGTTGGCTTGTTTGGAGGACACGGGCCCTCTTCCCACATGCTTCTCAGACAGTTCAAGGTCAGTGCTGTGTGACTCCTTCCAATTAACTTGCATGTGGCCGACATGGGGGAGTGTTTTCTTCTTTCTTCCCCGTCCGTTGTGTGCTTCTGTGATATGCGCTATCTGCCCTGTGGTCGGTCTCCTCGGCAAGCCTGTGTTGGTCTATTCTTGGACAATGGCTGTATTCACCGGCTTCTGTCGTAGGGCTGTGGTTTCGGTGTTGGAATGGAAGGTCATTCAGTGCTGTCTGCTCTCCCTTGTGTGGGCGGCAGCCTGCCTTTCCGCTCTGCGTTGGGCCTTGTGTGTGGATGTAATTCTTGGGCCACCTGTTGTCGGTCACCGGGCTCTTTGGTGTTCCGTTTCATGTGTCTTGTTCATATGTGCAGGGTGGTATGGGTTTTTCAGTGTGGTACTGGCGTTCCTCTTCCCGAAGGAGCGCTGCTTCTCCTAGTTGGTGTTGCCGCCGCTGTGTGCTTCGCCATGTTTGTTACACTGGGGTGTGTCCTGCTGTTGCGTGACTTCACTGACATGTGTGCGTCGGTTGTGTGGCGTTGGGTGTTGTCCGTGAATTGGGCGTTGGGGACATGTCTGTGGCCGGCCTGTCACGTGTCATGTGCGTTCGGGGTGGGGCTGATGTGTGTGCTGCTTGGTTGTGTCCCTGTGTCTGTGTGCGACGCATGCATGGCGCTGCGGTTGGCCTCTGCGTTGTGCGCATGTGTGGCGGCGTCATCGGCGCTTTGGGGCCGTGACGGGGTGGTTGGTTCCTAGTCCCAGGTGGTGTGTACACATGTGTTCTGCGATGTTAGGATTTGGCCTGTGTGTCATATGTGGATGCAATGGTGGATGTGTAGTGTGCACGCGCTGGTGGGGGGTTGTCCGCTTTTTCCGCCCTTGCACTGTGTGCGCTGTTTGCGTGCACTTGTTGTGTGTGTGCCTACCTGCGTCTCCGCGGTACGTTGCGTCCTTGGTGGTGCATCAGCAGAAGCATGGGAAGGGCCTGCAGTGCTGGATTCATGCCCGGGGTGCCGCTTCTTCGTTGTCCGTGCTCTGCGTCCGTGTTTCCGCCTCTCTTTCACGTGCGGTGTCTCTTTGCCGTGGGAGCCGTTTGTTTGCGGCATCGTAATTTATGCGCCGGGCGGGACGTGTTTCGTCGGACGGTGTGTGTCAGTTGTGCTGCGCCGCTACGTGTGCGGGCGCACTTTGATGGCGGACGGTGTTGCTGGCTTGCCGGCGGTGTTTGGCCTGCTTTTCGCATCGTAATTTGGCGGGCGTGTGGGCTGCGGCATGCGGGCGGTAACTGGTGGTTTTTGCATCCGCCAGCACGGCGGTAGTGCTTCCGCCCGCCATCGTAATGGGCCCCTAAGAATCAAATTATAAATTAAAATGAATATTTTTATAAAAATTTGACATTATATATGTGTATATAAACATACACACATACATATATATGTGTGTGTGTGTTTGTTTAAATTAGTATACATTTCTATATATTTTTAAATATTATTTAAACATAATTAATTTACACTATATTAATGTTTCATGTTAAAATATTTAATATTTACTAGTTTTAACTATATATATATATTATAAAACAATATTTTTGTATATATTTTTTTGATATTAGTGTAAAACACTATTTTTTCTCAATGTTATTGTACTTACCTTTATATGTATAGGAAAACAATATTTTTGTGATGGATATTTTTGACACGATAATTATGTATCACGATATTTGTGTTTTCGATATTATGTCAGTGAACCCAGTCTCGCATCCTGCTTCACTTTTCCTACTGTGATCCTCTTTTTTTCGCTTCTCGGATTGACTCCTCCTCTCTGTTCTGTTACCGTCAGTGTCCTGAAACCAACATAGAGAGCGGCTTTCAGAATACTGATACCGTTCAGGTTTTCTAATGCCTGATTTCTGAGAAGCAGGTGATCGAGACCACCTTTTTCCTTTGTCTCTCTGTTTCTTCTTCCCTTCCCTTGTAGATTTCTCTTTAAGAGGACTCTCAATTACGGATGGGCAGAACTCATGGAGTTTCACTCCGCGGAATTCAACAGAGTTACATAAAAACTCTGCAAGATTCCGTGGAGTTCCATGAGCAGATGTAATTCGCCACGTTGCGCTGCTCGTGCTGATTTTTAGCGCCAGGAGCTTGTTCTGAGCTGTAAAATCAGCACAAACTGCACCACGTGGTGCACCAGAGGGTGCTGCTTCTTTCTGTTGCTCGAATAGATTGTCTACTTGAGCAGCAGCTTTCTCAATTCGAACGGTCGCGACCTTCCGCAACGATAAATCTCACCGGGAGGTGTTCTTCCACTCGGAAATCTTGCTAGGGGATGCAAATTCTTGCTTGCCAACTTAACGTTGGTGAGCCACGCGAGAGAGGTGTGAAGAGTTTTGCCGGAACTCCATGTTCCAAGCGGAATGCTGAGTGGGCAAAACTCAGTAAACTCCGCCGGCGGAGCGGAATTAATCTCTCACCCCTACTCTCAATATCATTTTTAGTTTTTAAATTTGGCTTAATAAATGTAGCTTAATGTTATGTTAGGTTATGTTAGTAAAGATTTCTATAGCGCACGTTCACCGAGAGGTTTCTTGGCGCTTTACTTTGGGCAGTGTCAAGGCAGAGACGGATTACGCATGAGCCTGCTCAAACAGCCATGTCTTGAGCATTTTTCTAAACCCCAAGAGGTTATTGCAGGAACGGATCACTAGTGGTAGGGAGTTCCAAAATTTAGGGGCCAGATAGGAGAACCTACACCCTCCCTGGCGTTTGAGATTAAAGGTAGGGGTAGTTAGCAGCTGGAGGTGTGCTGAACGCAAGTTGCGGGGGGGGACATGCCTCGATATCATGCAGCTGATGAATTTAGGGCTTCTACAATGAAGGGCCTTAAAGATTAGGCACCCCGTCTTAAAAGCTGCGATTGGGAGCCAGCGAAGTTTGGATAATAAAGGTCTGGCAGATTGCCATCTTGGTTGTTTGTGAATTAGTCTCGCAGCTTGGTTTTGCACTAGCTGGAGACGTTTGAGTAAGAACAGTGGCAGGCCAAGGTAAATAGAATAGAGAAGTCAAGATGAGAGAGTACCAGGGCGATCACTACCTGTATGAGAGCGGTGTGGGTAAGCAGGTGGACAATCTTCCTGATTTTGCGCAACTGGAAGAAGCAGGTAGAGAGCACTGCCCCTACTTGGCCTCTAAGTGAGAGATCAGCATTTATGGTAACTCCTAGGCTTTTTACGGAGGGGGACGGGATGGGGGGAGGTCCCAGTTCAGTCGGCCAATAGTGTGGGCCCCAAAAGATCTGACCCGACCCGGGCAGGACTAGTTCGGTCTTGCCCGGATTGATTTTAAGATGGTTGAGGTCCATCCAACGCTGGATATGGAGCATGGTGGCTTGGAATTCATGGATTGAGTCAGAGGAGTTATCAATAGTAAAAACAAGCTGAAGATCATGAGCATAGTTGAATATGGTTACTTTCCTGTTCCTTAGAGAGTGAATCAAGGGCAGGAGGTAAAGATTGAATAGGTGGGGGGACAGCGACGATCCCTGTGGGACCCCACACGTGGTAGCGATCTTGGGAGCAGTAAAAGGGGCAAGGTGTACTGCTTGGGTGCGGCCCTCGAGGAAGGACTTGATCCAATTGAAGGCTGAACCCTGTATGCCGGCCTGTCTGACACGGTCCATCAGGATTTTATGGTCGACCGTGTCAAAAGCGGCCAACAGATCCAAAAGCACCAGGGCCTGAGGGGTGCCCTTGTCTGCATTTGCTCGTAAGGCGAGGTAGATGCGAATGCTGCCGCTTGCGCTAGAGGGAACGTTTATATCTTTCAGGGGCACCGGGAAAAGTGGTTTTTATTCTTTTACTGGCATTTTATTGTTTAAAAACTTACCTGCTGCTATTGTCCTGCTTATTTGCACATTGTACACTTGTCCCAAGCCCTGGTCCACCGCGGCGAGTGTGGTTTGCGTGGAAGGCTGGACTGCCTAATTACGTCCTCACAGCTGACACGGCTGACACCATCACGCGCTGATAGGGTGCGGAGCCAGTCTAACACTCCCCTACTTCAGCAGATGGGACAGAGGACGTGCAGCGGAGCGAGGTAGATGCGAATGTTGCCGCTTGCGCTAGAGGGAACGTTTATATCTTTCAGGGGCACTGGGAAAAGTGGTTTTTATTCTTTTACTGGCATTTTATTGTTTAAAAACTTACCTGCTGCTATTGTCGTGCTTATTTGCACATTGTACACTTGTCCCAAGCCCCGGTCCACCGCGGCGAGTGCCGTTTGCGTAGAGGGCTGGACTGCCTAATTACGTCCTCACAGCTGACACGGCTGACACCATCACGCGCTGATAGGGGGCGGAGCTAGTCTAACACTCCCCTACTTCAGCAGATGGGACAGAGGACGCGCAGCGGATGCGCGCAGCGGGCGCGCCTAAGGCAAGCCCGTCTGCGCCCGTCCACGTCCGGCCCGCGTCCAGCGCCAGCCATACTGCCGTTTTTCGCCCAGATTCTAGAATAATGTGGTCCAGGGAACAGCTACTTGAATTAAGTTCAAATAGCTGTCGAAATCCAACTTGTTTGGATCCCGACACCATTGGACATTTACAATTTGGCCAGTGCCTACATTGTCCCACATGCCTCTTTAAGTTCAATAGAGAATGGTTAGGAAAAAAGTGTATGGTTACAGCTGTGGCCTCCCCCTCCAGAACACTGCCTATCAACTCTAAAACTACTATTGACGCCTGCTTAATTAATTGTAGGTCCCTCCCTAAACACGCGGATGATGTCTGGCTTACACTAGAATCTCGTGACTGGGATCTTATTTTCTTACCTGGTTGAGAGAAAGCTCCAACCCGGAAATCAAGATGGCCATCCCTATTGGCTACAAAATTACCACGGTCAATCGAGCTGGCAATAGATTGGGGGGTGGTTGGCGGTAATTACACGAGACAATTGGGAGATTTCACACAAGAGAATTGAACTAACAGGTCTGATAGAAGCAATGTCCTTTAGTATTAAAATCTCCCCCACTTTGTCTATTGCAGGAGTACTAGTCTACAGACCCCCTGACTCTAAACCTCTTGAGATATGGGAACTTTGCGATGCCATCGCAGATCTTTCACTGAAATATGCTAATTTTATAGTTTTGGGCGACTTTAATGTCCATATGGACAGCGAACAGTGTACTTTAGCCTCTCAATTAACTGATATTCTTAAAGGACAAAATCTCATTCAAAAGGTCTCCATGCCTACACACGTAGCAGGTCATATGTTAGATCTTATTTTTACTAACATCCCAACCCTTACCACCAAGGACCCTAATCCCCTCACATGGTCAGACCATAGTCTGATACCATTCAACTTGTCCTTGACTAAGTGTAAGAACCTGGTGAAACCCGTCTATGAAAACAGAAGGAACTGGAGGATAGTTACACCTGATACCTTAGGTCTGGTTCTACAAAATACTTCTATTGAACTGACCGGTGAACCCAACCGGGATGCTATCATATTCAATCACTGGGTCACATCCTCCCTAGACACTATAGCCCCTTTAAAATCTATGAAACAGACTAGAAACAAACCTACGGCCCCTTGGTTTACGCCAGAACTCCGTATTGAAAAGAGTCTCTGTAAGAAGCTCAAGAGGATCTGGCGGAAAACCTATAATACTGAGTCTAAAAATGCTTACAGAATAGCATTAAAACATTTTCATAGATCAAAGCGCAAGTCCATTAGGGACTACATCGCAGCTCAAATTAAATCTGCCAATAACTCCGCAAAAGAAATTTTTAAGATTGTCCAAGATTTTACTAAACCTGATTCAAACGCATAGCAAAATAGTCCCCTCTGCCACCCTCTGCGAAGATCTCTCAGTCTTCTTTCAAGACAAAATACAAACCATCTACTCCTCACTTCCCACAAGGGAACTAACTACCTCACCTCCTTCCTCCTCTCCCCTTCCTTATACCTGGTCCGAATTTAGTCCTTTTAGCCTGGAGGCTTCTCTTAGTCAGCTGGAAAAAACGAAATCTGGATCTCCACTTGACCCCTGTCCAGCTAGGCTTTTTAAACTTCTGGCCCCTCTATTAAACCCTCACCTTAATCTTCTTTGGAATTCTTCTTTGAATACTGGTATCTACCCTTCAGTTTGAAAAACTGCACTTGTTCAACCTATCCTCAAGAAAGTAGATGCAGATCCGGCTGAATTGAAAAACTACAGGCCCATCTCTCATTTGCCAGCACCGGCCAAAATTCTGGAACAGGAAGTACAAAAACAGCTTTCCGAATACCTAGAATCCAATAAACTTCTCCATGACTCCCAGTCTGGCTTCAGGTCAGGACACAGCACTGAGACAGCGTTGTTGGAAATAACTGAGAATGTCCGGGAGACCTTGGATAATGGCCATTGTGCTATGCTCGTGCTGCTCGATCTGTCGGCAGCGTTCGATACGGTGTCCCACATGATCCTGCTTGACAGACTAAGACAACTGGGAGTGACAGGGACCACTATATCATGGTTTGGTTCCTTTCTGGAAGACCGGTCCCAGAAAATACTGCTGCATCATCACATCTCATCATCACGCCCTACAGTCTGAGGAGTCCCTCAGGGCTCGGCCTTGAGCCCGACTCTTTTTAATGTTTACCTCTCCCCGTTAGCCCCGCTTATTGAACAACATGGGGTAAGTGTCATCTCGTATGCTGATGATACTCAGCTAGTGTTTTCCTTCAGGGATATATCCGAGGCAGCATTCTCTAACTTTAGACATTGTTTAGTCGACATTTCAGCATGGATGACTGAGAACTGCCTGAGATTGAATACCGACAAAACGGAGGTTCTATTTTTCAATCAGCCATCTCCGCCCCATTCGGACGTATGGTGGCCACCCGAGCTCAATCCCCCACCTCACCCTGTGCCCTCGGCCAGGAACCTGGGGTTCAAGTTTGACTCCGCCCTCTCTTGCAAGACTCAGATTAGTCATGTATCCTCTTTATGGTTTTGGAAGATGGAGTCCCTACGGAGATTTCTCCATCTATTACCCATGGACTGCAGAAAGACTGTAGTTCATGCACTCATTACGTCTCAGTTAGATTATGCCAACAGTCTGTACCTGGGTCTGCCTGACTACCTGATAAGAAAGTTACAGACTATACAAAATGCGGCCGCCAGGCTCATTAGAAATATCCCAACACGACACCACATCTCCCCCCATCTACGGAGCCTACATTGGCTGCCAGTAAAAAGGAGGGTAGAATTCAAGGCGCTAACCCTCGCCTACAGGGCAATTAAAGAAACGGGCCCCCACTACCTGAGAAAAAGACTCCGCAAATATCATCAGACGAGGATTCTGAGATCTAATCACCAAGTACTTCTTGCCACTCCCCGTTTCAAAAAAGCCAGATTAGGTAGCCGGTCTTTTACGGTAAGAACTGCCCATCTCTGGAACTCCTTTCCCGAGTTCATAAGGAAGGCCAATTCAGAATCTGTCTTCCGCAAACTCCTAAAAACCCGGTTTTTTAGCCTCCCCTAGCACCTGGAACTCTTGGCAGTTTGCTTCCGCCTTCTGTTCTCCGCAATTAGCGCCGGGACACCTCCGTTGGAGGTAGCTGTGCGCTCTACAAACTTCAAATAATAATAATAATAAGGCGTCCAGAACCGCGAGAATTACAGTCTCAGTGGAGTGAGCGGGCCGAAAGCCTGCTTGGTGAGGATCAAGGGGTTCGGAGTGTTCAATGAAGTTGGATAAACACATGGCAACATGGGCCTCTAATATCTTGGCCAAGAAGGGGAGCAGGGAAATGGGGCGATAGTTCGATGGATTCAGGGGGTCAGCTCCTGGTTTCTTTAGGAGAGGGACCACTATTGCATTCTTGAATGCGTTTGGGACCCTGCCCTGCGAGAGAGACTCATTTAAGAAGGGCAACACGGTATGAGGCAGGGCAGAGAAGATGTCCTTTAGAATGTGAGGGGGGCAGCAGTCTCTAGGGGAGCCTGATTTGACTCGGGCCAGCAAGTCTAAGAAGGTCTGTGAGCAAATGGCAGGAAAGTGATCTAAGGTGACTGTATTGGTTATCATAGTGTCGGAAGGCTCCATGTGTCTGGAAGTGGAAATGCTGGCTTTAATGCATGAAATTTTATCCATGAAATAGTCATTCAGGGAGTTGCAAAGGTCTTGGGTAGGGGTCTGTTTGGGGAGAATTCTCTCAGCATTACAAAGATGATTGACTATCGTAAAGATTTCCTTCGACCTGTTGTGGGAGCTCAGGATTCTGGCAGAGAAGTAGGCGGCCTTGGCTGCTGTTATAGCATTTTTATACTCTTTACGAGTAATGAGACAAGTACCCAAGGTATCTCTACCCACAGAGTTATAAAGTTCTGTGATTATTTTTGGTAGTTTCCTTTCACGATCTTGAACTGGAACAGCTTCCAGTATCCGACATATAGCCAGAACTGAAGCCTCTCTCTTAAAATTGCTTTGGATGATAGAAGACACTGTAGAGACGTTCCCCATTAACTTCATTCCTAAGTCTAGAGCTGGTGCAGCTCCATGCTCATTCTGTACCTCTCTAAGTACATCAGGGAAAACTGCCAATGAAGGCGTGCCAAGTGCGCTAGTGTAAATGCATGCAGAGATGCTTCCCCAGGTATTGCACTCCTCTGCGGGTGGCACCATTCCAAGAGGAAGACATTAAGGGCCTTATTTTGACTTTGGCAGTGTGGGAGCTGGGCCACCATGACACCGCTCCAATAACACACTGCCAAAGCCAAAATAGACAGCTCTCCAGATTACGATTTTTTTTTTATCTGGTGGGCCGTTCTTTGGCAGACCCACTGCCGTGTCTATGAAAATGGAACCGCAATGGGAACGTCAAAGGCAGTTCCTGCAGGGCATGGACTGTCAAGTCCATGCCCTGCAGGAACTGGGGTGTATGCATACAGGGGAGCACAACATTTGCCCCCCTGCATGAACCCTGTGGCCCTGTAGGGCCCCATTTGTTTCCTCACTGCCACACTTTTCATGGCGGGCTCACTTCAATGAAAAGTGTGGCAGTAAGAAAACTAGTAATATGCTTGGAGGTGCTTCAGTGACACTGCCAGCATATTACTAGCCTCACACCAGGGATTGCAAATCCCTGGTGGCAGCAGTGGTTCTGTGGCATTCCGACCACCATAGTCGGAATATGGCGGGAGGACCGCCAGTCTGGTGGTCCACGGACTGCCATCACGATTACAGTGGTCTTAATAAGGCCCATAGTCAATATTCTATGTTTGTCTTGGGTATTAGTGTATGGATACACTGCTTCAAACTGATTGGTCTTAGGAGCAATCCAGAAAGCCATTACATCATACTTCATGGGTGCTTTTCCCATGATAGCATTAATAGTATGTGAACTAATAGTTTTTACATGTGTAGGAGTGGTAGGTCCCACTGCTACAGCAGTTCTGGAGCTCAAAGTACATTGACCGAACTGTACGAGTCTCCTGTGTAAGGCAACTGTGTAATTTAACACCCCTACCACCTCAGTTGTTGTTAAGTTGTCGGGCAAGGAACAGGAGTTTAGCTAGCCAAAACTGGTCATGTAGCTATACCCAAATGGACATTTCATTTCTGTGCATGTGTGACAACTGATCAGCAAACCAATTCTGGTGTTCCTGGTAGGATAAAGAGATTTCCAAATCTTGGTAAGCCCTAGAGTGTGCTGGCGGGTCTACCACTGTTTAGGCGTGGAACTGTCCTGAGGCAGCATCAATAGGCTTGAATTCCACCCATGAGTAAAATGTCTCAATGGCGTATGCAGCATGTACAGCTATTACAAAAGTAACTGACCCCCCCATCGGGGTCACCTCGAGCTTTGAGATGCTGAGTAACTGCTTCCCTGTAATTGGCCCCTATCACAATAGGTGGTGCCATAGTGAATGGATTCAATTGAATCAAAGGATTCAAAAATCCACGGAAAGGGGAATACCCTTTAATGAGTTAAGCATGACAAATCTGCGGAAATAGGTCCTCTCCAATCCCCAGTAGGAGGTATCCACGATTACTACATGCATCTCCATAATATTTGAATAATGGTTCAAGTGTGTGTGAATAATGAAAAAACTACTCATGGCGTTTCTGTAAGATATGAGCCCCGCGTTGGCCACCAACTGTTGCATAAAATATAACATTGGTGTAGTTCTACAAGCTTTTCTTTCTTACCCACGGGTGAACTTAGTTCAATGAACTCACAATGAATGTGAAAGACAAGTTATTGTAGCCTCGCAGAACACTAAACAATGTATTATTGAAAAAGAATTAATACTTTTGGGTTACTAGCAATTCCTATAAAGAGATCAGGGGCACCGTGGTGACAGTAACAAACCTATTTTGTTGTTCACGATATCACACACACACTGCACTAAAAAGAGTGAACACTTAAGTAAAAGTATTTAATTCTACAGGAACAATCTATATATCAGTATTTCTAAAAGAACTACACAAAATATTATAAAGCAGCAATAATGTATGTTATAAATTATGAAAATAAAATGAAAATTTCTAACATGGCTAAAATGTCATCTAGACCCTAACACCCTAACATCTACTTCTATGCGATACACTAAGAGAGCATGGAAGGCAGAGCAACTTACAATCTAGAGTTTATTAGGGACAAGAGGTGCACTGTATACCTTGTTGACAGAAAAGGCTGTTTTTATCAGAGGATGTGTGAAGGCAGTGTTCCCTGCGAAGGGCACACATGGTGCGGTAGCAGTCTTCCTACGGGACTCAGCTTTATTGGCTTCAGGTGAGATTTAGCATCTCTGGCAGAATCTTGTGCCATAATCTGGGGGAAGGAACTCTCCTGACAAGTGGTCAAGAGGTAGTCCTTATATACTAAATCTTATCAGAAGTTGGAATTTCTGACATAAGTTTAGGAATATTTGACATAGATTATATGCATCAAGCTGTGAGTCCAAGATGTTTCCTTATCAACATATATGGTAAAAGGACGTCAATTCAGACTGCACTATTTCGGCTATACGTCTATATTTGTCCCTATTTAACCAGGGGTGGTTTCTCTGAAATTCCTACACATTTGCAATAAAAAATCTTAAATAGATTAATTTATTTAGAGACACAATTGTATCTTTAAACAAATCAATGTATTTAAGTCTGGGCTGTCTGTCCCAGGCTGCCTGCCATGCCTCGCTCTGAAGCAGGAGACGGAAGCCAGGCAGTAAATCAACTTTCTGCACTGACGCACAATGCAGGTCTTACCTTTCTAAAGCCTTTCATTGCCATTGTGATTTATGCTGGTATCCACGGTTTTGGGCATTGGAATCTGCATCCCTGCGTGATACCAGTCGTCTGTAATTCACAGGCGTAGAACCCACCCTTTTCCATTCGTCACTCATAGGAGTGGATGCAAGCACATGTGATTTGTGCCTGAGTAATGGTAAGTGTTAGAATGCTAATCGTGTGGTATGTATATTGTGCTGATACCCTTTGTCATGATAACCACCCCCACTGTGACACCCCAGGCACTGTAGAAGTGGAGCTGCTGTACTTGTTCCCCTGCAAAATTGATCCAAAAGACGAGCAGGGTTCTCGTTCCCTTGCTAAGTTGATCCAAATATACTGGTCAAGCGCAAAGCAGGTAATACGTGCTTACAGTAACGACAGTTATCTACTGTATGGCGTTAAAACTGGCTCTGTCTTCATGCCCCTAACATTAATGCCAAAAACATGGATTGATTTACAAACCATGAATGTTAAAAACATGAAATGAAGAATTTATATAGCGCTACATATACCCGGAGGTGTCTAGGCGCTTAATCAGCTTACAGATGATACATAATACAGTGGAGGCACCCTAAAATAGCCAGGTTTTCAATACCTTCCTGGATTTAAGCAAATTGGGTTGTTATTTTTTTAGAGATCCAGGAAGGGAATTCCAAAGCTTAGTTGTAGTATAGGCAATGCTTTTTCCTCCCCATTTTACTTTCTGTGCCTTGGGGAAGATCAAATTACCACTGTCTGACGATCTAAGTGGTCTGGCTGGAATGTAAGATTTGAAAAATTGTGACAGTTGCCATAAACCAAGGCCATGTCTAGATTTAAAAGCTATACACAATGCTTTAAATTGAATGCATTTGCAGATGGGCAGCCAGTGCAGCTGCGTGAGAGCCCTGGAGACCAAATCATAGCGAGAAAGCCCAAACAGGACTCTCGCCGCAGCATTCTGAATCATCTGAAGTTTGTGGAAGCTGCGCTTACTCGCACTGGGAAATAAGGCATTACAGTAGTCCAACCTAGATGCAATTAAAGCTGTGACCACTGTTTTCCTTAACTCAAAAGGAAAAAAACAGAAGTACTTTTTTCATTATTTTAAGGATAAAAAAGCATGTCGATGTGGTGTGATTGATCTTAGTTTCGAATGACAGCTTAGGGGCCGATTCCGATTCCGGTTGGAAAACGTACCGACCGAGTCGGAGCCGGAATACATTCCGACCGACATGTACCGGTGCAGCCCGACCCGCAAAGTATGATGAGAAGCGTGCAAAACCCGACCGACCCGTACGGAACACAAGCCGAACGACCGAGCCGCGCGGAAAACAGCTATCCGGCCGGAAAAACACGCGATACGAACCGACCGACACGCACCAGGAACAATTCCGAACGAGACGCACCCGCGAACTCCCACCTGCCAAGTACGATGCAAGGCGTGAAAAACACGACCGAGTCGCACGGAGGACAAGCCGTACGACCGACACGCATACAAAACTGCGAGGCGAAGCAACCCAAAACATCGCGACCGACGCGTACAAAGCATAGAAAACAGCACAAACACAGCGTGAACGAAACGGAGAAGCCCGTACGAGACAACTGCAGGGTCCGACTCGGTCACAAGAACGTCTCCTACATGCACGAAAAGTACAAACGGAAAATACACAAAAAAAAGGCCAAACAAGCAATTACAAAGCCAATAAATACTGGGGGGGGCAGGAAACAAAGACACACCCACAACTCCACCCATATAAAGGACACAAATCCCTACCATGATCCTTTGCAAATTCAAATTACCTGCCAGCACTCAACAGACAGCAACCACACACCCACAGCCCATCCATCACACAAGCCACAACCATCAGCACCACAACAAATAGCAACCTCACATACACCCAGCAAAACACACACTCACACACCTTCACCTGCACACCAACACACACATCATACACCATCACCACCCATCACCATGCCCCCAAAGAAGAACCATAAGTTCTTAGATAGTGAATTGGAAGTCCTGGTAGATGAGATCCTCAGGGTTGAGCCATAGCTGTTTGGCACACTGGTCCAACAGACACCCATCTCACAGAAAACAAAGATGTGGGAGAGGATCGTCGACAGGGTGAACGCACAATCACCATGTTTGCGCACAAAGACAGACATCCAGAACAGGTGGTATGACGTGCGCAGGAGGGTCAAGGAGCTGTTGAAGAAGGACTACCTCTTGAGCCAACACACCGGCAGTGGCCCTCCTGCCAAGCCAGTATACCTCAGGCCCTGGGAGGAGAAGGTGCGGGCCATCCTACCACCAGTGAGCGTATATGGACTAGAAAACATCCCAGAGCCTGGTGAGTACACAACAAATGTACACAATATTGTGCGACTACACACACACATCACTGTCAAGGGGAGAGTCAAACCATGCACTCATAGCAAATACACAGCAACCAGAACAGAATCCTCCCAAAATGTGTATGTCTGTCAGAGAAACACAACACATGCCATCTCATAGTGACATTTAACTGTGCCATCACATCTACAACTACAGCTAGGCAGTGGCACAAATATAACTGACAAACACATCCAGACATGTAGCCACCACTACAACACCACCACACAGTGAAGCCCACTGAAAGAAAGGAAATCTGTGTATGCTGGGCAAGTCAGTGTAGCCAATAGCATCATGGGAGTCGTAGTCACAGATATTGGTCACCCCCACAACTGTCCCATCAACACCACCATCAACCATGCGCACATCACAGGGAGTGGAAAACAACTGACAAGATGGCTGACACTGGCTACTGCTGTGGGGAGCACAAGGCTCTGCTGGCAACTGTACAACAACCAACAGCAGGACACCACTGACTGACATCCTGGAAGCCAACTTGTACTCCCTGCAATGGAAGCACCTTCCATGGTGGGATATCTGGCGGGGTGGGAAGGGGGACTCACAGCACTGACCATAGTTACAAGCAGCTCACCTCACACCCCCCCCCCAACACAAACTCCACACAACCCACCTGGGAGAATGCAATGCTTCACATACCAAATGAAGATCCCACAAAGAACCACCACCCTGGGTCATGCTGAGTGAAGCACAGGGACACACATGGGACCTGTAGCAGAACCAAGACCAGGATAACACTGTCAGCCATCTTGTCAGCACAGGCACACAACCCCACAGGGAAGCAGAGTCAAAGGGAAGGAAGTACGGGCATGCTGGGAAGGGGGTGGAGGCAATAGCATGATGGGAGTTGGAGTCACAGATACTGCTCACCCTCACTATTGGCCCAGCAACACCACTCTGAACCATGCCCACATCACAGGGAGTGGATGAGGACTGACAAGATGGCTGACACTGGCTACTGCTGTGGGGAGCACAAGGCCCTGCTGGGAACTGTGCACCAACAAACAGCAGGACACCACTGACTGACATCCTGGAAGCCAACTTGTACTCCCTGCAATGGAAGCACCTTCCATGGTGGGATATCTGGCGGGGTGGGAAGGGGGACTCACAGCACTGACCATAGTTACAAGCAGCTCACCTCACACCCCCCCTCAACACAAACTCCACACAACCCACCTGGGAGAATGCAATGCTTCACATACCAAATGAAGATCCCACAAAGAACCACCACCCTCGGTCATGCTGAGTGAAGCACAGGGACACACATGGGACCTGTAGCAGAACCAAGACCAGGATAACACTGTCAGCCATCTTGTCAGCACAGGCACACAACCCCACAGGGAAGCAGAGTCAAAGGGAAGGAAGTACGGGCATGCTGGGAAGGGGGGTGGAGGCAATAGCATGATGGGAGTTGGAGTCACAGATACTGCTCACCCTCACTATTGGCCCATCAACACCACTCTGAACCATGCCCACATCACAGGGAGTGGATGAGGACTGACAAGATGGCTGACACTGGCTACTGCTGTGGGGAGCACAAGGCCCTGCTGGCAACTGTGCACCAACAAACAGCAGGACACCACTGACTGACATCCTGGAAGCCAACTTGTACTCCCTGCAATGGAAGCACCTTCCATGGTGGGATATCTGGCGGGGTGGGAAGGGGGACTCACAGCACTGACCATAGTTACAAGCAGCTCACCTCACACCCCCCCTCAACACAAACTCCACACAACCCACCTGGGAGAATGCAATGCTTCACATACCAAATGAAGATCCCACAAAGAACCACCACCCTGGGTCATGCTGAGTGAAGCACAGGGACACACATGGGACCTGTAGCAGAACCAAGACCAGGATAACACTGTCAGCCATCTTGTCAGCACAGGCACACAACCCCACAGGGAAGCAGAGTCAAAGGGAAGGAAGTACAGGCATGCTGGGAAGGGGGTGGAGGCAATAGCATGATGGGAGTTGGAGTCACAGATACTGCTCACCCTCACTATTGGCCCATCAACACCACTCTGAACCATGCCCACATCACAGGGAGTGGATGAGGACTGACAAGATGGCTGACACTGGCTACTGCTGTGGGGAGCACAAGGCCCTGCTGGCAACTGTGCACCAACAAACAGCAGGACACCACTGACTGACATCCTGGAAGCCAACTTGTACTCCCTGCAATGGAAGCACCTTCCATGGTGGGATATCTGGCGGGGTGGGAAGGGGGACTCACAGCACTGACCATAGTTACAAGCAGCTCACCTCACACCCCCCCTCAACACAAACTCCACACAACCCACCTGGGAGAATGCAATGCTTCACATACCAAATGAAGATCCCACAAAGAACCACCACCCTGGGTCATGCTGAGTGAAGCACAGGGACACACATGGGACATGTAGCAGAACCAAGACCAGGATAACACTGTCAGCCATCTTGTCAGCACAGGCACACAACCCCACAGGGAAGCAGAGTCAAAGGGAAGGAACCATGGGCATGCTGGGAAGGGGGGTGGAGGCAAAAGCATGATGGGATTGCTAGTCACAGCCCAACATCCCCCACCCACATGGCCCAGCAAGCTCACACTCAAGCATGCACACCCCACAGAGAGTGGAATGCCCCATCAAAGATGTCTGACACTGGTGCTCTGTTGTGGGGAGCACAAGGCCATGCTGGGAACTGCCCACCAACCAACAGCAGGACACCACTGTCAGCCATTTTGCCATTGCTCTCACACTCACACACACTGAAGTCCACCCAAAAGCAAGTAAGTATGGGCATGCTGGGAAGTGGGGTGGACGCAATAGCATGATGGGAGTCGTAGTCACAGATATTGGTCATCCCCACAACTGTCCCATCAACACCACCATGAACCATGCGCACATCACAGGGAGTGGAAAACAACTGACAAGATGGCTGACACTGGCTACTGCTGTGGGGAGCACAAGGCCCTGCTGGCAACTGTGCAACAACCAACAGCAGGACACCACTGACTGACATCCTGAAAGACAACTTACACTCCCTGCAATGGAAGCACCTTCCATGGTGGGATATCTGGCTGGGAGGGAAGGAGGGCCGGATGTCAACCAAATACAACCAATGCATACCATGTACACACCCCAATATACACATAGAAAGGCCCAAATAATGCAGGACAATGTGCTACACCAATATCAACCCCTGACTGTGACAACTTAGGACAATGCAATGTACAGGCCCGCACCCAGAGGCACAGTCACAACTGTCAGGTATGTCAACCAATAATGCCTGTAGAAACATAACATACATTCTGTGTGTCTCCCAAAAACAGGTGATGATGGGGACACAGCAGCAAACGCCGAGGAGTCCCTGTCCCAGGCCCAAGAGGATACGGAGCTCACTGGTGTGGAACAGCCTCTGCCCTCCTCGGATGAAGAAGACCAACCTGGCACCTCCGGAGCAAGTCATCATGCAGCACCAGCAGGAGCACCAGCTGCACCCCCTGCACCCACCCCTCCAACGACTGTCAACACACGTACCACCCCTGCCGACATGGACACACCAAGGAGCACCACCAGCACAGGGACCCTGGACCAACATGGGGCCATGGACACCAACACCACCAACAACCCCCAAGGGGGCCCAGGGTCACCTGTGCCTGCCACCTCAGGTACTGCACGTGTCACCAGGGGTGGTGGGAGGGGTGGGAGACATAGCTCGCTGCTCGCAGAGGGGTCTGGACTGCATGATGATCCACAACTGGCACGCATAGCCGATGCGTACCAGTCCAGCACCGGAGAGCTCAGCCAGGTAGTGGGGCTCCTCAGGGACATTAAACAGCAGCAGGCTGCCCATCAGTCCCGCTTGGACTCACACATGTCCCGCGTAGAGTCCAAGTGGGACACACTGCAAGAGATGACGGCGGTGCATAGGGACATATTACAATGCCTCCGCCAGATGAGCAGCAACCAGTCAACACCTCCCTGTGTGCCCACGACATCTGGTGCTGTAACAACTGCAACTGCCACAGGGAGGGAGGATGACTCTGGCGGAGAGTCCCCTGCACCGCAGCAGCCTGCACTTCAGGGTCACCCCCCAAAGAAGAGGGGTCGTCCGAGGAGGGGCAAGTGAGAGGTCGATGGCCATGTGCAACCCCCAGGAAGCCAAAACCTGTTCTGGATAATCACCTTTGTGCGCAAACTGTTCACCCTGTTGACTGCAACACAACTCCCCCACATGACATGGGGAGTACAAGTTGGACCAATGTCTCAGATGACTGTGGACCTGATACAGGACATTTTTGCTACCAGGACTTCCAATTCATCTAGGAACTTAGGATTGCAATCAAAATGTACAGCACTCACCATCCTGTGCACTATTCACACACATGTATGACAATAAACACACTAATACACCATACCTGCCTCTGTCGTGATTCCAATGCGGTCTCTGTCATGGAGATGATGACCAGCAAAATTACACTGTGCATGCTAACTGCCACAGCAAGTACAACACAGGCATGTGAGTCATGGCAACGTGACACATATGAGGGAGACACACCACCAGGGCTACACAACACATACACACCTAGGTCATCTGACTCATTGCCGACACTGATGTTGCCAGGAAATACGGTGCAATGCACAGACACAACACCCATTCACAGTCTTAGTCAACTAGCCCACTGGTGCAGTAAGCAAATGTCAGTCAAATGTGTGACCACAGACGATGCACATCACAAAGTGAAGCACAGGTTTATTACACAGTTGCAACATGTCGTAACCACTACAGATGCAAGGTAATCCCACCTGGCAGCGGGCACACAGTCAACAAGTGTAGAAGGAAGGAAGTCCATGGGTGTGGCGCACATCACCTGTAGGGACAAGACAGCTACCACCCTGGAAGTACAATCACGGTGTCGGGGATCACAGTTGACCAAACGACTCTGAAAGTACCCTGTGAAGGACAGAAATGACACACAGTCAAAAGCACTGAAGAACAGGACAGAACTGCAATACTCATGCCCAATACATGTCACAAGATACCCACCCAGAACCAAGTTAGCATGTCAACACTGTTGGGGAGTACAGACTACCTGTAAGGACACATCGCTACACGCATACAGTCATGTAGCCCATGGACACACTCAAACAGCACCAGAGCACCACCAACACATATCATGCAAACTCACATCATTGACATGACATCTCAGGATACTCACATTCAGCTAAAGAAGTTGGTGATGAGCTGTGTGCGGACATCACCATCACCATCATCATCATCATCACTGGCATCGTGGTCCAGGCCAGGATCCTCCACAGGTGGCGGATGTTGGTCATCGTCATCCTGGATGAGAGGCAACTCCTTCCGCACTGCCAGGTTGTGTAGCATGCAGCACACGATGACAATCTTGCACACCTTTGCTGGGGCATATGGGAGGGACCCTCCTGTCTTGTCCAGGCAGCGGAAGCGGCTCTTCAGGAGACCAAAGGTCCGCTCAATCACTCTCCTGGTCTGACCATGTGCCTCGTTGTAGCGCATCTGGGCTGGTGTCACAGGGTTCCTGAGGGGTGTCAGCAACCACGGCATGTTGGGGTATCCGGAGTCACCTACGGACAGACAAGTGCACATTAGCTGATTTGGAATAGTGGGTGGAATACCACAGATCAGAACACACACAATGGTACAAAGTAAGTACACACCAACAAGCCAGGCACGCTGGTTCTGCATCTGTGCCATCATCGTCGGGATGCGACTACTCCTCATCACATAGGCATCGTGTGCTGAACCAGGGAAACGGGCACACACGTGTGAGATGGTCATATCTGCAAGACAGACCACCAGTGCATTGACCGAGTGGTAGTGTTTGCGGTTCCTGTATGCCTGCTCATGTGCCTGTGGTGGTACCAGAGCCACATGTGTCCCATCAATGGAGCCAATGACATGCAGCATCCTCCCCAGGGCATAGAAGTCACTCTTCACGTCAGTGAGTCGTTGCAGTCTAGGGAAATAGATGTACCGGTTCAGGTATATCAACATAGCCTCCAAGACATCGCGCAGCACACGGCTGAACATGGTCTGTGACATCCCACCAGCAGTTGCCAGAGTGTGTTGAAAGGTACCGGTGGCAAAGAAGTGTAGGGCTGCCATCACCTTCACCTTGGGGGACAGCGCTGTAGGGTACGGCCGGCCAGGTTGCAAATGTGGGGCCAAGCGCACTGCCAAATCCTCAATCAGCTGTCTGGTGAAGCGGTACCGTCGGATGCTGTCCCGTTCCACCATCGTTGCCAGGTCAGGGAACGGTCTAAGGACAGCTGGTGCCCTGCAATGCATAGGTGAAGAAAGCAAGATTGTCAATCACCCCACATCAGTGGCATTGAACACACTCAATATCACATGATACATCATTATGAGGCACAAGTACATGATGTGTGCAGTACCGTAAGGACATGTATGGCACATACATGGCCAACATCTAACATCACAGTTCAACAAGTGGCATCAATAAGTCCCAGGTTGTGCCATTGGAAATCATGAGGCCGTGTCACAGCTCCCATCTCCTGCTGCCACGTCACAAACACACCCCACACTGACATGTGAGGACAGATGTGCCCCAGGCATCACAGCTCAACGACAGGTAGATTCCCGGGGACCCTGTATTGCCACATGGACACTGGCATGACATGGTGTAACATGTATTCACCACAGCAAAACAACTATGACCCTCACAGGTAGTGGTCCCTGTTGCATCGGCTGGACCGACATGGACGTCTGTGACACACACACGCACAACATCAAAGTCCATGCACAAACAACGTGGATGTGGAGACTGTCTCCCATTGTGCACATGAAATCACAGACATTGTAAACACAACATGCACACAGACTGTGGAGGACCATCACTATTGTGCCAATGGGTCACCCTGGGTTAAACATACCGTCCCACATGGGACTCAGGGGGTATGTGACATGACACACACATACACCACTGTGAAATGTGACCATGGCACATGCTCAGATATGAACATTTGCACATCACAGTGGTCATGTACACGAAACACCAAGGATTCTGTCCCCATGCACACGTGCACAGCCTGGGGGTTGCTGCCCCCAAGTGACACCCACAGAACAACATGTTCACCCCCATACACGGAATAGGTAATGCAGCCTTACATGCCTTAGGATACAGTATGGATAGGCTGTGGTGTTGTAGGTGTGCCCCTCACTCCCTGGGAAGTATATGTGGCTGGCATATGTTCACCTGTGACAGGCATGGTGACATATGCCAGTCACTTGTGCAGGGACGCGTTGAACTGCAATGGACCGATCGGTGTGCCTGGCCGGCCCATTGCATTCAATGTGTGCGGGTACGCGTTGTCTCCCCGGTATGCGTTGAACTGCAATGGACCGATCGGTGTGCCCGGCCGGCCCATTGCATTCAATGTGTGCGGGTACGCGTTGTCTCCCCGGTACGTGTTGAACTGCAATGGACCGATCGGTGTGCCCGGCCGGCCCATTGCATTCAATGTGTGCGGGTACGCGTTGTCTCCCCGGTACGCGTTGAACTGCAATGGACCGATCGGTGTGCCCGGCCTATTGCATTCAATGTGTGCGGGTACGCGTTGTCTCCCCGGTACGCGTTGTACTGCAATGGACCGATCGGTGTGCCCGGCCGGCCCATTGCATTCAATGTGTGCGGGTACGCGTTGTCTCCCAGGTACGCGTTGAACTGCAATGGACCGATCGGTGTGCCCGGTACGCGTTGAACAGCAATGGACCGATCGGTGCACACCCATTGGCTATGGCCTGGCCTGGCAACGGACGCGTTTTCAAATTTAGAACAAGTCTGATGCTGTAAATTCAGTTCGATACAAAAGGGGATGATGGACGGAACGCTTGAGCCAATCAAACACTCACCCCCAGTCAACCGATCTGGGTTTAATCCATCATCATTCTTTAGCTCACTCCACCACCCCAGTTCAGACATGGCCATATGCAAATCAGTCTGACCCTGTGCCTCATGGGAACAGTCCAGCCCGAACTGCCAAGCCATGTCTTCCCTGGACCGGAAACAAGCATCCTAGGACCGGTTTCTGGCATTTCAGCCGTCATCAGCCAGGCTTGCTTGAATCCAGTGGCAAAGTGAGCAAGGGACCCACGTCTGGGCATACCCCCGCCAACTTAGGGCGAACAAAGCGATACAAAAGGGGATGATGGACGGAACGCTTGAGCCAATCAAACACTCACCCCCAGTCAACCGATCTGGGTTTAATCCATCATCAGTTGGTCACCCACAACAATGTTGCAAATTCATGGGTGTCCTGAAGTTGAACATTTGAAGGATGCTGTGGGCGTGTGTAAGTGGTGCTATTCCATGGATTGGTCAGATTCAGAAGATGCAAACGACTTGGACCTATCACTTTGGACACAAGGGACAGTATCTGCCTCTGCAGCACACATATAATGCTGGCTGTTCCCCTGAGAGCTCACTTGCCTGCACTACATAATCCAGGACGACATCTGCCACAACACTGCTGCTGTCTCTGCCCCCTCTGGACCCTGCAATGGCACGTACTTTGGAGAGAGCCCCAGCCTTCAGCACTGAGGAGAACCAGGCCCTGCTGGACAGCCTCCTTCCACAGTACAGCAAGCTGTATGGGAAACCAGGGGAGCAGGTGAGTGTTCTGTCCACTGCCTTTCTAAATGTGCATGTTGTCTGACTAGCAAGGCTAACAGTCTGCACGCCACTGGCTAGCAGGCTCACTGAGTAGTTGTCACCCCCCATAGTGTGTAGTTACATGCACTGGACAGGAATAGTGCAGTGACAGTGCATTTAAACAAGGTTTTACTGCCCAGGCAATGATACCATGTAGTAACTGCTGGCATACTGTCCATGGCCATCGTTGCACTGCCTGTGTACATCATGTGCCCCTGTGATTGAGACATGTATATCCAACTGTGTAATGCACGGTTATGTTGCATGTGTAGTAATGGCATTCTCACTTTGTCATCCTCACAGGTTGATGCCCCCCAGAATCAGAAGATATGGCTGACCATCGTCCGGGCAGTGAGATCCGTGGGGGTCTACAAGCGCCGGATCTGCAACTGCCAGAAGAGGTGGCAGGACCTTCGGGGCTGGACCCGGAGGATCGCACGGGTCCAGCTGAAACTGTCGTCTCCTCGCAGGAGGGGCGGACACCGGACCCTGACCCCCCCACATGCTGAGGATCCTGGCGGTGGTCTTCCCTGATCTGGATGGGCAGCTGAAGGCCAGACAGCAGCAAGGAGGGGGTGAGTCTATGTCTGCATTGTGAACTATGTCTGCCATGCTATGTGCTCTCCTCTGGCCTGGTTAAACTTCCAGCAGTACATCAGTCTTGTGGTCCAGGACCCATGTCCCTCTATTGTGCACTGCCCACTCCTCATCTGATACCCAGGTGTGGCCCTTACAGTCAGGGTATTGTGTCACTTGGGTACTGTGTCCTTGCAGTTTGCTTGACTCAAGGAGGGGGACAGCATCTGTTTCCCTGACTCTGTGGTGGGCATCATGGGTGGGTCCGTTGCTTACACAATGCCTGTGTTCTGACATGTGTTCTGCGTGTTACTTTGATATGTGGCCCAATTGCTGAGCTGATCCACCACATGTGCCTGGGGTATCTGGCACACACCCATGCTGCGGGTGGGAACAATGTTTGGGCCCCAGGAGTGTGTACATAACGTGTGTCACACATACTTAGCCAGCTGCCTACTGTGCAGGGCTCATCCCTCATTCATGTGGGGCAGGACAGTCATGCCTACTCCAGGCCATACAATACACTCTGTACTCCCACTGCCGTGTATCAGCTGACACGTTTTGCTCAGTGATATGTCCCCTCAGGTGTCTGCCTCTGTGTCAGTGTGCTGTGGCTTCGTTGTCAGGTCTGCTGGGGTGTTTCTCGGTTGGGGCTCCGCATGCCACCGGAGATGTGACCATAGGAGATGATACTTGTGTGACACATAGGTGTTTGATCACCTGACCGTGCAGACTGGGGTATGCGAATATGAAGTTCAGGCAGCTGTTTCCCATTCACAGCAGATTGTGAGGTGCTCAGGTGCAGAGGGTAGTGTTACAGGTCTCCCATATGTCCAATGGGTATGACCTGGACAGATGAGGGTTCAGATGATGTGGTGTGCGGGGGATGTACATGTGCACTTGTTCAGCTCCAGGACTTGCATTCCCCATGATCTACTATTGTGACACAGTGCAGAGTGTTGTTGTCTGGCTGCCCTGCCCATGTGACTGGAGACAGTGATGTATGACTTAGCAGGCATGGCTGTGCCATGGCATGTGACTTCCTATTAGTGATCCTGCAGGGGAGTGACGTGCTACATGCACACCATTGTGGCAATGGCTATCAGGACATGGGTGCATCATGGTGTCTGTCGCTGGTATGCATGACATGCATTTCCCATTTGACTCTGGGCATCCCTTTCATCCGGACACCTGTACTGACTCAGTGGCAAGAGCTGTGATGTGTGCATGTCCACATGCTTCACCGGGTTCTCTGCGCTGTCCAAATACTGTGTAGGTGGTGCATGTGTCCACACTGGGGTATTGCCATCCAACAGACACCAGACAGATGGGTGCAAGGCCAGGTGGGATGTGAGTGCCATGGTTGACCATCAGACTGACAATTGACTTCTCCTGTTCTGTTTGTGCAGTTTTAGCAATGTTCAACTAAGGATGCCAGGGCTTGCTCTGTAATGTGCTGTACTTACTGTGGTGTGTGCGTTCAGTGCAGGTGACTGATGTCTGTCTGTTTCCCTATTGATTGCAGATACATCCATGGCCACAGGAGGGGACAGCTCCACGGACCAGGAGGAGCCGCAGAGCCAGACTGGGTCAGCAGCCGAGGAGTGGTCGGACGGACCCAGTGGCACGGAGGGCGAGGGGAGCCACACCGAGGAGTCCTCAGCACCATCCACCTCAGCTGAGGACCAGAGCAGCTCGGACAATGACTCCCTTATGGAGGCGGGTGTCAGCAGCCACCACACCCCAGCTAGTGTTGCTGTCCCCGCCACCACCACCACCACCACCGCCCTCCCGTCGGCTCCCATTCCCGAGGTCCGTGGAGGCTCCCATGTTCGGGAGCGTGTCTCCTTCGGGCCAGGCACCGCACCCCCTGCCCCTGTGTCCCCTGCTGCCCTGAGTGAGGAGTCTGTGTACCTCCTCCGCCAGCTCCATGTAGGACAGACAGCGATGCTGAGTGTCCTCCATGCACACACCAGTCTGTTGACTCAGCTGGTGTCGTTCATGGAGGGCATCTCATCGGGCATGTCTGACCTACAGAGGGGCAATAGGTCCACGGACTCCTCCCTGACGGCAGCAGTGTCCCTCCTCAGACAGTCCCTCACCCCTCCTGCCTCTGCCCCATCCACACTCCCCAGCACCTTACCCGTCCCAAGCACACACACACTGGCACAGGCACACACCAGCACAGACACATGCAGCACACAGACACACACGCCACAAACAAGACGCACACGCACGCACCGTCAGGGGACTGAAACCACACTCACAAGGGATGGGGCACAGGCACAAACACACGCATCCACAAGCACTGCGCAGTCCTCAGTTGCCTCTCCCTCCAAAGACCCCTCCCTTGCCTCACCTGCAACCCCAAAGACACAGCGGCTCTTCCTCTGTGACCTTGGCCTCTTCCCCTCCGATCCAGCTGATCCAGCATTCAGGGGGAAGAGGAAGCCCACCCACACGGAGCGGAGTGCCCCTGGCCCCCGGACACCATCCCCCAGGCGCAGAGCGACTGACGCCCCCACCCGCAAGTCCCCCGGTCCCGGAAGAGCAAGACCCCGCCGCCGCCCTGCAGCTCAGGCACCAAGTCTCCTTCCTCCATCCCTCAGGCCCCCACTCCACAGGTGCCCCCACCACACCCTGCCCCAAGTTCCCCCACCCACAGATACACCATCCCCAGAAGGATCAGGCCTTCTCCCCCTGCCACTTGCTCTTCCGGCCCCACACCCCCCGCTGCGCTTGTCTGTACCACTGATTTGGTGAGGGTGTCCTCCCCCTCTGTCATCCCCACCTTACCTGATCCCCATTCTCCTCCCCTGGAGGTAGGCACTGCAGTGGAGTCCACTACCACCCTGTCTGACTTGGGCACTGCAGTGGCGGACCTGTCCACTCCATCTGCAGGGTCCACTGCAGTCGTGCCGGCACCCACAACATCTGAGTCATGCCCCCCAGTTGTGCCGGCACACACCATGTCAGACACCTCCACTGCAGTTGTCAGTGGCTCTCCAGCACCCACCACCCCTTCCCTGCCTCCTCCTGGTGAGCCCTGATCCTGTCCCTGCGGTGCCTGGCCTGCCCCCCGGATGCCCCTCCTAGGGGATTGTCCCTGGTTTTGATCAGTGCAGGCATGCGTAGGGTGACATCTGCCACTGTCACCCTGTATTGACTTCCTTGATGGACTGGCCATTGGCCTTTGTTGATTCCTTGCAGTTTTTTCAAGTTTTGAACCCACATATGCTGAATAAAGCAACTTTCTGTTCTCTAGTGCTTTTACTTCTGATGTACACGATGTTGATGACGCTAACCATGCCCTTGCTGCAGTGATGGTGATATTTGGTCTCATGAAAATGAAGTGTTACTGTGCAGGAACCCTTGTGGTCCAGGGGGACAGTGTCCTATCCTGTGGTGTATCCATGTCATCCTTAGCAGCATTTGAGGGTGTAATGTTTTCAATATTTGTCAATGGGATTTCCTACTTACATTAGCAATGTCACATCTGTGGGTTCCACCCATGCACATCTATTGTGTTTGCCATTGTTCAATTAGTCTACTTCCCTGCCCGTGTGGCCATCTCCATGCATGCAGGTTTGGGCATCAATGGGGAAGGACTCATCTGTGTTGTCAGTGCAACTTGCTATACATGTGTGTTGGATCTGTGCTGTTGATTTCGTTGACACTCCCATGACCAGGCTGATGTGACGGGAGCCTTCATTTGGTGCTAATTGTTGACTGTGTGACCAAGTGTTCTGCTGACATGATGGAGCCCTACTGATGCGACATATGGCACAGCTTTCCTCACACAGGAGTGGAGTCCCCTCATGGCAGTGTGTACTCCTGTGCCATCTCGTGCGCCAAAGGTGTGTGTTGTATGAGCATGTCTGTGTGTTCACTTCCATTTTGCTGTGCATGCTAGGATCCCTGGTGATGTTCCTGTTTGTGATGCTTGCTGAGTTGACCTATGTTCCCCCAAAGTCTTCTCCCTGTGTGCTCTGTGATGTGGGTGCATGGCACATTTCTGGTCATCAGGGTGTCACCCATAGGTGTGTTTGCTGTCAGGGCTGAGTTTGTGGGCAGACGCTGATGTGTCACAGTCAGGATTCCCCTTTGCACTTGTTGTTTACACCTGTCATGTGATTTCTGGTTTGTGTTAGCTTTCATTGGTTGTGACACGTTGTGTGTGTGACTGCTGACTCCTCAGGGCTGCAATGTTGGTAGTTGTCTATGTGTGTTCTTTGTGGCTGACCTTGGCTTCTTCATAGGTGCGTGACTGTGGCTGGGATCCCATTGGTTGGTGTGGTATTGCTGTCATGTCCATGTACAGCGTAGTGTGCAGTGTGTCAGACATTCAGGAGTCTGGTTGAGTGGCCATGTGTGATGTGTTTCTGCACCTTGGTTCCCACCACCCCCCCTGGGATTGTCATGGGTGCATGTGCAATGTCACCAGTGCATGTGAGCTTCACTGCTGCACATTGTTGGAGGTCGAGGTGTGTGGTGTTGAGTGTGTGCAGATGAGAGTTGTTGCCGGGCTAGACCCCTGCCTCCATGTTGGCCTTGGCTGACAGGCCGTGCTGATTGATTTGTGCTTGTGTAGGTGTGATGGTAGTTTGTTGCTCAGGACACATGACTGTGGTTCACAGTGTGAACGACATCTAGCTTTGTCATCACAGTGGGATTGTAATGCAGCCCAGGGTCACCACATTGTGGGGGCCCTGGGGGTAGTGCTGTGGTGTCTCTGTGTCTTGCTGTGTCAGTTGCTGTTCCTACATGCTTGTGTGACATGTGTGATTTCTGCTCCCTCTCATCTGACACTGCCTGATTGCCCACATAGGGGATTTGGATCCATGAGTTACCTTTGTGTGGCACTGTATGCACATCTGTGTAATTGGTATTCAGGCCTCCTCATGTGTTGTGTGGTTGCCTGGGGACACTGGTACCCCCCTCACCTGTTGTGTTTGATGTGCAGTGTGGGTCTGCCTGTTTGTGTATGTGCATCTGCACCACTGCATTGGCATATCTTAGGTGTGCCATTGGCTGTATGTTGTTTGGTGTGTTTGCCCTACTGTCCCCGGGACTCCTAGGTCATCAGTCAGCACAATGATCAATCAATCAATCAATCAATCAATCACAGAATTTGTAAAGCGCACTACTTACCCGTGAGGGTCTCAAGGCGCTAGGGAAAAAAGAAAAGGGGGGGGTGCTGCTACTGGTTGAACAACCAGGTCTTGAGTAGCCTCCTGAAGGTCAACAGGTCTTGGGTCTGTCGTAGGCTTAGTGGAAGGGTGTTCCAGGTCTTGGCGGCGAGGTGGGAGAAGGATCTGCCGCCGGTGGTAGTTCTTCGAATGCGAGGGACGGTGGCGAGGGAGAGGTCGGCGGAGCGGAGTTGGCGGTTGGGGACGTAGAAGAGGAGTCGTATGTTGAGGTAGGCTGGGCCAGTCTTGTGGAGTGCCTTGTGTGCGTGGATGAGGAGTTTGAAGGAGATTCTCCTGTCGACGGGGAGCCAGTGCAGGTTCCTCAGGTGGGGGGTGATGTGGCTGTGGCGTGGTACGTCGAGGATCAGGCGTGCGGAGGCGTTTTGTATGCGTTGCAGCCGCTTGATGAGCTTGGCCGGGGCTCCCGCGTAGAGGGCGTTCCCATAGTCAAGTCTGCTACTGACGAGGGCCTGGGTGACTGTTCTTCTTGTGTCTGTCGGGATCCACCTGTAGATCTTGCGAAGCATGCGGAGGGTGTTGAAGCAGGAGGATGAGACTGCGTTGACTTGCTTGTCCATGGAGAGTGTTGAGTCGAGGATGACTCCCAGGTTGCGTGCGTGGTCGGTGGGTGTCGGGGCTGCTCCCAGCGTCGTTGGCCACCAGGAGTCATCCCAGGCTGAGGGGTTGGAGCCGAGAATGAGGACCTCTGTCTTCTCCGTGTTCAGTTTTAGTCAGCTGATCTTCATCCAATCGGCGACGGCCTTCATTCCTTCATGGAGGTTGGATTTGGCGGCGAGGGGGTCCTTGGTGAGGGAGAGGATCAGTTGAGTGTCGTCGGCGTAGGAGATTATGTTGAGGTCGTGTTGTCTGGCGATGCGTGCGAGCGGGGTCATGTAGATGTTGAACAGTGTTGGGCTGAGGGACGATCCCTGGGGTACGCCGCAGATGATCTCAGAGGCTTCAGATCGGAATGGTGGGAGGCGGACTCTCTGGGTTCTGCCGGCGAGGAAGGAGGTGGCCCATTCCAGGGCCTTGTCTCGGATCCCTGCGTCGTGGAGGCGTGTGCATAGAGTGCGGTGGCAGACAGTGTCGAAGGCGGCAGAGAGGTCCAGCAGGATGAGGGCTGCGGTCTCACCGTTGTCCAGCAGGATCCTGATGTCGTCGGTGGCGGCGATGAGGGCAGTCTCAGTGCTGTGGTTGCTGCGGAACCCCGATTGGGATGGGTCCAGGATGCTGTTTTCTTCGAGGTATCGGGTTAGCTGTTTGTTGACGATCTTCTCGATGACCTTGGCTGGGAACGGAAGCAGGGAGATGGGCCGGAAGTTCTTGAGGTCTCTCGGGTCCGCCTTGGGTTTTTTGAGTAGGGCGTTGATCTCTGCGTGTTTCCAGCTCTCTGGGAAGGTCGCGGTCTCGAAGGAGAGATTGATGACATTGCACAGGTGGGGTGCGATGGAGCTGCTGGCTTTGTTGAAGATGTGGTGCGGGAAAGGGTCTGACGGGGAGCCGGAGTGTATTGTGCTCATGGTCTTGATGGTGTCCTCGATGTTCACGCTGGCCCAGGATGGCAGGGGGTCGTGGTCGATGGTGTGCGGCGGGTCTGGTGCATCGATCTTAGTTGGGGCTGTCTGGGTGTTGAAGCTGTCGTGGATGTCGGCGATCTTGCGGTGAAAGAAGGTGGCGAGGGAGTCGCACAGGGGTTGCGACGGCGGGATGTCGTTGGTGTTGGAGCTGGGGTTGGAGAGTTCCTTCACTATGTTGAAAAGCTCCTTGCTGTTGTGTGCGTTGTTGTCGAGGCGGTCTTTGAAGGAGATTCTCTTGGCGGACCTGATGAGGTGGTGGTGGTTACGGATGGCGTCTTTGTGGGCTGTGTGGCTGTCCGGTGTCTTATCACTGTGCCATTTCTTCTCTAGTTTCCGGCAGGTACGCTTGGAAGCTAGGAGTTCCGAGGTGAACCAGCTGGCTCTTTTGGTGGTCTCACTGTAGGTGAGCTTTTTCAGCGGGGCGAGGGTGTTGGCACAGTCGTCCATCCATCGTCTGAGGTTGCAGTGTGTGTGTCCCATTGCTGCCATGGTATGGTATCTGTTCACCTCACATCTACAGTCTCCACAGGGTATCTGAATTTGTGTGCCTATTGGTGCAAAAATGTGGGTCTGCATTCTGATGGTCACTTCTGTCATTGTGTCATTGATGAATTTTGACAGTGTCAGCCACCATGGGTGATGTTTGTCTGCACATGGCCAGAGGTATGTCTTATTTGCACTGCACTGTTTGCCTCCCCCATTCTATGTTGCTATGGGACACAAGCACTACTTTGCCACTGATGTGTTTGTTGTTCTGTGACCAGGAATCATCCATGCAGTTTGGCAGTTGCAGCTTTTTCTTTGTCAACACTTACATTTTGGTCACTGTGATGATGGGGGTTTGGACCCCATTGCCACAATGTTCAAACTGTGCTTCAGCTCAGGACCCCACACTTACATTTTGGGCACTGTGATGATGGGGGTTTGGACCCCATTGCCACAATGTTCAAACTGTGCTTCAGCTCAGGACCCCACGCTTACATTTTGGGCACTGTGATGATGGGGGTTTGGACCCCATTGCTACAATGGTCATGGCCTGCTTGCATTGTGGTGGACACACACATTTATGTGTGACACTTGTGATAGGGGGTCACAATGTATGTTCACAGTCATGTTCAGTGTTGTAGGCATTTGACACAGTCTACACACGCTTGTCATGGTGTTGGGGGGATGTCTTTGTGTTACATTCTTTCTGTTGGTGTGTGCTTCTTGTGGCATGTATTTGCCATCCTGTGAGTGGGGGTGTTGTTGGTGGTAGGCATCCAGCCCCCCATGGGTAATGGTGGTAGTAGTGGTAGGCACCTGGCACCCCCTGGGTAATGGTGGTAGTAGTGGTAGGCATCCAGCCCCCCCTGGGTAAGGGTGGTAGTAGTGACAAGCATCCAGCCCCCCATGGGTAGAGGTGGTAGTAGTGGTAGGCATCTGGCACCCCCTGGGTAGGGGTGGTAGTAGTGGTAGGCATCTGGCACCCCCTGGATAAGGGTGGTAGTAGTGGTAGGCATCCAGCCCCCCTGGGTAAGGGTGGTAGTAGTGGTAGGCATCTGGCCCCCCCTGGGTAGGGGTGGTAGTGGTGGTGGGCACCTGGCACCCCCTGGGTAATGGTGGTAGTAGTGGTAGGCACCTGGCACCCCCTGGGTAATGGTGGTAGTAGTGGTAGGCACATGGTACCCCCTGGGTAAGGGTGGTAGTAGTGGTAGGCATCTGGCACCCCCTGGATAAGGGTGGTAGTAGTGGTAGGCATCCAGCCCCCCCTGGGTAAGGGTGGTAGTAGTGACAAGCATCCAGCCCCCCATGGGTAGAGGTGGTAGTAGTGGTAGGCACCTGGCACCCCCTAGGTAATGGTGGTAGTAGTGGTAGGCATCCAGCCCCCCCTGGGTAAGGGTGGTAGTAGTGGTAGGCACCTGGCACCCCCTGGGTAATGGTGGTAGTAGTGGTAGGCACCTTAATGGTGGTAGTAGTGGTAGGCACCTGGCACCCCCTGGGTAATGGTGGTAGTAGTGGTAGGCATCTGGCCCCCCCTGGGTAGGGGTGGTAGTGGTGGTAGGCACCTGGCACCCCCTGGGTAATGGTGGTAGTAGTGGTAGGCATCTGGCCCCCCCTGGGTAGGGGTGGTAGTGGTGGTGGGTACCTGGCACCCCCTGGGTAATGGTGGTAGTAGTGGTAGGCACCTGGCACCCCCTGGGTAATGGTGGTAGTAGTGGTAGGCACCTGGCACCCCCTGGGTAATGGTGGTAGTAGTGGTAGGCATCTGGCACCCCCTGGATAAGGGTGGTAGTAGTGGTAGGCATCCAGCCCCCCATGGGTAGAGGTGGTAGTAGTGGTAGGCACCTGGCACCCCCTGGGTAATGGTGGTAGTAGTGGTAGGCACCTTGCACCCCCTGGGTAAGGGTGGTAGTAGTGGTAGGCATCTGGCACCCCCTGGATAAGGGTGGTAGTAGTGGTAGGCATCTGGCCCCCCCTGGGTAGGGGTGGTAGTGGTGGTGGGCACCTGGCACCCCCTGGGTAATGGTGGTAGTAGTGGTAGGCACCTGACACCCCCTGGGTAATGGTGGTAGTAGTGGTAGGCACCTGGTACCCCCTGGGTAAGGGTGGTAGTAGTGGTAGGCATCTGGCACCCCCTGGATAAGGGTGGTAGTAGTGGTAGGCATCCAGCCCCCCATGGGTAGAGGTGGTAGTAGTGGTAGGCACCTGGCACCCCCTGGGTAATGGTGGTAGTAGTGGTAGGCACCTTGCACCCCCTGGGTAAGGGTGTTAGTAGTGGTAGGCATCTGGCACCCCCTGGATAAGGGTGGTAGTAGTGGTAGGCATCTGGCCCCCCCTGGGTAAGGGTGGTAGTGGTGGTGGGCACCTGGCACCCCCTGGGTAATGGTGGTAGTAGTGGTAGGCACCTGACACCCCCTGGGTAATGGTGGTAGTAGTGGTAGGCACCTGGCACCCCCTGGGTAAGGGTGGTAGTAGTGGTAGGCATCTGGCACCCCCTGGATAAGGGTGGTAGTAGTGGTAGGCATCCAGCCCCCCATGGGTAGAGGTGGTAGTAGTGGTAGGCACCTGGCACCCCCTGGGTAAGGGTGGTAGTAGTGGTAGGCATCTGGCACCCCCTGGATAAGGGTGGTAGTAGTGGTAGGCATCCAGCCCCCCCTGGATAAGGGTGGTAGTAGTGGTAGGCATCCAGCCCCCCCTGGGTAAGGGTGGTAGTAGTGACAAGCCTCCAGCCCCCCATGGGTAGAGGTGGTAGTAGTGGTAGGCATCTGGCCCCCCCTGGGTAGGGGTGGTAGTAGTGACAGGCATCCAGCCCCCCCATGGGTAAGGGTGGTAGTAGTGGTAGGCACCTGGTGCTGCTGTTGCGAGTAATTTCTGCATCCCTCTGTGTGTGTGTGCTATGTCGGGTACGTGTAGTTTGCTTTGGTGGATGGTGTCTGGCTTACCTTCTGCGCCGTACGCGTCCGTGCCTGTTCCGGTAGTAGATGTAGAATATTGGTAGGATCGGAACGATGGCATTCATGGTTGGTTCGTCTCGTTCGTCTTTCTCGTTGCTTCGCCTCGTCCTCGTCGCTGGCGTGTTCGCCTCGTAGCCGTGGATCGTGTTGTGGCGCGAATCGGAGCTTATGTACAGCTCTCCCGGATGCTTTGACGTGCCGTGCATAGCGACGGGTTCGGCGCGTACGGAAAGCGCATCGTACTTGTCCGTTCGGACGGGGCTGCATTTTGGCTTCCGTGCGACTCGATTCTGCGTTTCCGGGTCCGGCTCGGTCGGGGAACATGACTTGGATTGGGTGAGTACGACTGGGTCGGAATCTATGCTGTTGTGCGCATCGTACTTGGTCGTTCAGAATAATGTGCGGATCGGTCGGGAAACTGGCATTCGCATGGCTTTTTTCCCGACCGAATGGTATTAGGTGCGCCTCCGACCGAGATCGGATTCGGCCCCTTAGTGTCAAAGAAAACCCCAAGGTTTTTCACTTTATTAGAGGGTGTCGGGAGAGGGCCCATGTGATTGGGCCACTAGCTGTCTGACCAAGTTAGGGACGGATTTCCAGAGAGTATAACTTTCATTTTTGATGAATTATGTTTAAAGAAATTATCTTGCATCCAATTTCCTATGTGGCCCATACATTCTTGGAACCGTGACGCAGTGTCCGTGGACGAGCTGTTGATTGAAACGATGATCTGTGTGTCATCCACATAGGACACCAGAGTGAAACCATAGTTTCTTATTAACTTAGCCAAGGGGGTGACATACAAGTTAAAAAGAGTGGGGCTCAACGATAAGCCCTGAGGGACTCCAAATGGAAGTGAGAAAGCCGGGGAGACAAATTCATCGTGAGCCACAGTTTGAGATCTATCTGACAGAAACGAACTAAGCAGGAGGAGCGCTTTATCCCTGATCCCCAGCGATGCGAGACGGTCAACCAACACATCGTGGTTGACCGTGTCAAAAGCCGCAGAGAGATTTAAAAGGATAAGTGCAGCGCCCCCCCCATCGAGAGTCTGCCTGAGCTCTTCCGTGGCCGTTAATAGCACCATTTCAGTACTATGATGTGCCCGAAATCCATATTGTGAAGGGTCAGGATGTCGCCTTCCAAAATGAAGGTAGATAATTCTTCATTTAGAAACCTTTCTATTATTTTTTCTGGGAAAGGCAACCTAGAGATGGGTCTATAGTTTATAAGGTCATTAGGATCCAGATTGGATTTCTTCAGAAGTGGTAGAATTAAAGCTTTCTTCCATTCCGCGGAAAAACGCCCTGAGGATATCATGAGATTAAAGATAGGCCAGAGCGATGAGGCCACAATCTCAGGGACAAAGTGAAGAACTTTCGGTGGGCAAGGGTCCAGGGGAGATCCAGATTTTACTAAAGGAATTAGTTTAATAATCTTGTCAAGAGTGAAGGACGAAAAAGAAGAAAAAGTGGGTATAGAAGAACTATCCGGGTTAGAATGAGATGCAGAACTATAGCCAGAATTCATGTAGGGCACTGAAGATTGATTCGCTTGGGTCAGAAACGCATCAAAGACCTGTTTGACCTTATGTTGGAAGGAGTCTGCTAACACATTACAAAATTGTTGGCTCCTTTCATGATCTTGGGATTCTGGTAGTTTAGAAACATTTTTGATAGTAGAAAATAGTGTTTTTGAGCAGCCATTAGCTGCTTCTATTTTTCCTTTAAAGTAAGCTGACTTTGCCTTTAAAATGAGGTTTTTATATGTTTGAATAGCTAATCTGTAGTCTGTTTTAGTCTGAACATCGCTATCTAGCCTCCATTTCCATTAAGGTAATACATGTCAGTGATTTAGTTCCTCTTATTTCATGTTTTAGTTAATCTTGCATTTCCAGAGAAAGTTAGGTATTTCATTATGTTGTGTTTTTGTATTTTTTTTCATACATCTTATTACTCTTGTATAGTGCATACTTTGAGTTGTGCAAGGTGTTGATGTGGAACTTTGATTGAGAGCGCTCGCTTGGAGGCTGAAGGCAAAACAAAGTGCCTCTCAGTGAATTGGCATCTCTGCAGATCACACAGAACAATGGGCATGTCTGTCCCAGGCTACCTGCCCTGCCTTGCTCTGAAGCAGGAGACAGAAGCCAAGCAGTAAATCAACTTTCTGCACTGACGCACTACATAGGTCTTACCTTTCTAAAGCCCTTCATTAACGTCATGGTCTATGCTGGTATCCACGGTTTTGGACGTTGGAGTCTGCATCCCTGCGTGATGCCAGACGTCTGTAATTCACAGGCGTAGATTCCACCCTTTCATATTCGTCACACGTAGGAGTGGATTCAAGCACGTTTGGCATCAGTTGCCATCTAAATTCCGTTGTAATTGTGTGTGAAGGGGGTACACAGATGTTAAAATATTTACAAGGCAAAAACAAAAGGAAATAAAGTGCTAAAATGTGAGTGAGTGCAGTGTATGTTTGGAAGGGGTGAAATGAGGGAGATGCGAGGAAGTGCATTTGGAAGAGAGTAAAAAGAGGGTGCTAAAAAGAAAAGAGAGGAGGTTGAACATGTGCAGATTGATGAGATGAACAAAGATAAAGGGCAAACATCTCTAACATAAAGCACAGATAACTGAAGGCCAATAATCCTTTCACAGGCCTCAATAATATTTAATTCACTGTCTCACAATTTCAGAATTGAAACATTTCCAGTGTTAATTATTTATAACAAATCATTATTGCTACTCATTTATTTTAATCAGCTAACAACCATAGGCAAAATCAATCGTACTGCCAGGTTTTAGGTGTATGTCAGTTGCTGTGTTATACATCTGAATGCAATAACATCTCAAAGAGAAAATAAAATACCAGTTGGGTGGCACACTAACGGAATCACCAACATTTATTTTACAAGTTCCCTTATAGAGGGCCCCCACTTTGTTCTTCCTGTTTGCACATATTTCTATATGACTGGTCGCAGCCAGCAGCTGTGGCTGTACAAAGTGCACATTAAAGTACTGTTGAACATATTAATGCAGAAAGAAAGGGGGCAGTTTTTAATATGTTTAAATATTTCAAGACAATATGTTCCCACTGCTCTATAAACCTTGCTTTCTCACCAAATTCATTCATTTTCAAATGCACCATTTGTCAATTTTTTTCCAAATATTTCTTGGGAGGAGAACCCATCCTGGACCCCACATTTGTCCATTAAGCTTGCTTGCTTCGCTCGCTACATAAAAGTCATACCCAACTTTTATGTACCACCACTTTCAAATGTCACCAACCACCACTGTATTTAATCTTGATATGGTGAAAAGTAGACACTTCTTCCAGACTAATGTTGCATAAGGTGTTATATTTATGTCATTAGTCAAATGACTTTCACAGTTCTTAGAAAGATATGGTCAGACGAAATATGCGTCAAATAGCACACATGACAATGATTCTGCAGAAATCAGGAAAGATGGTCACTTCCATTGTTTAAGATTGAGAAGATGTCAGCCTCCATTATCTTAGATGGAGTCCGGGCCTACATAAAATGCAGTCGGAAATTAGGAGCTTTACGTCAAAAAGAGAAGAGGCATAAACATTGATCATAGCTGTAAAAGACGCTAATGGGGTTGTGGATCGCAAGAATATTAATTAAATATTTGTCCAATTCTATAAGCTACTTGGTTTTGTGATTGTCTTTCTCAGAACAATTGACTCAAAACAGTGCTTAGAAGAGGTTGAGCTGAAAATAATTATATAAGAGGACTCATATTGTAAGTGACCTGAGGCCATATGCATTCATCAACGAGAAATTCAGCATTTCTTAACGGATCGAATCGCAATTTCGGTCCGTTAAGAAATGCTAAAAGCCTTTCACTGTGTACAAATGCCAAAACTTGGTCACAAAATGCGATTTCTACACAGTAGAATTCGCATTTTACGATTCCCTAAATAGGAAATCGCAAATAGGGATTTCCTATTTGCGATTTCCTAACCTCATGTACATAGCATTTCCTAAATGCGAAATGGGCATTTAAGAAATGCTATTACCATCAGATTCAATCCGATGGTAACTAGGTGCAAAATAAGAACAGGCACCCATAATGGACATATGCAGAATGATAGAGGGCGCAATAGCCCCGAGGGCATTGGAGTGCTCTACATTTACTGCATGTTTTAAAAAAAAAAAAAAAAATTTAAGGGGTGCTTTAGGCTCATATGTATGAAAAGTTTTGCATTTCCAAAATTGTGATTTCCTATAAGGAAATTGCAATTTTGGAAATGCAAAACCATTCATACATATGGGCCTAAGGCCCATAAGTACCAATGGTTTTGGATTTCTAAATGTGCGAATTCCTACTAGGAAATCGCACATTTATGATTTCCTAGTAGCAATAGGAATCACTATTAGGAAATCACAAATGTTGTACATTCAATTTGCATTTCCTAAATAGCAATTTCTTAAGAATCGCTATTTAGGAAATGCAAAAAGAACCTTTGTAGAATATGGCCCCTGGTTACGAAAGCAGTAGTGGCCAAGCCATGAATGAAGAGACTCCAGATAAAAGTCATGGGCTTGATGGAGTTCCACTATACCTTCTCTAACATTCCTTACGAAGTGCTAGCAAGGGTATTCAAAGGAATGCATCAGGGTGGTTGCAAGCCCAATTCCACTGATATGGCTCTAATGACACTGCCCCTGAAACTTGGTGAGAGCCCAGATGATCTTCCAAATTAAAGGCTAATTACTCTACTAACTTGTGATCTAAAGGTCCGTGGTAATTTGTTGACTTTATATCTTGAAATGATTGATCCATAATCCATTCATCACACTCAAATCTGTTTCATTAAAGGTTGACAAAGTTGCACAAACAGCAGACAGTGGACAAGAACATGCATAAGGAGGTGCCAAAAGGGCTTTTTGCCTAGATAGTGAGATGGCCATTGATCCACTCAACTGGTCATATCTACTGAGGGTTCTGAATCATTTTGGGTTCCTCACTATCTGCATTAATCTTGGGGTTGTGATTTATTACAACACTAAGATACAATTCTTAATAACAAGCTTATTTTCAAAAGAATTTCTATTCGTGTGTGTACTTGATAGGGTGCCCTTTGTTTTCACTTCTGTTCAATCTTGCCTTGGAGACACATTTGACATTGATCTGTGCAATTTTTTTAATAAAGGTAATCACTTACACTAAATCACGAATTGGTGTGGTGTTCTAGATCATGAAATAATATAATAAAGTTTAGGCGTTCAAACTGAATGTTCAAATAATTGAACTGTTTACCAATCCTGTTTTGAGGAATGGGATCAGAACTGGTCCATTAGTCACATTAAATACTTGGGCATGAAGAAGAAGAAGAAGAAGAGACAAGCATATTTGGCAGTGTTGAAATCCAAAGAACTTGTAGCGCTAATCAGATTGGACAGTGCTAAATGGCTGTCAGTTGGTCTGTGTTTTTCGGCCACTATCAATTTACTGACCATCCATGTGCTACTTACAGTTGTCTATGTTTTCATAGATTTGATATAACTCCTTGCAGAAAAGTAGCAGATGGAGGTGCACTGTTACCTGAGTGTAGTGGAACTGGTATTCATGTGACAGACAAGTCAAAAAAGGTGGTTTTAGGCTTCCTATCTACAAGAACTTTGTCCCCTTCACTTGACAAGTTGGTTTTCTTCTACATAAATATCTGAGATATTATAGATGAATTTGGAGTGAGCAGAGATTGAGCCATATGTACTGCTGAAGCAAAGTTAACAAGGCAACCCAATAAATGCCTCAGACTAGGTTATGGATAAGATGATCTAATTTCCCCTGCTTCTTCCTTGTTGGGCTTTGCCCTACCACTGTAGCTCAACTGGGTTTACAGTATTTCTTATGGTAATATTATTGATGGCATATTAGCCATTACATTCATTAACCCTTTTTAAATCATTACAAAGTTTTCCGAAAAGTCATTATTTCTCCTGGAATCCTATGTGTGACAGCTGTTACTTCTGTGTGCTTCAATGTGTCACATGCAAAAGGTTTTAAGAAGAAACTTTTTGTCGGAGGTTTTATTGATTCCATCAGTAAATCAAATGTTTCCAATAAGAATATGAAAACCGTACAAATCGATTTTGCAATCGTGAATTCAGATTGCTCTTTATACTTATGAATATTAAAGGAGTTCATCAGATCTGTCTTTTAAATATACCATAATAAATTGAGATATAATTAAGACCCAGCAGGTCTTCAAGTGAGACAGGGCCAGCTGTCCTGTAGTTGTTCTTTATTACCAGCCCGAACATAATTTGCTCATCGTAGATAACGATACACTATTACACCACCCAATAGCTAATTATAATACGTACTATATTGTAAGTTTCATCATGCATTATTGGATGCAATGTTTGCAGAAAACAATGTTACAAACTGCAATTTAAATGTAGTTACTCATTTGCTATGGCTGCTTATTTAATGGCACATGGCTTTTTAAAAAAAAAAATCTGTACGTTTTAATAATCTAACACCACTTACCTGTACCTTACTCTGAAAAATGGTTCCAATGCCTCTACTTAGTCACCACCATTGAAATAACACCTGACACTCAACTTTGAAACTCATTGGCAAGGTTTGCAGCATAATATCATCTTGATAGCACAGAGAAAGATGCACTATTCCTACCTCTGAGTCATTGGTGTTCCAAATGATGGCCTTAGTGTTGATTGTAAATTCATGTCCCTGTGGCGCTCGATTATCAAATGTGCCCACTTTCACATATTTATAGGACCCATTGGAAAATATTTGCCAATTCAGAATATCTAAGACAGCAGGAGGATCCCCATTTTCATCAAAGAAAATCTCATCTCCAAAAGTAGTAGCAAAATGAACATTTCTTAAATGCTGAAGGACCTAAGGATTAAAAATAAATTGATGTTTTTTAAAGTACAGGTCACAGAAGCCAAAGAGATCATGAGATACAAAAAATCATGCGCTGGAGTCTCCGGGGCAAAAGGAAATGTGCCCACAGGGATATTAAGAAACTTAAATGACAAAACAAGGAGGAGTTCATGGTCAAAGCATAGTGCAGTTAATGTGCAGTATAATGCATGCCTCGCAAACAGATATCATTTCGGTCCCTACCATTCTACTATTGTATTTTGAGATAGAATGTGCAATGTAACCAAAATGCGGGAAACTCATCAGTTTGGTGTTGATGAAAAACACAAAAACGGATTGCTACCCTACCAAAATATAACTGAGGAATTAACAATGTAACTGTGACGATCCCTTAGGCCTCCATCGCTCTCTCTTCCATCACCTTTCTTGTTCTATCTCTCTTGAATGTCTTTACTTTTTCCTCCCTTTGCTTCCCATCTTTCTCAATTTTTAGCAGAAAAAACACCGACATCCACACGGTTTCTCCACCCGCCTTCAATTCTGCTGTATTTTTTGTTGTTTCTCCTTTGTTTTATATGCCCTTGTTGATTCCCATTTCCCATTGCTTCACCTAGTGCCACTGACCTATTCATTCCTCATTTATGTTTTCTTTTCCCACCTCTTCTTACTTCAGCCTTGTCCTACATTACTTCTTCCATCTAGGGTTGCAGTAGAAAAAGGAAACAGATGTTCTTTCTTTCTTTGCCCCTTTTTGCAAAGACTTCCATTTCTTCATTTGTACTGATTGTAAGATGTCTTCAAATATTTTCTACGGGGTGCCAATTTGGCTATAGTGTTTACTAATGACAATGAAGCTAACGTGACTAATATTAATAAATGGCTCCAGATGCTGTATTTGAAGTGCCTTCCCTTTTTCTTGCAGTACATTTCTTTTTAAACTTAATATCAGGTGCTTGTCCTTTTGAAAACCTCCTCAAGTTGTTTACAGGGACCCTGCAAAAACTTCTTGCATTCACAACAGTATTTTGACCCGACACTCCCTGACCTGCTTGTTAATACCCTTCTTAAAGTGTCCGGTGGGAAATTGTTCACCCTTAAGGGTAGGACCAACTACACCTCTTTGAATAGCCGAGTAATTTGAAAAAACATTGGGTGTGTTTTCTCCAAGAATTCATATTCAATGATGAAATACAATTTTGATTCAATTTTGTGTAGTTGCACAATATAACACTTGTTGCAAAAACTTTCAGCATAACAAATTTACAATTTTTCATAAAGGTTCATCATACATTATTTTTCAAGGTCATTAATGAATTGCATCATTTAGAACTTTTTCAGCTTTTGGTGTTGACATTTTTCATATGGTGTATACCAAACGATGTCTAATATATTTATTTCCCAAGTATTTTACATAGATTCCTCTGTAGCCTCATGCTAATTCCAATATAATTATTTCTGAGATATGCTAGTCTTCCATTTATTTGAGAACCAGCCAACACATGTTTTGCCCCATATGTGGCTTTCAAGCCTGGGGCTTATTTAAGGCTGTGATAGCAGAAAGAAAGGTAATGCTGCAAAAAGTACGTATATTGTGAAGTTCTATTTAGTGCCCAGACTAATTGTGAAAACTACTGCAAGTGATGCACCTTAGATGAATCCTGTCATACATGAAGGTGGTTGCTTGACTGTTTTTAATTTGACTTGGAACATAGTACTCTGATATGGAGTGGTGTTTAACAACAATTGTATCCACATCACCCACGAGTTTTATACATATGCTTTCTGTATAGCACTTGTGCACTTTAATTCACTCATTTCACTTTCACTGTACCATTGTATTTTTGGAGCACTTTATTGCAATGCAATGTGTTCGAAAAAGGTGTCTTTAGCCTTATTGTTTTTAATGAATTGAATAATTGATTCTTTTTCAAACCAATCTAGTGATGGTCACGCATGGTTGCTGGGGAAGTTGAGGCTCACATGTACCCCTTCGGTCCCTAAAAATGAGCGCTGGTGGATCCCACCGGCCCCAAAAATGACTGCTGGTGGCCCCCTCAGGCAACCACTGGCTCAAAAAAGTTCTGCCATTGCATAGTTGGCTAATATTTCCTCGTCTACTGGAGGTTTTTGGAGAAGAGCAGTAATTGAAGCATGTCGCCAGCAAAAAGGCATAGTGGCCATGGCCAGCAATGGGTTGCATAGCTAAGTTATGGGGTTGGCAATATAGTAAGAAATTGAGGCTATGACACAAGGTGGATAAGGATCAAAGGAGAACTAGATTTGGCCAATGTAGGCAGGCTTTTCATCTCATTAGTGGATCTGTGATTACATTCTGATATTCTTGCCTTCAAAGTATCAAATCCTACAAGTGATTTGTAGAGTTGGATGTAGCAAAATTTGCCTGAATTTTACAATCTTTATTATTGAGGAGAGGGTTCTAGTTTGTCACAAAGGGTTCACTGATAGAATATCGATGACAAAAACATTGATGTTAAAAATATCGAAAAAAACATATATAATACAAAAATATCGACTCCCATACCTACACAGTAAAGTACAAAAATATCAAATCAAACATATTGATGTAAAAAATATCGATTTAAATATATATATATAATAAAATAATATATATTAAATATATTAAATATTAATATTAATTTTAACAAAATAAATTACATTTAATATACATTTTAACAAAATATAACAAATAAACTTAATAAAAAAAATAAACAAACACACAAACATAATAATGTATACATATATATAAATTTAATTTAAAATAATTAATAAACTATTATCTTTAATTTCTTTTAAAACTTTCAAATTATACAAAAATAATATATATATATCAATAATGCAAAATATGAAAAAAATTCTACAATAATTTAAAACATTAAACTATTAAAAATATTTAAACTTAAATTTCCCAATACATTCAGTGCAACAGTAGGGAAAGTGTTGGATAGCAAAATAATTAAATTTACTATTCCAACTCCAGTGAGTGCAACAGTGGGAAAGTGTTGGATAGCGGAGGGGTAAACATTACTATTCCTACTCCAGTGAGAGCAACAGTAGGGAAAGTGTTGGATAGCTGAGGGGAAAAAATTACTATTCCCACTCCAAAGAATGCAACAGTAAGGAATGTATTGGATAGCGGAGGAGTAAAAATTACTATTCCCACTCCAAAGAGTGCAACATTAGGGAAAGTGTTGGATAGCGGAGGGGTAAAAATTACTATTCCCACTCCAAACAGTGCAACAGTAGAGAAAGTGTTGGATAGTGGAGGGGTAAAAATTACTATTCCCACTCCAGTGAGAGCAACAGTAGGGAAAGTGTTGGATAGCGGAGGGGAAAAAATTACTATTCCCACTCCAGTGAATGCAACATTAGGGAAAGTGCTGGATAGCGGAGAGGTAGAAATTACTATTCCCACTCCAGTGAGTGCAGCAGTAGGGAAAGTGTTGGATAGCGGAGGGGTAAAAACTACTAATCCCACTCCAATGAGAGCAACAGTAGGGAAAGTGTCGGATAGCGGAGGGGAAAAAATTACTATTCCCACTTCAAAGAATGCAACAGTAGGGAAAGTATTGGATAGTGGAGGAGTAAAAATTACTACTCCCACTCCAAACAGCGCAACAGTAGGGAAAGTGTTGGATAGTGGAGGGGTAAAAATTACTATTCCCACTCCACTGAATGCAACAGTAGAATAACTGTTGGATAGCAGAGGGGTCAAAATTTTAATTCCCACTCCAGTGAATGAAACAGTAGGGAAAGTGTTGGATAGCGGAGAGGTAAAAATTATTATTCCCACTCCAGTGACTGCAACAGTAGGGAAAGTGTTGGTTAGCGGAGGGGTCAAAATTACTATTCCCACTCCAGCGAGTGCAACAGTAGGGAAATTGTTGGATAGCGAAGCGACAGAAATTACTATTCACACTCAAACAGTTAAAATTAAAATAAAAAACATTAAAAATTATAATAAATCATAAAAATAAATAAACAATATTTAGAAATGAAAAATCAAATATATTAAATATATAAAAATAAAAATATATTATAATATTAATTACATATAAAAAACCTACAAATAATGTATAATATAAAATAATAGATACATTTATAAAATAAAATTCTTTTAAACTAGAAAATATTTACAAACAAATAAATTAATTAATACATAAATGTATTTATTGTATTTCCTACCCTATAACACCACACCAATAACAAAACACTTCAACATTTCTAATTATTTTATTTCCAAAATTAACATAATTAATAATCAATTTAAAACATATTATTAATTAAAAAAACTAATAAACATTAATTGACTATACACACTTTAACACTATGATATCCACAACACACACCTAAATTAAATTCTAAAATAATAAAACACAATTAAAATGTATTTATAAATTAAAAACTATTACTATTAACTAATAACAAAGTAATTAAAATATATTTAATACCCACCCTTTACCCCTTTAAAAGTAAAAACAACAGACAAAAAATTTAACAATTACCCAAAATACATATCAAATAATTAACATTAATTAACAACTATATGTTAATTAATTAAATACACATTACTTCCCACCCTTTACTCCTATAAACACCAAAAACAAACACCTAAAATTAATTACACAATTACCATAATTAATTACCAATTAATTTATTAAAATTAATTAACAGCCAATTATTAATTCATCAATTAAACATAAATTACTTCCCACCCTTAGCACCTATAAACATGAAAACAAACATAAAATTATTTGCACAATTACCATAATTAGGGGTCGATTCCGATTCGGGCCGGAAAAAGCACCGACCGACTCGGATCCGGAAAAAATACCGACCGACACGTACCAGTGGCGCCCGACACGCCAAGTACGATGCAAGCCGCGATAAATCCGACCGACACGTCAGGAAACCAAGCCGACCGACCGAGCCGCTCGGAAAATAGCAATCCGGCCGGAAAAACACGCGAATCCAACCGACCGACACGCACCCGGAACAAATCCGACCGAATCGTACCCGCCAACTCCAACCCGCAAAGTACGATGCAAGGCGCGAAAAACACGACCGAGTCGGACAGAGGACAAGCCGTACGACCGACACGCATACAAAACCGAGCCGAAGCAACACAATACACCGCGACCGACGCGTACGCAGCATACAAAACTGCACAAACACAGCGTGAACGAAACGGAAAACACCGTACGAGACCAATTCAGGGTCCGACTCGGTCACAAGAACGTTTCCAACATACACAAACAGCACAAAGGACAAATCACCCAAAAAAGGCCAAACAAGCAATTACCAAGCCAATAAATACTGGGGGGTGGGGACAGAGAACAAAGACACACCCACAACTCCACCTATATAAAGGACACAAATCACTACCATGAGCCTTTGCAAATGCCATTTCACTGCCAGCACCCAAGAGAAAGCAACCACACACCCACAGCTCATCCCTCACACAAGCCACACACCATCAGCACACCAACAAATACCTACCTCACATACACCCAGCAAAACACACACTCACACACCCTCACCTGCACACCAACACACACATCACTCACCATCACCACCCATCACCATGCCCCCCAAGAAGAATCCCAAGTTCCTAGATTGTGAATTGGAAGTCCTGGTAGACGAGATCCTCAGGGTGGAGCCACAGCTGTTTGGCACTCTGGTCCAAAAGACCCCCATGTCGCAGAAAACCAAGATGTGGGAGAGGATCATCAACAGGGTGAACGCCCAATCATCATGTCGGCGCACAAAGACGGACATCCAGAACAGGTGGTATGACGTGCGCAGGAGGGTACGGGACCTGCTGAAGATAGACTACATCAACAGCCAACATACCGGCAGTGGCCCTCCTGCCAAGCCAATATACCTCAGGCCCTGGGAGGAGAAGGTGCGGGCCATCCTTCCGCCAGTGAGCGTATATGGACTAGAGAACATCCCAGAGCCTGGTGAGTACACAACAAATGTACACAATAAACTGCCACAAAACACACACATCACTGTCAAGGGGAGAGTCAAACCATGCACACATAGCAATTACACAGCAACTAGAACAGAATCATCCCAAAATGTGTATGTCAGTCAGATAAACACAACACATGCCATCAAAAAAGTCACATCCAACTGTGCCAACACATGTACAAACACAACCACAACTACAGCTAGGCAGTGGCACAAATAGAACTAACACACACATCCACACATGTAGCCACCACAACAACACCAACACACAGTGAAGACCACTCAAAGGAAGGAATTCTGTGTATGCTGGCCAAGTCAGTGTAGCCAATAGCATCATGGGAGTCGCAGTCACACATATTGCCCCCCACAACTGTCCCATCAACACCACCCTGAACCATGCTCACATCACAGGGAGTGGAGAAGGACTCACAAGATGGCTGACACTGGCTACTGCTGTGGGGAGCACAAGGCCCTGCTGGCAACTGTGCACCAACAAACAGCAGGACACCACTGACTGACATCCTGAGAGACAACTTACACTCCCTGCAATGCAAGCACGTTCCATGGTGGGCTATCTGGCTGGCTGGGTGGGAAGGGGGACTTGCAGCACTGACTATAGTCACCAGCACCTCCCCTCACACC